>OU342843.1:1314861-2629723 GCA_910591585.2 Nysson spinosus | reverse complement strand
TCGTTAATGGATTCAATTATTTGAGGTTGCAGCCATGATGGAATCGATTTATTAATTATTACTGATTGATTACTAATTATTGCAGTGTGCTTCCTGGAATTTGGGTGGGTTTTATATTTGATTTAGTTGAAATACATCATTCAGAAATTTATACGAAGTCATCAACGATAATTAATCATTAGTGCAACGAGGATCATTGGAAACATCGGAAAACATACTTCAGTAGTTTAACGAGCAATAAAACCGATGGAATTAAATCAATTATATTTTAATATATCAAACTTTACTTTAATAAATTATTGAGAAACCATCGGTATTTTTGTCCTAGGTGAACAATGTTGAAGTTGGACATTGAAAATATTTGAATAATATTTGAATAATATTTGAATAATATTTGAAAGAAATATCCGCAAATAAATAATAATCTCTCATCAAATCAGATTTGATCGCTTCGAAGTAACACTAAGAAATTGGTATCACTATCGGAATCCCTTGAAAACCGTGCGATACGATAAAAGATACTCACAGAGAGGAATCAAATCGCGTACAAATCTTTCCTAGCAATCTGCTGCAGGTTATCCTGGAGTAGATAGGTTGCGACAATTGTCCTTTGCTTATAGTCAATGGAAGAATCTGTATGATTTTATTTCTGTTATCATCTAAGTCATATCTTTCCGTTATTAGACTTAATAATAAAATTAACGATCATTTTTTATCTCAATTAATATCCACGCCTTATCTTTGAGGCTTTCGATCGAATAATTATTGAATTGTTATTAGCAGATTATTAACTGTAATAATAATATTGCTGACCACTGAAATATTCTCAACTAATCATATCGATATTAGATTAATTTTATTTCCATTAATATCCACGCCTCATCTTTGAGTCTTTCGATTGAATAATCATTTAATTCATATTGGCAAATTATTAATTGGAATAATAATATTTCTAAGCACTGAAATATTGTAAACGAATTATATCGTTATTAGACTTAATAATAAAATTAACTATCATTTTTTATTTCCATTAATATCGACGCCTTATCTTTGGGTCTTTCGATCGAATAATTATTGAATTGTTATTAGCAGATTATTAATTGGAATAATAATATTGCTGACCACTGAAATATTCTCAACTAATCATATCGATATTTGATTAATTTTATTTCCATTAATATCTACGCCTCATCTTTGAGTCTTTCGATTGAATAATCATTTAATTCATATTGGCAGATTATTAATTGGAATAATAATATTTCTAAGCACTGAAAACTTGTAAATTTAGCACTTTATCAAATCCATATCAGATAAACAGTATCTTTTTGCAGTAAATGAATTTTGACAGAGAACTTGATGCTTTGCCATGTTGTGTAATAATAAACATAATTCGATCTTAACTCCTTAAGAGGGGAGAGGGGATTAAATTATATGAAGCTCGTGGATGTACATTACGTTTTAAACTAATTCGGGATAATTACTCGAACACTAATATTTCTTACATCATGAAGTTCTAAAGAACAAGTAATACGCAATAAATAATACTAACGATGCAACCAACAATCACACGAAATGAGAGCTAAGAATCTAAGCGAAACATGTCATTGAGTCGAACTACTGAACATACAAATATTATATTTCCAGATATTATTAATTCATATAATATAAGGAATCTTTGAGATTACAAATGCCGGAAATTCCCTCCCCACTTAACGAATTACCGTTTCCAGTACCAAAGGAGACCGCAGTATTCAATTATAATATTAGATAGTTTTTCTAATATCTTTCATTAATTCCTTATAATAAAATAGTCGTATTCTTACAGAATAGTGATTTACGAGTAATAATTATTATTATAACATATATTAACACCAAGTAATGAAAGTGTTCAAGAAACCCTCGATAAGTCACCGGTACCAAGTTCATCCGGTACCAAAATGGCGACCAACAATGGCCAAGAAACCCAAAGGAATCACAAAATCGACATGCTATTCACAGCGACACAATATTCGTCTTTCTAATTCGCAATATCTTTCGTAATATGAAATTCTATGATTATCTATACAAACCTGTGTTCTTATGACTTCTACCGGCAGTAACTCTATCACATCCAGTAAGGTCTCCAGCCATGCATGACAGATAACTTTAAATGTATATGTACAGAAAGAGATATATAAGTATTTCGAAAGAGTATGAAACATTACAGGGTTACTATGGGTACGATGACAAACTAGCTAGAGAGATAAGTAATGATTATGTCGTTTTTGGCGTGAGTTTTACCTGGGTCGCGACTTTCGAGCGAATTCAATATACTTTGTAGGAATGTTTGACTGAAGACGTTGTGACTGACGAGCTTTTGCTCTAATATCGTTTTGAATGTGGACGAAGCGGCAATGTGGAACTCCGTCGACGCAGTGGCCAAGGACTGCTGCATCTTCGGCACCACGCGGGACATGCATTGTTGCGTGTCTGTTGCTAAAAGACTTGGTAGACTTTGTATAATGCTGAGCCTCTGAATTTCATCGCCTTTCCTGGAAATCATTTCACGACGCTCGATATTTGTCCTAGCTTTAATTCCAATGAATATAACAGTATCGGAATGTTTATAATTAATCTTTGGGTATACGTGAACATTATGAATCTATTATGAATTGCATCGCCTTTCCTGGAATTCATTTCACGACGCTCGATATTTGTCCTAGCTTTAATTCCAATGAATATAACTGTATCGGAATGTTTATAATTAATTTTTGGGTATACGTGAACATTATGAATCTATTATGAATTGCATCGCCTTTCCTGGAATTATTTTGACGATGCTGGATATTTGTCTTATCTTTAATTCCAGTAAATATAACTGTATCGGAATATTTATAATAAATATTTGGGTATACGTGAACATTATGAATATATTATGAATTGCATAGCCTTTCTTGGAATTAATTTGATGATGCTGGATACTTTTCCTATTTTTAATTCGAGTGAATATAACTGTATCGGAATGTTTATAATTAATGTTTGAGTTTACGTGAACATTATGAATCTACTATAAATTGCATCGCCTTTCCTGGAATTAATTTGATGATGTTGGATATTTTTCCAATTTTTAATTCGAATGAATATAACTGTATCGAGATGTTTGTAAGAAATGTTAATAAATTCACGAAATTCCCTAGTTTTGTGAACTCTTAAGAATGTTAAAATAATATTCGCAGGTTCCAAGAATGTATGAATTAACATAAAGCCACGCGTATTCAAATGAAATTGTAGATTATTCGGAAAAGGAATTGCAACAATCTTGCTTTGTATGGCATTATTAATAAAGAATTAAGGTTACAATATAACCTACTCGCATTGAAATTAATAAAAATTATTAATTCCTCCATTAGTAACGCAGTGTAATCTCTTTACGATAAAGATTCAAGTTTCATGGAATTAATATTCATGATTTCGCGGAAATAAAGGACTTTTCTTGGCAAGAGTGTAATAATGAAATTGCATGTTTGTCGGAAACTGGTAGCAATTGCATCCGGAATAGTTTACAATATTAAACACGTTGCGAAAAATGATTGTAAATGGTAATTTGTTAATTTGCAGTCTTGTGTCAAAGTACACCTTGCTTAATATAGTAATATCCATGCTTAACGTTGCAATTCTATGTTGTTTATGCGACACAATTAACATAAACGCATTATTGAGAATTAATTCTTTTCAAAGGAAAGAACGCCATCAGAATTTTATTTCTATAATATAACGACGATATACAAAGATAGATGTATTTAACACTAGAATTTTTAATTAAAATTGTATATTTATGTGTATGTCCTTAAAAAAAGATGGATGGAAGAAATAAATTAATTTATTTAACGAGGACCCGTCATTCTGACTGCTTTGGTAGTTTAGTGATAATGAAAACTTCTGATTTTCCTCCGCCATGATGAATACTTAAAATAATCAGTTTCCGGAAACGGCTGATGTTTATATGTCGTTTCCTTTGGGAGGAAACCGACCACAGTTGACATTCTTGAGGGGACCCAAGAGAATAGTCTAAAACCGCACTTTCAAAGAACACGACAATAGACTTTGAATGACAATTGACACGCACAAAAAGTCCCCAGAATAGATACACTCAAAAGCCTCAATAAATTACCATATTGTGAAATTAAAGATAAGTTACTTCGATATTTTCTAAATATTATAATTAAACTGAGAGACTAAGAGAAATAATTCCGTTGAAATTTCAAATAAATTACCCCAATATTTTCGAAATTTTGCAGTCAAATCATTTCCGTTACTTTGTGTATTATTAACAGTATTAATGATATTACATGATATGTAATATTAATAAAATATCATCACTGATATTGTGAAATTTCATTGAAATGTATTTAATAAGTATTATGTTATTTACAATAAATATTCTTTCTATTATTGCATTCCGAATGTCTTGAAATTCTTGGATCCTGAATATTCCAACGATGATTGCAGTTAATAT
Source organism: Nysson spinosus (assembly GCA_910591585.2). Taxonomy (NCBI): domain Eukaryota; kingdom Metazoa; phylum Arthropoda; class Insecta; order Hymenoptera; family Crabronidae; genus Nysson; species Nysson spinosus. Next base: position 2,625,228 of record OU342843.1, on the reverse strand, counting down.
TTATAAACGAATAAAGTGAAATACAATTATTTAAGGTTACAATCTTGAAGAATTCAATGAGGAATTTTAAGCAGCAGCTGACATTTCTAAGGAGACAAGAAAATGGCTTAAAACTACAATTCTGAATAATTCAAGAGGCGTGATAGAGCGATTGACATTTTCGAAGAGTTCTAAGAAAATAATGCGAGATTGCGATTCCAAAGAATCGGACGATAAGACTTAAACGGTACGTGACATTGTTAAAGAAATTCGCGCAGAAATAGTCACGCAGAAGTAAATATATTAAAAGATAGTCATTTAAAACATTTAAAAACCTCGTGTGAAATTACTCTTTCCTGTAAAATCCAGGTGAAATAAATTAATAACTTAAATTAACTATATCGGCGTTCGTCGAAAATATTTCTTACGATGTTTTAGTATAATATTAAAAAATTACGTGCAATTATGCTTTCCAATAAAATCATATATCGATACAGGAATTTTAAATTTTATCTAAAGATTCCTGGTTGATTATAAATAAAATGGATTCGGAAAGTAAAGTATTGGTTTCAATAAAGCTGTGTTCTTCGACTCGAATTTTATAATCTTAAAACTAAGCATAATATTTTCGAAAAATCTCTTCTGTAATATTACAAAATCATGAACAATTATAATCTTCACTATAATCTTCATTCCGCATACCAATAAAGTTAATTGCCTCAGTCCAAATATCGTCTAATAAAATCGAGTTCATTAAAAAATGTAGTAGAAACTTAAATTAAAGTATTACTCCCAATAAACCTCTGTTCTTCGAATCGTCCGACAAAGTTTAATAATAAACTATAGTTAAAAACAAATCGCAAGTTCAAATATTCCTTCCACCAAACCTCTGTTCTCAGAATCGTCCGATAAAAACTCGATAAAGTTCAATAATAAAATACAGTAGAAAACTAATTGCAAGTTAAAACATTCCTCCCAATAAACCACCATTCATCGAATCGTCCGATAAAGTTCATTAATAAAAACATAGTAACACATAGTAGAATACTAAGTGCAAGTGAAAATATTGTTCCCAAAGAACTTATGTTCGAATTGTTTGATACGCTGCAACAATAAAGTGTAGCAGAAAATATTCAGGTTCCAATGAACCTGCGTTCTTCGAATCGTCCGATAGTCTGGCAATAATAGATAGTAGAAAAGTAACTTCAAACATCGCTCCCAACGAAGCTACATTCTTTAAGACAATTGATAAAACCTAGTAAGAGACATGTAAGGTAAAGAACGGTGTGTATCAGCGCTGTCAAAATGCTTAGATAACCTAACCGAGCGCAAATGGTCCAGTCTCTAAAATAGGGTATCGCGCGCGGCATTACTCACTACGTACTCGTACACGGAATGTCATTCCTTACGAGTGGCTGTTACTTTAAAGGACTATAATTAGAGACGCTTAGACCGACAGGACAGTAACGCTCCTTGAACGAACGACGCATATATTAATAGAATCGTGCATGGGTTTTCTCGTACGCAACAGGAAACACACTCTTAACGGTGTCCCGAAAAGAACCGTGTTTTAATTCCACCTCCTCGAGAGGGGGGAGGGACAACGAGACAAGTAAACGGTGTAAGAAAGACACGGAGCGCGCGGGTGTCGCGGGTTAAAGAATTCTTCCAAGACTGAAGAAAATTCGTGTTACTCACGGATCGGATGTACTCTCGTAGGAAGCTTCATCTTCCCCTTGCAACATTTTCGAGGCGCATTTTATTCGCACGATAACCACGGAAAAGAAGTCGAAGGGTTTAGCGGAGATCAAAGGAAGATTCCGTAGACGGAGGACACGCGGCTACGCACTGGCATGACGCACTTCTCGGAAGAAAAACAACGCAACTGAAACGGGATGACAACTATAAACCGGGCTCTCTCTCCGACTCTGCCAAGGTATCGATTATATCTGACTTGTCCGCCGCGTACGAGTCGGTACGAGCGCGCACGAACACCCACGGAGATACACGAATGGAACCTACACCTACTGGGTGGTAAGAAAAGATACGTAACCTCTTCGTGCGCCCGATATATACGTAATGGCCGTTGCGACGATCCTCGATTAATGCGATTGCGTAATCGATCGATTGATCACTATTAAATGATGCGAACTGCTTCGGGATTTTTATCGATGATTCCCGATGATTTAGGATTACTTATTACGTTAAGATTGTTAGGATACTATTATTGGAATATAATATTATGTACCTCGATTCTGAGTGACATGAATCCTAGAAGGGGATGATGCGAATAATATGATTATTATGAAATAATATCGCGACTTATGGATTAAATTGATGTGATTATTATGTAATGATATACCGATTTCTGTATTAAATAGATTACTATATAAGAAAATAGCATTTTATGTATTAAATAAATATCATTACTAGAATATATTATGCGATGAGTCTCAATTAATTTACCATCACTTTTTAGCGAATTAAGTAATGTAACTATTTACGTACCTAGTGAATTTAGTATTATAAAAAAGTTACTCGATTTTATGCTCCGATTGATACTTTTAATTAATAATGATGACCCGAATTAATGGTGACTTGGAAATATCGATTAAGCGACTTCGAAAAGATACTATTATTGGTAATTACGAGGGAAAACATTGTTTCCAATAAAGCCGTAATTCAATTCCGATCGTGGGTGTGGAGAATGAATGTCACGTTTGAAGAATGTATTCAGATTAGCGTTATTATGGACGATTCCTAAAGATTTATAACCATTGACCGTGTATATTGATTGCTAATTAACACATATCACCTGCCATTAAAACATTCCACTATGTTTCAAGACATAAAAAACCCGCCGAAAATCGGGGGGTTAAAACTTCGCACTCCAGATTATTTATTATTATTTAGATTTAAAGTCCAATAACAAAACTACCGAGAGTCACCTGCCGAGTGCAACGGGTTAATTGATCGAACGATGACCTTGATACGGTAATCGTCGAAACGATTACGCGATTTCATTCAAGGCTTTGTGCATTGATTTGCCGAGGCAGTATGCATGAAATTACTATTATTACAAAGCACCAAGGGTACATGAATCCTGGAGAACCGTGCGAAATGAAGTACCTGTAATTTACACCCCGAACAAAAGCTAGGTACGCGAACAAATACATTAACGAAGGCGTTGCAACGATGATTTATGTAACCTGTGATATAATCCATGTAATGCACTTACGTTAGAAGATGAAGCGCTCTGTCGATTGGTCGCTTTTCCAAATTGGCATCGAGTGTGTGCTTTTTTAGCTGTTCTTCGTTCTAAGGACGAATGGAACCGGGTTTTATTATTATTAATAATACTATAATATCACATAATACAATAGTGACATCAATATTAACAGTTAATTATGTGGATATGTTTCACTATTTACGGATCAAGTGCGATAAATGAAATTACGAAATTAAGTTGCATTACGGTGTACTTGAATCTCATAGTTAAGTCACTCAGGAGTTAAATGCATCGATTTATGTCTTAATTAAGTTGTAGTGTTCAATTATGGGCATCGAGTTATTTTATGCGACAATTTGTTCAAAACTGATAAATTGATATGTTGCATGTTAATGTCGAGATAGGATTGTAATGAAGTCAAATGAAATGAAGTCTAATTTACGTGGAAAACGTACCCTCACGTCAGGCATTGGCTTATCTAATTGAAGGCTAGCGAATTCCTCGTAGTCCATGATGTTTTCGCATTTAATCCGCGATAATTATGATACTAAATATAACCCCATTTATTTGAAAATAATTACCAGAACCGAAGATGTATTCGCGAAGTATTCGAGTTAATGACAAATGTAGAATCTTGCGCGAATACATTCAGGATGAGTCAATCGGTAATTGGCTGGATGCAACTTCGATTGTGTGAGTTAATATCTGCAGATATTCAATTCTTTTTCTTTGTTTTCTATCTCTTTATATCTTTATATATTTTTTATTTTAAATGTCAAGGAATATTTTATATAAAATATATAATACTGAAAACCGGAATATCCATCTCAAAGATATAAATTGATACATATATTTCTCAATCACTCAATTCTCATTTTACACGAATATTTAGTACAAAAATTTAATAGAAGTTGAAGTAAAATTCTGTTTATTTCACAGATAATAAAATGGTTATTCTAAAGATTCCATAGTTTATTTTTTTCCACGCACTCTTCGGTAATCATCGTGTAAAAACAGAATCAGTTGTAATTTCAATTTGGGATTAATTATATATGTACTTGTTACCAATTATGAAGATGCCGAGGATCAAAGTTTTCGTGGACCACCCTGTATATTCATACAGAATGAATGAACGTCGAATATAAACGAAGAAGCTGTATAAAATACGAAATATATTTACTTTCATAGCATGTCGTATAATTTAGATAAGTGTACATACCTTACGGACGATGCATAGTGTGTATTATTATTATTACTCTTATAAGGTTTTTTAGCGATATAAAAGATTACAGTTTACATGAAGTATATACAGAAAAACGAAACGTTTGGGTGTGTCAGCACACCAACCATTTTCATTGTATCTTATTACGCTTAAGATAATCGCACTTGCATCCGCGCACAAAGCATACTACGATGTATACGTTATAACATTAAAAAGGGGGGGAAAAACGAGATTATAATTAACAGAAAAAGAAAACAACGATATTAATTGTCATGTTCAATCCGCGGGTAACGCAACGTTGCGTGACTTCCGGTTTTTAAAAGATTTAAAAAAGTAAACGATGACACACATTCGCACTGTGCGGAGAGAAACGCATTTAAAATAATATCTGAACAGTCGAGAATGGTGGCTTAAAATGAATTCATGAAGATTGTTACGAACACGAAGTACCGAGACATTTCGATAGAGATGTGCGTTTTGGTTGGATGAATATATTTCCTATAAAAATGGCTTAAACTGTTAATAGCTCTTTTAACATAACTACAACGAAAAAAAGACGAGCTATTTATATTCACGGCAGGTGGTATCTTGAACGAAATTCCATATGTGAATATCGCGTTATGTTTCGACGTAATATTCCGCTTTCGTCGAGGGGGGCAGCATATTGGTTGGTTTTCCGCGGACAATGCATAATCATACTTCACGCGATATATAGCTTCTTTTCTTTACAAAATATTCGTTACGCATAAAAAGGAATTACAAATAATATCATCTCGACGCAAGTCTTGTCCGCTACAGTCTATCCTTAACAATAACATCTCTATATGAATGCCTAATAAAACTATGAGTTAAGGCTTGTGGAAGCACCCTGAATCACTGATGTAACAGTCGAAAGACTATCGGTTAAAGTATTGATTACGAATCGATAGTTACTTTGACTTTCTTTTTGTGTGTTTATCAACACGCGCACGTTTCACCGTAACGTGTCTACACCGATTTTTCTCACCCTACTCTACATCGTTTGATCAAATGAACGACAAACAATAATCCTTTCGTTCCTCAGACGAAGACCCGCAATTTAATAGATATCATACATCGCTACTTTTTTGTTTATTACGATACCATACGTGCGTTCCATGTTGGACTAGTTTCGGTCGTAGACGAGATCACCGTTCTTCTCAGCGTGCCAATCTAACATATGCGATCCGTGTCTCGACTTACGACATTCGGTTCTTTGATTCTAATTGACGAGCACAAGAATTCCGAAAGACCTTCAGACATAACTTTCATCGTCCACGACGGATCTTCCATAACCTAGATGTCTCGTGGTAATTGGAGCACGAGGTTGAGGTGGTGGTCGGTACGGTGGAGGTGGTGGAAGTGATCTTGACCTTCCAGCAACCTTGTGCCTGTCCTCTAAATTCATATGTACCGGTGGTAAATGCCTAAGCCTCGGTGGCAATGGTGGTGGCGTATCAGGCCACGTTCTTTCTTCATCTTCATCTTCATCCTCGCCATACAAATCAATCGCTTCCGCTTGCTTAAACGTGTAAAGATCATTCCGTTCCCTCGAGCCGTATATCTCGTTCGTTCGATCTCGATTTCCATAAATATTACTCTCCGACTCGTATCTTTCCGTACGCGTGGTTTCCTTGTTCACGTAAATCTCGCTCTTCACTTTCTTGAACTCGTAGAGATCGCTACCCGAATGGTAGCTGCCATTCTGTGAAACCGGTGACTCCCGATTGACATACACTTCCGACTTCACCTTTTTGAATTCATTGAACCGTTCCTTTTTAAACTCGTATCTCTCGCTGCTGGATAACGACGTGTCACCCGTTAAGTCTTGCTCGGAATCATGAATCGATACTCTTTCCGTGCAAATCTCTTGTTGCGATGCTCTTTCGTACTCGGATCGTAGGTCACGCGGTATATCTAACTGCGAACTTCTATAGATGTCCTTGCAATTCTCGACATTCTCCTTCATTGAGTCCTGCCTCAGGTATTCTCTCGCGTATATGTCCTTCTCGTCGAACCTGTCTTTGCGATGATCGTGCTCGTCGAGTTTCGTTCGCGGGGTTCTTTTTAATTGAGCTCGCAACCAGTCTTGTCTCTGAAAGTTTGGATTAGGATAACCGATACTGTTCTTCTCTTCTCTGAAGCCATGCTCCACGTTATTCGAAAGGTGATTATTAGAACTGGTATATCCATTCATTCGTTCCTCCCATCCACCATAAACACGGATATAAGACTTGTTATTAGATTTATCCTCCTTCGTCAAGGATTTGTCGAAACTCGATGACGAAGCATTCACGGCGGAATCTTCGGAACCTACTGGCGATTCCGGAATAAACAATTGACAGTCCGACAAGGTCAAACCAGAATCTCTGGACAGAGACATGTGGTCTTTTCGCGGTGGTTCCGTCAGGTCGAGGCTGTCCAGTGAAAGCCCACCTGCTGCAACGAAAGGAATTTATTAGGGATAATAAAATACTATAAACATTTCTTGCGCAGAACAATAACGGATAAGTAAAGACCAAGTCGGTTTCGTCGTCTCAAGAATTTTACTGGAATACAAAAATAATAAAGATAGTAAAAAATACTCACAGTGAAGGCTGTCGGTACTTTCTTCGGCTCCGCTATCACTACGCTCTTCCCCAAGAAGTTGGGTGACACCTTCACCGAAGAGAACTTCGCAGTGACGAATTAACATTTCCGTAAGTGTCGGAATCGCCCTGCTCTGATTTACCGATGGATTCGGGGACCAAAGTAAACTGGGTCCGCAACAAACGCCGAGATTACTTGCGCACATCAGATTGTGTTTCGATCTCCGCGCAACATGGTGTAACACGCATATTAAATGCGAAAGTAACGTGTAGTTCGCTTTGGGCAGTCTATCTAGAATACTGGAAATTCAATTGATTCAATTAAATGATCTTGTACGACGGGTTATATGCCTGCAGGGAAAGTTCATATTTGTCCTTGGCTTACTTTTTAATGGTTTGAACAGGATTCGGGGTATCCAAGCTATCCATCCACAGAGGAAAAAGATGAGAAGTTAAAAGCGGATCCGGCAAAGATCGTAAAAAGTCTTTCAGCAAAGCTGCCACTGCTATAATCGGCGCATCTTCCAAGCAACTAGGATCACCCGTCGATTCAATTTGATCTCGCAATTCTCGAACGATTCTTACGTTTGCCGACTTCCGGAAAATCCCTTGCGTGAATGGTCCTTTCGCGAATAATTGTTGCAGCATCACTAACACCGGTTTTGGTAAACCATTCTCGTCGAGCCTCGACAAATTCACCCCGAATATGCTCGGATTCAATGAAAGAGATCTCCTCAATAATCCGGTGATCTTCGACTTGTTCTTCTTTACTGGCGACTTTAAAACAGGCCTGAGAATGAAGTGGCACGTGTCGTGGCCACTTTTATTACAATGCTCCAAATCGAAACCCTCCTCTGCGGATAATGTATGCCGTAGATTCGATAATTTCACGGCGAATGGCCTTTCATGGCCGATTAAAGGGTACGGTGCCTCATCCGCGGATGTTCGTGCCCACAGTTGAAACGGTCCTTGAAGATCCAATAATCTTGTCGCCAGATTCACGCACGCTGCCGCAGTCATTTCGGATCCCACCATTATTGTCTTACACTGTTAACATAGAAAACATAATAAATATCTTAGCTTGAAGCCATAAAGAGAATATGTTCATAGATGCCTCATAATCTATTTGGAAGTCTGAATTTGAAATGTATGTATTTCTTTCAGCAATATATGGAAGAGTACAGGATTATCATATAATCAGCAAAGAAAACGCCTTTGAATCCATAGATTTAGTACATCTTGGTGATACGACGAACTTCAATATATCTGTCGATTCTAACTGAATTCTTCCAATAATATAACCTTTCATAGAACCGTGTAATGGAGGATAAAGTATCCGGTGGGGATATTAATGGAATTTTATTCAGAATCAGTATACACGTGAACATCCATTCATCTCTATTCCCGGTTATGTGTATTGAAATATCGGTCCTATAATGACCGAGCACAAAGGTGCCCCGATATTTCTATACCATGGTAGGGCAATATATATATTTAACCGGTGGGTTGTTCCATAATGAGTACCAAGTTCGATAAAACGTATGGAAGAACGAGAGAGTTTATTGCCGGTGGGAGCCAATTCAGTGAACGTTGACGTCAGTGATATAAAAGGAGCATCATCTCGATGAAGAATGCCTTCAGGAAGGTCAAATGATCGAACCCTGTACCCGGGGATGTGCGAAGAATGGACCGTGAAGGCGTGACCGTATCTCCTATGGAGGAGTACACTTACGTATTCCGTATTCGTCTCGCTGTCGTGGTACACGACTTGAATGTTCGTGTCCGGTGGCTCCTTCATACTCTCCTCTCGTACCAGCTCGGTCAGACGTCCCCACCAAAGATCCCTAGCTGCAGCAGTCCTGGAAAAACAACGACAAACCATTTACGTCATATGATTATACCACGTGTCAAGTAATTCAATATCTTCCTCGAGTTTGGCATTTTAAAGTACATATTTTGGTGGTAAATCAAAGCAAGTTGTCGGTTCAGAAAGCAAATCAGGTTCGCATGGTTTGACTTCAGTTGAGTCAAGTCTCAATGAAGAGAGGTAGTTGAGTCATTATGTTTCAGTGTCAATATTATTAATATAGAGAAATATGATGTAATTTAGGGAAATACTGGACTTAATCCAGATGCTAAGACTACAGAGATCTAAGTATTATGAGACAATATTAAAGTATTCGGATTTTGATTATTCTGAGGCATTATATTATGAATATATGATATAATATTTGAGAAGGTACTCACATAAAGGTAGCAACGACATTGGTGGTCGGCCAACCAAGAACGAAGCTGGTTTCCTGAGATTTGCTGGTTTCAGCCACGTCTTCTATGTGTCCAGCTGTGAGCCAAAGTTCGCTCATTCTCACTGATTGCTTTAACTTAAAGTTACCACCACTCCGGGCCTTAGCTATTAGCAGGAGGTCGGAGAAGAGGAAGAGGTGTCTCTCCTGGGACTGCATGCCCTAAATTTGATATAAACACTCTGATTTTAACTCAATGTTTTTATATATGCCACCCATGTTGATATGTGTAGTTTAATAAAGTAAGCTTCGTATAGAACTGGTTTTTGGTTGTATCATGGCTGTTATAACTCGTGTTTCATTTGTTTATTTACTAACCGTGGTGAATTGTACTGGTGTCTCCAGAAGAAACGTCCTGGGTGGCGATTTTGGGGCTGGCGAGTTGTTGGTAACATTGAGAGACTTCTGAGACAAAACTCTCGTCAGCCTTCCGGGGTTCCCGCTGCTTCGTTTACGAATTAGACTCTTCATTTTCTGTAATATTTAAAGAAATAATTATGAATTAGTTAGTGTTGTCTCGATATAATATTTTTATCGCGTATTAGTAGAATGTTTAATTGTAACATTGTTGAATTGGCATTCAAACCATATTCGGACTGATTCGATATTTGTAATCAGGATCCAAATCCAAATAAATAAACACAGTTCGCAAAATTAAAGAATCGCGGAATTATGATTGACACGAAATTTTCAATTTAAGATCCATATTCGTATTAATATAATTTACAAGATTACGGTTGATTCGAAATTCGTAATTTAGAGTCTATCCTCATATAAGTATAGTCTGCAAAATTAAAAAAATGGCGAAATTGCGGCTAATAAAAAATGTCCAATTTAGAAGTAAATTATTGTCCTCTCAGCAGGCGGTTAATCATGAAACGCCAACGCACCAAGTTGCATTAACTTTCGGATGACTTAATAGAATTATTTCATTGACTTCGACCGGAGTTCATAGAAAATTAGCTCATCATTCTTAATCCTCAAGTACCATTTGACTGAAGCCATTTTGGATCCCAAATGTGATTCAATAAAAAATGACCGTGAAACGCTCGTATTTCCAATTTGCAGATGAGATATAATTACTAATATTGCCATAATTATAATAATAAAATTTGTTTCGAATTCGATTCCAACGCAAATTTTTCAATTTTCCAGAATAAATTTAATAATGACAATTTCTATATTAATAACAGTACAATCGATATGGAACTTAATTATTAATATTACCGTATTCGTAATAATGCAATTGAAACTAAAATGATTTCCATTCAAATGTTTACTACAACGACTATAAAAACATAATCGAATAAATATTAATCTCACGTCAGTTTCCGGTCCCTTTTTCAAGCAACGTTACAAGACGCGAGTTCCGAAGGGATAAACAGTTAGATCTAAGAAATGTCACGTCGAAATTTAACCGGATAGCGGCATCTTCTTAAGAAAGATTCGAAAGAAGAAATCACAGCCGAGGGGACCAACTGATTAACATACTTCGGCATATTGCACGCGGCTTATTAGATTTTAACGTCCAACCACTTCTTATTACGAAACAACCTCGAATCTGACACTCTCCATTTTTATTATTCCAAGCTTTCTTGTAAACCGTGAGAAAGAATAAAAATAAATAATCTGGTATCATCATTAAAGTTGAGGCCCGGTTAATGAATATGAATTAATGCGGAATTTATGATATACGTTATAAATAGATATTATATAATAATTAATATATAGTGATATAAGGATTAATTAATATAGTATTTATGTTGTTTCGGAATTAGACATTAATTAAAATATATAAAGAACAATATTGAGAACCGAGTGATCCGTAACTCAAGTTGTTCTCTATTGGCGACATTCCCGTGTCAATATTGTGGTAACCAATCGTATCTGGTGTTAAGATTTATCGACGTATTAATAGGGAATTTGTCAGCGGCACAAAAAGCTTCGGATCGAATTGACAAACAAAACCAGTTCTGATCACTTCCATCCCACGCGAATACTACAGAAATCAATTTGCATGTTGGGCGGTAGATGCACGCAAAGGGTATTGTCAAGAGCAGGGATTATAGGCCATTCGAAAAAGATCGTCCAACGTGTGCCTCCATGTTTCGCAATACTTTCTAGACGAACAAGGAGCGTGCTTGAATTAGAAACTAACTGGGTTCTGTCAGCAACACGATTTTTAGATGAAACTGTTTCTCGTTGGTTCCCAAGAAGGAATTAATATTCGATGAAAATTCTAATAATATTTCGTCCATATTCGAGCGAAATTCTGTGTCAATTTTCGATCCATATTCGAAATCAATTCTGTGTTGATCTTCGATTGAAATTCGAACCAAATTCTGTGTCAATCTTCAAACCAAATTCGATTGAAATTGTAGAAGGATTCTAAAGATCCAATTTCGAGTCCAATTCTATAAAAATTCTGATGATTTAATTTTGATCCAGTTCCGATTTAATATACAAATTCGAACGATTGGATTTTGATTTAAATTTTATAAAAATTCGAACGATCCAATTTCGATCCAGTTTTATTCAAATTTTGTAATAATTCGAACGATTTAAGTTTGATCCAGTTCCGATTGTAATTCTATAAAAATTGTAACGCTCCAAAAACGATCTGATTTCCATTCAGATTCGATCCAAACTGATATATTTTATATCATTAACTTAAAACAAAAATACAGATATAAACATTATATCCATAGTTATACTATATACCACTACCGCAATATATTCCATATATTTAATTAATTTCCAATTAAAATAGAATTACTGTAATCTCCACATTAACTTCAAGAACAACAAGACGCATTCGTCCAATGAATTACCATATTAAAAAGAAATAACTGGGGACACTTAATTACAGACTACATTTCTACGTTGATTTTATGCCGGCATAGTTGGCAACTCGATGTGTGAAATATCCGCTTAAATAGGAATAAAACAGCAAAAGGGAAATTGTCACTGTTGATATGTCCGGTGAGAGATAACGTGGGAAATATGGCGGCACCGTATTTACTCGTGCACTTTCCACGTATGCAAAAGAAGTACGTGAAAAATTCTTTAAACTATCCGTGGGAAACATGGTAACTCATTGTATTCCACGTAAAAAGCTAGCGTCCTCTGAATTAGAGAGGAAAAATGGCGCCCATTGTCGGAGTATTTATACTTTTCTCAGTGAATCTTAAAGTGAATGTTAAAGTGAAACCGCAGAGAAATATGGATTTAAATATTGAATCGATTTAATGTTCGATACTTTCACTGTTTGTTCTTGCAATATATTCGATAGTAAAACTTAACGCAAAATAAGTTAAATGTAGAAATTGTTGTGTTATAAAATAATTATCATAGAGTATGTAATTAATATATAATAATTTGGAAGATATAGAAAAATGAGAATGGAAAGCTAAGTAATTTTTAGATCCGATAAAATACCATATATAAAAATCTGAAAATTACTTATATTATATCGTATTCTATCATAATATAATTAACATTAATTGTGATACTAATTCAAATAAATATTGAAACTGTCGAGTAAGTATTGCAAAAATATTAATTAAATATGCTGACTAGATATATAATTTCAACTACAACTGTAAACCAAAATATTTTTATTTGCTTTGTTTTTAATACTCCCTTATTTATGTTTATAATTGTGTTATACAATTATTAACAGAAATATGAAGAATTGATAGTAGAAAGACGGAAGTGAAGGTAACATACCGTAGTGAGAACATCTCGTTCGTGTAGTCTGAGATTATCTCCAGGAAAAAGCTCCTGGATTCGATGAAGATCACCTTCGAGTTGACCGCGTTGGAGAACGGCTCCACTCCCGACACTTCCGTTTCCGTTCTCCACGAGGTTCCTCGCTTCCTGTCCAAGGTACCTTTCGTATTCGGCCAACCTTTGGACCTGAAACCAAAATAAACTTACTGGTTAGACAAAAAATCCTTCCTCCTCAACAATATTAATAACAGAAATTATCAACAATTATTTCGATAAGTACGACAGTATTGAATTGATATTTTCTATTATATATTTGTGTATTATGTTATATATGTGATTTTGGGTTACGGCTTTTTATGGACCAATGTGAGGATATAAACTTCTTTATTATTTAATCGTAGAAACGTTTCGGTACGAATTTTGTACCCTCTTCAGTCTAAACAATTGTTATAAAAGAAGTCCTAGGCTACTTAATATCGGCCCTAGGTGCTTGTGTCTTCGGTGTTATATGAAGACAGTCTTCATACATGAAGGTATTTCGAAAGTCAGGAAGTAGTTAGAAATGTCGGTACTTTCTCTGAAATTGTCATTGGAAATAGGTGTGTAATAAGGTTGTAATGTCGGGTACAGTGGCGATCGAATCAGCCATAAAAAAAAGAGTTCGTCCGTGTCAGATCGCAAGGTAGTTCTCAATGAGCCGCATTTCTTTTCACGTCGACCGATCGAGATAATTATTATTCGCTGCGCCTGTGGAGGCGAGTTATGTAAATTCGCGAGGAGTCACCATTCAACAACGCACTGCACCCGCGATCTTAGATTGTATTCATTCGGCGAATCGAGACCTACAACAGGTTGATTCATTGCTTAATTATTGCAAACCGCCTTGCTTTACATTCTACTGCAAACCCGCGCTACCGTCGTCTCGCGCGAACTCGCGCGAATAGCGAATAACAATAATCAGGAATCTCGGTTTTTCTACTTCCACTAATTCCACTTACTTTGCACGTGTCCTGCGCATGCGCTATCCGTAGCTACATGCATTTTAATACAACACAAAACACGCTGTTATTTATGTGATATTTATATTTGCAGTAACGAATTAGAAATATATGAACTTTAATAAAAATATAATATAAATGTTTAGTATAACATCATTTCCTGTGTTATTTCTTTTTAAACTTCATTGTATTCGGAAGGGTTCGATCAATTTCAATGTGAACTATTTTCATAATTAAAAATGATGCTTGTGGAATTGAGCTCCAAATCCGCGGACAAATGGCACTCTACTTAATTACACTAACTACCTGTCGTTTGGTGATAATTAACGAGTGATTCAGACGTTCGTTCTGCCATTGTCGTTGGCCGATCAGTCAAGATAATCGTAGGACGACTGTCGAAATTCGACAGCGGCTAATGCTTTCAGATCGTTAGTTATATTTGCCGTAAGAGCCGGATTTTCGGATTACAAAGTCGTTCGTAATAATAAGTTCAATCTAGTGAAATGTATAGTCGTTTATTAACCGCTAGTTAAACGAGGAATGGTTTATTAACCGCTAGTGAAACGAGGAGTGGTGGTTATTAACCACTAGAGTCCATTTAATAACCACTTTGGAATTAGATCTTTTATTCGATACGTGATTGACGCAATCTTTGATTGAACTGAATTCGACTCGCTTTGAATCCATAACTATTGTGATACTATTATTATTGTAATTCTACTATTATTCGAATATTGCCATTTTCTTTTGTTATTAATATTATTGTATCATTATTATAACAATATTGCTATTGTTATAATCGAACTTTATTATATTTATTATATATAAACTGTTTTACTGCTTCTTTAATGCTGTTTAATTATTCAATTATTAGAGACGAAATACTAATTATAGTAAGAATAATATGAAAATTATTCCCAGCATAATTAATATTATATTTACTACAATAACAAAGTTAATTAATTTCTGATTAATCACATACATACATTGGTGGAATCAGAAACATATCCCTCGTCCGAGAACATATCGACGTACTTGATAAACATTTTAATAATGAACACAATTATAATCACAATGAAGCGCGCATCTCTTCATGTATTTCACACGATTATTAATCATAATCATAATCACTGTAAACACTTCTATGTACACTTTTTTAAGTATGTTACACTCGTATATTCGTATGTATGCAATACACGTGTCATTATATTATATAATAAATAATAAATATATATATTTTGTTTATTTTTTAAGAGAAGCAAGGCGAGCCGACCATCCACGAGAGTCACATTTTGCCGACTAAAGGCAATGTGATTCTATTCTTGTGCTTTATAGTGAAACAGAAAGAGTTGTATCATACGTCTTCCAATGAAAATGAATCATCGACAACGGAAGTAAATCTTTAACTCTTTGGGAGGGCGGGGATTGGTGGTAATCGAGTGGAGGAGTGTGTCATTGGTCCTCTCACCTTTCAGAGTTCTAACGTAACGATGACTAAAGGCATCGCCGAATATGCTGACATTCTATAATCTTGTCGTTTTCATTGATTAATTAAAGTTATGATAACTGGAATTATTGGAATCTTTATCTAGAATTCTGTTCTTTGGGAACAGAATCGATGTAATATGGAAGCCGAGGGGGTTTAAAGTAGAATGATTATAACTTAATTGATAGCTAATTTCTTAACTTCGATTTATTGAGTTTTGATATCTGCTTTTGTTATTTTGGGGATTTTTGAGGAATGACAAATTCTTATCGAAATCTGAAATATCTTATACCATTCGATATCGAATCTAAGAAATTACATTGCTGATATTAAACAAGTAATATTAATTAATTAAATTGACAAGAAATTCAATCTCTTCAGAAAATTCCGAATATCAAAAGAAAAACTATCTAAAGTCAACAAGTAATATGAAATTATATCAATATCAAATAACAAATATTCTATACATAATTATATCTTCCAATTATAAATTAAAGAACAATAATAAACAAAGTACTTATTGCACCACATACAATAAATATCATAGAAATACCTACAACAGAAATAACACAATACATTCTCCACATAAATCGTTAATTAAACAACCAATTAAACCTCCCCCTCCCCCAACCCAGCCCAATCATTCAAATTCCTCGAGTTTCACTACATAAATATCCACCGGCTTTCATACCAAAACCGAGTAACTCCTCTCTCAATTTCTTTCTCATTGTTCCAAGTAATTATCGCGAGCGGTTCGAGTAAAAGAGCGTGCATTATTGGAATTCCACGGGTGGTGATTTTATCGAGTCTAACTAAGCGTACAACGAATCCAATACAACCAACCTCTTTTCTCTTACTCTTACCAATAAACACGTCGCATTGCCATTTTCTTTCGTTCTCTTTCCCATCGTCATTGTTAAGGCAAGCCACGTGACAACGGGGTACTTTTAACAAGCATTCTTCTATGCCCGGCACCATTTCCGAGCCCCCTTTTCGCACACTTTCACCGTCCCATGTCGATTATATTCTTAGGAATAGTTCGAACACGGTGTACTCGCGATTCCATGCCGATAGCCGGTTTATCGGTTTGCGTACCACGACCCGGTTAATCTACTGAAAGTAAGGAATTCCTTTTGGTCAGACCGTTTTCTTCCGTTTTTCTTTCGTGCTTCGACTACGAGAAAGGGGGGAGGGTGATCTTATCTTTTGTGATCCCAGCCTGGTTCCCTTGTGCCGGGGCAACCGTGTGAATTATTATTATTGCTGTTATCGGTAGTATCGATGGTAGTTATATTGCCGTTGCTATTATTATTATTACTACTGCGGTGATTATATTTTATGTTTGTGCTGGCAGTTGGTACGACTTCTTTAGTTGATTACATATTAGCTGGTGATTTAGTTCCTTAACCCTTTTAGCACCGAACGACGATATATCGTCGTTCGGTGCACTCGCCAAAAATACCAACGACGATATATCGTTGCGCCTCCGTTAGAGCCTTATTATACTCATCACAAGAGATCTGTGTTTAAGTATAACTTCATAAAATGTTAAAATGGTTCATATTCGATGCAACACAAGTGAAAAAATGTTTATTAGATCAACTTTTTGTTATATCCTATGTTGTTTCGAGCCGAAATGGCAGCGATATCGCCCGAGACGCTGGCCAATGTGATGGAAAATGCCAGAAAAAGAGCTTACTTATGTCTCACCAATAAGGGCGGCCATTTAATTGATATTGTTTTCGGAAACTAGGTGAGATAAATTGTAAAAGAGTAAGCTTAATAAAACAACAGAACTTTTTGAAATCTATTGAGAATTGTCAAAGTTATTCAACATTTCCATTGACCCGATTGAGATGGCGCACCCTGTAGAATAGAGATAAGATAGAAACGGGACACGGGATATCCCTCGGATATCCGTCGACACCAGCTGTTTCATTGCAAATGATTGCAAAATGCAATGTCTATACACTATACTACCAGATATATATAAAGCGATGACCAAACGATGATTTTTTCTATATGCAATTACGTTTTGAAAAAGACAAATTACTTTGTACGATTTTCATGATGTCTTATATTTATGTTATTCTTCTGATTTTTAATAAATATCGAAACTCCATTGGTATCGATTTATTCTCCATCCATTTCGCAATATGCTGCTTTTTGAATTTTGTAAATATCACGCCTACTTTGGTTTTTACGAGCATTTTCGCAAACCTCTACAAATTCGTCGATTCGGCCCGGTATTCTTCGCCTAGGTACGCTCTTTTCGCTCGGTGCTAAAAGGGTTAAGTTATGTGAACAGGTTTAAGTTGAAGGGAATTCATTTATTGTTAATATGGATTTTATATTACGATTTTACTTCGCGACACTGTTTAACCCTTTTAGTACCTCAGAATTGATATATCGGCTTGTATTTTTAATATCATTCGATATACCTCAAAAATCGCATATTCTTCGAGGTACTTTTGAATACTATCATAATATATTTGAGAGTATTTCGATTCTAATAACTCATATTCATTACGTAAGTCAATTCTACTAAAAGGTATCACATTCATATTCATACAATCAACATATCAAATATCATATTCACATATACATGAATTCACACGCGAACAAAACTACAGCAACAATAACAATCCCTATAATCCCCAAATTTCTCTTCAACTCCTTCAAAAACCACCATAAAGTACATCCAAGAAAGACGTCCACTATTTAACCATCCCCCATCGTCCAACCCTAATCCAAGCTTTACATAATTTATATCATATCTAATACCATTTAAACTCCATACATCCAAGAAGCAATAAAAGCTCGGAAACATATAAAAACGTGTAATAAAGAAGCTCGAATAAAGTATACAAATTTCATGGTAGCCTGAAGTTAATCCTGGAAGTCCTTTCACTTTAAAATCCTACCGATGTCCTGCAGTAGATGAGACAGCTTTAACAAAAGGGTTCGTTGGTGTAATCGGTTTCGGGGATCAGTCAAAGAAATACATAGAAAATCCTTGGAGTGCACTCCAAGTAGAAAGGGATCCTTTCCAAGAAAACCTTCGAGGCGGAAGGGTGTCCCTTAGGATACGTGGGATCGCGAGGAGGGTGAAGAGGGTAAGGAAAGGGGTAAGTTCTTCTCGCACGAGGATGGAAGATGGCTTGTTATTAATGCGGCACGACGTGCCGGTGGAACATCTCGCATATTAAATACTTGCAACAATGGGGAGTCCAGACACGCCAGGACATCACGTGGACGAAGGGTGGATGAGAAAAAAAGAGGAAACTACGATTCGACTTGGATGAAAGGATAACCGAAACAGATTCGATAATCCTGCTCCAGGAGTTGTTGATTAATTATTACTAATTAGCATACACTGTGGCCATGCGACGAATACATCTATTTGCCAGACGCGCGGCCGCGGACTTTCTAAGGTGAAGAAACTCTTCTAGGAATAATGCTGGGTGGAAAGTGAAGTAGAAAAAGGGTTAGGTTCGGGGAAGAAGGCACGCGGTGGTTTTAACCCGGAAGAGGAAACTTGTGTATGTAATATAGAATTGAAATAATATGAATAGATTTGGGTGATGCGATTGAATATCATATTTTAAGATTCGATGATCAAAATGGATAACTTCGATTTAAGATATAAATTCAATTCATATGTTTAGTGAAAAACATTTTTAACGCTCGTTTTGGTAATCGTTTCTTGTGTTCTTCGGTGAATTAATAAATTCTGATACAAAAAGTACAAGATAAAGATTGTACGAGTCCGGGGTACAAGGGAAATGTAATTTTGAAATTGGTCAAACTATTTGTTTGAAATATCAAATTAGATATTCGGTTTCCAGTGACCCACAGTACACGGTCGGCCAACAAGTCGTCTCTCTATGTAGCTACAAACGTTTTACTAAATGTATCTACCGTTACTTGTAGCATCGACCTCGCGACTTCGACTATTCGCGCCATTTCTTGACGGTTCTGACTTTACACCTCCACTTTATCTCGAATTGCAGTGCGCTGCGCTAAAAGTCAGACAAATGTCCACCGAGAAACATGATATGTTTCTAGAATGAAATTCTTCCCCGATTACAATAATATATATTTATATATATACACCATTGATTTATTACATTTTATATTATTATTGGCGAAATATTATCGTAAAGATATCCCTGATATCTACGACAAGTATAAAGAAGAAAAGCTTTACATCTTTCAATGAACATGTAATAAA
The DNA here is from genome assembly GCA_910591585.2 of Nysson spinosus. Lineage (NCBI taxonomy): Eukaryota > Metazoa > Arthropoda > Insecta > Hymenoptera > Crabronidae > Nysson > Nysson spinosus. The sequence goes on along the minus strand of OU342843.1, from coordinate 2,605,439 downwards.
TCTTAATAACACTTCGAAATGATTATTCCAAGTATATTAACGCAGAGAGTTCTACAATTATCCTGAAACTATTAATATTCCAAATCATAAGCAACTTCCTGCAACCAAACCGATAAAATCAAACGATCCACTGATCAATTATGAAAACCATTGCGAAACAGACTGATAACTATCGGCATGACCAAAAAGAAATCGTAGGTTACGTTGAGAGAATCAACAGGTGTTCACCACGAACACCTGTTTCTTAATAAAGGATTTCGTTTAATAAAACATTTACATTGCTTTGAATAGATGTCTGTATACTTGACATGTTTACCAAAAAAGGGCGGGAACTCGGGCAAGAATCATTTCACTAGCAGGTACATATTAGGTATATATTACTAGATATCCACCCAATCGAAAACCAAGATCTTCGTGTCTTCACGAAGATCCACCTTCACTTTCATCGAACAATACACGGATTGTGCGCAGCATCATCGACTGGATTTTTATCGGGATTGCGGTGATCACGTGCTCCCGGTGAGCCAATGGCAGAAGGTGGCCCCCGGGGGCACGAATGTTACTTTTTCCCATCAGCATCTTGATATTACGAGAAGGGAGAGTAAAACGTACGCGAAACCTGCGCGCCGGGACAAATTGCTACAGCGATGGAGTGACGCAACGAAGAACACCTGTCTCGATCTTACAAAACCCGATTCCTCGGTGATTTACGCACTTGCAGGTTCCCTGCACTGCTTTCAACTCTGATTGGATGATGGATGATCTGATTGGAGTCTTGGAATAAATTGATAGGTGGTAATAACTTGATTGGGAATCGAATTAAAATTGATTAAAGCTGCGATTTCATTGATGTACTTCTGTTGTTTGTAATAATCTTTGCTGTAATTTGTAATAATGTTTAATAGAAATATTGTTGCAAAGTATTGGCTGAGATCTAAGGATTTTATTGTTAATTTGATTTTTATGTGGATATTGTGTATGTGTTATGTTTATTAATAAAATATGGAATGCGTGTCGGAAGTCTTATGTTGTTATTATTGCGAGTTTTATTTATGTATGTTTTATTGTGAGATTTAATTTTCCTATGAAATATGGTGAAAAAAGTGTATATTATTCTGTGATGTAAAGCGGATGATAATCATGAAATGAGGCAGAAAAGCGTGATTCAACTGGCGAGGTCAAATGCAGGAAGGGGAATGCATAACATGCGTACCAATATCGTGGAATGCAACTGCATTACGTGCGACGTACAGGGTGTCTCAAAAATGCGGAGCCGACGATATAAATATACTGATAACATTGGATTAAAGAAGCATTAAAATCTCATAACGATTAAAAACCTGACACTTGAGTTCCTGACCTCGGTTATTATGATTAATCCAACAAAAATGTCCAAGAATCCCAACCCATGGGACCTCTGTCGAAACTATCCTCGGAAAAACCCGCTACGAGGAATAAAAAGAAAAAAAGCCACACAGCTCATCTTTCCCAAGGCTTCAGGTATATTTATGGGCCCAATTTGTCACCAAATTGTGTCGGCGGACCCTTGAATCAAGCTGTGGACGCAGCACACATAGGAGTACGATTACCAGGTAAGAAAAACGAGGACCAGAATGCAAGTTTATCAAAAGGGATTACGAAACAACGGTTGATTGGTGATCGATAATAATGTCTTGGTTCTATACGTATGAGTCTTATAATGATCAAAAACATTTTTAAACCGCTTCTTCCGACCCGAAATCATTCTAGAATATGTTTATAAAGCATCTACCATCGATTTGGGCCATTTAGGAGCGAAATTGGCGACTTTGATTTTTTGACAATTTTTGAAGGTATACCCCTTCACATTTTGTCGACTGGGATTTGACCCATTTTTGACCAATAAACATTTTTTAACCGCTTCTTTCGACCAGAAATCATCCTAGAATATGTTTATACATCATATACCATCGATTTGGGTCATGTAGAAGCGATTTTGGCGACTTTTAATTTTTGAAAATTTTTGAAGGTATACCCCTTCACATTTTTTCGACTTGGGTTCGACCCATTTTTGACCAATAAAAATTTTTTAACCGCTTCTTCCGACCCAAAATCGTCCTAGAATATGTTTATACATCATATACCATCGATTTGGGTCATGTAGAAGCGATTTTGGCGACTTTCAATTTTTGAGAATTTTTGAAGGTATACCCCTTTACATTTTTTCGATTTGGGTTCGACCCATTTTTTGGCCAAACAAATTTTTTAACCGCTTCTTCCGACCCAAAATCGTCCTAGAATATGTTTATACATCATATACCATCGATTTGGGCCATTTAGGAGCGATTTTGGCGACTTCCAATTTTTGAAAATTTTTGAAGGTATACCCCTTCACATTTTTTCGACTTGGTTTCGACCCATTTTTGACCAATAAAAATTTTTTAACCGCTTCTTTCGACCAGAAATCATCCTAGAATATGTTTATACATCATATACCATCGATTTAGGGCATTTAGAAGTGAAATTGGCGACTTTCATTTTTTGACAATTTTTGAAGGTATACCCCTTCACATTTTTTCGACTTGGGTTCGACCCATTTTTGACCAATAAAAATTTTTTAACCGCTTCTTTCGACAAGAAATCATCCTAGAATATGTTTATACATCATATACCATCGATTTGGGTCATGTAGAAGCGATTTTGGCGACTTTCAATTTTTGAGAATTTTTGAAGGTATACCCCTTCACATTTTTTCGACTTGGTTTCGACCCATTTTTGACCAATAAAAATTTTTTAACCGCTTCTTTCGACCAGAAATCATCCTAGAATATGTTTATACATCATATACCATCGATTTGGGTCATGTAGAAGCGATTTTGGCGACTTTTAATTTTTGACAATTTTTGAAGGTATACCCCTTCACATTTTTTCGACTTGGGTTCGACCCATTTTAGACCAATACAAATTTTTTAACCGCTTCTTTCGACCAGAAATCGTCCTAGAATATGTTCATACATCATTTACCATCGATTTGGGTCATTTAGAATTGATTTTGGCGACTTTTAATTTTTGGCGATTTTTGAAGGTATACCCCTTCACATTTTTTCGACTTGGGTTCGACCCATTTTCGACCAATAAAATTTTTCTAACCGCTTCTTTCGACCAGAAATCGTCCTAGAATATGTTCATACATCATTTACCATCGATTTGGGTCATTTAGAATTGATTCTGGCGACTTTTAATTTTTCACAATTTTTGCGATTCAAATTCCACGTGACATTTACGTCTCCACTTGACTTATCTTACGCATCCTGAGATTGCCTTTACGACTGTATTCGTATAAATCCAGTTACATCAATGCAAAATCAACGTCTTAGAAGTACCATATATAAATTGTTATTCATTAGATGCATGGAATGATACTACAAACGAGCAAACTATCGTTCATGGAATAATAGCGAAACCCGAAGTGGTAGCACAGAGTCGAGCCTTGGCTTAGATTCCAGCTTTGTCGCGTATCTAACTCGCGAGCAGTGGCGTAGGATTGTGAATACTTAAGTCCCCGCGATAACTACACTTTCCCCATTACCTTCCTTAACTCTCCAATTTCCAACATTCCACGAACAATAAAATACATAAATCACGTCGAACCGCAACTACTTCGCTTCGCCAAGCAAACCAGGAAGTACGATTATAATTAATAATCACTAAAAATCATTAATAACCAGCTATTTCAATTTCAAATGAAATCCACATTAAAAGAATCCGAATTACCATATGCACCGACAATTAAATTAATTCAATGCTAAATCCCTTAATGAACAGTATTAATTAGGAGCCACGAATTAATTAAACTATTAGCGAGTCACGTTTTACTAATAAGACTATAAGCGAAATAACAAGCACAATTAATTGTGACACCGGTCAAATAAATGTTAAATGGCACTGTTGACAATAATAAAATAATAATTGTATAACGCCAAACTATTATGTATAATATACATATTAGTTTGGCGTTATACAATTTTTTTTGGAAACGGAAAAATTTGGTTATCCATCTATATAAACTAATATATATACAGTATAAAATATAACATAATATTTCGCAGATGTGATATAATATCTCATTATTATTACATCGAAATAATAAGGATACATAGTGTTCCTACGCCACTGTACTTATGCACACGTACACACCTTCACTATTTAGCGGCACTTCGTAATAACCACTCGCACAGGTATTCGAGCCACGAGCAAGGAATCTCATTCCGTTCACCTCGATGACGGAATTCCGACAGCGGATTCGAACCGAGCCTCCAATCGCGTTTGTCCCTTCCACCATTTTGTACGACATTGTTTCTCGTAATTTCATAATTACCCTATTTTTATCAGCAATCGCATTATCAGGTTGAATTACAAATTATTAATTATAATTCATCATAATTAATCATTATGGAATTGCATGAAACTAGAATTAGAGATGAATGAATTATAATTTCTTTATATATTTTCATATAAAGATTAAAGATTAACTCATCGCAAATTAAAACGCTTTCCGGCGACAATATAAATAGCAGGATAAATTCAATTTCCCTAAAGAATAGCCCCCCGCGTATCCCGGAATCGACCCATTAAAATGCCAGCATTCCGCGATACAGCGAAATGCACGTTGAATAAAAGAATTCTAATCCAACGACACAATGCCCCGTCTGTTTTCCGAGCGACGTACGATAATGGCGTGTCCCTATCTCCTTACGACGAACGAGTTCGATTTATCAAGTTGTATTTGCGCCGATAATGCTATCTGAAATGACCACTGGTCACAGATCGTACGTAAAGGAAGACTGTGCGCTGCTAATATAAATAGATGTACGCATGCGTGGAAATCGTGACTCGAAACGATGTAATTTACGAGGATGATCGAGGCATTACTTTTGCAAGTGATATAACTCCAATTTTTAGGAACACCGAATTAAATGTAGTTCTTTGGTTGCAATTGATATCTTCTTTTTTTAAGCGTATATTAATTTTCATGCATCTCAAAGTCAAAATACGCGATCCGCAATTTACATCGAACTTTCGATGGCAATAGTTCGAGGTCACGGAAGGAGACGCGGAGGTAGATTGAGCAAAAGGAGGCACGCGTTAAGTATATAAGTATATAAGTATAGAAGTATATAAGTATATAAATATATAAGTATAGAAGCACATAAGCATACAAGTATGTAACGCAGGATAAGCGACTTCCAGTGCCATGGCCTAACCAGTACTTAACGGTAAACGTTGTGCCTAATACGAGTCTTCCAGCCGGCGAGGATTAATGTCAAGCTGGATCTTCATTGGACAGTTTGCGATCGATTGCATACACGGGCCCTATTACTTATAATCCCACGATCGAGACACGCTTTGACTGTTGAGAAATCATTGCCATGATTGACAGTAGCACGAAAGTTCAATCGCGATTAGCCTCATCTAGTAATTGTATTGTTATCGGGCCCTCGAGGATATTCGGCGAACGCGGTGGGTGGGGGTAACTTGGTCCCACGCTTTGGGACCATCGTCGGTCACAATTTTTCAGTTACTAACAAACACTTATTGATGCACTTATTTCAAATATATTTGTTCGTGATCTATTTAATCAGTAAATTATTAAAGAAAATAGTGATTGAATGATAAAATAATCAAAGAGTATTAAAATCATATTTTCATGAATTTTCATATTTCTTATATTGATCCCAAGGAATTAAAACAATTTATCCACCGAAATCTTATTTGATAATTTGGACTACTTTCTCCACAAAATAGCACGGCGCATTAATATTAATAGTTATTTAGAATTAAGAGAATGAATTCCTGAATTGAAATATTTTTTATCTCGACTCCAGGCAATTCTAACAAAATATATCCTGTGGAAACTGATTATATTGTTATCAAGTAAACAGGATATCGTTGAGTTCCGGAAAGATGGCGGAATAACTCCGAGAATCCGATAATAAACTATACAATACCATATTAAATAAGTTCCGTTTGTTAAAATAAAGTTCATTGTCGATTCCCTTCGCATAAAATTCCAGCGATTTTAAATAAAAAAGAACAATATATCATATCTAATTAATATAATAAATATATTAATTCCCCGGTAACTAAAACCGTATAAAAACCCTTTACATAACTCACTAATCTTATCCACCATTCTCATCCATGTAAACCAACAATTTCCTTGTAATTCTCTTCCCTCCATCTTTATCTTCCAACACAATCGACGACGTATCGAAGAGAAGTAACAAGCGCAAGAATTCGGATGATTCGATGTCTAAAAAAGCGCGCTTAGAATCGTGAGTAGTTTCGGAGGGTTAACGATGGAGCGAGGAAGGGTGAGAGGATCAAATTTGATCCCGTAGGATGAAAATAATCCAGCTTAACGAATGAGAAAGGTTCTAACGAGGCGAAGGAGGAAGAAGGAGAATCGAAAAGTCGCGTCGTCGAGCACGGAGGAATCGGTTGCCGATGAAAGGATGGAATTTGGTGAATGGGAGTGCCACGACTCGTTTTTCCACCACAATGCCAGTGCCGCGAGTAAAAGCTTATATGCAGCGATCGTACAACACATCGTGCAAAGGGAATCTGGAATTCCTCGAGATCGTGGTAGATAACGACGACGATCACGATCCCAAGGTGATCCAAGGGGAATATCCAGTAGGACGTGGTTCTGTTTATGAAAAATTATAATATATATATAATAATATTTCGATTATAAATGAGGACTAATTCTAACAATTAAGAGTCCGCATTTTTAATTAAATTATTTAATTTTATTTAATTTATACGAATAAATTATACGAATATACTTACAGCGAATTGCTCGAGATTCGATATACTTTCATTTTGTATACATAACGCAAATAATTGAATCCATTAATTAACTTAAATACGCTGGCCATTATTTATATATTAATAAATGTGTAAGCATTAATTATGTAAATATGTGCGGTAGTTTTAGTGTTAATGCAGTTTGCGTCACAAGTGGAAGACTTGAATTTGCACACCCAAGGAGTGCAAAGGATTTCTATGATATCATATTTCTATGATAAGAATATTAAGGGACATGTTTTTGGAAATTAATTGTTTACTGGAAATATGAATTTCCGGCATATGGAAAGATGAAACTCATTCAACAACGAAATCATCTCGTATGCATAATGAAGACTGACGTCACGTTTACCGAGATAACGGCCCTCTCCCGCCGTGTCCCAGAATTCTACCGCCTACGTGACTTTTTTGGTACCATTCTTGTCCCGGCTGTTTGTCGAGTGCCAAATTTCCCGTAACATTCGAAATTGTTAGTGTATATTATTCTACATATTTTGTTGTTACACTATGTATTATTTTATATATTATTTTACGCTGCTTTATAAGTAATTATATATTTAAGCCCGCCCGATATATTAATGGATTCAGATTGTACTTTTGATTAAGGTTGAATAAAGTATTGTTTTCTTTCAATATTCTAAGTCGTCTTTGGAAATGTTCTCTCATTAAATCTGTAGAATATTATGGTGGATATATTATAATATATTTTAATACGAAACTAATTTTAATTTTTATTGAAAGAAATTAATTATACTTCAAGATTTAATCTTGAATTTATTTACATTTCCATCGGAAACTTGGTTTCGTTATATTTTTTATATCAATTTAATACTCAAAGGAGTAAATGTTGCGCGAATAAATGGCTGTACAAAGTTATATTTATCAAGGGTGCAACGTAACGACACGAATTCATGATTCATAAAAAGACTCGCTTCCTCCTACCACCTCGATTATTTATTTCGTACAAGTAAAATCCTCGACGTGACTTAACAGCTGGCAATAAAAATCACTTTTAATCGAGGTATCCTCCGCGGCCGTGATTCGCGTCGACATTTTTCCAGGGTTCTCACGTGTCGCGACTTCTTACTTCTTTTTTTTGTTCAACCAACGAAGAACTCCTGTAATTTCTTTGTCGAAATTACCAGATTATCAGGTAAGATTTGAGATGACAATATTTTTTATAATTTCTTGTGGTCGATATGAAAAATGTCGATATTTAGGAATTTTGTATTTCCGAATCAAATGACTGGCTCTAATGTTCGAATGCCATGTTTGCGAAAGAAAGAGTCCACATTATTAATTCTACCGATATTTTGAGATTCGACACAGTCATATTTTATATTATTTCTTGAGGTCGATATAAAAAAAAAATATTTAGATTCGCGAATTTATTATTGTAATTTTCAGTAGTTATTTTCACACTCAAGTGCCATTCTGATTAATAATTTATTGACTGAATGCAGGACGTTCCAAAAGGAAGACGATCTCAGTGGAAGTGTAATACTAGTAATTCTTTAGTAAATAAAAATTATGAATTCCAACATATCAATATAATATTGAAAAGCGATAAAAATGTTCATAAAGTACCAAATATTGAATGACAAGTTAATAAAAATTGATTTGCATGAATTTAAGTCAGGCCTTCTACACCTGTTAATGACTTGTGACTATTTTACTGTACTTATTTCTGGGTATTTACTTAATTGTTATATTTATGCATTAAAATTTGCATGATGATAAAAAGAAGGTGGAAATTGGTAAAAGTAAAATCAGGAGTTCCATCGCGGTGGATAAAGATCCGTGATACGGTGGGCAAGGAGAGGAGGGACGTAAGGAGGAGTGGATGTCCTTGGAACATGGTAGTTAACCACCACCATCAACCATGGGGGACCATTACCATCGGTGTAGATATCTCATCCAAAGGAAGAGAGAGCCAATGGTGGAACTGCATCGAGTTCCTTGCACGCGACCAAACAAATCAAATCAAATGGTACTTTTATCTATGTCGATATATCGTGGACCAAAAATCATCATGATCTTCATAATATAATTAAAATATATCCTAAACATAATTGGAAGTCCTCGATGTTTATAAAATGATTTAAATATATCCGAAATATAATTGAAAGTCCAATTTTAATATTCACTTTAATATTCACATAAATAATAAATGTTAAGTTTACCTGGATACCCAAATATTTTACTCGCAGAGAATCCTTCATGATTTTCATAAAAGCGAAAAAAGAATATGAAAAATTATTAAATAATTCGGAATTCATTTTATGTTGTTTTATACTTTGAGTTTGATACTATATTGCCTCTATAAATGAAATAAATATATCGCGACCAATCGACTCTAAATGAAGTAAAATCGGGTGCGATGCAAAGCACAATATATATTCTAGTAATAAATATTCTTATCAAATATTTTTCTAAAAGAATGCTATCAGCAACTGTACAGCATCCTGAATTCTCTGCTATCATTCGCTCGCTGATGATCCTTCGAAGATCGTTAGTGTCGCTATCGTAGACTCGCTCTTCCCGTTGAATTAATTAAAATAAATTTGATAAAACGATCATGAAAACAGTAGGAAGAACGATAGGAATTAAATGCACTTAGTTTTAAATGAACTTCATTTATCCTCCTAAAGGATCGATTTCATCCTTTTTCAATCTGAATTCAATGGAATTAAAACAACCACGGTATGTTGAAATCAAAATTAAATAAATATAACTGAAATAAATATAAATTAAATAAATTCGAAGTAAAACATAGATCCACAATTTTAAGGTTCATACAAAATTCACATCAGATAACATTACATTTATACTACAAATATTAATATAATTAAATAGTCACCAAGACGTTTATAAAGAATATATTTAATTCTTTATCAATCAAAACCGAATGGTGTCAAAACTATAATATTTGTATAAAACTTAAAATAGAAAAACTAAAAGGAAATCTAAAATAATATACAGAACCTTAAATACAAGGTTCATATCGAACTCTCGTGAGATAAAATATGAATATAATTGAATTCAATTGCTTGTACCTCGCAATATAAATATATCCTAATTTCTACTAAAAGTGGATAATTGTTGGTGCAATTAGGGCCCGGTATTAGATCGAATCGGTATTTGGTATCGTTAAAATGATTCGCGCGTGCAGCAGGGTTAAGTGTCGGAGAACAGGTTCCATAATGGAGTACGAGTTTCTCCTGAAAGGACCGGCTCCGAAATTGGACCGAAATTTAAAGGGCTCCCAACTCGTTTTTGCCTCTTTCCCAACGGTTACACGGGTAAATGTTTTATGCAAATTTTTTTCTGAATGCATCGCCATCAGAAACACCTTGCGAGGGGTTCAAAGTTTGTTTTTTTTCAACCAAAATATCGTGTATTGAATTTAAACCGAAACATCCTTTCTCTTCGATCTGACTATGCGACGTGACTTTTTATACCTCGAGGCCATTTAATTTTTTTTAAATATATCACATGCAATCTGTAATATATAGAACCAATAGTGGGTCGAAATTTCGGTATCCATATAATATAATTGCATATAACACCTGTATAATATGTAATACATAATATACAGTACATAACATGTAATCAACTGAAGATCGAAATTCGACACCTGCATCTCGAGTGTCTTATTTCCGGAAACTAACATTTTGATTGCACGTATTATATACTATGTACTACACAGGTTATGTATCCGATATATAACGTCACCGTGTGCCTTCTTTCGTGAACCCTACGGTAGAAATACCTTTCCTCTTTCTTCAGGAACTCGCGAATACACGGCGGGGACTTTGAAGATCGGCGAGAGTCTTACCAGGAAATGCATACACGGATTCTACCTCTTCTAGTCCGCCTATTGCTTCTCTTTACTCTTATTTTTCCCTCCCTCTCTCTTTCCCTCCTTTCTCTTCCTTTTCTACGTCTTCCGACCCAAGTCAACCGTCTTCAAGAACTATTCCTCATTCGTCACGAACAGGTGCGGCTTTGATAAACGAAACGCTTTGATTGCGTTTTACGGAGAATTTAGAATTTGCCTTAAAATCGACGAATATCGAAATTAAGAATTTTCTAACATTGAAGAACACTAGAACGAACATCTTTTTATCGTTTACAAATATTAAAACCGTAATTGCTTTAATATCATAGAATACAAGAATAATAACGAGACATAAAAATAGAAAATAAACCCTGCCAACCGAAAAATTCTTCATTTTCCATCATAAGTTTCAAAATTTAATTATCCAACCATACAAGACGACAGACCGTAACCAAGAAAATTCCCATCAGCCATATTAATAAGGAAATGATTGAAGGCCGGTATCAAGGGTCATTCAATAAACCTTTTAGCCCTTTCCCGGTAAACAGTGATTTAATTAACGTTCGTCATACCAACGGATAAAGAGTGTCCAATAAACCGAGAACGAGGCCCATGGTAATTTCATCGAGGAGGTGGCGGGAATAGAATGACAGTGTGGAATTTTTTTAACGACCATTCTCTCCCATACCGTCATTGACGAATATCTGGTGAACCGTGGTCATGGACTCTCGCATTATGGGACATTTACGAGGCCCTTAACACACGTGGTAAACCAATGGAAAACGTAAACGATGCCAAGATGAAAGAGTCCCAACACAATCGCAGCTTTCCGAAGTGACTGGCGCCTTTAACGAGCATACTTTTGACATCCTTAAAAGAAAGCCCTATAAAGCAGCGTCTCCCAACCATTTTGCTGGGTAAACCAACTCATCGGATTGGTCGGAAAGTTCGCGCGGTTTGCATTCAATTTTGTATCGTACGATGCGAATTCGTGTGACACTATTCGAGTAGTTGACACTAAATTATGTCGATGAAAATAAGAAGAATCGAGGGATTTATTGAAATTCAATTATTCCATCGGTTGTTATGCGACACCTAACATTTTATGTTCCATATTGTATTAATTCAGTAAAAAGGTAAACAAATTTAAAGCGACACATTAAAAAATGTAAGGCGATCCATGACAAATTTAAGGCGAAATTGAATACTACATTAATTCAGTATAAAAGTAAATGCCCTGAAACGAGATAAATTAGTGGTCGTATATATAAATGCGTTTCGCAGTCAAAGGGTTAAACATTTAAGGCGACCCAATATTGGGACCTATGGGTTGAGAAACTCTGGTATAAACCCTGCGAAGGGTCGTGACAACGACCTTGCCGATGTTCTCGACTCCCGCGAGAATGGGCCCTTAGTCATCCTAGGAATGTCGGCTGACGTATTTTTCATTGGACGCACTTCCTATCTGCGGGGACTTTTACGAAATAATGCATTTTGAGACGCGTTTTTATCCTGCTTTACTAAGTGCTCCAAGCTCGACGCGTTTTAAGCGGAATTATCGATTATTTGTTTTTAATTACCTGGTTTGTTTAACGGATTTATGTGTCGTTTAAAAGGATGCTCGTTAAACTGTTTCCCGATTGGATCGGGTGTTCGCGTCGGTGGGGATGAACTTTTTTAGGGCAAGCGATGGAGGCAAAGGTGGTTCATTGATTAAATTATAAATAACTCGGGTTAATTAATAATCATTTTAGTATTAATTTTATATTATAATATAAAATAATAAAGTAACTAAAAGACAAAAATACCCGGAAAGCACATACATACAGGCTTCCAGGACGAAGGCACCCGGTTCAATTAAACGTTAAAAAATAAATATTCTACATAATGCATGACATAAATACTACATAATATAATAATACGTAATAAATAAGCCATCACATATAAGTGATGAAAGAACAAAATTCCACTTCACACATACGTCACGAGTGCCTTCTTCCTAGAACCCGAGAATACTAGGTACGTCATCAGTCAGAGGGAGTACATGAAATGAGCATTCGGTCAATGCACCAGCCCAGTTTTCAAAATAACTCTGAAACGCGTCTGTGACCCTTTCGCTCTATCCCCCCCTCACCCTCACCCGTCTCCCGCCCCTCTGTCTCGCGAATCTTAGCCGTTTAACAGAATCGAGAATATCCTCGGACATTCGCAGACTGTCTCTTGACCAGCCGCCAAATCGGCCCATTTATTTTTGTGTACCGACACGAGAATGCGCATACGGTGATACTATAATCGTGCACTGTGCACCTGAAATAAATCGCTTGAGAAAATAAACGGATAAAACGGGAGTAAGTTGCAATCTTGGAGTTCGAGTAAACTCGAAGTTAATTAGTGAAATTGGGGTGCATCGGTATTTCAGTTATTGGGTCGTTGAATCATTGAATCATTGAATCATTGATGCTTGGTAATTGATTATTAATTATTTTTGCGGCGTGTTGGTAGATTATAGTAAATTGTGTGGGGAATTTTGGGTGAGTTGGAAAATGTAGGGTTTATTGGAGCAATTTTTATGGTGGTAATTAATTCGCTTGGAAAATCTAGGATTTATCGGATTAGTGTTTATGGTGGTAATTGATTGGCTTGGAAAATACAGGGTTTATCGGATTAATGTTTATGTTGGTAATTGATGTCTAATTATTATATTATTATATGCTGAATATTAATTGCAATTTCTCAGTTTTGGAATCAAACTGAAATTAAATATATACCTGAAGAAGATTGCAATGTAATTCGATGAAACTAGATTCTTATTTGATACTACTTGGATACTATTTAATCGTATTATCACAAGAAAACAGTATCGAGTTTAATGGATACTTTTTGGACACCCCATACGGTGCATTTAAGGCAGAATAAAACCGACGCGCGCGATATCACATAGTTCGTTTTTTGGCTAACACCCCTCTTTGAAGTTTCAGTCCAACTTCCGCGTGAAAATCGAGCAATTAAACCAAAGAAATTTCTACAAATTTCATGCCAACATAAATGTCACTGACTCTTGCGATCCTGTCAAAAGTAATGAAATATGAGAAGACTTGTGATTCCTTTACCTGAATGGATTCTTCTGACTTAATGGAACGACGGCAATTTCCTGGTAGGAATTTCAAAATTGTGGAATAATTCGGTGCTTCCAGTCGCATTACCAATTTTAATTAACGTCCAATTAATCACTGATAACAGCCAATATAGTTTTACTTTCAGTATTCATTTCTAGCATAATCCACGTCTTATCAATCAAATTTATCTGATCACTTGTCACTCATTTATAGTCAACAAAATTATGCAACACTAATCAACATTATGAGAAGAATATCAATAATTTATTGCATATAAAAACTTCAACATTTCACCAACACTCGGATCCAATTAATTCTCAAAAGAGACGCAACTATTCCAATTATAATTACCGCCGCACATAATGAATTGTCAACGAAGGCTTAGTCTCACAAATAATTGCTAAAAATATTGAACAACGCACTGTATATTTTTATAATATTTAATTCAATATTTAACTGATTTGAATCGCGTGCTCGAGCTGACGTTCCTGCAACCAACCAGCAAGTTAAAAGTAGTAAATGATATTCTAATTAGTGAAATAAGAAACTTGGAGGCTTAGAGTCTGAATTCACATGAATATTTAATAACGCGCTGTATTTTTTTAATAATATTTCACTGAATATTTAACCGATTTGCATCGCGTGTTCGAGCAGGTGTTCTTACGACGGTTGCTCGAGAATGAACTAACTGGGGTTGCCGGTTAACCGATTACCAGGAGCGACACTCTGGTGGTCGAGGAAGAAAGTAATGCCACCCTTAAAGTCGCACTCGAATGATTTAATATTCGAAATATCCTTTCGTCCCTTATCTTCCCACGCATTGAAATCTCTGCGCATCAACGAATTCCAATATCTCTGGCGATTCCGATTCGTTTATATACCTGACAATACGTTTCCACCGATACGAACTAATGTTATCGGTGGAAAGAATGCAATCGAGCCACGATTCTATTGTCTCATTGAACGACGATACTTTCACTTTTATCATCTTAATGTCTGATTGTAAATTTTTTTTCTCTTTTTATTGTTGTCGCGAATGAGGAGAATTGCTGTTATGAAACCGTTGTCTTTTCTGGGGTGAAGTATGTGGTTTAAATGTCAGGTGTTATTGACATGTTGTGATGGGAGTTTTTATATTTGAATTAATTATACGGCGTGATAATAGTTTTGTGGTAATCGGATTATTGCGACGGAGTTTCATATCTGTTTAAAAGAGAGGTTGGTCAATTATGCGAAGTGAATGAGAAATCGATTAGCTTTAATTTTAATATCTACTTAAGTTTTATTGACCGAGGAATTAATTTTAATTCTAAAATTAGAGGACCTCGAACTTAATTTTCGTTTTAAATGAATTTTGATTCTGAAATCAAAAGGGAAATATTAATTCATTTGACATTAATTTGGATTCTACGTTTAATCCTAAAATTGAAATTTTTAATCCTACAAAATCAAACATTTAATTCTAGAAATTAAATAATATTACTTTAAACACGAAATTATATTAAAATTCATTTCAGTTCCAAGAACTATTTTTCTGAGATTACCGATGAAATCGACTATTATAATAATAAAGCTGTTCTAAAAAATATATCTATCATAAATACTTCAACAAATCCTCTAAATTCCGTACAAATCGTCCATATTTCCGTAGAATTAAATATCAGAATACAACACAAAGCTACTTCCAAGTATCAAACCACATTTAAAAAGAATGCAAATAATGACACGCAAGAGATAATCGTTCCAAGAAGATGGAACTTTCCATCGAACACAGTTCCACTTTTCCCGTATGAATGAATGTTTCGATTTTCCCGGAGGCACGGTAATAATCGATCGTCGTTGTCGATTTTCCTTTATCGGCATCGGTAGTCACGGATCGGTGATTTTTACGAGGATAACAGTACACTCGTGCCGTAAATGCAACACGTGGGTGAACAGCCGGATTATTTCTCCCTGAAAAGCAGCGCCATCGAAGGTATCCCCTCGTAATAACGCTCGGAATTTATTATACAAAGAAGAAAAGATATGGCCGCGCACCGCAATTACCAGGAAATATTCGTGCACCCGTAATTCTGGAATTCCAATTCAACCCGTTCTAATAACTCGAGCAAGTACACCGTGTAATTGTATTACATCCATAAATAATAGTACAGCTTTGGTTTATTGCACCGACATCCGTGCGCGATGCAACTAATAACCGTTCGGTTAGAAAACTCATTGTTTTCTGGATAATACCACCCGGCTCGAATAATCGGTCATCGGGTACCGATTACCTGACATTTCCTGATAACTGGTTTTTAAACGAATTTAATTGGCTCTTCGGGACCCGAAGATGGGGAGGGTGATGTGGGGGTTGTAATTATGTCGTAGCAAGTTAATCCGTTAATCCTTCACTACTGTAAATACTACTAAACTGCGGCTACCTGATAATATTTAATTACCATATCCTCTTATAATTCTTTACTTCATTTAAATCTAACTATTCAATTCATTTCTAATGGAATTATTATCCTAAGAAAACCAGGAATTATTTTTGTTCACATTACACCTATAATAATAATAATAATAATTTCAATACGAATTTTAATATCGTAATATCTTTGTCAATTAATATATGGAGCACAGAATGTAATTCATTAGTAATAATACATTTTTTATGAATAAGAGAATAAGAATTTATCCTGATACAATTAAAATAATAACGTAATTAAAATATTATATACACGATTAATATCATTCGTCCACTTAATTCGACAGAAATTAAAGAATTAATTTTTGGACATCGGTTAGGTAGTCAAATCGGATTGAAATTATCAACTCCATGCGGATTGTGTCCTAGAATGAAAGTAGGTAATAAAAGGGTTAAAGGGAGGGGAAAACTGGCCGCGTTAATTGCATGAAACTTGTAATCCTTTGCCGTGTAACTTGGTTGCATGGCGCAGGTCAAAGTAGTACGTTTGAATTACATCGGCGAGGTAAGTGTTCCTAATCCACTTTAAAGGTGGATAGTAGGTCAACCGATAAATTCAGAATGGCCTTCTCGGTACATTGGTTACTTTGTACGATCTGGCTGTACGAAACCCGGTGGTTGGTAGAAAGCGATTTTATTTATTGTGGTATACTTTGCTTCATTTGTGTTGGATAAACTGGGTGAATGATATGACTCGTGTATAGTATAATTCTAATATCAATTTTAGTATTACATTCATATTGAAAATTGTAATCTGCGAGATCTGGTGTTTTTATAAAATGCTTCGAATCCTATATTTCAAGTTCTGTTTAAATTTTATATTATATTAAATTTTGTCTATTAGATGCGGTATAATATTGATATATTTTATGTGAATTGCTTTGCCATTTCAATTTTATATTATATTAAATTTTGCGTATCAGATTTAGTATAATAGTTGTATAATATTTGGAGAATACTTGGAGTACTGTTTACTGTAGAAATGAATAAAAAGTAAAAATAGGTTAAAGTTTTAAAATATATTTCAACTAACCCATGGAATTAAAAATACACGAATTGCAAGGATTATTGAATCCTACAAATCAGAATAATAAAATCGGTGTCTATAATTAAACTCCTTTTACACGTTCAAAAATAAGGAAAGCTTTAAACACTCCCAGCACAAAGTACGCTTTTTCAAACAAAGCCCCCATAGAGTCACCGGAAAGATTTATTCGAAAGCACGTGGAGAATATTTTCCAAGTCGACGCGCACCGTTTCTCTTGAAATAAATAAAAGCGGAAGAAAAAAAGCGTTGGAAAAAGTCTGTCGGGTCTTTGCACCGAAAGCGACGGTTACAGTTTCCAAGATAATTTCGAGTTGCCGAGGTTGGAGTGTGTTGAGACGAAAGATGATAATTTCCCCCCCGGTTGTCGTCGGCCCTCTTAATGCACGTCATATCATTTTTCTGGCAATCCAGGGGTGTGAGGTTTTTTTAATTTGGAAATCGGACACCGGCGAATATTCGAGACGGCGGTGAGGGGTGGGGAAAGTGGCAACGGCGCCAAAATAGAAATGCAACGCGTGGCGCTACAAGTGGTGCAACCACGAAAATCTTCGCGAAGAAAAGGAAGAAAGTGCAGGAAGGAAAAGAGAAAGAGGAAGAAGATGGAGAAGAAAGAACGAGGAGAAAGTATGAGGTGAAAGAAGGTGGAGGAAGCAAGAGAGGTGAGAGAAAGAGAACGAAGAAAGAGGAGAAAGCATGAAGCGAAAGAAGGAGAAAGGAGGAGGAGGAGGAACCGCCGAAGAAATGCATCGAAATAACCAGCCGACTGGAAGAAGTCCAAGAAGAAAACAAACTAATCGTTACACGCGCCGGCAAAGAACGAGAAGCACCGTCATTCACGAGATTTCCCTCGAATCACCGTTTTCTTATCGAAAATTTCTATGTCGTCAGCGGCTAGTTCCGGAAATCCATTTAATTATCACTGTGGATGAGGATCCCGGAAAAATGTCATCAAAAACGATAATTTTCTGGGTTCGTAAATCGTTTTTTAATGAGTTTTATTAATATATTATATTGCATTGATAAGTTAAAACTATCGCTGGAATTAATTTTGAGATGTACTTCTTTTATAAGAACTGATAGTGTAATAATATAAAATGATTTTACGTAATAATTAATATTAAATTAATATAAACGTAATATTAAAGCGAAGATTTTAAATCAATCCGCTTAAAAATTGAGTGATTAGTTATCATATTAGACAAAATGGCGGGTACACGGCGTTTAATAAAAATGTTCAAATTTATAACGTTTCATTTCCTGAGATTTTTCGCGGTCGCGTTGCACATAAATAAATCGATTAATATATTTCTTCCATTCATCCTTTTTTTAAGGACGTACACGTAAATATATAAATATAGCTGAATATATCGCCGGTAGTTTAGTGTTAATATATATGTATTCTAATACATGCGCATATATTAATACACTTCACGCGTATCAAAACCACGGCAATATTAGCATAAAAATATGTGTTCGGAAGAAACGATACTTTTGATTTCTAACGACACGTTGAAAGGTTCTCAAAGATTGTTGGAAGTTCGGAGACGTGTCATTGGCGAGTGTTCGTTGGAGTGACTCGTTTACTGTCTTATCACAAAACCAGAGACCGAGGAGACCGAGGAAACCGAGAGACCCGCGGGCCGTTAGAACTCTGACGGAAGGAATTTCAAAAAAAAACATTCCCGATAAACGCTTAATGGGACGAGTGCATCTTAAGTCGAAAGTCCGTCTGGAATTCAAATAATATTACACCGGAATCTTACCGAATCTTTCTAATAAAACCAAACAATTCGATGTTACAACGACCTCCGCGCCATTACAAAATACAGAATTCAATTTCGAGCATTAAATGTCGCCCATCGTCGTATATTTCGAATTTTAAGGAGTCCATGGAATACCAAATTTGTATGAAATATCTCATTTTCATTATCATATTGATTTCGAGAATTTCTCGGACATTTTTATCATCATATATCGGTTTAATGTAAATTATTTACATTAATTAATACAAATTTAATTAAAATTGTATGATTCATGAATGAAATATAAAATAGTACAGAATTGAGAATCCATTTTACTATTAAAATAATATCTATCAAATACGTACTAACAATTATATACGTATTAATTAACAATGGAACTACGAAAGCAATAAAAATCTGTCTGCAGGACTTCATGAAAATATTCAAATTTCTAACGATCCAATTTCCGTGATTTTTGTATAAATATTGTCGTCAATTCTAGTATTAATATAAATCAACACTAATTATATATCTCGATATGAAAATGGAGTATAAAATTTAATACAAACATTTAATAAAATTCAATCAACCAATCACAACGAAGATCACCACTCACCAGCTCCAGCTCCAGCTTCCGTACGTCGTAATATCCCTTGTAATACTTGAACCACATCACTCATGCTTCCCATGGGACATCGTAAAACAAACCCGAGCACCAATCAAAACCCAGAAACGTCCCACTAGATTATAATCCCACGAAACGATCTCTTAATTCCCAGGAATAATTTTGAATAAATCGTGAGATTAAGAAGAGGAGGACACACAACTTCCGTCGCGCGTGTCTGCTTTCCGTCGAACGAATGAAAGGGTGTTTCTGTTGGTGGATCGCTGTACGATTGGTGGGTTTACAGATAAATATACAGAAAAGAGAAATGAAGAGGAAAGAAAGCTGCGTGATACGATGCACTCGAGGACCTTTGAGGAACTGTTCGCCTCGGAAAGCCAACAGGCCAAGTATAGACGTAGCTTATTCGTGTAGGTGAGACTCTTCAACCATCGCACGCGCGCGCGCATGCCTTCTTCGTCTCTCTTTTGTCTTAATGTCTCTGGCACGCGATCTTGGGATTCGTTCTGTTCTTCGTGTAATGGGCATTGAAATTAATTAGTCGTTTCGTTGGTAGAACGATGCTTGCCACTTTTTTTAGTTTTTCTAAACGTCTGCAATTTTGCCTGATTTCTTTCCGTTCGAATGGGACGACTTGGGAAGTTTTCTCTTTGGGTTTATGGATATTGAAATTAATTAGTCGTTTCATTTTTTAGTTTTTCTGATCGCATACAATTTTGGCGATCTTCAAGTAGGATATGGAATTGTTATGTTATATTATAAAAGCATTTAGTTGTTGGGATCTTAAATAATGGATTTTATATTAATTTGATAAGCCGTGCACTAATACCTGCAAAGATGCTACGTTTCATGGACACGCAGGTAAAAATATCAGTCTATTAGTTTTATTAGCTTATCTACGTGGACTAGATAGTAGAGTCTAATCAGGTGTCACTCGATCAGGCGTTAATTGATTTCAAACGAGTAACAAAACCATCCGCAGTCTAAACTCAACTTAATAATGTCGAGGTAAACCGGATTCCGAGTTATTCCGCTGGCATTGTAAACCTTGTTGTTCAACTTATTCTTTTATATCAAACGATCCGAAACCAGTTACAGAAAGAGTAAACAAAACATAAATAAATACCTCTATCTAAAGATATTCCATGAATTTTTAAAATACTTTTGGAAATCTATTCATCCGATATAGTAATATAATTCTTGGTTCTGAAAAGAAAAGTATATAATTTTCGCAAATGTTTGTCCATCTAAAAAGAGTCTACCAATTTGGAAATACTTTTGCAGATCTATTTGCTCGACACGGAAAATTCGATGTTTGTAATGAAAGGTAATCTAAGAAATATTTTTGGATCCAAGGAGAATACAATTTTCGCGGGCGGTTTTTGATAATCGAATGTAATTCGTAAAAAGGTCGATTAATTAGTCGGATTATTTGTGCGTGGAAGATTTCGCGGCTTCTTTCAGCAGAACTTACTTTATATAACTGGACAGACCCAGTGATTCTCTCGTTACGGTGTTGCACCGATAAAACGGGTGCATTGAATTCCACTGTCTCTCTGATAGTGCAAAGTTCCTCGTGGAAAGGAGGATATATATAGCAAACGTATAACCGGAGAAACGAGAAAGCAAAGAAAACTGTAATCCACGGGGGAATAATATAACGATAACGAATATCCTACCAGCCGGGGAGAAAATGTCATCGATTTGCTTCATTAGGCCAGTCTTACTTAAGCGATCGAAGTGCAATCGAAGTGCAGTCTCAACGATTGAATTCCGCGGGATTTTAACATTTCGAGTATCTTCGTCTTAAATTGCGATACGCGGATTTTTGCGGGCAGAGCTTAATTGTTAATTGATTCATTTGGGGATTTTATTGTTGGGAAAGAATGTACCAAGAAAATTTGGTAACTTGTAACTAATATTTTAGTAATTATTCTCACCGAGGATTCTATTATTTGGGAATTATTCATTTGTCGCTTAAATCGCTGAAATACGAACTGTGACAATATTTTTGAAGAAGTTCGAATATTTGGAATATGTTGGAGGAGAAATATTTTGAAAGTATTGGAAAGATATTCATTGGATGTCGAAAAATTATATTTGTCGATTAAAAGAGAATCTACGAATTTTTGAAATATATCATGATAGTTTAATCATTGAATAAACGTTAATGTTTTATATTCTAAAAATTCCTTTAAATATCAAATCATTGCCAAATCGAACATTCCAAATTTGTCGTTCAAAGAATAATTAATTATTTCTCATTCCTCCCGATTTCACTATAAAAAATGTTCACATATAATTCTATTGAATTTAGGAAACCCAAAGTAATCATCTTATAGTGAAATCGACTGTAAATTTAAGGATTCATAAAAAGTACAAATTATTCGTTATGTTTATTGTGTGGTTTCACGATTCAAGATGATTTCCAGCTTGGAAAGCGAGCGAATGAAGTGCTAAAATTAACTCATCCGTTGCAACATCGAAAATTATGAAGTGTGAACCAAAGGGGACTCGCACGAAAGTCGTGGAAATATAACGTGAAGTTTAACGGCCATGAATTATCACGAAAAACTACTTGATAAAACACTGAAATACATGCATCACCATATCAAACTCTTCTTAATAATTCTTCCATAATTTAAGACACACAAATCAAATATTTCGCAATACAATAACTACAAGAATTGAATAACAACGACAAAGTCATCGTTGGTTTCACACGCGGCAGTCAATGATTAAAGAATTAATTTAATTAATACGAATAACATCAACAATATTAAAAATACTCGTATTATCGATATTATTAATATTACTGATATTATCTACTTATTGATCCCAATGATCTGTACACAGATAGATGGTTAATTAATGAATTTAATTAATTTAGAGTTTTGCACTCCAAGTTAACTCGTTTGCAGATTATATTCATCGATTTGCAAATCAAGCTTTCCTACAAACTTGATTTCTGAAGTTATCCTAATAAAAATAAAATTCAATGTAAAGTTATTCTTGCGAAATAAAAATTGTATTCCATGCATGTAACAATACTTAACCATAAAATAGCATAAAATTACCATAAAATATTTATTTAACACCGGTAAATTTGATTTACAAAATGGTGAATATGATCTGCAAAATGATTTAACTTGGAGTGCAAAACTTGTAGTATTAATATCGGCGTTATTAATACTATTAATATTGTTACACTGAAGGTGTATTAATTATCACAAAGCCAATTAAAAATGTGACCTTACACGTCAAATAATAATCGCAACAAACGCGTTACAACGTAAAAGGTGTAAAGTGCGATAACCGAAGACAGATGTCGAAGAGAAGAAGCAGCAGCCCTAAGTTAAGTGGACCAATTTTTCATTGAGAATCACGCGTAACGAGGGTACGACTGTAAACAAGATTAATAACAAAGATCATTAATAATATCGAGAGGGAACGTGAAATCAGAAGTATTGTGAAAGAAGAGAGGGTGGATTGTTGGAGGTTTCGGTCCATCGAATTGAAATCAATCGTCGGTGGCTGTTTTACTCATCCCTTCTCGCTTTCTCATTGGTTCGTTTCTTCACTCGACGAGCCATTCGCGTTTGGCTCGCCATCGGAGACTTTACGAACCAGACGACACTCGGCCATTAATCATCACACTCGCATTCACGTTCATTCATCCCAAAAAACTTCTCCGCGTATCTTTCTCTCCCTTTCTTTCTCCTTTCTCCGTCTCCCTCTCTTCTCCGTGGAGTTATATTGATTTATGAACTGGCCTGTATCACTTTTTAAACTTACTTATCTCCCTTTTACCGTCACGAATATTAATAATTCCATACGCGGTATCCTGACGCGCGAGACTTTTATGTTCTACTCTCGATGGGACTTTCGTGGTAGATTAACACTTTTATGATGCTTTCATTGAGTACCGGAGATTTCTGGGTAAATTGTGAGCAAATGGAGTGCGTGGGTGGATAGTTGTTTAATTGGAGGGTTTGTTTGATTAATTATATTTGCGGTGGGTGGTTTGATTGAAATGGATTAGTGATAAGGGTGATTGAACTGGAATGTTTCTAGTTATTATATAATATAAAAACTATAAATATTGAAAAATCAAAATTGCCAAAAGTAGCAGACAATAATTAATATAAAACTGAGCATTCCACTGAAATGAAATAATCACAAATATCTCCTTCCATATTTAAGGCATTTAATACCACCTTTTAATTCAACCGCCGAACAATATAATAATTTCATAATTCATCCAATTCTTATCTATGCAACCAAAGCGCGATAATACATCTTCATTTTAAGTTACACGTTTGATATCAGTAAAAATGCAAGCGTTCATAATTAATCTCTTCCAAGTGCCATTTTTCAAAAACGACCTTCTGGAAGAAATGATGAAAAGCGGAGCGTGTTCTGGAATTGGATCTACATCGATTTGTTGTGTAAGTTCCAATGGCGACGGGAGCTCTGATCTATCATTCTCCGGTCCATCAATACTAATTCCACGATACAGGTGTAATTACTTATTGCGAGTGCAATTCCGTGCACGCTGATAGGATTACTATGTTGCCGGTACAAGATTTACTTCGATACACTGAAGGCTTCATCCCGGCTTTCATTAATTTATCTCGCTAATGAAAAGCGGTTAGGGATGCGTGCAATTATCGTGTAAATCTAAATGTACGTTTCGGTGCTCGTAATCAAAACGTAGCGTTTAAACTGGTACGCGATTAAATAAGTAGCAAGCGTACAGTCGTTGCGGACGATTCGTTTGTCGTCTGAAGGTAGCCAGTGTTAATGTTCTTAAAGATATATTAGAAAATAACACGAATTATATAAGTCCTGGTATATAAAATGTTAAATGTCTTAAATCTGAAAGATATGAAATATTTGAAATATTAAACTCGAGGGATTTCAAATGTTAAATATTTTTAATTTGAGAGATTTCAAATGTTAAATATTTTTAATTTGTAAGATTTCAACTGTTAAATATTACAAATTTGAAAGGTTTAAAATATTCAATATTTAAAACTGGAAAGATGTCAAATCTTAAATCTTTCAAATTTTTAAGATTTCAAGTATTAAATAAGTTAAGTGAGTAATACTTCATCAAACAAATATCCAACAATCACTTTACATGTACATCCATAAAACTAAGCTCCGTAAACCATATAAAAAGATCTACTAATAGCCATCCACAGTGACTACCTTCACGTTGCACACGAATCAACTGCAACACGAATCATTAATCAACTCTTCGTTAGCTCGGTATAGAAAAATCACGGGTATACACAGTTTTCATTCGCCCTCGCTAAAACCACGTGACTTATAATTACACAAACGTAATTTTCGTATTTCCATACGAGTGTTCGAACGTCCTCGGATCCAGGAGATATACCGCGCAGGATTGGACGGTGCTTTTAACGTCCAGCGATTTCTGATTTATGAACCGACCGACCGCATGCAGTTTTCGAGATTGTATCTATTTTTAATGCCTTCTAGCGCGTTTTTCTACCGATATGATGATTGCTACCATGGATTAATATACGGAGAACAATTTCGCGTTTCAATGAGTACCAACATTCGAACCACTTGGACCTCAGTCGAAATTAATTCCTGTCGCGATCTTATCGCTTTCGAGCGCAAGTAATATTTATTCGGTTCCATTTGTTCGCGATTCGTTGAAAGGGAATTTCGATTTTTTTATATGCCAATATTGTAAATTATTTTGCAATTATTAAGCTATTATTTTTACAATATATATTATATGTATATTAGATATACTAGATTGTACACTCAATAACTGTAAAGCAGGGAACCATAAGAAGCAAACTCTCAATTACACCGCAGCCGCAAAACAGCGCAAACAAATCAAAATCCAATATTCCAATCACCATAATTATTACTTTTACGATTTACGAGCAGGAAGCGCATCATGTTTAATTATCGACCTCCATACAGCTATATACATTCCACATAAATATTTATTATTTATTTACCCCCCCAAAAAATAGAGCAACATCCAACGAGCGCGCGAATTTATTTGCCCGAAGTATATCAATTCGAATCAATCCCCCGATAAAAAATCAATCATCCCCCTCCGCCCCTATGCCCGGCGCGTATCGTCCAATCAAATTTATGGTGCGCGTTCTCATTAATCAATAGAATCCATCGGTTTCCGAGCAAAAAAGGAACTTGCAGATTCATTTCGTTCAAAGAACCGCGAGCATAATTGCACTCGGACATCATTGCGAGATGAATGCCTGAGAGGGTCCGCGCAAGCGTAAGATTCGAGATGCTATTTATACCGAGTGGAACTATTCGGTTATATATAATAATATTTACTAGTGCTATTAATGCTATTTAATATTACTATTTAATAGTAATAAATTTAATGAATACCATTAATAATACAAGTTAAAATTAAATCTAAGTCGATCTAAATCGGCAGCCATTAAATAATAAACTTAATTTGTCCTATCAATGGTACTAATTAAATTTACGAATTAATAATTGCCAATTTAGATCAACTTAGAATGAAATTTAAATACGTTAGATTACCGGAATAGCGGAAGAAGCAATTATAATAATAAAAGTAATAATTATCTTAATATTATACGTAGATATAAGAAATAAAATTCCAAATAGTAAAGATTAAAGTATGAATTGTTATAATATCCTCAAATTAGGGAATTCGATTTAAAACGAGTCACTTTTAAACTCTACTTGCGAATATGAAAACTTCTGTTTTAGGATTTCCATTTAAAGCAGGTTTAAAGGGTTACAGACATAGTCATAAAATATAAGTCAAAAGGAAAGATTTGTAAATCGGCACGAGCCGTGGAGGAGGTTTTCTTCATGGTGACTTATGATAGTTCATGGTTAAATGAGAATAAATCGTAAATCGATGACTGGTTGAACAGTTAGGTTTATACCTGAAGGTTCCCATTTCTTTTTACTAGGTTTTAGGTAAAATTGTGGTAGTTCGGGGTCAGTTTCTTGGGGCCTTACGATTGCTTAGGGTGCTGGTGGGTTTTTGTGAATTTATGGGAATTATATTCTAAGAGATCTATTGATTGCTATTTTTTATTTCTGCGGTGTTCTATGGTAGTCCTGCTTATAACTATTATGGTAAACTATGTTCTAATTAACTGTTTTATATAATTGCGCATTAAATATGCCGATGAATATATCATAAATATTTCAGTTTATGATACATTTTTGCACAGAAAATTAATTCTTATAATCACTCACCGATGCCGCAATACTTGCGCGAGTTGTAATCGTAATGGTTCTCGTTCGCTTACCTTTAAAAAACCAAAAAAAAATAGCGTTCATTCAAAGAAACATTCCTGAAAATTATTGACTTCTGGTACAAGATATTTGTACCTAACATTTCATGACACAATCAAACGAATTCTGGTAAAATCAATGGGGTGTCAAGGAACAATTCATAAATCAAACAATTCATAAAATTGTTATCACGAATAAACGGCGCCTAATATCGATAATAATATTTTCGATTTTCAGTCATTCGATCCATAAAACATAATACTTTAGAAACATATTAAATAATTAAATAATTATACCAAATATTTTTCCACTCGCAATACTGGAAAATTCTGCTCGAAGAATTAATTATACTTATTATAATATTCTAAGACTAAGTATAGCTTCTTAAAATTATTCTGCTCGCAAGAATAAAAGACGCTATTCTGGGAATTTATTAGAATGAATTCAATTTCAATCAATGGTTCAAAAATTCTAAGCAAACTCCACTCTTATTATTACATATTTCTATTCTTATTATTCTAGGTGTGATATTCTTTCGTAAAATATTCGACGTTCCAAGATTCGCTAACAAAATCCATCCTGTTACGTCTGTTACGACGATAATTATGTGCCAATCAGATAATATCATTAATTAAATAATCACCTTGCATGTCACCGCCGTGATACACATTTTCGTTAGTCTCCGAACCCCTTCACGTAACGTTTTTCCCAAGGTAACCGTAGTCGGAAGATAACAGAAATAATCCACAACACCGGAAAAAGCGACTACGTCAAATTGCCGAGCTCGTGTTTACAAAGTCGTTCATGCGCACTCCGGTATCGAACTGGTTTGTTACTACGCTTCGCCGCGCACGATGTAAACAAACCGGCATAGACTCTTACATAGATATTAGAAACCCGAGTCAACAAAAAAAGTTTCCAACGTAGTCCTTCGTGATAATACTTTGAAAACTGGTTCGTAGTTATTCGAAATGTACGCGATTTTCCACTAAATGATCACGAACTTACACTAAATTCACGTATTAATAAGTAATATCACAAGTAAAAATGGCGGAGTTCAACCGCAGTCAATTATCGCTGGAAGACTGTGGAGTTTATTATTCTTTATTTGCCACGTAGTACGTGGAAGTCTAATAATCTATTATTTAAAATGCTTCTTCCACTAAAGTTATAGATAAATCATAGATAATTAGACTACGGAATTGTATTTTGAATACTAATTCGAACAGTTTAACCTAGATTTGGCGTCACGCGACAAAATCACTGTTTGTCGATGTAAGTATCGATATATGTCTATGTAAAAACTCACGATGTAAATCACGAATGTATGGAAATGTTTATGCACAAGTTCCATCGCACGAGGAAGATGTTGAGGATTCGTAATTTCACGTAACATCGAGTCGAGATTTATCACACACTTATCGCGCCGTAAGTCGGAATCACACTGGCTTAGAAGTCGAAAGTCGAAACGACATCTGCTGTTTGCGGGATGCGAGTGGTGGGGATGGAGACTTGACTCCTGATTGGAACTTTCGGCGTCGAAGGGATTCTCAACTTTTGTCTATTATATATTTTGCGGGATATCAAGATTGTAATTATAATTGTAATAAATATCATGTAATATTAATATCATCCTGACGAACGAATTTCGTACGGTTTATGAATTATTTAGGTTTATTAATGATTACAATATTTGAAAATGAACACGTTACAAAAATAAATTAAAGGGCCATTAATTATTATCCGTATTATTACCCCAATATATCACGACCCCATTCGTCAGTCCTCAATTTTAACCATGAAAACCAACCCTATTTTTACACGCAGCGCAACAAATTATAGGATCGAATGAAGTGACGCACGAATATGAACGGGTTTCCAGAAATAGATCCCGTGGGAGACAAGGAAAAGTATTCCTCTCAAAACCCCTCTTTAAATAC
Organism: Nysson spinosus; assembly: GCA_910591585.2. NCBI lineage: Eukaryota > Metazoa > Arthropoda > Insecta > Hymenoptera > Crabronidae > Nysson > Nysson spinosus. Next base: position 2,576,509 of record OU342843.1, on the reverse strand, counting down.
TCCCATAGCACGGTTCTTTTAGATTTACGATGGATCTTAATTTATCAGCTCGCGATATCAATGATTCTGTCGATGATCCGCGCGTAATCGCGTTAGATAAGCTTCCGAAAAATATTCTAATTTTATTCACCGTGAAAGTGAACATTTGCATGAATTAAATCGACGAAGATGGGGTTACTTTGTGTGGTCCCTGACCTTCGTAATGCGGATGGAAATAGACGTTTTAATTTGATATCACTTCGATGGCTATTATATTAGTTTTTATCAGTGATATTGATTTTATATCGATGTTTTATCAGAGTGGGTAAATATGGGATACGAGTTTGGTTCGGCGGTATTTAAATAGAATGGAGAGGATACTAAGTTTGTTGCAATTCATTGTTTAAAGGCGTTGAATGGAATAACGTGTAAACTTTGCGAGCAAGTTAAACAATCTTTAGTGTTGGCATGAATAAGGTTATTTAAATATATTACAATGAAGAGGTTATCATACTTCAACACACGCTATTTAAAACCACAGATATTAAAGTAAGTAATTAAAGGTAAGTGATAAGAAGGAATGACTACCACGATGTTATTTTAATCTTGAAAGAATTGGGACTTTAAAGTATTAAAGTATGGCAGAGATAAAATATTAGTATAAAAGACACTAATTTATGTTATTCAAATCTGAAATATTATCCATATTTTGCTTGAAACAGTTTACAACAATAATATTCTCAAGTATATTTCTTTATGTTATATCTTTTATTTGCATTTCGCGGATATGGCGAATATTAAAATGTTAATTTAAATCGGTAATTAAAAATTGCAAATATATCTCGTATTATTGGATTCTGGAAAATGGGTAAAATATAATATATAATGTATAACATAATTTCATTAATATTCATTAATTCCAGTTATATCTCAGAATGTGATATATTTTAAATCAATCATTAAATCATTAAATTATTAATTGCACTGAGGTAGGTCGATCGAAAGTTACGAAAATGCAGGGAAAAAAATTGAGAATCCCTGAAAAAGTAGACGAAACATGGCAACACCTGCCCCCGCAAAGTAGGAGTGTCAAAGGTTGGGTAAAGCTGTCGATTTTCCCATGCGTTTTCCATGGGGCCCACACGTGCACGGTGTTTGTACAGTTGTCACCGTAAGCTACTCCTTTTATCGGGCTACCATTGTCAATTTTCGAGCACAAATTAATTAGCCCGCGTACAAAGACTCTTTTTATCCCATTTTTTCTCATATTCTACGTCCATCGATTGTGCTATTTTCATGTATATCGCGGAAAGGTACCGAAAAATAAACAACACCCTCTAAACACTGCGTTTTCTTTTATTGTAAGTACATAACAATTCAACTTTCAATAAAAGTGCATTCTGTTCTGCTCTTTTTTGTGGAGGAAGTGTTTTTTTAAAGTGGAAACCTGTCACTTTGATGGATGCGAATAAACATTTCATTGATGCTCGAGAATAGAATTATAATAGAATCATAATTATAATAATATTAGGTTTCAAATTTGCAATGTCAGAGGGCCGCGTAAAACGAATTTATGCACATTCACGTGATCACGTGACATCTTTCAGCATCGCAAGGGAATAATAATAATAATCCCAGTTTAAGACACCCGCGGATCGTAGATAGTTGAACCGGCGAGTTTTTAAGTCCCAATACTTTGGGCCGTCGTTACGGGTCGCTACGACAGGACACGCACGAACTTTTACGAGAATTTTTATAGTTTCCTTTCCGACGACACTACTGGCGAGTGTTTGTTCTGCTTCGAATTCGATGCCACGAAAAGTGCATTATGCGTGGGCTTTCGGGGATAACGATAAAAAAGACCATTCTAAATCCCCCCCCTTCCCCTTCCCCCGCCACCCCCGGCCCCCTCTCGTTTCCTGAGAGTCAAACGCTTAAAAGCTTCCCCTCTTCGTTCCGTCGCTCTTTTCGCTCGTAAACGTAAATAAAGTAAACTACTTGCCAACTTTTTATTTGATTTGTTTCGACCGCCATGTTTCTTTCTCATGGTGATAGAATTTGACGGAACCGACTTCTTTCGCGCGGAAATCAAAATGGCGCGTGTTCGCCATCAGGTTGCAGTACATATTTTCCGAAAATTGTATATTTAAAAATCCTAATAAACAGACTTCTGATGTCGGAATTAAATTTTATATTATATTCAAAATGACTTGTCCGCCGTTTTTAATTAAATCATACGAACATACCACGGCGCATTGTTCAGGATTCGATATACTTTTATATACAAATTTACATATAAATTAATGCGGAAGCATAACAGAGTACATATTCGATAATTCGCCGTGAAAAAAACTGCTCGACTTCCGAGATATTTACGAGTCCTTATCATTCAATGCCAATCAGAAATGTTACTTCCAACAACTAATTAAATGCCACATAAATCTCCAAGCGAAATCATTACAACAAACCGAATTCAATCTCAACCTGACCTAAGACCTTCACGCAGATAATAAAACCATAATCACGTTCCTTATCAACGTTATCTAACAGTCAGTTTCAATTGAATCGTAAACGAACATCGTATCAGGAGCCACAGATACAAGATTCCTGATAAGAGGGGGATACAACGGAGCTTATCGGAGGAAGGGCAGAGTGTAAGGGCTTTCCATAAGGAAAAAGGTCCGATCGGATGTTACTCGACGCCTACGTGATTCGAGTCACGATGTCCCCCAATGCACGAGTCACGATAAGCATCTCTTTTTCGAACGCACCGGATCCTCGCCGTGAAATACGAACCACCGACGAAAGTCGAGCAGTCAGAAGTCTGTTTGTGAGTCGTTCGTCAGGATTTTCCTCCCACACCGTCGGCGTTGACACTTTTAATCCGTCCTCAAAGGAAACCGATTTTAAACCGCCCAATGGAATCACTGGGATTCAAAGATCACGTGATTAATTCGAATTCGACGTGGGTTCAAGAAACTCGGGGTTCCACCGACGTTTTATCGTGCGGTTACTGCGAGATTCAATGATGAAGCTAAAGGCAGTGTTTACTGTGATTAATTAAATCGTACTGTTTTAAGCGCGAACATAAACGAAAGCGTGTAATCTCTGCTAGACAACAGTGAGGCAATTAAAATATTTCAGTAGCGGTATCAAACCACCGCCGATAAATAACGACGTCTTATTACGTCGGTAGCTCGTGTTCAGCGAATTCCAGTTTCATTCAAGCGCGAGCCGAACTCGTTCATTAAATCGGAACCTGACCTTACCCTGATTAACCGCATTATTTATATTCCCTTTTTCTGCATCGTAAACGAAGGCAACATGTAAATCCGCGCACGATGATTGTTCGCGGCTGTGGAAGGAAAAAGAGGGAGAAAAGGAAAAAAGATGAGCGCTGAGAGTGCAGATGAAAATCGGAGATGAAAGAGGAAGAGAAGAAGGGAGGAGGGGAGGGCGTTAGTGTAATCGTTCGAAAAATTTATCGTCGTAAATGCATACGGAACGATAGGAAGGAGACGGGCAGAGAGAGAGAGGGGGAGAGAGAGAGAGCTCATCCTATTATCACGGCACGTTATCGTTAAGCAAATTTATGATCGTGGCTTATAATCGTCGAGCACCATCCGTCGCTCGATTTATCACCTTTAAGTCCGTAATTACAGCTCGATTGTTTCTCCTGCCGACCTTCCAACTTGGTCCTAGAATCCTTCTCTCTACTCTCCTCTCTACTCTGTCTCTCTCTCTCTCTCTCTCCTCATCTCACACCACGAATCCTCTCTTTAACCGCGTTATAACCGCGATTATACATTCCACCAAGGAACACTCCTGGCACGCAAGAAACGCCATAATAAGTGGAATGATAGTTCCTAGGTTGCTGGTACTGGTATCAATAACGAGCGCACCGTTTAATGTTACTGGTATTAATAATAATAGCACGGGACAGAAAGATGGCTCGGTGGAATCCATGGTGTCGTAGGGTTGTAAATGATCCTGTTAGATGAAGGGTGGAATGTGGAAGAAAAGTTGGGGCTTGAGGAAGATTGATAAGTTTGATGTGGTTCATTATGTGCAGGTTGAAGGGTTGATTATGTGCTACTGTTTGTGATCGTGATTTTGTAAGTCGTTGCGATATATTTTGTGGGTTGTAGGAACTGTATTATACGGGGGTTTACTGTATATCGAAATATGAAGATTTGGAAATTTATATATTTGGGAATTTATATATTGAGATATGTAGATCTTTGGACGTTGGAATAGTTAGATATTTGGATGTTGGAATATTTAGATATTTGGATGTTGGAATATATAGATATTTGGACGTTGGAATATTTAGATATCTGAGTATTGAAATATCTAGATATCTGGATATTGGGATATCTAGATATCTGAATATTTAAATATCTAGATTTTTGGATATTGCGATATCTGGATACATCGACGTTGGAAAATCTAGATATCTGAATATCTGAATATTGAAATATCTAGATTCCTGAATATTCCGATATCTGAATATATAAACGTTGCAACATCTACATATTCGAAGATTAGGACATCTAAACATGTAAATATTGAAATATCCAGATATTATAATCCAGACATTTCAATATTTCAATACATAAACACTCAAACATATTCGATCTGAATATTCAAATCCTCTATCACTAGTAACTTCCCCAATCAAACCCACCCAATTCTTAATAACCAAAACCATTTAATACACATATAAAACCGATCCCCAATAACCCAATACAATTAAAATAACCCCTTAGCTACCAAGTTAATGACCCCAACTTAACACGAATCCCATAACCACCGTACACCAATTATCTCCATAGAAGCAACGGAATCACAAATTACTAAAGAACACCCTGAAGGTATCCAAGTAAAAAGTGTGCCGAGTCAAGAAAAATGAGGCACAGTTGCAGCGTTGCATAATGCTTGGCATGGCGGACATGATAGATAAGTTACGTTGGTTAGGTTAATTTGTGGATTCATCATGGAGGGAAAAGGTGAACCTGGAACCTTCGTAAAACACGGTGAGGAAACCACCCGAGGCGAGGTCTACTCGTTGTTTCTTAATTATTATTCTCCATCACGAATCAACCTATGCAACTCCGGCGCTGCTACATTGTAGGGATTTATACTCACCGAGAAATAATAACCGTGGTAATTAAATCGGAGACTATTCTGTGGCTGGCTACGTTCGCAACCTTGTTAATCGACATCGACTTTTAATCGTAGATTACCCGGTGAAAAATGTAAAATGCTCGGTGGTTAAGTATGGAGTAGGATGGTTATGATTTATATCAACTTTTTTGTGTATTCTTTTCTTATGCTCTTCGTGTACCGTGATTACGCATTATTAATGTGTTCCCATAAAATATGATTTTATGAGTGACAATTAAACTACCGTGTTTAATTGTTGCGTATCGCGGAGCCAATTAGAAGAGTGAAGTGTACTTGTTGATAAGAATAATGTCGATTCTGTAAGTTTGTGATTGGTTCGTATGAAATGTGGTAATTCAAGTATTAGTGTTTGAGAAAGATAATCCGCATTTTATTGTTGAAGAGAGAACGGATGGGATATTTTTTATCATGTGTTTATTGTTTTTAGTGTAATTCGGGGTGCGATGATAAAATTATTATATTATATATTATATTGGGAAATACTGTAATATAATAATATGATATTGAAATATGAAATACGTAATATTATATTTAAATGTCTAGATATTCCAATATCCAAGAAATTTGATTTTTATTTATTTACAGTAGTATAAGTCCACTTTGTCTTTTGACTTTAATATTATGACTAACAAAAAGAGGCTATCAGTCTGCAGCGGAAAAAAATATTTACTTCCGTTTCCATAAAAACGGTACTTGATTTAGAGTTTAAAAAATAACAGCTCAATTATTGGCGAGCCACGATAAACGATACGCCGCGGTGAACAAAGATACGTAGATATTCCTGAAATAATTGATCAAGTAGTTTGATTCAAAAATGGGATTTATATGATATTCGTCGATGCGTGGACCAGCGGCGAGCATATCTTATAACCCGGGGCCTTAAGTCCCTTTACTCTTAATTATTATCTTACTTCGATAGGCAGTGCGTACCGAGTGCCGGAGAGCCGTGCAACTACCATTTAAATTCGCATTAGCCATATGGTATCACCAACAAATACAATGTGACACGGATCCGCACGGAGTATCAATACTTTCATAAATAATTGTTATCTAATCATACCTTGCTTCCAGGGGGTGTTTTATATTATGCTAATCATTGTCATCCCATAAAATATCTATCAATTACGAATAGCTCTCTGCGAGGAACGCCAATTCGATATTGAATCAATAGCAATTTGTTGAAATTTATTGTTGAAATTGGGGGGGTTCGAATTGTACTGGGTGATTCAGTAATTGTTGTTGCTTTAGATGTTTTTAAACGATGGAGATGAAGTGGAATGATTGTAATTAGTGCTGGAGAAATTATTGTAGCGAATTTATAGAAATCACATGTTTTGGAAATAGTTTAATTAATAGTGTCTCGGGTGGAAGTTGTAAGTCTGTGGAATTCAAGCGTACGGTTTTGGTGTTTGAAATTTTTATCATTTTAATACTTGAAATTTCACTTATTTTAATGCTCGAAATTTTAATAATTCCAATACAGAAAATTTCAATTTTTCATTACTGAAAATTTCTATTATTTCAATACCAAAAATTACTATTATTTCGAAACAGAATATTTAAATTTTTTACACCGAAAGTCTCTATTATTTCGATACAGAAAATTACTATTATTTCGATACAGAAAATTTCTATCATTTCAATACTGAAAATTTCTATTCTTTCAATACTGAAAGTCTCTATTTTTCAATACTGCAAATTTCTATTATTTCAATACAGAAAATTACTATCATTTCAGTACCGAAAATTTCTATTATTTCGATACAAATCATTTCTATCATTTCAATACTGAAAATTTCTATACTTTCAATACTGAAAGTTTCTATTATCTCAATACTCGAAATTTCAATTATTCAAACACTACAAATTTCTACTTGACATTTCAATGACTTCAATTACTGAAATTAGATGCTTGGATCAGTACTATTACATAATAAAATACCTTACAACATATAATCAAAGAATAGTACCAACTCAATATAAATCGCTCCACCCATTTATTCCCTACACCCCTCAACATCTACCTTTGAATACCATTTCATACAAAGTTAAAGATCGTCGCCATTTAACTCGCTCCAAAGTCTTCCTTCGCACTTAAGACGTTATAATTTAGTGTGCGATTTAAAGGGAGAAGAAAAGACACGGACAGCTACCGACAATCAGATAAATTAATGATCAGTTAAAAGCGTTAACCGAATTTACGATACGGCACCGAAACCAGGCCTCGTTTAAGTTTTATCACTGGTTCGTTCGTTCGGCGGGTAGACGAGCGAATAAATAATTAACGATCGGCACCCATTGAAAAGCACCGATCGTAATTCACCCCGGGAGTAACGCAATTACTAATTCATTGCCAGTAAATCCTCGAATTAATTTCACGGTAAATACAATTTGCGTTCTCGTAGAAAGCGTTAAATTTGGATCGCTTGAAAGACCTCTGCGGAGCACCGATAATAAAGTTCTTCGAATTACGTCGTCACGTGCTTCGATCTTGTCGAGTAAAAAATGATCTCGTGTTATTAGTCTGACTATAAGAGTGCTTTGTATTATTATTTAATATCTACTTTAATGACAAGTATATTATTACTATTATTATTGTATATAACAATTATTATATAAATAATAATTATAACTATAAATAATGGCAAGGATACTAGCTGAATTGAAATTCTATCAAAACATTTAAAATTTCAATGGAATTCCAAACCCTAAAATATGTAATCGGTATCAAAATCCAGGTTCCAAAATTTCTCCCAAAAACTATCGTTTTAATTATAGTCGAACAAACACTGTCGCCATATTGAAGAAAGTGAGAAGACGAAGGTGGAAGTTAAAGTAAGAAGAAAGTAAGCGGCGAAAAGAAGTCGAAGAAGATTCTCGCGAGAAATGTCGGAGTATAAATCTTGGAGATTTACTGTTCTTCGTCGTAGGGAATTGTTGGTCTATCAGGGATTTATTCCCAGATATTACTGTCGATATTCTTTTTTTTTTCCACCGTCGTTCCGAAGTCAGTGCTGATGGACGTGGATTTTTCATTCGAACGATGCCACTGACCTCCCTTTAAGGAGTTCGTGCCCCCTCCCCACCCCCAGCCCCCTGCCCCAACAAAGAGAGAATTAAGTAGCCAAGAAACGAAAAGAAAAGAAAAGAGAACCGTGTAGCTCGATGACTCAGAGACTTCGAGAGTAGGCAGCCACTTAGAATTCTCGTGTTTCGATTAGATCGAATTCGGGAAGAAAAAAGGGCAAGATTTCCATTCGGACGGTGATTTACAGGAACTTTAATGATGCACGAACTTACGCGATGTTAAAATTATTCTTCCTTTCGTTGGCGAAGTAATAAACATACAATATTTCAAATTTCTAATATTAATTTCCTATACCGGTGCCAGTAAACTTAATTTCTTATATTAAACACGATCTACGATATAATACGAACATAATTAATGAATATAATAATTCACGATTCCATAGAATTAAAATCAGGCTTATTCCAGGAAAGCAAATATTAATTATCCTCCCACAGCCTGACTTGTAGTATTATTGTAATTAAAAAGAACTATAAATAAATCATACAGCTATCTAGGACGAAATTGATCGAGAAATAATAATCTACGTAAGAATAATTATTCTATAAATTACACTAACAGATAATATACAATAATTTTAATCAAATATAATATTGATTATCAAATATTCATTTCTTGGATTCAACTCTATCTATTTTACCAACATAATAATTAAATATAATATTTCACGATTCCACACGATTAAAATATCTCTGATTTTCGGCCAGCAAATAGATTCGATAATAAAACTGGAGATAAGTGTTCGCATTCCCTGAGTCTCTTATGGTCAACGCGGTACTTGAAATTCCTCGATTAAACGAAAAAAAGGGGTGATACGATGTCGTGCACTTGAACCGTGAAGGATGGAAAGGCGAGCTACTCCCGAGGAATACAAAGACTCGTGTTGTGGGGAGTCCGCGGTAGCCGTGGGTGCCCCACGGTATCTGAATAGGGCCCACTGTGGCACACTCTGCTTTAGGAATGCAGAAATCGTTTCTGCGTAATAACGCCATGCTTAAGGCACAACTGATTTATGGAGTTCACCCCTTTTTTATTTCGACAACGAGATCTATCTTTACGAGTCACTTTCGTGCCGATTAATGCACGGTGGCTGAATCTCGACACTAGTGCATCGTGATTTTTTATTGCTCACGATGTGCGTAATTAATTGTTGCCTTCTATTGGCTTGAGTTTGTGGGTGGAATTTGAATTTATTATCCCACGATTCGTTCTTCCGCAATTAATTAAAATATGGGGCCTCCTCCGAACGCTGGTTACATTCGTGGACAAAGTTGAATGAATGTCCCGAATAATCGTTAATAACTAATGAGTCCGTGAATATTTTTTGATGCAACAAAGTGCATTCGAAAGAGCGGACTTTTCTGTATAAGATCACTGACGGCCAAAAAAATCCCACGATTCGTTCTTCCGCAATTAATTAAAATACGGGGCCTCCTGTTATTATTATCTTGTTAATCCAAGGGGGTTGTTATTACATATATATCCGTAATTACATTAATTGGTAAATTGCGTGTACACGAAGGATCTTTTTCCTTGAATTATGATGTACGACAGCAGCGTAATAGCGTACCGCAATTTCGAAGTTAATCTGCCAATAGAAGTCTGTCAAGTATCCTGACGTGCAGGGTTATGCTTTTTATTGAAACAGGGAAGTGTGTGCTTCCGACGTACGGAGGTTTAAAAGAGGGGAAAAAAACCAACCTGGCGAACCTTCCGCAACGCTTCACTGCCTCCGCGAAACTACCCGTGAAAGGATTCCCGGCCATTCGAATCGAAACTTGTATCGTAAAATAATCCTTTGTAAATATTTAATTGGATTGTTGTGGTGTCACTGAGGGACACGTGTCCAGAGTTCGGGTGATGCAAATTTGTCATTGTTTATTTAATTCGATTCAGTTAATTGAAATCTGGATTTGCAAATTAATTTGTACCGTTAATTAAGCTGTTTATTATTAAACTGGGAGAACTCCATTTTTGAAAGAAAAATTTTATTTGATTAGCCGGAATATTATACGAAAATTATTCGTGTTTTTCCAGCGCTTCTTAATTTTAATTTAAATGCCATCCAAGCTAATTATGATTATTAAAATATCGGTAGTTTTCTATCGCTTCATAATTTTATTCTTAATTCAATCCAATATAATTATGATTATTAAAATATCAGAGATATATTCAGATTTTGTATGCAGAGAAAGTAAAAGGATCCTTTAATATTCAAGCAGGACTCTCAGCAGGGTATTTAAAAATCCGTTTAATGTATTCAGATGTATGAAAGATGAGGATCATTCACGTAATAGAATCCCAGCCATTTAACTAAAATGGGCCCTTTAAATCTTCCAAAGAATAAGTGATTTCATTGAAATTCATATCCTGCCGGACTCTAATTAGGGTTCAGTTTCTCGGTTGAAGAAACTTTCTCAAAAATTACCTGTCACCCTACGAACCAAACCAGGATTTCCCGCATCTATTGTGACACTTTACGTGTTAAGTGCTTCAAATATTTGTATTCCATTGTGTCGTATTGTCTTCCATGTTTCACCAAGGAATTATAGATATTTAGGTTGGCAACGGAGATTACGGGGAGTCCCAACTGAGGGTGCACCGGAAATATCGCGCAGAAAAGTTTAGCATTAATTACTGTGGCCGCAAACTTAAGATTTACGATTTACTTAGATTTACGATATTTGCTCTCGGAACACCTTTCCAACTAAGGACTCATCGGGATAATTCATTCCAATTGTTTTCCGAAACCCGACATTTTTAATTAACCTGAAATCCTAGGTCTCGAAATTTCCCATATATTACTATATAATTATTATTTATGAAATCATAATATATAAGCATACATATCAAATATAAATAAATGTGGATATACGATATATAAGTATTCAATATCATAATGGAGAGTATAACTCATATTTTAATTCCCTAATTAATATATTGTGAGTCACAGAAGTCTTCGTACCCTTTTAATAATCAATTTTAAACAATTTGTCATTTTTTAGGACCCACATTTTTAATGTTTATCAATGTGGATGTGTGACGTGTTAACCCTAAATAATTATTCCAGATAAAAATTCACTCCGTTCGAATTTGTTTTAATAATTTTATGCAACGCAGCGACTAATAACTGTTTGGTATTCATTCAGTGATAACGAAGTTATCATAACGTAACAAAATTATTATCAAACATCAGATTAGTTTTCTCAAGATTACTGTAAACGTACGTTTACTTACATCAACGTGATTTCTTTCGATGGCAGCTTTTAAGGGTTGACGATTTCGCGAGGTTTTATTTCGCACTTTCAAGTAAAAGTCTTACGAGCCAAGCTGAAAAGTTCTGTTTCTTCGCGGAGTCGCGGCTTCGCTCAGTGAAGTGGAGATACTTCGACCGCGAGTTCTTTTACAGTTTACCATTCTTCCTTTCTTCGAGTGTCGAGGGTTCTCTTCCGCCTCTTCTTCCAATCCTTTAACCACCTGCTTTTTCTTTTCCCTGTTGCCGCCACTTCTCCCCACCCTCCTCCTCGTCGCGCACTTTTGCGGTTCATTTTTTTCTGGAATTCTTCTAGATAAATAATAGCCGCAAAAACTGTCGCCATTTGTTTTGTTCCCATTATTCTCTCGATATTTGAAATTCCATTTCGGTGCTGTCTACGGTTTGAATTTGGTAATCGATTCCTAAAGCAATGTTTACTGTGTGTATTTTGCGTTATTAAGTTATTGCCAAAATTGGAACGTTTCCAATCGTAATCGAATGATAACATTCGTGGAATGTTCATAAGAATGATAAGAATTCCAATTCCAGTAAAAGATTCAAATTTTATTTCCGAGAAATGAATTCCCTTTTCTACGTTTTCCGTGGCAAATTAATTCCACATTGAAACGGAGGTGCTTCGGAATGAAAAAATATTACAATTATTAGACATGATTTGAAGTCGTGGAATAATATAATATTTGATTATTCGATGTGATATAAATTCTTAGAATTATATGATAAGTCATAGCAATTAAAACAGTACCATATTAATATATAACCATAATAATATAATAATCGCAACCTCCATAAATCAAAATAACAATAGAAATCATTCCGCGTAATTGAATCATATATTTATATCCAAACCCTTCTCAGCTCTATTTAATATATATATTTAATTTATTATCTTTATTATCTTTATATTTAACCTGACACCCACAAAATGTACTCTCTGCATTTTTTAATCAATCGACCGATAAAAATGAAACTCGAAGACGCCTGATGCACTTGTTATCTACGGTTGCCTTATCACCGATACGGTGACCGGTTGCACCTGCAAACAATGTGTCGTGGGTGGCCAGAGATAACGAAGAAGAAAAGCATGGACGGTGTACAGTTGCCGAAATGGAAAAGTGGAATGCGGTGTCCCCCGTAACTTTAGAACTACCACATGTATGTGGAAACGAATGTGTATGTGGAACGTGGCCTGTCATTGGATACCGTAGACCCGCATTGTTCCTTCGAAAAGGTTCTCGCCATTGTTTCCAACCGGTAGTGTTTGCCAAACCTACCCAAAACCAAAGACAAATTTTCCCCCGTGTTCTTTGACATTCCGACTAATATTTCTTCTGCTTTTGGCGCGGCGCTTAACGTTGAGTTTTGGGAATACGAGGTCGGCAAAAACCTTTGTTCTGAGAAGTTATATTTTGAAGGAGAATTTGTAATTATTTTAGGACTTGAAAAAAGTTTGGGTGATTTTCTGAAGTTTTTGTGAAGACTAATTAATTTTTGTTTAAGATTATAATATAGTATTATATTTCTTTTCGCGTTTTCTGTGAGTTATTTAAGAGCTGTTCAGTCAAAGAAAATGGGGCTGTTATCACATATTTGGATATCGCAATATTTAAATATCCAGATATCGCAATATTTAAATATCTAGATATCGCAAAATTTAAATATCTAGATATCGTAATATTCAAATATCTAGAGATTTCAATAACCAAACATCTAGATATTTCAATATCCAAATATCTAAATCTCCAGATATTGCAATATTTAAATATCTAGATATCTCAATATCCAAATATCTAGATATCGCAATACCCAAATTCCCAAAATATTTAAATCCCCAAATATACAAATTTTCCAATTTCCATATTTCGATACACGGTAACTCCCATATAAAGCGAGTTCCTACAACGCGCTAAAGAGATAACAACGATTTTTTTCACATAACCAGATTCTCGTACAACGCGATACATAATAAATTCCGGGAATTCCCCGATAACGCGATTTCCTATAACACATAACGTATAATATTAACCGCGCTATACATGATACGTGTTAAAAGAAAATGAAAGCAAACACCTCAGGACTTGGAATCGAAGAATCCAAAGGATTGAAAGGATCAACGTCCTGCAACCAGCCAGAGAAAATCAAGGCGGTTCCGGTGGTAGATGCGAGTTGCAGTTTGCTCGCGTTTTGCGCTTTTACTCCTGCTGGCGCTTCCCTGCAACACGGGATCGTCGTAGGTTGGTAGTAGTGGTGGTTATGACGGTGGTTAGGGAAGTTGAAAGAGGGAAGAAAGAAACAGGAGAGAGGAATAGAGAAAAAGGAGAGAGGAAGAAAGAAGAGTTACTCTCGAGAGGAGAGCAATCATAAAACCTCTCAGAACATTCCTGACCGAGTACTCTATTCGCGTGCGTTCGCGAAAAATCCAGGAAAATCGCCCTTCCCAACAACTTCCACCGACTCGGAACACGCGCGAGTGCAATTCAAAGCTGCGAATCGCTGCTCCGAGAGTTCGCAGTCTGACATTCGAATCACCACTATTCCTTTCCTTTATTCTAATCACATATTACTTTCTTAATAGAATAATATATTAATATTAATGGATACGAACCGTGGATGACTTAATAATACGAAATACACTGCGCAAATAATAATAGCGCATCTTCTATGCAATATAATAATATATACCCTGTAACATATATAATAATATATAAATGGAATGATCGCTATTTTGGTCGATTAAATAATTCTTCTGAGTTCCAATAATTTGTATCATATCCGAGAATAATATACTGTTATATTATTGATATATTATCCTAGAATTATATCTTCAAGGCGTCCACAAATATAGTTCAAACTTAATAAATCATCAGCCAACACTTTTATCTGGATATCAAATTCATCTCAGCTGCGCAAGGATTTTCAGGCTCCTTTAATCCATCGATTATTCCGAAACTATTTGCGTCGTCCTGTATTACTTTCGTTCATTCGGGCGTTCGGATTATGATTGCGGCATGGAGCCGAAGGGAGAGGAGAGAGGGAGAGGGAGAGCGTAAAATGGAAATAAAAGAAATCCTGAAGGAGTTCGTTTGCCTCGAGTAAAACGGAAGAATCCCCGGGGCCTTGGAGGTATTACGGTGCCGAGGCAGCCAGGCAGAAAACGGTGAGCAGTCGGCTTCGGATCTCGAATTCCCTCGTAAAATCAGCATCCTCCGTGTCTCGAGGGTTCAGGCCTGCTCTTACGTTGAATCGGTGCAGCTGCAATTTTACAATGTGCTCATCTCGTCCACCTCTGTCGCCTCCCTCCTTTTCTTCGACTTACATTCAAAGTCCTACGGTTTCACCTCGCAGCTCTGGGAACACAATTAAACACCGAAACTTCTCCTGGATTCTTGTCGCGTATGTTTAACGCTGCATCGATGCGTTTGACGAGAATCTTTTTCTTTCGATGCGTTCGAGGAGAATCTTTTTCTTTCGACGCGTTTGACGAGAATCTTTTTCTTTCGATGCGTTTGACGAGAATCCTTTTCTTTCGATGCGTTTGACGAGAATCCTTTTCTTTCGATGCGTTTGAAGAGAATCTTTTACTTTCGATGCGTTTCTTTCGAAAACGATTGTATTAACCCTTTTATGTTGAAAGACTTATATCCATTTTTTAATATTGCAGATATGAAAGATCCGAATGTAATTTCTTTATTTAAATTAAGGCAAAACGATTATATTAATATTAAAACATTCATATATCACTTATCTCCATCTTTGATATTTACTATAATATAATGTAATGTAATGTAACATAATTTAACATTAACATAACGATCCATTTATGCTTACAAGCTTCCCCTTATCAGTCGACGTGTGTCAGGTTACTTTTACAGGGAGATTACTCGTGAAATATCCTGCGACGGTGGTCACCCGGAATATCCTTTTCAAAGAACTCTTATCCTTTCCTTTCAGATACTAAGAACACATTCTTTCGCCGGTGGCGAAGAGATAGTCGCAAAGACAAAACACGTGTTGCACCAAAATTCATGACAGGTTCCACGTATCCTTATCTTTTTAAGGGTACACTTCGAAATCCATTCGTTTATAATCCATTTCTGGAGCAACTTCACACGAACATGTATCTCCCCGATTTTAAAATATCAGACACATTTCAATTCCCACATTGTAATAATGAAGAAAATAGTATTTAGATCTGCTACGAATTAAATAAGTATAATAATAAAAGTGAAGCTTTTTTTTAAATTAAATTCTTTAAAGTATATTTCTGGCTCGGATTGTGATAAAATTCATATTTGAATTCGTTGGTGAACATTTGGACCTTCTTTCATCCTCCATATTGTTTTTTACTGCATCGAAAGGAAAATTTAATTTAATTTGATTTGACTTGATTTATTGTATTTTAATTTAATTAGATTTATTGTCATTTAACAGTTCGTAGATTTGTCTGCCGATTCAGGCTAATTTAATTGCATTGAATTTAATTCGATTCATTTTAATTTTATTTGATTTATTTGATTTATTTGAATTGAATTGAAATTAATTTAAGTCTTTTCTCTTTACTCAGCATGAAGCGTTATTTACACTTCATTTTCCTCTCCATATTGTTTCCTTTTTATATTCCATATACGAGGAGTAACGTGGCGTTAAATGAACGAAATAACTAAAAACAAACCAAACTAACTTCGCTAGTAAATCTGTTCGGCGCACAGCTCGAATTACCCTCATTAGAATATTCACACAGTCGGTTCTATATATACGTCATTTTTCCGGACGTTTACTGGCTCCGTGCGTATGATTAAGTAACCAAGGGGAGTACAATCATTATGTATAATTATCCGGATGTGTGGAGTATATACACGGAATAATTACACGTCGACGAGAGTATATCTCGAAATAATAATATGCGCCTCGCGAGTCGACGATACGCATAAAACGGAAAGTAGCATGCTAAGACGACACGAAATGATCGATCTCTCTCAACAGAGATCCTAAGGAATCTTGAGAAATTTCTGGCGAGACGAGGGAAGACACACGCAGCAGACTACTTCAGTAACGAGCCTTCGCATCATCGACCTACGTGAGCCGCATTAAAACCCTACTAGTTTAAATGCACACCGGAATTCAAGGGTGCACTTTCTATCTACTGGGTGATTCAAGTAATACTATTGTATTGGAGTGCATTGACACCAAACTAGTTCGGATGCATTCTGCACGAAGCTGAACTACTTCGGATGCATTCTGCACTAAACTAAACTAGTTCAGATTAGTTCAAAAGCGATTTATGAACTGGGTGATTCAATAATTTCTAACGCTTCTGAAGTCGGATTTAGATGCATCAAGGAATTCAAGTATGAATGATTAAATGACTAATATTAATTTGGAATGATATTAAAACCATACTAATCCACTCGCTTAAGCAGATTCAAGGGTGCGCAAGTCAAATAGAGTCTGTTTCAAAAATTCGATTCTTTAAGTAAATGCATTAAACATGTACTTAAATGTTTTAGTAAATGCATTCAACTCCACCTATTTAGACGCAAGTGTTATATACGCCGGTGAGAATCTTCCCAAAATTGAAAGCATGTAAAACATCCCTCAAAAATATTCCGTGCTTTTGAAACAGCCTGTAATCCTGTAATCGTACAAGTATAAATGATGAAAGAGACAAGTGATCTGAACTAGTTTAGTAGATAAACTGGTGACAATCTTCCCGAAATTCAAACCACGTAAAACATCCCTGACAATATCCCGCGTTTTTGAAACAGCCTGTAATCCCGTAACCGTACGTGTAAGAACGATGAAAGACGCAAGTGCGAGTTTAAAGTAAGGTGGGGTACTGACCGCACATTCCACGAGGGAGGTGTCCGGCTCGCCTCTCCGCTCGTGGAATCTATAGGCGCATTACATACTTCGCTCGTAAGCCAGTGAACTTGGACGTGTAGAGATGCAGGTGAAAGAAAGCAGGAAGAAATTATCTGGCCGTGATTTTTAGCACCGCTCGTTTCTGCTATTTCACAGGAAAATACGTGGTAATCACCGGTAACCTGGTGTTATTGAGAATTTTGTAAATATCCAGGTAGTTATCTGCCCTCTTCGCAGCCGCGATGTTGATTTCGAGTAAAACACTCGGATTCGCCGGTAATTTTATGGGAAAAGAAAGTAGAAAGGAATTTCTACCCAGAGCTTTTTACGTTGCACCGTGTAGTGCACGATAAACGAGGTAGTACGGTAATGATAATGTGTGATAACGACAGCGATCATTCTATTTGAATTAAAGTAATAATAAATTCTATGTATATCACTTATCGCAATAAAATATTGAATAACTGAAATACACAATCTTTATGTAAACCTTTCTCAAAACTCAGTAATGCAAATTTTGTTTCAACGATTATATGACAGCAATTACTGATCCTAGTTATATCAAAATCAGTTAATTGAAGACCTAATTAAGAGTATTATAATCTCTCGATTAATTTGAAAAGATAAGAAATTCCTGATGAAACGAGGTCTAAGGACTCCATGAGAGGCAAGTGAATTAACTCCGCAAAAATGATACCGATCTTCGAGCCATGAGGATTCTATTAAATACAATTGTTGCTCGAGGTTTATTACATTAAGATCGGCCGATACATCATCGATCTTCAATGAAGTAGCCGCTCGGAGAGCAGATATTGGAAGCAATGGATCCATCGATAATCCAGTCGAACTAATTACTTCTCTCTGGAGAATACTAT
Organism: Nysson spinosus; assembly: GCA_910591585.2. Lineage (NCBI taxonomy): Eukaryota > Metazoa > Arthropoda > Insecta > Hymenoptera > Crabronidae > Nysson > Nysson spinosus. Next base: position 2,558,244 of record OU342843.1, on the reverse strand, counting down.
CGTTAAGTCCGAGTAAATGTGAGTCGGTCGAACTACTGTTTACGGTTTGACACACCCCGTTTAGTATCTTAGCGTGCCCTCTTTTTACAATCGTATAGTATCGTGCATTGATACTAGATACTCGAGCACCAGCAATATTGTACGTGCCAGACGAACGTTAACTTTGCAAACAAACCGGGTCCACCCACATTCTAACCCAGATTCATACTTCTCACTTATTCTATGTAATGGTCTTGTTTGGTGTTCTCCAGGTGGGGTGTTATGGGATTCAACTACGTGTGGGAATGTGGCATGATTTTTCCCTTTCGTTTCGATGCTGGAATTAAGAAGGATGTTAATGGAAACGTGTATTAAGTTCGTTTTAGATTGATGTATGTGGATTAGAACAGTTTTGGGATGAAGAAATGTGGTGATGCAATTTGACAAAATTTCAAAGTCGCCAATTTTGCTCCTAAATGGCCCAAATTGATGGTAGATGGTGTATAAACATATTCTAGGATGATTTCTGGTCGAAAGAAGCGGTTAAAAAATTTTTATTGGTCAAAAATGGGTCGAACCCAAGTCGAAAAAATGTGAAGGGGTATACCTTCAAAAATTGTCAAAAAATGAAAGTCGCCAAAATCACTTCTAGATGACCCAAATCGATGGTATATGATGTATAAACATATTCTAGGGTGATTTTGGGTCGGAAGAAGCGGTTTAAAAATTTTTTCGGCCAAAAAAGTGGTCGACCAAAAATCGCAAAAATGTGAAGGGGTATACCTTCAAAAATTCTAAAAAATTGAAAGTCATCAAAATCACTTCTAAATGACCCAAATCGATGGTATATGATGTATAAACATATTCTAGGAGGATTTCTGGTCGAAAGAAGCGGTTAAAAAATTTTTATTGGTCAAAAACAGGTCGACCAAAAATCGCAAAAATGTGAAGGGGTATACCTTCAAAAATTGTCAAAAATTAAAAGTCTCCGAAATCACTTCTAGATGACCCAAATCGATGGTATATGATGTATAAACATATTTTAGGAGGATTTCTGGTCGAAAGAAGCGGTTAAAAAAATTTTATTGGTCAAAAATGGGTCGAACCCAAGTCGAAAAAATGTGAAGGGGTATACCTTCAAAAATTGTCAAAAAATGAAAGTCGCCAATTTCACTTCTAAATGCCCTAAATCGATGGTATATGATGTATAAACATATTCTAGGGTGATTTTGGGTCGGAAGAAGCGGTTTAAAAATTTTTTCGGCCAAAAAAGTGGTCGACCAAAAATCGCAAAAATGTGAAGGGGTATACCTTCAAAAATTCTAAAAAATTGAAAGTCGTCAAAATCACTTCTAAATGACCCAAATCGATGGTATATGATGTATAAACATATTCTAGGACGATTTCTGGTCGAAAGAAGCGGTTAAAAAATTTTTATTGGTCAAAAACAGGTCGACCAAAAATCGCAAAAATGTGAAGGGGTATACCTTCAAAAATTCTCAAAAATTAAAAGTCGCCAAAATCACTTCTAGATGACCCAAATCGATGGTATATGATGTATAAACATATTCTAGGACGATTTCTGGTCGAAAGAAGCGGTTAAAAAAATTTTATTGGTCAAAAATGGGTCGAACCCAAGTCGAAAAAATGTGAAGGGGTATACCTTCAAAAATTGTCAAAAAATGAAAGTCGCCAATTTCACTTCTAAATGCCCTAAATCGATGGTATATGATGTATAAACATATTCTAGGGTGATTTTGGGTCGGAAGAAGCGGTTTAAAAATTTTTTCGGCCAAAAAAGTGGTCGACCAAAAATCGCAAAAATGTGAAGGGGTATACCTTCAAAAATTCTAAAAAATTGAAAGTCGTCAAAATCACTTCTAAATGACCCAAATCGATGGTATATGATGTATAAACATATTCTAGGACGATTTCTGGTCGAAAGAAGCGGTTAAAAAATTTTTATTGGTCAAAAATGGGTCGAACCCAAGTCGAAAAAATGTGAAGGGGTATACCTTCAAAAATTGTCAAAAATTAAAAGTCTCCGAAATCACTTCTAGATGACCCAAATCGATGGTATATGATGTATAAACATATTCTAGGAGGATTTCTGGTCGAAAGAAGCGGTTAAAAAATTTTTATTGGTCAAAAATGGGTCGACCAAAAATCGCAAAAATGTGAAGGGGTATACCTTCAAAAATTCTCAAAAATTAAAAGTCGCCAAAATCACTTCTAGATGACCCAAATCGATGGTATATGATGTATAAACATATTCTAGGAGGATTTCTGGTCGAAAGAAGCGGTTAAAAAATTTTTATTGGTCAAAAATGGGTCGACCAAAAATCGCAAAAATGTGAAGGGGTATACCTTCAAAAATTCTCAAAAATTAAAAGTCGCCAAAATCACTTCTAGATGACCCAAATCGATGGTATATGATGTATAAACATATTCTAGGACGATTTCTGGTCGAAAGAAGCGGTTAAAAAATTTTTATTGGTCAAAAATGGGTCGAACCCAAGTCGAAAAAATGTGAAGGGGTATACCTTCAAAAATTGTCAAAAAATGAAAGTCGCCAATTTCACTTCTAAATGCCCTAAATCGATGGTATATGATGTATAAACATATTCTAGGAGGATTTCTGGTCGAAAGAAGCGGTTAAAAAATTTTTATTGGTCAAAAACAGGTCGACCAAAAATCGCAAAAATGTGAAGGGGTATACCTTCAAAAATTGTCAAAAATTAAAAGTCTCCGAAATCACTTCTAGATGACCCAAATCGATGGTATATGATGTATAAACATATTTTAGGAGGATTTCTGGTCGAAAGAAGCGGTTAAAAAAATTTTATTGGTCAAAAATGGGTCGAACCCAAGTCGAAAAAATGTGAAGGGGTATACCTTCAAAAATTGTCAAAAAATGAAAGTCGCCAATTTCACTTCTAAATGCCCTAAATCGATGGTATATGATGTATAAACATATTCTAGGGTGATTTTGGGTCGGAAGAAGCGGTTAAAAAATTTTTATTGGTCAAAAACAGGTCGACCAAAAATCGCAAAAATGTGAAGGGGTATACCTTCAAAAATTGTCAAAAATTAAAAGTCTCCGAAATCACTTCTAGATGACCCAAATCGATGGTATATGATGTATAAACATATTTTAGGAGGATTTCTGGTCGAAAGAAGCGGTTAAAAAAATTTTATTGGTCAAAAATGGGTCGAACCCAAGTCGAAAAAATGTGAAGGGGTATACCTTCAAAAATTGTCAAAAAATGAAAGTCGCCAATTTCACTTCTAAATGCCCTAAATCGATGGTATATGATGTATAAACATATTCTAGGGTGATTTTGGGTCGGAAGAAGCGGTTTAAAAATTTTTTCGGCCAAAAAAGTGGTCGACCAAAAATCGCAAAAATGTGAAGGGGTATACCTTCAAAAATTCTAAAAAATTGAAAGTCGTCAAAATCACTTCTAAATGACCCAAATCGATGGTATATGATGTATAAACATATTCTAGGACGATTTCTGGTCGAAAGAAGCGGTTAAAAAATTTTTATTGGTCAAAAATGGGTCGAACCCAAGTCGAAAAAATGTGAAGGGGTATACCTTCAAAAATTCTCAAAAAATCAAAGTCGCCAATTTCGCTCCTAGACAATCCAAATCGATGGTATATGATATGTAAACACGTTCTAGGACCATTTTAAATGGAAACAAGTGGATTAAAGTAATGTTCTGTTCAAAAAACATGTTGACCCAAAACACTAATAACATACTAATGTACCGCGCCATCCGAACCTCCATCTTAACACACCCTCAAGTACATACTTTACGCCGATCCTAATAACCGCCTTACATTTTGAAACACTAAAAAACCTCTGCGTCTAAACCCACACAATATCCTCCATGCAAAAGGACAATCACCGAGTAACCTGATTACAAAATAAAATAACTCCGATATCGAAAGTTATCATTAATATGCCAAAGTATCCTGTTTCCATTAACGTTTTCCTATGGCGATAGGAATACTCGTTGAAACCTAATCCTTTGGCATACTCCGCGTCCCATAGTACTCTTTTCCCTCGCGAAGTGTACCGAAGAAAAGAAAATTAGGATAAGAGAGAAAGGCAAGTACGGCAGGAGACGTAAGAAAGTTAAGAAAGGAAAGAAAAACGAAAGAGAGAAAATAAAAGCAGAAACAGATAAGAAAGGTAAGAAACTTCATGGCGATCGTTTAGCGGCATCTCGTCAATTGCCGCGTCGAATTAACGAGAGAAAACAAAACGATCAGTGCCCACCTATGTTCGAGTTGCAACTACAGAATTTCAACGAACCTGACCCAGATTTTCGTATCGAAATCCTGGCTCTTCGATGTACTTTTATTCCCAGTGAGAGTTATGTAGTCCTTCAACAGGATTAACTGTTATTTCTAAATATTATTGAGCTCCGATAGTTCTCGGTGTCCGAACTTAGATTTTATTTGTATAAATTATATTGATGCAACTGGTTGTAGACTGAATTTTTATTTGTTAGTTATGATATGGTTTCGTAAAAATTCAGAAAACTACCATGATTCTAATAATGATAAAAAAATGATAAAAATGAATCATTTATTTGTTTTAATATTAAAGGTGTACATATAAGTAAATTAAAAAGGGAAATTGAAAGAAACGAGATTATTTTTATTATTATATTACTAACCAGATTAATTGTAATTAACTTGATTTTTATCAAACTATATCATAACTAAAAACGTAAGTTCAATCTACAACTAGAAAATCAACTATCTCGAATTCTACTGATTTTAAATGTAGGAAGAACTCGAAAATCCGCAGAAAGTCTGAAATGAAAAAAAAGCAACACGATTTTTACGATTCTGTCCTCGATTCAGATATCCGATCTTATCTAAACGGGAATTCGAATAAAAAAAATATGAGGGAAACCACGATCACCCGAAAGCGTTCTTCCCCTTTGTGAGACCGGGTTTCTGAAAAGAGGAGGATTTTCGATCAAAATGGATTTTGAGGTTTTTTAATATCAATCAAAACATGTCAGAATGACGAGGGTGACGGTAAAATGAATGTTATAAGAAGATCGCGCTCTTTCAGGAGTTTCTTAACATTCCTCGCGTGGCTTCTATATTATGTTGGCAGCTATTATATCGTACGAATATCCATTCGAAGACCGCAGGATGCGGGTTTGCTGTGCTTCGTCGGATGAATTTGATTCGACCTAAGAATTTAACCGACCCACGTTATTCCTGGCCCCTCCTCTTTTATGTGATTTTCCACGTATTATGTTTCCTATTTGTGTACGCATTGTATTTCTTAATAAAAGTGCATGGACTTTATGTGGCGTGACGTGGAATATAAGTTTAGGAATCGGACTTTTTGGGTACATTTTAGATCGGCTATTTTAATATTTTGCACTTTAAGAATATTCCCGTTGCAAACCTGTTCACGAATTACAAACATTCTTTTCTTCTCGCAATCGACGAATAAACCAATTATAATTTCAATTCTATATTTTTAGTTTGTTTATATAGTTTGTTTTTGTGACGATAAGACTTAAATCTTGATTCAAGTGTGGAGGGCAAAGGCAATTAAAATTATTGGTGTCACTAAAATTAAAGCAAACTAAAGAACCTATTAATATTACTAGGATTTTGTGAAATTAAAAATTATATTAGCATCAACAAAATTTGGAAAAGGATTTTAAGGAATTTTATATTCCTGTCTTCCAAATATATCTCCAATTTTTTACTAATAATCCACATGAAATTTCGTTCTACTTGTATCTGAGCGGAAGTGAATTGTTTCTGCCGTTTTTTTTCCGGTGCTTTTACAAATTTAATGCAACTCGTTTCCGTGACTTTGTAGCTCATGGGCCATCAGGTAAAATGCGGTTTGGGTTGGTTGGCTGGGGGGATAATCGTAGCGGTTCCAAGGAACGTCCTGGTGTTGTTCCTTGATGATCGGCGATAATAATTGGTAACGGTACGCGGTTAACCGAGCCTCCAGAAAAATGCGGGTCCTTGGAAAGAGGTGGTTTTCTTGGAAACAATGGAAATCTGATAGTCCTTCTCTCCTCCGGATATTTACGAGCTTGAAACAATGTGGCGCCTCTCCCGACATAACTTCTACGGGTAAACTTAGTCTATCTCTTCATTTGTGGCTTCGGCGAAGACGTGGAATATTTCGGAAATTGATAGTACAATATGTCGAATTATATTTTTATATTATACATTACGAATGATATTATATTATATCATCTTCGTATTTTATTTCGACACACAACACCCCACGAAACATTAATAAATCATAATTAATTTTACTGTCCCAAATTCCTTGGAATTCCGAACGACATAAAATTATTCCTCAAACATGTCATCCCCGAATGTCCTTCCGGAATAACAATAAACAATGACAATAATCGTCATTCCCAGGATAAAAGAATACCAGCATTACTTTTACATACATAACATACTTTTACAGCACCATTTCGCCAGCGTCAATAAATTCAAATTATGGAGAAAAGTCGTAAACCAAGGATATCAGGGGGAAGGAATAAATCGGCCGATTAAAGACTGGAACATTAACAGGCGCGAATAATATAATCGTCGACGGTGGGGGTTAATTAAAAGAAACCAAAGAGCATGTCTTTGACGACGACGGGTGGGAAAGTTCGTGGATGAAACGAGAGATAATAATTCCTGTTCCTGTTCCACCTGCGCTTACCCACTTTCGTGGAGAATCGGCTTCCCGTTCGCGGATTCTTACCACCTGTACCGAGGTATACCTTTCACGTGATGGAAGACGGTAAGCGAGGCAGAGGGGAATATCAAAGATGTGACTCTCGGAGGTGTAATAAACTTTCTCTCCTCCGTGACTCGACCACTCTGATTCTATCCTTCTTCTTCCTACACTTGTCCCCTCTCTCGTTCCTTCTCTCCATCCTTCACCATTGTCGGCGTGGATACGAGCCGTTCAAATAAACGACGAGGAGACCAGGGGACGAATACGAGCGCCGACGTAACGAGCCGATCTCGTCTCTTCCTGGTCTCGTCTCGTCTTTTCTCGACTTCTTCCTTAACGAACGCGTAAACCCGTAATCCAAGCGAATGAGAACGAGTTCTCCACCGGCCAAGTAAAACTGACTTTATATCGACGGGGTTCAACGAGCGCAGCTTGTAAGGTTTTACTTATAATTAGAAGATATCGGGAGATCCTACGGTTTTAGATGCTTGGAGATGTAGTCATTATGTTGGGGAAGATATATTCTGGTGGGATTCTTGGATTCTTGATTGAACCTGTTTTTGTTTATATTGGGAGGAATATTAGGGGATGTGTTTTATATTTATTTAAGATGGATATCAGTGGACTGAAGTAGCTGTTTGGTGGAAAAGTTTGTTGAGTGAAATTGAGAACAATGAAAAGGGGTATAACTTTAAAAATTGTCAATAGATTAAAGTCCACAATTTCGCTCCTGGATGATCCAAATCGATGGTACATGATGTATAAACATGTTCTAGGATGATTTCGGTTCGGAAGAAGCGGTTTAAAAATTGTTTGGGCAAAAAATGGGTCGACCCAAAATCGCAAAAAACGGTGAGAATTTCAACTTCGTCAATTTTGATCCTAAAACGTTTACTTATATACTGAATCATATCCAAACATATTTTACCTCTATTCTGCACGAACACAGTATCATATTTAATACAATCCCTCTTAACTTCCAACTCCATACTTTCTCCGGTTCACGATAGAAAATGGATTCCCTGGTAAACTAAAATATCTCGTTCTAAGAGCATTATGAAAATCTAGACTACACATAACGATAACCAATAATTAATGATTCTGGAGCTCGCAACGAGCAAAGAAAGAATATCCGAACGAGGAGCAAGGAACCTTTTACTTTCTATGGGTGCAATTAGATCGATCATTGGCTGGATGGTGGTCTCATGAAAGTCGAATCAAAGTGTAGCGAGGAGAAATTTTGAAAGGTCGTCCTTAATTCGGAATAGTATACTTAACGATCCCTTCCCAGCAATGATTCGACGATGCTCGTAGAAAAAGAAATTCAATGTACCAGAGTTACCACGCTTTCTACAGGTGCGGTTCTCGATCGAGCTCAGAGGAAACCGAACGATATATCATCCTATTGTCAGGTAGCAGGGATTGTTAGAGAAATTAAGAGAAATTTGAATACTTGAACTCCCTTGTGTATACTTACTCCAAGATTTGATTCGAAGCTAATTCATTCGTTGCATTTTATTTCGCCTCGATCGAGGAACAAATATGTCCGAAGATGTATTGCCTCGTCGAATCAATCTGTTCAATGGAATTATTATGTTATATATGGAATAATGAACTTTTATTGAACTGTTATCTGTTTTGTATTCATAGATTACGATATCTTATAAATTTTAATATTTTATAGAGTTTGATATTCCGCGGTTTTTAATGTTCTACAAATTTTGATATTCCATGGTTTATAATATTCTACTGATTTTAATATTCCGCAGATTTTTATATTAAGCAGGTTATAATATTCCACGGAATTTAATATTCTACAGATTTAGATGTACAGATATTAGAATATTCCACAGATTACAATATCCTACAAACTTAACATTCCAAATACGAAACAGTAAAAAATCAAATATTATGTTCAACATAATACAGATATTTAATAACCTTCACGAAGGTAATTCAAATAGTTCTCAGATAAATAAAAATCTGAAATTTTTCAAAATGATGATTATGGTTGATTACGATTCCATGGTTTCCGAGGTAGATAACGGTCCCAATCTCTCCGTCATGCATGGGAATTACGCGCGTGTTTTCACTTCGCATGAGTTTCCCATTCCGTTCTATCATTGTGCATGCAAATGCAACGGTATCGAAGTGCAACGTGGGTGCAATCCCATGAGAGTCGAGTAATTTCTGTTTCTACCGGTGTTTATTAAATCGGAAAGAAGAGTTACCGGTCGGACAAGGTATTAATTACTATTAATAAGAAAGTAACTGTACTCGCATTCGCGGGGACGTGGAAACATGGGCGGTTTCCTGTATTGTGTCTTACGTAAAACTTTCGTGTGTCTCGTGTGTGATTTTATCGTGCATCGCGTAACGAACGTGTTATTACGATTCGTTACCTAACGCTGAATGAGTCTTGAAAATTGTGGTTGTTTACGTTTACTTATGGAAGCACTGACAAAATAAATATATATTAGGTGTGGTTATGTGTTAATCAAGGATGACGAGTTATGTCGAAAATCAGTTTTTATATGCTTCTTCTGACCCAAAACGGTCCTAGAACATCATTAGGCATCATATACCATTGATTTAGGGCATTTAGGAGCGAAATTGGCGACTTTGATTTTTTGCAATTTTTGAAGGTATACCCCTTCACATTTTTTCGACTTGGGTTCGACCCATTTTTGACCAATAAAAATTTTTTAACCGGTTCTTTCGACCAGAAATCGTCCTAGAATATGTTTATACATCATATACCATCGATTTGGGCCACTTAGAATTGATTTTGGCGACTTTCAATTTTTGAGAATTTTTGAAGGTATACCCCTTCACATTTTTTCGACTTGGGTTCGACCCATTTTTGAACAATAAAAATTTTTTAGCCGCTTCTTTCGACCAGAAATCGTCCTAGAATATGTTCATACATCATTTACCATCGATTTGGGTCATTTAGAAGTGATTTTGGCGACTTTTAATTTTTGAGTATTTTTGAAGGTATACCCCTTTACATTTTTTCGAGTTGGATTCGACCCATTTTTGACCAATAAAATTTTTTTAACCGCTTCTTTCGACCAGAAATCGTCCTAGAATATGTTTATACACCATCTACCACCGATTTGGGCCATTTAGGAGCAAAATTGGCGACTTTTATTTTTTGACAATTTTTGAAGGTATACCCCTTCACATTTTTGCGATTTTGTGTCGACCCCTTTTTCGACCGGAAAACATTTTTAATCCACTTGTTTCAACCCAAAATGATTCTAGAACATATTTAGGCATCACCCACTATCTAATTTGACTCTTTATATCCAAGGGATATACATTTCAATATTGATCAAATCAGACCCATATTTGCTTAACAAGCCCCATAAAACAATTGTTCATAAAACAACATTAAAAACACACGTAATAAATAATCGTAGTAGAGTCGTTAGACACGGAAGCAAACCAGAGGTAGAAACAGGTGAGTGGACGTAAGGAAGAAGCAGGAAGAAGGACGTTGGGTAGGCAGTGACCTTGACCCAACCAATCAGGCATCGTCGAAGCTGACCTAACTGCTGGCACACATTCCTCCTCCACGGCTTGCAGACTGTGACCTTCGATACTGACCTAACCTTCGACCTGATCGACACAATACCGATCCCACGGAACCCTCCTTCGCTAGGCCACCGTTACCTACGTGAATCGATTCTATTCAATCGATACTCGAAACCCGATCGTTTACTATCCTCAATGGAGGACTACTTTCTCGGTGCTTTAAGTCATAACTTCCGTCCGATTCTCATAAACGGAATTGTAATACGCGGTATTATAATTTGTGAGGAATATATTTTGCTATATTAATGCTGTATTAATGTGATCGGGATAAGTGAAATATGAATCCAGAAAAGTATGAAATTAGTGAAATATAAAATTTGTCAAGTATGTAATTAGTTAAATTTAGACGAAGTAAAATATTAAATTAACTAAATGTGTAATTAATGGAATGTGAAATTGATAAAATATAAGAGTAGTGAAATATGAAATTAATCAGATATTAAATTAATAGAATATAAAATGATCAAAATATAAAACTAGCGAGATACTATTATATTAATCAAATATAAAGTGATCAAAATATAAAATTATCCGGATACCGAATGAATAAAATATGAAATCAATGCAATATAAAATAAATAAAATTCGATTCAATCAATTTAAAAATCAGGAATCTTTCGAAATATTCATCAACTACAATCACATCATTTATCAACCCAAGAAAGGGTAAAAGCACGGACTCAGGGTAACAAAATTACTGGTAGGTTGGGCAGAACGAATCATAGGTAATTCGATCTCCTCAAAGGAACCCTTTCCGTACGATTCAGGCCCTTTACGGTCCCCTCTCGGTGATTGTCGAGGGACTCCAGTTTAGGTACAAAAAACCTTCGTGTCGCGTCTCCATCGAGCCTTCGTAAAAATCGTGTTATAAAGGAACGAATGGTTTGTGAATGAACCCGACGTATCGAAGCTAATACGTTCTCGATTTTCTGCTGAAAAGGGAGAATCTTTTTACGATCTCCATTCGAAGTGAATCGCATTGGGTGAATTTCTATTGCGAGCAACTCTTTTCCTGTTGCATGAAACTCGTCGAGTGGAAAGCATTAAAGAAAGCCTGCGGCACTCGCGTGGAAAATCGAGAGTTCCTTTATGGAAATGCGAGTCCATTTCCACCATATTATTCCTGATGGTTTACTTTACCGTGCCATTATGACTGGAATTCGTTTGATTGGTCCGGAAATGAATCGTGAAGTAATTCGAACCAGTTGGATCGTGACTTACCTGAAACAGAAAATGAAGAAATGGTTAGATAAAGTCCTACGATTTAAAAAAAAACTTGGTGATTAATAAAAAATTCCCACTATTTATGTTCTCAGAACATTTAGAATATTGTTGGTGGATGGACATTTTTTAATCAGGAATATTTTTGAAGAATATTATTAATAAAAAATTCGCAATATTTGTGGTCTCAGAACATTTTTTAATCAGGAACATTTGAGAAGAATACTATTAATAAAAAATTCGCAATATTCGCGGTCTCAGAATATTTTTGGCGCACACGTTGGTGCACCTCGTGTTTCACATAAAACGGTTCAAACACCCCGTGTTTCGAGCTAATATTCCGAGGCTTCAAAAGGTTAGCAAACGCAAAGCATACAAACTGTTAAGCGATGTTTGCATTGGCCGGAACCGTACGAAAACACCGAAGATGTTTTCCCAGGTTTTACGATTGAACCGACTAAGGAGAAAATCGGATTATTTGTTCACGTGCGAGTGCATTTAATTCTAACCAGATTAAATCCCGCTTGAACTTGCTATCATTTATTATCTTACGTGACTTTCTATTTTGTATTTTTACTCGCGTTTCTACTATATAAATACTACTTATATTGTATTGCTTGATATTATCTTCGTATGGTTATTAACCCTCGCACTCGAGTGACGATTTTCGAGTGCAACGGGTTAATTAATTACTTATCAGAGTATATTATATCTGATAAAATAAATAATCAAATAAATACGACTCCGAGGGATCGAGAATCGAAAATGACGTAAGATGGGAAATGCATTTATCCTCTGCACCTGCGAGTACCTCTCGCAAATGTATCGCAGTTGCGTGGTGATTTTCGAGGGACTTTTGAAGCCGTCGGTTTTCTCTTCCTGGCTGAAGGGATCGCGTGCCACGAAGCTTCGTCAGCATCGAGAAATGCAGACAGAAGCTGAACCAAGCAAAAAGAACCGGTGGAGGGCGGTTCGTAGTACGGGGAGAAGGGAGAGGGGAAGGAAAAAAGAAAAGAAAAGAAGAGAGAAGGACGAAAGGATACCGTTCGGAAGCTGAGCAGAGGCGGAAGAACAAAGGGAAAAAAATCCTTGGAGGTAACCCCGACGAAGGCAACCGAACCGAAAGGATCTTTATAAGATGCCGCGAATCTAGCGTAACGGACTTCGAACCCTAAATTTGACTTTGGATTTCCCCAAAAAATGACTACAAAATTCTTGCTAAAAATCTCAAGATTTAGTATTTAACATTGATTTAAATATAAATGATGGCTGAAGGATGTAATTGAATTAATGAATTTAATTAACTGCATTACTCCGATTATCTTTGTTATCGGATTTAAAATGATCACCAACGATGTAGTAAATCTTAGTGTCGCCTCTCAGTCGCCATGCGAGTTGCCGCGATAATTCTAAATAATGATAAATAATCGCAAGTGTAAAAGGATTAAAATCAGTGTCCGATTGAATATGAAAAATGTTCAGCTATGCACTAATGGCAAATCAAAATTCCAATTAATTTCTCCGTTCGAAATGAAGTCTTCAAACGAAATCAACACACGAGCCGAGTAAACTCGGACTTGTTCTTTTGCATTCAATTCACCTTCCGTCTCTCACGTGGCAATAACACCGCGCAGGATTCGACATAAATATTGCATGATCGAGTAAAATAATTCTATCCGGAATATCCTGGCTATCTTCTTCTCCGCTTTCCAAGGAGTTTATCTCATTGGGTGGAGGATAATTGGACGGGATGCGGTAGGACGGAATGCAGGTGCATTTGTCTACTACAGTATCATCCTCTCTCTTTCCCCACTTTCTTGTGTCTCCTTTCATCGACACACTTGACTCATTCTATCTTGTCTTTGCTCTTTCTATTTTATCGTCCCGACTCTTTTCTACGGTTCTACCGATGCGCAAATTAAGGCCGATTCCGGTCGAGCTGAATCGCCAGTACGCATGAAACGACCGTTTCCCCCACCACCTCACTCTGTTCTCACTCCTCTCTTTTCTTATTGGTTGTTTTGCTCGTCTATTTGCAAGGCGCACTTATAAACGATGCACTGAAGTTTTTTAACCGCTTAAAATTGATGTTTTTGGAGCACACATTTTTGGAAAATATTTGTATTACTTAATAATGACGATGAACGTGATGGGCGTATTTTTATAAGGGGACAGTAGTGTGATTTTTAATTCGCGTTATAGAAGTACCGTGTTATACGGGATCATACTGTGTTATTGAGGAAAGAATTTTTTTAAAGAGTCCCTTTTCCGCGAAGCACGTAAAGGCTGATCTCTAATCATCTAAAGCACCGCGCATAAACCGAACCCGTTCGGTATTTAATCGAAACCAGTTCGCCGAGTGCGAGTCTAGTCTCGCGAGCGACATTAGCGATGAATTATTAGCGTGGATCAAAGAAAAATCGGAAACCGAATGGCCGCGAGATTATCGAGACTTTTTCTTCGATCGATCCTCCACAACGATTCACGACATTAATTCTTCCTTCCACCATGTTCTTTTTTTTATTGCTATTACTCGCCGACCACCGACAGTCGAGATATTCCGGAATGTCACGCGACTCCCGCGGCGAGAACGTCGCGCGAACTTCTTTTTTTCGCTTTTTTATTTTACCGAGTTACGACCCTCGTTACCTCCGCCGAGAGGATAAAAGTGTTGTAAACGTAGCCTTTTTATGCTCGAATCAATTTTAATCTCCCCAGTTCAGCGGAGGGGTGGTTGAAAAATTGTGTAAATTAACTGAATTATTTTCTTTATTAGTAAGAATGATTATTGATCAATTATTATTTCTGATTCGATTCTAGCTGGGAAAAACATTTTTGAGATGTACGAAGAGTGTATTTAAAAATCTGCAGAGTATAGTCTTCAATTTCTTTTAATTATACCTATTATCCGATAAAAGATAATGAGATAACGTGATGAAAAATGCAAAATACAACCCGCACGGTGGTCTTCTAGCCATTTTCCTGATCCCCGAGCGTCAACCACGTAAGCGCATTCGCGAGTATGGAAAACGGCAGAAATGCGCGAGCAACGAGCCAATGAAATCACCGCGTGCCGGGTTACCATTAAGACGTCTATCATAATCTTAATCTTCGGCAGAGAAAAAGGGAGAGTAAAAGGAGTAAAAGTGGCGCGACATTTCAGTAAAGATTACACTGGAGTCTATTGAAGCCCTAAGCGTATCCGGACGACGATTCAGATTATCTTGTTCCTGGCTCTGAAGAAAAACAGATCCCCCTCGTTCGACGGGGAACGAACTCTCCTTGATGCGGTGACCAACGAAACGAGTCCTTTTCTCTTCTTCTCCTCTTCTTCTCTGTTCCTCCCCTTATCTCACTGCCTTTCTCCTTGTTTCCTCCCCTTTCTTCCTCTTTTTCTCTCATATTCGAAAAACGAGGATAAGGAGATGAAGAGGAAGTGCGTAAAAGCAAAGGAAGCTTGCAAAAGTGAGAAGGAAGAAGAAGAAGAGCACCGATGGACCTGTTCCGATATACAGGTCTTTGCGAAATGCCGCGGGATTCCAGGAGGCGCGCGATCCCGATTTTCACTGGCAAAAGATCTCTTTTCGTATAAAGTTATCGAATTTCATTCCAAGAAATGTTATACGATAAGGAGAAAATTACGTTTATAATTAAAAAGAGCGATTAAACAGTTTGATTTTCACACGTTATATACTCGTCCGTTACGAACGCGTGTCGCGAGGTATCGTATAACACGGATTTCGACCCCGTACTCAATGTTTTAGACGGAGTACCAGACTAAGATTGCAGGGATAATTATTAAAACTAAAACTACCGAAGCGGTTAAAATGACCTACACTTTTTATTAAAATTATTCGAATATACAACAACGCGTTCTTTCATATTTTATATATTTTTATTTGATATATGTGACGCACATAATTTAATTCACTGATTAATCAAACAAAATCAAATGTATAAATATAAGCGAGTATAAGTTCGGTAGTTTTAGCGTTAAAAAATGAATGCATCCGTAGATGATAATTGATCGAGCGTAATGGACACAGCTGGTACACGATGGAAATGGCAAGTAACGAGATCAGGAACAAAGCACCGGTGAAACGGAGGATGATGATGATGATGATCGTGTCCGGTGGTCTGACAGTGCAACTATCATTGCCGCGGATAAACCTGCCGAATGATTCATCGGTACGTGCCACCTGAGTCTCGGGAATTCGAAAAGTCGAACGAGCCATGAATCGAACGATCGATCCATGATCCCAACAAAGTATCGGGTTTCGTAAATCACCGCGGTCGACTTGCTCGCTGTAATGTTAGACGGAAAACATCCTGCTAATTAAACGTTGCGGTAAACGTTCTTGCGATGTGAAGTGTTACGATGTCTAGTCAACACTTGGAGTCAGTAATTTCTTGGAGAACATTATTGTCGAACATTTAAAAAAAAGAATCTTATAAAATCATATTAAATTAGTATTAATATTGATCTACGTATATTAAAATGCGATCGATAAATTTCGATTGATAATAATTAAACAAAACTTAATCGACAGTAATCAACTAGATTTCAATAAATCATAATCAAATAAACCAACATCCAACTCTGTCAAACTTAAGCCACGACAACTTTTAATTTCACAGATCTATTCTCGTTTCCCTTCAAAATTATTGATCAGGATTAATAATAATTAAATACATTAAGAAAACTGAAAAGTTATACGAAACTTTGGTTCAATTTTAGCATTAATCTTATTTGTTCAAATTATATCTGGTTACTCAATAAATAATATAAACAATATTATATGTTCCTCAAATTATTAAGCACACAGGATTCGATCTAGTCGAGTAAGTTCTCGGAAAATCCCACGTTAAGATTCACGGATAAAACGTTAATACAAGATCGTTAGAATTCAGCATCGCGGATAGGGCGGGAGAGTGTAGGTCGTGGGGCCCAGGTGTAAACGTGGCCAGTGGGGGCCCAGACAAGGTTGCAGAGAAGGTGCTATCTCTTCGTGTGCACAAACTTGCATATTGCAATGTGCTACGTGTTAGTTTGCACATAGAAACGCGAGCGGTAAGTCGGGGATTGGTGTGAGTTAGAGAATAGTGTCTAGGTAGTCGGGGTTCGGGTTGTCCGTGGCATAGTCATTCAGAGAACCCGGTAAAGCGGGATCCAGGTAAACGTGGAGGATAGTGGAGGCGCAGGTAACCAAGCTTGGGACGATGAAAGAAAAAAAAGCCTTATCCTGAATGGCCAGGGGACGGATATAGCGCGAGAACTGGAAATAGGTGCAAATCGAGGAACGAAGGAAAGAGAGACATCCCGAGAACCCGGGACGAGGCAGAGGATTTATCAAGATCCCGACGCTGGACCCTTCGACAGGATGAACTAGTACGATGTCCACTTTGAAACCAGAGATGGAAAATCGAGCCGTATAAAACGGTTATGTTGTAAAGTAACCTTCCTATTACATTGTTGACTCGTAGCGTGTTACAGGAGACTACCGTGTAACGCGGTTCACGCGGCTGCGCTCGACTAAAGTAAACGGGGAATTCCCGCGTTTGATTATATAGTGCGTTGTATGAAGATCGGGTTATATAAGAAATGTCGTCGCAATATCTTCAGCGCGTTGTAGGGAACTGTGGTACAAGATACAGCGTTGTGCGAGGGTAACCTACATGCCATGATCATCCAAAAATTGATATCGTTCCACATACAATTTAATAGAAGTAAATATTGAAATTACGATATCATAAATAAAAATCCAACAGAACTACAGGCACCTGAGGCAAGAAATATCATGATCAGTATATACTATTTAATTGAAACTCATTAATAAAAAAATAGCAATAACAAGACTCGGAAATCATATAAATATCAGGAAGAAGTGTGCATCGAGGAAGAGTATCACACACAGCGAAACAATTTCTCACTCGGCCAGGAAATATTGACGATTGATCTATAAATCGCGAGATATTCGCGCGTCAAGGCCAGTTAGCTCGCGGAGCCAGCCTCGCAATCTTAATCCAGTTGCACTCATAAATCGTGGATATTGGCCGCGTAGGTAGATCATACGCAACGATGTTGCCTCTATGAAGCAACGATACCAGCGATACTGTGTTTCCCGAGTATAGATCGCAATGGTAAGATCGATAACCAATCGATTTACGTTCGGACGTATGGGTTACGTGTACACGATCAGCTAACAGAAATGGATAACCTGGTATTGAATTTGATAAGCTTCGAAGGATAAGAATAGGCCCGACGGTTTCTACATACTTTACACTGGGTGTCCCTGAGATTAATGGTATCCTTAACAGTTGAATGCACTCCCCTGACAATAGCAATCCGCGATTCAGATTGTTGTTTATCTTCGTGATAATCCGTGGTATTTGTTTGCTCGATATTATTAACGGTGGAATTGTCAATAAATATTGCCAAAAGTTTGGCAATTTAAGGTTGCTTCACATGGAATTTGACAGAAGTAGATATTTCAATTATGACATTGAAATTGCAATAAAGTAAATCAAAGTCCAACGGAATATTTAAGTGAAAATATATGCTATTTAATTAATCCTCATTAATCAAAGAATAATTTGATAATATTTACCGACGATTCTGACGTTAATAATATCATTCAAAAATTCGGTAATATTTACACATTTCATTTATAATTATTTGAATTGAATTCTTTCTGACATTTAATTACTTTATAGGATATGAAGACTGAAAGATATCGGGAAATACAATCCGTAATGTATCTGATGATCCGATTACTTTTATCAAATATTGTGACGCCAATTAATTTGACTACCTTGACCTTTTTAATATTCAAATTTCTCCATGTCGTCGACGAACTACTTCGACTCTTTTAGTGCGATTAAAACCATGAACATGGAGGTACAGGCAACCCTCCTATAACACGGTAGTTAGGTTCCTAGAAAATGCCGTGTTGTGTGAAACCGTGTTACATGAGACCCAGAGCTAGTGCAAAAAGGGGGGTTACGTTCCAAAAACTTATTAAAAACAAATATTTTTCTTAATTCGACATAAACAACGTAATTTTTATTAAAAATATAAATGTATGTACAACACAAAGTATAAAAAAAATATTTTAATCTAACGCAACCATAATTTAATAAATTTAATCGTATTCACTGCTCAGTATAATCAACCGAGAACGTTTTTTCGGTGGAACGACATCGCCTTCACTTTCTGAACTTTTTTCGTTATTTAAAGTTTTTGTATGTTTTCCCCTCTTAAAAAAAATCTGTAATGGAACTTTGCTTGCTGGTTCTTATTAGATCATTGTAAATTTCCCGGTATGGAGCTAAACAGTTTTGCAGCTCCCTTTTGAATTTTCGACTTCTTTCCGTCGAAGGGTCTTCATTCAAGAAAAATGATTCCAGATTTTCCGCTAAGCATAGGCCTTCTTGTAATTTTTTTAATGTTAAATTCTTGACTGCACAATCTTCGTCAGAGCTAGCGTCCTCAAAATCGATTTGATTTGCATCTAGGGATGCCATTTCGATTAATTCCGCTTCGTCAACTTCTTCTTCCACTAATAAATCTTCAATGTCTTTGGAAGCCATACATACAGTGTTGTATGTACAAAGGATTTGCAGTTTTCTCATCGCGTTATAGCGAAAACGTGTTGTAGGATACCGTGTTGTAGGAGGTTTCCCGCAATTTACGAATCGTGTTATAGCGAAACCGTGTTATAAGATACCGTGTTAGAGGAGGGCTACCTGTATCTCTTTTCATCCCCGCACCTGTACAGCTGTTGGACAGCTGGACACCATGCGATCATGTAGAATGTAACGGTGCAGTAAACTCGGAGAAAGAACGGAAGAAGGAGAATAATATACAGATTACAGGTGAATGATAATATAAAGGTGTCTTAGAACTTTCTCCTCGGTTATGATATTCAACATAAAGAATGGAGATATACGTTATTAATATACTACGCCATATGTAGGTACCTACTTGCATCCTACATACGTGGATTCTAAGAGACATCTTTACATTATCATATAATAATCATATAATCTGCACGAACTTTCTGACGAAACTAATATGTTGCTCAAAGAATAGCATATACTTGCATCCACGGCATTCCAAGCAAGCAGGAAATCCAAGAGAACAAAAAGAACTTGCAAGAGCTCATAAGGACGAAGGGAAACGGGGGTCCAAGGTGTATGCAGAGGAGCACACGCGATGCAGCAATTTGTAATCAGGTTACGCGACTCTGCTACTTCACCCTGCCCTCTCCCTTCACCTCGTTTACCCTTCCCCTTAACCCCTGCCAGTACCGACAATTCGTTTACTTGAATTGTATGTAATTGTTTCCCCTTGAGTCGAGTAACAACGCGACGCGAACACGGCATGCGCGTATCTAACAAATGTACAACCGGTGGCGCGCACTACATAATACATAAACGCGAGCGTACATACGCGCCACATACACGCGGAGCAAAAGGCAATGCGACTATGTAACAGATAAAAAAAATGTACACGTACACACATGGATACTGGGGACATTTACAAGTGGTAGGAACATGTAACAGGGTAAAGCAGAAAAAGCGAAGAGAAATGGAAACGCAACAGGTGCGTTAATAACGTGGGAAGGGGATGCAACGTGCACGGAACTCCCGGCGTGCGGGGAAAGTCGGGCATCCGGAAAATCTGGGGTGTCTGTAATTAGTTGACGGGGGTTGCGAGGGGAATAAATTTGGGGGAGATCTGGTGGGGGGAAGGGTTTTGAAGGTATTAAAGGGGGTTCAGGGGAAGTTGGTTTTTAGGTAGGTTTTATAAAGCTGGAAGTTGAATGGGGTAAGAAAGTATTTTTTGGGGGATTCCGAGTATGGATGCGTGAGTTAATTCTTTAAACTATGAAATTAAATAATTATTAGAGTTATTGAATTATGAAGATATTGTTCAGATGAATTATATTCTAAGAAAGATTTTTGATAATGTATTAAAATTTGGCAATATTTCCACAATTAATATTGATTTAATTACACTATGATACAAGCAGATCAGAAAATACCGAGAAATACAATCTGCGGTGTATTTAATTATTTTTATGAAATATTAGTTGCTCAATCCATTTGACAACTTTGGTGCTCCAAAGATTAATCTATGAATGACGTATACAGAATAAAATCAACTTCAAACGTCCTAATGAATTTTCTCCATAAAAACCAAAAACAAAAATCGTAAAGTCCATCCAACCCAGACCTACCCAACTGAAACCTTAATTAAACAAGTACCCACGACATAATCCACTCGCAACACGACAGTTTCCATTTCGTGTGTCCCGAGACGTAACACCATGGCGTGACATAACCCATGGATATCCATAATCCACTTAAAAAAGGGGAGCATGTGAGAACGAAGCGTGTAATCCCGAAATCAACAGGATTCTAGAGTCATCGAAGGAACGAAGAGAAGTGTCTCGGTGACGTTTCAATTAAATCTCCGTGGAATACGATATTCATCTTAAATAGAAAAAGAGAGGGAAGAAGTGATCTTGGAGGATGAAGAAGCTTGTGTCGGACACGTGTTCAAGAGTGGTGCGATTCTGTGTCCACTTGCGGAGGAAATGACACGCGATATAGAGACCCGATGTATAATACGATGTATCATACGATGTATAATACAAATCTGCGGCACGTAACGGCGTTATGTAAATAGCGGGCCGCGAAATACGTTTTACACCGACGTGGGTGTATCAAGATTTCCATTGGGGATCTCGTATTACCGCACACCACAACACCGATGGTAATTCTTTTTTCCTTCCCATCCTGCATCCACTCACATCTTCTCACTTCTTCTATCTTCATCATTCTCTCCTCGCATCTCTTTTCTTTCCTCGATCTTTCACTCTCACATTCAGTCCTTGCATTATTACGTCCGTAATGCGAGCCCTTTACAGCACGATCCACCGTCGACCACGTCCTGCCAGGAATTAATGCCGATCCTTTTAAAATATCACCGAACGCCATATTCAATTCTCTACCCCGAAAGAGAGTTATCGCTGTACAAGTATTGCGAGGGTAGTTCGTGGACTGTCTGGTGATTGGTTTGTGCGCAGTGTTCTTTGTGGGATATCTTTATTTTTTGCAGCGTTGTGGAAGAATATTAAGTTATGATTATCTGCCGCGATTACACCAAATTATATCACGCATTGCCACCACGAATTCCCGCAACTCCCACACAACCTCCAACTAATTCACGAACGCGCGTTGGCGAAACTAATAGCGCGGATGAGGTAACAATTCCAACAAAAGAGGTCAGATTTTAATTGGCTAGTACCACACAGTGGAGTCCACGCGAAACCTACGTTAGTATCACGTGCCTTCGAACCCACCATCAAATATTTATTTATCATTTATTTACGAACAAGAAAGAAAAACTCGGCGTGGCTTTTTCAGCGGAGGAACTCCGAGAAAAATGCAACGGGGTGGTTTTCCAGCACGGAAGTCATGCTCGAAATGGGTCTACCGTTGCCGGAGAACTCGGTGCGCGATCATAAAGGTTCGGTGTTTGCGGTGTTTGCGGTGTTTGCGAGTGCAGCAGAACTACAGAACATAACGAGGCATGCGCAAAAGCCCGTCCTCCCATAATCGGTTCAGCCAAGTTATACGGCCTGGTTGTCTGTATCTGGAGCGGAAACAGAAGAAAAACGAAATGCCCCTCCTGCCGGGAGTCGCGCACGTATAATCTGCCCTCCTCTTTACGAGCGCAACTGATTTTTCGCGAAACTTGCCAATTTTCACGAGTTCGACGGTGTACTTTACGTAACTCTGTGTCTTGAGTCGTAAAATCGTGGTTTTGTCCATAAATTATAATAATAGTATAATAGGTTATAAGTTGCAATATAGTTCATGTAAAATACTATTATGTTACTATCGATTAATCCCTGATGAATTTTTTATTAACTCGGTGATTCGACGACACTGCAATTCTACCTGATTTCCGGTCATTTCTCGTGAAATTTGGTACTTAATATTTTGTATAGATCAATTGATCTGTAATATTAAATAACATATACAATATAGAAATATTAAAATCCACAATTTTCTCTAAATTCCAGACGAATCGCAGATCTGTATTTCTAACTTGAACACAGACTCCCCGCCATTTTGGAGAACGCCTTAACCCGGAAGCATTCAAGATAAACGGCTACCAGTGAACCACAATCTAAATTAATTACTACTTCGATACCATGAAATTTATTCAAATAAACAAGTTAAATATCAGCTGTTATTTATAGATTAAAGATCCTCTCTCTAATCATTGCATAATGAAGTAACGAATGAACACGATAATCAATTACGACGTGCAATCCTTAATTACTTCCAAGCCACGATCGAAATTAATGGATAATCGATAATTGATAAGCAAACGCGGAAACTGAAAATATTAAGATAATAACTCGAGTATGGCATCTCGAGTGCGAGGTTAAACCGCGATCGAGGCTGACAAAATAATTAAGCGTCGACTCACGTTGGTAATAAGGGTTCGCGAGGGCAATGAAGGGCTAATTAACGAGACGGGAGAAGCGGTTACGTGCCTGGACTTTGTTCTTTTGGTTGACAAGAAGAAGGCAAACGAGTCGACGTACGAAGCCACGTGACCTGGGCGCGAAATTTGCGAGAACGAAATTCGCGAAAAATCGCCGATCGAGCACCCCGAAGTTAACGGTACATTCTGACGCGAGCATCCAAATATTTCTTCGGCCGAGTCAGCTGCTCGACTCGTTACCGGTATGCGACTCCTTCAGCCACCATCTTTGAAGACTTTAAACTTCCTCCTCGAATCGGTTTCACGTTTCTTTTAAATAATCGTTATTCAATTTTAATTTTTCAACGATCGAGTCACGCGAAAACGATATCAATTTGGAATTGAATTGAGTGTACAGGAAATAATTTCAAGTGGTGTGGTGGTATGACCGATATATATATTAATAATAATTAATAATTGTGTGGTAATCAAGCTAATTATTGTGTCAATTTAAATTTGTAATTGTTTATGTATTTAAATTTCAACAATTGCTTTTTTATTAATTATATTGTAATCCATTCGTTTCGTTAATAATTATCATTTCTCCTGTAATTTTTTTCCCACAATTTTCCTGTAATATTCGTAAAATTGGAGATAGTTTGATCTGTAATATTATATCATATTATCTGTAGGATATATTAATATACGTATAAATTATAAAGATATTAGAATCTAGTTTTAATTTAGAATTTTATTTATCTTTTCTAAATTTCAGTCGGATTTATTTACAGATCGAACGATCCATAATTTTTTGAATATTATCAGCTACATTATATAGATATATTACATTATTTTATATATAATATATTACATCATATCATATTAAAATAAATATGATTTATTCTAATCCCCAATTAATTACTGTTTCCAAAACACCCCGGGAATTTCCCTAAAAACAAGATTCCACTCGCAGGAACAAAAAGTGATATAATACCGTACCACCATAATCTGAATTATTCAGCGAAATTTCACTGGCAAGATCGGAGAGATCTGGCTCATGAATTCGAGCAAATATAGACGGTTGTCAACAAGTATTTAAATAAAAAAACCATACAAGTGTATCGATCTCAGTGGACTATCTCTCGGAAACAGGTTAAAGCCGCAAATCCTCCTTTTTCTCGGTGATCGAGCAAGACTTCGTAATCCTTATGAGAGGCGCTCGTTCGATAGGTAAGTTAAGGGAAGAGAAGTAAAGGGAGAAGAAGGGAGTTTCTAAAAAAAAAAAAAGGCTTCGATCAATGTCCTTCCTCGCGATCTCGCGTGGAAATCGATAAATGTCGACGTGCGTACGTCGGTCACGTATCTAACCGGAGTATCGAACGACACGACTCTTTTGGAGTTAAGAAATCGACTTGAGATCTCCGATCTCCGATCTCCTACCAACTCGATCTGGATATTCCTCCTTTTTTTTTATACCTTTATCCACCTCGAGATTTCTCATAACGGACTGGTGGACGAGTTCAAGAAGCACGGGAACATTGAGTCGTCGAGGAAACGTCGCTATGGAAATCGGATAGTATTATTCAAATTAGGGGAAAGGTGGGATGATGTCGTTTGCGATGCTTTGTGTTGATGGAAATGATATTTATATTAATGTACAGGTAAATTGGAATTATTTGAAAATATTGGAAAACATCAGAATGAAAATATTGGAAATAATCAGAATGAAAATACTGGAAAATATCAGAATGAAAATACTGGAAAACATCAGAGTGAAAATACTGCAAAACATCAGAATGAAAATAATGCAAAACATCAGAATGAAAATACTAGAAAATATCAGAATGAAAATACTGGAAAACATCTGAATGAAAATACTGGAAAATATCAGAATGAAAATGTTGAAAAATATCAGAATGAAAATACCGGAAAATATCAGAATGAAAATATTGGAAATAATATAAAATATAAGTTCGCAATATAAACACAAATATGTAGGATGATGTTACATGATAAATGTTCACAATTCCCTAATCAGTAATTTGGTATTAAAATATATTCGGCATTAAAATATAAAGTAGGATATACCTCAAACAAGGATCATTTTTTAAGTCAGAATTCTAAATTTAACTCGTATTAATCGAGCGAGTTAAGAACCGGTAATACTTCCAGTTTCATACGGTATACTTTGTTATGCAAAGAATGTATAATCACCGCGAATGGTTCCACCATGAAACATTCTCGTAACATTTTACCATCGATTATTACGATACACGAAATAATCGTCATTTTGATCTTGCAGCATAAAATCTTACTAAAAAGAAATTCGAAGTAATTAATGTTAATCCCCAATACAAATTGATGTCGTTATCTACTATCTATATATTTATGATTTTATTTTATTTTATTTATCATTTACTGGTCGCTCTCAGGGTTACAGGGTTACTTGATAGTGATATATTTATTCGCCCTTATTAATATCATTTCCCTTGTTATTATTGTATATAACAATGAAATATAACAACACCATTCTCAAGAATAATATTTCAAACAAGTCACTCCATAATTTCTCGTTAACAAAGTTCGTTCGAGTGAACTAATTGCAATTTCGAACGGCGAACGCACAGAAAGCGTGGAGTCCGAAGTTGAACATTTTCCGCGATGCTTGAACACGATATTCAGCTTGATTTTACTGTGGTCGTTTAATTCGAGCGAGCACGCTCGGTGGCTCCCCAAGTGTGGAAGTTTTCCCACAGTTCCGGTGTAAACACAATGCTGGAAGAGGACGTGCTCGCATCCTGTTGGATGCCTCCTTCCGGTTTACCTCTCTCCATTATTTCCCTTCTCCCTCGCTCTTTATTCTCTACGATCTAACTATGTTCCACTGTCAAACTACACGTTCTGCTTCGTAAATTTCGAGGAATCGCAGCTTTGTTCCGCGAAAGATACTGAATTACTTTACTGCGAAAGTATAAAAGCGAGAGTGTCCCTGAAATTCCATGGATTTCTTATGGATTTCCTTTGTTTATGAAGAAGAATATGATTTAAATTCATGATATTATTTAAATATTATCTGATTTAATTTATTGTACTTCGATGTAACCATTAATTAAATAACATATTAGATGTTACAGTGTTTGTTATTAATTATCGAGTGGAGTTGAATTATCAAAGAATTCTATCATTAATTTATGAATAATGATTCGCTATGCGGAATTTTTAAGTTTAAATCTAATTTAAGGAAATATTGTGCTCGAATTATTTTTGTTAAAAATTATATGAGAATCAATAACTTGGTAAGATTAAGTTGATAGAATAAACTAATATTTGTCAATAACATAATATAATCATATTAACATTCTGTTTTTAAAGTCAACGGAATATGATAATATTAAATTTCCATTCTTGACGTTAACGAATTTGTATTTTGTTTTCTTTTTTTCGAAAATGGAAGACCATGCTTCGAAAGCAGAATATTAGGTAATAAAGATACTCGAAACTATCCATCAAAACCAACGGGACAAATGGTACCGGAACACCGTTAAACCGACCGTACAGATATTCCAGGTAACCATAAACGGCTTAGGAAACCACATAACAATAAAACAAACCCATAAAAATTCTCGTAATACACAAATCCAACCAATTATCGTAAACCCATTTATTCGGTCCTATAATCCTTATCGTCCAAATAAATCAATATGTAAAACACGAAAGAAAACCAATTGAATTTTGTCCAAAAAAGTGGGCCAATCACTGAAAAATCCGAAAGAACAAAGATAAGAAGCTTACGGGAAACATTCGGTTTTCTCAAATATTTAATACAAATTAATCTGCAATATATTCTCCCTCATTATTTAATAATCATATAAAAGAATAAAATACCAAGTGATTAACTCCATACAAAAAATTAAAATACTGTTAATTATGAAACGTGCAGCACCAATCATGCACTACGCAAGTAATATCAGAAAATTGTTTAAAAGCGGAGTTAATCAATTATTACGAAATATATTTAATCTAAAATAAAACCCGCACGAATCTATGAACCAATCTAATATAATAAGCCTATCATAATAACAAAGGAATCGTTACACTCTAATAATCCTAACAGGGTTACATATTACAACAAATAACTTATTTCACACCGTATTCACTCTCGGAACACATCTGTGTGGTCCATTTAAAGTCGACCGAAGTTGTCCCGAGTATTCAACACGCGACGTGAAAAATGTCCGACGAATCACGGTGTAAAGAACGAGATAATGGAAAAATGAGTGACTCCTTTTCTTTTGTCTTTCTCGATGAAAGTCCGCCTTGAAGGAACACGAAAAGAGTGCCATGAAATCGATGCGCCGAGAGAATTCCATGCGAGTTGGACCTCTATGAGTAACCCATAGCTGCACAATGAACCCCCATTTTTTAAGGTCTCCTCATATGTCTACACCGGCGACAGCTGCTGCGGGTACACCATACAACACCATACAACACTATACAACACCATACAGCACCGTACGACACTATGCTAAACCATACAAATCGGGAAACATAGAGCGACCTAAATAATACGGACTCACTGGGGAACTCTATAGTACCAACTTAATATACTATGGATTTTTTGTATGGGAATAGTAGGGAGACTGTATTCGCATACTTCGACGAAGGAACTTTGCAGAATCAACTAGTGCTGGGTTCCGGAATGATGTCACGCGTTCACATTAAATGGAGAGAGATGGGTGGTATGTGAAACTTGTGGGGGTCTCTGTATATTATATCAATAACGTAAAAACTAAAAAAATACAAGTTTTTAGTACGAGCAAATAACACTTCGAAATAAATTGTACTTATTCTTATTTTAATCTTATTTTAAATACTTTTGATTTGAAAGTGTTTTTTGATCATGTTTTTTGTACTGAAAAGTTGTGTTTTTTGAGTTGCGACGTTATGGAAGTCGATGTGCAATATATTAAATATTATGTATATTATTATTATACAGGGACTCTCATATTTTTTATTCTGATTCCTCGACGAATTCAACATTCTTCATGTAAATAAAATAGTGATGAATAAAAAAGATCTTTCGATACGAATGATATAACTCACGGTACTCGATGGCATTTCGTGAGGATTTGTGAATGGGTTTCTCAGGGTGTGTTTCAACGGTAAACTCTACGAATCGCAGGTGCCGGTGAATATTGCGCAAAGAGGCAGTGCCGTGAAATTCTCGTCCAAGGACAACCCGGTTCTGAGTTCCATCGATTCACGATCGAAATGATTCGAACCGATCGTTAATAGGTCAAAGTGAGTCTTGTCTTCTCTTCTCTTCACTCGACTCCGTCATGCTTCACTTGAAAACCAGGTCGAATCAATTCGATATCTAAACTCCACGACAACGCTCGGCGCCAAAATGTTATTCCAATAAACACTGAATATTAATATATGACAAGTAAAATTTTAATTGGGAAAATAATAATAAGATGTTCAATAAACACAATAAAAATAGTAAAAAGCGTAGTTAATCATTTTAGTATTTAAGCAGCTGAAAAGTAAGAGTGATATTAAATAATATTCCCGAGTCAAGCAGACATCTCCAACATTTATTTCCCTCCCCAAATGTCCGAGCGCGAGGGGTCGAAGGTTTCCTCCGGATTCTTTCGAGGTGAACATAAATCACGGTACCAACGCGAAGAAAAAAGGAAGTTGTCCCTTTGGATAAAGAATACGAAGAATAAAGATGGCGGGGAAGGCAGTGGAAACGCCGTGTCAGGCGATATAAGATTCATCAGGAGGAGGTCGAGGAGAAAGCAACCCCCTCGCACACCATTCACGTAAATACCGGTATCGAGAGTACTTAAATATGTACGCATCCTCGTACGGGCCAAGCCTCTTTCTTCGAATTCTCCCACCGAACTCATCTCCCAGCCCCCCCTCTTCGACTTGATTTCCTATTATCATGCAAATTCACCGCGGATTCGAACACCGTGCCCGTTTCTTTAATGCGACATGAACAACTACCCCCCTCCTCTTCAACCTCATCATCATCCCCCACCATCTTTGGGAAGCCAAGAGACGACTAACGATATACTGCTGCTTGAATTTATGGCGAGTTCTTTGCTCGATTTTGTACTCGAGGTACTCCAATTACTGGACGTACATATGGATGGGACTTAAGATGCAGTTTTGGTGTGATGATGTTAATTTATGGTGTCAAGTAATATTTGCGTAGTTTGGATTTAATACTTTTTGAATCGTTATTTTATTTAACTATATTTGAACCGTTATTTTTTAAAGTGGTATACATTAGTCTCGTTTTTATAAAATCGGAAGTAAATATAATTCTCCGCTACGAAAAGAAAAAGTATAATACTTTCAAAATTGTTTAAACGGATGCTGCTGATATTATGAATTTTAGAATTTATTCTATGGGACTTAAGATATTATTATTTGGGACGATAAAGTTAGAGTTTGCGTTGTCGAATAATATTGATGTAGTTCCGAATGATTACTTTATTATATTATTAATTTTGAATTAATTAAGATTAATTTTATGCTTGAAAATATTTGGGGTAAGATATTCGGTTTCTTAAATAGGCAATGTATAAGTGAATACATTTTTTTAACTGTTAAAAAAGTGGTAAAATGTAAAATAATTCCGTAAGTATGTTCTCAAGACGGTAAAAACAGAGTTCATGTCCTATATATTACGATAATGTCCGGAATAATATAACGAAGGAGAATAATCCGCACTCTCCAAAAGCGTAATTTAAAATTCAAATGGGGGACACTCTCTGTCGGCATAAAACAATAACACGACCCCCCTCAGTCCTTTCGAAAATAAGGTCACTGACTCGATGGTAGGGAACAGTTCATTCTGAACCCACTTTTTCCGATTCTTTTTGCGAAGAAACACCTCTTACGAAAACTGAACACGATAGTATCTGGTTAAATGATGATCATTGAAAGTTATGCAAATAAAAATCATCGCCAAAAAGGATCCAAAATTAATTAGTAATTTTATTACGACTTTTAAGATAAAAAATACTGATGGATTGTTAATTCTTTTCCAGATAAAAGTGATGCGATTTTATTGTAAATTTCAAGCTATAATACAATTTCCAAGTTATAATAAAAATAGTGATGGACGTTAAATTAAATCTTTGAAGATAAAAATACTGATGGATATCGAATCTGTCAAGATAATAATATTGATAATAATATAATATAACTTTCAAGGTATAATACAATTTTCAAGATATAATAAAAATACTGATGGATGTTGGATCCTTTTGGGATCATTTTCATTTCTCGAGTAGTTTCGAATCTTTTCAACGATTTGAAGAAACCTTAAACAATTCACGGTTTAGGAACGGCTTGTACAACGCCATGAAAATCTACACGCATTGAAATATGCAAGCGTGCAACGTCCCAGCTTAATATTTGAATAACTCGCGTAGGTTTGACCCGGTCGAATCAACGGCATATCGTGGCCATAATCAGACGACATTGTGCATCGTAGATTATGGGGTAGAAAGAACCGCGACTCGTTCTGCCAGCTACACGAATGCATAAGTAATGCACCAAAGGAGACACCCTCTTCAGGTGCTCGATTTAAAGGTGCATCCTCATGCTGCACTTTTTTGTAACATGGATAGTTCGAAATTTAAAATTGATGCCAAACAAACATAAATATGATACTGTTTTGAAGAGCAAATAAAATATGTAAGAATATATAGGGGAATATAATATATAAAGAATATAAAGAAATAAATATAAGGAATATAATAAAGTATAATTAAGATTCGAGCGAATTCTTGTGACGATAAATAATCTAATAATTCCAAACGACATTTTGAAAATTATTATCTTCCAATAGCGTGTAAGAACCCGATTACAAAAAAGCCTCGGAATCACTAGCGCAAAATCATGCCGAGGAAAACACACATCCCAGGAATCATCTTGAATCATCTTAAATCATCCGCACCCCTATCGGAGATGAAACGAGATACCGGAGGGTTCGATTTACAGCGATCATAAATGAAAATTAAAAATCCACTCGCCATTAACAAGTTATCCCACGATAGCCGGATACGCCGACTATATACATCGATATTAAAGCGTACTCGCTAAACATCGTAAGTCGAACATTACCATTTTGTTTTCAGAGGAGAGATGCAGAGAGATGAAAAGAGTGGATGAAGATAAGAGGGAAGAAAACAGAGAAGAAAGGAGAAAAGACAAAAGACAAAAGACAAAAGTAAAAGAGAGGAGAATGGAGGAAAGAGAGCTTTAAAGAGAGAAAGAACAAGAGAGCATGGCAATTTCTCCCGTGGAACGTGGTGCCGAGGGTGAGAGTGAGAAGAGTATTCCACGGTGTCGTGTAGATAGAGGTACGAACAAGGCGCTTGTATACACGGATGCTGACCGAGAGAGCATGTCGGGAGATAAATCTTCGAGGGATATTGCGGCTGGACTACCCGCGGTGGATCGTTCGCGCGATCGATGGATCATCGATCGGTACTTCGAGCCAGCGGGTGGGTACATCGCGATCCTATGGATCCCTTTCTCCACCTACCTCTCTCTTTACTTACAGCCACCTTCCGCAACTACACCGATCTGCCACGTGCTTATGGATCATATACAGGGTGTCTCTCCACCGTGATTTATTCAACTCTTTAATAAACGAGGGTGTTCAAGAGGTGGTCTTTAAACCTCTTAACAAGAATGTTATTTAATATCCTGTTGAGTTGCTTGAAATAATTCAAAAAATGTGGATTTCGATTTAAGTAAAACTTGGGTTCGAATTAAACGGAAAGATTTCAAGATTCGATTAATTTCAGTAAAAAATGAAAACATTCTGGAATGGTTTCAAATCAAGTGCAGATAATTAAGGTTCGTAATTAAAGATATTGCATTTAATTGATTAATGGCCGACATCAATGCATTTGATAACATAATTGCGACGATATGAAGATTACGCAATTATTAATCAAGTAGGTAATTAAATATGGATGCAATTGGAGTTAATCAATGTATTAGTGATATAAAATCGTTCTTAGTGATAAGAATATTTCGGACACCCTGTATGAACTGATACTGTAGATTGACGAGAGGATTATTGGATTGGATGCATCAGCACGTGTTCGGTGTAATAATACCGATAATAATCGCTATCGGCGAATTAAGTTCTAAATGAGACTACTCATCCTCTTCTCGCTTTACTGGAAGAATTCAATTGTAGAGTTACGCGATCGAACCTTCCGATGCTCCTTCTGACCTCAGCTTATAAGGTAAAAGAATCACGATCGACGAGTGGTGTGGAATTTTAATGGCGGCCTCGAATTCGGATCGGTTGGATTCGCGGATTTGTCATTCTTTTGGGAGTAAAGAAAGTTGAGGTATCGGTAATCCTTACGTGGATGGAAATCGAGATGCGTGTTTCAAAATGTGTATTAGATGAATGGAAATTAGACGGTGACCTACTTTTGACAATTTGCAACGGAATTTTGAAACCGATTTCTGAAGTCAATGACGAATTAATTGTGCAATAATATGTTAATAAAATTAATTAAACTATGGTCATTAATTACCCGTAATATTGAGATAAGAATAAAAATTTTCAATTCCGCCAATTAGAACAGAATTTTTAATATTTAATATTGTTCGCCATTCTTAATTATTTACTACAGTTCCTCAATTTTAATTATCTTAATTATTTCCTTAAGTTCCATTGCTTGGAATCCGCTGAAATATTACTAAAAAAAAATCAAAATGAAATATTCAGGTTCCATCATAAAACGTGGAATATATTCATCTTCGTGGAATATCAACGTGTTGAATCATCGATAAATTCCAACAAGTTGTATTCCCAAAGGGTTCCCATAAATGTTAAGAAGCCGCAGATAATTATCGGTTCGAAGTAAAACATTCTTAAAGTTTATAATGGTTGGATAATCTAGCTTACCGCAGAATGATTGAATGCAGTTAGAAGATGCATGTGCAACATGTCTCGATGGTACTCGAAAGGGGAATAATTTTGCACCGTAGGTGTTTGCAAACAATGGCGAGGAATCATCTATGGAAGGATTTCGACATGTGCTTGAAACGGCGCGTGTAATATGACACGACCAGGGTGTGCCACAAATGAGTATTCTTCGGGAGAAAACGAAAAAGAACGGGAAGAAGCTAGTGACATTTTAAGTGGAATGAAGAATAGCCGAAGGGTATCGAGAACTGCGATCTTCGCGGTTTAAATTATTCTTATTATTATCATCACTGATTTGCACGTTCTATTTAAGTCCGCTATCAATTCAACGCATTAAGGAACTAAGAAATAAGTTATTATTCCAATAGTATAATTAAAAATAATAATAATATAATTCATAATGTAACGTGATTCCATATTTTATAATCGTTGTATTAAAGGTACAATACATCGAAGAGGAACCAACGGCTTCGAAAAACGAAGCAGAACGTAGAAAAGAAAGCTAAAGGAGGTCTCCAAGAAGAGTATACGGAAAAGAGAGCACTCTTCTTTGATTTCCTAGCGGAGTATAAAAAGGGAAGAATTTTAAAAGGGGGAATATGGAAGAGGAACGATAACGTATCGGTGGTAAGGCGTTAAATGAAACGGGCCGTTCGAAGAGAACGAGAAGGCTTGTGTTCCAGGAAATATGAATGGCGTGGATAGGTATGCTCGTTACTTCTCTCCGTGTCACGTCCCTTTCTCTCTCTCTCTCGCTTGCATCTTCAAGGAGTTCTCTCCTCGGTTCACCACGTGCATGCAAATATTACCGCGAAATACCGAAGTTGCACGCGTCTGCGTGCCTGGCAACCCACGCAAAAGGAGACCGAGCCACCGGCGTCTAGATATATCACGCGACAATGAATCAGAACCGGAACCTCCGGCATTCCCGACGGACCCCTTCCTTTCCTGGAGAATCACCTTCGATCCCACCATCAAGAACGCTACCGATTGCGGAAACCATTAACCGATCACTGAAGATCGTACCAAATTTATAGACCGTGTCTATATGTTAGAAATTATATTCTGTTATATTGTATATTGATGGCATCGAGTATATTATAAGGTAGTGCTATATTAAATGGTACCATTAATAACGATTATCAACTATATTATATTACAGACTATCGTCATTTTATATTGTATATTGGTGATATCGGTATAATCAGCCAAATATTATACAACATTGTCAATATGATATAGGATAAGTTGTACATTGTACATATTGCGATTGTCCAACAACGAACATCCGAGGGATGATTTAAGCCGCGCACGTAATCTCCGGCACGAATGCAATTACATAAATCGGCATAATTTACCGACAACATTGTTATGAGTTTGCATACTCAAACAGGCTGGCCGATGTATCTCGATCGCAATGAATTAAAGGTAAGAAGACTTCATCGTCCGTTTCCGGTGCGCGGAGGCCGAGAGCAAGAAACGATCCTCGTATCTCGTCAATTAGCGTAATTCGAATTAACCGTGTTGTCCGGTACGATCGAGCACGAGGAGGCTGGATGAAGAGAGAGGGGAAAGAGAGAGAAGTAAAAGACTAGGATCGGCGCTAATACGCTCTCGGACAACGCTTACGATCGAGATATCGATCGATTTTATCGAGTGGTTCTCTTCTATGGTATGCATAGACATTGAACTTCGAGTACGATGCTATTCATTGCGTAACGAGACCACTTACGGCAAATCAAATTAATAGCCGATAAACTCTTCCCTCGAAAATCCTGTCTACCTGAGCATGTGCACCTGGTTTCGAGAGAGATAACTTAAGAGCCTAGTTAGATCGTGCTTTTTAATGATGACGGTGACGAAGATTAAAAATTATGTAAACTTTGATCGCGACAAATTTTTAAATTATAAAAATTTTACTCGCACCGAATATAAGAATTATGAAAATTTCAATCGCGTGGAATATAAGAATTATTAAAATTTCAATCGCGTGGAATATAAGAATTATTAAAATTGCAATCACTTCGAATATAAGAATTATCCAAATTTAAATCACTTCGAATATAAGAATTATCAAAATTTAAATCACTTCGAATATGAGAATGATTAAAATTGCAATCACTTCGAATATAAGTATTAACCAAATTTAAATCACTTCGAATATAAGAATTATCCAAATTTAAATCACTTCGAATATAAGAATTATAAAAATTTCAATCGCATGGAATATAAGAATTACCAAATTTCAATCGCATGGAATATAAGAATTACCAATTTTGGATCGCATCGAATTTATAAATTATCAGAATTCCAATCACACCAAACTGAAAAACGACCAAAATTTCAACCTGTTAAAATTAAAGAATTCGACTAATCTTGTGCCTAATGTGCCAGCCAGAAACTACACAAACATATTCCAACTCGCATTCGCATCACCTTTGAACCGGATTCCGTAGATGAATAATAAAGGGTCAAAGTCAAAGAACTTATTTTATAGCGCGGAAAACAACGTTATTCATACACATGATGATTTAATCAGCATCCTATACTGCACGAGATAATAATGCAGGTACGAAGTGTATCGTTGAATTCGTATGAACAATACACGCACGAAACGTGACCAAGAAGCAGATCAAAATCGTGCTCACGGTGGGGCAATTCGAGTCGCTTTACTTTTATATTTCCACGTACTGAAACAATGGTCAACGATACGATTAGCCGGAGAGAGGAGAGAGGCGAGAGGAGGAGAGAGAGAGAGACAGGAAGAAGTGATATCAAGCACAGATCGGATTTGCGGGACAGCTGCAGGCAAACAAACCATTTTACAAGACACTAACGGTACGATATTGCACCTATGCATTTCAAACATATAAGTACACCGTATGATTCCTCGCGGCTACATTCAGTAATGAATTCATATTTGCAATCAACAAATCAGATTTGTTTAAAAACATCGCTCGAAGAATTTGAGCAATATTTATATTAGTAATTAGCTAATATACTAATATTAGCATAGTAATTACGGATATTCCAATTTTATATGTATAAGTAATTAATACATTATCTATGAAGCTTGATAATCTCGAAAGTAATGTAATTCTAGATAATTAAATGCAAATTCTGGATATCTTTTGTACCTGATTTTTGTCATTCGCAATTTCGAATTTAATATGATGTTCATTAAATTGTAATTGTTTTTTTAGTAAGTGATAGTGATAATTAATTATTGATAGTGACAATTGAATTTAATGTTGACAGTGTAATTGCAGGTAGCGAGTACATTAATCATTATTGAAAAATTGAATATAATCATTTGTAATATAAGCACTAATATGAAATATATTCATATTTTCCATATTAAATGTAATTATTTTCTATCCACACCACTATGCTTTTCGATAATTCCAACTTATTAAAAATCTGATTTATAATATTGCTACAACTTACTCAAGTATTAATAATTGGTACTATTATTAAATAAAAATGATTATTAATCATGTATTACGTATTTATATAATGTACACTTCACAGCACACCTTGTAACACCTTTCTAATTTTGCATATCATTATCATCCTCGTATTTAATCAATCTTTCTTTTCTCATTCCACGAATCCATCCCATATCGCGGTGCATTAAATCCACCATACATGTAAACACCCATAGATATAATATCCTTCCGAGTGCACCATGAAATCGCCCGAAGGTGCAGCCACTAATGGAGGCGCGTTTGCAAATAACGAATAACATTAAGCATCGCGTCAATTAATTTACTTGGTCCACGGTTAAAAAGTGTACCGATGTCGAGGTCGATTAGTAAAACGAACGTGGAACATTAATTAAGATGTACGCGATACCCGCGGCGATATAAACGGGGTTTATATCGCCCGTCGAACTTCTCACCGCGAGGGTATCACGGAATAAAGAGAGGATGTTTTATCGATGTCGATTAAATCCCACCGCTGCGTGGAATCGAAAGAAGCAAGGGTGGGGGTTGAATAAAATGAAATTAAAAAAGGAAAATATTAATACGTCCAGCAAGGAATCATCGTTAATTGAGAGCATGTTTTAAAGGGAGACTGAAGCTGAAAAGATGGTGCAAGGATTACGAAGAGATGGCGGAATAGTAGGGGAATATAAAAATAAATTTTAAAAAGGAGGATTTTAATTTCGCGAGCAAGGAATCGTCGTTAATTGCGAGCATGCTTTACGAGATACTGAAGCTGGAAGGATACTGGAAGGATAATGGAAGGATAATGGGGGGTAAATAAAAATAAATTAACAAAAGAAGGACACTAATTCCTGGAATAAGGAATCATCGTTAATCGAGAGTATGTTTTACGAGTGAACGAAGTTGGAAAGATGGCGGAAGAATGGTGGAACGTTAGAGAAAGGATGTTGGGCGTAAATAAAAATCAAGAGAAAATGATTCCTCTCGCAAAAATAGAAGTCATTGTTAATCGGGAGCAAGTTTTACGAGACAGCGAAGCGTGGACAATCAAAACGACCACGGCGTATAATTGTTAATTATCTCGCGGATTCTTCAACTCGAATCACCGATTTTTACTTCCACACGCTCGACACGCAAGTTTTCTTTGGTTTAGCGTAAAGCCGCCCACCGGAAGATCGCTAGACGAGGCACTACGCTTTTTCCCCCGCTTATCTGGTACATCCGTTTTGAAATTGAAAATAAGCTGCCGGTGAAATCGGGGTGAACACTTGCACCGTTTTATGGAATGCAAAAACGATTAATGTTTTCTTGAGATGCGTTTAACGAGAAATGGAAAGTGACTCGATTTGCGGCGAGAAAAAGAACTCTTTTTTAAACTCATTCATAGTCGAGACTAAGAACATTAATTTGCCGACTGCAATTGACTTCTGCATTTCAAAGAAATCTGTTTCTTAAAAAGCATAAATCTTGAAAAATAGACTCAGGCCGCTTTCGAAATAATCTGTTCATACAGTATAATAAATATCGTAATATAATATAATATGATCATATTAATATATAATATAAAAGCCAAGTTACAAAGTGGAATCACGATTTCACCGTAGCTGACTGGGCCACCTTAATTTCGAGTGGTTTTCTTAACGAGTCGACTTTAATTCTCCGTTTAACCCGAACCTTCCGTTCTACGGGGGTCGGAGATCTTTGACACTGCCGACAATCACGACAGCGTGGCTAAGGGAACAGAAAGGAACAGAAAAGGACAGAAGTGAACGGAAGGGACACGAGAACAGGACGACTTAATGCTCGAAGGATCGTTAAGATCTCCTTTTCAGCACATTACCTTGCAACAACAACTAGTTCCACTCATTTCTTTCTATCTCTTAGTTACTGACCTCTCTAACTCCATTCTTATTGGTATCCGACGAGAGAAACCATCCGCTAATTATTTCCAGATTATCCGATTAGATACACCGTCGACCGTGCACTCTTAAAAGTTCATCTCCATTCCCTGATTTCTAATTAAAACCGTTGAAATTCCCGTGATTTTCATTCGCATTCGTTCCCGGGATATTAATGTCGAATTAATTCGATTTCGTTCTTTCACTCGGTTGCTTCTTAAAGAAGAGAATAGTCTAGCATTGGTAGCACTGTTTCTTTGAAAGATGTCCGATATAATGATACGAAGAGGAGGAAGAGGAAGAACAATATTAAATATGAAATCATACGAGATTGGATACATTGAAACTGATATTAATTATATTTAGATTGAAGGATGAAAATATTGTATTAGATAGAATCGGACGACGGAGATGAATAATGGCGTAAACAAGGCGAATGAATCAAACTATTTTGCAAACAGTAATAATACTAATTAAATAGTATTTTCTTACATTGTACCATGTTGGTATCCTTGAATCGCAGTCTCACGGTGGAAGAAGTAATAAATGGCTTTGCATGACGCGGAGACTAGTTATTGTAACTCAAGTACGAGTTTACACGCAAAGTTTAATTCAACCCTTACAAAGAAATTTGCAACAAATTATTTACATCTGGAATTATTCTTTGATCGGAGTCACGCGATTGACTTCATTCTTGTAGGATTTACATTTATATCATATTATGTTCTCCTTCTACGATTTATTTTTTATTATTGTACTTATATTTTATGATTTATTTTACATTTTATGAGTTCAATATCTTCGTGGCACGTAGAATTATTTTTTTATACAAGTCACGCGATTGTTTTCATTCTCCGAGGATTTATATTTGTCTCATCTTATGTTCCCTGGTATAATTGATTTTGTATTACTTCACCCAATATTGTTTATCTTACATTTTATAAATCGAATATTTTATTGGATTGGATGAGTATATTAATTTATATTAATTTCTTCGGAGTTGTATGATGTCTTGAAGTAATAAATATCGTACATGTTGTTATCATTTCTTGTTTATTGTGATTATATATGCATTATGTATTATGGGGGGATATCGAAAGAAAATATGGCGATTACGGGGCACAGGATTTCACACGAAACCTGTGGGAGAACCGTGAATTGAATTATGGGAGCACATTACTCTTTGATTAGATTCTATCTAGGTTTTCTGTAACGAAAGAATGGAGCGGAATATTGCATTTTCCGCTGTACCGTTTTTCTTACTGTTACGTGATGTAGTATATTAATAATGGAAGTTTTTATTAATTTTTGTAAGTTACTGATTTAATTCATTCCATGGCGGAGTTAGATTGTCCTTTAATAATTATCGCCGAGAATTAAAATTATGTCTCATTCAACATGAAGTCTCCTCCGAATATTGAAATTAAATCTCAATCAAGAATTAAGATTATGTCTCGTCCTAAATTAAGTTTCCTTCAAATATTGAAATTAAATCTCAATCAAGAATTAAAATTATGTCTCGTTCAAAATTAAGTCTCCTTCAAATATTGAAATTAAATCTCATCCAAGAATTAAAATTAAGTCTCATCCAAAAATTAAGATTAATTCACATCAAAAACTTCAAATGAATTCTTATCTTTCCTGCACCGTCAACATAATTCCATTAACATCCACGCGATTAATAAATCACTAAAAATTAAAAAACCTGGTCCCCGAACAAACACATTCTTATCGAATAAATATGCCAACGAAACATTACTCCAATTTTCTGACCAACTATAACACATATTACAACAAAAGACTTTAATAACCAACATACATGATCCACGGAGTTCCCGAACAATCTAAACCGTTATTTCTCGAAGGAAGTATCGGGGTCAATATATAGAAGCGTAGAAATGCCGATGAATAAAAAAAAAGGTGAAACCGTGGTAATGATCTTTTAAAAAGGTACAATTAAATAAGTGGTTCTAAGACTGCACCGTGAAAGAACGAAAGTACGTTCGAAATGAAAGTCAAGTCAAGTTGAGTCGAGTTGAGTCAAAGTCAAAGGGCCGGGATGTTAAGTGGAGGTTCCTCGAACGTGAGACCGACTGACCGACTGACTGTCGTGTTGCCTTTGAAAAGAGAAAACATCGTATTACTTTTATCAAAGCTGCTAAATCTACTCGGAACGAGGACAATTCCCTCCCAAGAAACAGCCGCACCAAAAATCTAGAAAATCTATTTTCATTTTCTGCTCCCTTTATGGACGGAGAGTAAGCCGCGTCTTTCTTTCGCCACGCGGAGTTTCTCTACTACTTGGAATCCGCTTCAATTGAAGCGCGCAAGAAGTAGTTGAAGCCTTAATGGACGGACTCTCGGGAAAAGCGAATCTTTTAATCTTTTTCAAGATGATTTAATGGTAGATATTTTATGGAATTGATGAGAATTTAATATAATATAGTATTTGGGAGGATATTCTGTAACTTGACGAGATAAGTTTTATTTCGAATCGAAGATTATTGATAATAGAGAAAATTGAAGTTTGATGGAAAAGAAGATTGGAAATATAATATTTGATGGATGTGAAAATCGCAACCAATCGTTCAAACAAATATACGCAGTTTATATGCAATTCTTATCCTCGTTTTAATTAACAAGAGAAATCTCGAAATGAACATGAAATAAATCACGCTTATTAAAACCTCGACTACTACATTCAAGAAATTAAATATAAATTCGAAATAATAATTAGAAGCAATGACTTCGGAAGACATAAAATTCAACCCAATTCCGCATGCTGTTTTAATTAAGAAGCCATTTGAGATAAAAAGTATATAACTGTTATATCTAATTATTTAAAATAAACAGAGTCTATCGAGAGCAGGTGAAACAAACTCACCACGCTTCCTTAATCACGGCAAGTTTAACGAGAAGAAATGAAGATGGAGAGTCAAAGAGTAAGAAAGAACTTTTAACTCGCTCGCCACGAATTTAATTACATTAATTATCACGGCCAGGATAGCGCAGCTCAGAATTTTCTTAATAATTAAATGCACTAAGCTGCGAGGACAAAATAACACCACTAATTTAATACTTACAGGATCATCGTATTTTTATAGAAATTATTTTAAAAAATGTCGATTAATAATTTGTATAATTAAGCTTGTATTCCGATTATTATTATATTTAATTACACTCGTGGATTTCATTATTTCGTACACCATAATAATGTACGAATAATAACCAATTAATTAACACAATCGTTATATAACGAAGCCATAACGACATATAATATATAAATGATAC
Organism: Nysson spinosus; assembly: GCA_910591585.2. Lineage (NCBI taxonomy): Eukaryota > Metazoa > Arthropoda > Insecta > Hymenoptera > Crabronidae > Nysson > Nysson spinosus. The sequence goes on along the minus strand of OU342843.1, from coordinate 2,516,573 downwards.
GTAAAAAATCATTTTTCAAATTTGTTAATTGTGTACTTTAAAAATAATTATACGATAAACTCGTAAAATCGATGGTCAACATTATCATTATATATATAACTTGAATATATATAATTTCAGTAAACATAGGAAATATGAACTAAAAATATATAGATAACACCATCATTTTATTTCAAGGAAAAGAATTTCTAAACGATCTTCTAATCTCAAAGATATCAAGTTTGCTTTCGTATCATTAACCCTACTTCAATCATTAATTCCAGACACAATAAAGAAGGAAATAATTCACGCCATAAACAACTAAAGGCATCCATTTCCGAGGCAACCCAGTGCACTTAAAACACACTGCAGACGCCGTTGTTAAAATAAAATGGCAGAAAGTCGCTCGAAGTAGATTATTGTTTCCGCGGGAGTACGAAAACATTTCGAATTACGTTCCATTAAAGAAATGATGGAGGAGGGGAAGATACGCTCGAGTTACTCAACTATTTGGACACGGTTTAACAGCCAGCTGTAACGAGATAAGTCTCCCGGACTCGTTTAACTTTCAATGGACGGTTTCTTTTCATTTGTTGCTTTCTTGTCATTCATTCTTCTTAATCGCGTCTATCATTCACGTTCTCCGCGATTAAAAAAGTCCCCCGCGTGACTCCTGCATTGAAACGCGAACACCAAAACCAATCGGATATCCAGCTTCCGTGCAAATACGAGTAACGTGGTTTCTCGGCCGTTTAAATATTTATTATTATCCGGGAATATGTTAATTGGTTTTTTTTAAATGCTGGATGTATATTCATTGCACGTTTCGGTTGTTTCGTTATCAGAAGATGGGGAAAGGTGTTAAACGTCCTGTTCGATGTCGTTGCATTAAGATAAGGAAAAGTGAAATCACAATCGATGGAGTTTTTTTTATCGTGTTTTTTTATCGTGTTTGCGATGAGGTGGAATTCAAAATGGTGGCATTGGAAATGTTTGGTTGGCGGTGTGAATAATTAATATATTGATGTATCAATATATTAGCTAGTTGTAATCACGATTATAATTGAAAAATTATTAGAATTATCAGAACATATTAATATGGTAATATACTATGAAAATTTAATTCTAATTATTTTAATTGTAACTTCAAGAATAGTTATTAGAATTTTATTGGTCACAATATATTAGTATATGAATTATATTGATTATATCGATTTTCGAGGGTTAACAATAATGAATATTATCCATAAAACACGTAACCCGTCGTGATTTACAACGCGTTACACGAACCGCAGAGAGCAACACTTCATATTCGTACATATTCATAAATCTCGATCGACTCACACGGCGAACAAATACTTTCCCCGTGACGTGGATAATGCAATCTTAATGAGGCAATATGGGAAAGGAAATATTTGTAGCGTGAGAGGAGGGCACGGTGTAATTTAAAGGTCTTAAGGGTATTCGATGTACCTAGGAGTGTACTTTACAAAATTATCCCATGAGATATATCACGGTGGCTCGTAGTAATAAAACCTGGCGTTAATTGCACCAGAAAACATCGAGTACATGGATAATTAGGATAATAATCAAGACTACGTCGAAACTTCCTGTATATGTAATTCAACATCTCGGTTCTTTGTAATTCCCTCCCACCTCGCAATCTACCTTCCCTTTATCACTTACGTCTTTCTTATTCTCTTTCTCTTCTTTGTGAGTTATCCTTCTCTTTCTCCGTGCATCTTTCTCTTTACCAATTATCCTTTCCTTACTCAGCTATCTTTTTGCTTCTTTATCAGTTATCCTTCTCTGTATCAACTATCGTTCTCTTTATCAGCTACATTTCACTTTCATCACCTATGGTTTTCTTGATCACCTATCCTTTTCTTTATCACCTATCTTTCTCTTTCGTGTTAGTGTCTGTCTAGGAAAGACGTGGTACACGATGAGCCTCGCGTGGCTAGGAACTTCTAGGAAGGATCAAGGTCTCCGCGAAGGAATGAGGAGATAAAAGAATTTCATGGCCAAAGCGTTTCGAGAAACCACCGAACTTTTTGCGATTAACGAGAGATTCGTTTTTCTAAGAAATTCACCGTCGCCCGCCGGATATCCAGGATGTCATAACTCCTTCGTCCTCGAGATACAAAACAACGATGAAAAAGGACACGCGAGAGAACGCGAAGGGATGAAAAACGAAAGAGGAATATCGCGAGAGCCGAGGACTCTCGTAAAGAATGAAACCGATGGCCCAAACACCCCCGTCGAGATTTTCATATTCCCAATTAGCATTTTTTTCGCCGTGTCTCTCGGACCTTTTTCAATTTCACTCGACAATGCCTGGACTCCTACCGTCGACAGGATCGTTCCCAGGACGAGGATGAACCAGGATTTTCGATGGACATAAAAAAGGAGCGGGATTCAACGCCCACAGAACGAAGCTTTTTATACCGATGCGCGGAAAGAATACGATTATCCTGCGCGGTTTTTAAGCTCGTATAAGTTGTGATCATTTTAATATTTTTAATGTACCCCGGGAATTTCGAGATAAAGATGTTGGCATTAATTTATGGATATTTAATGAATCGTAGTAAAAAACGGCCTCGTTAAAAAACAGTATGTATATATGACTTAACATTCGTTATTACGATTCATTAAATACCCATTAATTAATGTCAACATCTTCATTCCAAGACACTATTTGTTATTATATATATAATATAATAAAAAAGATTTTTAAATAAAGCAAGGTGGAAAATAAAATTATATATATGATAAAAAATAGTTGAACATTAAATCCGGCTCCAAACGATACTAAATTGGGTGACATAATATTTTCTCAGGATAATATTTTTTAATCCATATCCATAAGAAATATACGATAAAATCTAGTTTAAAGAGACTCGAAAGATAGTGGCAACTACTTCGAAGATATAATTCCATCGATAGAAGGAAAAAAACAAAGGATCCATCCAATAAACCATTAATTCAATCGAGGTCGCTGATATTAGGATAACAGGGAACACGAGGCGATACTTGGGGATCGAGAATCAATTACGATAAATATCGTAACAGTACCAGTAGCGATAAAGAAGTTGGTCCAAGGACTCGCGGCGTTCAAGGACCTCCATGCGATACGTTGCTCGGGTGGATAATATAAAAAAAAGGACGTTAAAGGAGGCTATTCGCAAAGCCGATGTTCAGGATTCGGCTACCGTGCTCCATCACCTCCGATCGTCGATCTTATCGGATCGAAACAGCGGCTGGACTTCCTCGTGTCTCGCGATTTAACTAGATGCACAGCACCGGGAGATCCCTATCTTCGAATCTCGAATAAACTACGGCTTTCATCCCCTTCCCTTTTCTAATTTATTTCGCCGAAAAAACGAATTTTGGTCCCAGGAAGGATAATAGGGGTAATGTACGAATTGTAGAATTTTAGAATATTAAAATTCTAATATTGGACATTTTAATATTAAAATTCTAATATTGGACATTTTAATATTCTGCAATTCTAATATTGAGCATTTTAATATTCTAGAAGTCTAATAGTGAGAATTTTAATTTTCTAGAAGTCTAATAGTGGAAATTTTAATATTGCGAATGTCAAAATTCTAGAAGTCTAATAGTGGGAATTTTAATATTGCGAATGTCAATATCCTAGAAGTCTAATATTTGGGATTTTAATATTTTAGAATTCTAATATTGGCAATTTTAATATTCTAAAATTCTAATCTTGAGAACTTTAATAGTCTAAAATCTAGCGTTGGAAACTTTAATATTTTTAAATTCTAATATTGGAAATTTTAATATTCAGAATTTTAATGTTCTAAGATTCTAATATCGAAAATTTCAATATTCTAAAATTCTAATCTCGGGAACGTTAATATTCCAATACCAAATTGCAAATACTCGCATGGTATCGTTTTTTTGGAAGAAACACTATAATATTCTTCACAAAACTATTCATGCTACATGATTTATATTAATATTAAATTCAGTGTAACGCCGCGATGTCGTTTTCCGACGAAATCCCGGTTAACAATCTCAAAATGCGTTACTAGATCCAGCATAATATATGATATCAGTTTGATTACATACTTTAAGAGCAACGTGTATACAAAGTGTGGCGCCGGACGAAGATGCACAAAAGCTTCTTGGTGGGTCGTCGTTCAAATACCCCGCGTCATTAAAGCCGTGCAATTTCGTCGAATTACGAATTGCCCCGGTCTACCGTGGACGACACTTAATGGCCCACCGACTCTCTCACATTGCATATCCACCGAGGAGATTCTCTCCGACTGCTACATTCGCATTTGCACTCGCTTTTGCACTCGCGATTTTGCTTCCCGCTGCTCGGCAAACGGGCAAACAGTACAATTTGCTCGAATTAAGAACGTGTTCGCCGGTATGTCCTGTTAAACTCGGTGAAAGCCGCTGATTTTACGGAGGGACGATTATTTCAACCGCGGTTTTTCGTCGCAAGAAAAACACCGGGAGAAGTTGTGCAAATCAGAGGAAAATCGATGTATGAATTGCGTAAGAATTGCGCGGGGAAATCTGTCGAAGTAGTTTGGGTGAATTAAGAAATATCGCGGAATATAAATTCCTAGTGGGAAAAAGGAAAAAGAAATAAAAAGGTGAGGAGAAATGTGAAGAGTTCATTGGAACTTCATTAAATAAATATATCTATAAAAATACTAAAGAATTATCGTAAAGAATTCACTATTTAAATCCAACATAGCCGACGATCATTAATTCACTATCGTTTCAAAATGGCCAATCAAAGTAATCACTCGGAAATTCAAGTATCCATTAATTAAAATGTTATTAACAACCGAGACGCGGAAAACGGGACTCGAATATCAATTCGAGCAACAATCAAACTAAGCATAATAATAAATATAATAAAGCCATTTTGCGGACTCTCGAAAGGAGTAATCAAAGACAGGCGTGTAATTCAAGTAGCAGCACGAAATCAACTTTTTTCTGGTTTACGCTCCGTTTATAAGTTCACGGAGTGTTGGATGGAAGAATTCAGTCTTAAGGAAATAGATCCATTAATCCTCGCGCCACATAATCACTGGCGTATACCTCGCAAAACTTCCCAGTAGGTGCAACCAGATAACATTAAAAAAAACGCGTTACGTTAAGTTACACGAGGAGCAATTACGTAATCAGGTTGGTGCGTCGTGTTTCGTGATATTTCATTTAATCGTGGCTAATTAAAGATGTCCCGAAACCGTGTAACTGGAGTTGTATAATAGACGATTTAATTGCACCAAATTATTTTCTGTCACAACCTAAATAATTCTGTTACCTCGCTTGACACTTTTCGCTGCTCAGATTTTAAGTGTTTTGATGCGATTATGTTAATCGAGTTAATTGTATAATAATATTGTATCTGATAAAATTTTGATAACATTCTAATCGAGATATGATTTAATTATCTCACTTGAAATTTCTTTCCTTTCATGTTTCAAATTCATCGATTAACGTAATCAAATATCACCCAATTTTGACAAAATAATAGTTTTATCTACTAATATTGTGATCTGTAACCAAAATGGTAACTGGAATTCGGTGCAAGCAGAGCATGCGTGGTTTAAGGCGAAAAGAATGGAAACCAGTTTCCGATTAGAGTAAGTAATCGACTTCACAGCCGAACTATTTAGAAAGCACGCCTACCATCGTCAACCAACATAGAAATTTATTACTATTCCAAAGAAATACACCAACTGAATATTAATTCTCGAATTCCTTCTGGTTACTCTAATAGAACACTGAACGTGTAATAACTAATTTGAATAATTAGTGCAACCAATATCAGGACATATTAATAATTCAACTAATTACGTACGCGAAGAAACGAAGCAGGTTCCTTCGTCGAATTTCGATGAATTCTAATCATAATAGATAAATAGAATTTATGCATATTTACGTGATAAAATATCAGATAATATGCAAATGAAAATGTGAAATAAACTGAAATAGTAAACATATATTGTTAAGATAAATTATTGCGCGAATATTATGAAACTTTACTGTTTCAATATTAAATATAATTATCGATGTAAAATAAATATTCGACGCGGTGCTTGGATGATTAATAATAATAGAATAATCAACTCATATTATTTGAGTCTAATTGCTAAAATTAATTAATTAATTATTTGCTAGAAAATAGTGTCATGGTATATTAACATATATATATTAGGTCTCATATTATTATCCAACGTTAATGGATATAAACATATTTATCCCGCATATTTTATTGTGGCATAGTACTTGTTTCGATATATTTTATAGAATATAACATAATATATGATATAAATACTGTGTCAAAATAAAATATGGAGGATACCAATATTCCATTAACTTTATATTAAACTTTATCCAAATAGTAACAAGATAGAATATTCCTGTTATCATCTTCTATCAGTGGAGATTAATGTCGCCATAGGGACCTCCAAATTGGAAGCCGCGTAGGTAGACTCATAAGTAAAAAAATCGGCTCTTTACACAACTAATAAAGGTTTATGACGTTGTAATTCCGCGAACTTAGAATAACAAGAGAGATAATAATGGTATCATTATCCTCGGGAATTTGTCACCGAAAAATACCATATTAATTCAACCTTGAATACAATAAATTCTGTCGAAATATAGAAAAATACAGTAATTTCCTCTTCGTATTAAAGGAACTTCATAAAATTGTCATATTCGAAATAACATAAGAATATCCCAGTAGTCACAGAGAACAAGTACTATAATCGTAGCCTTGGATACGCGGAATTGCGTCAGAATATCAACAAATCAGATCGCGCTGTCTCTTTCTAGAGACACGATCGATATTTCCGAGAATGTGATCCTCGAAAATAGAAGTGTAAATGCTCGGATGTAAACATAACACGTATAATCCTTACCGAGTGTTACTGTTATTATGGGTGTATTGTACTTACTACAAAAAAGCTTGGGAGCCATAAATTACGACGAAATACACAAAATATTAATACTTCCTCGACCATTCTTTTCTTTCGGAAGTGTAATTTCTAAGTAATTTCTAAGATGTCTTAAAGTAATTTATATGTTCAATTACATGTTTATTGTTACATGTTTATACATTTCGGGCTCCTCTTCTGAGTCTTCATCGGTTACGATATAATTAATTAAAAGTAGCTGTAATTTATTATTACAACATTCTCGCAAGCTTCGGTCTCACGTGTTCGAAGGGAGACCGACGCAATGAGTACGACATGTATAAAGGCAAGGTGACAATTGAATCCCGACAAAGGGACGACGAAAAAAAATCTCACCTCCTTCATGCCGTCGAGTCTGCCGAGGCTCTTGGTACCTCTGAGCGGCGGAAATGAGGCATCGTGCCATCCGGAATTGCAGATCTGCATTTGCTCGGACTGCACATTCAATGCACGAGCTCTGCTCTTGCTTTTACGTTTGTCCAACAAGTGTTTGGCCCTAGATTTCCTTACCGGTGCCGCTGGATCATCCTCGGGATCGCTTTGCACCTCCCATCGCGACGGCGACTTAAAACGACGTCGCGGACTCGTCGGCGAGGTCACCGGTGAGGTGAGCCTCTGGACGAGGGTCCCGAACATGGTCATCATTCGACCTCGATACACCACAATTAATTAATCTTCCACGATCTTCACTGCGACTTACGCATCTTTATCCATTATCCTCTTACGCGCACCTTTTTCACCTTTTTCCCCTTTTAATTGCACGATTCGTGCATACCAATCTCTGGGAAACGAAGCGGAAGAAGGACAATCAAACCGTGCGTGTTAGGCACACTGTCACTCGAAGCTCACGCGAATTCCACAGGTGGTTTCCGGAATGGGAAACTTGAACCGCGTTTGTACCGCGGGTGATTTACGAACACTGATCGCACGGAGAGTACGCGACGTATGTTTACTGGAATCCGTGAAAACGTGATGGATACGATCGAGCGCGTATTAGCATCGCGAGTGAGAGAGAAACGAGGTCTCGCGAGGTTTTGGATTCCTCGCACGAGGTTTTCATTAATGGAGGACCGCGAGATCGCGCGTTTGGAAGATACAGTTTTAAAAGCATGGATCTCGAGCACGTTTCAACGATCGTAGTGGATCGGAGAAAAGTAGCGGGTAAGCGACGTGTCAGACCTCTTCGGATCGACTCGAAAACCAGGCACAGAGGTATTTGCCTTCGGGCGTGCAGCGCTCTCTCGCAAATACACAACTCCGCTCTTTTAAAACGGTTAAGTTCCTACGTCCAACCTATGTCTCGATTCCTCGTTCCTGCCTTCGTAACCTCGCGAATCAACACTCGAATATTCGCGCACCGCGGAGAGATAACATCTCTGGATTACGTGGTCAGCCGGGATAATGTCGTCGAGTAGGCGGTGTCCCGGGAACGATAACAAAACACGTCGTGAATGGTGAAAGAAATGCACGAAGAGACACAACCGAATCACGGAACACCGATCCCTGACTACGTGCGGAATTGAACTGGTCGCGCGGAGACTGCGTCTGCCGACCGGTTGGCCTCGCTTCGACGAACACAGCCGAACTGTTACGAAGAAAAACGAAGTGGATCGAACTTTGACGATCTACGACGAGCTGGCACGACCGAGTCACTGGTTACCATGGCGATCGGGACTTATTCTCCCTTAAGGCCCCCTCTCTTTTTACTTACGCCTCTCCTCTCTCGCGAATACTTTTTATCAAGGGCCCAATCGAAGGGTGTTACCCTATATCGTGTAAAAAATGATTCCTGATATAATAAACGTATCAAATCAATATACAAATCTCGCATTCCAAGATTCGTTAAAAAAGTATAGAAATATGTTCTACCTCGTCATAATTCGTATGAATCCACATTCAATTGTAAATCCACTGATACTGTATTATTACCATTTCAACTGATTGTGAGACGAATTAAACGATACACCTTAGAAGAATATTTATACTTCATTAAAGAAACGTTGTAACATTTTCAGTGTTCAACACACGCGATTCATTCAATGTTACAACAAATGCGGACGTTAAAGCAGAGCAAAGAGAGTCGGGATGATAGTGAGAACATATGGAAAAATGATAAGAATGATTATCATTTTCTGTTTGGATACACTCGGGTTGTAATGCACCTCGCAGGAAGTTCGCGTTCTATTTGTAATCGAGAAAACGTGTCCTGTCGTAACGGTCTTGGCCACGATAAAACCAATTGATAATACCTGACCCCGGAATAAATTCCTGTTTCTAGGCGTCAAGTTGGCTAATTAATGGCGGGATGACTGGTCGGGTTGCTTCTCGTGGTGATATTCTTGCATATCGGCCACGCTAGATGAGGGCTACTCGTGCGGAACTTGAGGAAAGGCGTTCCGATACTACGGTGCACGCGTTTTACGAAGTTCAATGTTTCTTAACTGGCTTGAAACCCGTACGCCGAGAGAAAGGCAAAGGGAATTCGAGGAAAAACCTGATCAAGCCGGAGAATAACATTTTTCGCAACTCTTTAATAACTTGATTACCATCGTAATTAATGTTGTTTTGATGATTGAAACTCATAGTCGGCGAAATTTTTCTGCGATCCTTATCTTTCAAGGATTAGGTTGCACGCGTTGTAAGGCTTTTCTTCGGCTGTCGATGAACTTGCGAAACTAGGTTTCAATATTAATAGGCTATTAGTAAACGGTAGCTGTATTGTCCGATATGTTACTATTTTAATCCGCCAATACTATGAATGTATAGTATCTATTAATTCTGTAATTATAATATAATGTAGTAACCTGAGTTATTAATAATAAATATGTTTCTCTTGAGAGACCTAAGTAGTATCTTCATTTAGTTGTAAATAAAGTAAGGTCAATTCCTTTTCAAATTTATTTTTAAGGAGTTCAAGTGGTATCTTAAATCACGCGTGATCAGAGATTAATTTTTTTTAATTCTTGCTATCAAACAATTATTTCTCAAAGAATTCAAGTAGTATCTGAATACACGCGTGAACACAGGGAGATGAATTCCCTTACGAATTCTTGATAGCAAATCATTATTTCTCAAGGAATTCAAGTAGTATCTTGATTCACGGGTGAATAAAGGGAGATCAATTTCACGATGCGCTTAGCGCATTGTCAGTTCTCGCGGTTGAATTCGATCGTTCTTTTCAAAGTAATTAACCATCGTCAATCTACGGGACGTCCTTTCATCCCTCAAGGACATCGATGGCGGATCATATGGTGAACCCTCGCAACGAGAGGCATTTCTTATTACACGAACGATATCATTAGACCGAGAACTCGTCAAAACTTCAATTATTCTCCTGACTATATACGGTTGGACGCGAGGCTTGATTAATCGTGCCAGGATACAGGGGAGTCAATTTCGTAATTATTAAGCGGACACGTAATTAGCGCAAATCACCTGATATCCATGCCATTCTACGCTACTTTCCTTTTATTCCTCTCCGAACCTACATGCGAATCTGAATTACACGATATGCTGAATAATTGTGACTCCCGTAACGAGCTGGTGATGCATTACTTTGCAGTTGGAATATTAGAAATTATGCTTCAAACTTATATCCTTCAGATTCAACATATTTCACAATTTCCCGGAAGTCCGTGTATTTTAATACTAGAACTATCAATGCTGTCAGACGGGTCCGCCGAATTGAATAAAAACGTTAAAATTGATGAGATTCCATTTTCTGAGATTTTTTGGGGCTCACGTTGGATAATGGACGTATTTAAATCAATTAATTTATTTCCTCCATCTATGCTTATTTTTTGGGACGTACACGTGAATATATAAATATAGCCGAATATATTGTTGATAATTCCAGTCTTAAATAATTATTATAAAATACTGAATGCAAACGAGCCAACATCGTGGTAGACTTCAATGTTGTTATGACGTTAAACCGAGTCCCATCAGATAAATAAAAAGATACATAAATAAATAAAGATAAAAGATAAGTTTTTAAAGATAGGCAGAGCAGAAGAAAGGAAGAAAATAAGATTCAAAAGCGGGTCCTGGCACGGAAGAATCTAAGGACGTCGGATCTGCGGGAAGCGGAGGATCGCACTCTCACCGCAGGAGGCTTAAATTTCAAGAGCACGGCAGGTGCAAAGGCTAAATAAATTCCAGCTATCGCGAAATCACGTCACTCTCCGGAACGCTGTATTTTTTTGTCTCTTCCACCATCTTTCTTTTTATTCCTCGTAGTACCTGATTCATCTCGGTGATCGTCAAGTAGATCTCCGTCATATTTCCCTGGTAATAACTTGACCGTGATTATCCATCATCGTCGTCATCTTTGATATCTTCCTCTTATCAATTACCCGCGCGCACCGCGGCGGTACTTACAAAATTAAACGGCTTCCGTAAACAATGAAACGGCGAAATTTGGAATTACAAGAGCGCGAGGATGCAGGAATTACAATGTAATAAATTCGCGTTATCAGCGGATCGCGGCAGCCTTTTTCAACATGGCCACACGCTTTTTTACCGGAGGGGTTCAAATTTACACCTGATTTCACATTACATAAGCCACGACTTGCATAAAGTTGCTGTTTCCTTTGAAGATGCTGCATTCTGCCGAAAAAAGAATCTTCGGCGACATTCTTCTGGTCTCTTTAATTTATCGGTGAATTATGGACTCCGGGAAACTCACGGTATTCGTAAGTATTTTTATCCTTCATTTTATCTACGGATAAACAAGCGACCCGATGGTTACTGGGTTTTATGTAAACAAGAAAACTCGCGATTTTTATGTAAGAAATCGTGAACAATACGTGGAATAATGCGAAGGAAGTTCGCGTAAGTCCCAGGGTTTGGGTCTTATTACCTTTTGCATGGAGAACTATTATTTCGTTGCTTTTGTCTCGACGCGGAATGAATCAGCAAAGTGGAAATCCGAGTGCGGTGATTCGACGGAAAGAAACGAAGACTCGCGCATCGCGAGTCGCTGGTTAAGTCATTATTTATTATATAACCAGAGACGGTAGTTCGATGGAATTATATTTACAAGGATCGTTAATGTACACTCGGAATACGTTGCACGTTTTATAATCGTAACTTTCGCCGAACGTGTATTAATTATTTCGAGTAGCCGCGGCATGTAATATTCGACGATTAACAAGATGGTATGATAACCTGCGAGCAATAAAACTCGAGCGTGCTTAGTGTTTCGATGATAAAAAAGGAGTGCCTGGAACTCTAGTGATTCTAAAGATCAAACTTCTGCAGCGATTTGTCGATATATTGAATATGCAAGTTAACTATATTATGGAGCTATATAAATGTCATATAAATAATGTCTAAAACATATATTAACTATCAAGTACTTCTGGTTTGATATCAAAATGAACATAGCAGTGTATTGGTACAATCGTCCATGACCTCCGCGAAAATAAACATGAACTACTGACACGGTAAAAAATTCCCGGAATTTTGCATATCGTGCGATAAGCACCCGCAACAGGTACGAGGTCAATTTTTAACTCTCCTTTTCATGTGAACTACTTCGATTCATGTGATTCCGAATTTTAAAACATGGGCTGCAATTAAAAATTCACGGTGTATACTTAATTCCCTAATCCTTCAGATGCATCCAACTTCCTAACAATTTCTGTATCCAAATATAATAATCAAATCCATAAAGCCATCCAAGATTCGCTTCCACACACTTCTACTTCGATTCACATATTTCTTTCTTTTTTGGTTCTACGTGGAAACTCAAGATTCGCGTATATAAATATAATAATAAAATCCATTAAACGCATCCAGCGTCCTAAGATTCGCTTCCACACACTTTTACTTAAATTCATATACTTCTTCGTTTTTTTGGTTTTAATATGGAAACTCAATTTTCGCGTACATAAATATAATAATAAAATCCATTAAACGCATCCAGCGTCCTAAGATTCGCATCCACACAATTTTAGTTCGATTCATATACTTCTCCGTTTTGTTTAGTTTTAATATGGAAACTCAAGATTCGCGTACATAAATATAATAATAAAATCCATTAAACGCATCCAGCGTCCTAAGATTCGCTTCCACACACTTTTACTTAAATTCATATACTGCTTCGTTTTTTTGGTTTTAATATGGAAACTCAAGATTCGCGTACATAAATATAATAATAAAATCCATTAAACGCATCCAGGGTCCTACGATTCGCTTCCACACACTTCTACTTGGATTCATGTATTTCTTCGTTTCTTTTGGTTCTACATGGAAGCTCAAGATTCGCGTATGCATATACAGTAACATACTCGCGCACTCTTCTCTCCATCTCTGTTCGATTCTTCTCGTTTCCATCGGGAAGAAGGAGGATGCCGAGGAAAACGTTGCGTGCCGATTATACTGTCGGCCAGTGTGAGAAATATTATCCTTTGATCTCCGAGGTGCGCCGTGGCGGTTTCACTGCGCCAGGAAATTAACGACTGCGGTACGCCGTTTCAGTACGACCTGCCGAGATTATCAGTCATATAAAAGCACCAATGAGACGGAAGTAAACCCACGGAACACGGAGGAAGTTACCGCGCGGTTTCCCCTTGACATTGAAACGTTCTATCGCTCCACCACCTTATCATTGCCCTCATGTAGTGAAAATTAAATGGTCTACTTGATAAGATTCCCTGGCAAGGATTGTAATCAAGGTCTCCTCACATATTTTCATCGAGGTCAACCATGCAGTGGGTCAAACCAGTCATAGATGACAGATTAAAATGGCGGTAGATTAACCTGTTAACCAGGGATGACGAGTTAACTCGTCACTCGAATCGCCACTTATCTCGAAGGTTACAAATTCAATTACAATTATTCCTTTCAAAATTCTCAGATTCCAGTAGTGATATATTTGATTATAATATTTATTTCTTTAACAAATATGATCGGTAAAAATCACTTTGTATCGAAGTCGCATTCTATAAGTATCGCGTTGTATGAGGATCGTCATAATTTGGGAAATGCGTTATATTGAAACCGCGTTATACGTGGTTTACCTGTATATCGAGATAAGATACATGTCGAGGAACATGTGTGAATGATTCGAGGGCGAGGAAACTCGGGTAGATATTCGAAAGAGCGTGTTAAGGGAGGGGTGATATATGATGCTCCTCGTGGCGTGTTGGATGGGTTTTGAAGTCGTCCTGTTTAACAAGGTATGTGATCGAGAGTTATAAGGCTGCGAACGAGATCGTTTCCACGTGAAAGTCTCGAATGCAGAACCGGCGCGTACGAGTCAGGAAATGGTAGGTTCGAGGCGATCGGAGGACGATAACGATCCGGTCGGCTGATCTAATAACTCGCGATCTACTCAACGGCGTATGTACGCCATTTGATCGTGTAAAAGCCACTCGCTTGCGTAATGGAGAGGTCAATGATGGAGAGGTATTAATAAATGGCTCGACAATGGGCGTGGAATTTGCCAGGCTTCGGGTGAACCTCGATCTCGCAATTCGAGGAACGGACCCAGCAATCCAATTTAACTTGCTCGATCCTTAAGTTGCCTGCCGTTTTCCGTACCCCGTTGTAAATCACAAACTCGATAAAACGAGAATTTCGATGGTAAATTGCCCCTTAAACGTACTATTACTGCCGACATTCTTAATTCCGCGATATCGTAGTATGATGCTCTTAAATAAAATCCGATTTTCAGATAATGTGTGATATCCTTGTAATGAAGACGTACGGTGTATCCGATAAATTTCGAGGAACGATGTAATTGGAAAATTAATTGGATGATTTATAAGACCGAATTAGTCTGGTGATGATTCCGATATACTTACTTATGCTTTTATATTATTTAATTCTAGTGGAAATTAAAATAATAATAAATTCTTTGGCCGAATTAAATACGCGTCCAAATATTTAAAAATCTATCAATTTTACCAATTATTTAGAAATATATTATAAACTTGATAGATGCGAGACAGATATATCGTTCCAAGCTTGACTCGATTTAATTCCAAAAACAGTAACGAATTCTTTTTTGATTATTTCCAAGTATTTACAAGCGGCGGTATTCATACGGGACTTCGGAGTTCCGTAAGGGGTTCGAAAGAACGACGAATTCAATAAATATGTGAGGATTTGTTTATCGATGTGTTATCTCTCGGATTGGACGTGGCAAGGCTCTTTTCCTCGAAAGGCGAGTTCGTCCTCCTGGCAGGCACCTTGACCTCACGCAACATTTCCGCATGCTACGTACATACTTCAGGTACCACAAACCGTTCCTTTTTTCCAGGTTAACTCCTTCGACTCACTCATGCCTCCCATTGTTTATTCTTCCGTTTAGCGGAATCTTCCGGTACTATTGTTTTTCCTTGCTTCCACAAGTACCTCCACTTCATTTTCACAAATACGCAACAAAAATATTGTGCCAACACAAATCTTCTACCGCGAAGGAAATGTATGAATATATATTTGAAAAATAAAAATGAATTATAAAATAATTATGAAGTCTTCCTATATATGTCCTCTAATATTTTATTTGATTTATTGATATTAAAATTTGTATTCATTTTACTTATTTTACTTTATTATATTCCTTTAAGTTCCAGGCTTTAAGTCCAGTTTAAAGTCTAGTATAATTAATTCTTTTTTAATGATCATTCTTACACTAATTTTCGGTAATATTTTGTTATCAATTTCATTGCAATTTTATTATTACATTCATATCCTACTAAGAATATATTTGTACTACTTGTTTGATGAAATGTTTTAAATAAACAAAGTTCGTCCGAGATTTTTGTTAATTTCACTGCAAGCCATTACATCATTATTACTATTATTGTAATTATGCAAAAGGTTAATGCGCATCGCATATTAAATTAGCGAAGGTGGCTGCACTTGGTGCAGGTACCTGGACGATAATATCTTAATTTATCTTTAGCCAGCCGACCCATTATCTCACTGGCAACCGCCATCGGAAGACTATCCTTATATTACGAACCATTACCTCACGCAATATTTCCGCGTGTACCATGTAAACCCCCTGAATGTCTTCAGGATTCCCAGGGATGCCGTCTAATAGCCAGTCTAATCAACCAACAGGACTCCTTTCGCGATCTATTCATTTAATCACCTCCCCCCGTGATTATTACGGGATCTCCTAAGCGATATTATGTCATATCAAGCACGTCGACCGTGTAATCCATATAATCCACGCCAATCGCGTTGCTCCGACGAAGACTCCAAAGAAAATTCTACAAAATTAATTTCACTTTGGTAATATGGACAGGATGTGACGTAATAGCTGATGGGACCGATTCATCGGTGGGTTTCGAAGAAAAATGAAAGACACGGCGAAATGAGTTCGTGTAAATATATATCCGCGATTTTAAATTGTCTTCATGGCGCGACCATTCATGTGCATCGATAACTTTCTACTCATCGATTATGGCGAATATTTATTGCGACGATTTCCTGATTGGGTGATTCGCGAATTTTAACTATCCACGTACTTTATGTTATTTCAGTGAACGACTTTTATTAATTTTTTGTACAAAATTCGTTTAAAAAATGTTCGTGTAAAAACAGAATTGGTAGTATATTAAGCGACCCTGATAATAATTACAAAGAATTCCATTTTAAAATTAGCTTCCTACGTGATAATCATCTAGCATCCTGAATATTGTTCCCACCCAAAACATTGTAATTTTCCATCGACACATATGGGACTTATGGGCCCAAATCTTGACCTGTGCCAAGAGCGCCCGCGGGTTCGGAGTGATCATAATTTCGTCGAATATAACAATACACCCGGTGGGCCTAATATTCCTTTTTTTCATGAGTGTCCTAAGGTCGCAGCTCTTAACGGTCCCCGACATATTGCATTGGCCATTTCGTGTACCTATATACTCGGAGATTCGAATGGGCATTAAAGCCGGTAGCACAAGGCATCCGCATGCCACTGGCTGGCTCTTCGACGGAGAGGAACGCCGAGAGAGAAAGGCAGGGAATGAAAGAAAGAAAGAAAGGGAGAGAGAGACAGATGGAGAAAGATGGAGAAAGGGAAGAGAGTGCGTGCGACAATGGGGCATAACGCCGAGGATAACGAGCGCGAGTTATGTCCCGTCATAATTTGCAATTTAGATTTCATTATCGCCAGCCGCTCTTCCTTGCTACCACCGTTTCTCTGCTCTTCTTGAGCCCTCGTAGGGTGCAACTGCATCGAGATCAGATTATGGTGGTACCAATCATTTTTTAGTTCTACGATGCAAAGTTAAAAACAGACTGGTTGCCATAGTTTAGTGAATGGGGACTTTGAACTTCCTAGTGGTACATGATTTGGAATAAATTGTTGGATGAAATTGTCGAGATTTATGTGGATTTAATATGCCAATAAAAGTTGATCGACTATTTTGTGATCAATATGAATTTCGATATTTCTTGAAGCCTCTTAAATTGTCATCGAATTTTGTTTTAAGATATTTCTATATATATGTGATTAAAGTATCAATAATTATGTGATTGTTTTATCATTAATATGCGTCGTTGCATAATTGAAAATAGATTAATTATTTATTTATTACATTCAATGTAATAACAGAGGTAAATTGAAGTTCCCAGAAATATTATAAGAATAAAGTGTTACAGAAATATGTAATTATTAATAATATATACATTTGCAATCCGACTAACTACATCGCTCTGAGCACAAATTGTAATCTTTTCTCAAGCTTTTAATGTCTGCACGATTGAAATAAAAATCTGCGTTATTAGAGAATAAGAAAGTTAAAGATTTCATTTTAAGATTGCGACGAAGGAATACAAAGATTTCCTGGATTCTCCGAGTAGAAAGGAAGGATGGTAATACGCGGGATATTTGATTTACCGGTTTGTCGGATTTCTATGAGACGAAACTGATAGCAATATATATCGGAAACAGTTAAAGAGGCAGTTGAAAGATTGTGCTCGAACGTATTTGGTCGTTACTGGTATTATGAAATCCGTAGGATTCAAAGGCGAGTATTTCTACAAAAGTGTGCTAACGACGTGCAAACCTCCCTCAGAGTTTGCGTTTCCGCATTGCGTGCGAGCCTTTAAAGCACGGAAAAACGCGCTTTGGTACACGCTTCGTACGAAGCATTCGCTCAAAGTAACGATCCCTGGTTAACGGTACTGCAAATTGGTGTAGTAAAGGGCTTGTAGCGTCCTTTATGGGAATGTCCGTTGCAATATTGTTAGCATAACTAAACTCATGCCGCCTCTACGACCGAGCAAATCACGTATTTCGCTCGCTCATTCATTAAAACCCGCCATGATACTCCGACATTCCGCTGCCATTTTCGAAACAATATCGATAACAGGGAACAATAGGAATTGTCATGTCACCAACCTAGTTGAATTCGAGAGTTAATTGTTTCTTAAAGGTTCATTCATTTTAATAATCAATTTTGATAATTAATAAGACAGGGTATAAAATATGTCTGACTTAATAAATGAATAATTCGAATGACTGAATCAATGATACTCATTAATTAATTAAGATGCACAACATCCACTAAATTCGATGAGCCTTGAATTTAATTCTCAACATTTAGAATTAAGTAGTATTGATCATTAATAAAGTAGGATAAAAAGTATATAAGTCTGATCAGAGTTTAATGTAATTATTGGATTTCAAATAATAATAATTCCAAGGCTGTTACAGAATTATCAGAATATTAAGAACTTCCTAATTAATTGAATCCACTATATTCATAATTGAACCTCGAATTCACTTCCCAATCAAAACCCTGATAATAAAAAGAGTCACCAATCAAAATCTCACCAGCATCTGGAGACTTAAATGACTTACGTCAATCGATCATCCACGAATAACGACTCGGCGAGCCATAAAATCTGATTTCCCGTCGAAAGTTCGCGTGGGATTCTACTTTCGCGCATAAATGTTCCTCGGTCCTCGATCTTCGATGGAAGGTAAATAATAAAAAAAAAGATTGAAAATCGAGGAGGCGTCGATACGTTTGACGGTAGAACGTCTCCTAATTCGGCGCGCGGAGGATGTCGGTTGATGTTCGGGTGGTGCATCGGCGGTGCATCGGTGCATCGGTGCATCGGTGCAACGTCCTAAAGGAAGATTCCTCCTGGCGGTACCTTACACTGGGTTCCTTTCGACTGACTCATCCACTGGTCGTTCGAGTCCCTCTTCTTCTCCGCATGCATTCCCATTTCGTTCTCTCGGCAGAACGAAGAGGGAACTCGCTTTTTGGAAGCAAAAACCAACGTGGGCGAAGTCCTCGAGGACATCCTTCGACCACTAGTTTCAGTTCCTTCGTTCCTCGTTCAGAAAGTCTTGCTTTATCCTTCTCCTTCTTATTATATCCTCTTCCTTCCACTTCTTCTTCGTTCTCTTCTTCATCTTCATTCTTTGTTTTTCTCCTGGTCCATCGATTCGATCTTCACGCTCTGCGTCAAGCTCGCTTCGCTCTACTGTTTAGACAAGGTGTTCTAACGCCGACGGACAAATTGAATCCAAGTTCCCGTCGTATCGATGAACTGCCATCTTGCAGTGCATCGTGCCGTGCCATTTTTCTCTTCGCTAAAATCATTCCCTATTTCCGAGGCGCGTCTCTTTAATATGAGTAGAATGCCGTGGGACGTCATCGTAAATTATATGTGACACTGGATCAGGAATCCTTTCTATGTCTATCTGCCTCCTTTGATCGAGGGATACATTAATGACCGGTTAACGTGTCCCGTACTACACGCTAACTATTACGGAAGTTTCCCTCATCTTGGAAAACAATATTTTAAGTATGCGAGATTTCTGTGTCGAGAATTAGATATTTCAATTAATTAATTACAATTTACTAGTAATGTACACAATATTTTATTTAATTAATTGATATTCTAATAATTCAAAGTCGAAATAAAAATTTAGAAAATATCTTTATTCATAATCCTTTTCGCAAATATATTTTTTTAACCCACACCCCAGAGATACATAAACATATCTAATTTAATTACACAGATATTTAATTCGATCACTGACAATTATCATCTAAAACAATTTCAAGAAACACCAAGAAAAGCCACCACAATAAAACAACCATATAATAAACCTAGAATAAGCAACAAAGAACAAATCGAAGTTAATCACTTCCTCTAATTACAAAGCAAATCTCATGGAACTCGTAAGAAGCGAGTTCGCTGGTTACCATAACTATCTTTAGATACCTTTGAAATAAAAGTGTCGCAAAGTGCGGAAGTGAGTCGCTCGTTTAAGGACACGAGTCTGACGTCAGGGTTTCGCTGATCTTGAATCTCTACCGTTGATCTTATCTCACTTAGCCGATATTATAGCCGAGCCACGGCATTCGTCGTTATCCTTATCGAGTACATATTCCGGTAGGAATTCAATCTGCGTTGTCTGGCATTTGCCAGGGAATACCAACTGTAGTCATGGAAACGGTGCCGCATTATAGTCGTGCGTGAATAAGTGCATAACCAGGTACGATCCCAATATAGAAATACGTCCGAGGATCCCCGGTGCATTCGGTACCCCGTGGAACGCACTACCGTTGCAACACGTAATTTCGCGAAATACATTGCAACGTGTATTTATTACGTTACACCTTGAACAGAATCAGCCGCGATCTGCCGAGTGTTATTTTAGTGTTATTGACTCGCGGTTTGATTGCGGCAAATTGATTTCATTGGACGATAGATAGAAATGAAGAAAATTAAACCGACAAGTAAATCAAGCTTTCAAATATATTATGAACCTATATAACGCCATATACGAGGGTTACCTATATTTTGTACGTCTCTGATATCATACGTAATATATGTATATTATGATATTAATATAATATAATTAATATAATATTAATCATGCTACGATTATCACAAAAATCAAAAATGTTCAATGATTATCTTTTCGTAGCAGCTTGCGAGTCCTTTGCATTATTATCGACTTGAACATAAGAGATTATTAATATTATGATTAAATAATATTTATTACACAGATTAATAATTATCATTAATGAAATATGTTATACAAAATTTACAAAATTCGATAAACCATCAATTTCTATTACATCATTTATAAACGCAATTAATTGCAACAACCAACCAATCCAACAGTACAAAGTACTCGGAAAGCGTTGATAGAAGTCGGAGATCATGCGTCCACCATGTGAACAAGTGCGTAAGACAAATCGGTATGCATTTAATCAAAGTGCACGTGGTGCATAATGCAGTTACGCGTTTTCCTGGAAGTCGGACGGATTTGGTGCATCGTGGAGTCGGTGATGGCGTACCTGTTTCGCGGAGGAGTCCAGGTAGCTGAGGAGAGTTGCGGGGACACTTTCGTTAGGAAGGTCGACTAACCGACCTTACTAAGGTCGCGCGTGGAGAATTCGGAATGTGACTCGTTTTGCAAGGCACTTCGAATAGATTTTTCTAAATCCCGAATCTTTCAACCTCCGCTACGTAACTCGTTCCATAGATCCAACCATGCGGAGAACAAATATTATCGCCGGGAAAGGATGCGTGGAACCAAGAAATCCTTGAACGAAGGATCTACGAATTAATTAGCGCCTCGTCGTGTTTTAACAGATCTTCGAATTCCGGAAGGACTTTTCTACCGATTTCTGCTCGAAGATATACAATTATAAATAAGACGTATACAATAATATGTAATAATATTCGTTCTGATTTAATTTCATTAATATATGATATTAATTATGAAGAATTAATGATCGATATATCGCAAGTTTGGTTTCGAATTATTATACAAATTTCTGGTTGCAACGTCTTATTTTCACGAAGATATTCATTTTAGGGATACTTGAAGTTAGCTATTTTAAAAATGCCGAACAAGTGTCTATCGTGAAGATCGTATTCTGTAATCAAATTCATTGAGATGTACTTTAATAGAATAATGTTTAATATGAAAGAATAAGTGGACCTTCGTAAAGTATGTGAGAAACAAATAATTGATTACTTTCCGGTGTCCCTAATATAAATCAGATTTATAAGGATTTCCTTGATTAGCATCGTGTACTGTATGTTCTCAGCCCACTTTCAATGACCTTAAAGGAACTAAAAGTCGATTTAAAGGCTGCACGAATTTTTGTGACCCACTGACTACGTATACTGGAGGTCTGTCAAGGTGCTCGCAGCCAGCTCGCCCGACGGCTAGCTTTCCATCGGTGAAAGCTCGCCTTTGTGAAACCTACTACGTTTCCTTCTCTTTTCTCCCTCCGTCTCTCTTTATCTAGACTCCTCAATGAACACTCCTCTTCGACAAAGATCTCCGACACTTGTTCCTTGATACCTCGATTAATTCAATTAATTATCCCAATATATCTTTATATGTCGAATTATAACGGCAATTATACTTATGAAGTTCTATTCAAATATACCTAGGAATAAAAGACTATGTTCTTAGTATTAGAATGATAAAGATTTGTTTCATAATAGAAATATTTCGAGGATCTGATTATGCACTGAATAATACAAATTTGTTACTCTGATTCCCTAAATTAATTCCACCGATTATATTAATTCTTTTCTATACTTCGAAGTATAGTATAAGGTAGATTAGGAATTTCAATGTGACGTAAAAAATGAGTTCGTATTATAATGACAATAAAATTGCGTTTCAACCAAAAAATACTCCCTTGTCTCTCCACCACCTTCCTCCCCGCACATCAAAACCCTCACAAAAAATCTTCGAAATCATATTCATTCCGTATGTCGTTTAAATGTCGCAACCAACTATTACGCGCTTAAACCCAGTGTCCATCGTACCCCGTTCACAAACGATTTTCAAAGATCCTCTTCCACTTGTTTCCGTATAATGGCGGACTTATAAGCCTTCGCTCGAACAAGAGGACTCCGGTAAATCTGGGTTTTTTGCCGGTAATTTATGCGCGATATTAAATTTACAGGTAATCTGAATTGCAAACTAGCAACGGTCGTTGTGTTGGTACGTGAATCTTTTCGACGATGTTATGGAAAAGTCGTAAACCAGGAGAGGAGGAGGATGAGGAGGGGAGGGGGGAGAGGGTTCACTTTACAACATGTCCTCGGTTATATGCCGATCGACGATAGTAGGAACTGGAAGGGAAATCTCATTAAGTAGAATGCCCGCAAACGATAACGGCGTCGTTAATGGCTCATCGACAATAATTAACGGCTTAGATCGTCGATCCTCTTTTTTGTTTGTAACAATGATCTTTTCGCGTGGATCGAGCCATTCGCGGGCATTTCAATGTCGTTTGCGAGGGCCCGCCATTAAATACGGAAAAATCGGTCGCCCTGTACCGCGCGATTGAAGACAGTGTTGTTTTTTTGACGCGCGATCAAAATCACCGCTTAAATGTGTACCACGATTACTTTCATTAAAGTAATTATATGGGGTAGGGGAACGTAATGTCTGTGTGTCAGTGGGTAGCATTTATCGTTAAGTACATAAAGGTATCTTCGATTTTTTTTTCTTTTTCCTTTCGTTTAACCTTTAATCAATTTTGGAACAGTGTTTTACTTGATTGTACTATTTCTTTTTCGATAAGGAGAGGCGTTTGGACGTCGAGTTACTTCCAATTTTGAGTCGATTTCGGTCGATCGAAACTTCTGTTAATTCAAGTTCGATTGATTATGTTCATTTCAATTTGAAAGACGCACGATTTTTTTATTAAGTTTGAATTTTTGCCTGAGATAAAATTTAACGGATAATTAATCAGGTATCATCATTAATTATTCCGAAGACAATTCCTAGCACCAATTTCTTCGTTCCCGTTAAGAAAATGTCACCTAAATTAAGACTTAATTTTCTTATCCATTTTGCAAAATAAAAATTCCAATATTACAAATTTGTAACACCAATAATTGAATTTTAATTGCATAATTTCTTCCACATTCGAAGACGCGGGAGGCTCAAAGAAACGAATCGAGCGTTAAACAAAATGACTCTGAATGTCACATAAAACGAGTCAGTCGAAGCTATTATCAAAAGGCACGGCGTCAAAGCAGTGTTATTGACACGGTAATTTTTTCACGAGACAAAACCCACACGATAACATGAGGATCTACGTCGGCGAGTCGTTCTTTTTACGAAACGTCTATGAGACTCTGTAAACGATGAAAGTAAGCACCGATAAGGTAAGGCGGTAGAGGAACTGATAAGAGGTAGGAGTATCTCGCGTATCTTGGAAAGAAGACTTCCATCCTGTTACACTCCCTTGGTTTCGTAGGATAGAAACGAAGGCGGATCGCGTGTACCGTGAGATTTCTCATATTTTTAATAACAATCTACCGATCCTATCAGCCGTCGAGATCCGAAAGAAATTGCGGTAACGGAGTTGGTTTGGTACCGCTAGAAACAGTCGATGCCAATCTGGGAAACCTCTGATGTGGTTGCGGTAAAAACATACTCCGAAGCCTCCTATGTCCGTGATTAGAAATTTCAAACAATATTTTCCGCCGATATAATAATAACGTGTCAACAATATCGTAACGACTTCCTGCTTCGCGATTATCCTACGCCATCATCGTGCTTTTTTGTTCCACGGTTTTTAATATACGTTTACTCAATATATATCGAATATTGTGAAGACTACTCGTGGATGTATCGTTAAATCAATTTTTATCAAAGTTACAATTGTTTTGATTGAAATATTAGATGTATTATATGTTGATAATTATATATATTATTATTTCTGACACGTGGAATATTCATGTCATCATTAAACAGTAGTATATTAATATAATATTTATCTATTGTTCACGAGCAGATAAAATATCGCGAAGATGCCGCTCGTGAATTTATCGTTAGACGAATTTCTATCAAAATTATGTTTCTAAGTATTCAGCTCTTTCCTTTTTAATGGAAATATTATGCATATTATATGTCGATAATATTATATATTACTGTTTATGACGTATACAATATACATCAATATTAATATTTAAACAATGACGTTTTTGAAGTATAACAAAGATATGAATTCTGATCAGATTTCTACAATGATCTCGACAGCCACTTTTGACTATCAAAGCACCAAACCACAGTTAAGTTTGATTTGACTCGATATACTTAAGAGTTCCTTCGTTTTCTAATTATGGAACGATTCATGGAGGGTACCCTTGATTAGGATGGTTGGATTAATGAACAGGTTTCTTGGTCTGCCTACGCGGTCGACCCTGAGGAAATAGGTCGCGCCCATACAGGAAGAAAAGAGGTAGAAAGCACAGTTAGAGAAACATACCTAACAACGTTCCTAAACTAGATTGCCCAAAATATTCACCCCCGAGGACTACATTCAACTAATTTTATATTAAATGCGTAATTAATTGCTTCGCGATATTTCAGTACGGTATCAAATCACGTTGAGATGCTTTAATACAATTATTAATGATTATTATTTTCTTGAGAAATATCGAATAATATTGTGTTAAATAAAAAAAGTAAATGTAAGGAATATTATTTATATTAACTGTATTTAAAGACGAAGATTGCACTGTCACGATATTTTTACTTTCTATACCGGAAGAGGTATCCAATTTAAATAAATTAAATGGCCGTCACCTTTCGATTTGCAGCTTCTCCGAGCTAATCGTTCATCCCAATTATCGCAATTATCCCAATTATCTCAATTATCCGAATAACGTGTTAAATAAGAGAGAAAGTGAGAGGTGTGTCGGAGTAATGGAACGAGTTCGATTATTGCATAGGCAGGTTATTATTAATATAATAATGAGATATAATCGGATCGTGCGATCGAGAATCATCGAGAGTGTCTCGCGAAAGAGAGTGGAGAGCGAGATCTTCCCAGTGAAATCACGATTCGGATTTTGATCATTCTCGAATGCTTGGTTTGACCACCCAATGCGTGTCCTACAAAACCCCATAGCGAATATCGCGAACCAATCGAACCGACAGCGAGAGGAACGCACTCGAAGTTATTTCAGTGCGAGCCAAGCGGTACGATGCAACCGATTATTATCATTACTCAAGGAATATCTCTACATTTCGCAAATCCACCGAATGCGGGACGAGAGCATCGTAAATAATGTCCGCGGGACGTGATCGACGTATAATTACGTGGAAACCGTTGTACTTTCTGGCTGGGCTGCATGTGAAATTGCAAAATCTTTGCCGTCTGTGAACTCGCGTGCTGTGTTGCTCAATTTTAATATTGATTATTGTTTTAGTGTGTCATTGACTGAATTAAAGAGTGGATTCAAGTAATTTTCTAGTTAAAACATAGAACGAGCTAAATTGGTAAAAATGAGAAGGGGTGTACCTTCAGAAATTGCCAAAAATTGAAAGTCGTCAAAATCACTTCTAAATGACCCAAATCGATGGTAAATGATGTATGAACATATTCTAGGACGATTTTTGGTCGGAAGAAGCGGTTAAAAAATTTTTATTGGTCAAAAATGGGTCGACCAAAAATCGGAAAAATGTGAAGGGGTATACCTTCAAAAATGGTCAAAAATTGAAAGTCGTCAAAATCACTTCTAAATGACCCAAATCGATGGTAAATGATGTATGAACATATTCTAGGACGATTTCTGGTCGAAAGAAGCGGTTAAAAAATTTTTATTGGTCAAAAATGGGTCGAACCCGAGTCGAAAAAATGTGAAGGGGTATACCTTCAAAAATTGTCAAAAATTGAAAGTCACCAAAATCACTTCTAACTGACCCAAATCGATGGTGGGTGATGTATGAACATATTCTAGGACGATTTTGGGTCGGAGGAAGCGTTTAAAAAAATTTTTTTAGCAAAAAATGGTCGACCAAAAATTGCAAAAATGTGAAGGGGTATACCTTCAAAAATTGTCAAAAATTAAAAGTCGCCAATTTCGCTCCTAAATGCCCTAAATCGATGGTATATGATGTATAAACATATTCTAGGATGATTTTGGGTCGGAAGAAGCGGTTAAAAAATTTGTTTGGGCAAAAAATGAGTCTTCCCGAAATCGCAAAAATGTGAAGGGGTATACCTTCAAAAATTGTCAAAAAATGAAAGTCACCAAAATCACTTCTAACTGACCCAAATCGATGGTGGGCGATGTATAAACATATTTTAGGACGATTTCTGGTCGAAAGAAGCGGTTAAAAAATTTTTATTGGTCAAAAATGGGTCAAACCCAAGTCGAAAAAATGTGAAGGGGTATACCTTCAAAAATGGTCAAAAATTGAAAGTCGTCAAAATCACTTCTAAATGACCCAAATCGATGGTAAATGATGTATGAACATATTCTAGGACGATTTCTGGTCGAAAGAAGCGGTTAAAAAATTTTTATTGGTCAAAAATGGGTCGAACCCGAGTCGAAAAAATGTGAAGGGGTATACCTTCAAAAATTGTCAAAAATTGAAAGTCACCAAAATCACTTCTAACTGACCCAAATCGATGGTGGGTGATGTATGAACATATTCTAGGACGATTTTGGGTCGGAGGAAGCGTTTAAAAAAATTTTTTTAGCAAAAAATGGTCGACCAAAAATCGCAAAAATGTGAAGGGGTATACCTTCAAAAATTGTCAAAAATTAAAAGTCGCCAATTTCGCTCCTAAATGCCCTAAATCGATGGTATATGATGTATAAACATATTCTAGGATGATTTTGGGTCGGAAGAAGCGGTTAAAAAATTTGTTTGGGCAAAAAATGAGTCTTCCCGAAATCGCAAAAATGTGAAGGGGTATACCTTCAAAAATTGTCAAAAAATGAAAGTCGCCAATTTCGCTCCTAAATGCCCTAAATCGATGGTATATGATGTATAAACATATTCTAGGATGATTTTGGGTCGGAAGAAGCGGTTAAAAAATTTTTTTGGGCAAAAAATGAGTCTTCCCGAAATCGCAAAAATGTGAAGGGGTATACATTCAAAAATTGTCAAAAAATCAAAGTCGCCAATTTCGCTCTTAAATGCCCTAAATCGATGGTATATGATGTATAAACATATTCTAGGATGATTTTGGGTCGGAAGAAGCGGGTTAAAAATTTTGTTGAGCAAAAAACCACAGACTTTAGTTAACAACTTATCACATACTCAAGAACAATATCCAATCCAACTCTCCACTTATCATTCCAGCATGAAACTTCACATTTTATCACTCCGAGAAGTCAGACCCACATCTTACGATTGTATCACCTGAACAAATAATACGTGCAGTTTCATGCGGTCTTTAAACACAAAGCGATGCACGTGTGACTACATTTACGTGGCCACGTGCGTAATATTTATAGCATTGCACACCGTAAGACCGATTATGTTCGCGGATCGTAAACCTGCAGCCGAGAGAACGATCTTTCGCCATGGGTGTCAGGCAGCCTCGGAGGATCCAGGAAATTGGATTAAGCCTTAAACGCATCCTTAAACGCGTTTTTAAAGGATACACGAGTGCCGTGAACCATGGAATAGATAAGGAACCTTGTTATCGCCTTCTACCTTTCCAAGGTTTGCTCCGACTCGATATATTCCTTCGAATAGGCCGACAAAGAAAATACATCTGCTGGTTGTCGATGTATGTTCACAGAGCCATGTTGGATCGAGAAATAAATTTTGTACGAAAATTTATTATCCTGCATCGATATGGAATCAAATTGCACTGAGATATCTAATAAATGTCATCAAATAAGAATATATAACGTTGTAATAAGCTGATTATTAAATTTGCAGGAATTTATTAGAAAAAAATGCATTGAAGATGTATTAGATTTCTTATTAATTTCAATCATTATATTTAAACTCTGAACAACTTAATTATTAAATTCGTGGAAATTACTTAGACAATATCCGTACTGAAAATATATCAGATTTCTTATTAATCGAAATTAATAATCGGGGAATCAAAAGTACTTATTTCTCTCGGATCTGGAGAGTCTCCTATCTTAAAAGGTACAATAATCGAAGCTTATTTAATTACTAAGTTTAATAAATAAATATTATATCTGCTATGATATTTATGAACCATTCATTGTTTGAACTCTCGTTGAATAGAAAGGAAACAGATCGTACTTCGTTCGAGCGAATCTCACTTTTTCTTGGATCCCGGGATCAACGACATCAGGATCGAGACGTTGATCCAAGGATCAAAATCTCGATCAGTTTGGTGTCCGAATTACCACGCGAGGAACTTGATACAGAGAGTGTTTCGAAGATATATATCTGGTTTAATGATCGGCGGAGCTAATCTTTCGAGTGAGCCGAGGGGGCCCCCTCTGATCCTATGGCGGGCCCCGTCCTCAAAAACTTTCACGCGATCGTTATTAGTGTAAGCCGCCGGAATACGGCCGGCTCCGACAATTAATCAGCAATTAGTTGGCTGCCATTGCGCGGATGCAACCCGAAGATTAATTTAATTGAGTCATCTCCGATCTACGGTCACGCTTTCAACTTGTAATTAATTCTTTTGTTGTTACCTGCCTGTAGAATGCGGGAGGGGAGGAGATTTTTTAGGGGTTTTTTTGGGAGTCTTGTTACGTTGATTTAATGTGTCGTGTTAAGATTTAATCAATATCATCAATATTAATATGGATTACGAAACAAATTTGTAGAAAAGCTTGATCTGCGAAAGATTTAATTTGGAGTTGCAAAAGCTGTATCATATATCGATAATATTATATAACATTCTTTATGACTCATGTAATATTAATATTAATATCACTGTCATTTAGATAATATCAGTTAATATCATTTAGACGGAGATATTAATATCAGCACGGAAAAAAGTACGATTTATTTAAATACTTTCCGAAGTACGAATAGAAGAACTTAGAATCGTAAGAAGATAAGTGGAGAAACGGATAATGAGTTATATAAGAAATAACGATGTAAATGCGGGCACGTGTTACTCTGCAATTTCCACGTATCGAGTAAGGATATAGTTCGACGTTTACCTTGAGTAGACACGTGGAATTTCTAAGGCATACCAGGGATATGAGATTATTCTAAGGCGAGAAACCGCCATTTTACACGATACCGGAAGATACTCAAGAAAATGGACCTCGCTCGCAATCACCTGTATTATCTCTACCATGTGTAATTAATATAATTTTATAGTAAGTGAATATTCTTATAACACCGTGTTATTATCTGTTTTCAATTGAATGGAACCAGTGACAAACCACTGTTAAAAATAAAGTATAACTCTTTGATCTCTCCTGGATTATTGGACTATGATTCTTCAATCATGATATCTACATTCCTGTTTCTGTATGCTTCAAAATATTTAAATATTGTAATTGATTGATTTGGTCTGACTGGATCCTCTTTCTGGAACCTCTTCCGTCAGGATCCTCTTCCTGTATCCTCTTCCTGGAACCTCTTCCGTCAGGATCCTCTTCCTGGAACTTCTTCCGTCATAATCCTCTTCCTTGAGCCCCTTCCTGAAACTTCTTTCGTCAGGATCCTCTTCCTGGAACCTCTTCCTGAAACTTCTTTCGTCAGGATCCTCTTCCTGGAACCTCTTCCTGAAACTTCTTTCGTCAGGATCCTCTTCCTGGAACCTCTTCCGTCAGAATCCTTATCCTGGAACCTCTTCCATCAAGATCCTCTTCCTGGATCCTCTCTTTGGATCTTCTATCCTCTTCCTCTTCCTAGATCCTGTCTCTGGATCCTACATTTGGATCTTCTCCCTGGATCCTCCATCGATCCTCTCTCATGGATCAACCACTCAAGCGACGTTCAGTTTAACGGGCTACTTTGCAGTTCCATCGTGCACGACGGTGAAAGTGCACACAATCTCGCGAAGCTATGCACGAACCTATACGAATACATCCTTTCTCATTCTACTCACGTACACAGACATGTCACGCACCCTTCTCTATATGTGTATAGGTATTATTCTACATATATGTCCAATAGGTGTACTTGACACCATACCCAGGAAAAAAGAATTTTCTATATGTACTTGGAATATAAAGGGTGACACGAAAGTTGGATTACGCGGAACACATTTGCATATTGTGATTGGTTTATGAGTATCAGCGGCCATCTTCACAAAGATGGGAATTAAAGTTCAGCAACGTCGCATCGTTTCTTTAAGTTCTTGGTGAACTTTGGCGTCTATTGTTGACGAAAACTGTGCTTTATTTGTACACATTAGCATGACATGAATAAGTAAACTATAGTTCCGAAAGTTGCATGGAATTGCAAACAGAATTGAAAAATATCGAATGATATAAAGTCGTATAATTAATACAAGTAGAAAAGGAAAAATTGACGAACGTGTTTTCTCAATAATTCAGCGCGTGCCCCGAGTTACGAAGGCGCCGATCTTTTATTCATGAACTTCGTACCGTCCTTTTGTAATTACACCGGCCATGCATCGAATGGATCGTTTGATTTTCGATTGTTAATTCGATTCGATCGTGATCACGATGATGTAGTGCTTACATACCGAATGACAATAAAATCTATGGCGGTGTAATGGCAGTCAATTTTTGATAGCCAAGATAACCATTTCTCATCACTTGGCAATTAATTTTCAATGGCGTCTCAGTGGTTGTACGATTATCTTGTTGATAAGTATGTGATAATCTATTTCATAATTAAAATGAAAAAGAAATAAATTTTATAGGCAATTAATAATATTAAAAACCGGATTAATTAAAGAAATTAAAATGATTAGAAACAATTAAACTTGTAATAAATATAAAGGTTTTCGTATCTTTAAGGTCATCTGAGATATCACTGAATATATTATTACCATAATTTCTAATCTTTTATGTTAATAAAAATTAACGAAATATTTAATATAACATCCATAAAATTTCTCATAATGTATCTGAGAAATATATTAATTTCATATACCATAAATATAATGGATATCACTTGGTGAAATGGGAAGAGATACAGTTTTAAAGAGCATGGCAGAAGGGACGGAATACGGTGAATTTTGCGCATAAGATATGAAAAGTCATATCTCCGGACAAAGTGGCAGCCCACCGTGGTTTCCCATGGAGTCTTCCAGGCGATATCCGCAAAGCGTACATCTCTCCCATGCATACCACCATTATATCCACCTTTCGAACCCGTCCTCTCGATAATAAGTAACTTTCATTTCCTCCCCCATAGGCACTCTTCTCTCCAGAAGTAACACGTGTCCGCTTGTAACTCGACTTACGAACATCCGATGAATATTCCGAACGACATTCGTGCTAGTAATTGAAAGCTTTTATGCTAATCATATTTTATAAACTATACTTAATCAATGTTTTATGATTAGAAATTTGAGATTTGTCCGTAAGTCTTCGATTACTTTATATATTAATTAAATTACTATTAATAAGAATTAATTTCGATTGAATTATTGGAGCCAACAATCTTAAGCATTTTAATTCTTAAGTTTTTTTTAAATGCTTAGAAAAAGAGGTTCTGAATTTGTTTTTTTTCTCGTTTGATTCCCGTCTGGGAAAAGGATCTCCGATCCAGGTAAGTTACAGGATCGGCTTATTATTCGAGGAGGTACTCCTTGGCAGTAGTAATTCCCTGTGGTTGCGGGGCACGCAATGAATGCGTGACATCCGGGGCCCCTCCCCTTCCGTCTACGTACATCTCTGAATTTCAGTGAAAGGGTCGTCACTCCTTGTACGACATATTTCTAATATCGGAAAGTAATCTTGGGTTCTGGAAAAAGGTGCTACTGACGGAAGTGTTACGTAGAATTTTGATCCTCCTTGATTATACATAGATGTGATGTATTGTGTATATTTTATATTGTACCGAGTTCAATTATTCAAATCCGAAATATCCAGATATTTAAATATCCAACAAATATTCCAATAATATAGTATGTATTACGACAAGCTGCAACTATTCAAATCCGAAATATCCAGATATTTTCCAACAAATATTTAAATTATATATTATATATTACGACAAGCTGCAACTATTCAAATCCGAATTATCCAGATATTCAAATATCCCAATATTCAAATATTCAAATATTCAAATATCCAGATATCCAGATATCCAGATATCCAGATATCCAAATATTGAAATATTCTAATATCCAGAAATCAAAATATCCAAATATTGAAATATTCTAATATCCAGATATCCAAATATTAATATTACATATTATCCAGAGGTCTCCCTCCAGTCACCGCGTGTCTTCTTTCCAGAACCACAAAGTACTAACACCGGTTTATTCAAATTCCATTTTAGGTCCCAGAGGGAATATATTCACTTTGCCGAGACGTGGTACTTCAGATAGTTGTCGGATAGATCCACGAAGGTACTGATTAGCGCTTACGCCAGTAACAACCCTCTCCTGTAATGCATCAGGATTTCCTACTGTGATATAACCCATTACAAGCCTCCACATTAACTTAATTATAATAATCCTTCGGGCTAAATTTCATCTTAGTCGCATTGTATTTATTTTGTTTATACTCGTCAAGGATGTTTCGGATTGGTTCGAGATGCGCTTCGAGGCGATTCGATTACCACCATTGCTGTAAAGTCCCTGCTAATTTCTATGGCTCGTTTAGAACGTTTTTTTGTAAACTTGAATTAGTTTACACATTTAAAACCTACATATGAAGTGCATATTAATGTTCCATTTATTTCACGTAGTTTTATTCCACTGAAAGCTGATTATTTAACTATTATATATTTATGTAATTATAATATATTCACTGGAATCAATGACTAGAAATTTGACGAAATTACGTGTCAAAAAGCTATGTCACTTAGAGATGAAGAATTCGTCGTATGATTGAATTCGGTATCAGATTTCACCTCAGATTTTTGTTGCAAATACGATAATCGTAAAACTATATTATACCACGCATAAATTTCACCAACTATGCAGTATAATTTTCAGCCATTCCGCGACACTATAACCATCTAATTAACCGCGATCCGGTAACAATTATTTACAACGCACCAAACAACCCTCGTTATATTTACCCCCTCTCCCCTAACCCTCCGATACTCCTTACCCTTAACAACCATACGATCTCAGGTATTTTCTTTAAGGCTTAAGCGAAAAATATCGCGTGTCACGGGTTGGGCTCGCGTTGCAATTAATATGAAGCATGAAGACGTAAGATACCTTGTAGTGGGAAGCTGTGTTCCGAGAATGATTATCTTAACTTATATTTCCACGAAATTCCGGTGTTGTACGCGAGATCGTAACGGGTCGACATATATATCGGGGATGTATTTATATTCGGTAACGAAAAACAGGGGGCGGGGGGAGAGTGGCGAAAAAAAACAGAGAGAAAGGCAAAGGTGTACTGGCCGATTCGCGCTGCCATCCAAACGTGGCTTTACACGTGTTACTTACGACGTGCGGCGAGTAACGACTTTATGCGTGTATGGACACCGTGAGTAGGGATGGGATCAAGCAAGTCGCAAGTACCTTGGGGTCAATCGAAATTTTTACCATTTTAGTCAACGTATGTTTTTATGAAAACAATTTTTAATGGGCTTCTTTCGACCCAAAATGGTCCTAGAACATCATTAGACATCATATACCATCGATTTGGATCATCTAGGAGTGAAATTGGCGACTTTGATTTTTTGACAATTTTTTAAGGTGTCTTCTCATTTTCGCGATTTTGGATCGACCTATTTTTTGCCAAAAAAAATTTTTTAACCGCTTCTTTCGACCCAAAATCATCGTAGAACATGTTTATACATCATGTACCATTGAAATTTTTACAATTTTTGACGAATGATATTGTCTGACCAATTTTGTCAATTTCGTGAGGACAAAATTGGAGTTAACGCCATCCCTACCGATAAGTGTTAAGGTAAAAAGGTGTGTTGTACGGTGCACGTGCCCAGGACCATCCGTAGTGGTCCGCGGAGTGGTTTACGACGGTAAAGCTTTAACGACAGTGGCTCGCTTACTCCGGCTGAATATTAAATATAAGCGATATCGGTGACTCCTTTTACGCGCTCGTATAATCACCCGCCACCGATCCCCAAAGGATCCTTCAGAATTATTTTCCTGTTACCATACAACGGGATCTCCCCGTTGTGTATCTTCCCTTCCACCACTCCGTATACTCAAAACGAATCTTTTATACTTATTTTCTCTCCCGCGGAGATATTTTTTTACTATATTATTCAAAGTCTACTTTGTGAATACATTTGCATTCGAGGATTATGAATCCTCCGGATATGGAACCCACGAAGTTGCAGTTACTGCAGTTGTATGCAGTTATTTTCGCCTCACTTTGTAGTACGAACTTTCTTGCAATATGCTTCGTACTTTATGCACAGTTTAATATTTATTTATGTACTTTCGTGTCATTTACGCCTTTCGAAGTACGTAATTCTTGCTTCATAATCACTTAAATTTCTTACTTAATGACTTAAAATGCTGCTGCGCCATATTTTATGTAAAATATTTAAATGTTGCAATTAATCTAATGAATTTTATCATTTCTTACATCTTGTCACTTCCAGTTGCATTTTCAATAAAACAGTTATTCGTAGCACTTCCAAAAATGCTAGCAAATATTTAATAGTTATGGAATCAGGTGTAATTATTTCGAGTATAAATATTAAAAATATCGATTTCACAGAAATGTAGTTATAATAAATTCCCGGTAAACAATGCACGATAACAGTCTCGAATTTGAATACAATTATCTGTCTTATCAATTTGTATTCAGTCGATGTAAATTGCTTCCATTCTCGAGGAGTGTTATTTTGTGCCGGCATAATCTGCCGCGCTATATTGTGTTTCCTTTTACTTGTCAACCGGCGGCCACTGTTCCGAGAAATCATCGGAATTATCTCCGTATTACCAACGTAACGGGATCTTAACAGCAATGCATTCCTCGGCGCAAAGTATCCTAATTTACGTTGCTTCGTATTCCTGTTATAATTAACCCCCTGTCACTCACCGACTGCCCCCTCACATCCCACCACGACTAACATTTCATACGTGTCTATTATTTCACGTGAGATTTCATTATTCCTTAATATACCGTATCATTGTGACCTTAATGTTGTGACTGACCGCTTGATTTTCTGCTTACGTTTGTCAACCTGTTTTGATTTGCTTAAACCTGCGTTGAAGTTTGAAATGAAATGGCGAGATTGCTTTAACTGATTTTCATGCTGCGCCTTTTCGAAATCAAGTATCTTGTGTTTGAATTGTTTAAACTAAGTTCATTTATTTTGACTAATTTAATTGACTAGTTTCATTTTAGTGCATTAAAATAGTTTAAAACTGTTTAAATAATGTTGTCTTTTGTATTCGACTTTTAATTATATATTTCGAGGAATAATTATTCAGTTCGGTTAAATAATATTTGTATAACTATGAAATAATTACTCTTCCAAGTTAAATGGAGATTTAAAGTTTAATATATTTATATTCAGCGTTAAGATATAATTGAATTCAGAGTAGAACATAATTACTTAGAAATCAGAAATTTTTAATTCAAATATATGTAGAATATAAAATTAAGATATATTGGTCATTAAAGTATATCATATTAATAATACAATATTACATAATATATTATAGTAAACTACTGGAAATGATTCTCTTCAAATATATTTTCTCTTCTACCAAATAAAAGTGAAACTTTATCCCGAAAAGGCAGAACATAAAATATCAGTAAAAAAATTCTCGCCATTTTATTTCAGACTTCAAACTTCTTTGAAGATACCATCTGTCCCACTTCCACAGAATTACCTGAATACATTTAAACCACCGTTAATAAAAGGAATAGAAACTTGTTTATTTATATCCCGCTATTATTAATCAGCGATAAAACCCATTTCATTAAGATTTATGAAACAATATTTTTAATAATAACTATTATATGGCAGCATTCTGAATAGACGAGCTATAAAGAAGCTTTTTTGCTCGAAGAATGAAAGTAGCCGTGGGATAACAGCGAATCGCGATATTCTCTATTATACTGTGAAATTAATAACAAAAATCATTTTCACCGTCACGCGACTCGATTTCACTGCCGTAATTACGATCAATTAACCGGTTCGGCCGGAAACGCCGTAGGCTAATAGGAAATGAAATTCGAAAGCAGATTATATCTGCCGATAAACGCCGTGAGAATTGCGCAAAATTCGCTAATGAATTATTAATTCGCACGGCGAAATTAATCGACGAATTCGAGTATGATTCATGAGCCTCGGAGAATCGAATGTCTAACAGTCGATCAAAAACTTCTGTGGACACGCGAATTTCTCTGATTATTTTATCAACGACGCGTGAGATCCCTAATTGGTCCTTTCTAATTGACGTTTCCAGATCACCCTATCAGGATGGTGAATACTTCATTAATTAATATTCGCAATTTTTTATCTGAATACACGTGCAACGTGTGTGTACAATGAATGGTGAGTGCTAAGAATAATTATGCTTGTATTATTTCACTTTTGTAATAAAATATTTGGTTGCTTGTTGTTCTAATTAATAGATGTATTATCTTTCTGTATGATAAAAGAGTTTCCTCAGTTTATGATTATAAATAAATAAATTACTGTACTCTAAGTATTTTAGTAAAGTATAGTAATATATTTAGAGTATATTATAAATTTGCTTGTAATTAAAATTTTACGAAAAGAAATTATAAATATAAAACCAAGGCATATTGTAAATAATTCGTGTCCTATCCAGGTCGCCTATCGCGGTCTCCTATTGGTCTGCTATTTAAAAGTCCATCTAATAATTAGCACTAATTAATTCCTCTAACCCATTAATTAAATCCCAATCATCCACTTCCCGAACATTACATCACAGATAATAATGGATAACAAATATGTCGATGATATATTTTGAATAGAAAATTTTCCAGGATGAAATTTCATTCTCGATCCAAAGGACGTCCATAATGGCTACCGGAATAATCGCCAATAAATGTCTGCCGAAGAACCAAGAAAAGCGCCCACATCTTCGGCTGAAGCCGACCAATCGAGATACGAAGATAAACGGACGCGGGTATCGTTCGTTATCGGTGACGATTATCGAAGATTTATCTTCCCGGCGGAACTTCGCGAAGTTTAAGCATGGCACGCTAGAGAAGAGAATCTTAAGAGGTAAACTCTTCGAAGGGTTTGTCGTTTGAAAGAAGACTACGCGAAGTTACGATTTTACTGGCTACTCTTATTACATAGTTCCTCGGCCCATAAAATACTTCAGAAATATACGGTGATAGTTCCTCGTATATAACTTCGATCGTTATTATTTAATTAGGAACACGGCCTTCTTATAATGGCCTTCGCAGGGGAATAAGTATCTCGCGAAATTTATTGCGAATATGGTAAAAATAATCCGAAATACATGATCATTGTTATCCAGTAACATTCCTACATTCTCTGCGGATCGTATAGTTTAATTAATATAATTACAGTTGTCTATTTGATTGGACAATATATCACTCATATACTTCTACACATAATGCAGAATTGGAATTAATTATTTGTACAAATTGATAATTTTGAATATAATTAATTATGAATTTAATATTAGGTTGTAGAAGTGTAGATTTATAATTTCAAATCGCCTGGGGTTTTGTATACTTTTTAATTATTATATTCATTTGTTACTTTAACTGGATCCATTTTGTATATCAGAGATAAAATTAACGAGTTTCTATTATTTCTATGTAGAATAATAATTTCATAATTAACTAGAATTTATTTAAGAAGGAACGTTTGACTATTAGAAATGTAGTTAGAAAACTTTCTCTGTGAATATAATAAAAGATATTGTTGTGATATACGAGATCGTTAAAGTGCGATATATTTTCTTGATTATATCTTTGGGTGTCTGCGCGTGCACATATCATGGACGATTATCAAAGATATATCCGCCAAGAAATCTTCTGGGAATATCGCATGCTGGGAGATTCTATCTTAATTACCGTAGTGTTCTTTAAAACAAGTGGCAAAGAACACCAATTTTATGCTTCATTTTCTGCTACTTCTTTTGCCTTCTCGCGTACAATACAGCATCCACTTGCCGTAACTTCAATCAGCTGTTATCTTCGCTATTTTATTATTGCTCTTGTTTTCTAGTTTTAATGCGGGTTTTTGTATAAATAAATTTTATCCGTTCCAACGTGACATTTACTTTAAACCTGTTAACTTCTTCTTGTTGTTTACACGGACTTTAACACTGGAACTACCGAATATCTAATTAGTTGTGCATGTAAATTTACTTGCATGTAACTTATGGCTGCATGGTGTAAGTTCATTACTGGATTTAATTATGTGTGATGTTTGTAAAATAAAGGCATGTGAAGGCTCGTAATGTGCACCGTTTTTATTTAATTAATTTTAGTAAAAATTGCTGATCTTGAATGCTATGGTAGCTCTAGTGTTAAGAAGATTATATTAGCCCACGTCTTTCGACCCAAAATGGTCCTAGAATATGTTTATACATCATCTACCATCGATTTAGGCCACTTAGGAGCGAAATTGGCGACTTTAATTTTTTGACAATTTTTGAAGGTATACCCCTTCACATTTTTTCGACTTTGGGTCGACCATTTTTTGCTCAAAAAAATTTTTTAACCGCTTCCTTCGACCCAAAATCATCCTAGAATATGTTTATACATCATATACCATCGATTTGGGCCATTTAGGAGCTAAATTGGCGACTTTGATTTTTTGACAATTTTTGAAGGTATACCCCTTCACATTTTTGCGATTTCGGGAAGACCCATTTTTTGCCCAAAAAAATTTTTTAACCGCTTCTTCCGACCCAAAATCGTCCTAGAATATGTTTATACATCATATACCATCGATTTAGGCCATTTAGGAACGATTTTGGCGACTTTGATTTTTTGACAATTTTTGAAGGTATACCCCTTTACATTTTTTCGATTTTGGTTCGACCCATTTTTGACCAATAAAAATGTTTTAACCGCTTCTTTGGACCAGAAATCGTCCTAGAATATGTTTATACATCATATACCATCGATTTGGACCACGTAGGAGTGATTTTGGCGACTTTCAATTTTTGGAAATTTTTGAAGGTATACCCCTTCACATTTTTGCGATTCAGGGTCGACCCATTTTTCGCCCAAAAAAATTTTTAAACCGCTTCTTCCAACCAAAAATCATCCTAGAATATGTTTATACATCATATACCATCGATTTGGGCCATTTAGGAGCTAAATTGGCGACTTTGATTTTTTGACAATTTTTGAAGGTATACCCCTTCACATTTTTGCGATTTCGGGAAGACCCATTTTTTGCCCAAAAAAATTTTTTAACCGCTTCTTCCGACCCAAAATCGTCCTAGAATATGTTTATACATCATATACCATCGATTTAGGCCATTTAGGAACGATTTTGGCGACTTTGATTTTTTGACAATTTTTGAAGGTATACCCCTTTACATTTTTTCGATTTTGGTTCGACCCATTTTTGACCAATACAAATTTTTTAACCGCTTCTTTGGACCAGAAATCGTCCTAGAATATGTTTATACATCATATACCATCGATTTGGACCACGTAGGAGTGATTTTGGAGACTTTCAATTTTTGGAAATTTTTGAAGGTATACCCCTTCACATTTTTGCGATTCTGGGTCGACCCATTTTTCGCCCAAAAAAATTTTTATACCGCTTCTTCCAACCAAAAATCATCCTAGAATATGTTTATACATCATCTACCATCGATTTGGGTCATTTAGGAGCAAAATTGGCGACTTCGAAATTTTGATCATAAACCCAAGGAATAACTTTGTAACCACAACACTAGTAACCGTACAACGAAGAATATAATTAATTTCCAATAAAAATAAGAATACCCCGCATATTAACGTTCCATTGGGTGATTAGCGATCGTGTCAATCTAATGTAATGCATCGGGCAGAGGTGGGCTTGGTTTTAACAACGGATCGTACGATCTTCGGAATGCAATCGCGGTGTAATAATCGGCGTTTAACTATCAGAAGGAGTGTGGCAATTATTCCACTAATTCGGGGTCGCATAAAGGTCTGTCGTAATTGCTTATACACTCGATTCCAGCCGCGTTCTTTCGCTTTCAAGCACGCTTATGCATCGTAAAGTTAAACGGCTCTGAAAATTTTCATGCGTCTATACTCTGCGTCCAATCAGCGTTTCCCTTAACAATGCCTCGTTACGCGCCGCATTTTTTGTGCCACTTTTCCACGGCAACAACACAGGTTCGATACAATACATCCACGGCTCTATTATTGTTACGCGAATGGTAATCACCGGTAACCATCTTTGACTAATTTGTTAACCTCCAGCCAATTATTCCAAGGATTTCGAGGTCGTCTTGAAACACCATCGCTTTTATGGCGATCCTTAGAATCTGCGCATGCGAGAACTAAGGACTTCTAAGTCCCGAAGGAAATGCTTTTTCCTCGATACACAGTTACGCGAAGGTCATTCCGTAATTATTTTAATAGTTTAATGTTATTATCAACGTGCGAGGGATATCCGGCAATTAGCTTATTAAGAAGAAAGCATTTCATTAGATATATTCCTTCTTACTGAATTTTATCTAAATAATTATTGAATGTATCCGGAAAATTTATTGTTTAAATATATGGTGATAATATCGGCGATAGTCGATGATTAAAATGAATTTGGATTTTCTAATTCTGTCTGAATCCCGATCCCGCTAATTTCAAGTACGGAAGGCTAATTACATTCTTTCCAAGTACGTCGAGTGACCGGTCTTAAAATGTAACTATAAATTACAAGGTAGCCACGACTCGTGTAATGGTTCCTTCCTGATAAGTTGTTTCATGAAAGGCAAATTAATCGATGACTTGTTGAGGTTGGATCTAGAAGTGACTGATGTTCCACCGCAGGATCCTACTTCCTCAGGATCGCGTGTCACGTTGATCCTGCACGGTTTACTGGATCCCTGCAGGACACGGTGGGATGACGGTTGCAAACTAGAAGGTGATATCGAGCCCCGTGTCCTTGATAATAATTCCAAGTAATAAGAAGAAAAGATAGCTGAAGAAGGAGGCCTTCGAAGTGCCGGTTAACTGTGGGTCTTCATCTTCTTACTTCGTCTCTTCAACTGTCTCTTCTCCTTCATCCTCCGCCTTCATTTCCTAGTGAGTCCTTTTTCCTGCTATCTCAAGGATTCTTCGAATTCGTGAAACTGGTCCCGCAACAATTTGTTGTCCATGGATCGAACCAAGGATCGATCAATATTAAAATCATTCTTCCTACTTCTTCCTCCATGAGTTCTTTCTTCTTGAAGTGCCTCAGGAAATCTGGTATCCGGTTTGAAGGCGCGCAGAAGGAAGTGTCGTACGTGGTTTGACAATTTCAGGAAATCACGCTGACGAGTTGGCTTTTTAATTGGCCGTTGAGTAAACGGTAATGTTTTCTGTGTTTAATTAACACTGGAACTACCAAGGCAGTCAAAATGACTTGCCTGCCATTTTGAGGGAAATTATGCAAATATACCACTGGGAATTGTTTGAGATTTTACATTGTTTCATTTTATATATGTAACGCGAATTATTGAAGCCATTAATTAACTTAAATCCTCCTGCCATGAATGATGTTACTTGATTTTGTTTTTAAATGAACTTTCAAAGTAAATGGCTCAATATTATTCTATAATTTCCGTTCGACGTATCGCGTATCCGTGTCTCCTTCACGTTTTCATCGTTCGGTGATCCGTTAGTTGCAGAGAGTCCTGCCGCAAGGATATCCTACGATGATCCAGGACTCAGCCAGGAGGAACGAGTAAGATTCGACCTGTCGAGTTACGTCAGAATTCTATCCGACGAACATCGACGAGGACGTGAAATCGTTCATCATAAAATAGTATTCATGTAAGTTAATTTTAATAATTGAAATTGGAACCAAAATTTAAATAGTCTTTAATCAAAAGGGTAATCCGAAAAATATATTCCCTTCTAGTAAATAAAATCTTTAAAATAATCTTTAATCAGAATAGTAAACCCTAAAAGATATTTTATCTAGAATAAATCAAATCTTTCAATCTTTCAAATCATCTTGAATTAAATTCCTCAACTGACAAATGTGCTTATTTTCGAATGAATAAAAACTGTTGAAAACAATGATAAAAGCATGTTCAGGATGCGAGAAAATGGTTAGTGGTGGAGGAAATAGGTTTATCGTTAACACGACTCAATCAATTAGGACTTTGAAGTACGTCCCGCGTGTCCTTAAGGATTTCTCGTTCATAAAATTATCTCTCGTTTTAACCCGCTCGAGGCAGAAGCGCATTACTGCTGCACGACGAGTGCATCTCGTAAATCACCGCTCGTTCTGCAACTCGGCATGACAGAAAAGAGAAACAATGAGGGGTTACTTCGACTCGTGTATGAAGTTACCGTGAAGGTACTCATGCAGTTGCACGCAGGTGCGTCGTTGGACGAGGATACCAAGGTGTACAGCTTTCTCTTAACTCCGTACTCTTCGTTCCGAATTATTCGCAATATTTTCACCTTTACGAGTGTAATGTTCGATGTAACCAGTTACTAGATTGCTACCGTGGTAACCCTGACTCGTGCATTAGTCGTGTTCATTTTTTTTCAATTTATCATTTGTATCAATTGTGTAATACAGCGTGTTGGGTTACCTATTATGATATTATTATATTATAGTTATAGAAAGTTATATTCTGAAGACCAAATTTTCTATTCTGAAATGAAAAGTCGTAAGATGCTGATTCTGGGGAATCTTAGAAAGTACTGATTTATTAATTAAAATTCCATAGAATTACAGATATGGAATAGAAATATCCTCATTTATTTCTGTTTCTATTTCGATAATGTTCAAAATTTCTTTTCTATTTCTCAGATTCGGAGGAATTTTTGTAAATAATTAAATCGTTTCTAGAATTCTAATTCTAAGGGATTTACATTCCTTTTAATTCTACTATCGCAAATATTATATAAATCATTGATTTAATAAATTATGTCTTTCTTACCCACAAA
Source organism: Nysson spinosus (assembly GCA_910591585.2). Classification (NCBI taxonomy): domain Eukaryota; kingdom Metazoa; phylum Arthropoda; class Insecta; order Hymenoptera; family Crabronidae; genus Nysson; species Nysson spinosus. The sequence continues at coordinate 2,472,717 of OU342843.1, read as the reverse complement.
ATTAGTAAAATAATTCCATATCCCCGTATGTAATAATTAATACACCAATCACTAATCAGAAATCGCATTAGTAAACCAAATAAACCCCTCACAAATTAGGGGAAATAATAATTGATTATCGGCAGAATCGTTCGAGCAGAGAGGATCTTCCCACGTAAAAATGTGGGTGTACGATAAGATCGGAAGTAATCGAATAAACGTAATGTGATTGCGGGTCCGGGATATATGTAGGTACATTGATTGAACAAGTAAAGTGGTAGAAATGTCATGTAGCAGGAGTAGCTGATATGAAGAGATAGTGGTGTGTTATGGACACCCACGTGTGACAGGGCATCGCATAATCTACTGGACATTTAGCGTAGGCAGTATAGTAGCCGCCGCGGTTACAGGTGCTCCGATAGCCAGGTGAAATTTCATAGCAAATACGCGATTAAATATACCGCGGGGATTGGAAAAATTCATCAAAAAATCTACCTCGATACATGTAACGTATATAAATAAGAGCGTATAAAATACTCTGTTTTTAGATGGCGGAAAATGTTTAATTAATTATACTCTATTCTTTATAGTTTATGGAACTAAGTCAAATTATAATCTTATTATGTTTATATTTGAGCAGACGAAAGTGTTCTAAATTCGTTAACTTGATTAATTTTGTTCTTGAATTATTTCTAACTCTGTGATTATATCACTATAATATTATAATATTTTGACTGGAATCATATAAAATTAGCTGATCCAAAAAGGTTCCAAATCAGTTACTCGTATGAACTCAATTCTGAAATTATATAGAATTTATCATAATCATAATTATCAAATAAACAAAAATTAACTCGTTCAAGAACCCGCGCTATAAAATTCATAGAAACAACATACAACTAAAACAAACAAAACAAGAATATAAGCGCAGGATTCGTAAACTAAAAAAGTCTCAGAAAATAATTAATAAAGTTACTCGATCCAGTTCGACTATTTTCCATATAATCTCTATGCAACTTTAAGGCAGTACTATAATTGAGGCGCGTCGGATATTCTTAGGAGGCGATTACAAGCTCACCGAGTGAAACCGATTTCCACGGCGGGACGGATTTCAAATTTAGATAAGGATATATCAACGATATTAAAGAGGGACGAGATGTTATCCATTAACTATGTATCCATGACAAAACTATATTTACTGACACCGATCAGCGGTGGAAGAGGCATTAAAGTACGCCGGAGGAAAACGAGTACCGGGTACCTCTACCTTCGAGTGACTTACAAGCCGCAACTCTATATTTCAAGGAGCGTTAAAGTCGAGGTCGATTTCATCCTCCTCTTCGTCCCAGAACTTGAACGTGCTTCTACACAGCATCCCAGTTTAGATTGCTAAAAACTCGGACGAGTTTCGTTCGTTGTGCGCAGATACCCCCACTACAATTCCCTGCTCCGAACACGCTATTGGTTTAAGTCCCACCGTGACGTCACGGGAGTCGAGAATGAAGCAGTGGTGGGAAGAAAAAGTAGAGAGGCTGCGCGAGATTTGAGAAATCTAAACTGGGATACAGTGTATGTATCTATAGCTTCGATCATTACACCCGTTATAAGCTGTCACATACCTCATCTCACACACCACCAACCACTTTCAACCTTCTTTTTACCTTCTCTTCCTTCCCCTTGCAATCAACCTTCTATCGACACGAGTTACTTACGCCCCTCGCTTTCCTACCCCTTTTTAAATTACAACCAACCAATAACAAACCCCCCCGGTCAACATTCAAATGACGCTACACTCTGTAATTATCCCGTCGTAAGTCCTTAGATAATTTAGTAAGCGGCGGCTATTAAATAAGTATGAAAATCGTTTCTGATTCGCGACGTTTTGGCAGCCGGGATTACGGTAGCCGTGAGTTACTGGGTGTTTGGAATATTTTAGTGACACTTTTTTAGGATATTTTACAATTTGTGGAAAATGCTTGTTTATAACAAGTGGTGGACTTTAAGTGAAATTATGTAGAATTATGAAATTGTTTATTCAAAGTTTGTAATAGTGAGATGAACTATAAGAAGTGATTCGTAGCTTCATATATTTATCATCAATTCTTAATAATTGAATTATATTTAAATATTTCATGTTTAATTGTTGAAAATGCAGTCGAAGGTCCCCGTCAAGTATTAAAGCAGCGAATAACATTAAAAGAAAAATTCGAGGAATTTTTTCGGCAGGACTTTCATAATATTAACCTTCGACCCCTTTTGAAAGTAAATGTTATCTCGGACATGTCGATTGCAAAATGATTGTTCAACTTTTAGACGATAGTTATCTCCGATAATCATTAACGATTGTAATAGTTACACAATTACTTTGTAACTATTATAAACGTTAACTTGATTCTATTGAAAAATGGACTTAGCTTTCAAAATAAACGGCTTATATATTCAACATTTAAAAATGTTGCCTTGGAATTTTCCTTAAAAATCGGTATGAACTTTCCGGACAACCCAATAGTTGGGACTCTAAAAGGTTAAGCAAAGATGATCTTACATATTCATTGCGTCACCGTCATACGAGAGAGATAAGACTTTCACTCAACGAAAAAGATGCTTCTCGACGAGGTATAAAGTATTAAGTGGTTACTGGAGATCGTAGTCAAATAGCAGCGTACTAAAATTGTAAATAAATCAACGAGCAGTTGCAAATAGAATAACAAGTAGGAAGAAGATATACAACGCTACATCGGAAGCGTTAAAATCCTTGAAATTAACACCTGAAATACTGATTTTAAAATCGTGTTGGTGCCGCGTTATATCGAAAGCGCATTGTACAAGGGTTACCTGTACCTACGCATATCACCGAAGTTGAAGATATTCCAAACTTCTTCGAAGATGGATTTAATGTGGTTCGCATAATCTCGCACATTACAATGTAATAGCTTGTCTCCGATTGTTGTAACTATTAATAAACTTACCGGTAGAAGAAGCAGGGACGCCGGCGAGTGTCTGGCAGCGGCTTGTCTCATAGTAAGAAAGTGCAGTAGGGGGTCCTCGGTTGCCCTGAGCTCATCCAGGGTCCTCTTCGCCTCGCTGTACCTCTCCAGGTATTCCCAGTAAGAATTCCAAAAGGAACCAGGGAATAAGTCACCTGGTGACAGTGTACACGATCGTAATTAAAATCTCTTTAAAACGGTACACTTACCGCTTATAAATCCCTAGCCACTATTCTACTGCTCTCCTGCCACTTAATTAAATTACATTTTTCAAGAGTTACGTCCCGATCCATGGAATTATTATCAGGTGTTAAAATACAAGGGACACTCGGCGTTATCTTGTTATCGTGTTCCACGACAAGGAAAAGAGGGGGGCAGCATGGAAATACGCAAATTTCATTAGCATAAAAATTCAAGGATGACGGTGCGAGGTATGTATCCGAAATCGTCTTCGAGAGATTCGATCCAGCAATACATCATCGGGCTATCTTCCCTACGAAACGAGTTTCTGTTTCGAGATCCACTCTTCTCTTTCGCTTATCTTTCTCTTTCTCACTCGCTTGAGCTTTTAAACATCACGGAAGAGAAGATTCTACGAACGGTTTGCCGCGAGGAATATGATTTACCATCGAATCTCTCGATTCTTTTTATTTCATCGCTGGTGGACTTCCTTGAGTGGTTCAAGAATTTCGTGTGGCTTATGGCGAATTTAAGGTAGCCGGGATATTTAATAAAGGATTGCTTTTTTATGAATCTATGGAAATGGATTGATAACAATGAAGGTAGGTCATGATTTATGGTGGAGGTTAATGTAATGTTATAAAGGAGGATGATAAGTAGAGAATTATAAAACGAAGAGTCGAAGAGGTTTGGCTTTTAAGATAACCTTACAAAGAATTGTCGTATAAATTAATTTCTTCTTGTCGACCTAATGCCACTTCACCTTTCGACCGTAAAAAAAAACAGGAGATTAGCAAGTCTAACATTGATTTAAAAGGACCAGATAACAGAAGGCATTAAATTACGGGAAATGTCGCCGGTCTGAATTTATTGGGAGCCAAAAATCTGGTTAACAGATTCCAGATAGATCGGTGTCGAAGAAATTTAATCTGAAATAATGTACGTGCTTGGTGCACTTTCTTTCGTTGTTTATTGGAGGCAATAAATATTCCACGATATTTTATGTTTTCTCAGACGTTGGATAATATAGAAGTTAATTACTTCATCAAAGTTATTAATGCACCAATAAAATTTCTAGTAGCAGAATAATTAATATAACTTTATAGTAATAATTATAGTAATCTCCTACGTTTTGGATTTCTGAATAATTTACGTGCTTGGTGCACTTTCTTTCGTTGTTTATTGGAGGCAATAAATATTCTACGATATTTTATGTTTTTTCAACCATTGGATAATACAGGAGTTAATTACTTCATCAAAGTTATTAATGCACCAATAAAATGTCTAGTATCAGAATAATTAATGTAATATCATATTAATAATTATAGTATCCATAGGTAAAATTATACCTTACTACGGCAATAATGTAAGTTATATTATGAATTATATTAATAAAGAAAATAATATCAACACGATAATACCTGTAATATCTAATTTCAATTCAAGAACCACGTCAAAGAGGAACCAATAAAATGAATTCATACAAAGCATCGCATCTAAAACATACATCTCAAAGTGGCCTCTCGTACCACTCGTACCAACAATGAACACGTACGAAAGTTCGAGGACTCAAAAGGTACAACAATGAAGATAATTTCATTGATAAATGGGTTAACGTGGTTTTTCAACTGAAGGAGAACGAGGAGTGAAGGGGAGCGTGCATTATGCCATTCAGTGAAATAACTTTCACACGCACAATGGAGATACACTCAGCCGATTAATTCCTCGACATTAGATTCTACGATTACACGGAGCTGAGGTTGAGTACTCACTCGACTTGAAGGTACTGCCGTCCCAATTCTCGAGTGCCCCGCGGATCTGAAAAGGAACCAAAACCAACTCGTTTAGAATTCGCTCTTAAAATACAATGACCAACATATCAAAGTGGTAGGGGTTGAGTTATGTATTATACATGAAGTGTAATGCACAACTCACCTGGTTTCGCGGAGCTCGCTTTTGCGAAAGGATAAACGGGAACTGATTCGTTTTATTTTTCTCATTGAAAGGGAATCCGAACTTAAGTGACGTGAAACGTACGAGTTAAGTAATAGTTTTGTGTAAGATGTAATCAGAATTCAATTGTAGATACTCTTTCCAGGGAATATTGGATGATATCATTATATTTTATTCTAAAATAAATGGCAACAATATTTATACTCGCTTTGCAATAAGAATATTAATAAATGATAGTGAATGAAATATTATATTACACACGGCATAATATAGCATAATATATTAGTATAAACTTATTATTGTCGTAAATCATTATTTCTAAATTCGAGTATCTTCCTTTAACCCGGGAAAGAAAATTATGGAGGGTTTATTAAATTATAATAAAACTGACTAATTTCAATATATATATACGGCGAATTTTTTCTTAATTCTAGTAATTAGATAGTTTTATAATAATTTAATAAACACCCTACAATTTTTTTCTGGGTTCGTAATATGTATATAAATAATATATATGTACATTGAATTAAATACAACGACGAATATGTATAATATGTAGATACATAAGTGAAGGAAATGGAAGATCTGTGATAGTTCGAGGCCGATCTACCGAATGAAAGATACTTTTAGCCGGTTTGAATTATGACACAGCATTATGCCAATCGGCTCATCATCGGGAGGGATATATCTGACGTCAATAAACTCAGTTATTCCTACACCCTTTATATCCAAAGAGTATTAAGAAGTCAAGGAGTTGCTGATAACATTACGGTAGCTGACTCATAACAGCCATCTTTAAACCCTCTTAAGATTAGAGTAGAGTAAAATACATTCTATACTTTTCAATAGAACCTAACAATCGTGAACATTAAATAATCCTTTTCAAGAGAAATATCATAATAAAGTTCATATTAAAAATATGGATTAATTATTGGTTACCTAGCAATATTATAAGTGTAATTAAATTGTTACGTTTCGATTAAAACCGAATCGTGAACTTAAAAAATCCTTTTCAAGGGAAATATACTCATAAAATTCATATTAAAAATATAGAATTTCTATTGTTGAGCTAACAATAGTTTGAATAGAATGAAATTTTACGACACCAGTGGATCGGAACCAACATTGCCTTATAAGGATTAAGCTGCACGGTACTTCCACTGATTGCCACTGTGTGCATACCATAATAATAAATATCATGGCGGATGCAAATTACAGAATACTGTAGAAAAGCCGAAGCTGAAAGTGAAACCGAAGACGGACATCGGCCGCGAAGAATAAACTCGCGATTACTCGAAGCGGAGGGCTGAAAATGTCGGACGGATGCGGTTTCAAGGAGGCCGAATGGCAAGGTCTTCAAGATCAGGCGAGAGCAGATGGAAATTAGAATGGAAATTATCGAGGAGAGTCAATCAGGATGCCTTCGAGCTACGAATGCGTATCCATCGGACCCACCGTGTAATCACAATAAAACTGGCTACCTCTACGTACCAGAGTCAATTCCTAACAACCAATTTGCTCCAGTTTAATTGCCGCGTCCTCCTCACGCTCGGACCTAACAGAATAGTACAAGTTATCCTACCCAAAGGAACCTACGTGTAATTACAACGATAAAGAACCCAAATCACCTATCCGTATTCATTTACGACCGATTTTAGGAGGAGCATCTTAATACGTATATCCTTGCCGAGATGTACTTCTGCTGTGGGCTTCTGGAACAAGATACTCGTGCCGCGAGTGTCGCATGGAATTTCGATCTCCAATTTGTTGTATATAATTATATTATATATATATTTTATGATATTGAACTAGTTAGGTCTGAAGTATCCGAGTAATTAAGTATCTAAATACCTAGGTGTCCAGATATCCAAACACCTGAATATTTGAATACACGAAGAACTGAGTATCAGAATATCAGAATTTCAGAATATCCAAAAAACTTCTTACATAGAAATTAAATTTGGAAGTCCTTGAAATAAGTTTAAGCGAGCATCCACGGCACTCATATTCGGGAGATTCGAAAATTAATTAAGAAGCATATGTAACGAGTGAAATAGTTTTCATCGTATAAGATATGATATAAACAAGCGCTCGGCCCGATTCGAGATGCGTTATCGTCGAGTTTATGACTCAGCAGGTCATAATTCTAGTCCGCCTTTTTAAGGTACGGATAAGAGGGAGGTTGATGACCCGTCCTTTCAACTCGACTGCGAGAGAGTTCTTTCTCATTCATTTACTTGGAGCACGTGGTTCAGTGTTAACTAATGTCCAAAATGTCCGAATATTATCTTAATTATTATCTAAATTATTTTCCTGCTTGTATAAAATGTATGTATTTACGAATAAAGATCAATTTTCAATACCACTATTTTGACTTTAGATGAATTTATTGATAGCCCTTTATAATATGAAATAATATGAAACATCATATTATATTCTATGTTTAAATACCACTGAACTTTTTATAACACCTATCAATTCCAATATCTCATATCAAACTAGGATAAGTCTTACTTATTAACGAATATTTCGTATCACCACATTTTACAAATATGACAACAAAATGTTTGAATTAAATCAATTTAAGTACCAAGTAAAACATGGTAACTAATAAAAAGTAAACTTTCGGGAAATCGATTGTAAAGTTCTGAATGAAATACTCAGTCCATTGATGCCAATAACTCAATTTCGCAAACAATGTCAGACACCATGTTTTTACGACCGAATGTCTTAAATATATATTGATCAGGCTCCATTGAATATTAAGAGATATCGTATCTATCATTATATTTCAATAACCGATAGACTGCATCGGAGGTATTGTTCAAAGTCGACATTCTCCATAAAGCGAAAGAAGGACACCGCACAAGCATGTAGAAGCCGATACGTGGTTTGCATTGTCATATCATACTCGTTGTCACGGTGCGTCGGCGTGTCGATGCGTCTCTTATTGTCAGAGATAGCTATCTATGTTAAGTGCACACGCATCGTATGCAGCCCATGCATTTATGCATCCTATTATAACCACATACACGGTGATCCATTCGAATCCCAATAGAATTTTCGAAAACCAATCCGTATACATTAATCCCGGTTATTCATATTCATAGAACATAACACAAGGAAACCTGGAAGCCCATAAATATCATTCGGAACGAACGCCCCTAATATATCATTGAAAAGATTCTCAACCCTTCCAACTTAGATGAGCAATTATTATAATACATAATACCGTATAAAGAATTCCAATCACGTGTATATTTCACTCCCACATTATTAATAATGAAACCATATAGAAATTAAGCCGATCTGTTATCCATGGATTATTTCTGCGTGAAATTAGAATGCATAAACCAGAGAGTGAAATTAAACCAGCTATCTCCGTTGAACTCTCGTCGTCGTACTCTCGCCATCTTCCTCCATCTTGGTGCTTCGATCTTAGGATCTTACGATCGTTGAATAGTAATAGATCACCATGGAACTCGATTATCGATTATCTCAGGAAGGGTGAATATTACATGGATGGTCGCCGTGGCCAATTTTTCGCCACAGTGTTCGGTCTTCGGTTTCGATCAGAGACGCATTCCACGGAGGCGGTTTTAATTACACGTCGCGAGCGTACCTTCGTACCTTCACCCTACATCCATCTGGGACGACGAGTATGTAAGAGGGGCGTTCCCCAAAAAAACAGGTCAAACCACGTGTTATTAGGGACTATGCGTGGGCGTTTCGGTCTACCATTATTATTTTATAGTTGCTGGACCGTCTCTATAAAGATCGCTTTTTCTGTCCCCGTCGAATGGACGACGATCAAGAGGGACGAGGAGCGAATGAGATTGATGATCGATAAACGAGATCCCGCGAACGCACCTGCGATCTTTAGACGAGGCTACGATCGAGATCGAGAGTATTAATATTCCTTGTCATTCTATCTACTATCATTGTAATTTACTGATTGGATAAATAAGAGGTTATTACTGGAAATTGTGCGCGGCAATCTTTTTGAGTAGTGTTGATGAACGGGGGTAATCAAACATTAAAAAATCCAAATATCCGAAAATCCGAAATATCTATTATAAAATCAATTAGATATTATTAGAAAATCCTAAAGAATTCCTGAGGTTAACCAGCGGATTCGAAGTTTAATATCGCGCAAATATTATCATACTTTCTCGATAGCACTCTAATGAGTTATGGAAAATTGGCCTTTTAATACAATGTATTAAGTAGAATGCATTAAAGGCGGCAAAAAATCATGTAACTACTATTACGAGGGTCTCAACGTGTTCCTATTACATTTATGTAAATCACGTTTCACCGTCTAGGGATTCCTTTAACTCGGAATACATAAGCGATTATGTAGTACACGGTATTGAAACGATAAATGACTATTTTTTTCCAGGGTTATTAATATTAACCGGATGGATAATATTAAGAGGATCGCCGAGATATAATTAGGTTACAAGGTATTTTTAATTCACCGTTGATTGCCACTTTTTTATTACCTCCCCTTCTGCGTTAGATAGAAGGCTACGATATCGTGTTATTATTTTATAGGCCTTGATGAATATCAACTTCTCTTTTTTCCCAGCCCGATCGAAGACGTACAAACTTGTTTCTCGGTTCTTCCGTTAATAATCCATACCGATTATAATACTTCTATATGAAAATTGCATACGCACTGCTTTACGACTTCCCGGTAATAAATATAATAAATAATGAGTTTAATAATCCTCGTATTAGCTCTTACGGTGGTAGAACGAAACCACCGAGTTTCTCTTTCACTAATACCAATTACCTCGGAAATTAATCATTTTTATCATTTAATATATTACCCCGTGTTTCACTTGTTGCTCGATGAATAAAATCCATTCCATCGACTTACTTTCTACGTTATGCCATAAAAAACATCGTGAATGTGTTCATACAATTTCTTCCGGTCATACATTTCATTAAGCAGTCATGAATCATCATTAATAAAAATATACCAAATATTCATTGAATGGCTTGAATTTTAATTTTTCCAACAATTTTGCATCGATTGTACGATTCACGTTTGACATAATATTTATTGATACGGCATGTGCCAAAGAAGCTTCAAAGTCAAAGTCTCACGTGAGTCAGTCCCAGTGGACCAATCACTTTCGAGTTATCGCACGTAAATGAAAAAGCAGGTAGAAAATAGCGGCGGCATAATTCACGGTGAAAAGAAATGTTTTTTTTATTACCGTGATCTCAAAGCACACGTGTGCCTCCTTTTTAACTGGACTTTCCTCGTTACGTGGATAAACAGAATCTGTTGATACTTTATCAAAGCGCTTTTGAGGCTGAAACATGGGCAAATAAATAGGCTCGCAGGTGGCAAGTATTAAATCGCCGAACACGTGGATCAACGATTCCGGAGAAGAAATGAATCCGGAGAAACGTAACACCCACGTGTAACCGGATGTTAATCTTTTTGTTTCTGCGCCGGCGAATTAACGAGCGTTCACGCTCCACCGAGTTTGTCTTCATCGCCAATCGTCCCGCAGGAGAAAGTAGAATCGCCTCCACAACGGAAAAAAACTCTCTTTCTCTTTCCACTCATTCCTCTCTCATATGCCGCTCGTTTTTTCGCGCACGGCCAATCACCTTTTACTTCGCCCGGATAATAATGCCAACCAGCAGTTTCGATCTCTCGATTCTTCTCGTCGTGAATTCCGAGCGGAAGAGGATAATTAACCGGAAACCGGGAAAACGGTGAAAAATGCGCGGACACTTTCTACCGTCAATGTAGGTTTCGCAATGTTTTATTAACACCGCAATGTTTTTATATCTCTCGAAATATCTTTGATTTCTTGGATTTATCTACGTAGTATTATATCGCAAATAAATTATGCCTCACATTTAGCAGGATAAGAAGATAAACATATAATATTCGCATTATGAATATATTATATTCTACGGTTTAAACCAGCTTTAGAACTCGTCCATATAAACCACCTAACTACAAAGCGATCTAATACCCGGACTACCGTAACAAACGATCCAACACTCGGAGGAGAAATCACCAGCTCAAAAATTGGTCTGCGCTATTCAAACTCGGCGCTGGATTATTGCGAAATCAGCTCGTAAAGGTAGTATCGATAAGCCTGGTCTAATTTGACCGATCTATTATCAGATTAACGTCGCTCGCCATTAACTGTTCTTTGTGTGAGTCACTCTTAGAACCGCGCCTTAGTCACTAATTTGATTACAGTAGTTAACACTGCATCTACCGACAAACTCAGCCATACTTTTCTACTTGTAGATGTTTTTAACTCTCTGAATACTTAAAAGCCAAAATATCGGTTTTCTTATTATTTCTAACAAAAAGTCTCCTTGAAGTTAAGAGTTCATTTTCAGCAAACCACGGCTCACATATTCTTCGTGCCTTTCAGGTTACTCTTCCAGTATAATAAGTACTCGTAACGTGGACATTCGAGGAGCTCTTTAAATAGATATTCACGTAGCATATTTAACGAGTATATTCTTAGCGGCGAAGAGAGCCAAGCGTTACGCAACGCGGTTCTTTTCGCGGCATCTATTCTACGGAGTCTCGTGTCTTCTGTTAAACGATCTATCACTATGAAAGCCTCACCCGGGGAGCAAAAAGGATTCGACGAGTTTGTAGAGACACGTTTACGCGTTGGTACACGACAGTGAACGAGAGAGGAACCTAGGTGTACAAGTACGAGGGCACACCGATATAACCACACGTGGACATCAGATCCACGTGCGTATAGGTGTACGAAGAAACGCGTGTATACCACGAAACGCACTTTCTCCTGTCTGGGATAAAAGCGTGCCGCAGTGAGAACGTTTCGCGATTTCCTGGGGTGTCGAGAGATCGTGAGGCACCGGTTTGATTAATGCACGTGCTACGGACAAGACAAGAGCAACGTCTCCTTCTACGCTTACCATCGAGTGCTCCTCGGTAACCTTCTTTTGACTCCGGACACCGATGAGAGACTTCGACTTCGACTTCAACTTCGACTGCATTAGTCGATTGAGATCATATTAACCTGCGTAGTTTTAATCATTTCGATAGACAGGCAGATTTCGAAAGATGTGAGGAATTTATTTAGCATCGAGTAACAAGTGCTGTTTGAAGTAAACTCTTATACAGGGTATTTTAAAGTTGGTGTTCATCCGGAAATCCCTAGGTTCGGATTGGAATGCGCAGGGAGCATTGTTACTTATATTTTCATATTATTAAGGATACCGGAAAGTAATCAATTATTGTTCGTATTAAACATTATTCTACTAGATAATCCTTATTGTTATTTATGATCCTTGACCTACAATCCTGTAACGGCATAATTTCCTTTTTGAAAATCAAATTATATTTTCCGCGATTAACACTGATTTCCGTGAAGCTTGCAGAACTCGGAATTCGTGCCATTTCTTTCCTGACGTTATAGTCCTTTATTTGTATGAATTTGTATTGGATTCAAATTTAAAAGCACGTGGATTTATACAATTTTCCGGATGTCGCAGCTTATTATTTTTGTCAATTTCGAACGGATGTAAATCCAGCCTGATGCACGTCTCGTTTGATGTATATCGAACGAAAAAGTAATGTATTCACGCGGGTGTCTGCGCGAAGTAAGATTACACCTAAGTCACCGTCATCCAGTGCGCATACGATGGGATGATTAGTCGTGAGTGGTCGTCTTATGAATTATCTGAGATGCACGAAGGCCCATTATCCACCACCACGAGCGTGGTCGTTCACCGCGCAAGAAATTCTAATCCTCCGGTGGTCCCTCGTGGAACGGACTTTAATTTCCCTACGTTTAGAGTATGTTGGAACCGAGGGGCTAATACGCGAAGGAACCCATAAGACTCGCAATTAACTCCTGACAATAACTAATTACCATATAACACAACATAATCCAAGATGCCTGTAAAACATCCCGAGGTGCGAACGATCGGAAGCGCAACACGATAATTAGTAACAGCGCCGTAAAAAATTAGAAGCCGATAGAAGGAACTGGCTCCATTAGAGGTGCACTTGGAAACCGGAGGATCTTCGAGCGTGAACATCTGTAATCTCTCCTCCCTTATCTCTGGTTTTATGCTCTCAAAACTGTTAGGAGTTGGTTGCCTTTCAAAATGAATGTCCCTGCTAAAAGGTACCTTTTTGGCGTTGCGATTAAGCCCTTGGCACCCCATTTTTTTTGTTATCCCTCGTCCTTTAAACGTCCTTCTCTTTTGAAGCATTTTTCGATGGAACGCACTTCCTTATCCCGGCAATAAAATCTCCAGGACATTTACAGAGCGCAGGCGCGTTACACATAACCTAACCATGGAATTTCTTTGTCGGACCTTGCTGTGACCCATCGGGAGACGAAGACGAACAGGCTAAAGGACGGGTTATTAAACTTCCTGGAGGCACTCGACATGATATATACCTTCACCGAGGCAACGGACTCTTTACGAGCTTGCACCACGACTTCGAGAAACCGAGAAATTAATAATAAGCGTCATTTTTCAAACGGCGAATTAACCGGACATACCAACGTGTCGTAATGCGAGAACTCTTTCCCTGTCTTCCCTCTCTTTATCCACATTGCGAGCTGCTTGACAAAGTGGAGTCGCGCAACATAAACTTGTAAATAATATCTAATTAAATTCCCGGTTCTTTAAGAGTCCTCGGTACATGTATGTTAAACGCGCACATTAAATCTACGGCGGAATGCCATTTGAATTAATGATTTCGACTGACAATGAGATTTAAAGGAGAACCAGTTAGTGGTTTCTAAGTAGTCGGTTTGTTATCACGGTAAAATACCGTGGCGCTTTGCCTGGAGATATTATACTGGAACGTGCCTACCACGTCCATCTTTCTTTCTCTTTCTCTTTGTCTCTCTTCGGTCCAGTCTTCGAGAAAAATGAAACCCTCGCGGAATGAAATCGAAACCATTCCTGGCGATCCGGTATCCCAGTCCACTTTCCCGACGAAATGCCACGACGATCAACCACTTTCTTGAGGTGCCCTCCTCGTTTGCTTCCTTTTTTTCTCTCTTCTTCCCTCGGTGGACCCCCCTCGCCTTCCTCGGTTAACGTTCATGAATGCTCCACTTTCCAAGGCTCGTTTTTTCGCGGGTTTCGAAACGGGAGAAACAAGAAAAATTGTCCACGTGGCGGGCTCAATGAGGATTTAATGCGATTGAAATTACCGTGGGACGTTCGTCATCTCCTGATGGACTTTATATGCACGTTACCAATGATAATCGCACGGTATCGTATAACACGGATTACGGTCCGGGACTCAAAGTATCAACACACTGTATGCGGATTATTTTGGACAAAAAGTTGCTCCAATTATTATTATACCGCAAATCAAATACTTACCATAACATACGATAAGATTCAAACTCTTTGAGCGGGGGTTTCACCCCTTTAAATTGAAATTCCGCGGTTATAAAAAAATATTGTCCCTTAGTTTTTTGAGTACTACAACATATGTGGAAACGAAAAAAATCGGAGGTAGAAGTCTTGCTGGGGTTCCTTGTCAGTGAGTGTGGCTTTAATTGTCAAAAGTTTAGTACGCTGACAAATAGAGATATGTTAAAAACGTATTAGCACGTGTCCCGCATACAATGTGTTAATTACGAATGATGTTTATTAATCGTTCTTACTTATCATTCATAATACTATTCGAATTAAGAATTATAACTAATACTGTTATGCGAGTGGTCGATTCTCGCGTTGCAAGAAAAGAAGGTGTCGGTACTCGAGGACTCTTTGATCTTCCTGCGATAATGCACGCGCTGCCGGATGATTGCACGCCACTTAATTAATTTTCCAACATTCCTCGACTTCTTTTCATCCCACCTGGAATGCACTTGGTATCTTAATGCGCCATCTTCTGAATTTTCTTCGGGGTGTATCTTAAGAATCGTGACTCCATATCGGCATCTCTCTCCCTCGCCCTTCCCAGTATCTCATTCTTTCTCTCGTTACCGTGTGTCTTGTTTTTTTATATCTCGCGCGATTCCAACGATTACCCGTCGCACGATGTTTTTCCTCGACTCGATACGGGATCAAGGCGTATCCGCTCTAATTAACATTTATAAATAGCCGACGAAGAGACTGCGGATTTATTTATGAATCGAATGCAGCTGTTAACGTAAGCTCGCGGAATTATCGGATCGACCGGGGATTTAACCGGCATTCCTGATACTCTGCATGATCAGACACTATTTGATCCCAATAGCAATGTGTGATCGATTATTAAATTGATAAATTATTATTTTACTTTCTTACTATGTTATTATATTATTATATGAAAGAATTAAAAGTATGGAAGATAATACTCCGTGATTTCGAAGTCTATAATAATGAAATTAATCAGAATTATTTGTAACACACGATATCACTCATCCGAATAGTTTACTATAAAATTATTATATATAAGAGTTAAAAATATACAAATTAAAATTCTATAATTCCGGGATGTATAATGTTGAAATTAATCGGAATTATATGTAATTCATTATCGATACTGCCACGGTGCATTCAATAAAGTATGCGCCCAATTGGTCCAGAAAATTGGACGAGGATCGTTAACGAAAAGCACTTAAGCATCTAACCGACTCTCACCGCAATTTTTTGGCAGCGAAGGCCAGAAGAAAAGCGATCTTGACAAAACGCCATCACCGCACTCCTCGCAAAACCACCGGTTTCGGATGCGGCTTTCACGTTCTCGTCTCTGAAGGAAAGGCAATGTCCAGCAGGTGTACGGACCTTAATTGCCGCTCAATTATGCAAAGTACCGACTTAATTTCACAGTATCGCGACCTATCATTTTATTGCCATTTAAACTTATTATTACCATTATCACCGTGAAGAATGAATTTCTGTGTTATTATTAATATCGTCCTACACAGCGAAGTCCATTTTAATTCTTTATCAATTAAAGTCTAACCAAATTTAATTACAACAATATATATTTTCATGTCACCATTTCATCTAATATTACATTTATCTTCCACCAATTAATATCTATCCTTTGCTTCACTGTTTTAACAAATTTTATACCAAAGATTTCTTCGTGTTTATAAGAAATATTCATAATTATAATTCATAATGCAGGAGAGTATTAAATATGCGATTAGAATAAGGTGATTAGAATAATTGGTGGTAAGACTCGATAAAAATAGAGAGTAGGAGGGCGTTGGTCTACAGGTGCAGTTGCCGCATTCCCATCGTCTTCTGCAAAGTGCCGGCGTGCATTGCAGGTGCACGTGCGCATCGGCAACTAGCTACACACTGCAACTGCAACTGCAACTGCAACTGCACCAGTCCTCGCCATGACCGCGGTTACCGTGGCGCGCTGAATCGCGCAAAAACGTAATTTACGGTCATAGCACGGAAGACAGATGAAGAGAGAGGAAGAGAAAAGAAGAGTGCGAGAGAGAAGCATAGGAGACCAAAAAAGAATCGCCCGCGCAAACCGTCTTTCTCTTCGAAATTCTAAAGTCGACCGAAGCGAACGTGATGGAAACCTGGAGGGCGAAGAATAACACGATAATGAAGACGAAGACGAAGAAATCGTGCCTCGAAGTTATCCTGCTGTTACTTCGTCTACGAAATATCCTTTCAGATTTTCATTCTCGCAAAGTATTCGTGATGGATATAATACAGATGTCTCCCGTACAACAACGGTACTCCTACAACACGAATTCGCTCTAACACGATTCGAGGATTGGGGAAACCTAGATACATTCTTGGTTTGTCAATGTGTTTGATGAATAAGTTTTGATGAATTATTGATTATTTTGATAAGCATATTTCTTTTATTTATGAAAAGAAAATGGTATACTTTTGTTCATTTTTCGAATCCTATTTCTTCGGAACCTAACTGCCGTGTTATCCGGGGGATACCTGTATTATAGTTTTCGAGGCGAATCTGATGGAAAGTTAGAAGAGGAGAAATAATACGTTGATGAAGATGAAGACGAACAAATCATACTCCATATTTCTCTTCGAAATTCTGAAGTCGAGCCGAGCGAATTAAAGTTGATGAAGAGCTGGAAGAAGACGAGCCAGAGGAAGAAGAAGAAGTAAGAGAGCCAAGGATGTCCCGTGTTGTTAGTTTCTCTATGAAAAATCCTTGGAGATTTCCTAAGGAATCGCGCGGAAGAAACAGGACTAAGGGACGTAGAACATTTCATTTGAGCAACGAGAACTCCTTCAAGAATCTCTCGTAGATGTTGAAGGTTACAAATAAAGTAAGAGAATGTGTCGGTGCGTGGCATTTTCTCCTCAGAACTAACTTCTCGTATCCTCTCGTTCTTTCTCCGTAAAAAAACAAGGAAGAGGAACAATGTAGAGAAAGAGAGAGGGAGAGAGATCAGGAGGGATGAGAGGAGAGAAGAATACGTCTCCCTCGCCTTCCAGGTGCGCGATTGCTTCTAATTGCCCGCGGTGGAACCAAGGTGGCTCCAAAGTGAAATTGCTCTCCGCAGCTCGTCGCAACCAACGGCGGACCACGTAAAGTCGCCGGGTGGTTTCGCGACAAACGAACCGAAATAAAAAGAATAATACCTCGAGGAACACGCCACGAAAGAGCATCTTCTCGGGGGTCGTGATCCGCTTCAGGAACGGCAACAGAAACGGCCAACCATTCGAAGCGTTTTCACTAATTAACCTTCGGTTCGCCGCCACCGGCTTTGTAACCTGCCGAGATACTTGGATCAACAAACAACTTCGGGCTGCTCTGCGGAACTCCGCATTTGTGCGCAATTACGTAATATTTGAATTGTGCGGTTTAGGGATAAGTGTCACGAATGGGTTTCGTTTGGAACTTTATGTTTGGTGAGATACTTCTTTGAACATCTTTCGCGATTTTATTAAGCGATTTTATTTAAGTGTTGATGCAGTTTGTAGGATGAAAGAATTTGTTATTATGGTATTCATTAGTTCGGATTCAAAAAGACTCGTATATGAGAGGGTTTTTTAAAAACCGTACAAGTAGAATTTTGATAAATATTGTAAAGTTAATTTTGATTATAGTTGGTCCATTTATATTCCATCAAATTGATATCAAATTGAATGCATAAATAAAATTATTATCATCATCACCAACCTATCATTTTATCACCGTTTAATCGACTAGAATAATTAAATTTTTCAGGTAGCCACATTTGAAAAAATTTCATGAAATTCTTCGCATTAAAACAATCACGATATACAAATAAAATCAACGATTTTTAAACTACAACTAAAACCCTGCTATTTCATTCTCGAATGCAGATGAAGATATATGAAATCATTAATTATAGGTCGAACATGCATCACGCGATACCGCTTGCCCCCAAGGCACCCCTAAAAATACCTCGCACCGCGAGAAGAAGCACAAAGGCGAGTTTGCGTTATCTTCATAAGCAGATTTTTCGGTTCACCCGGCGTTAACTCGGTTATTAATGATGATGACGTTCAATGCAGGGAATAAAGAAAGTAGGCGTTTCCATGAGTTGGTTTCGCTCGGATCCTAGCGTGCGATTTAAGTAAGTAGTGCGAACCTTCCTCGGCCGAGTAGATTGGTGCATCTTCTTCGGCCGAAGAGATCGGTGCATCTTCTTCTGGTAGCGGAGTTCTCTTTCCGTGGCTCGTCTTGTAAAAGTCAATATTTATGAGGGTGCTAACCACCGTCATCGCTCATCCCGACTCGTTAACCAGCTTCGCCGGCGTGGCTTTGTGTTTACATCCGAAGGACAGGCATCCTCTTTATTGTCAGCCCTAAGAAAACACGTCCACCGTTGCATCCTGAATAGCTCCTACGTGCCTGCCCTCCGGCATGATCGCCTTATCAGTACCCGTACGCTTAACCAGATTTTTCACCATGTTTTCCATCAAAACACGACAACAATCGGAACCGATAATCTCTACGATTTTATTCTGCATACACGGCCCACTTTAAACGAAAACCATCGGTTCAAGGAATAAAGTTGGAAGACTTCGGTTTGTGGATGCTGCGGGGAATTATTGGTCCATTCTTGGACCTCGGTTTTTATTTGTTATTTGTGGTCTTTGGTTGTCATTTAATTTAGATCAATTTAGGGATATTTAATATGAAGGTAGGGTTTTAATTTGATGAATTTAATATTAGGAATACGTTGAATTTGAGTTTCCTTTATCGGGAAAGTAGATTCCTAATTCCGGGCCCTAATTAATTCCGATTTCCAAAGGAAGAAATGAGGACCAATCATTCGACAAATTTAATATTAATACTGGCTACCCTCAAAGATGTAATCCCTTAGGAATCCAAGAATATCTCCACATTTTTAATTTGACAACGGAGAACGTAACAAATATTTCGAATTAAATCACTAACTCTGCTTTAACTATAATTCCTGACATATAGAGACTATTTCCTTAAATCCAAAAGCATCAGTTGGTGTACCAATTAAATCCAACGCTGAATCAAAGTTATCAATTAAATCTATCGCTGTACCAAAACCGCTAATTAAATGCATCACGGAATCCAAACAGTCCGTTCAATAATCAAATATCGCAACGAGTAGAAAGTGCATTGGGAGTTAGAGAAGATTGATCTATCGATGTAATAGATAGTGGAATGTTTCGTGTGTCATAAGCGATTATCGGCGATAAGGAAAGAGTTAAGGTCGATCGCATTACACAATGACTTTATTATCTTAAGAGTCACCATCCGACTACCTAACATTCCCTTTCGGAAAGGTTACGATGACTCGAGTTAGCGTAATTGCGACACAACGAGGGAGAAAGGCAAGGTGGCTCGCAGAAGTAACAGGTGCCGCGTTAAAACACATAAAACAAGGTGCCGCGGTTCTCGTGCCGCCATCTCTCAACCTCGCTTTAGACCGTCGCTTTTTAAACGTTTTCTCATTGGTAAGTCGATAACGGAAGGATCTACCATTGGTGGACACTACTGTACACCCACGCACAATAATTACGAACATAAAGAATGTAAGTAAAAAATAAAATTTTGTATCCGACACATAGAAATATGACTATAAAAATATAAAGACTTACGGAAATTGTCGGTAGTTGAAAGTCCTCGTGGAAGATGTTCATTTTAAACTCATAATTTGAGAGCAATAATTATACCATTATGAAATGAATAAAATAAAAAATGACTCTACTAAAAATAAAAGATTAATATACGAAGAAAATAGACATCAAAGTTGGATCATAGACGTACATATTTTTGTTCTAATTCTAATCCTAACACCGAATATTATTAAAAGAGTGAATCAATTTCAATGTCAGAATCTGCGCAACGGAATGTACTTTTTTGTGTCTGAATCAATATGGCGGAGTGTACACTTGTTCTCCAATTACCGTGTATCTCAATATACTTATACTTCTTCGTCTAATTTTGTTTTCTTATATTTTTTCAGAGGAATATAATGATAATGTGATTCCTGGAGCGATGATATAAGAGTTGGTCGGCGCAGTGCATTTCTAAAACTGTCGCGAACTTAAATCTGTTTATCCTTTTACATTCCGTCTCGATCTGTTTTGGAGAACAAGGTCGCTTTCCGAGTGACGTGAAAATCCGGTTATATAAGAAAGGTTGCAACGAGGTAATATAACGAACTTCGAGTCTCTGAGTAATCAATGCCGGATTTTCCACTCGGAACCGCGAATATGTTAGTTTAACTCCACAAAAATTTCAAAGATAAAAATCCAGATTAAAAACGAACAATTTTAAGAGCCTTACTAAATTGTCTAATATGAAGACAACTAAGTGTTACAACTTACATAATATAAATAAGTAATAATTCAATATTTTTAATGAGCCCTTGGCACGATAGAAAAATTGGAAATATATTATATAACAATATGATATTTAATTCTGTTAGAAATCTAGACAAGTAAAGATAAATTTAATCGAACTAAATTTGAAAGATCGTAGAGAATAAATTTATGTATAAATTGAAAAACTTTACCGCAAAAGTATGGCAAGAAAGAAATCTTATATGATGTTAATTAATCGTTTTAAATTAATGTAATATTAGTTTGTATAATATCAAACTCAATATAATGTTTTAAAAGTGTGGGGTCTCAGATATCGACTCGGAGAGTCGTCGAAATAAGAAGATTTAAAGTACTAATTGGCAGAGAAATATTTTGGTAGGAACGATAAATCAAGATGAGTGTATAAAACGAAATAAATGATTGGGACTCACCCTTTGGCAATGTTCTGCACTAACACCCGATAGATCAGCGAGGGGTTGAAAAATGACATCATGAAATTCGGGATAATTACGCGCCAATGGCCGAGCATATAATTCTTTGG
Organism: Nysson spinosus; assembly: GCA_910591585.2. Classification (NCBI taxonomy): domain Eukaryota; kingdom Metazoa; phylum Arthropoda; class Insecta; order Hymenoptera; family Crabronidae; genus Nysson; species Nysson spinosus. The sequence goes on along the minus strand of OU342843.1, from coordinate 2,451,303 downwards.
CGCTGCTGAGGGTTTCGTGATACTCCTCTTCCGCGTGCAGCAATTTTTCGGTTGCTCGATACCTACGATCCGTATCTATAACATATAATTTCATTCCCATTCAAGCGCCGAATTTCAAGTAATATACAGGAAACTCCTGTATAACGCGAGTTCCTACAACCCGCTAAAAATATTACGACTTTTTTTGTATAACGCGATTTTCAAAATTAGAAACATATGGTTGAGGATTAAATAGTGTCTTCGACTATTTTACGTTGAGAAACAATTGGAAAATATGGTTTGAAAGTAAAAATTGTGTTGGACTATCTTGGGTCCTCAAAAAATGGAAATAATACGGTTGAGGAATAAATATGGCCTTCGACTATTTTAAGTTGAGAAAAAATTTGAAAATATGGTTCAGGAGTAATATTTGTACCTCCGATGGGATCGAATTGTCTCGCAGAATCCTCGATAAGCAAAATCTCTCCATGAAGAAGCGCAACATCCGCAGCAGGATCAACTTCGGCTCTGGAACCGGCAAGCAACAATCTCGGTCTGCAAACCCGGTACTTTAAAAGTACTGGAGCTACCACGGAGGAAACGGCTCCTGGTGATAACGCTGCTAACTAAAACAGAAAAGGACACCCATTAATATACTGTCCTGATAACGACCCTTATATAATACATTAGGTGTCAAAATGAATTCATTCCGACTTTTGGCTACAATCAAAGTTTGATTTAGAAAGAATGAAACCAGATCAATCATCGAAATAATTTCTATCATTGTATTTGACATTTTGCCATTTTCTGGCAGCTTACTCTGGCGGATTATATGCATCGAGTCAGAAATAATTCATTTCTGCACCTAATAATATATTATAATAATTTCGCTTGAATATTAAAGACACCCCTTTTTTTATATAATTGTAATATATTATATAACAAAATATATTGTGTATTATATATCCTATTATTTTGTAAGAGTATAAAAATGCTGAAACAGCATCTTCGCAAAGATACAGATTCCAAAGGAAATCGATTTGGAAGCACCTCTTTTGTACCTGTTTCGTCTCCCTAACCAACCAGAAACAGCCCTGAGGAATGTCCTAATTACCAGAAGAGACCCTGAAGAGGCCTCGTAAAAAGAAACCTTGGATCTAACCCAGGGAATCTCGGATAACACTGGTCGTACGATCATCCACCGAATTCCCGGACTAATCCCGAAAAATCCTGGAGATAACGTCCAGTAAAGTACGAAAGGAAGTGCGTAATTAAGAGGCTGTTCGCCGTCGAGATTCCTTGGTTTTAATGGGAAATCAAGGAGAAGGGACGTGGCTACGATATTTACGATCTGACGACGCGACGAGCAATGCTGCTCAGGATCAGATAAAATTCGGAAACCAGAACTTGCAACGCCGGAATCGTCCAATGACCTTTCGTTCTGCGGACACAACGCGCGAAGCTGCTCACCGATTGTTCGATTTAAAGGTTCTTTACGTTTTATTTATTATTGATTACGCATTGATTACAAGTTTAATTCGCATTTATAGAATGTATGATATAAATATAGTAGTTTATACTTCACATTTATGTGAATATATTATGTGTAATAATTAATTCAAGGTTGATTTGTATCATCGGTTTATGATATTATTATTCGATTAGTACTTGTAATCCATTACTGCGATTAATTTTTATATATTTGTCCATCACATCAAATTGTGATTGATATGTGATAATTAATAATAATAACAAGTAGAGTGATATATTCTCAGTTTTAAGAAATATGAATTATAAAGAATAATATATTGTATATTACGATAATTTCCAATATTAAATATAACTTCATTCTCGACTGATAATTAATAACTGCTGAACTATTACTGACAAATAACTAACAATTAATTAAAAGAAACTGATGAATGGTTTAATGTGATAATTTTAACCGACTTCTAATTAATTCTACATAGCTTCCCTAAAATATCATAATTTATTTTAGAAATATAATAAATACCTCGTAAATCTAATCTAAGAGCAACAGAATATTAAAAACCGTTCTCAAATAATATCTAAAAATAATATCGGCAATGAAGTAATTACCGAGTATACGTTAATCATTCAAGTCTTAATACCCTTTCCATTTACAGAGCTGCTATATAGATCACACTTTAGAGCCGCCATTGAAGATCTTTCTAATCGCGGTTCTTGGAACATCTTCAAGCAGAACAGACACTCCTTTTTCATCTGGAATAATCGGCGATTCAAGAAGGATCAAGAAAGATCATCTGGCACGATCGTACGATCTCGACGATCTCGACGATGATACGATCGGTATGATTCGATGGAATCCGGTAGTAAGCTAGCTTATTTAACTGTACCCTTAATCAGATTACATTATTTTCTCTCCTCCCTTCAACGCAAATTTAGCAATCTTGGAATTCGGTGCATTTATTGTTCGCGTGTGTCTTCCGCCGATTTACATCCCTTGCGATTCCTCGCTTAAAGACTGCCGCATACTTGCCGCTTATCGGCTTAGATAAGAGTCCTTTTACCAGGTGAAACGAAGGTATGCTCGTTTAATTCTCGGTGATAATGTTACACATCTTTAAAATGCTTTGAAACGCGAGCCGTGGGGTGCGGTTTTTGATATCGTGAAATTAAATCCTATCGAATGAGTATTCTGATTATAATTCCGTTAAAAATCCAGACGTGAAATCAAATTATTCCATGTAATTCTTAGATATGATGGTTATATTATAATATTGTGTTTGTACAATTACTGTGTTTGTTTATTTGGAAAAAACATTATTTTCTTACTCTAAATTAATGTTGCGACTTATATTTTATAGTATGCAGCAATTTTAATTATGGCATTGAAAACAATTTTTGTTTTATTTTTTTGTAAATATATTAAATTATATATTACGACAGTCACTCGATTATTCGGATCCTTGTCGTTCAAATTTAAAGGGGCGGCGATTAGAAAGTAAATGGATTAACATAATAATTTAGAAATCAATATTAATTAATATCAGTGATCCACTCGCATTATTATAACTCCCGATATACTAATTACAGTAGAACTAATTATAATGTAATTTATAATTCCTAGAATAAATTCAACTCCTAATACACTAATTAGACTAAAAATAATTATAACTCAATTTATTATTAATTCAACGAATTATTTTACCTTCGCCAGCCAACAAATTAAATACCTATACAAACATTCTTGCATCTGTTGCCAAAATACTATATACTTAAATGAACATCGCTGCGATAAAACTGCATTCGAATGCCGAAATCACAACCCAAACTTCATTCCATAATTCCAATTCTAATAATCACAATCTATTCTCCCCACGGCGTCATCCTCCCACAGCATAACTCAAGTAACAAGATAGATAAACCGCATAAAAAAAAGCCGTCTCAATACGAGATTACCAAATCCACAGGTTATAATCCAACCCTCGGAGGATCACGCACGAGATTCATGGGATATTTACGAAGAGTAATGCCCGAACGAGATGCGCCAATGTTACGTTTATACAGGGAACATGTTATCCTCCCCCTCTGCGTCTCCCGCTTTTTACTCGCGCATACAGCTACTCGCTCGATCGAAGAGAAGAACGTACGCCCACTCTCGCTTTTAATAAAGCCAAACCGGAATCGTAAAGCTGAATCTAAATTGCATAATTATACCGGTCTATCTGTCCCTCTTGCACCTCGCGCATCACATGACCTCAAAGTACTTCGATGGTCCTTCTCTCTCTCTCTCTCTCCCTCTTTCCCTTCGTTCTCTCTAACCATACCTCTTTTTTTCCGATTTTGCAACCATCCCCTCCCCCGCCCACCCTTTCTTTCCTTCCTTCTCCCGTTCGCGAAGGTGGGGATCGAAGAAATAACAAGATTATAAATTGCCGATGTACAAGCGGCGTGCATCCTCTTTAAGGAGACTTTAACGTGGCCTTATTCGGACAAAAAGAAATTGTTACTCCGCCGTGGATCCTCGCGAGCCGCTGCGATTTCATTCCTTTAAATTGCAATTAACATTCCGGTGCGTGCGATTCTACCAACTCTTCATCCCCTTCGGGCTGAAACACGCCGTCCTCTTACGCAATCGTACGTGTTACTTTAATAATACCGATTTGCATATTCCTTTTTAATTGGGGGAAGAACACGTGGTGGGGGTTAATGAGATTGTTATCGCGATGCACGGCGGGTTGCCAAGTAATAACTGCTCGCCGTTTGGCAGAACATAGTTTAATGGCGGTGACCTGTCTATGGTGGGACTCCTTTGAACCCTTGCCAACCGGAAATTGCTACTGATTGACTTACAAACTTCCATTCTTCACCGTGAATACTGTTCCACGTGACTTGGAATGTATTTGTTAAAACAAAAATAATAGATTGAATAAACTAAATAATAGATTGATAATCCCAAATAATCGCAAAAAAGGAAGGCACAAAAATGGCGGGTCCACGGAATGTATTAAAAATCCTCAAATTTGTAACGTTTCATTTTCTAAAAATATTCGCTGTTCACGTTGCAGAATGGACATAAATAAATCGATTAAATTCTTTCTTTCATCCATCCTTTTCTTTTTAAGGACGTACACATAAATATACAAATTAGCTGAATATATCACTGATCATTCCAGTGTTAAATCGAAAAGCAAACGCGGTGCATGGTGGAGCATCTTACTGTCTAGTTGCTCGTTAACAACCGTATTAGTATGACTAATACAATTTCCCTTTAACGGTTCAGAAATACCCTCGTTACCGCATAGTTCCTCGGCGCTCATCAGTGGCTCTATACTCGGGCAACGAATTAGATAGGTTTGTAAAGGTATTGTAAGCATTCTCTCAATGTTTCAATCGGTGTTCGCCGTGTGTGTGTGTGTGTGCGCTTCAGACGCATGTATATGTATGCAAGAACATCCTGTCCCTCCCAGGCTCATTACGGGACAATGAGCGTCGTTACATCGATCAGAAGCACGGGCATTCTGTCGAGGCGGAAGAGAACGGGCTATTTCAGGTTGACCGGTAGGAGAAACCGCTTATACTCCAATCCTGCGATTAATTTCTCTCCTCCTGCAACGACCAGAAAATACCGAACCCCGGACAATGCCGATAAGAAGCTACCGATACTTCTCTCGCATTAGAGGGTTCAGATTTTGACCCCGATTACCGTTTCCGCGATAAACTCCTTCCTTATTTCGTGTTACTTCTACCTTGGAATCCACCGCGCTGTTTATCTGTTAGTGTTAATTGGTTGTGCTAGGAAGTTGGTAATTCAACCCTGGTATGGGATTATCAGTTGTTATTAAATAGCATTAGTTATTGTGGAATATATATATATGTTGTATTGGAATATATAAATCGCAATAAATAAATTGGAATACAGAAAGTATCGATAAAAATATTCAATAATGAAGACTGTATCTTTAAGTTAAAGTACATATATTTTTTCACTGCCTAATGTTTTCCACTGAAATTCATCTAAATAGTTCAAAATAATCGCAAACATGGTTCGCCAAAATCTTGGTTCACCAAAAACTGCAAGAATAACTAGTTCTTCCAATCGTAAAAATGAGACACTATTTTACGCGGAACCTTGAATTAATCCGACACGGTGGAAGTTATTAATAAAGTTATCGACAAGGATTTCCAACACGTGCAACGAACTCAATTTTGTTAACTGGTAGAATGATATCATTGGAGAATTACCGTTTGGAAGTCCTCGAGGGAATTAGAATGGAATGACCGCGAGGAACGATTACGGATTACGCACGCGTGTCCGGCATTATTTCATAAACGGTGGTTGATGAGTAAGATCTGTTACTCCGAGTCGTTCACTGGAGCATATCGTTTTTCTTTGTCGGAACGAGGGGACACTTGCTTCGTAAAACACAGTGTCGAGGTTCCCATATCTGCGCATGGTTTTAACAACCAGAAACACGGCCATTAAATTCACCTATATTTAGATATTCACATATGTGTCCTCGAAAATAAGAATGGATGGAACAAATAAATAAATCAATATAATTACGTCCATTATGTATAGAATTCGATTTTTTGCAAAAAGGGAATTATGGCATTAGAAAATCATTGGTCAAGAATCAGAGATAACGATGGGGATTATCTAACAGAATAATGTTTAATATAAAAAATGATTGGAATTCCATGAAGCATGTGAAAAATAATTGATTACTTTCCGGTACCACGAATGTTATATTTCGATTAAATAAATATTTTATCGCAGAAAGTACACCGTGTGCATTCTAAAAATGTGCAGTTTCGTGGGAAATGATCTAATAATTGATAGGTACCATTTATTATATTCGATTTTGCAAGAATCGAATTCGTGGAGTCGATGAAAGAATGCTAATTGATAATCAATGGCAGTATCGGTTTGAGAGCCACGATTGTCATGCAACTCGAGGAGTGAAGGTCATACCCAGTATAGTACTATTAGGTGGTGCAAACAAGATTATTGCACATGTACTTTATTATATATTCATAAAATATAGGGCGACGCGAAAGTATGTAGTAATAAGATATTCCCAAAAAGGTTCTATCAATGCCGATTCGCAACAAAATCCCACGATTTGTTCTCCCGCAATTAATTAAAATACGGGGCCTCCTCCGAGCGCTGGTTAAACTCGCGAACAAAGTTGAATGAATGTCCCGAATAATCGTTAATAACTAAGGAGTCCGTGAATATTTTTTGATGCAACAAAGTGCATTCGAAAGAGCGGACTTTTCTCTATAAGATCATTGACGGGCAAAAAAATCCCACTATTCGTTCTTCCGGAATAAATAAAAATACGGGGCCTCCTCCGAGCGCTGGTTAAACTCGGGAACAAAGTTGAATGAATGTCCCGAATAATCGTTAATAAGCAGTTATGTTTACACATTAATTAATACATAAATGATGACAGCATTATGTAGATTAATTGTAGATATAATATGCACAAAATAAAAGTATCTAAAATCTCGAACAACGTGTTGCTGTATATTGGAATTATTCTAATGAAAATAGCGAATTAATCATTTCGATTGTTTCGGTAATTGAGTGTTAAAAATCATCTCCTATAAGATGACAGTAAACGTGTTCATCAAAAACACCCGGTATATTGTATGCAGTGTACTAACACACACGTGCGAGCAGTATGGGTTTAAAGCTACCGGAGAGTTCGAGCGGGGGCATAAAAAAAAGAGTATAAAAATGTTCCACGTACGTACTTAGTGGCGTACGCGTGTTCTAAGCCTCGCCCATGGTAGAACGAACGAACCAATTCGCCGAACCCGCAAACGCCAGTCTCTCCGATTCCTTTCGCTTAAGAATCGACTTGAATCGAATCGAATCGAATCGAATCGTTCTACTGTGGTAGGGAACACATCAACAACATCGAACTCTCACGAGGACAAATCGAAGGAACTATGTGCGCATGCATTAGAAGAACCTTTTGCCCAGGCTGGCTGACCACGTCGATTCGTGAGAACAAGCGTAAATGAAAAATCCCCATTCGACTCGCGGATCGGCTCCGATGCACGCGATGCATTAAACATCGCCATTGAAAACTATCGTTCCACCTGAAATCGTTCCGCGGGAGAATTTCGATGAACCCCGCAGGATACTTAGCTTCCTCGCAGGACGACCGGGACTTTTTTTTCCTGGAAACTCGAATTAATTCATCGTCCGAGAAAAAAAGATCTAAGATGATCGTGACATTCTAAGTTCTCAGGAAGTCGAGGAAGAATTTTCGATTTATTTTCAAAAGTCCATTAATTACAAAGTGGAAATATATTTCGATTTATTTATTTGACTATTTTGTTACTAAATAAAATAATTGGAAGATTCTATCAGTAAATAAAACAGTTGGAAAATTTGGTTGCTAAATAAAATAATTAAATATTTGATGTGAAATTAAAATTGATTATTGATAAGCTAAATATGTGTCAGAAATGATGAACGATCCTCTCGCCATTAATATTTATACACGCGAAGAAGAAACTTACACGTTGAAAGGATGACTCGATTAACAAGTTAACGAAAAAAGAAATATTATCTTTGGGTTGATGCCCAAAAAGTTATTCTGATTCTCGTAGAATGTGATTCATCTGAACCCACTAAAAAAACTATGATCTAACACCTCGTTGTTATTCGCGGTGTTGGTATTGAATGTGACAAAGACTAATAATTATATTTGCAGAATTATAAGAATTCCACGCGTCCACAAAAATCAAGGCACGCGTCACGAATCGTATTCTGATCCGGAAGTACCTTTAAAGGTTGCTTACAAATTTACTACCAAGGAGAAAAAAGTCACGTGACGATTTTTTTTCCTACTAGAAAGCTATGATTCGCGAGACTGCGACAGGAAGCGCGGATTCACCGGTATTTCCGCTGGTTGACTCTCGAGGTTAAAGGTTTTAAATGACACCGTTCGTGTTTTATGACGTCTACACGTAGAACAGTAAATCCCGTTAAAAATAATACTTTCAAGAATATTTTTCTCGAACAAATATATTCAAGACTTAACTAGAGTATTGAGCATTATTTTTTAATTATAATATTAATCCCAATATTTATAATAATTAATTTAAAAATTATTTTACCGCCTGATAAGAATTCTAGAACGATAATAAAATTCTAAGTTCCGAACACGTCGAGGTATAATTTGCGATCAATTTTGGAAACGATTATTATTAATCCAATATCAGATTAATTCTGGGAGCTAATATTTGTTAATTCAATCTTAGATTAATTTTGGAAACTAACATTAATAATCCAACCTTTGTTTCCTGACAAATATGAATCTTCTAATTACATGAAAAATGAAGAAAGTTCGTGAAACAAAACGATGCATTCATAATTGGATAAATATATTTATCGACATATAAAAATGTTGCCTTCCAATTTTCCTTAAAAATCGGCACGAAGTTTTCGGACAACTTAATATTAATAACCAAATCCTTTTAATTGGACTAACTATATTATAAAAAAAATGACAGACTTAGCTTGATCGATCTTTGCATTGGTAATCTAAGAGTTCAAAAATAGAGTCGATCTTCCCATGGGGATACTTGGGACTTGTTTCTGGTGCATACGCAGATGTTCCTTCGTAAAAAACATGTCTCCGACGGCATTACATCGTGTTCACGATCCTCTTCCTCTTCTCGGGGCGTTAATGACAGCCAGGAGATTAGTCGCACGAACATCAAAATGCGGAGGAGGCGATTATCTTTATGACAACGATTTCAAACCGTGGCCCGGTTTGGCCGGCTCCTTTTACGCCTCAACACGAGATCTCCATGGCCGTCTGATTCACCATACTGATACACTCTTACTCTTTTTTTTACCACATAATCTCCGTGCATTTAACACTAGAACTACCGGCGATATATTCAGCTATATTTGTATATTTATTTCTATGTCCTTTGAAAAAAAGGATGGATGGAAGAAATAAATTAATCGATTTATTTATGTCCATTGTGCAACGTGAACTGCGAAAAATCTTAGAAAATGAAACGTTATAAATTGGAACATTTTTATTATATTGACTGCTTTCGTAGTTCTACCGTTAACAATTAGTATAGCAGATATGATAAAAACTTAAAAAATAAAAAATAAAGCTTAAAGGAAAACTTCGAAAAATAAAAATAAACTAAACACTTAGAAAAATCGAGATCGATTAAATTGACTCTATAATTTTTCCGTTTAATTGGATTAAAAGAAGTTGGTTATTAATATCGTGGGTTTTCAATGTTGGTGGAAGATTGGGTTAATCATATTAGTAGGCACTCGTTCTTTTTTTAATTATTACGATACGTTTTGTAGTATATCATAGTTATACTATATCAGATATGAATTCATAATGAAAAAGTATATAGTTTCTCAAATTACAGCATGGCACAGAAATGGCAGCCGTTTTTTATACACTTCTATCTCCGCGGTTTCATAATGACGATTATAAAATCACGATTTATTGTTCTTCCGAGAAACGACATTTGCCGGTGCATCGTGCGGAATCAATGAAAATACACGAAGCCGGCCAATCGGATGGAAATAACATTTCCGAAATCTATCCACGATTTATCTCCTCGTAGACTTTGTTTGATTATTCAGGGAGTGCAAAGTGCCGGTAATTCGTTGGCTATTGTCAATGTTGACCACCGGTTTTCGTCGATCCCGTAGATCCTCCTTGATCTTTTTTGAGGCTATTCGAGAATAGATATTCACTCGCTTCTAAATTTGCATGACCCAATCAGGGGCCAGTGATCCCCATCGTCGAAAGTGAATTTCCTGGAACCCGTCACTTCGAAATCCACTGACTATTGCGCTACTGCATTGCTTAATATCTCTACCCTCGAAAATAGCACCATCGAATTGCGAGTATTCCGACATTCTATTCGATGTTTATACTTTTTTTGATAACTTAAAAATGAAGTGTGCGATTCTAATTCTAATCGAGTATTATAAAATTCGATTCCGGGAGCTTCGTATGATCTTAAATTCCATAGTTTTCCTAATTTTTTTCGATTATTCACTGTCAATTATCATATAGTTGCGAAAGCAAACTTTAATTATTACAAATGATGTTACAAGAAATGATAATTCCTACTCCTGAATGTTTGCACCGAAAAAAAAATGGAATGCATAATTTACGGAGTGAACTCAAGGTGACACCTCCACTCAGGTTGCATTAATTGTTCGATGATAGTAAAAAAAAGAGAGAGACACCCACTCTCCTCTCTAGGTCACCAGAATGATCCTTCGGACGAAAAAGGCGAGATGAACGCGATATTAAGAAGGACGACGCGCGTGGGTGGCTTCGCGGGAACCCGATGATTTAATAATCAGGTTCTTCGAGACGAAGAAGCATTTCGGGACAGCTAATGAGTTTCTTTTTCGTGTTTTTGGACAGTTTTGTCATTTTACGAATTAATAAGTCTGCGATTACAATGAAATGAAAATATGAAAATATTTCACGTTTTAAACAGCACACTAGAAACATATTAAAATGAAATATTTTGTCATGATGGAATTATGTGTATGATTCGTGCCCTTTTTTACACCGTGGTTTACATATTTATAGATTTTTTATTGCATGAAGTAAAGAAAGAATTTCGCAGAATTATGTCTCGTGAAATTCATCAGAGATTCATTCCGAGATCTTTAATTCTTCATGTTTACACAGATCATAATTATGAAATGATCTACTTAATTAATGCTCGGATTCCGACAGAAACAGAACGTTAATCGAATCGTGAGAATCGCGGTTTCCACGTAGAAGCCATTACGTTCCGTGAATTAATTTCCCTCGCGCTGATTAAGAATCGCGCGGAAAAGTCTGCCAGGTCGTAAAACAGTACTCGGAGACCATGAAAGGATAATTAATCGTTACTTCATCGATACCGTAACCCATTAGCACTCGTAATTCCACGTAAAAATCCGCTTTTACACGACGATCGAACGTTTCAATTCATCGTTACGGGACAATAAAACTCGTGTCGCATTTTTTCGAAATGCAATTCTCGCAAGTTCGAACTGGAACGAAATATTATATTTCAGTTTAGAAACTTCGGAAAGTTCTCTCTCTCGCCTGAAAAGTTTGATATTTTGGCACTGTTTTTTCTAAGGTGTCTTCAATTCATTTCCACACGTAATAAATGGAAGGAATGTGGTAATCGAAGGGTGATTTCCGAATGGCGGTGGTTGCTTAACGACGAGGTGCGAAAATGTTAAAGACTTCCACGAAAATGCGAGCGTTATAGGCACGGCGAGGCAGCTCAGCTATTCCAGGATTGCAAGGTGTACTTCGCGCATTGCCAAATCGACTGCCGTTTACGAGAAAGAACCTCCGAGAGAAGCCTTCCTGGCGAACTATTCGACTTTGCCAACAATCTCCAATTTTACACTCCACGAACTTTCGGAATTTTATTGCTCCGTGAGAATCCACTCGTTCGATACCTCGTAAGGTCTGATTAATTAAATTTTGATTATGGAATCTCTAAGTGAATAAAGTACCCCTCGAGTTCCGAGATCAGGTAATTTTCTGTGTCTCGATTAAAATATATTTTTACCGTGTACATATTATTATGTATATATGTTGTGTTATTGCACGTGGAATATTAAAAATGTCCTAGGAAAAGAAATGAGAATTATTTAAATTTAGTAAATAAAGAATATCTCAAATTAGGGAATATCATAATTCTGCCGAATTATTCGGAGTCAAATATTATGTTTAGTGTTTCCAAAAAGAAAAAAAAACAGACTAAAATTTAATTATCATATATTATTAGTTATGGGGATATAAAGGAACAACGTTTCAGAGATATCTTCCCGCAAGGCTCACGCGAATCTTTATTGGCGGTGATAAGTGAGTTACGAGTGAATCACGCTGCGCATAAGATATAAGGATACGTATATGTACATATGTATGTATGTAATTGTATATATCCGTGGTAGTGAGGAAGGTAATATTATATAGAGCGAACACGATATCGCGGGCGAATTGGTGACACGCAAAGGTGAATTAGGATATAGAAGTATACCGTTACGATAATGGTGAAAGTAGAGAGACACCCACTTGTTAAACCTTTACTGTTCTCCATATGTCAGCTCCTCGCGTATAAATTAGCATAATTACCGCGATTCTGCTTGAAAAGTTCGTCATCGTTTTGCTACGCTCCGACGATGCGACGGAAATCTTTAGTAATTTCTAACAAATTTAGCAATTCATATTAAGTTATTAGACCTTAAACCTATGATTTTGAAGCCGCAAGAAAGTTTCGGAAACTACAAGTTTAAGTTTAAGCTTTCCAACTGAAACTTGAACACAAATAATATAGAGGTACAAGAATCTAAAATTAAAAGGCGAGAATCTTGCTAACACGTAAGATGGGTTCGCGCGAAGGAAAACTTAATTAGCATGAAGATTTAGCTCGTCTTCCGCGACGGCTGGTCCACCTACTTTTCCAAGCGGTTGGATCCTAAACGCGATCTACAATCTACGAGGATCTCAGAAACAGAAACGGAAAGGATGTCAAAGCCGTTACGGGACCAAGCCATTGAAGGATATGCCACGCAGGATCGCCGAGCTTTCGACTGATGTCATCTACTTTAAAAATCAAAAACACGTGGGCGATCTGCCGCTTCTCGCTAACCAAACCGAGAAATTATTGCTGGCGTTAGTCACTTCTTCGGGCAGATTTTGAGGCCACGAAAAATACAGCGATTTCATCTCAAAGAGTATACAATATCTCTACGTATCAATGAAAAATCTCTGTAAATGTCGAAAGGTTTCAGTATCGACTATTTACTTGCACAAATAAAATATATTATGAATAATAATCATAAAGATGTTTAAAAATAATAATAGTACTAATAGAAATTATGGAGAATAATTAATCAAAAAATTTCAATCTTTATCAGTCTTAAGTTCGATTTAGTCAATTTTATAATTCTACTAGATTATCTGAGTTTCTTTAGAAGTACGATAAAAAATTGATAAAGCACGGTAACGGAATTAATTAAACATTGTAGAATTTTTGAAATTATTAAATAATCAACAGATATTATATATTAAATTGTCTACCGATTTAAAGAATCTAGAAACACGGTGTTGAATTATTCCGTATATTAACTGATTAATTATAGTTTTGGATTATTATATTAACCGATTAATTATAGCGTTATGTTACTATATTAATCCATTAATTATATAAACGGTTCTAATACGAACTCATTTAACTAAAAAAACTGAAAGTTACGTAAGCAAAGCACTTCAAACATGCTTTTATTATTAAAAAAAAAGAATTACGGAAGCAGAGGTAACATTGCATTTCATTTCTCTCTTCAAATATTTGCACTTTCTAAATATGCTAAAATTCATTTAGCTATAAATATTCATTTTTCTACGTCGGCTATAAATATATGTGAAGTAATTCGGCTATAAATATGTTCATAGATATCCAAGAAACGAGAACCTGCGGTTCTGAATAGTAAATTAAACGATATATTTCCCGAAGTAGTTAACCAGGCATTTGTATGTTTATTAGAGTCTTTGTATCGATACTGATAGCATCTACGATCTTCGAGATAAGGATGGAGATCTACGAACAAGTGTCTAGTGTCTATCTTGGAAGACAGGTGACCAAGAAAACGGCCAAGAAAAGGAAAAACACAACACAGTACCAAGATACCGATAAGCATCGTGAATTCAACGGACACGCTTTCGACCTCGCCATTTTTTTCCACCACAATTAATAATAACTGTCTTGCGACAACGGAATCGTATATTATGTAGAAATATTACGGTGACCGAATCCAAAGATACCGCAAGAATTAGTGGGAATTAATTGATGTAATTAAATTAATTATTCCGTGAGTTGTTGCGGATGCTTTATGATGAGAATTATTTAGCGTGTCGTTAAGAATTAAATATTTACTGAAAGATCTAGATTATTTATTATCGATAACAAATTATAGCTGTATAAAATATCTAGGTTTCAGAAATCTCTTATATTTCTGAAATCACGAGCAGCGAATTATGACACATTAACGGGTTACAAAAAAAATCGAAATTCATCTTCGAAGATCCGAGTACAAGAATACCGAGACGCTAAGGCAGTAATACGATATTAGCAAGAATAAAATTCAAAAATCGGGAAACAAGGGGAATAATGTAAGAGGTGGAGCCAAGGTGTGTTTGGCTTAACGGGTTTCTTTCGATGGACGTTAATCTTTGGAAGTAGACTTAGATCTTCCGCTAGATCTAAGCGTATCAAGTATTATCACCGTGAAACGTGTACTATGGGAGTACTAAACCCTTATCAGTAGATCACTGGCATAAAGGATACTCGCAATTGGCGTATCGATAACGGTACGCCTCAAAGACATACCCCGAACGAAAGCACGGTGCCGCGCGTGCCATGCGAGAAATTTCAACTGCAGTTGTAACTCCTCCTTTTTCAGACGTGCCCGAAGAAAACGTATGCAACCGAGAAAGAAACTTTCTTGCGTGAAATACGAAGCAGTAATTCATCGGTGACGTTGGCACGTGGTAAACGAGGCGTGGTGGACGCGGAATCAAATGCCTATTGCAAGTACTAAATACCAAATGCCTGGGAAGGTAGCCATTAAAAAAATCGAGAGGAACATTCGCATGAAATGTTCTGTTTAAAGGAATCTTGCGATATTAAATGTTTTTGAGGTATGTCTTAATTAAGGATATATTTCAGATTTCGATTTATATCCGCATGTAATTTATGTTGCCTGCTAATTCTTGGGAATAATTAGAAATTGTATGCGATTTAATTGTATGATTGGAATAATTAGAAATTTTATAATATTTAATCATATTTGTATCGATTTCTTAAAGCCAGATTTATTGCATTTTATTTTGATTGTTATGCTTAAAGTGATATTAATTATCGTGAGGGAACATCACGAATTAAAATAATGAATATTATTGCAATAAAGAGTACTTATACTATATGTAATATATACATAATTAATTTGATGAAATCAATTAAATAACATTTTAATTTACTTAAAATCAGACCAATGAAGGTTGGAATTCTTAGCGTTACATTTTGTGTACTTTAATAAATAATCGATTGGTACCTTGTTACATCTTATCACATACATACTAATTAAATAATAATTACATCCATATTACATCTTCAATAAAATATTTATTCCAACCATGACTTTATCAAATCCTTTTAATTAAAATCGTTTCCTAAACCGGTCATATTTTTCTCGATTAAAATCCTAGCGATAAACCGGCATCATTATTAAAGAGCAAGTGGCACGCGCGAGCAGATCGCCGTATCAAAAGCAAAACAAGATAAATCTCGACACGCGATGGCGTACCGAGAACTTTTCGCAAGGATGAAGCGAACTGGTCGTCATTGTCGTTACTCATCCCATTATGTCCCTCTCTTTGCACGGTGAAAGGAGATCTTCAACGTGGATCTAATACGATATATCGTCTCGCGGATAGATATGCTTTCAACTTGATAGACTCGAGAACCGAACCGCTTTGTGCGAGGTTAAAAAACCGTGATCGTCTGATATAGAATTAGAATATGGAATAATGAGCTGCGTTCAAGAAAGAAGAGAATTTTCTTGTAGCTCTTTAACTATGAATGAGGAGTGTAAACTTTACGTTGAAGAAGATCCATTAAAGTGAGCGGATGTCTATCGAGCTAAAACTGATTCCACGATAGTTGCAAATATACGAGTTATGTTTACGAACTGTTTAAATGGACTGCCTGCAAAAATGACGATAAAGATCATCAATGGAATTCTTGAATAACATACTTTACAGAGGAATGGAAAATGAACAAGTTCAGTACACTATTGAATTTGGGACCCCTTCACATTTTTGCGATTTTGGGTCGACCAATTTTTTGCCCAAAAAAATTTTTAAACCACTTCTTCCGACCCAAAATCATCCTAGAATATGTTTATACATCATATACCATCGATTTAGGGCATTTAGGAGCGAAATTGACGACTTTGATTTTTTGACAATTTTTGAAGGTATACCCCTTCACATTTTTGCGATTTTGGGTCGACCCATTTTTTGCCCCAAAAAATTTTTAAACCGCTTCTTCCGACCCAAAATCATCCTAGAATATGTTTATACATCATATACCATCGATTTAGGGCATTTAGGAGCGAAATTGACGACTTTGATTTTTTGACAATTTTTGAAGGTATACCCCTTCACATTTTTGCGATTTCAGGTCGACCCCTTTTTTTACCATAAAAATTTTTAAACCACTTCTTCCGACCCAAAACGGTCCTAGAACATGTTTATACATGATCTACCATCAATTCCGATCATCTAGGACTAAAATCGGCAACTTTGAAATTTGTACAATCTTTGAAGATCATCTAAACAATTACATTCCCAAGCCTAAATAAAACACCAAACGAGGAAACGTAGTTCCCCAAGTAAATAATTTCAACGTGTGACAGAACTTCAATCCATTACACGCACGATATAAATCGCGATACACATCTACAAACGCGGAAGTATTAAGAGTCGGTTTCCAAGTAAAAGGGTGGTAAAAAGAAGAGGGGTTTAATATCCGCGTTGAATGGGCTCGAAAGTAAAATTGTCTTAGGCGCTAGATGCTTATCGGTTATCTAGAAATTTTCACATAATGACGGATTCAATGTAAATCAGCTGTGACTCGAGGCAGAGGTGGTGGGACGTCGCGCGTATATCGTCTGCGCGTCCCATAAAACGGGTGGAAGCCAGGAATTTCTTGAAAGGTTATCGGGCGGACAGAGCGAGAAAACCGGAGGGTTTCACGATGCTTTCGCGATCCCCAGGAATAATGTGGAACAGGGCGACAACACACGCGAGACCATAAATCTAACCCTCGACACGTTCCACTGCACACCCGACATTTTTTTATTCTCACGCGCCTTCAAACGGGAATAGAAATCCATCGACGTTTCCGCGTTTCGCCAAATTCGACGTTTCGAAGCGCGCAAACTGTGACTCGCAAATGTGATGCCACACATGGTGCCACACTTTTGTGTGCTTACGAAAAACAATACTAAACCGTGCACCGAGAAAAGGAACATTAAATGTCATAACGAATGAAAAGTGATAATAAAATTATACAGCAAGAAATTACAGTTGAAATTAAATTATGACAGAATTTCATTTAAAATCATAAAAGTATTTACGAAGGCGATATGCTGGCGGATTTTTTTAATCAGACTTCCAAGTCTGCGGAATAAATTGGAGTTTCTTTTATATCGATACATATCATAGTTTACGAGATATGAATTTTCAAATAATACGCTGCTTCAAACTTTGACCAGTGATATTTGAATATATAATAGAATTCGAAATATAATAATTTTAATTTTAATTTAATTCAAATCCATAATTGAGTCCCTCAACAACCAAAGTGACTAACTTCATTAAACAAAAATTACAGAAAATTGATAATTATGAAACGTTAAGCACCGATCATGCGGTTTGGTAGTAAGCTTTGGTAGAGTTAATCACTTTGGCACTTGAAATACTCAATTCTCAATCGCCAATATCAAACACGTGACTGGCAGTATTGTAACACAACAGACACGCCTTTCATTAAATCCAACCACAACTATTTTTATTAACACCGATCCGTCCAAATCGGTTCCAAAAGATCGTATCAAAAAATTCACGAAACCTTTTCTTCGTGAATCAATGCCACATTGAAGGATTCCGAACAAAGAACCATGTACCATTATTAATATCCAACATTAACTTAAATGTCACGCTGCAAATTCGCAAAGAGAATAACATATCGACATCCAGAATCCATTACGCTATAAGCGTGCCAAAATCTCAGCATTAAAAGTCGAACATAGTATCGATTTCTCAATCAAAACGATTTTTCAATCAATTATCTCTCCGCGATCTTGCGTCTGTCGGGTGTGCCGTTAACCGGCTGGCTATTTTCGTAAATATCAATGCCCACTGTTTTTACATGTATATCGATATTGCCCAGCATTCCGACCAATTATGGCCGTTATCGTGTTACTTCTCGCGATACACCATTCGCCAATTTAATATGTAATCGAAGGGTTAAGCAAACGCCCGTGGCAATTACTCACTCGAGTCGAACCGCGGCCGGTCGATTGATCGATAACGAAGGTTATCCGTGCATCGATCCACTATTATTATGTTATTATTACGACGTGACTCATTTCACGAGAAAGACAAAAAATCCGTCGCGAGTTCACTTATCCGCAGGAAACCAAGGTTTTTAAGTAGGCTATATAGCTCTATCTAGAGTTCTTACATTTAATTCCTTTTTCGTTATAATAATACTTATGGAAGTACGCGCAACGATCGTCACCTTTTTCAGTGTGTATTTATCTACATACGTGTCCTCAACTCCAGCATACCATTTAATTAAATTTGTATTCATTTTTTATAGTACTATTTACTATTATACTCGTATAATGTCTGATTATTATACATCGCATGATTTGTGTAATATTTAATTGTAAATATTAATACAGCTAGTGTCGAGCATAATAAAATAACATAATACGACTTGGATATAACACTGCGTTCCAAAGAAGATGAAGTGGTTATTAATATTTGTAACATCATCGAAAGGATTGTTTCTAACAAGTCTATCCATTAAATTCCACCGCACATTCCATCTTCATTTACGATGACAAGGTCGAAAGTTGGACATGTCGAAGCTATCGATGAGTGTGCTGTATTAAAATGATCGAAAGCCCGCGCAGGAGAACCATATTAGCAGAGAGGCTTCTTTATGTACGATACAATAATGTACTTGTACATATGTACAGTGTATACCCGACTAATATGCAAGATAGCTTTCGTCATGCTCCTCCATAATACTTCGTCCAATCAATGCAGAATTCTATTCTTAGCATTGACAGTGTATCAATTGATAGGTATCGGTATCAACAATGACTTACAATCTACATTCCATTAGCTTTCGATACTTTTCCCGTTTCAAGCGTGTCTAATCTTATTAAGCTTTACACGCCTGACGTTTCTATTATCATTCAAATCCTCTTGATTGCCCCGCGAAATTAACGATTGTCAGCTCGGTGATCGAAAATGATGTATGAAGTATCATTTTTTTATTTCTATTGGCAGTTAATAAACGGAGGTTGTCGGACTAGGTAGACATCATTAATTGGTGACTCTAATGAATACGTAAAAAGTATTTTAACTCCGGCAAGAAATTTCTGTATTTTTGATAAGAAATAATTAAATTAATATCTTGGTTCGTTATGTTATAGCAACTGATCATTAGTTGTAATTTTCACATGAAAATATTTATTAATGAATTTCATCTTTTAATAACGATATTATCTACGATCCCTCAACAGTTTGTCTAAAGTCACTACGCGCCTTTTTTCCCGAACCCTACAGTAGATGTCCCTTGATCCACCAAGGAGGATCTATCGGATGCGCTCAATGAGTGGAACGAATGCCACGACACAATGCTAAATTGATTTGCATAAAAATGTTTGCAACCGCTGCATAATGTTGCCTGCAGCATACCTCGGAAGTCCTTGACGAGGTGAGACCTTCCTGACGTCAATCGTTGTGCCAGCTAGTGCGTGCCTACGCACCTTTACGCCTCTTATTCCTCGAACACCCTTACGATCATCCGAAAATGATAAACACTCCGATTGGTCATCCATCATTTCATAATAATACTCATAGAAATTCGTGGAATGTAACTGAATGAAAAGTTTGATGTGTTTTAACACTGAACTATCGAAGAGGTCAAAATGACTTGTAATTTTTCATTAAATTATACGAATATACCACGACACATTATATGAGATTTTATAGACTCTTATTGTATACACATTTAACGCTAATAATTGAATCCGTTAATTAATTTCAATCCTCCAACCATAATTTATATATAAAGATTTGATAAATAAGTATTCGGTAACTGTTTGTATGTAAATATGTTTGGTAGTATAGTGTTAATATGAAACCTTTTCAATCCAATTCCTTTCGTATCGAAATAAAACTTAATGCGAAACTAGTTAAACGCGAAATTACATTCCGTCAAAAAGGAACGAAATTATTATTTAAACGCACTAGAATAGGTGAAGATTGTCGGACGTACTTTAATAATAATTATTATAACGAAAAAATGAAACTAAACAAACGATACGGATATATGAGTGAGTTCAAAGTTACATGTATTATCAACACTTAAATGCTATGTTGAGTCTGGGATCATTGGTGATTAAATGAATTCAGTGATTCATGGAATGCAAAAACTGATGCATTTTGTGAATCGTGGCATTCGATTTTTTTTTACGCTTGCGAATCACGTATTTATGATGTTATCGGTATGAAACACGTGATTCTGGAATCGAGACTGGTCCGTACTTACAAGAAACGTGGAGAATTTACATCCTGTCGCTATGATCCTCCTAGGAGTGACTGTGTCACGAAACACGTTTCAATCGAACCGCTATCGGCTATTAAATAACCATCGATTATATCATAATTATCTTCCAACCAGTTAATGGGAACCTGATCAATGATCGAAGTACTCCTTCCGATCGATCTAACGTTATTTTCAATTAATGATACCTTCGAGCTATGATCTTTTTGCTGGAATATACACAACTTATCTTTCTTGTTTATTTCTGCTTATGCTAAAAAACTGTCCGTGCATTATATCAATCATACTTCTTTGATATCAATCATGTCACTAATCTGAATTACGTAGCAAGAAAAAATATGAATAAAATATTTAGAAACTTCATTCAGAACCTACATTTTTTAATACCGTCTGAAATATCTTGACAAAATTGCATATTGAAACACGTGATTTCGCGTAATTATTAGACATAAGTGATTAAATATTATGAACTTTAAAAGTTGTTCAAAGTTCACGTATAAAAATGGGTTCAAAGAGGGAGTGACCGACTTCGATAAAAAAAGGTTCGGCCGTAAACGGTGGAAAGAGAAAGTCCGGGAAGGGCATTGTTATTTGATAGCGTGGGGAATCATCTATCAATGGCTCGATCGAAGTTGATCGATCGAAGAACACACAGAAGGCAGTTAGGAACGCGGTCGCAATCGATTTGTCGAAGCAGTCGTCAATCTCTCCCCATGTTCAGAGAGAGAGATACATGTGCGTCAAAGGCACGAAGCACGTCAAGGCCGTCACGATTCGCATAGTAGCCCGATACTAGTACTACTGGGATACTAGTACTCGATTATATATTATAGGCTTTTAAAGTAATATCACCTGAAGGTGCACTCTACCTGTCTATAAATTTGTTTTGGGGGCGGAAAGAATTTTTAAACCACCTCTTCCGACCCAAAATCATCCTAGAATATGTTTATACAACGTATACCATCGATTTAGGCCATTTAGGAGCAAAATTGGCGACTTTTATTTTTTGACAATTTTTGAAGGAACCCCTTCACATTTTTGCGATTTTGGGTCGACCCATTTTTTGCCCAAAAAAATTTTTAAACCGCTTCTTCCGACCAGAAATCATCCTAGAATATGTTTATACATCATTTGCCATCGATTTGGCTCAGTTAGAAGTGATTTTGGCGACTTTTAATTTTTGGCAATTTTTGAAGGTATACCCCTTCACATTTTTTCGACTTGGGTTTGACCCATTTTTGACCAATAAAAATTTTTTAACAGCTTCTTTCGACCAGAAATCGTCGTAGAATATGTTTATACATCACCCACCATCGATTTGGGTCAGTTAGAAGTGATTTTGGTGACTTTCAATTTTTGACAATTTTTGAAGGTATACCCCTTCACATTTTTTCGACTTCGGTTTGACCCATTTTTGACCAATAAAAATTTTTTAACCGCTTCTTTCGACCAGAAATCGTCCTAGAATATGTTTATACATCACCCACCATCGATTTGGGTCAGTTAGAAGTGATTTTGGGGACTTTTAATTTTTGGCAATTTTTGAAGGTATACCCCTTCACATTTTTTCGACTTGGGTTTGACCCATTTTTGACCAATAAAAATTTTTTAACAGCTTCTTTCGACCAGAAATCGTCCTAGAATATGTTTATACATCACCCACCATCGATTTGGGTCAGTTAGAAGTGATTTTGGTGACTTTCAATTTTTGACAATTTTTGAAGGTATACCCCTTCACATTTTTTCGACTTCGGTTTGACCCATTTTTGACCAATAAAAATTTTTTAACCGCTTCTTTCGACCAGAAATCGTCCTAGAATATGTTTATACATCACCCACCATCGATTTGGGTCAGTTAGAAGTGATTTTGGGGACTTTTAATTTTTGGCAATTTTTGAAGGTATACCCCTTCACATTTTTTCGACTTGGGTTTGACCCATTTTTGACCAATAAAAATTTTTTAACAGCTTCTTTCGACCAGAAATCGTCCTAGAATATGTTTATACATCACCCACCATCGATTTGGGTCAGTTAGAAGTGATTTTGGTGACTTTCAATTTTTGACAATTTTTGAAGGTATACCCCTTCACATTTTTTCGACTTGGGTTTGACCCATTTTTGACCAATAAAAATTTTTTAACCGTTTCTTTCGACCAGAAATCGTCCTAGAATATGTTTATACATCACCCACCATCGATTTGGGTCAGTTAGAAGTGATTTTGGTGACTTTCAATTTTTGACAATTTTTGAAGGTATACCCCTTCACATTTTTTCGACTTGGGTTTGACCCATTTTTGACCAATAAAAATTTTTTAACCGCTTCTTTCGACCAGAAATCGTCCTAGAATATGTTTATACATCACCCACCATCGATTTGGGTCAGTTAGAAGTGATTTTGGTGACTTTCAATTTTTGACAATTTTTGAAGGTATACCCCTTCACATTTTTTCGACTTGGGTTTGACCCATTTTTGACCAATAAAAATTTTTTAACCGCTTCTTTCGACCAGAAATCCTCCTAGAATATGTTTATACATCACCCACCATCGATTTGGGTCAGTTAGAAGTGATTTTGGGGACTTTTAATTTTTGGAAATTTTTGAAGGTATACCCCTTCACATTTTTTCGACTTGGGTTTGACCCATTTTTGACCAATAAAAATTTTTTAACAGCTTCTTTCGACCAGAAATCGTCCTAGAATATGTTTATACATCACCCACCATCGATTTGGGTCAGTTAGAAGTGATTTTGGTGACTTTCAATTTTTGACAATTTTTGAAGGTATACCCCTTCACATTTTTTCGACTTGGGTTTGACCCATTTTTGACCAATAAAAATTTTTTAACCGCTTCTTTCGACCAGAAATCGTCCTAGAATATGTTTATACATCACCCACCATCGATTTTGGTCGTTTAGAATTGTTTTTGCCGACTTTTCATTTTTGACAATTTTTGAAGGTATACCCCTTCACATTTTTGAGATTTTGGATCGACCCATTTTTCGCCCAAAAACAATTTTGAATCCGCTTCTTTCGACCCACAATGGTATTTTCCACTTTCACAGATGTCCAATTATATCAAAATAAATCTCTTTATGTTAATCACTCATCCATTATTAAATCCACGCATTCCACTCTCAAATTCCACGTGCTTCCCAGCCAACAAAGAAATATTTATCTTTTAATACCCGATTACATAAATATTCCAGAAATTCGTAAATCTCGACCTAATCGTGACTTCGAATCATTCATCAACCACGTAACTCCACATAACTCCCGAGTATCTCGCACGTTTTTCACGCAGGTGTTAATCTATTATCTCCATTATGTTCCGCGTAACGTTTGATAAATTTATTAATTCACCAGGAAGTAAATTATTGCGCGTCGTAAGGCCACGCCTTAGATTCAACCGAGAAATTGCACCGAGTATTACAACGGAAAAATTTGCATATTGGGTTAGCTCGCGAAGTTCTAACACGACAGCAAGATCGCGGAATGAATCGGTTCGCCATCTGCTTCGCTGGACGATGCGAGTTTGTAGGAAATTACTGTTAATTGCACACATGGAACGACAAAGAAAATATGATCGAGATAATTCATTGTCGGTATCGTTACACGAGGAAGTATCGGAGATGAAAGACGACCGTATTGCGTATTCATCGTAATGGCGCACGCACACCAATAACATTATGTCGCCGATTATAAATCGCTGAATCAAAAGGAATGCATGCTTACTTATTTAATATGATGTTTTAACTTCCCATAAATGAATCAGTTCGCCAACGAATTATATTCTAGAACATCGCGGCGAACGAGACTTTTTGTAGCAATCCTAGAACGTTTGTTCTGCGAATTTTTTTATACTCGACGTTCTTGAAAGTATTGCAGAAAATTGTTTGACTATAAGTTTAATTATATTATATTATATTGTATTAAATTATTGGTAGGTACATATTAATTCCTGGATGTACAGATGAACGCATAAAAGTATTCAAACATAAAAATGTGCGTTACGAATAATTCATACGTCAAACGTATAGACACGTGTCAAAGAAACATTAAAAGATTTTACGGTTCGCCTTATTCGGTATCCGTACAAATATTCGCCCACGCGATTAGGTACTCGATCTCGATCTCGATCTCGATGCATATCTTAACTCCTTCATCTCGCGAGATAAATTTGCATTGTATAAGTAATATCTTATCTGGCTTTGGTTGTTCGAAGGAAAAAAGTTCACGTTAAAGTTTCATACGAATGCGGTCGAGAAATATGAAGAATAATGCTTGGAATGTACTGCATTTTGTATAAATAATATTCTTGCATTAAACTATTATTCGGCATTAAACTATTATCTTGACATAAAATTACCAAAAATTACATGAATCAAATAGGATCATTAATCACCCATCATTTTTACATCCAATTTATCAAACCTTAATTTTTTTAAAATTGTAATCCAAGTTAAGAAAGGTGAGAATAAAACAGTTAACGATAAATTGCCGTTGCCTCCACAATTAAATATGACATTGAATCAAAGTTCCATAGAATAATAACATTACGATAATAACAATCCAAGAAGACAATATCATTATTTCAAATTATTTTCCCCACTGATTTCATTGAATCAGCGGAATAAAGCGCGGTGTCGTTGAAAGTTAAAACACGCGGCGTGCGTTTACCCGCGGAGTGCGATACCTCGAAATGACATTATTACTTTGTTATTAACATTTTTCTCGCATTATTTCCACGAGCTCAGGACTGCGAAAGAGGTGAAATCCAAGCGGAACGATGTGAATGACCATTGCGGCATAATATCTATTACGCTGTTCTATGCATCGAGGATCTCATAGACGACTAATGCCATTGGCTTGTTATTAACGTTTTTTTACAATTAAAATAATACTCGGTACATTATCTTCGTGGATCGTGGGATAACCTTGAAGCGCGTGATTGATTATACAATTATTATCCTCTTAAGATAAATTTTTCTAATTGATCACATAGTTGCAGAAAAACTTTTGTGCTGAATTCTGATCTACGCGTAAATCAATTCTATCTCATTGATATATGTGTTGCTTAATAAAATATGTTGCATTAGATCTTATTATTTAATTCTATTAAATAAAATCCTACGTTTTTAATTCTACGATATTTTTTATAGCTCGATTAAAATTTTACCTAAAATTGATGTCAAATGATATCACGAAATTCGTGGGATTTCTTAATAAAAAATATCTTTGCGCATTCATCGTAATATATTAGTAGAAAATATAATAATATATGATAGATATTAGGAGGCTAATATATCATATAATGGAATGATAATAAATAGATATTAATATATTATTACAACGAAAGCGTTATCCAAATATTGTCGTGGCTTATCATAGAAAGATGTTGGAACACTGGAAAAACCTCTGGCTTTACAGTGCATCGTTTTTATCGTCGGTGCAAGGGGGCAGATCGGTGGTAAATGTGCGTCGGTTAGGAAATCACGAATGCAGAACGGGAGTGCAGAATGGAGTACGGGGAATACTTGGGCGAAGATAAAGAAGTTCAAATAAAGCATCGCATTGGAAGCGTCCTCTAAAAAGAAAGGAGAATCGCGGATGTCGTCGGGAGTTTAGATGCGCTTTTAAGATTTAACTCTCTTTCGGGATCGTACAACAGGGAACCGTGGAGCCGGGGGCATTGCGACATCGCTAATGCACCGCGAGTACAGAATGCAGCCGTGGATGCACTGCTAAACTATACCGATACCGAACGCCAGAAGAAGAATTCTCCTACTATGGAAGTCTCCTTGATATCCTTAACTTATTATATTATACATCTCCCTTGATACCCTTCACATCCCTACACCCTACTTTATTATATTTCAAATAATAATACCACTATAATAATGTTGAATGCTCTAGAAAATGTCTAACTACAGATTTACTACAATTGACCTCGCTAATAATGATTAAAATTATAATACAATAAAAATATCTGAACCACGAACGTCAGAAGCACAATATTTACGTCATCCCCCGAAAGTAGCTACATCAACCAGCAGGGTCTAAAATAAATAATCCCCAGCAATCGGCGAAGAATAATAAAGCGAAGAGAGAGAAGTGTTTGCAGAGGGGTCCACATAACAGGAAATCGCAAACGGACGGCAATAGTCGACATTGCGAAACCACTAATGCACCGTGAGTGCAGAATGTAAACCCGAGTATACCGTGAGTCCGAGGAACTACGAAGAATCCTCTCTCGTGTATATCGAAGGACGTCCTTCGTCATCAAAAGACAATGCGCCGAGCACCAGCAATGTCTCACGTTATATCGCTTGCATTTTCTCGTCTTACGTTCAAGTACCGGCGCGTAAACGCTTTCAACGTGCATTGCGTACTCTTAACGACACGGCACGACATATCTTCCTTCGTCCTTCTCTTTATCTCCACCTCGATGTAATTCCATCCTTCTCACAATCAAGTTTCGCGCGAGTTTCATTAATAACTTCGAGTACCCTCGGAGAATAACTTGGCCTCTTTTTCGGAATTTTTCATCGAGAGTGATAGTTGTTTATGAAAAATATCCGGGACCTTGATGTTTCTCCTTCTCTTGTGATTATCTTCTATGTATGCGTGTCGCGAGTGTATACATGTTTAATATACGCGTGTTTCATTCATCATTTTTTACCGATTTATCGCACGCGAAAATATCGAAAATCAAATCAAATCATTGCGACCAAAAATGACCATAATTTCGTAACGAAATAAATATCAATTAAATGAAGTACGCGCATATAAATGTCACTAAGGATTACATTACGTCTCACTGTGTCAAATTAAAATCTCACGATGTACTTCGAGAAGGTGTTCGCAAAGTAGCTGATCAAACGATTGCCAATTAAAGTATCGAAATTTAAATCACAACGAGTGATGGACTTCTTTCCGCGAGCCACTATGTGCATACGGCTATCAATCGAAATGCATTAACGACTGATTTCCTTTGAAAAAAAAGTACGACGCCGGTATTTGTGACGCATTATGCTTGCCACATGGAGCGTGAACACGTAACAGGTCGAGATCACGCGTGTGTCCATGTGTATGCACATATGCTCGCCCGTCAGATTACAATATATTATCAGCACGGGGCGTATATCGGCCGTGAAACACCCAGAAATGATATTTACCGTAAGGCACTATCCATTGGCTCGCAACGAAGAAAGGAGTGGAGACGGAACATGTAAAAACCATACAATTACCTTACTACTTCGGATATTGTTTTTTAATCTCTGTCTCCCCCCTCGTGTTTGTTCAACCATAAGAAAGAAGTCAGATTTTCTCTGCCGCTCGTGACTTACGGTGGACGAACTTACTAATAACGGTACGGAGGACTACCATTCGAGACTACCATTCGAGACTACCATTGGAAACCAGACGGACGAACCCCCTTTTCCTTCTTTACTTTGACTGCTATTAAAGATTACTTTACGCTAAATTAAACACTTTCTAACATCTTGTCGGACAGGCTTATATGGTCATAAAACTGTCGGGAGTGGAGACTTAATGCAAAAGTTCAAAGATATATGGGAAGTTTGATGCGTGGTCGTCGTAAAAGTTTATCAATTTATAATGCATACCGCGTGATAAATAATAAAATAGTGAATTGATTTAAATTTACCACATTGGGTATCTAGAATTAATGAAGTATATTCAAAGTCCACTTTGGGTTGCTACGAATGGAATAACGTGATTTTCAAGTTAAGTAAAAAATGAATAGAAATGATCAAAATGGGATGAAAGTAACAAGTTCCAATATCTATTGATTTCAACGCTGTAATAATAGAACGAAAGTAACCGACATTATTGGTTCCCATTTTTTAATAGAATTATCCAAACGTACAATGACTCATTGTTTCAGATTTCCTATACCTTTATTTTTCGTACATGACGCACATAATTAAATCCATTAATTAACTTACATACTCCAACCGTTATTTATATATAAATCAATGTGTAGACATAACTGAGTATATGCTCGGTAGTTCTAGTGTTAAGACATAATTATTTTATAAAAAATCCAACTTAAGAGTCATAGAAAAGCAACGTTGCTTTTCACCGGCAAGTAACTTGTGAAACCGACCGAGCCAAGAGTAGTTTTGCGGGAGAAACAATTAATAGTGCAAGATGGAAAACGCAACTAGTACGCGGGCACGTTGGAATGCGCGTGATGTGCGTAAAATCGACAATCCGAGCTCGTGATTGCACTACACGGGAATGAAATTAGCATCCAACAGAATCGCCATTAGTAGTAGGACAGAGAGATGTAATACGGAACGATAGGCGTATTTGTCGATCGCCGGTAGACTCGGAACAACTCCAAAGTAGTTTTTACGTAATCTTATCCTTGATTTCGATGCACTCTCTTGTATGTCCTTATAGGCCCCTCCTTACCGCCTTAGGCACACGTATGCATTAAGACGTTCTATTTTTTTATTCATTACCATATCAATAAAATTATCTCCGTCTTCTTTGAACTCAATTATCAATTTCGAATAATTATATGTGGATCCCCGAATACTATGACTTAGTTTTATTAAGCCGAGCTCCATTATTATTTTTCTAGTATATTTTAGTAGTCGGTTTCCCTTTCAAAAAGAATTAATAAAAAATAATTTCTCTATCAATGTCTAGAAATTATAATTTAACTGATCAAGTTGTTATATTACATTATATTTAAATTTTAGTATAAGCTTGAAATATTATATTCCCATAATATTAATACGCTGTTATATTACATTCTTATCATATTATATTCCATAAAAGATACTCGCATGTTCAAAGCACCGATTACGAGGAATGTTAAAAATCTGCGTCTGCAATTTTCGAATGATCGTCGAGTCGATGCCATAAAGTTAACTTTGTGGCGATTCCGCATAAATTACGGAAATGTTAAAGCACGTGTTTGCCGCATTGAAATGCTTCCCCGTCTTTCATTAGTTAGATAAACCCTGGATGCGAATGCGGCATGCATACGCGGAAAGTAGTCGGATCAATCGTTCCATTGTTCGTGGAGATAGGAAATAGGTGAACGGAAACCGATTTAATAGCTAATATTTCATCCGACTTTACACGCGCGACTTTCATCAAAGGCCGCTTAAGTTACATCGTCGCAAAGAAATTATCTATCTAGCATTTTATATGATTAATAATTTGTAAAGTTCACTGAACACCCCGATTATTCGATGTAACTTACAAATTGAATTTAGTGCAAATCAAACATATCTTGTAATACGATTATTTAAAATTGAAAAGGGTCTATGATATTAAGATGTAACGTCAATCATATTTATTACTAAATAAAAGTAATTATATGACGATTTTTTAATATTGTCGAATTGAATTAAATTATTTAGATATTCTTTGATGGATGAAAAGCTCGTAGAATTAATCAACTAATTATTAGTTAACTAATTAATTCGAAATTTCTATTGGCACCATGAAATTCGTTATCCATCTCAAAAATCAATAAACTTCGCGCGAACTTCATCTTATAAACGTTCTTCATAAAAGGTTAATTAACGATCAACTAATATTAATTCCGAACCCGGCTCATTTCTAATCTAATTAATCTCGCTTTCCAATTAAGAAGATCCTCTCATTAGTATCTCCCTGACCGATGATTCATATAATTATAACTCTGCCACGACAGTTACAGGTTTACCAACGCCATAAAACATGTCATACGAATTGGGAAAGTTAGAAACCCCCGGAGAACCTTGAAGTTGGATAAGTAAGGCAGATTAAAGTGTAAAACGATACAGCAATAAATCCTGATCGAACTTCAACCCACAATCTATTCCTGGCTGAACATTTTACAAGGCTTACATAAAAATTGCTGGTATTCCGTTACGAAAAGTGATAATGAAATCAGAGTTCAGAGAGCCAATAATAACATGTTGGGTAACGGCAGCGATGCTGTCGTACAGAAATCCACGGGCGCCAAAAATAGAAGTGCATCGACGACCACTAATGGAATAATTAACTTCGACGATAATTACGAGGAAGAATGCTCTCTCTACGAAACAATCACGGAGGCTATTATTTATAGTCTTATACGGGATTTACGTGGCCGTCAATCAACCAGCTCGAACAATAACGTAAATGTCACAGAGATTTTGCAACGTCCCATAGAAAATTTCGCGTGCCGAGAAAACTTTATACTCGAGAATAAATCATCCGCAGGAAAGCCGTCCAATTACGTTCAAACTCGAAGTAATTACGGTATCATTATCGACGATCAAACGACAGGTGATAAGAGAGATCATTTCTTGTCGTTTCCTACGAGAAAAAGCCTCTTTTCAAACGTACCACCATATGTCATTTTTCATAACCTACATTGTTCATGTTCGACAAAACTTCCGAAGAACTTGAGTGGGTGTTTAAAATGGAGGTATTCAACATCCACGCCAAAAATTGTATTGAAGATTATAATGAAATCCGGGTACCGATTGGTGTCCAGTGATGATTGGTCCGCGAAGTGGAACATGTCTTTCAATAATTTAATGAACGAGGAACGTTTACAGAATTTTCAAAAAGTAACTCTTTCTAAGCATATACTGTGAGAACTGGAAATATTCGTACACCATAGTTCGATATACTTCAAAATTCAATAACTTTGTTATAGAAAGAGGAAATTAATATTACTTAATATTAGTATTTCACGCCAAAATATAGATAATTAAACAAGCTTCAGAATGATATGAAGTTTATAAATACACATAAAGACGACAAAAATAGGATCTCCGTTTCTCACCGAATATCAGTATTCATCAAACTCTTTCTATTACGCAACTATTTACGAAGCATTTTACGAACAGGTGAATTGTTTCCCCGGTTCGCGCAACCTCGGAAACAAGGATGAATTATGGAGGCATTTAAACAGAATGCGTCTTAAGTTCGGCAAGAAGGAATTCGATTTTATGCCGCGGAGTTATGTTTTACCGGAGGATATGCAGAAGTTTGCGAGCACGTGGCAAAGGTATGGTGTCGGTAGCACGTGGATAGTTAAACCACCATGTTCGGGTCGCGGTCAAGGTATCAAGGTGATTAATCAGTGGTGGGAAATACCGAAGTGGCATTCGGCGGTCGTTCAACGATATATTTCCAGACCTAAACTCATTAACGGCTCGAAATTCGATTTACGAATCTACGTACTCTTAACGAGTATCAATCCCACCAGGATATACGTGTACGAGGAAGGTCTCGTTCGCTTTGCTTCCGTTAGGTAATTCGAAATCACCAGACAGCATTCGTTAACAGTGAATCTTAACCTGTTATTAAGTAATTTCTTTTTTTTTTGGAATGTCTCGTATAAAGAATATTAGACAAGTCTGGGATGCCTGAATCATATCAATCACTATTTATTAGTATTTATGAGAATTATTATTGGAATTATCAACGATGTATTGAAATATGTCCGAAATCAGACTGATTAATTTAATTTTGTTCATTTCTTTAACATGAATTTTTCATTTGATTTTGATAATCGCATTTTCTGCGATATTCATAATTAATCATAATGTCAGGTTGATCTGATTTTAATTAATTTTAATATTGCATAACTCGTTTCATTTTCTAGATATATTCACGGTGAGTCAAATCTAAGTGACAGATATATGCATCTAACAAATACGAGTATTAATATACAAAATTCGGCATATATTATGAATAATGGAGTGAATTTATTCAGAGGTCACAAATGGCCGCTGAGTTGTTTGTGGTTACATCTCAAAGAGGAAGGAGTTAACGTGGAGAATTTATGGTCCAAGATCAAAGATATCATTATTAAAACTATTATATCGGTGGAACCCGCTTTAAATTCGGAAATCTTTGAAAACGTTAAATCTTATTACAATTGTTACGAATTGTACGGATTCGACGTGTTACTTGATGAAAATTACAAGCCCTGGTTGTTGGAAGTTAATGTTTCCCCGTCGTTGCAAACCGGGTCGCCATTAGACATCGATGTAAAAGTACGTAAATATTTCATAATAAATACGAAATTACATTGAAAAAATTGTTAAGTTCTATACTTTATACGTGAATTAATTTTAATTAAAAATTTTTTAATTTAATAAGATATTGAATAAAAATATGATGTTGTTTGGATTATGTTCTTATCGAGTCCTTTTCGCCGCAACAAATAATTTATTGTAATTAGTTTTTCGAAAAAATTCGAATATACATATAATTCATAATTGAAATAATTATTTTCTTTGGCTAATTATGTACGATTTAGGCCATAAAAAAATTTCTTTACGAATTTTTAGAATATAACTCTAAATATTTATTTCATTGCTCAAATAAAAAAATTGAAGGAGTTCTGAATTAAAATAGTATTTCCAACGCAATTTAAATCTAATGCGCAAAAACTCTTCCAAACCGACGAAATCTACTTTCTCATCTATTTATTTTGAATCGAATAAACACTTCATTCGAGGCGCGATAATTGCGATTAATCGAACGGTAAGTCACGCGAATATATTTATCCACTCTTACGCCACTGGACTCAAAACACTTAAATTCCTGTGTAATGATGCGCGGAAATAGATTTCGGAAGATTGGATGGTGAAATGTTTATAGATGCCATCGATCTGATTCAAGAAATTTCTTCGATGAATTTCGTCCATTGCTATTTTAATACTAGAACTGCGGACAATATATTCACGTATACCTCTTTCAAAATAAGGATGGATGGAAAAAATAAATTAATCCATTTAATTAAATCCATCATGCAACGTGAGTCGCAACAAATCTCGGAAAATGGAATCTGATAAATTAGCACGTTTTTTATTCAATTCCGCGGATCCATCACTTTGATGGTTTCCGTAATTCTAGTATTAAATATCGTAACGATGGTTATGCGGTTAATGACGCCTTTTTATTCTTTATTTAAAGGGCTCGCTCGTGAAAAATATACTGAACATCGCCGGTTATCGAATACCAAAAAATAACGATAAAGAACTGAATCGAATACACGATTCGAATACGTTCGACGATAGATTATACTCTAAAACTCTAACTTCGGAAGAAAACACAAAACAGAACGAAATAAATTCAATGAAAACACGCGAAGAATATCTTCGAGCGATTCTCGAAGATTTAACCAGTGACGATTTGAAACACCTTATTCGATTCGAAGATGAAGTCACCGCGGCGGAGAAATTCCAGAGAATCTTTCCTACCAAGGAATCTTATTTGTATTTGAAGTTTTTTAAGGTCGAGAGATATTATGATCGACTGTTTGACGCTTGGGAATATTGTTATTCTGATAATAAAAATGAAGGTGTAAAGAAATTGAAGAAAATGTGCGAGGATATGCTGCATTTAGAAACGAAACCTAATTCGTTATAATTTAATGAAGAAATGGAATATGAATATTGAATTTCTTCAATGAAACAGTCTCAGTCGCAGACTACTTTTCAATACCGCTATCTAATCAACGCTCGTAAAAAATAAATCCTATTTCTTCCCGATTCGAATGTTTCAGAGAACTCCAAATGGAGGCTGCATCTCGGTACATCCAGTCAGGTAATTGTTCTGTCAACGACACAAAGATGCACTTTGATACGTCAACCTACGCATTTCCTCGATGAATCGCTGCTGTTTATTCAGCTGTGAGATTCCGATATAAATCAATTTCTATCAGCTTTGATTAATGTACCTTTCTTGGAATTATTGATAAGTTTACGGCTAACCATGAAGTATTTTTTAAGTGATTAAGTTTCCACTTGTTAGTGGATTCGATGTAAGAATATCGCTACTCTACGTTAATCTACGAATATAACTAATTATATCATCGGTAGTTCTAGTATTAAATCAATTATTATAATTGCAATGAAATGATGAACTAAAACGTGTCAGTTGATGGTATTAAAATTATAATAAATATTGAAGCTAAAGTTTTACTAATAAAATGTTGAAGCAAAGATATTTTGGTATTCTTATGAATTAATGAATAAAAGTGTTGTTGAATTAGATTCGACATGGATTAAAATACATTCCTTTAAACATCCCGAAATAAAAAAAATAAGAAATACATTTCACCGCGATGAAAATAAATGGTGTTCTAAAATAATACAATTTGAAACCGCAACGATGTTGTTATATTCTGCGTTTTATGAAACAGAACATTAATTCTGTGCTCAAAACAACCACTTCAAACAATCCCTTATTTTTCAAAAAACTTTCAAATAATCCTATCCCTATTTTCCTCACAAATTTATTGTTTCTATCAACCGAAACAGAGTTAGAAACGGATTCTATGCAGCGGTATGAAAATAATTCCGAACAATAAACCGCGGTCATTTTCTTAACCTGCAGCGTATCATTACAAAGATATAATTTATTTAAATGGAAATGAATTGCAATGCACGTAAGAGAACACAACATGAACTTAACAACAATCAATTCAATTAACATTTCCTACGTAACCTTTCAAATCTACATAGAACTGCAAAACTCAAGTGAAACCTACAATTCAGTGCAATAAAAATAAGGCTGACTAATAAAATAGCACGGTTTCCTTAACCTGGAAATCACGGCAAACGGAATACAATATAGTGACACAAAATAGCCAGTAATTCGTGCATTTACTTTAGCATTGCAGTGCACCACGGTTTCGCAACATTTTTCCAAATTGCAGCAAGTTGTTCGAGTAACATTACAGTTGTGTTATTCCAGGACACTTTAATGTCCCGGTAATTACGAGTTACGCAAAATAACAAGCACTCAGTGTTGGCACTCGAAGCGACTCGAATTAACCGAGGAGAAAGAGATTCCACTCGGGCTTCCTGTAATCGATTCCTCCACGTGGGAATATGATAACGTAATTATTCTTCCATAATATTGTATTGAATCATATTATTATATTATGTATTGTATTATTAGTCGATCCGGTTTACACTTTTAGAACCAATAAGTCGATACTTTTTAATGTAAACTATTTATATGCACGAACTTTCTGGCCAACCGAATAATTCGAGGTATTATTATCCGCAATAATTTCGGATGCTCTCAGCTCGTCATATTCGTCGAAGATGACGTAAGTTCGCGGTGAAAGCTTCATCGACTTCAGGAACGTGAATCATTTCCTGAAAACTCTTCTCTACTTCCAGTTTTCAGTTCAGTGACACGATCCTCGTAAAACTTCGATCATCTTATCGCGTGCATCTAACCTACTTCTTTTTTCTAATTACCGGCGAGGGGACACTAATTAATGTCGTTCCTACGTATTCATGATTTGCTATGGGCGTACACGAGCATGTTAATTACGGTAATAGATGCTCAGTCTGCACTTAACTATATTTTTCTACGAGATTTTTTTTACCAGGTAATTGCCATTTTTTTCTATTTTTATATCGAGGGCAATTAGTGCTTGCAGTTGTAAAATATGCATGGCTGACATGAATTACATCCGATGACATAATTATTGCATCTTCGTGATGAATAATAATTATGGTGTGAATATCGTTGAAAAAACTGCGCTTGTTCCAATTTATTTGTAAGTTATTAAATGGAGAATTTCTTTATTCCACTACTTTAATAACTTATTAAGTATCTTTGATGCAACAAGTCGCTCTCGTTGAGTAACATTTAAATATTTTTTCTTATTTTATTTGGATCTCTTGAAAATTGGATTCTTGAATCGTTAAATTAAAAACTATTGACTGTAGAATAAAATGTAATTTATGTTCACATATTTCGAAATTGGAATGAACAATTAACATGATGTTATTGCTCCTAATTATTCCTACTATTCTAGCTTTCAATGGTTCGCATTAATATAATATTACGGTGTAATAATTACAACAGAAAAATACCAAAGAAAGCTTTCACGACAATAAAGAAAATGCTTTTACAACCCTTCCACAATAATGATCGAGTAGGGTTTTTCAACCAGTCGTTAACCCAATGTGAGTGATCGGTTTTACCGATCCTTGCAACTGTCGTTCGGCAAATCCTCGAGAGGGTCATTCATAAAAATTCTCTTTCACTAGTCGCCACTTTTGTCCTTTTTCCCTTTTTTCCGCAGGGATTTCAGTGAGTTCCTATAATCCTCGGTAGCGCGTTTATCTGACAATTTCTTTGCGGAAGTAGCAAATACTATTTGAGTACCCTAACCCTCGTAATACCTGAAGTGACATTGAATCCTAGATAAACTTTTCAGGTAGACGTTCCAAAGAATTTTCTACGAAATTTGAAACCGAACCTCTAATTATAGTTGAAAGCTTACACTGAATTTTATTTTAGTGCATGACAGGCTTACAAGATATTTGTGTTTTAAACGTTGAAAATGATATTTTTGAGGGAATATTAACGCGAACCCTGGTGTACCAAATACTGTATTTTAACTTCTATAATATTATATAAGAATATATAATTCTGTGATATATTTTTAATCAATATAATTTCACTATTTATTGTTGCTGGCATCAAAATTAAAAAATTGTAACATATACAATTCCATAATATATTTTTGATTAATATAATTTTACTATATACTGAAAATAGTATAAATGGTACTTTAAACAAATAATAATAACGGAAAACATAATTGCTATAAAATCACGAACCAAACTGTGTTCGTTGATGATATTATGGTACTAACTTATGTTGCCGGTATGAAAATTACAAAATTATGAACCAACAATCAGAATAGTACAGTTTCATGAGGGTCAAGTGATTCCCCGTTAGAGCGTTTAGCGGACACCGTAATAAATGTAAAAGTTTACTGGTGGTTAAACATGGTAAAGTACTGTTTACCTTAGCCACGTTTCAACTGTCGCATTATTACCGCGCGTAGGCTTGCGTGACTTTAACAATCAGAGCAGAATGGGAACGAGAATTCCCAACCTCGCAAATCTGTGTCTTTCAATCCACCTAATTGCAGATTACTACTATTATTTTCGAGATTATACACCTCCCTTTGAGATGTCCTTACAATCCTCGGAAAGACCTGTCAATATAATTATCAAGCACACCGTGTAATTGATACGCGCTCTTCACAGTGTTCTATTATGAGCTTACTAATTACCAAGGCTAACTCGCTCATCAGACATAATTATTAATGACTCGTTCCTACTAAATACTATATTATTACAAACTCCTTGGATCTAAATGTTTATAATGAATTTCACTATTTCCGTACTACTTCGAACTCGATTTTTGAAAAAATCACCCTGTCAGATATTATACATCAATTTTATAAATTAATTATTAAAATTCACCAATCTTTCTAATCGCTATATAAATTAAATATTACAATATTAGAAACGAAAGAATTTCATTCATTCATTCGAGAATTTCATTGTTAATTAATATGAAAAATATCCTACGATTCGGCCGACTAATATTGCATACAAATATATAAAAAAACAAGCTAAATAATAATTCCGAAGGCATCCACCAAATAAAATGTTCAAAATCAACCACAAAATAATAAGTTATCGAAAAGAAAGTGAAACGATCGGAGGGTGAAAGATACTTCCAGCATCTCGGATCACGACATATTCTTTGTCTCAACCTGTTGTTGACTCACACCGGTGATTAACCGGAACGTTTTACGCACACATGGCGGCGGACGCTCGTAGATGATAATTGATAGGTGCCTAATAAGCGAGGATGAGCCGCCGCTAAGGTAAATATGATTACCGTATCAATGTCCGTTAATCGTGCGACGATAAACATAGATGGGAATCTAATTCGAGCAACGCTTTCACCTATTCATTACCGATCATTCGTTCAGGTAGCAACAATTCAATCGTGGACACTCGTCGTTCGGTTTATTCGAAGAAGTGGGGCTCAGCCGCCCGAAGGAATTAGAAATTTTCATACCTAACCGTTCACTGAAACTCATACCGTAAAGTCTCCCATGTAAACCCCGCCGATTCGATAACCTTACATCGGCCATTCGTTCCGCTGATTAATATATAATGCGGTGAATAAAACCAACTAACTCAAGTAGGACGGTAGAATGCCTGGCTTTTTAACATCTACGATAAGTGTGTCACGTTCTAATGATCCGAGTGCGTTTATTTTTAACACTCAAACTACCGGCGATTTATTCAGCTATATTTGTATATTAAGTGTACGTCCTTAAAAAAAAGAACGAATCAAAGAAAAAAATTAATCGATTTATTTATGTCCATTGTGCAATGCCAAATGCGAAAAATCTGCAAATATGAAACGTCGTAAATTTGGACATTTTTATTAAATGCTGTGGACCTCGTTATTTTTACTGCTTTCGAAGTTCGAGTGTAAGTTCTGATGTAAGTTCTTTAACACTATTTCTACCGCGGTTTTATGGGTACCTATTTCAACTAAAAACTGTCTTTTGGCACTTTTACAATTATCATAGAAAAAGTCGAAAAGTCGATTCAGGAAAAATGATTAAACCTGGAAAAGAATTTAAGTTACAATTTTAAAAGGTGTCTTTGGACATAAGGTAAATAATCACGCTGCTTATATATTTTTTATATCATAGTTCAAGTAGTGGCAGTAAAAATTCGTCCCTGAAGCGGTAATACATACAAAAATCATCGTAACTCAAACTATTTAAGCTTTGTATGTAATCATTGGCAGATAGACATTCCACGTGACACATCTACGTTAAGAATGCCTTCTTTCCAGAACCCAGCGTTACAGGGATGCCTGTCTAATTGCCGTATCACTTTCTCCGTTTGATTAGTCGTTTCACCGTCGATATCAATTGATTTAGTTGTCCGATCGGCTGCCGCCGTATCGGAATCTTAAAGTCGAAAGTGTATTTCGCACCCGGGAGCAATGTCAGTGACCTTTAAACACCGCTGACTGTCAGTCAGTTAAAACACCGACAGTTCGATGTTCTAAGCGCCGTATTTATAACATATACAGAGTTTCAAGCAGGAAGATCTATGTTTTTATTGGCTAAGCGATAAGATACGATGAGACTTTTACCGAGGTTTTCATAATTATCTTCAAAGACTTAGATATCTTTAAGAAAATACGTAAAAACAAATTCATACGTGTTATTAGAAAACTTAATCGTGCGAACTTGGAAACCAACATTTATGCAAACTTCTGTTATGAAATATAAAACGTAGTGGAATTTAGAAAGTCACCGATCATTAAAATAGTAAAAATCAATATTGTTGTATTATATAATAAGCTGTCTAATTATTTCCATTAATTGCAATAATACAGAGAATAATTAATGCATTATTCGGATGACATTAAACCACCAAAATCTTGACGGACAATTTTTTTTATGTCTTTTGCACGAAAATAAATATCGTTGAATAATTAGGTGACCTATTTCCTTATAATATTCTATTATGTTACAAGAATTAATATATCCGATTGATTTAAAACTGGCGATAATTTAAATCCAACCCAAAATTCTCATTATCTACAACCAGTGCCATTAAACATTTGATCAATATCGCACACGGAACACTTTATTAATCGGTCATTACCGATCTCACATCCGCATACGTCCGATTAATAAAGCGGGCATTCTAACGGATAATTCAATAAAGCGAAAATCTTAATCACCCCGCGCATGACACAATAACGAAACGAATTGCGTGCACGTGAAAATGATAAACGCACGTCCAACCAATGTGCCAATATTTTAGGATAATTCAGATGCCTGCAGATGACTGCGGAGATTAGATGAAAATTTACGAGCAGAACACTCAACCATTTCCCCGTCAATGCCGGCATACAATTTCCCCTCCAACGATTTTCTAATACATGATCCGCACTCCTGAGAATATTCTTACATAATCCGAATGCCATTCGCGAGGAAAAATCCGTTACACCGGAACTATGTAAACTATCTAGTTTAGCTTAATTACTATATCCAACGCGTGATATATGAATCATCCGAAAGTGACTCAAAGCCGGAGGAAAGATTGACATAAGTGTTTAATGACCCCGAGAATTGAGTCGATTTAAACTCAGCCATAAGAAAAATACGATCTAATTGAAATGATTTCCTTCCTGTTTTTTACCTTCTTATCAATCGTATATTTCTATTAAATCAAAAATGTCATATTGATCGAAAAATTGGCACGACAGAAATATTAATTTATTTATAAAATCATCATAAAAGTTGTCATATAATAAAATTGTGTTTGTGTCACCATACAAATTTGCAACTGTTAAGTTAGTGTTTGACAATATTTGTGAAAAGCATGCAACGAAAAACCTTGGATATCCGGACAAGAATGAATTAGATTAAATCAGACACGCATTATTACCCCGTAAAACACGTGTTCGAATAATCACTCGATTATTTTACGAATCCATGTATTCGTCGGGA
Organism: Nysson spinosus; assembly: GCA_910591585.2. Classification (NCBI taxonomy): domain Eukaryota; kingdom Metazoa; phylum Arthropoda; class Insecta; order Hymenoptera; family Crabronidae; genus Nysson; species Nysson spinosus. The sequence goes on along the minus strand of OU342843.1, from coordinate 2,410,016 downwards.
GATCATTGGGAACTTAGGATGCCGAGATTCATTCGCATTAGCATTTGATTACAGTATTACCGGGTTACACGTAGAAGGCATAAAAAAAGCCCCATTAAAATTGCAATTATTCTGTCCGATAAGACATCGAGTAAGTTATGCATGCACGTGCGATGGTTTTGTGCAACGCCGCGCGATGAATGTATGTGTTTACAAAAAAAATGATAATTCCTGTATGAAAGGAGTACTTGGTGCACGGTATCGTGGTATTTAGTCCACGGTAGCGATCCGATATATAAAATATGCGTATCGTTGACTATCTAATGGCCGCAACGACGAATTCAATGCACTCCTTTTTTTGCCATCTACGACAATTTGTCGTATTATTCGCGACTATCGTGCCAAACCGATCACCCGGCTCGATTTCGAGCAACGACACTCGTTAAAACAACGAGGACAAAGTGCATTTAATTTCCAATAGAAAGTGCCGCTATCGATCACGTTGCGCACTTTCTTTCTTACGACGATTACGTATAGGAGGCCAGTGGAGTTCAAGGAACGGCATATATATATGTTTATATGTATATATCTGTACACTGTACAGCAATGTATGGATGTACGAATGCCTAGGTAGAAATGTTGTATGACTTGGTTGCATCTTTCGTAGGACTCACGTGTCTATCGTGTATTACCATCTTGCTGATTAACGCGGAAATGTGTTTGGTAATGTCTTAGGAAGCTGACTCTCGCTTCTTCGGATAATAAGTGACGAGGGATTCTTTTGCAAGAGAAAGATTAGCGAACTATGATTAACGGGGAGGTGGAATATCAATCTATTTCTGGAAGCTAAGAATCAGTAGCTAATCGAATTACTATTGATTTATGTATAATCAAGAAGTTAGTGTAAAAAGCCATTCATTTACTATAATTTCAAGGACAATCTTGAGACTTTTTAGTGAACATTTATGAGATAAGAAACACTACTGGCCAATACATGACTGAACAATAAAATTACACATGATTTACACCTGTTTTTTAATTAAAACAATTGTACTCCTATCCGAAATTCTTGATTATAATAGAATGGCGAAAATTAAAATATAGCGAAATGAATTCTCTCCGAATGGAAATGTAAAATAAAATATAATTACACGAAATTTAATTGTAATAAAAATTACTTGCCTAGCTGCCATGGTAGCGAAATAATTCGTACATCTTTGGAGTGAGTAGACATTGTTATGCCGCGAGAACGTAAATAGAAATAGACGGGATCTGATATAAACACAGTTTTTGCTAGCTTCAAGTACGCAGTCCGCGGAAGAACAACAAATCTCTGGGTGCGGTTAACACTTATACACATCAGTAATTTTAATGCAAAAATAAGAATGACTTCCAGCACTCAAATATGTGCAACATCAATAAAATTCTAACCACTTCAATTACTCTCCGATTAAAAAATGAGCTTCTTTCTGCTCTCCAATGAGTCCCATTATAACTAGAATTAACATTAACTTACTATAGCTCCATGTAACTTTAAAGTCGCATACTCGACTATGCATATCTTTGATTACATTTTATTTTTTCGTTGTAATAATTATTATAAAAATACGCGCGACGATTGTCACCTTTTTTCGGTGTGTTTAAGTAATAATTTCGTTACTATTTTCACGTAATGTACCTTCGTTAGAATTATAATTCGTCATAAATAGAATTCCAATCTATGTTGGTTGATTCGTCAATTAACCCAAAGTAGACTCTAATTCACGTTTATTAGATTGGAATCGTATATAAGAAGAAAATTGTACTAGATTTTGTCGAAAATACGAAGAATAAAGCTTATTGTGGGAATTTTCTCCTCCGTCACGTGGTCGCGTACGTGTTAATTAATTTCCAGATGATCGAGTAAGAAAGATAGTGCATAATCAGCGACCAAAGTCAGCGACATTAGACGCACAAAAGCACTGCAGACACGAAAGAAGAGAATGACGTGCAACGTTTCTATAGAGCGGTTAAATATCGAAGGTAACGCCTCTTACTCTTGTACATAATGTACCACGGCACTTGTAACTGGCTTGCGAGTATACGTGCCGGTACATTAATCCTCGAACCGTACCTCCGAGTTTCGATTTCTACCACGGAATTCGCATGCTACCCTGCCGCGAATATAGGTTTGATCTTTTCCACGATGTTACCAGAGAGATATCAAACGCGACATACTTACTAACAATCGACATTACGACGCCAATAAAATCCTACCAGTCAAACCCGATCGTTCGAAGTTAATCACAAGTTGATCGACTTATTTCAGTTCGTAAACCAACGAGCGCCGAGACGTTCGCTTTGCTCGATCAACTGATCGTTCGCGAACACCGTTCCACAGAAATCGCACATTAAATGCATGCAAATTATAATTTGCCAGTGGTTTGATTACCTGTTAATGCTTGAAGTATTTAAGGATTAGTGATTTAGATGGAAGACGTTAAGGAATTATGAATGAATAACTTATATCTCGCCGAATGTTCTATCACTATGTTTAATTATTGTAAAAAGAAGAATGCCGCCTTGTTTTTTTAACCTTTTGTCATCAGAGGTTTCATACGCATTGAGTTTGCGTCTAAGTATTTATTGCTATGTAAATATGTGCTATGCTTTCGAGTATTGGTGTTACACGCAGATGTAACAATATCTGTGTGCATATTATGTCGGTGAATTCGTATGCATCTGGTAGGTCAAAACAATAAGGACAAGCTATGTCGCAAATGATTAACGTATTATTAGCGAGGATACGTTTGATGGAAGAATATCCGAAGTGCATTGGCGAGAGATAAACGAGAATTGATTTACTCACCGTGAGCTGCGTCTTGTCAGGTGCAATCGCGGTGATCTCGATCGGCCTTGGTTCAGGTGGATTTGCCCTGCTAAGAATGGCTGCTGGCATTTTTGCAACCAGGGACAACCTCCTGGTGAGCCGTCTGCCCAATTCCGCGCGTCGTCGCACCCTAACACGGGGCCCGGTACCCTTGTACCCTCCAAATTCCATTCTCACAGATATTATCCTTTCCTATCCTCTCGCATTCATGCCGGCGTACACTAAAAACATCACGTGTTCACGAATTACGCGATTGAACAACAATCAAAGTACATTCCGAACGATTCAAAAGGTTCAAGCAACAACTACGAACAATAAATATCCACGATTATCCCACTGTTCATTTCCAAATTCACACTTTTCCCTCGGTCACACCAACGATGCTTCCTCTCGACTTCAACGTACACCACTCACATCCGCCATTTGCAATCGTTTTCGAAAATCGAGATTTTTACCGCCAATCCCCGTTCACTAAACTATCGATACTATGCTCGATATAAGTCATGATTCAATGGAACGAGCCAATCAAGGAACGAAACGATTACTTGCGTCGCGTTCGATAAACTGTTTGTGGATTTAAGTAAACGGCTTTAAAACGAGAGTAAAACTGGCTCAAGTTCGACTGGACGACGGTTGCCCGCGGATTACGTGCGCGAAGTAAACACTTGACTGGGATGCTGGGCCTGACTCACTCACACTTGCGAGATCCTTGCATACCCTCCGTGGGAGAGAACCACGGGGATTCGCATAGGTGAAAGAAACACACACACACACACGCGCGTATTCGAGAGACGAGAGAGATGGCCGGTCGAAAAAAGAGGCACGAGGTGCGGAAAGGAGAGCAGCCGGTTCCTGCTGGCGCTCGGTCTGGCTGGCGCGCTTCGACTGAAATTGAATCGCAGCAGCCTCCTACCACGCGTGCCTGCCTCACTACCGGCCTTACTGACTCTCCTCTCTCGCTCTCTCTTTCCTTCTCTCTCTTCTCTACTCGCAGATATAACCCTCTCTTTCTCTCTTGCATTCGCAAGAAAATCTTGCATTCGTAAACTCAACTTCTCGTTCCATTCAACCACCGTTTAATTAAACGACCCTAACGCGACGTGATTAACCATGGCACGGATCTACGCAAAGTGCAACTATGCAACCGAAAATTTCGCAAAAAACGATTTCACGGCTTTACCAACAAGACTGAATGATAACAACGTGATAAAGTGTTTATGGTACTCACTTTTAGAATAACGTCTGTTCCAGTATTTGTTTAGAAACGTATTTTGTTCATTAAATTACACGAGAGCACTGAGATGACACGTTCTTTACTAATAGACACTTGTAATTTGAACAGATTAAAGATGGCGCACGGTTAGGCCCCCGAAAATGTACGAATTGAAGTTGCAGCTTTCGACTAACTTCTTTGCGGTGAGAGTGCGTGGAATTTGAATTTTTTTAAATGAGCCGATGCAATGTATGGCAATAATGAAATAGAACATTACCGTGATTGTAATTATGATGATAATTCTATGCTAATACATAACTAATAATTACAGGTAATTTTATCGGACATTATTGAACCAAAAAAATTGTGATATCCCCGTAATATTCGCCGTTAATATTGTAATTAGCACGTTGGCGGATTGTACTGTTATAACTGTCGTGGACAAATAAGATTTGACGAACTGTGTAGGAACACAGTGCATCACGGAATACAATGTTCGAAATTATATTATTTATTTTACATTACGCAGATTCGTGGCTGATGAAATTAACGAGGAAACAAAGTACTTTCATACGCAATTACGAACATTATTTTATCGCGAGAAATACGGAAGGCTTTGGTGCTGTGACGTTTAGTTAAATACCTGATAATACGAAGCCAGAATGTGCACAAAAATACTCGACCAATATCGACTGGCGAAACCAAGAAAAAACAATTAGCTACAATTGACATGATATACTTCTATTTACGAGTCCACTGAAGCAACGGCGCGTCATTGTCGCGCGCTTTAGCAAGAAACAAATTCTTTTGTCTATAAATAACAAGGGTCTATTAGAAAGTCTTTATCCCAAGAGATCTTGCCAGGTATTCTAATCGATTACGTAACATCCTTATGCAAATTGTGACTCTAAAGCCTTTTATAATTAAGCCTTCCAATTTATGCCTATACAATTTTATGATTACCATTGATTATCTTATTTACCGAAGAAAAATGTTCATTATATTTTACTGTCCCAGGTGCAGTAATTACAATGCGACGACGTTTCACGCGAAGTTGATAAGTTCCTAATTACAAGATTGAATACGATGGATAGAATCATTGTTTAAATTATCCGACATGAAGTGAAGCGAGTTCACGTTCATCTGTATACAATATACAATCGAGAGAAGCGGAAAGAAAGCACGGAGATTGATCTCACCCTTGACTTTTGTGTCGTTTCTATCACCTTCTCGAGTATAATTTCCCGTCGAATATAACAAAATTGTGACCATGAAGCCTGGCGTGGGTTTGAAAGACAAATTTGCAAAGCAAAATCGGATGACTCGCCAGAGACTCGCGCGAGAAATCGTGAAGCTCGAGAAGGTGGAGAAGTCGGATCTGAGAATGTTGGAAACTGAAAGAAGACGGTTTCGTTTACGTCACAGAAACTTGGTGGAGCCAGATAGATCCTCGGTGTCAGATGTATGATAAATAATTTCTTAATTAATTACATTTTCCAAGGAAGTATGAGAACTTCATTATTAACCCATTATTTCATTATATTATAATCATATTTTCTTCATAATGTATGATATGCGGAGATTTCTAGTTTCGTCCTTTCACTTACAATAATTATATTAAATCTAACGAAGTTTTTCGTCTCTTTCCATATTTTTTCTTTCTTAATGAGTATTAACCCTTTGCACTCGAAGGCGTTTCTCAGTCGCCACTCATTTTATTGCGGCAACTCGGTAGGCGACTTTAAAGATTTTCAGTTATATTTTGTTGTAACACAAGCGAATGGTTAATATACAGAATTAATTAAAAAAGATTTGGAGGACAATCATGTATTCTATTAATTGATTAGCTTACACTGACTCCTAATAATAGTAGAAAACATACAATAACCGGAAACATAACGCATTATCTAATCTTCCGATCTAATTGCGGACATAGTAATTGACGCGCAGGCTTGTAACGTGCGAATGTACGAAACTCATCATCCCGGATTTTGTTACCATTGTACCGGAGCCATCAAAGAAACCGGCTGTACAACCAAAGAAAAACCTGAAAAGGATTCTTACGAACTCGCGCGTTCCATACTTTTTACCAATGACGAAATTGATCCTGATAAAGTGCTTTGCTTGCATCTTTTGGCTGCACATAGTGCAAAATGGAGCGACGAAGATGAATCCAATGTTAGACCTGTTACACCATTATTAATTAAAGGTACGTATAATGAGCCTCATAATTACTGGCTTAATTGATGAATTACAATATGACAATAATAAGAAATGCTTATTATTCATTTAAAATACATTCAACGTTAACACTAGAACTGCCATAAGGACATAAATAAATCGATTAATTTATTTCTTCCATCCATCTTCTCTTAAAATATATAAATAAATCAAATAAATTTATCGGACATTATTGACCAAAAATTAATAGTTCATTTACTTGGCGATTTCGCTGAGTTCGCGTTGCACAATGGACATAAATAAATCGATTAATTGATTTCTTCCATCCATCTCTTTTTAAGAACGTAGACAGAAATATACAAATACAGCTGAATATATTGCCAGTAATTCTAATGTTAATCATTATTATATTCGAACGTCTTTTTAAAGCTAGAAAGAAACACTTCACGGGTGCATGGAATAATATTCTACCGTGTTACGTGTTGGACATCCAACAAACCGTAGACGGTAGATCATTGGAGAATGTTAAACTACACGAGAATCCACGAAACTTGAATCAAGAGGATCAAGCTATGCTAGAGTTTGAAGAGAGATACAAAGAGTATGTGGAGAATAATGCGGAGTTCGGTAAAGTTCTGTCAGCCAATGCTAAACAAAATAGAATAGCACCGAGCGGCCTTGGTAAGATGCCGATTATTTCGCCTCACGTTTATTCTTTACTTGGCGCTTCGCATGAATTGCGAATCAGGCAAGCACTCGTCGAGGGTCCAGCGAGAAGAAAATTCGCTCGTTCCAGTATGGACATGAGCAATTTCGACGAGAGAAGTATATCGTTTAATATCGACGATGAGGACGACGTATTCAGTAGATTAACCATCAATACATTAAGCAGAAATTGGGACATGAAATCTACACGTAGTCCATCGAAACGGTCAGAATTCAACCCGTCGTTTAAACTCGATCATAGAATTACGATGTTGAAATCAAAGCACGGTAGATCTATCGATCATCCGGCATACAGGTCGAAGAATTATGAGACTGTCCCTAAAGAACTTGTTACTATTAAATCAAGTATTAGAACAATCGATGAAGCACCGTCGAAGACTTCCAGCACTAAAACAACGTTTCACAATATGTTTGGGAGTCGTACATCCGTACATTCTTTGTTTTCGGGTTCCATGAGTCCTAACACAGCGATTATGAAATATAGAAAACGGGTGTATTTAAATTCAACGCTGAAAAGTGATGGGTCAAGGGACATTGAATACAAAACCGTGTCTATTTTAGTGAATTATCAGATTCAAGCGTTAATCCAAACCGTATTGGAAGTCCTGGAACGAGTGAATCCAGAGAAAATGAGGAAGTTAATGAAAACGGCGAGGGATCCTGAGGAAATAAGGAACATTTTAGTGCGTCCTAAAATAAAGAATTTTATGCAGTCTTTATCCGGTCAGTCGTTGTTATTGTCACCGGAAAGCTTTGTGGTTTCTGTTGCGACTATAATAGACGAGATTGATTTTAAACTCGAGGGGATTCTGGATAAGGAAATAATTGCTCTTACCCTGGAGATACCATTAGTTCCTTCGCTAGAATCTCTAATCATTGAGATACGAAGTAACATATTTTTCAACGCGAGGAAAAACGAGCAATCGAATGAAAAAGTAAAAGGAACATGTTGCATTGCCGATGGAAACCCAGATAATGCAGAGAGTGGCGCGGAAAATTGGCAACATATTAAATGTATTCATAACGAGTAAGCAAATAATATTCAGCATAACTAATATTCAATTTAAGTATTGCTTGTATGATGTAATTTATTATGGATGATATATTTATGACATAAATTAGGGGAAAACAGCAGGTACAAATTGATGATGGAAAATTATCCGAAGAATCCACGAAGACTAGAATGAAAAATGTACAATATCGAAACATTTCGAATTCAATCAACAAAGCTGAAAATAATGACAAAGATCGCGTGCAAATATTACAGAATAAGAAACAGATTACGGGAATTCTGGATCGCAAGGCCCATCGTAATGCCAAGAAAAAAGTAAAGCAGAGAGAAAGTTATTCTAATAATGCCAATGAGGAGGAACAGAATGCTTCTTATGATAATGTTTCAAAGGATATTTCAAATTCTATGGTAAGCTCTTGATAAAAATTCGATGTGGGAGAAACACTGGGAGCATTGTTAAATATTTAAAAGGACAGGATCTGATAGAAAATGCTTCTCCATGTAATTCCAGGCTTGGAAAGGTGCCCAGGATCCTAGTCATTTAGACGCAGATCATGTAATATTACGTCGAATGACTAACAACCAAAGAATTTTAGTAGGACGAATGTGCGCTTCCCTTAAAACTAAACGCATCAACAACGAAGGTTGTATTTTTAAATGAATCTGTAATTGTTCGCGCTTTATATAACTCGAATGATGCAAATAATTGTTAGCTTTACTTTGAAGTGAGGAAGTGAAACTTGTCCCGCGAAATTGCATTTACTTCCGCCATTATAAATTAAAATGTAATCGGAAGAGATATAGCTTCTATTTCTTGCAACATATATTAATACTGGAAGATTAATGGATTCAATTATTTGCGTTATGTATATTAAATAAAAGTATATAAAATCTCAAACTATGCTCCGTGGTATATTTGGATAATTCAATTAAAAATACGATAATAAATCGAGACGTATCAAAGCATTTCTCACGAACCGAATATAATAAATAAATATGATATAATATCAAAAAAATTAAAAATGAAATTAAATATCAAATTAGATATTAAAATCTAATATCAAGGATAAGTTTTCTAACTAATATTTTGATTAATGGAGGACAGTGTATTGTATTATAACATCATTGTATTTTCAATTAATCGTTTGCGTTAAATTGTTTGTAGGTCTCATTGAACACAGAATGCCACTTGCAGCTTTAATCGCGCCAGTTCTTTCTCGCGATAGCATTAAGTTTCTAACTCGGGGCACGGCATATTCAAAGGTGGAAACGGAGGATAAAAAAGAAGAATTCGTGGAGGAAAATACTGCGGTGCCGGATAAATTAACTGGCTCTGTGCTTGCCAAGGTTCATAGTTAAATATTATGACGATATTAATAATGTACACCTAAGAAGTGGTATTTCAATCTTTCATTGGTATTCGCTTCTTTATGCAGATAAAACAAGACGTGGCTGAAAATGAAACGAAGCGACGTTTGCAACGATTTTTAGAAAACAAAGCCAAATGAAAAATAACAATGTGGTTAATACGAATTTAATAATCGGGATGCATGAACACGTAGAAATAAATGAAGCCGATTTTGCGTTGCAAGATCTACACATTCTTTGAAACATAAATTTTTTTTATAATTTCAAACTGTAAACAAGTCATTTGTTGGAGACCGACTCCCATTTTTCGAGACTCTTTTCAAGTTTGCATAAAAATTGTGACGTAAAAGTAATTCGTATCATTTTATTCGTAAAAGTCCATAGAATGTTTTGCAATTAATAGAAACTGTCTAACTGTCTAACTAAGTGTCTAAACTTCTCATCACAAATCGTGGTCGAGAGACGAAAATTACCCGTTTTGTCAAAATTGTTTTGTTCGAAAACTGAATCACATACTTGTTGTTACAACCTTTTTTTGTGTTGGACAGTGTATTTTTTCAAAATCTCTTACATCTGTGAGATATATTACTGGATATTAAAAATAAAATTTATAGCAAATACAAAAAGACTATCTTTCAGCGATGAACTATACTTTTATAATAACGATGCATTCCCACTCGATTTATTGTACAATAGTTTGTGCGCCACGTTTTTTCTGCAGGGGGCACCTTTTGTTGCGTTGATTCACAGACGAGATATAAGTTATATAACTTATAACTCGTCTGTGGTTGATTTTTACCGCGCCGGTAATTTTTGAGTGGAATCCCGAAAGCCCATTTAGTGCTTGGTCTACTTATATCTCGTCTGCGATAAAACAAGCATGGAGTATCTTCTTACCTACTATTTGACACACTTTGTCAGCATTTTGAATGCGTTTTATAATTGATGTAATTGTACCGCTAGTGAGTTTGCCATTTAAATTCCATTCAAACAAGCACTGCATAATTCCCGTGAATGCAGTGAAGGAAAATCAGTCAGCTGATAGATGACGCGCAAACGCAGCTGCAAATACTGCATAGGCGTAAAAGTAGACGATTGCAGTTACAGTGCAAATGTATACTGGTTTTCTCACTTTACGCGTACCCTCAAAAATCCGCGATTTCGCTTCATAAAATATCAGCGTAATAATCGATTGAATTCAAATATTTGAGTGTGAATTGGAATGTATTATTGGAAAAAGTAGATTCTCCTGTTTCTCTACAGGAAACAAGAACCGTAGGTGTATTGCAGCAAGATGGCCGTGTTAAAAAATTCTTATGTACATCAAAAAACATATTCACGTGTTATCTCAAAGGTGCGCGATATGCATTTTGACATATAAATTTAAAAACTAAAGGTAAATTATTTGCCTCCACGAGGGAAGGAATTATTGACTGAAGTAACACATGGTACTCCCTAGAAAGGGTGACACTATAGTTTGTTCTACGTGGATTTAACAACGATCTCTCGATAGAGTTACATATTTCCTTCGCGTAACGACGACTTCTAATCAATTCCTCGGTGAAAGATGTACACTTTTAAACCTTTTGTGTTCATGCAACATGTGGTACACAGTGCCGAACGTCCAAAAGCCCGAAGTGGGCATAGGGTAGTTTGCGACCATAAGAATCTATATTCCTATGGTGGATTCAATCCGTACATCTCGGAAACTGATCCTCACATGAGAAACGATCAAACGTGGATCTCGAGTAGACCACTGTTCAAAGAACTTTGGAAATTCAATCTTGTTACACAAAAATGGAAACGTTTGCCAGGTCAAGAAAACATGCCCGATGAGTTGGCATCAAATGCTGTGATTTTAAAAGGCAATGCCTTAATGGTCTATGGTGGTACTGGTGTACCATTTGGACTCAGTTGTAGTAATCAACTTTATGTGTGTAACATTGATGATGGAACAATGAAATTAGTGCCAGCTAAAGGTGATTTACCTGAGCCACAATATGGACAAGCTTTAATTTATCATGGATCATATTTATACACTGTTGGGGGTACAACAGGATATGAGTACACTTGTGATATTCATAGATTTAATCTTAGGACTGGTATTTGGGAGATAGTGTATATATGTACTGGTGGAGATCTAAGTGAACCCAAAGGAAGATATAGGCATGAATTAGCTTTTGATGGGAAGATCATTTATGTCTTAGGAGGAGGAACAGCAGCAGAAGCTTTTGGTTTCTTAGTAAGTTCAACATTAGATCTGGCTTTTTTAGTCATTAAATAATACCACATTGTGCTTATATTTATCAGTGCATTTGATTTTTAGCAAATACCTGCCTTTGACGTAGAAAAAAATAAATGGACTGTGTTACATACGCATGGAGATGACAGTGATTATAGGGTTCCTCTATCTAGACGTTGTCATGGTTCTGTTCAGTATACAGATGAAAAAACAGGGGTTACTTATGTAGTGATTTCTGGGGGCTACAATGGGGATCATGTTTTTTCCGATGTCTGGAGACTTGACCTTAGTTCTTTGCAATGGACATGCTTAAAAAAGAGTGTACTACCACGACCTGTTTATTTCCACTCTGCTGCACTTACACCAGAAGGTCGCATGTATACATTTGGAGGCATTATTATGGAGAAGAATAAGGTTATTATATTTATTTATTTCACTTGTACATAACCTTTTTTACCGCCATTTTATTGACACCAAATTGTTATGTTTGTATTGCAGGTAGTTAGAACAGATGCAGTTCATTCTATCTGGCTGACTATTCCAAAATTATCAGAGATATGTTGGCAAGCATTAAATCATTATAACCCGCGTTTAAAGGATAAATCACCAGATGAATTAGTTTATATGGGAATACCCTTGAAATTTGTGCAAAGAATCGATTAGTAGGATGCAGAATATGCAAAAGATTTTTTAAATATTTACTATATACTTTCGCGAGTTACCGCACTCGGATTATTGTTACCAGTTATTTATTGCACGGATACTATCATTGTTAAACATTATTGCCATAGTTCGTTTAAAATATTTTTATAAAGAACGTATATAGTACAATCGCGTCATATTGTAGACATCAATGGATCACTTTCTTCATGTCTGCCTATATCATGATTTTATTATAAGAATAATAAATCAATCTCAGTTTTTGGCAGAAAGATACGTAATAATCACGTTAAACAATATGTGACCAAAATATTTCTATTAAATAAATTGGGCAGACAATTGTGTTACGAAACCACGGGAAGATTATCAGGGTCATAACCTTACTTCCTGGCCATGTTAAATTCTGCTGCAAACATTTCGCACTTTACTTATGTGCTCGTCTATGGAATTATCCTTATTATCTAATTATGCTAGTTTGACATTCATCACATACATATTTCTTTATTAATTCAATTCATTCACGCCCGAAATATATTTCTCATTGCATGGCGTACTCCAACACATACATACAACGCCCGGCTTAAATTCCTTCAGAATCTTATAATTAACGCATATTATATGAAAATCTTATGAATAATATCACCTACGTGCCGTTATATTAAAAGGTCGGTTCGCAAATAAAGAAACTTCTAATGGAAATTAAATAAAACTTTTAACCTAATCGTTGGCTGCTCACCGGTCGACGTCCGCTGGCCTAAGAACGATGCAGCCTAAAGTTAAAGATGGAGTCCATGATTAAATTGTAGCTATGATTTTATGGCAACATTACCACAGAAATCTAAAACCATTCTATTATTAATAATTCTGGTAGAGTTATGCATAAGATATCACTATAAAAAATGCAATTTCATTCTGATTCTCTCAAAGACAGTCGTTGAAAACGTTGTTATTCCTGTCAATTTGACACCGGACGCGTTAATCTTGGATGCGGAGATTTTCTGGTTTTAATTTAAAATGTAATCCTCGATGAGATATTAAGAAAGTTGACAATTTTCATAGATATTGTTTTAATAAAGAAAGTAGCGTACCGCGTAGACGAAATTGTCTTGCAGAAAGTGCTCCATTGCGACCAAAGCCTTTTTATCATGATATATTACTAAGAAAATCAATTACTTGATGTCTATTTAGTATCTATACAATATTGTACATTATTTTTATAATAAACGCAAATTGGCCTGCTGATGTTGTAAATAACGGGTTAACAAGAATCAGTAATAAAAATGCAGAGGATCGACGTGATAGATAGCAAGTAATTTATTATACAAATTTTATCGTGTCGCAGTTTCCACCATATTTTATGTGGCAATTTATTCATGTCGATATTCCGTGTAATAAACACAGATATTTATTATACTGATTCCCGTGCGCAACTCGAAATATGGCACTTTTTATTTATAATATTCATTAAATTATATATTGGTTATATCCCGTGGTAGTATTTTCTAAAACTTCAAAAAATATGTTTTTTTCGCTGAAGTATATAAAACACTAAATGTTAGTTCTCTTTATAATACTTTATGATAGTCGCTTCAAGACTTATCTTGCTTGGTTTGGAACAAAATCATACGATACACTAACAAAACATATCTTTTTGTTAATTTAGTTGCACGGTGCGCTTCTCGAATACAAATTTCTTATCGCAAATAAGACACGTGTGTACCAATTTCGGAGTACAAAGTAGCTTAAAAAATTCAAACTGATTTCACCAATTACGCAATATAGAATATATCTACTACAAAAAGGAACCTTGTAAAACCAGTAGAAATAAGAATTATGAATTGTATAAAAACAAACATTCGGAGACTTCTTGCCTTATTATTGTATAACTAGATACATCCACATTTATATGTGATCTATTTCTAACAACCGACGGTTAGAGTGGAGAAACAAAAATTATTCGTGAGTCAAGAATTTTTAATGCACTCCTTATTCTTCATACTTTATTATGAATAAACATTTCTTTCTTTATACAGCTGGCCAAAATTTATTTCAATATTCTAACCGATTATTCATGTCGCTTATTGAAGATCGAACTATATGCTATGGAAAATTCTTGCGTACGAATATTTTTTATTCATCATATATGTACATACAATATACATAAACATCTATGACTCACTATTGTCGTGTGAGTAATAATATTAGAATAATAATATCAAAACACGAGGTGTAGATAAATGGTACGCAATCAGTAAATAGTAAACAAAGGTTGTTTATTATATCCACGGTGCAATTATCGGTGCTACTCATTTACGCTGGCACTCTCTCGGTGTGCATTAAACAAACAAACATTGTAAATAGGCGATCGAATGCAAGTAAGCTGATGTTCTTTACCCCCTTTTATTCTCTCAACATTTTTGTAATTAGATTATCGAATTGATCTAACAATAATCTAGCGCTACTTACCATGATAAAATCATGAAAATCTCTTCTATCCTGAATGGAGTCGAGTCGTTTCTACTAACCCTTTGCACTCGGAGGCGACTCTCAGTCGCTGCACAGTTTAATGCAACTCGACAATTTAAGAGGCGACATTAAAATTTACTTGAGTTGTCGGCGATTTACAATTTAATAACAAAAAGTAAATGGTGGAAATCTTAATGACTCGCAGTCGCCACTTGATTACTCCAAGAAACTGAGTGGCGGTCGCCTTTCGAGTGGAAAATGTTGGAGTTGTTACAATTTTTAATTCATGTGATCGTAGTAAACTTCTATTATAACGTTTGTTAAAAAGTCAATACTCCAGTTTTGTTTAACTACATTGTTATATGTGATTATATACGTTATTATATATTGAATATGGATGACTTAAACGAAATCAAAAAGCACAAATTAAAAATAGCAGTAACAAATTATATTCATATGGTTCCTTAGAGTTACATATTCGATCCTATTTGCTAAATTATTTGTATATTGACCCTGTAATTCCATACTAATCGACAATATAGATAATTTCCGAAGCGCGAAAAATATTCGCACGCAATCGAAGGATTTATAATCGACGTACTGCATTAAATTATCAATAAATATATTTCGCGATGAAAGACATGGAAATCTAATGGAGGATAACGCTCGGAATCAAAAACTCGTGTGCCAGGAGTGCGTATTGAATGAGCTTATCAAATCTGAGAATTCCGAAGCAGCTGCGTAAAGTCTCGATCGAAATCTAAATTGGGTGCACTAATGAAGCAATTAAGAAGTCTCATCTAGCGGTCTGGATGTTAATTCCACTCGTTGCCTTTTTCGCATTAATAATCGTCATTGAAAGTATCTTATAGTACACGCGATGGGATTATTTTTCGTGCCTTTCTAGACGAGTACACAATTCTTGAGAGCAAAGAAGCGAATCGTGTATTCCGCTTCTAACTTTAGGCGCCATCAAATATTCATGGAGTCTAATTCACCTAACATTTCGGGAGTACCATTATTATGCAAATCTGTGTACCAGAAGTAATAAAAAGAACGTGTTATATCGATTTCGATCTGTGATCGATTCTGGAATCAAATATTCGAAGGCAGCTACATGAAAATTACATTGGAATTAACAAATACAATAAACGTGATAAAAGAAATTCGTAGTGAAACTTATCGATGGCGATGCTAATTGCAAACATAATTATCCTGCAATTTGTTGTAAGTCGGTTACGTGCAATGTAATGAATCTACATAGAAGACCAGGATAAAAAATGCCGAAAATTCACACGGAAATATTACGAGGGCCATTGTAAATAAACTTTCCGGCGCTATCAAGTAGAATTGTTCGATGGTATATTTTAAGTACACCCCATAATTTATTGCCACATTGTAAAATCATTTAACCAGGAAGAGATAAAAAAAATTCCTTCAGAAATTCCATCGATGTTTTATTCCATTCTGGCATATTCCTGAATAATACACTTGGTGGGAGTTCTTACAAAAATTATATAAACACTGAACCAATTTCGAGTGTATTCTTTCGCGATTTGTCTTGAATCACGATCGCGCATCACGAAATAGATTTTATACTTTGTCGCCTCTATTATTTCGCAAGAAATGAAACCTTACTATCTTTATAATTTAACATCGACTATATAAAAAATCCGTTTAATTTCAATCAAACAACATTGGAATAACGAAAGGTATCGAAAATCAATATCAGTGTCGCAAAGTACTCGTCGCTGATACATCTCTCAAAACGACAAAAATATAAATATTCCACAGTTGATAGTCACGTAGAATTACGTAGAATTAGTGCATAATAAATCGTGATCTATTAAAATACAGTTGAATATAAGTTTTTTAGGCATCAGAAATAATCGAAATTCGAACGGTTTCATAAGCAAGGCGCGAGTATTGGCGCGCATCCGCGCTGCGCATGTTCGTCACTCGGTGGGGTAAAGTGGCAGAGCCAGTGGACGGCTCACTTCACTTCGAGACGGACGTCTGCTCGCTCGAGTCACAGTTCGCTGTTCTTTTGCGTCGAGTTATCATCTCCTCTTTCCTCCTTCTAAATGTCTGAAACGTATTTCACTCCGCGGCACCTCGAAATGTACGGCAAAGTGTTTATGTAGTATACGTTGCAACCGTAGACACCATTTACTTGCCAGACGAAAGACCATCCATCGACATCGACTCGAAACACTTCGTGGATTTGGCCAGCGGAAAAGGATTCCGAATACGTTTATTCAACATGGAGCAAAAGCGACTGTACAAAGTGGTACTCACTGGAGGTAATTCAATGTTATTCCGAAATATTCTTTCATTGTCATAACGCTTATGCAACAACATTACAACGCAAAGAATGTCAATTGGTTTCAATGAATATTACGGGACCATCTCATTAACTGAATCACTCGTGTTTTAACACGGAATCCATGCACGTCCCAGGAGACCACGTGTTCACAAGCTCCTTGTAATTGTCTCCGCTCTTTCAAACCACACGCACTTATCTCGTTCGCCCTCGATACTTTTCATTCCTCATAAAAAGACCGAACAAGTTTTACTTCCCTTTTTTCCTTCCTTTCAATGTCCGCGTTTGTCAATCCACGTTATTTTACGTGTGCGTTATCGTTTCGTGTGAAAATATTGATTGAATTCTTCTGCAACATGAACTCAATGTCGTTTACCCTTTTTTTGCAATGTGCATTATTTATTGCATTGTTCGGTGGAACGTTCTAAAAGCATCGATGCATGGTGAACGTAGCTGCGTGATTGAATAAGAGTTCCACTGATGTGGTTTATATTTAATTATCTTGCGTACTCGAATTAGGGTTGGCTATAACACAAATAATTTGCGTGGAAGATATGCAAAGTACCTTGAAATACATTGTTCAGAAAGAAACATGTGCTGATCGAAATCTCTACAATCCAATACGCCGGTTAAATTTATCACAAGAGACAAATTTCGCGGGTTATTTCTGCCGGAGAATAACGACGAGCTATCTGCGCGGACACATAATTTTTCCTTAAACTTCTTCCTCGTTTATATTCGTTTCTCGTGGTTTGAATAAAATTCCTTTTCGTTATCAGTAGAAGAATTCGGTAGAAATAATGTTTCTCGAGATTATAAATAGTACGAAATTCATGATGCAAATGGGACCAAAATATGATGACATCTTTAGAAATAAATGGGCGAACCTTACAATTACCGATATTTATAGTCAGAAATGAATTATAATATTGATAATTTATGGTCTCATCATCGGTTTCAACCTTCAAATGAGTAATGCATTTTCCGCGTTCTTTGTAGTAATTGAAGTAGTTACAGTTTTGACATTTCCGGTTTAACATAAGTATGTAATTGTGCCATTGGATACTTGGCATAACGTGATTTCTTCGTATTAAAAAGTGGAACATGAAATTCTGAATAATCAGTTATTATAAATATGGGTCCGTGACAGGCGGCGATCCGCTTCGCGATTTTGCTTTGCCATTTTAAACCAGCGGTGTATGTTCGCCTATAAACACGATTAACCTTTCCAATTGGCTGTAACGATACTTCTTCGAAGTTAAAACACGAACAGTTAGCTACCAATGACTTTCCAATACAAAAATATAGCGTGCAACTCCAGGATATTGCGCTATATACGCGCAATAAAAGAATATGATATATTCATATATACAACGACGTAATAAACATTTACCGAAATACAATTTCCTTCAGTACCTAGAATATATTAAATCGCGATATATTCGCAAGCGATAAGGTACGGATAATCTTAAAGATTGCAATAATCGAAAACTCTAATATCCGCGAATGACGTAATTTTGCTAACCAACGAGTTTCGAACAACTTTCGACTTAGGATTTTGAAGGAACCTGTTCTAAGTGGGCCTTTATTATTTGAAAATAGATATACCGTGTTACGAAACCCGATTGGTTATGTAAATTTTGGTAATGGTAAACAATACCATTAAAAAGATAGAATAATTCAAGTTAAGTATCGCAGGTGTACAGTTGCTGCACACGATTCGTTTGCAGTCTGAAGTTCGCCACGAAAAATGGTTTTACAAGCAGATCTTTTAATGAAATAATTTTCTAAATGGATGTTTGCTTCCACGATAATTCTGTTGTTTATGTAATACCCTCCCAAAATCTGTAATCTGATACAATCTAATTTCTTTTGTAACGTTTATTTTGTCATATAAAAAATTCTTAAGCATTATATTAAGAAATATTACAAAAATACGATCGTTTAACAGTACATATTACAAGATTGACTCATAATCTGAACTTATTCAAGGTTTTAAAGTTCCACAGAAAATACAGAGACTTTCGTGGCTACTTATATAATATAAACGAATAATTTCCTACAACTATACTCGTTCAGATTCAGCAACAAAGTAAAATAAAATCGACGTATTTAGAGTCGTACAAAGTTCTTTAACACCCGTTATATCGTATATGACGCAAAGATCATGTCAGTATAAAACAATTCTAACCAGTTAATAAATGAACACAGCTGCTAAGATCGAAGTCTCTCGTTTACGCTGCTAAGGTTTTAATGTCCTCTAATGCATATCCCTGCGAAGGACATATTTCAGCATCAATCGTTATTTTATGCATGAATTTGATATGGCGTCTCGAAGATTTGATTAGACTCCGGAATATGCCTTTCTTAATGGACTGTTATTCAAACATTTTCAATATAACAAATTGCACTTCGTGTCGGATATCTAATTATAATAACACAACTTTCAATTTACAAGGATATTCGATAAAGTTCGGTTCGTTGTATCGCTATAATTAATAATATTAATGGACTAATAATGAACCTAGCAGTTTTTTTATATAGTCAGAATTGAAGTGGAGATTCGATGGGGAAAAAGAAGTGTTATTTATTCAAAATAATTCCCATCAATGATAAAGATATTATTAAGATAAAATTTGCATGCAAGCTGCGTCATATAATTGTGCAGTTCATGCAACACAAGCGCTATGTTTCTGCTGCTTTTATATTAACTTGCATGGTGTTTCGGTTGAATAGAGTTCTTAAGGGAAAAGTTTTCAATTGCAATCTAATGTCGCATTCACATTATTTCACGTATCTACCATCGTCCCACGTCGTTTCTATTTACGCCGGTCGAGTTCAATAGCCACGTGGTACTTGCGGAAGTCAAGGTTACCAACGTCGCGACCTTCCCGGCGGAATCGCGCCTCCTCCTATCTTTCGCACATGCAATTTTTGGTCTCATTTCACTTTCCGTGCCTACGTTTTCGTAGTGTAATAAACGCCCTATCTTTACTCGATTCTTTACTTCACTCTTCGATCAGTATCACTTCCTAATTCCTCGTCAGTCTCTAACATTAATTTTATGTTGCACGCATTCCATTTAAAATGAAATAGAATTATTTCAAAAAGATTAGTATTCCTTCCATAAAAATATATAGAAACAATTATCGACTTCGGACTAAAAGTATACATTTTATTTCAAGTTAAACCTGTATACAATAAAGTCGATGTTCCAGATTAACAATGAAATAAATACGCTTCAAATAGTTATCGATTCGTAATAATTAAATTGTACTTCGTAACGATTTCATTTTAAGCGTAGTTATTTCATCGTCAATCAGGATCATTAACTTTATGGTTTATACGTTCAATTTGAAATCAGATGTTGTAGGTCGTTAGGAAACGATAAGCATTAACTGCAACACTAACAATTAAGTTGATTACGAAGCTAATTTGTAATCGTTACGAATCATATACCGAGGACATTTCAGTTGGATCGTGACCTGGAGTAATTAATATTAAAGGATTGCATTTCGTTGATGTTCCAGGACCTTGCGGTGGCAAAACAACCGGACAGACTCGACTGTGCACCTTCTTCGAAAACATGGGTTGGAAGGTAGGCATGCTCCATTTGTTTGCTTCAACTTTCGTATTAAAAATACATCTCTTCAGAGAAGCGTTTCGTGAGTTCTCTTCCTAAGCGCTTATACCGAAGTATGGCGCTTATCTCTTTCAAAGAAGAATTTCAAAAATACCCCAAACAGTTCCAAACCCCCGATTAAGCCTGGTCTCGATCTATTATTCAGTGCACAATCAAAAGTTGCCTCGCTTTATTTATTATTACTAATTTTCAATATCTTCCAACGAGACCCCTTGACTCTAATTATTATTCAAATTAGTAGATTCCCATTGAATTATCTTCAGTGCGTAGACTCGTCGAGCCATTTACATTTAATTATGCTTAATTATATGTAATCATATTTAATTGTACTTAATTACATTTGATTACCAATGATGGGTATTAGTGTATTTAATATAATAGCGATCATTCAAATAATGATTACGAGCAAGAATGGTTGCTTTACAGTCACTTCCGGTTTTCCTATGGCTACCTTCAAGTTTCTTTCTCTGCACGCCATCTTTCGTTCTAGCAATGGCTGCATAGTTTACTTAAATATGATCCATTTACGTTGAAACGTTGCCGTACACGGTAATCACGTAGTTTCGAGAATAGCTTCGATTTGAAAATGAAAGATAAATGAAAGAAATGGAAATGCGAACTGAGTTTGGGGTTTATCACCCTTCGTTGTGGATTCGATAGAGCGGTGGTTGTCTTCTTTTTCAGGTGTTCCGTGTTCCCGAGACAGCGACCGTGCTGCTCAGGTATGCAATTACACAATAACAAATTTACAGAGGGACGGAAAGGAAAAAGAATGAACCTACCGGAAGTCAATAAGCGATACGAGTGAAAAGCGAAGCGTCGAATTCGATTTTGAAATCAAAGAACCTCGACGTTTTCACTTGGATATCGAAGAAAATCGAATAACTCGAATATCGAAGTAAAGCTTCGAGGTTCCCGCCAAAAGAAAATCGACTCTCGCTTTTATTCGTAATGGCTGGCTTTCGTTTTAATTCCTCGATTACCTTTCGCGTCCGATCATAGAATTATTGGGTGAAACATAGAAAATCGTACTAATAGAAAAAACTAGAAAGAAATATCAGCATTTTTATCGTGACGAGGATCATAGATAAGCATACATATATACATATATACATATATTAATATCCTTCCTTTTCCATCCTTTATTGCGTCGGGTTCTCTTGGTAGACAAACAAGAACAATCAATGAAGCCTACTTTATTATTAAAACCGTCTAATTTTAGACCCTATTTTTACGACGCAATTCATAAACAATCAACAAGCTTGATGCACTACAAGTATTGTCTTCTCTTTTAGAATTAACCATCCATCAAACTAATAACCAGAATGAATATTATTCTTGCAATAATTATCATGAAATAATCCTTTTTTAATCAGTCATTTATTTTCCTTGATGTTTATTTTTGTATTTCACTGTTCGTTTTAATTCACAAAAATCAAAACGATGTTGATTTTCGCAATTTACGGAACCAAAGAACTGCAATGGAGGACTGCTCGAAATCGAAGGATAAAAACATGCTTTTTAATGATCCTGGAATGTACAATTCGTCGTAGAATTTGATTGGATATTGCAAAGGATGTAAGAGTATACAAGTGCACCAAGAGTCGACGCTCCGTTAATAGATTTGTTTACGTTTCTCTTCGAGGAATTCGTTAATGTTCGGATTAGTGAGTAGAAAGACAAAGCCGTAAGGCGAGCTTTCAAAGAGTAACTTCGTAGTGGAAGATCAGGTTCAAACAAAGCGCAATATGGCGCTACTTGGAAGAGTCGTGTTTAACCTCAACGATTCTGCATTTCTCCCAGATACATTTCTCGTGTTCCGCAAAAAAAGAATAGCGAGTCAGAATCTAGCACTCGATATCTTTTCGAAACAGCGCAACTTCCGTTATACGATATCCACGGCATATATTTCATTCTCCGTCTGGTTTTTTCCATTTCAGCGGCGGCATAAAGTTTTCAGACCTGAACGCGGAAGAGGGTAAGTCCACTTTTATTTCATTCTACTCTCGTATCCTTTTTTCCCTCAATTACCCATTTTTGTACTCTCCTTTTTCGTGAGCGAAAGCTCACTGAATTAACGTCCACGTAATACGTGTAAATATAATCGTCTCGATTGACTGGAATTATTTTAAAACCCGCTCAAACCGCGGAACCTTAGATAATTGTTTAGCCGTGATAATAAATATGTGGTTCATAAAGCACTGAAAAAGGTCAGGTTTTCTTGGACCAAGGAATTTCATTGGGCGTTTATTACGCGAGAAATTGCCTTCTTTAGTTTTGAAGTTTACTTTTTGGCCATTCGATGAGAGGAGTGCTAATTAGTTGGTTTTAGTTTAAACGTTGGTTCCAGGGTAGTTAAGCGTTTATTTGTATTGGAAACTAAAATATTTGTTTAGCACCTTCTGCCTGATCTTCATTTTTTATCGGATTACGTTATTGCAGTATATATAGTATTAATTATAGTTATATACACCTGCAAAAATCAGTGGTTTCGCGAATAAAGTAACCGTTTGAGTGCCAGGAGGTGGAAGGGGACAAGGAACTTCCGTCTCAAGTTTTTAAAACGCGATAAAAACCCATACGTTTAATAAATATCATTTGTTTATACGTTCCTTTGAAGTCTGATAATTTACATTAAACGGGACAAGAAGGAAGTGAACATACTTGACATCTATGAGTGAAGACGAAGTAAACGAAGTAGAATTACACGAAAGACGACGAGCGTGTTCGCGCTGTCTGGCATTTTTAGAGCATATTATTGCAAAGGCACGTGGCACTCAAATGGTTAAGTTCGCGAGAGGTTTATCCTTTGGTTACGCTACTGGATAAACAGGTAGGGCCGAGATACGACAAAGCCATACCGCTATCGATCGACTCTTTAAGCGTGCACCACTCTCTTTTACCCTTTTCATCCCTTAGCTACAGAAATACGGATACAATCATTGCGTGTGTGTTCTGTCTTCCATGATTTTATCGACGGCATTCCTCCCCGTTTCCTCTTCGTTTCTCTTTTATTCAAGATATGCGCGAATCCCCGCGATATTCGTTTCTTATCACGGAAATGTTATCTCATTGTTCCTGCGTTTGAAATGTCGTCTTTATATTCTGCTTCTATGAAATTGTTTTGGTATTAGAGTTATTTACTATATGAAATTATTTGGTATGTGAGATTGATTGTAATTTAATCGAGAATTTTGAAAAAAGTGGATAGACTCAAAATTGCGAAAATGAGAAGGGGTATACCTTCAAAAATGGTCAAAAAATCAAAGTCGCCAATTTCGCTCGTACATGGTCCAAATCGATGGTATATGATGTATAAACATATTCTAGGACGATTTCTTGTCGAAAGAAGCGGTTAAAAAATTTTTATTGGTCAAAAATGGGTTGAATCCGAGTCGAAAAAATGTGAAGGGGTATACCTTCAAAAATTGTCAAAAATTGAAAGTCACCAAAATCACTTCTAACTGACCCAAATCGATGGTGGGTGATGTATAAACATATTCTAGGACGATTTCTGGTCGAAAGAAGCGGTTAAAAAATTTTTATTGGTCAAAAATGGGTCAAACCCAAGTCGAAAAAATGTGAAGGGGTATACCTTCAAAAATTGCCAAAAATTAAAAGTCCCCAAAATCACTTCTAACTGACCCAAATCGATGGTGGGTGATGTATAAACATATTCTAGGACGATTTCTTGTCGAAAGAAGCGGTTAAAAAATTTTTATTGGTCAAAAATGGGTTGAATCCGAGTCGAAAAAATGTGAAGGGGTATACCTTCAAAAATTGCCAAAAATTAAAAGTCCCCAAAATCACTTCTAACTGACCCAAATCGATGGTGGGTGATGTATAAACATATTCTAGGACGATTTTTGGTCGAAAGAAGCGGTTAAAAAATTTTTATTAGTCAAAAATGGGTTGAATCCGAGTCGAAAAAATGTGAAGGGGTATACCTTCAAAAATTGTCAAAAATTGAAAGTCGTCAAAATCACTTCTAAATGACCCAAATCGATGGTAAATGATGTATGAACATATTCTAGGACGATTTCTGGTCAAAAGAAGCGGTTAAAAAATTTTTATTGGTCAAAAATGGGTCGAACCCGAGTCGAAAAAATGTGAAGGGGTATACCTTCAAAAATTGTCAAAAATTGAAAGTCGCCCAAATAAATTCTAGACGGCCCAAATCGATGGTATATGATGTATAAACATATTCTAGGACGCTTTCTGGTCGAAAGAAGCGGTTAAAAAATTTTTATTGGTCAAAAATGGGTTGAATCCGAGTCGAAAAAATGTGAAGGGGTATACCTTCAAAAATTGCCAAAAATTAAAAGTCCCCAAAATCACTTCTAACTGACCCAAATCGATGGTGGGTGATGTATAAACATATTCTAGGACGATTTTTGGTCGAAAGAAGCGGTTAAAAAATTTTTATTGGTCAAAAATGGGTTGAATCCGAGTCGAAAAAATGTGAAGGGGTATACCTTCAAAAATTGTCAAAAATTGAAAGTCGTCAAAATCACTTCTAAATGACCCAAATCGATGGTAAATGATGTATGAACATATTCTAGGACGATTTCTGGTCAAAAGAAGCGGTTAAAAAATTTTTATTGGTCAAAAATGGGTCGAACCCGAGTCGAAAAAATGTGAAGGGGTATACCTTCAAAAATTGTCAAAAATTGAAAGTCGCCCAAATAAATTCTAGACGGCCCAAATCGATGGTATATGATGTATAAACATATTCTAGGACGATTTTTGGTCGAAAGCAGCGGTTAAAAAATTTTTATTGGTCAAAAATGGGTTGAATCCGAGTCGAAAAAATGTGAAGGGGTATACCTTCAAAAATTGTCAAAAATTGAAAGTCGTCAAAATCACTTCTAAATGACCCAAATCGATGGTAAATGATGTATGAACATATTCTAGGACGATTTCTGGTCAAAAGAAGCGGTTAAAAAATTTTTATTGGTCAAAAATGGGTCGAACCCGAGTCGAAAAAATGTGAAGGGGTATACCTTCAAAAGTTGTCAAAAATTAAAAGTCGCCAAAATCGCTTCTACATGACCCAAATCGATGGTATATGATGTATAAACATATTCTAGGACGATTTCTGGTCGAAAGAAGCGGTTACAAAATTTTTATTGGTCAAAAATGGGTCGACCCAAAATCGCAAAAATGTGAAGGGGTATACCTTCAAAAATTCTCAAAAATTGAAAGTCGCCAAAATCGCTCCTAGATGGTCCAAATCGATGGTATATGATGTATAAACATATTCTAGGACGATTTTGGGTCGGAGGAAGCGTTTAAAAAATTTTTTTGAGCAAAAAATGGTCGTCCAAAAATCGCAAAAATGTGAAGGGGTACACCTTCAAAAATTCTCAAAAAATCAAAGTCGCCAATTTCGCTCCTAAATGGCCCAAATCGATGGTATATGATGTATAAACATATTCTAGGACGATTTCTGGTCGAAAGAAGCGGTTACAAAATTTTTATTGGTCAAAAATGGGTCGACCCAAAATCGCAAAAATGTGAAGGGGTATACCTTCAAAAATTCTCAAAAATTGAAAGTCGCCAAAATCGCTCCTAGATGGTCCAAATCGATGGTATATGATGTATAAACATATTCTAGGACGATTTTGGGTCGGAGGAAGCGTTTAAAAAATTTTTTTGAGCAAAAAATGGTCGTCCAAAAATCGCAAAAATGTGAAGGGGTACACCTTCAAAAATTCTCAAAAAATCAAAGTCGCCAATTTCGCTCCTAAATGGCCCAAATCGATTGTATATGATGCCTAATGAAGTTCTAGGACCGTTTTGGGTCGAGAGAAGTGGATTAAAAAATTTTTAAAGGGAATAATATAGAAAAATCTCCCCTGTGCAATCAGCAAATTTAGACTTGTGTTACTTTTCTTGAGAAGGTACAACACTATGTTACGTCATATTGCGTCATTTTCGTTTACCACCCGCGAGCTCGTTGAAAGCTTGGAAAAATACGTTGTTGAGATACGGTGCTCGTGGAAATGGCTCGAGGTGCTTTTCCAGAAGTGCACCGTTGAGTGGAAGGCAAAGTTTCAGACTTATACTTGTTGTCTTTAATTGTCTGCATTTGTTCTTGATGTAAATCGGACTCGAATGACGAAAGTAAATCTACCTCGCGGGTGGACCAGAAGAATGGCTAATATATAATGGCATCTGGTGATTGTGCAAGATTTAAAACGGCACAGTGCCAAGATCCTTGGACAGAATTCGCGAACCAGTCACGAGACGCGTTGTTTTGGAACCGCGAAAGTTAGACCGACGTTCCCCAAACTAAATCATCCGGGAAATATTCGAAATGTGGATCGCGCGAATAGCGTCATTGGCTAACGCCTATTCGTTAATCGTTTTGCAATAAAGTCATTTGCATCGGGGAATTATTTATACTCTGACGTATAACGATATCGTTTATTTATCCTTGCAAAGTAATCGCTCGATTTCTGATGCAGTTTTTAGGAACTGCATTGTTATCTAATGAGTTAAATATTTTATTAGTCGATTTAATTGGCTGTTGGTTTAGGTTAATCACTTTCGAATGGTTCAGAATTAATACTATTTTGAGTTGGAAAATTGATCGATGTTTTTACATATTTTATATATTACATTATCATAATTCAAATCGAGGTAGAATTCAAATGGTTTTATTTGTGTATTAATGTTAATTATTCGGCGGGTTTCCTTCTCATTTGAATAAAAAATAAATGTAGATATACGGTGACATATGCTTTCAATCAAATGGAAGCTAATACGATGTCTGTCTTTTAGAATATTTTTTAATACAATTAAGAGGTCTCAAAAAACGTCGTACGACAAATAATCGTAAATTTAGAAAAGCAGACTAACATATCTTTTTAGCGAAAATTCCAGAGTTATATTCGTCAGCTTCTCTGGTTTCGAGGCCTCCATTTTATATTCATATGCTTCCTGGTATTTTTCATCTAATCCTGAAAGCAGTGATTGTTTAAGTCAACTTAAATTAAATAGTGGACGTACAGGTACAATAACAAGTATTTACTCCGATTAATAATAAATTTAATTAAATTAATTAGAATTAATTAAAATTAGATCAATTTCGATCTAAATTCAATAGGTCATGGATGAATCTGACTTTCCTTCAGATAATTTCAAGATAGTAATTTATCAGTTGTGCCGTCACATTTGTCATTCATCTACGTCGTATGAATATTTACTTTGGAATTAATCACAGCGTTCCGATGCTGATAATTTAAGTGATAATCGTCTTACTTTTAACTTGCACTTTGTAACGACAGTTTTACATTACATAACACGCGAGACGATGGATGACAGAGAAAATTGTTACAAAAAACTAGCGGGAATAAAAACTGATTAGCTACTGATTACGAGATACGCGCGTGCTCGAATTTATTATCGCGCGGATTATATTCATTTCACGCTGACGTATTAAAATCAATATTTACTTTCATGGTCTGAATATATCAATTAATTTGATTCGCCGAGCGCACGTTTTTTTTGGAAAAGTGAATGTATTAATAGCCGGTTTCAGCAGATTTTTGATTAGCTACAATTATACTTCACGGAAGCACGTCATTATATGTGATAAAAAATATAGCTCAAGTTTTAAGACGTATTTTTCATTTTTACAATGTTTAATATGATTTCATTAATATTCTGTTTTATCTAATAAAAATTTAAGAGAACGCAAACTAAAATTCTAAAACGTGTCAAACCATTTGAAAAAAAGAAGTTTTCGTTCTGGTGGGAAATTGCACGAAAAATATCATATTTTCTCTTGTCGTATTAAAAATATTGTTTTGAAATTCATTTCGTAATCAAATGATTGCCATGGAATTTAAATTATATTCATATACTGATAGTATAATATATTAATTTTATCAACAAAATGTTCTTATTCAAATAAGCACATTAGACTGTAATTCTAATGTCGAATGTTTTCTCGATAATATGAAACGCTGCCAATCGTTTTATCGCCAAGTAATCGTCCATTTTAAAGTGTCATTCACGTACAAATATATAGCCTAGTCGCTTTCAGATAAGCACCGCTATTATTTCATGAATTATCGATGTTTATCTACGCGGGGGAGCGTAGAAAAACATTTACGAGATTCCACTAGCAACCGAGTCTGCGCAGTGCGAATGCTGCACGAATTCTCGACTATTTTCCATTGCATCTTTCGAAACAGTGCGTTGTCTCATCGAACTTGCATAATATCAAGATGCATTCAGTTTGATCTGCCATAGATACAGAATATTTATCATAAATAATGCAATATTATACATTGTTTAATTATTTATTCATTATTGGTCCTGATGAATCTGCTTATTAATTAAATAACTCTATAATAAACCTATAATTAAATAATCCTAGTCTATCAAATATGCTTGATGATTAAAATACTGAAAGGCGAAGGCAATTTATATTATCGGATTTGAGCACTAATTTTAATTATAACATTAGATTTAATTAGAATGAAGTTGATGTTTTATGACAGGGTTTGGATTTTTATTATAAACACCTTTGCGAATTCAGCGTAATTTATCCAAAATAAAGTAAATAAAGTAAATATTGTTACTGGAAGCCATTTCATTTTCTTCGTTCATTAGTAGTCTTACGAATGCAATAATATGATCGCATAACCTGAATTCGCAATATTTAGAATATTAGAAACAAACAAAAAAAGATACTAAAGTATAAGAAAATGATTTTAAGCTTCAAATTAAAAAGACACAAATCTTTTTAATGAACGGAATACGTGCATTAATTGACAGGATTTTTATTTATGTCCAGATGCATCGCATGATTTTTTTACGGTGCATCTGGACATGCAATGTGCGACTTAAAGATAAATAATATTCGGTCATAAAAGAGTTAACTGGCCAGTATTTTATACCAGACTTTTTTCTCCGGTTTTCCTCCGTCGGTTGACCACACTAAATATACTATCGATAGGGTTACGTAAACGCATTGTGCGATTTTAATCCATGGCCTTGAGTTCTACGGATACGAATATCGGGCTTCCGGTGATGAGTCTTAAGCCACTTGGCTTCTTCTTTTACGACTGAGATTTAAACGTCATTGGCTAACATCAATTTGTTAATAGTTTTAGCATAAAATAATAAAAATTGCAAGGTTACCCATAATCTCATACCTAAACATATCTTTCGTTTTCTGTTAAAAAGTTATTATTCGATGCACGATAAAAATAAACGTTTTATGACAAACTACTTTTTGGGAACTGCAAAATTCTGTTTTTGATCGTTGGAGAACAATGAAATATTAATTCGGAATATTTTTTATTTATCATAAATTGAAAGTGTCTTTCAAGTTAGAGGTCAATAATTGTTTTTTACCGTGCGGTTTAATTGTACTTTGATATTATATCGGAGATATGACCTATTTGTTACTAAATCTTGAATGTGTCGACTTAATTGTTGTTATATCTTGCGAAGTGAGCACACCACCTGATCTGGCGGGAAGCCAATTGAATTTTGTTTATGGCTTCGCACCTGGCAATTCGAAGACCTCGTGTTTTCATTTAATATTGCGTGCTCGGCAGCACCTATTTCATTAATTAATACGATAGACTGTTTTACATATCGTAATGACATCGTAATTAATTAATGCCCTATGAATGAATCGTATTTATTAGCGATTCGTTTTTATCGAGACTTATAATCCACAGCAATACATCGATAATTAAAATCAAAGGTTTAACCCGAGGAATCGATACTTTTCCATTTAATTAGAAATTTATTATTGCACCTGTTCATGATATCACTTTTTCAATACTTTATTCGTAGCTTATAAAATACTTCTCGATGTTGAAATAAAGTTTCGTATTTATTTCTGGAAAGTAAATAACAAATGTCGAGGCGTAACTTCCGGAAGCGATCGAATTGATCCTGCAAAGGGCGTAACCAGGAATTATCTCGCGGCGTAGGTTTCCAAGGTGAAGGTTAAAGGATGCGAAGGGGTAGGTGGGGGTTGAATGTTGCGGGGATAAATCGATACCCCACTGCCCCGCACTTTCGCTCATTCAATTTCGTCTTTTTAAACATCGAAGTATTCTGTCTCTGAAAACATTTCCGTGGGCCAACATAAATTTGGAGGACATCGTAGTCCATTAAATTTTATGCCAACGCAGGATACATTCTCAGTTTTGCAACAGCCATGTTTAATGATGATAATAGAGCAGTCCTGGCTCGTACAAATTGTGTTTACGTGGTATAATATTATTATAACCGCGCGCAGAAATTCAATGTTGCCTTAATTATATTAACTATAATTATCGTATTATTCCGATGTTTAATTGCGTCTAGTTTCTTGGAACTATGGAAAATTGGAAACTGCGCAGGCTCAGAATATCGTTCCCAACTATAGATTCTTTTGGGATCCGGTATAAATTTCACTTTGGATGAACTGCGACGGAGTTTCCGGTATAAACACAATTATGAACGAAAGTACAATTCATAATAAACAACAGTTAGATACATTTACTTTTTGTTACAATTCTTATATGCAGACATAAACATTAATTCTTCTATTCCAAAATTTCATATTTGTCTAGTTAGCAGGCAATTTTTATTTTCATTAAATGCCTTAATTACTATAAAAGCCTAACAATTATACTACATACTATAATAATAATAAATCATAAACTACTTGAACACCAATGTTATACTTAATACTTAATAAAAACCGCATTCATAAATACTATAAAAAAGTTTACAAAATAGAATCATATGAAGTTCAAGCCGCACCTAAGATCAATGTTAACGAGTCGTAATTGTCCATTCAGCGTAATTAATTAGCGTACCGGTTTTGCATTGAGTCTCAGGTTTATCGTTAGAAAAATGGTGGAAATATGAATTAACGATTCTAATAATATAGAATTTTTTGATGCGACATGATTATGCAACGCGATGCAACGTTTCAGTATCATTAGAGACGCTCTAAGAAGACACCCTACAAAACTCGTTCTTCCGGCACGATGTTATTCGCCGCGAAATTGCATCATATTTTTCTTGGACTTATTTCATTGAACGTTTTACGTAAGGAAGCAAAGATGTTTCAATCCGGATTAGGTAGCTCACGTGTTTGTCGCCGGCGTGAGCATCGAAAAACGATAGCTGCACACATGCTTTCGACGGGGTTTTTTTTTGCATTGCAACTTTCCTTGGCTGGGACGGATATAAATCTCGCTTTATTCCGCTTTTAATGCTCGCTCGACGTAATTCGAACGTCTGCCGATTATCCGGCGCTATGCGTCGTTTTACGGATAAGAACTTAAAGGAATAGCTTTGGAATATATTTATGCATTTATTTACTCCGTGGCTGTTGCATTTTTTATCGAGCAAATCATTTTGATAATTCATACATTTATTACTGTACTTGGCTAGTTGATAAAATTGAAATTAAATTGATTACACCAGAGGATTCAAATTTGAACTAGAGAAGAAGTTCATGTTATGGATTAGAAAATTAAGTTTATTTTAAGGAATTTTAAATTCAAGATTCAACTCAATTTAAATAGTTTTCGGTCCAACGTGAGATCTAACGGAAGAAAGTATGATGGAAAATCTAAATTCTTGTTCAGAAATGAAATTTTATTGGAAAAGCTTTGATTTAAAAATTACATTTAATTGAAGAAATGTATTAGTAATCTTATTCTAGGAGTTGAACACTTAATTTGAAGGACATTAATATGGAAATTAAATATATTTAGAACGGAAATGATTAGCGGAATTAATATTCTGAGAAAAAATCGAAAGTTGTAAACAGTTTCACTGCTATTAAATATGAAGTAGCGGAATAATCCTAGCTTTTAACTACCGTAGTCATTGGTGGTACAAAAAGATAAACCCTTTAATTAAATCTCGCTTTAATGGACCACCGACGCAGAGACACACAAACCTAGTCAATCAAATGTTTCCCTCGAAAGCCCGCGAAATAAAGAACAGCAAATTAATTCAACTGTTAAAACAATTCTGTGTCATCCACAGCCAAACTTTTCACTTCCTAAAATATGAATATTTCCGCAACCTCACTAATAATAATTAATACTTCCATATTAAAATACTGCGAACTCGTTTCAATACATCTACCTCAGAACTTTCCGCGTGGTACCAACTTAACCTCACAAATATCCCCATATTACGTAACACACTCTAATTAGATTTTCCAATTGAAATCGTAAAGGCGGACGCGCGTTAAGCTGGACATTTTTTGCAAGCGCGACATTGAAAGCGTATCAAACGGAGATAATAAATCAATTAGAATTCCATCGATTAAATCGCGGGCGTTTATTCGTTTAATCGATGTGCGGAAAAGTGGAAAACTCGTTATCAGGGGAGGCTTGATCGAACGCTGGAAGTATCTTGAAGGTCGGTTGGTTCTAGCAGAAGGATCCGGCTCGAGTCCTTCGATTGCGAAGTCCTTGCAGCGACGTTACAGGAACAGGTCCTCCAACGAAGGTGAAGCTAGGTGGCCGGGAATCTTGGTGGTTAACTCCGGCGAGGGTGAGTTGGAGGAAACCATCTCACTAGGAGTAGTGCGACAAAAATGGTCCTTCTTCACTTTCGTAGACGATTCGCTGGCAAATCACGGACAGAGATTGCAAGATCGTGCACTATTTGCATATTCCAACTTCTCTAATGCTGTAGTTAACATTTACGAACTTGAATTAGTGGGTCTTCATATTTTATTATATATTTTTCATTGCATCCAATATTTAATATTGAATTCAGATGATTTGGATGAACAGAGATTACAAAATCGTGTTCATATTATTTATTGTCATTTCTCTGATTCCATAATTAATATTTACTAGATCTTTATATTTTACTATACCTTTTTATTATATCTTTTTGTTATATCCACTATTCAACATTGAATGCTTCCAATTTTCATGAATATTATTTATAAAAGATCGTAAACTAATTACATATTGCAACTTCTCTAATGCCGTAGTTAACATTTACGAACTTGAATTAGTGGGTCTTCATATTTTATTATATATATTTTATTGCATCCAATATTTAATATTGAATTCAGCTGATTTGGATGAACAGAGATTACAAAATCGTGTTCATATTATTTATTGTCATTTCTCTGATTCCATAATTAATATTTACTAGATCTTTATATTTTAGTATACCTTTTTATTATATCTTTTTGTTATATCCACTATTCAACATTGAATTCTTCCAATTTTCATGAATATTATTTGTAAAAGATCGTAAACTAATTAGATAATGCAAAATTCTCTAACTCCGCGAGTAATATTCCCTAGATCCTTTTACTTTATTATATCTTCCTATTATCTCCATTATTCGACACTGAATGCCAGCAGTTTCGCTTATTAACTTCATTTAGTGTTTCTACAGTCGGCGAGAAGTTAATGGAAACGTAACAAAGTTGAATAATTCCGTGTCGCACTCGGGAAGTTGGAGTTTCTGATCGTGATGCAACATCTTTTGATATCAAATCATGTTCGCCATTGGAGTATCTTGCTAGAGTTACTCGAGTTGATCCCTGCTGCTAGAAACCCGCCTCTCCAATCGAATCGTGTCATCGTGCTACGCTGGATAAATTACATTCGAGTATCTCAATAATCCAGTTCTAGATATTGAAACTTCATTTCTGGCTTTCCACCACACGGTTTCATAGATTGGTAACACTGTGTATGCTTGTACGCGGTACCCCCACGTATTAGGCATTGCCAGAATACGCGCGCAAACGACATAATGATCTTATTACATTTCAATGTAGTGCAAATTTCACGCGACTAACTATTCGGCACGCTGCCTAAAAAGAATCGTGGCAATATATTAAGCTTGCAGTTTTGAGGTTGCTGCAATTTATAGGAATATTTACTCGAGAACTTTCCTTTGCTCGCTGAATTGCAGTCGATTGAATTACGATGAATCATAAATTTTATTTCATTTCAAGTTTATTTCAATTTTATTTCGCTTACTTTCATTTTATTTCGATTATTTCAATTTTATGTCGTTTATTTCAATTTTATTTCGCTTATTTCAAGTTTATTTTAACTTTATTCCATTATTTTAATCTCATTTCGTTTATTTCAAGTTTATTTCAATTTTGTTTCGTTTGTTACAAGTTTATTTCAATTTTATTTCGCTTATTTCAAGTTTATTTCAATTTTATTTCGCTTATTTCAAGTTTACTTTAACTTTATTCCATTACTTTAATCTCATTTCGTTTATTTCAAGTTTATTTCAATTTTATTTCGTTTATTTCAATTTTGTTTCGTAAGTTACAAGTTTATTTTAATTTTATTACCATTTTAATTGAATTTTCATCTTAGTAATCGACTTAATACAGAGATTCTTACAAAGCCACAAATATATCAAAGAAAATGGCACTTGAAATGAACTCGCTCTACTTGCGGGCCGATATTTTTACACCAGTCCTTTCCGCGTTTTGTAAAAAGCAATATTAATTTTAGCACGATTGGTTCCCGCCAGCACAAAGTAACTCGTCGTTAATTAAAATGTCACACACACGCAGCGTTAAACTGTTGTAGGTGCTAAATCACGTGGATAAAAATAGACACGTGAATTCACTTAATAATTGCCTACGAAGAATATAAGGTTTTCTTTACATTTGCACTTCGACTGTTTTAACTATCGGCTTTTAGAAAAATGGCACTCGTGACGTAAATGTCACGTGACATTTCGATCTTTCAATACTGATTTTTATTTTATATTATATCTTATATTATATTCTTACGTGTCTAAAATTACCGCGTGCCTTCTTTCCAGAACCCTGCAGTAAAGTTTGCAACAGTGATTTAATTTCAACTTCCATCGGAAGGTTAATAAAAATCCATGTTATGATATTGTAAATCCTCTAATTCGATTATTAATATTTGCCAGATCTTTTTATTGCATCCGTTATTCGGCATTGAACTCTCCTTGTTCCGCCATTGAACTCTATTAGTTCCGCCATTACATCCACTCGAGAAATCAGGTCTCAAAAAGTCTCGAATCTTGGTCTCAAAAAAGTCAGACATACCAACGTATTTCATCGAGACCTTTAAACATCCGTTTTTCGCTACTATCATATTACTCAGAGTGAATTAATTGCCAGATAAAAGCACATGCTTCTCAGTAGACTTAATGACAGTGATAAATGCAAGGAACTCGTATTTCGTACTTCGTCTCAAGCGATACTTCCTATCTCGCGCAGACGAACCCGCGAATCGCATTATCTTATCCTAATACGTAATACCAAAGAATTAAATAAGTCCCAATATCATTATTAACCTTTTTAAGGCCGACGTAGCTTATCGGAAGTATAAAAAAGACAAAAGGCAAGAAGTAGCTTATCGGAAGTAACGACGTAGGGGATAATTCAGCATCCGTCATCTTGTTTTTGCTGTACGTTTTACACTTCTTCGGAATCTGGTGACATGTCGCGATAAATGAATGAAAATGGTACGAGACTGGATTATTACAACGATCAAACAATTTAACGCGATATGCTGTTATCAACAATCATCAGAAACATGATAATAAGCATGATTCACTATTTCGGCTTCTGGACGCAATTTTGCGTAATTCGATAAACTTGCAAAAAAAAACGAACAAAAATTGTTCTCTCTGATTCCCCTTTATTAAAGTTTTAAGGGGAAATTGTTTTATTTTGTTTTTAAGTATCAAGGTTAATAAAATTCTAATTCGAATCCAAGCAAGAATTGCACTCTTATTATCTCAAATATTTATATATTTAAACACTTTCGTTATACTAAAATAATTCGTGAACGCTTTTATGTAGGTATTTCTTGAATAGCTCATCATTTATTTTATTATGATACATGTTATTTCTGGACGTTAATAAATAATGCTCATTAAATATTCTAACAATGTTACTGCCCTACGAACTAAACAACTTTCTCCTTATTAGCACATAGTAATTTGTGTCCATTATCCGCATTATTTTACATCGGATATTTAATATCATTTCGCGTAATTAATCACGCCTAATTAATTTAGTTGCAAAGTAATATTCGAATTGCAAAAGTATCTGCTCCGTGCACAATTCTTAAAAAAACTAAGCAACCCGTATTTTTTTCATATCTGCGTAATTTCGGTTTAAATATGTTTTACATCGAGAGGAAATATTCAACAGGGAGGGGGGTAGTTTACCATAAAATATAAACCCATCCGAAAAATCAGAATAACATGGAATTCTGATTTTTTGGATGGGTTATTTATGATAAAAAATGTTTTCCACCCACTAAAATTGAAAAGAATTCAAAATTTCTATAAAAAGAAATTCCAATTATTCTTGTTATACGTAAAATCTTTGAGCGACGGTTTTTTATCCCTTTAAACCGAAATTTTGCTGATATAAAAAATGACGTGTCGCTTAATTTTTTGAGTACTACCAACATACATATGTGAAAACGGAAAAAAAAAATCAGAAACGGATACCTAGGTTTCCTTGTTTCTCTGTTTTATCATCTCGCACGCTTGGAGTGCTAGCGACATTATTATTTGTATTACATAATCCATCTGTAATTGAAATCTCGCGAGATCTACGACTTTACACAGCAATTATAAATTCTATCTCTTTAATAAATGATCCATCGCGGAAAACGTAAAGGTTTAATGATTCCACTTATCGCATATGACTTTGACATTGACTTCTATTATATTGCTGGTACTATGAGTGATCTTTACTTCTGTTGCAGCATTTAAATTTCAAGAGAATCTTTTGCGTACGATGATACAGATCGAAAATACTTTCTTTCAATTGGGCGAAAGCTGCTCGAGAAATTGCCTTATAATCTGTGATCGTGGCGCCATGGATGCCTCTGCATGTAAGTCAGAATACAAAGCCATCGTTACATTTTTTCGTACCTTTTGAAATTTTCTATGAGAAATATTTTCTACAAGAACTTCTGAATATCTTAATCATTATCAACTGATTACCGATTAAATATATTTCGCAAATAAATTAAATTGCAATTTATTGCGACTTCCGAATACCATCTCGATTATTATCTAATTGTTACCGATCAAAAATATTTCGCAAATTAATTAAATTGGAATTTATTGCGACTTCCGAATACCATCTCAATTATTATCTAATTTTTACCGATTAAATATATTTCGCAAATCAATTAAATTGGAATTTATTGCGACTTCCGAATACCATCTCAATTATTATCTAATTTTTACCGATTAAATATATTTCGCAAATCAATTAAATTGGAATTTATTACGACTTCCGAATATCATCCTGATTATTATCTAATTGTTACCGATCAAATATATTTCGCAAATCAATTAAATTGGAATTTATCACAACTTCCGAATACCATCTTGATAATGCCGAAATTACTACCGAAAATGATAATTCTGACAAACAAAATGAAATTGTTACTTATTAGTTGTTACTTTGTTCAAAGTTATCTCGAAGGACAAATGGGAACTGATGATGGCTTCCAACGGATGGAACAACGTCGAGCTACGAGATAACAGGTACAATCAGATCATCCATATGGTTTCCGCGGCAAACGGTGCTGAAGAGTTTTACTCGACGGAAGATCACGCATGTCGTTCGGAAGGTGTCGAATTAGCACGAGAATTGGATTACAATGCTGCGGCAGCATGGGTTGGACATCCTTATTTCGACGTGATAGATAACTCGCAGGATTTCGAGTCAAAGATCTGTCGTATGATTGAATGCGTGTGTCAAAAACTTGGCATCGACACCGGTGATAGGCTGCGAGCAAGTAGTCGGAAAGTTAAGTTCCTTGTCAAAGGTCCTTTACCGCCGGACTCCGAGTTTCCGCCGTTCCAGGACTTCGACGTTGTACACAACTACCTCCAGAGTAACAATCCCAAAATGCAAGCTCGTCTTCGTAAACGTGGTCAAAAAGGTACTGCATTTGCGCGGTATGACTGTATTTCCACACGATTGATATAACACCTTGCTGACCGGCGATTTCACACCAAAATTAATTCATTGAAATTATCAGTTATTCGTTATCCAACTAATTTTAGTAGAAATTCGTTGTACTTGATTTCTTTTTATAAATAACAGTTGCAGTATAGTTTCAAGCTTAAAAACTGGATGAATCGATGCAAGTGCGAAAACGAGTTAACTCGTGACCGGTCAGCAAAGTGTTGACTTGTCGATACGATTCTATGTAACGAAAAAGTGGCCGATTGTACGAGAAATATTTCATGAACGACACCGTTGAATTTGATAAACAAGTGACCCACTTTTGTGACCACTTGATATGCTAATAAATGTTATAAATCGATGCCTTATTTTTTGGGGGTGAAATTATTGTCATCGATACACTGGTATTGGTATTTTGTGTCAGAAAAAAAAGTTAGTGCAACTGTATCGTACGGTTAGATAATTCTCACACGCTTGATAGAATCTCCTTGCCATCGACATACCGCTGCTTTATCGATATAGAATGACATAATTAATCGTTACGTATCGCTATCTAACTATAACGCATTCTAGATTATAATGATGCTTCCCGCGCTTATAGGTCATTGGTCATACATTCACACTATCCGTCGTCCAAAAATGTGTGGCCAAGTAATCGAGGTCAAGACACAACTAACACACCGGGATTACTTGAATATGCTCGCCCAGCGCGACGATTCGCATTTCACCATCTTCAAACGTCGCCGATGTTTCCTCATCAATAATCAGTATTTTCAGTTAGACATATACAGAGAACCGGGACATCCAAGGTAAATTATCATCCACGTATTAAAGTAACATTATTTCCTATTACTGTAATGATTATGTTTCTTATTAACACTAGAACTACGGAAGCCGTCAAAATAGTGGGTCCGCGAAATTTCATAAAAACCTTCGATTTTATAAGGATCCATTTTTCGAAACTTTTAGCGAATCCGCGAAATTTCACAAAAACGTTCAAATATATAAGGTTCCATTTTTCGAAACTTTTAGCGAATCCGCGGAATTTCACAGAAACGTTCAAATATATAAGGTTCCATTTTTCGAACCTTTTAGCGAATCCGCGAAATTTCACAAAAACGTTCAAATCTATAAGGTTCCATTTTTCGAAACTTTTAGCGAATCCGCGGAATTTCACAAAACGTTCAAATATATAAGGTTCCATTTTCCAAGACTTTTAGTCGATCCGCAGAATTGAATAAAAACCTTCGAAATGATAAGGTTCCATTTTCCATTTTGTGCGACTCACGTTGCATAACGGATATAATTAAATCGATTAATTTAGTTTTTCCATGCATCCTCATTTTTAATATATTGTCAGTAGGTCTAGTGTTAAATCAGAATATTTTAATTATAATGAACTTAGAAAGATGCAAACATCTTCCATATCCATATCGCGTTATTAGTTCATTTAACTGGACCAGGGAATCCGATGTTATTTTAGGTGTCGCGGTCTGATGTTACTTGAAACTTACACAGCATTAACCGGAGACAACCTTAAAAACATTTTACCACAGTTCCTGACAATCGAGAAAGAAGTGACTGGTAATCCGGATTACAGTATGTTCAATCTCAGCCTACGCGAGGAGTGGAATAAAACAAACAAATACTGCCACAATTTGCACGGTACGTGATTCAGTTCCATATCGATTCCGATCTTTTCCTTGAATAATGAATGCCATTTAATATACAGTAGATAAAACAGTATTAAAACATCACTTAATATGACCAGTTATTATTTCTTACAGCTTTAAACAGTTTCACTAAACATCAACATTAAATAGAAATAGAAGTACATGTATCATTTCATCCACTGTATATTTAAATAATCAGATTATATTTTGGGGAAAGAATATTTAATACGTTGAACACCATGGCGATCGAATCAAATGTATCGCTAATATTCGTAAAATTTGTAATGTTTTTAATGTACCGATTACGATGTAATCTATGTATCGTAGAGCGCTTAAACAGTTTTATTTTTAAACGTTACGTGGACGCTACGAACGCGTGTCCCGAGGTATCGTCCAACACGGATTTCGGCACGGTGCTCAACATGTTAACAAGCTGTTTTCAAAGCTGGCAGGGTTTAGTTTCATGAAATCACTTTTGAATTGTACAGATTACGCTCTTGCAGGAATGGGAGGCGGACCTGCAGAGAATAAATGTGTTAATAATCTTTCAGAAGTGAAAGATATCACGACAAAAAATCAAGTAAACGGTGTCGGTTGTAGAATAAATGGTGTAGAATCTGGTATGAACGGTATAGATAAGATTATCAATGGCGTACAAAATGGTGTCCACGGTATATCAAATGGTAACTCTAAATATCTCGAACGGAACGGTATCGAAAGCAATAGCAAAAGCCAAGAAGATCAACAACACTCGAATATCAGTAATCCAACAAAAAAGCTGTACAACGAGTCGCAGGAGAATAAGATAAAGAAAGAATGTAATACAAACGGTTATAAAGATAACGTGAAAGCATAACGACATGATGGAACAGCAGCATATTCGAAAGAGAGATACAAATCATTGGTAAAAAATAATTTGATGGAAAAGGAAAACATTATATAAAGTACATTAGTGGCACTGACAATTTTACTCGAATTTCCGAAGAAAACGATACTTTCCTACGCAATACGATAATTACGATAATTCGCACGATAAAACTCTTCGAAATTCTACGAAATGAATAGCTATTTTTGAATCGGTCTCTTCGCGTTCGTATTCCTGGAGAATCCTCCTCCATGTAAGATGTACTTAAATAATTCGACTGTAACTTAATTCTTTATCGATCTGTGAACACGTGAGATTGTCCTTTAAAGAAACCAAGTATTTTTACACCTAAAAGGGAAAAAGCCAATTCACCTATCTTTCTTCTTCATCTCTTTTTACTTTATTGTGTACTTTACCTGAAGTATTGTCATAACTCTTTCATTAAGAGAATTACTATGGATGATTGTGATACGAAAGAAAAAAAAGGTAACATTATATACTGTCTAGGAAAAACATAGTGCGTATTACATGCTATGTATTTTTTCTTAGAGAACATACGATCACTGTGAAGTATACTTTTCCTTAGATACACTTAATATTCTCTACTTAGAAGCTAATATTCACCCCTAATATAAACAAGGGTTACTATGAATTAATTTAGAGAGAGAGAGAGAGTGAGAGAGGGTGGGAGATGATTTCATTGCGAGATAACGAAGTTTTACTCTAAAATTACATTTATATCGATCCTTGGTATTATAAAGAGACAATCGACATTAGGTCTGATTGTGGTCTGATTATTGATCTTTTTGCTCGATTTATTTATTTATTAATAGTATTACGTACTAGAAAGATACAAATCCATATTTCGTCTGTCTTTTTCGAAGATCGCAGTTAACAATGGCGACGTTGACAAAAGTATGGTACAATGATTGTAATGTTCTGCAAACATGTCGGAATTCTATATTGTAGTCGTGGCAAGGTAATTGTTATTAGTATTTAACAGGTGTATTTCAGTGACACGAAGGATATATTAATTCTGTAAAAAGGAAAGAAAAGAAACAGTACGACTAATTGATCTCGGAAGATTCATTCAATGAATTCCTTGAATAAGATTTATGGAGCGCTTGAAGCAAAAATGGAACTGTTGAATGATGAATTAGTTAATTATACGAAACGGGGCGATGAGTTTTATTATTATCGATCATAAGTTCGATGGAAAGTGAACTGTGATGATTACCAAACATTGTGCTTACTTTCTACACATGGAAATATACGCCCGAAATTTTTGCCATTGTTTCGAGACAAAGTGCCTGTTGTGAGATTGTTCAGCCGTGAAAATGAAAACAAAAAAGAATGATATATAAAAAAAAAGATATATTTTCAATGACGGATGCAATAATAAGTTATCAAAAATGCACTTACACCAATGAGACAGACACACACATATTACACAACACGATTGATCTGAAATTCATATTGTAACCATGATTGTCTAATAAAATGTCATGTGCCTATCATTCATAGTCCATTTTATACAACGGTCACCTGTTTACGCTTATATCCATCGATATAATTCATCATCCGCATTGAGATCAATTTGAATCTATTAAAGGATGTATTCTTATTCGTAATATAATCGAATGAAACAAGTAAACAATAAATATCTAATATATTACTGTCCTATGACAATTTTGCTTTCAGATTAAGACATATGAATATTTTCATATACCGCACATAGAGGAGGAGGACGTGAATTGAAATAGCACTGGTCACATTCCGCTACCGCTATGCAATTTATTGCTAGTTTTCAGAGAATCGTCATAAACGTACAATCGTAGAAAATAAACGGTAAATCTTACGTGATACGCGTAAAACTTCGTCGAAACGTAGAGAACATTGTTATAGATTTGAATATTTGTATATATATATTTATATGTGTATGTAAATTCGGTGTTCGTCGATTCGACTAATCTGGAGACATTTGGTCGCAACCGATAATCGTAGATAAACTTCGCTAGATTGTACTCGTAGTAAACTTCGGGATATTTTTAATAAACCTGCATAATGTTAATTACTTTTTCTAAAGTATGTAACGCGTTACATACATGTCATGCGCGTAGTGTAACGTAGATCGTTATGAACCTGGAGAAAGGAGTTTGCTACCAAAGATAATCTACGTAGAAGAATCACGTATGAAGGAAGAAATGTGATATTACGTGAATAAAAAGAAACAACATTTATATAATATTCATACGAGTTTGGAATCGTAGGAGCTTTTCGTTTCGTATCTTATAACAATAGATTAAAGAGATACATAATGCATATTGGAAGCGTAATCATCGTTTTTTGGTATGTATTAATTATCATACTTGTAAATATGTTTCTGTAGTAATAGTAGTATCTAATTTTCAATATTCTTCTAAAACCACCGTCGACAATCGCAGATTAACGTCGTTCCAAAGAATTTCGTGTAACCGCCTTGTTTTTGCATCTTGCGCAATTACGTAAACCACCGTACGTTTCTCTTCGTCTATACACGAAATATTATTTAAATCGTCTCTTAACTATGATATTTCAAACAATACTTGGATAGTACACGGATTTCCGGGAATTCACTAATATTTTGGTACACTATCTTGCCTGAGGAGAGAGCCTTTTTTCCCAATAAAAAAAAATGGACGGGTAAATAAACGTTCTTTTTTTTTCAGGGAAGAAGTAACGATCAAAAGATCTGATTCTACGAAAAACCGGCTCGAAATATCTAATATAAATAGAGATATATATTTATGAAATTATCGATTTCCATGCAGAACACAATGAATCCATTGTTCTATTTACGCAGGTCCCTGGGAGTATTAACTATATACGTAAAAATCTACAATTCTTTTTATATACATAACAAATAGCTTGTTATAAATATTAAATAGTTCTCAAATAATCCTGAAAGTCTCGATCAGTTAGCGGGGATGCGTGATTCGCATACCGTGTGTTTTCGTAGTATTCGTTGGAAGCATGTTTTAACTATCTTCACCTTGTTTTCTTGCCAGCGATATTATACAAGAGATTAACTAATTTCTAACGTCATTGTTTCGATAAAAGGAGCGCGCAAATCATTTAGAAATTTCTCGATGTAGCAGTTCTTTTCTCACAACATCCACTTTAGTAACGTCTTCGAATAAGTCTTCAATTCCTCGTACGCAAGAGATTATTGCAATTAACGAACGCTCAAATCACATCTCATTTGAATGCAGCTGATCGAAGGAAATGTTAATTTCTACTAAATTCCTTGAAACTAGCATTAGAACTAATATCATTATATTTATCTACTAATGGCTTTAGTTTGTTGCGCTTTGTACAACTTTAAGACCTTCTTACTGGGTACCAAGGATTGACTCAAACCTGGCCTTTTTTTGCGCTTATTCGTTTGATTGTTTTCTTGGTCGACTTCATCGTCTTCGTTCAATGAAACCTGACCGTTATATTGTGTCTGACAAATCAAGGTTTCCTGGGGCGCACGAATCGCCTCTAACTCTGCCGCGGTGCGATGCAAATCCGAGTCGTGGGCGAAAGTGCAATTGTGACCAAATCGGCATCTACCTTTTCTATAATTCCAGCAGATCTTTCGACCGTTGATCATTTTTGTGTCGTCCAAGGTCGGCGTCATTTTCACGTGTTTCTCCAGAATAGCGCTTTTCGCTTTTTCTGCCTCGACAAATGGATTTGAGAAGACTGAGG
Source organism: Nysson spinosus (assembly GCA_910591585.2). Classification (NCBI taxonomy): domain Eukaryota; kingdom Metazoa; phylum Arthropoda; class Insecta; order Hymenoptera; family Crabronidae; genus Nysson; species Nysson spinosus. Next base: position 2,365,099 of record OU342843.1, on the reverse strand, counting down.
TTTTCAAGGTGGGTGCGCCGTCAAAGTCGGGCGTAGGTAATGGAAGTTTCTCTTTGGAAGCTGTTTCGTTCCGCGTATCTCGTATATTCTCACCATTCTCCTCCTCTTCATCTTCCTCATCCTCTTCTTCCTTAAAACTAAGGGTTAGGCAATATCAGATTACAAAGAACAAGCTCAATCTTACGCGTATCTACCGACTGCAAACCAAATTTTTGCAGACCCGTAGAAACGCGTGGAATTATGATGTCACACCCTTGAAATCTTGACGTCTTTGGAAATAAACGTAGTCGGAAAACTTCGGGAAATGAATAACGTAAAATTTGTGTTATTGAAGAGTGGTCTGAAACATCTTAAATATAAGTTAATCATAAATCTTGGGAAATCGGGTGTACACAGAAACTGTAACATAAGATTCATTATAATAAAAAGGAATGTTGTTTTTACAAAAGTTACAGAAAAAGTAGGCTTACAAACTTAACTGAATATCAAAGAAATAAAGTATTTGCAAACTGTAAGGTATGCTTGCTCCAGGTTTGCACACAGTATAAAGATAAAAACAGTTCTCTATACACGACAATTCACTGGCAATTATAACACGGCATTAATATAAGCTTCTTCGGAGTAACAGCACTCACATTGACAATAACATATTAGCAAGTAGTAATACATAAATAAATCACGCAGACAGTTAATGTTAAACAAAACAAGGAATAAAACGAGGTACAAAGTGTAATGGGATTCAACGCGCGACACCCGATATAAACTTCAATATGCAAATGTATTACAATGAAATATCATATGCATAAATTATCGTAGACTTTTCTTAATTTTATTACGAGAATGTTAAAGTAAATAATGAATATAGAATATAAAGTCTAATAAAAATCTGAATCCGATGTAATTTCATTAAAGTTAGCAAAAATATAGATTTTTGTTTATCTAACAGATCACCGCCCTCTGAAAATGAGTTCATTATTTATATTATTTTCACGAATTCTACTGTAACATTAAATCGTTATTCCATAAATATAAGTCGGTTGGAATGTCGGTGGAAAATTAAATATGAATTTCCGGAGAAAGAAGCACGATATTCTTATATTTTCACCTTGAAAAAGCAAGAATACGCGAGGAATTCGAATGTAGTGATCCTGGAAAAGAAAAATGGCGGGAGTGTTGGGGCGAGGCTGCTCCACTGGAATTCGCGAATACATCTGCGAGTCACCTGTTACAATTCTCATCGTATTCCCCTTCTTTTCAATTCGAAATAACCAGAGATAATTTCAAATATTCCAATAAAAGCAGAACACATTTTAAACCAGTATAAAATGCTATAAAACTTTAGCATCGAATCGCAACAGTTTCCTTTAGAATTTCCAAGAATATGGTAGTCTATTATGCACTTGAGACTTTGCATGTTTGCAGGAAAGTTTAACATATTAAGAATAATTCCAATAGCAAATATTATCGATTATAAAATGTAATGAGATCTTAAATACTGAATTCAATATTATTCTGCAAAGAGTGAGTAAAAGTAACGGATTATTATTTACGCGAAAGATCGCAGGTTTCCATGAATTGCAGTACGGAAATAACAATTAAAGTAACGAACGTCGCATTGCGCAGATTAACTGACTTCTCCGCGGAATTGAAAATAATATATTTAAACTACATCTATATTTATTGAACTATCTATATGCAGATACAAGGTAGATTTACAGACAGACGTTTGCAGCACGCGAATACTGTAAACAATGCAGGACCACGTAAACTGGTAGTAGTTTATTATTGAAGAATGCTCGAATTGTATACAAGATAAATATAATGCGGTATGAAAACTAAGAAGCTTTTAGCACAAACCTCGATGGACAGTCTTTGAAGAGCGAATAAATATGTTGAGAAATTAATGATCTTAATACTTCTTTCTTTCATTTCTTTCGAGAGTAACGAGGGATAATTTGAAATATTTACTAGAAGGTAGAGAAATTTAGATCGTGTACACAGTGCGATAGAATTGTAGCATAATCTAGGCATGTATGATATACTAGCATATACTATATCGAATGTCTAATTGCGCAAATACCAGCAGAACGAATGTTAACATTTAAAAGCGGAAATGTTGATCTTGTACTAATGTTGTAAAAAGAGATAGAGGTTAGATGATGTGGGAAAACAAACAATGCGGCATACATGCTGAACTGGGTGTGCGCTTACATGCTATCGGCGTCATCGGAAAGATCGTCACCACTGCCATCCGAACTCGAGGAAGTCCCATAATCCGCAACCAGGGAAGCCATCGTTCTTACTAATTAATTAACAGTATACTCTAACAAACACTAATCTAATATAACCATTATGAATTGTTATGCCAAAGAAGCACAGAAAAATGGCAACGCCGCACACGAAGAGGGGGCACTCACCGGAAGTACGACTACACTTTTCAAAATAGCGCCTACCTTACGAGTCAAAGAGGCTTTCAAATTGATTCCCTTTTAAGCATTATTTTTATACACACACGCATTTTCTATTTTTTAATATGCTCGTAATTAATAATTAATATGTCCGATATTGTCTGAAAGGGTTCGAGGACGGATAGTAAACTCTGATTCGTAGTTTTGTAAACAATATATTATGCATTTAATATACAAAGTGATTGCAGTAGAGAAATGAAGAAATGAGATACAATAATCGGTGATTCGTTAACAATTAAATTTATTCATTTGCGACCCTCAAGTCATACCAGAATTATTTATATTTACGATACACGATAAACTGGCTTGTAACTGGCAACTTTTCCATACAGAAATCTTTCTATTTTCTAAATCTAATTTACTTATCGATAGTCTCGTGTTTGGTACGCGCGACCAATATTTTCCTAATGCAGGAGTTATTATAATTTGATCTTCCACACTTTTGGACCCAGAAGGGTCCATTTCACCTGGTACATGCCAGTATGTCATAATATTAACAGTAATAATAGTTAAAAGAAATTCTTTCGCGATAAAACGACATACATTTGCGAAACGATTCAATGCATACATGGTATGAGTTTCCTGAGTAAACTTAAATATTACAGCAGGCAAACAATCAATAATTATGACTCTGGTACGGCATTCCTCTTTCTCTTCTTTCAGTGCATTAGGCAGCCATTCCAAAATTTTAAAAAGTTTTTGAAAACTATATACACAGCATACTTGGATTCTTCCCATAACTTCATCTATAATCTGAAATTAAAATAATGTCAATGTGAACCTGGTTTTCTTCAGACATAGTGAAATACTTGAAAATTATCATAGTAAAGATGATTAAAAATACAATACCTGTTCATTGCATTGTTTAGCTACCAGAATTTTCTGAATCCTATAACCAGAGAAGTCTCTTTTTGTATCAATATATCTTACTATGCTGTTAGGCCTCAGTGCAACATTAGCTGCTATTGTTAAACATAACTGGGTTTTTCCACATGAAGTTAATCCACATAATTCATATATTTGCCCCGGATGTAATCCACCTTTCAATAAGTCATCCAAGCTGGGAAATGGAATTAAATATTATTACGGTTGCAACTGAGTTTTGTCAACTTTGCATAACTTTGCATGTCAATACCAAGTTATATCAGTGGGAACAATATTCTTTAGTTCACTTTGGAGGACATCATAGCCATTTTTTGCAACAGCACCATGTTTTTCTGATATAATCTGTTTAAGTTCAAGTATGTCCTGAAAATGTAAATAATTGTAGTTGAATAAAATGTATGGAATCAATCTAAATAACTGGCAGATATTTAATATGACGATGAATATTATGAAATTTAATATTTAAAATATACTTTGTAAGGAAGCCCAACAAAATTCGCTAATTTTTCGGAATCCTCAACGACGAATTCGACAACGGTAGTCACGTTCCGACGCCGAAGTTCTTTAATCACAGTTTCTGATAATTTTGGATGTATATTCGGGTTTAATTTCGGCATTCTAATGTGATTTCAATTCTTCCATCAATTTTTCCTGTAAATAGATTATAAAAAAGTACTTTCATACCATTTTAGCGCCAAAAGTTCTCATAAACATATTGTAATAATTCCTACGAATAAAATCAACCGCATAACTTTTCCATAAATAATCAAATTCATTAACAGGAGTAATTATTTCTTAAAAACAGTCGGGTGCATAAATAAATATAAAATAATAACTCAAATATGCGCATATATGTAAATCCACATATCAAAGATCCCCCCTAAAAATTACGGAACTTGAATATATTCAGTTATAAGTTCGTGTCTTTCCAAATACGATTCATTTATGATATTTTCTTACAAATATATTACTGAAAAATATATATTCCCATATTGCCAATATAAATAATATTAATAAATAATGAAAAAATTCAATCCACTCAAAATAGATGTAAAAAGGAAACTAAATAGAGTAGCAAAGTACACACACACAAATTGAATCTCTCTTATACGTATATAAAAATATTACGGAACATGGTTCTCAAACGGTCACAGATCTACGCGTTCATTGGTTCGATTAAGACGTTTTCAGGTTTTCCATGATAATCTAAACCTAGTTTCGGTCCGGACTTATCGAACAAAAATCATCGGCGAGTGTACTTTCGATTATATAAGAAAGTAAAATAAAGAATGTATTTATCCTTGTTGAGATAGTGTTTTATAAATTTGAAATCGTTATCGCGCATACTACGTAGATCAGTGTCGATATAAGCAGTGGTACCCAAAAATGATGCGCCGAGCACCGAAATGACCTCGGGCGTCATTCTTACGATTGTGCGTAGCACACGCGGTCACCTCAGTTTTCAGAGCAGTAGAAATCAAGTAGAACTAGGAAAACCGTGTACGGAGATACGTGCCCAGAACCAATATTTATCCTCGTTTCTTTCATAATGCACCGCGACTCGATATTCACCGTAGATACCCTCACGATTTTCTTCCCGTTGCGTTATTCGCACGAGGAGTTGTTCGTGGGTGCGTTTAAAAATGTGTTCGGTTCACGTACTCTCGTGAGAAAATTATGCGCGTGTGTCCGGTAGCCGGATATGTTCTCGATCTCGTATTAATATTCGGTTAGGGTAGCGCGTATTCGCGGAATTCCAAGGTAAAAACATATCCTCGAAGACGGAGGGAAGAACTTAACCCAATGAGTAAGTAAAACGTTCGATATATATCCATATTATGGAGATTAATGTGTTATATATAGTGATAGGGAGTTAGCACGTGGCACGTGCTCAGCCAGTTAGCGCGGCAACCATATTGTTCTTAAGTATTCCAATGAGATTCAAAGTTTTTGCCCCCGTTAAACGTTTACAAAGCAATTACAAAGTACATTATATTGCGTATGACTAATTTATTTTGACATCACGTTGAACTTTGAACAAAGATTCGAGCGAATCAAGGAATATCGATACGCAGTGCGTTATTCTGTTTCAAGAAGTTACAAGATTTAATAGTAGTCTTCAACGATTAAGTATATTATGTTCTACATCATTAAAACTATTAAATTCAGTTATTTTCGATTTGGACTCCGAGGAGACGTAACCATTTTCATCTACAAATATAGACAGAATATAAAATAATATTCTATCATAATTCATTAGAAAAATTAACATCAAGAGTCATAGTTCATGATTATATGTTTGAAATAATTATTTGTTAAGAACGGAGTTTTGTGCCGCATTAAAGACTGGCCACGTGCTCGATCAAAATGCTTTCATATTAACATTTTTGTAAATGGCTTCATGCCATTCTTTCCCCTAAATGTATAATGATATAATGCGCGCCAAACGTTCCCTGATTTGCCGACAATAATTCATAATTTACAAATCCACCGCAAAATTGCAAGAACACAGTTTTTCGTTATTAAGATAAATCTCATGAATTGTGCACAGTGCTTTTAAACTACGGTTAATACCGTTGTCTCGTGGAGAAAAATATATCTGCGGGATAAAATAATTGCATAGTCCACTAAGCATTAAATTCGAGTGAAATATTTTCAAAAGAAATGTCGAAGATGCAGAGAAAGAATGGAGTGTTTGTTCAAAAGCCGGTATACGGAAAATAATTGCTGATTTGACTCGGTAGTCGGGAAGCGAGTCCTTTTAATATTTTTCACGGGCGACCAATGAGTGAGGTCGTAGGGTGCCACGTTGCCAAGTATCCGGGTGGAAGGAACCAATGAGAGGGCAGGAGGTAAGCTGGGGCGGCATCTTGTTGCGGCTTCCGCAAGTGTTTTAGCAGGCAAGCAGTCGAGGGGTCCGGTCGCGGCCGAAATTTGTTGGGAGCCGTCGCCATGTTTAGAAGTGTGTGCGTCCTTGAGCGAGTCGAGCGAAAATGTTCTGTAAAATATTAGATATAGCTCATGCACTGTACATTACGTGAGGTACCTAATTACAATTTAACGCTCGTCGATCACGGGTGTAACAATTATTTTCGTGGATGGCTCACCTACGTCGCGGAATTTTGTGATTACATTATGGTAAGTCCGCCCTCCTATCAGAGCAACGCCAACATGGCGGACGAAAAATTTCCTTTGTATCGCCGTGAGGCTCCACTGACGCAATTCTCCGAAAAAGCAATCACCTCGTAAACGATACTGCTTGATAGAACGAGAAAAATTCATCTTTACACCTCAATAGTGCTCGTCGTATTAGAAAACCCCGTCGATATTCGGTTTTTTTATTTCCATTCAACAATAAATATCGACGTTTTTCCTCACTAATAAGGAAGACACTTGAACCGCCCTGAATACTTGGCCTATTGGACGTTCGCGTATTCGTTACAATCTTTTGATATTACAATTGACATCGCTTGTTAGAACCTTTACACGATCGCGGATGTGTTACTCGTGTAGGTAATACGCTGTTTTTCATTGTATATGCTCTCCTGCGCAATACGCATGTTTTAGAAATTCCAATGAGCTGCATCGTTTTCGATTGAATTTTGATTTCGGCGCTTTTTTCTGAAATTAATTTACTCCCTTGTTTCGCTCCGATTCTCTTTAATTTCGACGTTGTGCTCCAAGTCAAATATAAATCTTTATTCAGATTAACGATACGTGTACTTTGAATTTGTTTACACATTGTCGTTTAGTTCCCAAATAAACATTTTGACGTTAATGCACTGGCGTTCGTTATGCTGCAGTTTCCGTGCGTTTCTTTAACCAATATCTTGCAATTTTGTTTTTATTTACAAACTGTTGGCAAGTAATGCGATACATTGGATTTAAGTTACACAATGTGGTTGTTTGTGATAAAGAAAACCAAAGTCATCTCCGAGGATGCAACTTCGTGAATTTAAATCGCACCGAACTGCGCGCTTTATTTTCGCGTATAATTAGAACTTAAATGGAATTATTTCGTTATCACATTTGGAAATTATGATGCGATTTATATCATTATTCTACATTGCGTACAGTTATAATATTACATAAATTTTAATACAGTAATTGTCATTTGTTTAATGCCGACATACATTAACCACAGATTTTTACGAAATATTTATTATTTACATTCCTTTATTTATTACAAATCTCTTACTAAATTCATTGTTACCGAACCACAAACTCGAAGCGTACATTTAAATTTTATTCGATGTTACAGTAAACAATTTTCAAATATTTTAATTCTTCCTAAACATTGTATAACGAAATAAAATTACATTAGTATATCGTAATCACTTTTACAATGCAATTTTAATCGGTTGATGTAAATTTCAATATTTGTGTTTTTATCAAGTTTAATGCGAACGAAATATATGCTTCGAAAAATTGTTGTATATTATGTGAGGAAGTATGTTTATCATTTGAAAGGTGTGTTGTTAAATTGTTGTTACAGTGTAATGTGTAATGAGTGATAAGCAGACTGCACCTACTTTGCCGCCCCTTAATGGGGGTGGAGGAAATAGTGGAGGGAGCAATGGAGGTGCACCTCAGCAAACTGTTAGTCTACAACAAGTTCTTGCAACTGCTCAGGGACTCAATGTTCTTACTACTGGTGCTGGGCAACAGTTTGTTATTACTTCACAAGTTCCCGGTCTCACACAGGTGGGTGATTTTCAAAAAACCTTACATTCTTTCTCCAAAACACTGACAATAACTGCAAATCATCATCTTACATGAAACTTTTTTTAATACAGCACGCTATAATTTTTGAAACATTTATTTCTACGAAAAGTATAAAATTTCGATTGTATGATTTATCGTATTTTGGTATATTAACCCTTGTACCCTTCAGCCCCTGTCACGTGGTACACGCGAAAAATGCCGATGCATTTTTGATGAATATGTTTTCGGGAATGAAATTTCTCTCGGCGGCGCGGGAGTCTGAACGTAAACAAACGCGGCTGACAGTATAAGGGTTAATTTTTAATAGTAATTTATAGCATAGCTAAATAGTTAAATAGCATAGTTAAATAGTAAAATCGCAATAGTTTAAGTCACGAATATACACTCAGAGTTTTATGTACAAGGGAATTAATTTAGCTGTATCCACCCCCTTTATTCGGATTATGACGGAAGATACATGTTTTACATGTGTATTAAATTGTTGTTCCAGGTTATACCAAGCAATGCAACAACAAATACAAATGTTCAGCAAGTCGGTGTCACGAGAATTGTTAATATCACCGGGACACCGCCACGCGCGAGTACCATGGTGGTCGCGGGTGGAAGTGGTTCACCCGTTACATCCCCGAGCAGACAGACTCCGACTAAAGTTGTCTTAGCAAAGCCAACAAAACTCGTTAAAACACCTATTGGAAATATGTTTGTTGCTCCAACATCCAATATGTCTTCTGTACAATCACCACCTGGAAGAAAGAGATTGAAACTGACTGAAACCAGTGAAAAAACCACTGCCTCCGCCGACGATGTAACGGGTTATAGAAGAAGAATCATGGAATACAAGATGAAACGTATGCGCGCCATACGAGAGAAATACGCCGAAAATGCATCGGAGTTATACTTTCTACATGCCGGTGGAAATATGATGGACTTTCAGACTTGGAGGAAAAGGCCGCCTACGTCGCAGTACTTGCATTTTTTGCAGCAACATCGGCTAGATCCGGACGACGACGAAGAAGATTTAACGGCGCCACTGCCATCGATATCAGAAATTCCATTAACATCGACTGTGACTACTGTTTCTACCATAGTTCCTTTGAATCAATGTACAGAAGTTAAAATCTCTGGTATAGGAGTGACACCAGTTGCTGTATCAACAACCTTGCCAGCTGCAGTGGCCCAACTCAATCAACAAGGTATACTCATTTCCATCATATATACACCATTATAGTTTCATATCATATGTTACATTTTCGTAAAACAAAAGCTGAAGATGTACTGTATCTTCTTCTGAATTATTTACCAAAGCCCCAGCATCTTAACACGTTCGTTTTATATAAATCTCCCACATATGTGATGCCTGGCAACGAACGTGTTAAGCTGGGAGATCTGCTGTGTTCAAAGAGAAATGGCAAATAATTGACTTCATGAAAATAACAGACATTTTTTATCATCCATAAATACTTCGGGAAGAACGTTAGAAATTTACCATATTGTTATTTACTTAGTCTTTCGAAACAGAACTCAGATATTTCAGTGTATCCCGTATTAGTAACATGATAAATATCATATTGGTTTGCTGATTGAGTCAATTCTAAGTTTTCTTCCAACTTAAATGATGATTGTGTACTGCAGTCGGATCTGATTCTCGCGATGCGGACAAGTATAGTACTGTTTTGACATGCTTTGGTAGATATACTTAAGAATGTAGAGAATCAGTTTGTAAATGGAAGTATGCGTGTTTTATACCAATTGTATGATGAATTTGCGCAATAGGACATGTACCAGGTAGGCCTCAAGGTGGCCGCCATGGCATGGTGTTTGCCTTCCGTGCGGCAATTCAATCTTCACCAGTCACCGCTCACCTTCCACCTACTTCTACTCTAGCACCCACGCTCATTATAGGTGACTACTACTGTAGGCTTGTCATTTGATGTTTAGACAATTTCCATCATTTTCTTTTCCTACAAATTATTCGTATCCAATTTCTGTGCAGTAATGCGTACATTTTTAGTGGTGATTGATTTACTTTGCCATTGAAATGGATATTACATTTATTTTCGATTTCTCATTTTGCAATGTTTTAAGAGGTGGGATATAATCGCAAGCACATGGAATGCATTGTACGAGATTTTCGACGTTACATCAAATGTCATTTGCCCGAATCATTCATTATCATTTGTGCCATTGTCCTCTTTTCTATGGAACTGACATCATTAATTAATTAATTACCATCGCACGCTGCGCTCCGGGGTCCATATTAGTCCTTTTTGTTAAGATGAAGTGAAATGCAAATTTATATTGAAAATGATATTGGATTATTATAGATAATTTTTGCTATTAGTTTCTCTTAAAAATCGTAGAGTTTGCAGTCATCATATTTCACCCTTCATTTACGTACCCATTTTTATCGATTATATTTATTGAGAATGTAGATTAATGTTTATTTATGTAAACCCATAAACGACGACTGATTCGATGTTATATGATATCGAAACAGTCTACTTTTTATGGGGAGATTAATACACAGCATTTGTAAGGTTGCTTAGCCAAAAGTTATTCTACCTAAGGGCGCTGTCGTTACACTATTTTTTTTAATAATTTATAGCTTTTAGTGGACATTTGTTTGCATGGTAACTAATGTACAATGAATGTTTACTATTACAGGTGGAACACCGATAGTACCTGGCTCACCGAAATTGGTAACAACAACAGCTCCAAGTCCAGTGGCAGAAAAGTCATTGACTACTACTACTACCACCGCAGCCACGACTACTATCACTACTTCCACTCCAAAAGCAGCAACGCCTACTCTTTCTACTACTCCTGCACAGCCTGTTCTAAAAATTGTTAAGTTACCTGCCTCAAATGCGGCTACTTCATGTGATATCACCAATAATCAAGAACAAATCGTAGAAAAAGCAAAACAGGTAAATATGGCGATGATTTTTTTTACCTTTTTCTTTTGTTACGATCTATAAACAGGTATTAACTCTTATATTATCTTATAAGTTATTCGAGTACCGTAAAAAAATACCTTGAAAAATATGCGATCTTTAAGATGTCTATTAATTTTTGCATGTCATTACATGCGTTTAAATTATATTAAAAATGAAAAGTCGATATATCGGTTTGAGGTATTTCTTGGAAAATCCACAAAGCCAATATATCGGCTGTAAGGTACTAAAAAGATTAAGGATGACGAAAATATTTATGTATTCCGATAATAAAAAATACTTCGGACTTTACATTGGCTCTTCTATGTTGTTGTTTCTAGGAAGCATATGTTATGCAGAGGATTGCCGAATTGCAACGTGAAGGACTTTGGTCTGAGCGAAGATTACCGAAAGTGCAGGAACCAGCGCGAACGAAAGCTCATTGGGATTATTTATTAGAAGAAATGGTTTGGTTGGCTGCCGACTTTGCTCAAGAACGTAAATGGAAGAAAGCAGCGGCAAAGAAATGTGCACGAATGGTACAAAAACATTTCCAAGAAAAAGCAATTCAAGCACAGAAAGCAGAGAAATCGCAGGAGCTTAGACTCAAGAAGATCGCTGGTTTTATGGCTAAGGAAATCAAAACTTTTTGGGCGAATGTTGAGAAGGTGAGATGCTGGCATGTTTGCATAATATTTCGTGACGGGTTTAGGGAATAAAAAATTCGTCTTTTATTGATGCGATGACTACATTTTACCCCACACAATTAAGCCGACAATTTCGATGTATACCGATTGAAAGTGTGTGCTCGTTGTGGGAACAGCAAAGTCTGCGAATTGTGTATGAATGTATGAACTCATAAAATACAATCAAAGAATGAGCTGGACAATTCATTTCTTAAATACTTTATTGTTTACGAATATTAAAAGTTAGAAAAGAAAGTATTAATCAACTGCCATAACATTCCTAAAAATGCACGTTTTACGTTCATGTTCCTTTTAAGTTGGTGGAGTATAAACAACAAACGAGGCTTGAAGAAAAGAGAAAAAAGGCATTGGATCAGCACTTAAATTTTATTGTTGGTCAAACAGAAAAATATTCGACATGGTTGACAGAAGGACTTAACAAAACTGACGGGCCTCAAAGTATACCAGCTTCCATAAATAGTTCAAGGATTTCTTCGCCAGTGCCGCCTGGCAAATCTCATTCTGACGGTATGCTGAGTTACTCAACAGCCGAAATTCGAATTGCATTGCTTTCATGAACGACATGCATTAATTTCTACTATCATGCTATTCCAGAGGAATTTCAACCGAATCAAAGTTCAGATGACGACGAAGAAACAATAGCAAAAGCGGAGGAGGAATTGAAGACAAACCATAAGGAAGAGGTGGAATTATTAAAGAAAGAATCGGAAATACCACTGGAAGATCTTTTAAAAGAATTACCACCTAATTACTTAGAGGATCGGAGTAAAAGTTTGTCACCCCCGCCGAAGGAAACCGTGGAAGATGTATGTTACATTAATCGCGTTTAATTGATGTCACATTTTTCCATTTAATACGAATCATTCTTTAACAGGAAAACGAGAAGACAGCCGATGGAGATGTAGAATTTGTTGCGGCATCGGATGAATCATCGGATGAAGAAGAAACTATTATGGAACAGGAAAAACTTGAAGAAAACACAGATTATAAACAAGAACTGGACGAACTCAAGGTACTTATATTCTATACATTTACACATGTTAAACATACATTTGATTTTTTTCTAAACTGAATCATCTGATGCAGGCTGAAAATGAAATGTCTATTGACGAACTGATGGCCAAATACGGTAATCTGCCGGATGACACAATGGATGTTGACCAAGATCCCGAAGGTAATTAATCGCTACCATTACATCAATTTATATAATATTTAAATATTTAAATATTTTCGGTGATGATACCATACCATTCCTGACGGTTTCGAACTATGGTTTTCATACTCGTTTCCTATTCAAGATGTAATCCGAGGCATTTGTCTGAGAAAATACAAATTATCGCATTATTACAACTACATTAATAAACGAATGAATTATTCATATATATAATTCGATAAAATAATCGATTTTAGATTCCGATAAGGAAAGTGTCAAAGTTGAAGATGTCCAGGAAAATGAAGAACAAACTAGTAGTAGTGAAAGTGAAAGTGAGGAAAGTGAGAACGAAATTGGCGAAGAAGAGTCGCAAACACAGAGTGACACGGAAGCTGACATCGGACTTAAGTCACTGTTGGAAGATTTATCCATGGAAAAGCCATCAGATAATAAGGTAAGTTAGCGTATTTTATTGCGTTGAAACATGAACTTTTTAATCGGATTTATTTTTAACGATTATTTTATAAGCAGTGCCTCTAGAAAATTATTTTGCTTGATTACAGACGACAGAAGGAGATGACGCGGACGCTGACAATGAAATGGATAATGTCGCAGCATTAGCAGAGAGCATTCAACCTAAGGGCAATACATTGCTGACAACTAGTGTAAGTTAAACTTCATTCATTTTTCTGACCTTTTATTAGTTCATATGCCTTTCATCCAAGGTCATGTCGCAGATACATTGCAATATAACCATTTCAGGAAGGTAGAATATATGTGATGTTTCTTCTCAGTAAATGAATTATATATGGTTTATTTTGGAAGATCATCACGACAATTATTACTAAAACTCCAATTAAATATATCGCTAATATTCGTAAAAATTTTGAATATTTGTTTAATGTTACGATAACGATGTAAAGTAACCCATGTATTGTAGAGCGCTTAAACAGTTTTATTTTTATACATTATATAAATGTATAAACGCGTATAGTAATTGCATGGCCCTTTAATTTTCGTTTTGTAATTACAGGTCGTTACGAAAATTCCATTCCTGTTGAAACACTCGCTTCGTGAATACCAACACATAGGATTGGATTGGCTCGTCACTATGTATGAGAGAAAATTAAACGGGATCTTGGCAGATGAAATGGGTTTAGGAAAGACAATACAAACAATTGCGTTGCTCGCACACTTGGCGTGCGAAAAAGGGAATTGGGGACCCCATCTTATAATCGTACCAACGTCGGTGATGCTTAATTGGGAAATGGAATGTAAAAAGTGGTGTCCTGGATTTAAAATCTTGACTTATTACGGAACCCAAAAGGAAAGAAAACAAAAGAGGACGGGTAATTAATCGGAAAATTATGTTATTATTGACATAATCGAATTAATTTATTTACGAAGATCAACTGTTTTACGTTATCTGTCGTTACCCTCCCAGGATGGACAAAACCAAACGCTTTTCACATATGTATAACTTCTTACAAGCTGGTTATACAAGATCACCAAAGTTTCCGAAGAAAGAAATGGAAATATTTAATTTTGGATGAAGCCCAGAATATCAAAAATTTTAAGTCACAGAGATGGCAGTTATTACTCAACTTCCAAACACAACGGTAAGAAAGGCTTGTTTAATATTCATTCGAAAGATACATATAATTCCGTTACGGATTTCTAACATACATTTTCTTTCTTCTCTGTTACAGGCGATTATTACTTACTGGCACACCTCTTCAAAATAATTTAATGGAATTGTGGTCTTTAATGCACTTTTTAATGCCAAATGTATTTCAATCACATAGAGAATTCAAGGAATGGTTCAGTAATCCTGTGACGGGAATGATCGAAGGGAACAGTGAATACAACGAGAATATAATTCGTCGTCTGCATAAGGTCTGTACGTACTGTTTTTGATCACGTTTCTTTTTTTGCAAATTTGAAATTCCTCGCTACCGACCACAGACTTATGCCATTTTATGATAATGTCTGTTCTTTTTTATTTAGCGAGATAGTAAAGTAATTCTCCATTAAAACTCGCGTGTCAAATTGATCAACCAGCTGACATACGAATCCTGTCTGGAGAAACAATGCTCTCATTTCCAAATTGTTATTTCTATACCTTCCACTAAATCTTTATCATTTTTCGATGGTTAAGTTAATCAATTTCTATAATGGACCAATGAAATTGTTACAGGTGTTACGGCCTTTTTTACTGCGGAGGTTGAAAACTGAAGTAGAGAAGCAGTTGCCGAAGAAATATGAACACGTTATTATGTGCCGCTTGTCGAAAAGGCAGCGATACTTGTATGACGACTTTATGTCCAGGGCGAAGTAAGTATTTCCACGTGAATTTGTTCCAAACAAACGTTAGAGATTTGGAAATTATCAAACGTCAACCCTCCGTAATTAATCTCGGATTTATTTTTTTATAGAACGAAGGAAACACTTGCCAGTGGGAACTTATTGAGTGTTATTAACGTATTAATGCAATTACGTAAAGTGTGTAATCACCCAAATTTATTTGAAGTTAGACCTACTGTATCCCCTTTTCAAATGGAAGCAATCGATTTTGTTACCGCATCCATTGTATGGAGCGCGCTCGACTACGATCCGTTTAAGGTAACAAACCCTGCATAATTACCTAGTATTTTAAGTTTAATCTAACAATATGTAATTACTTCCAGTATAAATAACATTATGCGTTTACTTTTCAGCATATCGATTTATCCAGTATCAACCTTTTATTATGTGACTTCGAGTTGGCACTCAACGCATTCGCAGCGCATAGAGTGAAACGATTAAAAACACCGAGGAAGCTGATAGAAGAAATAGACAGCCATCCAGAACCGCCTCCAAGATGTCCATCTGGCAAAATTAAGATCAATGTCCGATTGTCTACCCAAGCTAAAGCTCCGCCTACTATACCACAACAAACACAAACGAAAATAAAAAATTTGGCTGGAATATTACCTACTCCGAAAGTTGGAACATCTCCGTTAATAAAAACGCTGAATAATCAAACTACCCCTGGGCAAGGTAAATCATAAACGATTATTTGTCATGAAAAACTTGTAATGAAACAAATGCAACCAATGCTAATATTTACATCTTTGTTTTTAAATCTGATTCCAGGTGTTACTCTGAGAGTTGCTAGCGGTCAACAATTACAAGGATATTCGGTACAACTCGTTCAACATCAGGGTAGCGTAAAAGGTAATGGATATTTTTTTTTCTTTGTACATGCTTTTGGAATTTTCATTTATGCATCATCGATCGGTGGTTGCACTCAATATTGTTTAATTGTGTGGTCACCTTTGCAATGGTGCTAGAATAAGTAATAGCTCTCGGGCCAGCTTGTTTATAGTCCGACCATCTGATAAGCATTCTAGAACCGGGAGCACAACTAATCATTTATATCCATATCATTTTTGGCGTGTCTTTAATAACTCCTACCATTCGCGTAACCCATCTTCGTGTTTTGAATTAACAATCGATGTGTTTGATTTAACAATAGCTATTCCCGTTGGAACACTGGCACATAATCCACAAAGTACAACAGTAACATCTACCACAGCAGCAATGAATGCACAAAGGATCACAGTAGGGAATGCAAATATCAGAGATGGATTACAACGATTGGCAACGCAAACAGTTACAGTTAAACAAGGTGATTCCGTCCAAAGAATAGCAGTGCCTAGTTTTGCACAGCTGGTTCAAACATCCACTGGTAGACATATCATTCTGACATCGAATCAGCAAAATACTAACACAGGTTTGTCCCACAAACGCTTGTAATCCTGCTGACATTTTCACAATGTATGAACTCCATTCACTGTTCATTGGTGTAAATCATATATATGCACATCGGAATAGTTGTTAATAACAATAATACATTACGAATTGCATGCTTGAATTCATTATTTCATATATCTATGGAATATATATTTCACCGACATATACGCGTGGTGTCCAAACTAAACACTATTATTTTATAAATACGATTCTACGGTATAATTACAAGATTGCATATATAAATCGTAGTTTTCCGGAAGATAATCGTTTGTACTATAACGAAATTATTCTTTTTATCACTTCATTCGGCTCGTTGATCACAGTGTAAATATAAAATTATATTTGAATACGAAAGCAGTAAAATAATGTTTAATTTAATTTGTTAACAGTTTCATTCCCCGTAATGACACCGACCGGACAACGTCTGACGGTTTTATCTAAACCGTTAATGGGCCTACCAACTTCGGCAGCGACAGTAAATAAAGTAGTTGGAGGAATAGTGACAACCACAAGTGCAGCAAGTGGCAGACCAGTAATGAGGGTTCCACCTTTAAATGTTTCTGCATCTCAAGCACAGTCAGTAACTGGTAATGGACAACCTCAACAACAAGCGATACGTTGTGGCATTGTCACCAGACACGCACAAAAGGAAACGGAAAAGGCACAAACCAAGGAACAACCCAAGTCTGAATTTTACTTGGTAATTATTTCCATCGTATAAATAAAAGTAATCCAGCAAATACAATCCCTTACACTCTCGTTCAATAAATGGATTTTGTAAACGGTGAATGACGAAATGTTATATATGATATGTAATCATATTTTGTTACAGCCACAACTGGAAGAAGATCGAAGACAAAGGAGACAAGACAAACTTCGCATTTTGGGAGATATCAATGACAAAAGATGCGCGGCATGTCCTCTGTATGGCGAAGACTTATTTATGGCATTAAGAATTGGTAAACCATCTACAGCTTGTCGTTGGCACGATGGTTGGATCCACTGTTCTAACGCGAAAGAAAAAATTCGAACGCGAAGGCAGTATTTCTCCCGCACGGAAGCACTTGCGGAAGCGATAAAAAGTACCGAACAAATTGTGGAGGAGCTTAAAGAGGTCTTCGAAAGGTATTTACATAAAGATCATTTTATAATGTTAAATATTACAGTTATTTGATTGCACTGGAAATAATATAATATTGTTATTACAGATTTGTTGTTCATGTTCCTGCAGTGTGTGCCCCTTCACCACGATTCCACGTGTCTCATCCACCACCACACAAATTGTATGGTCAACGGCGTTTGCAAACGGAATTGGAACGCCAATTAACGCCTAAATTAAACACCTTCCATCCTGTGGCGAGTGCGATGATGACACAATTCCCAGATCCAAGACTGATCCAGTATGATTGTGGGAAGTTGCAGTCATTAGATCGTCTTCTTAGGAAATTGAAATCTGGAAGTCATAGGGTTTTGATCTTCACACAAATGACTAGAATGCTGGATGTATTAGAAGCTTTCCTTAATTTCCATGGTCACATATACTTGCGATTAGACGGAGCCACTAGGGTGGATCAGCGACAAGTAATTATTTTTACATCGCATCAAGTATCGAAAGTTTGTTTAGGACAGTACTTTATTCAAGTGACTTACAGGTTTTAATGGAGAGATTTAATGGCGACAAGCGGATATTCTGCTTCATATTGTCGACAAGATCGGGTGGTGTTGGTGTCAATCTAACTGGAGCGGATACCGTTATATTCTACGACAGTGATTGGAATCCTACGATGGACGCGCAAGCACAGGACAGGTGTCATAGAATAGGTCAAACGCGAGATGTACATATTTACAGGTAAATATATCGCAATGTTCGAATATTGACAAGAATTCTTTTTTATCATCATATTAATGTTTTCTGCAAAATCGTATTACAGGTTAGTCAGCGAAAAAACTGTGGAGGAAAACATCTTGAAGAAAGCTAACCAGAAGAGGCTACTTGGAGACTTGGCTATCGAAGGTGGCAATTTTACGACGGCTTATTTCAAGAGTGTGAGTATCACAACATCGAGTGGATTATATATATTTTTTTATTATTACCATTAGAATTTTTGTATATGTATGACTTTTTCTACAGTCCACGATTCAAGATCTATTTAACATCGATCAATCTGAAAACGATGCCTCAGCGCGAATGGCTGAAGTTTTGGAACAAAATAAAGATCGCGACAAGTTCCTACAAAAAGAAGCTCCATCCTCATCGGCTCAACCGCAACATGTGGAGGAGAAGATAGCGATGGGTGCTCTTGAGAGTGCTCTAGCAGCTGCTGAGGAAGATCTTGATGTTCAAGCCGCGAAAACAGCGAAGGCGGAAGCCGTTGCTGATTTGGCGGAGTTCGATGAAAATATACCTTTGGAAGATGCGGATAAAGAAGATACTCAAGTTAGCAAGGCTGAGCTTGAAGTGCAAAATTTAGTATCTCAGGTATGATGACTATTACATGAGTATTTACAAACAAATTCCGTACAGAAAAATTAAACTTTGTAATTGCCCCCACCTTGTTGACATTTTTTTCACTGATAATCTGTTATTTACAATGATTATTCATATGTTTAGCTAACACCTATAGAACGTTACGCAATGAAGTTCGTTGAAGAATCGGAGGGGGCATTCTCCGCGGCTCAACTAGCGGCAGCGGAACGTGAGCTCGAAGAACAGAAAAAAGAGTGGGAGTTGGATCGGTTACGAGCGTTACGCGAGGAGGAGGAGCGACGAATGCGGTTGGCCGACGACGATGAGAAACCCTTGACGTTTGGACGCGAGGATGCGCAAAATCAGGTTAATAGTGCTAGTAATTCTAAGAAATTAGTTAATAAGAAACTCCCACCGAGTAGGAGGAGTTCGCGTAGAGGTAATAGTAGAAGTGCTCAAGAGTCTTCAGAAAGTGAAACCGATACAACCACAGAGTCAGAATCAGAATCTCAGGAAGATGTCATAGAGGATAGTCCTGATGAAGAGTCAAGTCATACAGAGAGTCAGAGTCAAGGTGATGAGGATGAGGAGGAGGAGGATGCGGACGCGGATGGTCAAAATGACTCGGGTCATTCGAAACGTAGAAATCGTTCTAGTAAATCGTTCAGTCAGAATCATTTCGATCTCAACAGTCCTCGGACGAGATCTAGGGGTAACGTTAAGATTAATCTTTGGACATTGGACGTAAGTCCGATTTTGCCGGGTATGAAATCAAAATGTCGAGGCAAATATCCACGGAAACGTGAAAGTTCGAAATCCGAGGAGAATTTTGTCTCACCTTTACCGCCGGTGGTTAGTCCGAAAAAATTTGCAAACTCAAATGCGCACAAGTCTGATGAGGAACAAACTACGGCTGACGAAGAGATCCAAGTATCGGCGGATGTTGAACAGTTCAAAACAGAGCCAACACATTCGCCTGAGAAAGAATCGAACGAAAATGTTGATAATTGTAAGACGGCTGTGAATCGTCGCGGTTTAGCGACGTCCTCCCCAAAATCTAACTTCAGGAAAAATTCATTAACCATTCAAAACGATGAGCCCGCGTCAGAGATTATACGCTTAGATAGTTTGCAAGCAGAAGCATCTTTCCAAGCGGATGATTCTGATTCGACTTTGACATCGTCTTTAACGAAATCAGTAAACGCGAAAGTATCTGTTGCACCGGAAGCAAGTAAAATTTCCAAATCAAGTACAGAGAATAACGTAAGTGATAGTGAATCAGTTCCGGATCATTCGAGTACTATTACAACCCGTTCAAATCAGAAATCAGCAGTACAAAACAATAGTACCGTAGACGATGAAAGTCTTAACGAGGATGCTGAAAATGTCGATGTTAATATTAGTTCACAGAAACCTAGTTCACAGCCTTCTTTAGAAACAAATTTATCGAAACGTAATACCGATACAATAGCAACGAAAGACACCATAACTTCGAAATTAAATCATGATATTAGCGTGTCTGAAAATGCACCATGTTCCCCTGTAAAAGTCAAGTCTATTACATTAGTCAGCGAACAAAATAAAGAAATAAGTAAATCCACATCGGAAACAACGGTAGACGCATGTAAATCTTTAAGTACTTCGGTTACCAAAAATTCAGTTACGCATTCGCCGAGTAATCAGACGGATAAAACTGATAAAACTGATAAACCAAAACATCAGACGTGTCCACTTATTTTACGGTCAAAAACAATAAAGAACAGAATAGTAGAAGCTCATAGATCTACATCGCCAGTGATAGAATCTCCGAGTAAAAGTATTGCTGCACCCGAAAGCGATGATAATAATCAAGATTCCAATGTGAAACCATTGAATCCTGGACTGCAGAAAAACAAGAAGATGAACACGGTGCGAACAACAGCAGGCAGTGAGTCCCCAAGTAAAATTGAATCAACTGCAACTGTGACACAAGCGAGTTCTAGTCAGAATGCGAGCAATAAAGATGGCAGTGGAACTGACAAGGAAAAGTTATCATCTCCCGCATCAACTTCTAATAATAAATTAGCTACATCCTCTGCAGTTTCATCCGATACATCTGAAGTGAAATTTCGTAAGCCAGAAGTGCCACAGGGAGTCACAACGCGAAGTGGAAAAGTCATTCATGTACAAAGTTCCCCAGGAACTCCGTCATCCTCTTCCAGTGTGAAAGGTGATACAAAAGAAAATGAAGGAAATAATGCGATATCGGATTCGAATTCCAACAGTCCTCGTAAAGAAAACAATAGGGTTCCAAGACCAGATACTCCGCACCCTGCTTTGGAACATGGAAGAATTACAAGGTCAAGTGTTAGTCGTTCCAGTTCACCTCCGCCAACCAATGTTCCAAGTGCACCAAAACCAATACAAACCAGACGTCCTGGTACTCCATTACCGGAATGTTTTAAATCTTCACCACGACCTGTTACAAGATCTATATCAATAATTAATACACCAGTCAAAAATGAACAATTTCCAATTCCATACGAAAGGCCAATGACACGTAGTTCGAAATCATTGGACAATGGTTTTCTTATACCAAATATACTTCGGAAGAGTACTTCAACTACACCCTCGAAATCATCGACAGAATCCAGAGAATTTCTTACACCTACACCGAGTAGGCCGAGGAGATCTAGCGAGAATTTAACCGGAAGTGCTCCAGGACATCTTTATAATAGAAGACCAGATTCACCGGTACCTACCGTGGAACAATTAGCAAGAGTGACCAGATCTGGTTTGAATTTCACTGCGAATTCTGGGAAAACAACGTCTCCTACTCATGTTTCCGCACTCCGAGGAAACAGGCACATCCGGAAGACGGATTCTCCAGACACAAAAGAACACGCTCCAGTTGTAACACCAACTACTACGAAGACTGGAACGCCGAGTACAGATTCCAATGGAAATGCAGTTGCCTCGGAAGCGTTCTCCAAACAAAATTCACCAACGTATTCTCCCTTTTCTGATTTGAATGAGAAACCACAGAGAACGGCGAAGGTAGTCGCCATTCTGACGTTGGATACACTATCAAGAGGAAGTCACAGCAATAAATCTCACAGTTCTACTCATAATAAGAATACTAATTGCAATACAAACGACTCAAAGCACTTTAAGAAAACTGGGGACTCCAATGATAATTCTGGAAAGAATTCTGTTGTACGGGCTACCGAGAACTCTAAACCGGATGGATGGTGTGATTCGGGATTAAATACTGCTCCACGGGAACGTGTTCCTGTTACAGTACTCTCAAACGTCGAAGGTTCATACACAAATTGTAATAAAACGGGAAAACTTCCGGTGTCCAATAAAGGTGCGGCCAACTTGAATTCTAAAGCTAGAGGAGACAAAGTATCTTCGTCTATGCAGCAAAGAGTGATAGCATTAGTGGATCTTGATAATGATCCGAATTATGACTCGTCCGATGGTTCAAAAAGATTACGAAGGAATGTAAAGCGTACACGTCTAACGCCATTCACGGAACCATTGATAGGTGACAAAGTAGGGGACACACATATTGTTCATACGATCGACGATGACGAGGAACAAATACCACCGTTAAAAAAGTCAGTTCGTTCGCAGATTCCTCCTCTTCCTCCTTCCGCGCAAGCAACAACTCAGTTGGAAAAGATCAGTGGTGGTTCAGCATCTTGAGTTCCACTAAAATTATATCGCTGCAATATATAGCAGCGCGTCTGTATAAAAAATGCTCGTAATTCACGTGCGCGTAAACGCGATGGGTTATTTGGAACGGCGTTGCGCATGAAAGGAAAGCCAAGTTCTCCAGTTCTTTCTCTTTGTTTTATACACCCGCAGGTAGCCAGAGACACGTAACATACATGATATTCTTGTATATAATCATATAAAGTAAACATTTGAGTAAAGTAAAGTAAAGTAAAGTAAGACAAGCAAGTAAAACGATTAAGGATCAAAAACTAAAACACGTTTTCTTTCGTTGTACTGGGTACAAGTGTAATATTTTTTAGCGTTGTAAATTGTGCTCCTTCTGTAAAGGTTTTCTTTTTGAATGTCTCTAAGTGACATTGTAATTTATATAACTTGGTGATAAGTAAGATACCCGATTGTATTATATTAGAATAGTGAGAGAGAGGGAGAGAGAGAGAGAGAGAGAGATGAGATGAGAAAAGGATCCATTATGTAGCTTAGATTGATTAGTGATAATGCCACGATTATTAGTCGTATTAAATCGGCACGAAACAGTGGCAGTCGGATCGTACATAAAGAACAAAAAAAAACTGAAATATGAAAATGGAAGTTTTTAGACAGTTCGGTATGCAGTTAAATAATAACAATAACAATAATTGGGTACCGTGAACTTTTGCGCCGTACTTTTGCTCTCGTGTAACGCCTTGTAATCGAACGTAATTTCTGCAAGGTGACCGACGACCTGATTATAAACGCTAATAGAATCTAAGAAAGGAACTATTCGTTTAAATGGTATGCCCCTATTGTAATATTTAAGTTGCGTGCCTGTATTTTGTATGATCGAGTGAGTCCGAGGAAGGAAATAAACAAAATCTTATTCCTTGCTATGAAAAAAAAACAAATATAAACCTACATGTGTTTTCTTATTTCTTGGTGCGTATCCAAGTCTGTTCGATCAAAGGTTCAGTTCCGTTTTGGTGTCAAACTTGCTCAGTGTGCTTGGTTATATATTTTCATGGAGAGAGGTCACTTTCTTTTTAGGATGATCTTGAATCCTTTTCGCAATGTCGGTTTGGTGTGGCAAGGCTATCATGACCGCACATTAAAGGACATGTCGATGCAATGAAAAAGAACAAAAAACAAACGCAGAGAACTTTTTGTAATTTAGAGGAATAATAGCATGCAGTAGAGAAAAGCTCCAATTTATATTTTGAAAATGGCACCAAAACACTGCCTTTGCCATTCCAAACTTGGAGTCAGCCAAGGTATAAGCAGGCACATTAATGAGCGTCTTCGACCATTCGATTCTTACGAAATTAATGAAAAGCAACAGTAATCTATGTTCGAGCCTTTGAACGAGCAAACTGTAGACAAGTCCTATTTTACATGATCCTGATACTTCCAATTCAAGTCATTCGATGTATGTAGACTTTTCAAATGATTTACGAGTGTCTTTTATTTGATTTTCATTTCTTTCTTTATCGAAAAGACAAAAGTTCATCTATGAGGACGGAGTAGAAGCAAGATTTAACTTAAAAGTTCTTTTATTAGAATTGTGGAGTAGAAGAAAACGTAGGAATCGAACGTAGTGCAAGACTACGCTCATTTGTCAGAGACTTCCTCTTTTAAATATCCTCGAAGGAGATCGTTAAATGTTTTTCCCTCTGAATCGAAGTTTTGATAGTCCTACTTTGATGTCTTACAGATATGGTTATCGGACGACACCATGGAACAAATGCCGGTTAGTATAAATATACCATTGTTTATTTTTTATGTTCATTAAGAATATGGATACATAATTCTTTTATCCTGTCAGATGTGGTGTCCCCCAACTCCTCCAACGACGGATAATGATGTTTACATCGACTACTCTCTGGGATTTCTTTATGAAAACACTCCTATGTCGGAGGCACAATTACCTCCGGTTTACATAAAGAAAGAACAAAAGAGATGTAGGAGTGATTCCGGTGTTAGTGATCGAGATGGTAAGTTTATAAAGAATGGGTACTTCTTGATCGTTCTGGTTGACATTTTAGAATTCAATCATTTGCTTTCTGGAACTAATTGATTGTAATTCATTGTTTGTTAGGACGTCGACCTGTTAAAATGCGACACAAAGAAGAATCGGTGTACGCTCCGAGATCATTATTTGATCGACCATCGCCAGCTTTGATCAAGATGCGACGTGATATGAAATTACATAAACATCGGGGCATAGTGCGACCACCGATTCCAATGGCCGGTATAAAACCATCCCATATGTCCAAAACATCCGTAGAGCAAGATCATATACTGGATTGGATGATACACGAGGATTGGGCTCTTCTTCAAGCTATCCAAATATATCAGGGACTGCCGCTTAACTTAGTGATCCTGTCTCCTGGTCACACACCAAACTGGGACTTAGTTGCAGATATTGTTAATAATACATCGCGGATATACAGGTCGCCAAAACAGTGTAGAAGTAGATACGAAACGGTTATTATACCCAGGGAAGAAGGGAAGTTGTTGTATGACACGACCCCCAAAAAGCAGAAGAAACAGAAAGGCGTCTATAAAGCACCTCAAGTGACAGAGGTACATTATTCCATTTCTATATAAAACTTGAACACTTTACTTTGGAACAGTGTATACTAACAGTATCGGTATTCATATTTTCAGCAACAAAGTAAGAGTAACAGGCCAATGAGGACATCCCATTTGTACAATCAAGATAAGAATCACACGTTTACACTGATGTGTTGTCAGAGGTTCGACACCGTCAAGTCTATCTCTAACAAGCGAACGCCTACGGTGAAGCCGTTACTCGTAAATCCGTTGATGAAGAATCCAACTAATGCTGCCGTGTTAGCCGAATGCGGCATACAATACGACAGTCCTTTAGCACCCATAGAAGTTGCGACGCGACGAGCTGACAGGATTGCAAAGGAAAAACTTAAGCAAGCTGTAAGTATATTAACTTCCACACTGTCCTATGAAATCATACGGGGCATAATTTTCTCTTATTCTACACGTAAATTTATTTATTCCAGGTATTAACGGCTGAGCAACAACAGCAAGTAGCTGCCCGTCTCTTGCAACAGCAACAGCAGCAACAACAACAGCAAGCTCAACAGCAGCAGCAACAGATAAAATTACAGCAGCAGCAGCAACAACAACAACAGCAGCAGTCTCAGCAAGCTATATCTAGTACAACAGCACCCCAAGTTCATCAGATAACACAAGTGGTTACTTCAGTTACAACTACTTTAACACCAATGAAAACAATTACGACGATCAGTAACGTTACAACTTGTGGTACCACTGTTGCTTCGTCAACTGTGAAAGCACGGCCGGGTGGAACATTAACGGTGCAAGATGCACGTGCAACACCCACCGTAGTTAGTGTCGCAAATATTCAAGCTGCTCAACGAATCGCAACTAACTTGGTATCAGCCGCGCAAAGTTCTTCGGTGGCTACGCAGAAAGGGATTGTTGGTGTTACAGTAGCCACAGCTTCCGGTAGTAAAACATTGACAGCAGCTCAGCTACAGTATTATAGGCAGCAACAAGTTCTACTGCGACAGCAACAGTTGAAAGTGTTACAAGCGCAAGCAGCTGGTGGTCAGAAAGTATCAGTGGCAGTTTCTGCCCCAAATGCACAGCAAAGAGCTACTTTAATGAAGCAAGGTATCGCTGCTGGGACTGTTACACAAGCAACGATAGGAAAGCAAACTGTTGCTCGAACAGTGTCGGAGACAGAAATGGCTGCTTTATTAAAACGGCAAGCTTTACAGCAGCAAGCAAAAGCGGTGGCACAAGTTCAAGTTCCTGGTCAAGCTGGGTTAACACCAGCTCAGATATTTGCGCATGCTGGCTTACAAGTACAGCAAGCTGGAACATCGGCTGGCGGTACTCCCGTCGCTACTTTGGTAAAAGCTGCAAATGTTGCTGGTGTTCGTACCGCAACGCCTCAACAGATTCGCCAACTTGCTCTCCATCCGCAAATCATCGCTCAGAGAAAACTTCCGGCTCAGAAGGTTGCACAATTGGCACAGGTTACCGGTAAAAGTGGGGTTCAGACACAATTAATTGTCCAACAGAAATCATTACCCGCCACTATGACGGTGCAGCAAATTCAGCAAGTTATGAAGCACGTGCAGCCATCGGCGATGCAACAATTTACACATGTAAGTAATCTTTCTCTATAGCAATTGACGAATGAATCTTATAATTCTTGCTAACGCGTGTCCCATAGCTTCATTTCTCTTACATTTCAATTTGTTAATTATAATTTGTGATACAAAAATATGTATCAAATTTCAGGTTTCGACGGGACAAGCTGTTTCTCAACCGGGTCAGGTTGTATTAGCAAAATCTCCGTTACAAACACGCGTTATTCCGGTGGCATCCGCGGGTTTAAAACAAACGATACAAGTTGTAACAGCAAGTAATGCACAATTACGGCAAGCTGCACCGATTCAAGGGAAACCCGTTGTTACAACATCAAGAGGAAGTCCTGGACCCAGTCAAGTTAGATTACAAACAATCGCGCATCCTGTTCATCCCCAACAAATACAGCAGCAACAACAACAGCAGCAGCAATCCAGTCAACAAGATGCTCAACAGAAATAAGTTTACTTTCTAAAAAGATCCCTCGAATTAGTTTAGTATTATCACATGATTATACTTTTTTCAACATGCGATAGTCGAACGAAATTAGGTAAGTCATGGAGTTAGATTTAATACGACATTAATTCAAGTTGCGAAGAAAACATTCCAAAGTAATCGCGATTAAGTTCATTAATTACGATCATTTTCACTAACATCTGTCTTAGAATGTATAAGAAAAGGATTCGTACACTATAGTCTTTGTATCGTAGCACCGTGGATAAAAAAGAAATACGATATTAGTTTGGGAGTTTATGTTGATGATACAATAAAAATAACCCGGAACTATAGTGTAAGAAAACTGTTGTTATTCACCACGCATATTTGGAAGTAAATAATATACAGTTACAATAAGTGTGGAGAGCAATGTCCTTTATATAGCAGGTCGATAGAGCGCCGGAAACATAAAATGTATTATTAATCGGATTCTCGTGTATTTTCGTCATACCGCTTCACAAGCGTGTCGCGTAGAGCTCAGTGACTACTACTTCGTAGTTTTATCAGTATTCTTCTCCCTCGTTGATTTGTTCTATATATAATTTCGAAATTTGCTGGCCGAATTTGCGTGTATTTTTAACGAAGCGCAGGAACCCTGTAATAAATTTCTTAACCGCAAGAAAATACAAGGCCCAGACATAATTATCGTGTATTTGTTACAGAGTTTTTCGCGATGAATCATACATCTTAAGGAAATGCCCATGACAATTTCTCTACGTTTATTATCAAATCTGAAACACGAATCATTTGCAACAACATGGACGCAGTTCGACATACGTTGAGATTCAGTTTCAAAGAGATACCATCAATTTTGTTTATACTTGGTAATAAGAATATCGAAGCCGCTTTTAACCGTTTGAGTGGCGAAGGAAACATATTTTTTACGTAAAACATGCCTCTCGGCTCGATATAAGTCTCCATTAATTGATCCTGATTTTATGAATTCACATCGTTCTTACTCGCAAGAGTATTGCGATATTAGAACGTGACTTTACATTTTACTTGTCAATGTTACTTTGTTACTTATAAATAATGGATGCAAAGGAGAATCTAGGGAAAAGCGTGTTATATTGTTGCTACTTATCGCTGACGCTCAAACGGTTACGTAATAAATAAAGAGAAATAATGAAATAT
This sequence comes from Nysson spinosus, assembly GCA_910591585.2. NCBI lineage: Eukaryota > Metazoa > Arthropoda > Insecta > Hymenoptera > Crabronidae > Nysson > Nysson spinosus. Next base: position 2,336,483 of record OU342843.1, on the reverse strand, counting down.
GAGAGGACCTTAGTACGCATGAAAATGCTTGATCTTTCGGACGTCGGAAGATCGTGATTTCTTACTAAACCAATCAGAAGTCGTGAATTAGCACGAAGCAATCGACGGATGTGTATATCATTTTTCGATTTTAATATAATATATATATATATATGTATATTCTTTGGCGAGAAAATGTTGAAAATATTTTACAGATGCTAATCTTCGTGATGCTAGGAAGCCGCGTCCGCATCGGAAATTGTATTTTTCTTGAATCTGTGAGAGAAAAAAATGGACTAGTACATAAACGAGTTAGCCTCAAGAAATACGCTTAACACGTCGTAACATATAAGTAAAAAAACAGATTAACTTTACGGAACTTTGCGACTGTATATGTATCTATAGTTACCTGTAGGATTTACAAATATCGCATCGCGCGATACGATGTTTATATTGCTAAGCTCGTTATCGGATTACGTAAGATTGTACTGATATATATATATACATACAAACATATAAATATATGTATAATTCGTGTACAATAGACGCTAAAAATAAATCTCTCGTAAGTAAGGTCGCGTACATTTTATATGATTTGTACTTAATCGCGATACGTGATTGTATCATTTCTGTAACTTGTATCGTTTATGTAAATTAGACTTTGATTAAATAACTTACTTCACAGGCCTCAGTAAGTACGTCAAGGTTTAATTGTTTACCACGTTGTGCCGCGCTGGAATTCGTGTTGTACGATACCACGCGACACGTGTCTGTAATGTCTGTATTACTCGTGTATTTTGAAAGTGGTTTAAGTCTGTTTTTCCTAAAAATCGGGTTAACGTTTATAATAGTTACACAAAGTAACATTGCAACAATTGTAAACGTTAAAAACATATTTTTAAAATGGACTTTGGTCACTATCAAAATAAACGATTCATATAAATGTAATTGTTGAAAATATGAAAAATTGCCCAACTTGTTAAAGCCGCGCGTTCTTCCGGGAACCATCCACTTCTCCGCGTAAATATTGTACAACGAATGTTGACAGGGCGGGGGGAAGATAATCTTATCCGGGAAAAAGAATGATGTTAAAGTAGAATCTCAATTAAATTCCTGTAACAGCTGTTTCTCCTTTTCCGTTTTCCTCTTTTCTCGGAAAATTCGCACGTAAAACCGGTTTCTAGATTTTCTTGAACAGACAATTAGATCATACGTGATCTATGAACGTTGCAGCCGTGAGTCACTCGACGTAGGATAATCACGAACCGGAAGCTTGAAACTGCTTCCGATAAACCGCTATCTGTGTCTGTTACACAGGAATATTTATTGATCATTATTAATTCAAATTAAATCAGCTTTTTTTACCGTTATTTATCAGTAATCTTCATTCATGTTACTAACATTATTCCAACTCATTGTAGACGAATAGTTGCTTCACATATCTCTTGAATAATGCATTCTTTTCACGATTAATATGGTATGATTGTCTACCAATGATACTATTGGGTTGCACAAAAATAAGAGAATATAAGTCAAAGTGGATAATACATTATTGAATAATGAAAATAGAAAGGATGCACAAAATTTAATAAAAATCCCTTTCTATTTACACGTTAAAAACCGCGCGAACTTTTTGACCAATCCAATATACCACCATACTCGGAGAACTTACCACTCGATAAATAATTAACCTTACTTGATCATCCGAGATAATGAGACTCTGATGAAATCTATTTAACTAAGATTATTTGAGAATATTTTTGTATCCATCTGATAACGCAATTCTTTAAAACAAGTGAATGACCTGTTTCTTTTAATGAATGAATTAGGTTCGATTCTTATCATATCTGGTGACCCAAAATATTATCAAGTTAATGATAGTGCTGGAACTTCAAGTATGGAACTATTCTATCAACTTGACCGAAATTATGTTACTTTATTTTGATTGGAATTTAATCGAATTTTGATTGCAGTTTGATCGCAGTTTGATCGCAGTTTAATTGCGATTTCATGTAAACTATTCCGGGAAGCGAGTTGAGACTTCGAGGAATCTCTATATTTCTTAAATGTATTTAATTTCTTTTATTTAATGAAATTTAATCTGTTGGACTTAATCGAGTTATGGACTCTAAGATTATAAATTAATATACTAAAATTTGTATAGTTAATGATCCTTTATCCAAAATGGTAATTTTCCGTGCTGCCATTGTATTCCACCGAAAATATTTAATTAATTGACCCGAAAAAGAAGAGTTACTATTTCTTTGACGTAGAATTTGTTTTAGTTAGAACAAAAGTGCGGTGAATGAACATACAAAAAAGATTGCTTAAATTTGCGTAGATTTACGCGCATGAAATGAGTAATTGCGGTTTGCGCGCTACTTGGAAAAGCAGTGATTAACGACCAAAATTACCCATTACTTTTCTGATTGGACTATTACATGTTAATATTATGTGGATACCTATTGTAATTGGACGTAATTTTCATGTGCCAATGCTTCCTGTATCTTATTTTCATCCTCTTTCTGATGCAGTATCCATATTTATGTTACAAATCTACGGAGACCTGATGACTTAATAAGACTTATGTGTTTATCAGGACCTTAAAAAACTTATAATTCGTTATCTGATTATTGTATTTACAAACAATCTCGCAGATCACGTTATCGCGAACTGTTAATTAGAAACTTAATATCGACGTTGATAATTAATGGGCTTTACTCATTTTAAAGCGAAATAAGATTATCCAGAATTTATATAAACGAATTAGAATGGCATTAACTTACTAATTTCACGGAATACCTTTATATAATTTTAATATATTAATTATCTTAGTATTTAATTATAGTATTAGTATATTCATTGTATACTTGGATGTCTAATTAACAATAAGTTCCTTCTCTCGTTAAATCATTCTTAATTAATACATTATTAATTAATTAATCAACTCCGTTAATTACAATATATAATGAATTTACTATGCGCGAAGAATCCGATGAAAATATCTATGAAATATATATAAATATGTATAAATATATATTGTATAATTACATAGGATAACAATATTCGCCCACGCAAATAGCAAATTAATCGAATTAATTAAACAGTGAATCGGATATAAAATCAAAACATATATCGGATACAAAAATGTTCGACGGCATAGAGAAACTGTTGCCAGAATCCACGGAATTCGCGAACTATCCGTGTCCCAAATTTGCAAGCGGTACGTTAATGCAATAAAACACATCTATTTTCGTACACATCGAACTCTTTTTTTACACGGTTATTGTTGGAACGTATCTACTGTGAAAAAAAAGGACTCGGATGTAATTCGATTCTATCAATGGCGGTGCTCGTGTTTATTAACAGTGAATCGAAGTACGACTTTACAGAAAAAACAACCATTTATTTCCAAGGCAAAGCAATCTTAATCTTCTGCTTCGATTAATAATAATTGCTAGAAGAATCATTATAACGTTCGATTATCTCCCTAATCGCTTCGGTAGATTCTTCGATTTACTTCATTTCTGATGACGTTGTTTTACGGACTTCGTGGATCTCGAGATTTTCACGTGCCGATAAATCTTATGAGGAATCGGTTTCGCGACGCGGATTAAACTATTCTAATATCGGGAGTGCGTGCGTCGCGATATTCCCGGGTTACAGGAAAAGCTGATTGTATAAAAGGGTTGTTCTCTTAGATGACGGAAATCAGTCGATCTTTGACAATGGCTGTGGTAGCTGAGAACGGTATGCTTCTTACGTTCACATTGTTGGCCGCCGCCTTCGCTTTGTTTTGGACTTATGCAAAGTGAGTGCACATCCACCTCGGCTTCTTTCGTTAACAATTCATTTATTTCATTTGTTATTTTCAATATCTAACGAGAGACTGTGATATTTCTTAGTGCTCGAACGGTTTATTTGTGTTAAGTTATCATAGTATTGAATATTTTTTAATAATTACATTTTATAATGTTGGGGTTATTTTATTCCATCGATTTATGTGGATAATTTAATTGATAATGATTTATTAAGTTGGTGTTTTTAGAGAGAGGATTAAGAATTTTTTGTCAATGCCATTATTTATCTATGACAGTGATAATACAGATATTCACGTGATAATTCATTAAACTCGTAAACCTTGATATTTCACACACTCCATTTTTTACACGTGCAATTAGTACGAAATTAATAATCTAATATAAAAGTAATGAGTAATATAATTTTCGATAGTGTATACATTCATCAACAGTCACTAATTAACTAAGAATAATTATTATCATAAATTAAGTCATAATTAAATAATTTAATTAAGAATAGATTAATATATGAAATTATTTTTTAGATATAAACTGAGCTATTGGAGACGCAAAGGAGTCGATTCGATTCCAGCGAATTTCATTTTCGGGAACTTCAAAGATGCCTTCTTCTTCCGGTCGGCACCAGGATGGCACATTGGCCAACTTTACAAACAAGCCAAAACAGACGCACCATTCGTCGGGTTTTACATCTTCCACAAACCCTGTCTTCTTCTACGGGATCCAGAAATCATAAAGCAAATATTAATAAGAGATTTCGAAAACTTTTCCGATCGGCATTTCGCGGGAACATCGCAGAAGGATAGCATCGGTATGAAGAATCTATTCGGTCTTCGAAATCCAGCTTGGAAATATTTAAGATCGAAAATCACGCCCACTCTGACTCGGGGAAAGTTGAAGCAAATGTTGCCACTGATGTTGGAAACTGGCCAACCAATGATGGAATACTTAAAAAGTCAACCTTCGGACACGAATAACGTGAAATTAATCGACGCGCAGGAAGTTAGTTACAAATATACCACGGATCTCATCGCTTCCGTTGCGCTGGGAACCAAGATGGACTCCTTCCATCACCCGAACGCGAACTTCTCCGCTGCAGGTATTTTGAAATGAATTATAATTCTAATTTCATCCATTATTCGTCATATTTTATATGAATTTTACGTGTATTTTTATTACTTTGATCGTTGAAATGGAAATCGAATTTAACTTCAGAGTCTTAGATTCTTTTTAAAATTTCCAATTCCAGATCCTTGCAAATGTTTGATTGAATCTAATTCCAGAGTTTTAGTAATTTTTAAACAGAATCTCGATCTAACTTATTACAGAGTACAATTTGAAGCAGAATCAATTTTAATAACTAATCTGTCATTACATTTTAATAATCGTTTGTAATTAAAAACATCATTGTTTTACAGTACATGAATTCTTCCATGGATTCAAGAGGATGGTCGCCCTAGTGACGGTCTTTTTTATGCCGGAATTAGTGAATTTAATTGGTAGCACTCTGCTTTTCAATTCGAGCTTTGTGAGAAAAGTTTTTTGGACCGCGATGGAGGACCGCGAACGCACCGGTAAAAAGAGAGGTGATTACATCGACTCTCTTATTCAATTAAAAAATGGAGAACAGAATCCTGAATACGGTAAGTTCACAGACTATTTATATTTATATTACATTATTATAAGACTAACATATAAAATATATCATAATAGTATTGCAATATTATTACTATAATTATTATAGTAAGGAATTAGATTTTACTAAGTAATCATTAATATAATAATATATCAGTGCAGTAAAAGAAATTATTAAAAGAAAATTAATATGACATACTAACAAATTAAGCCGAATCATTGATATCAATTATAAACTTATAACACGATTATTTAATTAATTACTTCGCGTTACAGTTTCACATAACACTCGTTCAATCATTAATTCCTTAATTTGCTTCTCAAACTATCAATTAAATAATTCATCCGAGTGATCTAATTCCAATTTTCTTGAACTACATTTTCTTACGAATTAACTTGCCGTTTTCCTTGTCGCTTCAAGGAAAACTGTAGCGAATCGAAGTACGAGGATGAAATGTTGAATTCTATGAATTACGTGGATGTTTTGCAGTATTCGAGGGGGAGAATCTTTTGTACCAATCCGGTACGTTCTTTTCTGGATTCGAGTCGAGTTCCACCTGCATGTCCTTCACGCTGATGGAACTAGCGAAGCATCCGCGCTATCAGGAACTCGCTAGACAAGATATTAATAAAGCTATTGATAAGAATGGCTGGACTTACGAGGCTTTTAATGAGATGAAATATCTCGATCAAACCATCGCCGAAGGTTTGAGATTACATCCACCAGTTTCGACCATCGATCGATATACTCGATTGGATTACAAGGTAATTAACAATATCAGTTTCAGTGCTATTAATAATATTGTCCATATAATCGAGATGCTTATCAGGAGAAGACCTTATCGCGGCTTTATTATGCCAGGGTCACACTATTTTCACAAACGACCTACAATAATATTTTGAACGCCGAAAAACTTATCGAAATAATTTCATAAATATAGCCTTTTAAGAAATATAGAATTGCATTGTTGAAATAAGTTCAAATCAATCGGAACTTTTAATTGTCGGTGGTACCTTTGGTAACACAATTTTATTATTTATTTCACATTTTTAAAATAATTTAAAAAAATCTTGACGAGATAGCATTAAAATAATTATAAGAATAAAATTGTATTATAATTGTGTTGCGATTGTTAGTTCGATCGATAATTGTGTTAATTATTAAAGTAAAAGGAATTTGTCTACTAGAATTAGTCTATTAATTGATTATTTCAGAAATACTGATATGAATTTATTGGTGTTTATTCATTTTTAATTACTTTCAGTAAGATAATTCATATTCTCTTTTAATTCATAGATCCCTGGCACGGATATTGTTATTGAAAAGGGAACAGCCATTTATATTTCTTTATACGGACTCCAAGAAGATCCGAAATTCTGGGAGCAACCGGAAGTCTACAATCCAGACAGGTTTGCGGAAGGAAATCAGATCACGGATGCCTACATTCCTTTTGGTTCCGGTCCAAGGATGTGTGTTGGTGAGGAACTCGATAATTAATTATTTATAAAGAAAAATTAACAATATTTTGTTTCCCTATAATTTATAATCTACTTATTTATTAGTTTAATTTAACACGACGTAACATTCATACATAAAATACATGAAACGAAATAATACTGAGAGGGAAATATAATAAAATCAGTACAATATAAATATGAATTTGTTGTCTTATTAGTTTTAGTTTTATTTTGTTTCTTTAATATAGGAATGAAAGTGGGCCAGTTGCACGCGAAAGTAGTTATAGCGAAGCTTTTGAGGGACTACGAAATTTGGCAAGAAAAAGAACACGAAAGTGTTTTGGATTCGCGATCGACATTCACTGCCGCCGCCAATGGAATCAATCTTCACTTCAAGAAGATCGTTCGATGATAATAAACACAAATAAACGGCAAAAAAAGGACCAGACCTCTCAACAATGTACGGATCTTGGAATATTGTATTGGAAAGGATGTACTTGACGTAAAAAAATATTTAAGGCGGAACACAATAATTCCAGATCTTCTCGACCTATCGAAGCACGAACAGGTGGTTCGTTATTATAAATATTCATTTGTCATCCTTGAATAATTTTTAATTTAATGTTATGCATGACGGGGTTTCTCGTCGAGTCATTACATTGTGCTGTCAACCATTTTGTATTATTAGGATGTAAAATTAGATAGACTTTGTAATTTTATAACGATGTTAGTGAAGATCGTGTTTTGCTGTATAGTTTTTTATGTTATTATGTATGTAGGTAAAGAACTCATATGTTATATTAATAGACATTTTTAAGTACGAAGAGCATTTGAAAGCATTCCTTGGTGATTGGTGTATTATTTATTGAAGATCTGCAGAAATGGTCAAAATTTCAACCTCCTCTGTTTTGGTCCTAAATGCCCCAAATGGGTGCTAGATAATGTATAAACATATTGTAGGACCATTTTGAGTCGAAAGAAGCGGTTTAAAAATTTTTTTGAGCCAAAAATGGGTCGACCCAAAATCGCAAAAATGTGAAGGGGTATACCTTCAAAAATTGTCAAAAAATGAAAGTCGCCAATTTCGCTCCTAGATGGTCCAAATCGATGGTATATGATGTATAAACATATTCTAGGATGATTTTGGGTCGGAAGAAGCGGTTTAAACATTTTTTTGGGCGAAAAATGGGTCGACCCAAAATCGCAAAAATGTGAAGGGGTATACCTTCAAAAATTCTCAAAAATTGAAAGTCGCCAAAATCGCTCCTAGATGGTCCAAATCGATGGTATATGATGTATAAACATATTCTAGGATGATTTTGGGTCGGAAGAAGCGGTTTAAACATTTTTTTGGGCGAAAAATGGGTCGACCCAAAATCGCAAAAATGTGAAGGGGTATACCTTCAAAAATTGTCAAAAAATGAAAGTCGCCAATTTCGCTCCTAGATGGTCCAAATCGATGGTATATGATGTATAAACATATTCTAGGACGATTTTGGGTCGGAAGAAGCGGTTAAAAAATTTTTTTGAGCAAAAAATGGGTCGACCCAAAATCGCAAAAATGTGAAGGGGTATACCTTCAAAAATTCTCAAAAATTGAAAGTCGCCAAAATCGCTCCTAGATGGTCCAAATCGATGGTATATGATGTATAAACATATTCTAGGATGATTTTGGGTCGGAAGAAGCGGTTTAAACATTTTTTTGGGCGAAAAATGGGTCGACCCAAAATCGCAAAAATGTGAAGGGGTATACCTTCAAAAATTGTCAAAAAATGAAAGTCGCCAATTTCGCTCCTAGATGGTCCAAATCGATGGTATATGATGTATAAACATATTCTAGGACGATTTTGGGTCGGAAGAAGCGGTTAAAAAATTTTTTTGAGCAAAAAATGGGTCGACCCAAAATCGCAAAAATGTGAAGGGGTATACCTTCAAAAATTGTCAAAAAATCAAAGTCGTCAATTTCGCTCCTAAATGCCCTAAATCGATGGTATATGATGTATAAACATATTCTAGGATGATTTTGGGTCGGAAGAAGCGGTTTAAACATTTTTTTGGGCGAAAAATGGGTCGACCCAAAATCGCAAAAATGTGAAGGGGTATACCTTCAAAAATTCTCAAAAATTGAAAGTCGCCAAAATCGCTCCTAGATGGTCCAAATCGATGGTATATGATGTATAAACATATTCTAGGACGATTTTGGGTCGGAAGAAGCGGTTAAAAAATTGTTTTGAGCAAAAAATGGGTCGACCCAAAATCGCAAAAATGTGAAGGGGTATACCTTCAAAAATTGTCAAAAAATCAAAGTCGTCAATTTCGCTCCTAAATGCCCTAAATCGATGGTATATGATGTATAAACATATTCTAGGATGATTTTGGGTCGGAAGAAGCGGTTTAAACATTTTTTTGGGCGAAAAATGGGTCGACCCAAAATCGCAAAAATGTGAAGGGGTATACCTTCAAAAATTCTCAAAAATTGAAAGTCGCCAAAATCGCTCCTAGATGGTCCAAATCGATGGTATATGATGTATAAACATATTCTAGGACGATTTTGGGTCGGAAGAAGCGGTTAAAAAATTTTTTTGAGCAAAAAATGGGTCGACCCAAAATCGCAAAAATGTGAAGGGGTATACCTTCAAAAATTGTCAAAAAATCAAAGTCGTCAATTTCGCTCCTAAATGCCCTAAATCGATGGTATATGATGTATAAACATATTCTAGGATGATTTTGGGTCGGAAGAAGCGGTTTAAACATTTTTTTGGGCGAAAAATGGGTCGACCCAAAATCGCAAAAATGTGAAGGGGTATACCTTCAAAAATTCTCAAAAATTGAAAGTCGCCAAAATCGCTCCTAGATGGTCCAAATCGATGGTATATGATGTATAAACATATTCTAGGACGATTTTGGGTCGGAAGAAGCGGTTAAAAAATTTTTTTGAGCAAAAAATGGGTCGACCCAAAATCGCAAAAATGTGAAGGGGTATACCTTCAAAAATTGTCAAAAAATCAAAGTCGTCAATTTCGCTCCTAAATGCCCTAAATCGATGGTATATGATGTATAAACATATTCTAGGATGATTTTGGGTCGGAAGAAGCGGTTTAAAAATTTTTTTGGGCGAAAAATGGGTCGACCCAAAGTAGCAAAAATGTGAAGGGGTATACCTTCAAAAATTCTCAAAAAATCAAAGTCTCTAATTTCGGTCCTAGATGGTCCAAATCGATGGTAGATAATGTACAAACATATTCTAGGACGATTTTCGGTCGAAAGAAATGGATTAAGCATTTTTTCCATTTAAAAAATGGGTAGACATAAAATATTAAAAAATGCCGAAGATAGTCAAATTTCATTGGCAGTCTCATTCTTTCTGAATCACTCTAATCGCTTAACTTAATCAAGCTATCTCCCCCATAAATTTATGTAACATTAATGAGAGAAGTAACAATGACGACATTGAATTTATTATCGCTATTCCATGACTTGCCAAAAAGATAAGTCAGAAAATAACGGTCATCATCTCCGAGTACTAAATACATGAATCTCATAATAGTTTATCTTTTTATCGTCCACTCTTACGGTGTAAAAATATAGTCTGCACTCTCATTATGTATCAATATCCCCCCCATCGAGTGCTTATCCAACGTATGGCGCAAGCTATTACTTCTTTTCATAATCACGATCAACGATTTAAATCAGATATTTTGTGTTTTATAAAGTGATTCCAATCTTCCGTGATTACTGGGTCAAGTGGTACTATGTCAGAAATAGACGCAGATCTCTATCATAATTCTAATAATAATAAATAATACACTATAATAATTAAGGTACCCGTTTGTTGCAGATTGGGCCGTTTACTTCAAGGACTATCATCCTCTTCGCCATTCCTACTAGAAATACCTAGGAAATAGATAACTGATAATTCAATTGAATGCAGCGCAGAATCTGGCATTTATTAAGGCGTTTTAAAAAGAATGTAAACAAATATTCAGCTGCACGGAACAGTTTTACGTGAAATCGTTTGTCGGCAAAGTTTTAACATCGAATATGCACCGCCAACGCACTGACATGCATCGCATAATAAGCTCGTCATTATTAGTTGCATCGTCCTCTATCTTGCATTTGCAATGTAGATGCGCGCAACGAGCATCAGTCGTTCAGTGCATCAAAGGACATTGCATAATTTCACTTATTTTTCCACCGTCAATCATCGTTCGTAAAGTGTTCGTTGTTGATTGACTTCCAAGATGGCCGTCGTTAATTCAAGTTTCTAAACCACTTTGACGCATTGCCGGATATTTGGTTGCTATCGGTAGCTATTCTTTTGCGACAAATATCTTTACGTTAAACAAAGAAAGTAATTCTTGATGATTATAAATACTTATGATACTTGATATTTGATATTTATAATATTTATAATATTTTTAATAATTTTAAATGGTGGTTTGAAAAGCGAGATATCTCGTCACCAAATTAATCGAAAATTATCTGGCGCTTCTAGCTTGAATTCTAATCTGTCAGAAATTCGACGAAAAAAAAGCATAGTGATAAAGCGAAAGTTTTATCGGAAAGCGTTGCTTATCGGTCTCAAAGCGAGAAATTAGTTTCCATCGTTCAGTTGTTATTGCGTGTAACGTGACTTTCCGTTTATCTGAAGAAGAGGGTAGCAGAGCACCATTTAGATTTACTTCCCGAGCTAATCAGTGATGGTTTGTAGCTCGTAGAAGCAGTGTCTAGTTTCTATTTTTTATTCCAGAATTTGAAGTTCATTAGAATTCAGATTTCATGAACCATAAACTCAGTGAACCTTAGCTCGCAAGTTGAGCCGTTAACTGAAGTTCGTCGAACTCAAATGTTCGAGAATTGGAAGTTTTGTTGAGCTCGAAGAAAACTGCAGTTTCGACGATTAGAAGTTGCATTAAACTTAAAGATTAATGAACTCAGTGTTATTCTTTTGTACAATTTATTAATCTACCATGATGTTATCACTGTTATTATCCATAATTCCATGGATAATACACATCGCCATACATGTTGCTACACTCGGAGTAGCATTATATTATTATATGAAATATCAACATAGTTATTGGGAAAGGCGTGGAATACCTTCGATACCTGGTCACTGGTTTTTTGGAAACGCAAAGGATGCTATTCTTATGCGAACTACATCCGGTGACATTCTTGGCCAGCTACATCAACAAGCTAAAGAAGAATGCGATGTCATAGGAATTTATATGTTGCACCGGCCATTTTTATTGGTGAGAAATCCGGAATTAATAAAGAAGATCTTGATAAAGGATTTTCATATTTTCCCGAATCGATATTTCTCCGCGAACTCCGCGGACCAAGTAGGCTGCACAAATTTGTTTACGATTGATAATCCAGAATGGAAGTATCTCAGGTAAATATTTATTATTAATTATGAATTTAGTATGGAGACGGATTATTTTACTCGCAAATTGAAACGTGAATTTGAAGTTCTACGAACTTAAATGTTTGAAAATTAAAGTTTGTACGATTCAAAGTTTTTAAATTAAAGTTTCGGCGATTCAAAGTTTCGACGATTCAAAGTTTCAACGATTCAAAATTTCAACGATTCAAAGTTTCAAACGTTCAAAGTTTCAACGATTTAAAGTTTCGACGGTTCAAAGTTTCAACTATTCAAAGTTTCAACGATCAAAAATTCCATTAAACTTAAAGAGAATCATAATTTCATAGTTCAATTTCTTTTTCAGGGTGAAAATGTCCCCGGTTTTGACAAGTGGAAAAGTGAAGAGGCTCTTCGAGTTGATGGTGGAAAGCTCGAAGTCTATGGATGAGTTCTTGCAGAATCAATTCAAGGAAGGGTCAAAAACAAGGTCAATCGAGATCAAAGATAGCCTCTCAAAATACACGAACGACGTCATATCTTCGCTCGCATTTGGTGTCCGATCTAATTCGTTTTCGGATCCTGTGCCGGAATTCTATACAAAATGTATGCTTTAGAAACATATTTTTAACGGGATACCCGATATATTTCTTTATTATATACATTTTAATATCACACTATTAATTAACGTTCCTAGCAGAATCAGTAAATTTATTTTATGATTCTCTGTAATTCCGTAGCCCAAGAAGGACTCAAATTGACTTTCCTCCGTGGGTTAAGATTCTTCTGCATGTTCTTCTTTCCCTCATTTTCGAAATATGTGGGTGGCCAAATGTTAGGTCCTTCCACCGATTATTTCCGGAAAGTTTTTTGGGATTCCATGAATACAAGGGAAGCGACGAAAGAGAAACGAGGCGATCTTATCGACTCGCTTCTCGAACTTAAAAATGAAAAACAGGACTCTGATTTTAGTAAGAAATTTCATTTTACTAAACAAAACCTTCAATATAATACATCTATATCATAATATATTCAAATATCCATTAATATTAACACGTAAACTGCCGTGAATAGTTATAAATATTCAATATTTTTAATGATACGATAACGATGTAAAGTAATTAAAGTATCGCGGAGCACTTAACCGGTGCTATTTTTCGATGGTATATACGTACATGTTACACACGCATATCGCGTGGTATCGCATAACACGAATTTCGGTCCAGCAGTTTTAACGTGTTAACGTAACATTTAACATTCTCGAATAACATTTCAGAATTCGAGGGTGACGTTTTACTGGCTCAATCCGCGGTCTTCTTTATTGCTGGCCGTGAGACCAGTATTTCAACCATGACCTTTGCCCTCTATGAACTCGCGAAGCACCCAGATATTCAAACGCGTGTTCGGGAAGAAATACTGGAGAAGATAAAACCTGGAGAGATCACTTACGAAGCGGTCCAAGATTTGAAATATTTAAATCAAGTAATATCGGAAACTATGAGATTGTATCCAGCTGCGCCGATAATCGACCGTGTTTCTATTGAAGACTACAAGGTGAGTACAAAAGTGTACATATCAACATTAAAACCTTAAATTGATTATACAAGTATATCATTGTTATAATAAACGTATACATAATACAGTAAAATACATATTGATGCTCATAATTAATTGTACCGCGAAAGTTCAACGATGAGTTCAAGTAAACCGTGAGATAAAAGCAGGTTGAGAAGCACTGCTTCATATATTCATATTTTTCTGTTTTCAAGATCCCAGGAACTAACATGGTGATAGAAAAAGGGGTTCCAGTGTATGTATCTTTGAATGGAATACATTGCGATGCGAGATATCACCCGGATCCATACAAATTCGATCCTGATAGGTTCAGCGACGAAAGAAAGAATGATATCAAACAATGCAGTTACATGCCTTTCGGTGACGGACCAAGACTTTGCATTGGTAAGAATTATTCGTGACCCTTTGACTGCGAAAAGCGTATATATACGCTCTCATACATCCATGAATATATACGAAAGACATATATCGTGGGATGTTAATGGTTTTTTGTTAGAATACGCCGCAGTTAAAGGGTTAATAATTGTTGATCGGTATGCTGGTATATGTTCGTTTATGTTTGCTTTTGTTTAAACAGGTATGCGTGTTGGAATGTTATTGACTATGGTCGGATTAATTACGGTTCTAAGTAATTACAAAGTCTCCTTGCATCCTCGACACACTCACGTGATTGATCCCCGCAGTGTGTTTACAACGCCGCCGGAAGGTTTCATATTAAATCTCACTAAAATATCGTAACATTATTAAGGACTTAATATTTTGTATTCGCTCGCCATTTCTTATACAGTCAAGTCTCTTTTTATTCGGTAGATACGTTCCATAGAGATCCGCATAAAAAAAGGGGAGCTTTCTTGGTGAAATTAGGGATAATTTGTTGCGATAGCAGCAGCAGAAAAGAGATAATTTACACGCATTCTGCTGTTTCGTTTTGTTTATGCATAAAAAGGTTTTAATAATAAGCGCGTTGCGCTGTTAAAACCTTCTAGATTTCTTGGATTCCTTATTGTTTCTTGCTTTTTTGCTTCAACGCATAACTTCGGAACCGCGTTAAAAAGATGCGCATAAAGGGAGACTCGACTGTATTTTTAACAGCCCTTAATCGTATCTAACCAGGAAGAAGTAATCTAGTTTGTATACGGCAGTTTTATACAAATAAAATTGTGAAGGTGATAAATGATAATATCTGTTAATAAAATATGAGAAATTTATTTCTATGTACAGATAGACTGACCAGTGATTTATACAGAATCTGGTTAACGATCTCATTTTGGCAGAAGGGTTAAGTATTTCCGAAATTCTGGAAGCACGCATTCTCGTGGATTAAGCGGCGATTGCGCTATTAAATGATCGCTTAAATATTGCGGTAAAAAACAAAGGATTCCTTTACTGGCCAACATCGCCCAGTCGATTGGTTGCGTAACTTGTCGAATGTTTACGAAACAATGAGTGATCTTTCTTCCCGATGGACTTGTATCGTATGGAGGACTGAAATTAATAATGCATTAAATCCATAACCGTTTATGACTGCGTATATCGCAGTAGGATAACATTAAAAGAGTGGGTCACGTATAAGTCAAAGGTCACAGAAAGATTACGGATAGATATTCTAGTCTTCCTACATTCTTAACTTAAGTTGCAAACAAAGCAATGAATTAAAACTCCCGAGAAGTATCATCTTTTCATTATCTTATCAATTTGATGGCCAGGATTTATTTGTAAACATACCGTGCTTGCACGACTTGTCCTCCACCGGCTTCGATCAGTCTTTTGAATTGATCATATTTTTCTCCAGCTGCAAGAAGTAAAGCCACCATTCTATCAAATGGACCAACTGGTTCTTTGACCATCTTCAGCCTCCATTTGAAAACTGCAGCCGCGATTGCTTGTTCCGTTTCGCCGTTTGGTTCAGGAATAGTTCCCTTGCTTTTTGGATTACCCCATTCATACTTTTCTTCCTGTAACAAAAAGAAATTTTTTTACTTTAATAGAACTTTAGATACGTTACACTTCGGTTTTAAAATGTTTGAGTACGTATTGACTAAGTTATATGTTGGTGTTTATAGTATTTTTTCTCGACGTAACTTTATTGAGCTAAATCTATTGAGAAATGGTATTTACGTCAAGAAATCTGCCTTCTTTGTCGGAGTCTTCGATATATCGGGAATGTAAGACCCATTTTCCGGAAGCTATGCTGCCAAGGGTTTTTTCATTTCTCGAGGGCCTCATGCAAACTAAGTGCGTCGCGTTAACATCGAAACTGCTATCTATTAACGATAGTTCACCACCGAGCTTCCGTATAATTCCTTCGTGTAATGTTCTCTCCTGCAATAAGATAAACATAGTGCGACAATTAAATAAATATCGCTCAAACCGACATTTTTATTAATAGAAATAACGGGATATACAAACATACTTTGATGCCAGAAATCATAAATCGCTTCTTTCGTGGTTCCGGTTCTTCCAGTACTTCTTCCTCCTCTTCCTCGTCGTAGTCTTCTTCTAACTTTTCTTCCACGTTTTCAATTATCGTATGTTTCTTAGCACTTTTATTATATTCTTCGATTAACGTCGACTACACGAATATAATAAATGTATTAAAAATGTAAGTGGAATTTTGTAGATGATCGACAAATTATAAAATGCTTACTCGTTTCGAATGGCTAGGATCTTCCCAAACTATGGCGTCAATTGGTTGCGAATCTTTTATGATGCCTGTAATAAAAATATGATATAGATTTAATTTGATAATTTATTATTTAACTCGATATAAATTAACATACATTTCTGTATGTGATCTGCCGGTTCTGCATTGTAGGACTTTGCATTTTCACCAGATAACGAGTATCTGTTTTCCGGTGTACTCGACGTTTTTTGAAGGACTTGATCCAGTTGTGCGATTTGGCTGAAATGTATGGGCAATATATAATTATTATCTATTAATATTAATGTATTAAATTAGCAACTAAATTCGGTAGTTGAGTAATACTAATTCTGAGTTGAGTAATTTATACTCAACCCAATAATAACACTGGTGTAATATTACTTACAAATTAATCTCGTTATTCTGCAGTGGACTTGTTTCTTCGGGATACTCTAATTTTCTGCTGATTGGAGTGGTATCAGCATCCGATTTATGGTTTTCTTCAACAATGTTATCATTCTTCGGCGTCACTGCAGAAGATAGACTTTCTTGATGTGGTATAGTCACATTTTCATTTTCCTAAAATGTTAACGTTTTAACATATTTTAGCATTGCTTAAGAATTAATAACACAAAAAGCGTACGCACCTCTTCATTCTGCCCTTGATTCCTTAATTTCTGCCATAATTGCTTCTTCAGATCAGACAACGGCTGTAATTAAAATAGTCGCGATTTAATTATCCGGATATCTGTAAGATTTCAAACGAGATAGTAGATGCTTACTGTACTCGGTGCTCTTCTTTTTAACGGAGGTTCCTCCACTCTTAAATCTGGGAAATTGTCAACCCACTTCACCCAACCCTTTCTAGTTTCCGGCGATGGGTTTGGTTTAAACACTTGCCCATATGGGGTTTCCGGTGTAGATACGTGGAATGGCGAATTCGGCGTTTTATTCATTACTAGACTGAGTCTTTTATTTATTAACGGTGTATCACCGGACTCTTGGCTCTGTAATTATATTTCAATTGATAACACAATTCAATTACCGTTTTAATTCCTTCTGCTTTAAATAAATATATACCTGCAATTGCGGTAATAAACGTTTCGGAGTAATAATATTTCGTGGTGCAGGTTCCGGCGGCGGAGCCATTATGCTTGTATTGGAATTAATTATACTCGTGTTTGTTTTAGAAACTTGCAGTGGCCTCTCGGGCGCTAATAAAAAATGGAGATTTCATATAAATTCTTATCACCTGCAGTACTTAAATAAATAATACTAGGGGAACCGGAAAGTAATCAATTCGGGAGTGGAGAATGTTTTGCATCGAAGGATCGTCGGTCAATTATCTAATAGAATAATGTTTAATATGACAAAAATGGAGTTTCATGAAGTACGGGAAAAATGATTAATTATTTTCCGATACCCCTAATATTATTTAAATGAAATGATTAATAAATCAAATTAATTCGCATACCAATTGTTTCTCCAACTAGAAAAGGCTCTTCATCCACTCGTTCCAATTTATTCACGCAGGATAACAACCATTGCGCAGTTACAGCCGGCAGCTTCCATTTTACTGCCGCATTATATTTATTTCCCTCGGGTGTCGGACAAACTAGATGCGTGCTGCCATAAGTATTTTTCTCCAGATTAGTTTTACGTGCAAAAATATCTTGGCATCTAAAACACACAATATTTTTACATTCACTCTTAATACACCAATTATTCATATTTCCATTCCTAGTAAAAAATATAATACATTGCACCCAATTCGGTAGCTAATGTTGCGAGATAAGTTCTTTCCGCCCCAGTATACATGCTCATTGTAATAACGCAACCCGATAATGGTTCTGAATGTTTTTTTATAGACAATGGTCTATGATAGTACATTATGTCCACCACTTGTTCCCGATTCGTACAATCTTCCTGTAAATAATTCGCGAATCTTGTCAATTTTATAATGAAATTTGCAAGCTTAAAAAAATAGAGTAATATGAGGAAGGCTTACAATGAATAAATCAGTGACGATTTCATTCACAGGGTACTTTAAAAGTGCTCCATATTTTGGTACGATACCAAAATCTGGGATGCCTCCGAACGTACTTGAAACAACTTCACCGCCCAATGAAATGATAGTTTCCGGCAAGTAATTCTCCTCATCATTAAAACCAGTGATTGCGAACGTCAATCCTGCAATTTTATCGTATGCATCATTTTCGTTAGAAAACTTCCAACTATATTTCGAATTTGAAAACATGCGCATTATTACCCTCAAATAATCTATCGTTTAACGATGACATTTGACTAATTGGCAATGCACTATCATTATCCAAAGGCCTAGGTAGTGGATGTTCAAGTACCGATGACTGCTTCGAACGTATGGACTTATTGTTGCATTCGACGATTAAAGTTTTTTCATTGCTTTCCTCTTGAATCGAAGTGTGGGGCTTCAGAAATTCTTGCATTGTCTTTTCACCCGCTGAAACTTAATAAGAAGATAGTTTTCGGACGTGTTTCAACAAATTTTAAACGGGTCGGGTAAACAAAAAATAAGTAGAGCTGAACAAAATTGAAGTTAAGAATGGGTCCTAAATATACGGGAATTAATGCATATAATTGTTACATAATTATTAGTAATTATTATATATAATTACCAACGGTTTCTTGAAGATATTGCTGTACAAGATCTGGTTCACTAGACTTTTCCAATGGCGGCATTTTTTGATCTATGTTGAAAGCCGGTATCGGTGGTCTCCTTGGTTTTTGTAACATTTGTAAATTCTGCGGTAGTATTGAATGTTGTAATAATTGTATTGCTACGAGAAATATTTTATTTTAATGAATCTTTACCTTCTTACTTAACGGAGACGGAGGTTCCGCATTTTTTGGCAAGGTGTTATTTTTTTCCTCATATAAAAAGTTCTCCTCTGGAGCAGGTCGCTTCAATTTCATACTCTCCTCCAACCATTCCAAAGTTAATACATATGGACTAAAATGAATTACATAAAATATACAATTAATTACGCGAAACAAAACGCGCGGTTAAAATAAGGACAGTAAAATTTCGCGGCATACCCAAGTCCTTTAGATTTGATTAATTTTAATTCGGCGGACGCCTTGTTTTCATTCCCGACAATTACGTGCGTTAAAGCATCCGAAATATCATCAAGCCGAGTTGCGCTTCCAACATTTAATATTCTGTTAAGTTTATCTCGGTGATTCGACGAAAATCCAGCAAGATAAATCTACAAAGCATGAATAATAAATTATAACAATGTTATGTCGAGTAGTTAAAATCGCGCCGCCATTTTGATTCTCTTACACTACAACCATCCAAAAATGGACCAGCCAATTTTGCTTCATTGAAAGTTAATCTGTCCAAAACCGTGACTTGTACGGCTGTAATAATAAAAAGTTGACGAAATATATTATTAAAATAACTATCTATATTCTTTTGTAGTTCGTTACGAACCGTTAGATCCACCGATAGCCGCCGAATCTATCGTAGAGTAATTACTTGTTACTGATGCCAAACTTTCATCAACATAATTATTTTGTTGTACATCACACTGAATCGAACTTATCGCCGAACAATTCAGCGTATCAAATGCTGAAATCATTTTCGATAAGTTATAACATTTTTCGTGTAAGCGTGTGATTACATTTCGTGAAAATATGCAATTGTTATTACCACTCGACTTTTCCGGTGTAGAACAGGCTTTAACCGAATTAATCAAAAAGTTTTTAAACGGCAACGCATACCCGACTTTAATACTATCATATACCCAGTTTGGCTTTAAACAAGCGATATTTGCTTGTTTCGCGTATTTTAATTTTTCGCTCATAGGACTATTTTCTGGTGCTAAAACCACTTTGACCTTTGATCCATCTAAAGGTCCCATAAATGTCTGCAATAGAAACATAATTTATATACACTTAATATTGATAAAAAATGACAAAACATTCCGAATTTTCTTACTCCTCCATGATCGTTGATTAAACGTTTAATTTCATCTTTTTGTCGTTTCGAAAGATTTGTTGAAGTAACTACTAAATTTAAAAAAACGGGAGCTCGGTATTTATCAAATATACTGTCGTCTGCTTTAACAAATTCTTTTAGATTTATCTTCCAAACTGCCTCCACCCATTCTTTCGTAACTACCGGAATTTTCATATCTACGGCGCTCTACGGAATACGATAATATAATATAATATTTATACCACATATAATTTTAATAATTTTTTTAAGGTTTTATATACCTCATACTTGGCAGACATTACTGATTCTGTGACAAGATGTGTTACACTGCTACGTAACTGCTTTGTAAAATATCCACCCATGTATTCGATCAACTGTCCTATATGTTCCTGTGATGAAAACATTATATGTTAATTCACATAAAAAATCATGAATTTCTATACATACCTTTACTTCCGCTGTCAAGCCAGATGCACAAACACAGATACCTCTCATAGCTGTAGTAAACACCGGGCTGGTTCCTTCCGGAATCGGTTCTCCATTAGTAAAACAAATTGACAAACATCTAGGTCCAACTATCCTGCTGAAATACAAGAGTGCTCCATACAAGTAATAGTGAAAGAATATGGAATATATTATGCTAGTTTGCTATATGATACTTTTATCATATTATGCTAAAATCATCATATATATTATCATATGAAAAAAAATCTATACTTACGAGCACTTAAAATTCTTCAGTTTCTCAAATAACTGTCCTTCAAACTCTTCCATTATAAACACATCAGTCTTTGCAGGTTCCACCTTATTGCAATTTACTTCAGTTACCCATTCTGGCTCAAGATCATGTTCACAACATTTCTAAAAAACACATTGCTTTTAAATCCAATATACTATTATTACATAGTATGTAGTATATAAGTATTATTTCAAAGTATATAAGATACATTTTTTAATGGAATATTAATTTTATTTTTAATATTAGTAAATGATATGCTTCAGGAATTTGCTGATGATACTTAATCAAGAGAATTCAGACTCTATTTTATTGTCCTATAGGGAGGAACTTTTTAGAGATTATTTAAATTGCTTAATTTATAAATAGTTTACATGATTATACTGACAATAATTATTATCTGTAATCTATAAAAATTTCGAAAAATAAGATTTTCTCAAATTGCTTGAAAGTAAAGGAATTTGGAGAACAATAAAGGAAATCATGGTCATTGCATAATCTTGAGTTTTAGATTTTGAGTTCGAATAATTTAAGATTTTATTACGATAATAATGTAAATAAAAGACTTAAAGGATGAAAGAAGATAAACATTTTTTTAAATAAGAAACAGTTGTTGATCATAAGATAATGAGTTTCATTGTATATATTTATGATATAATATATCAAGGATATACAATAATTATACTGACATTGTATGCAATCCACATTTCGTCCGTGCAATTATCTTCCGTGTCATATTTGCTTGGTACAACGAAATAAAGATTAACATTGGCATCTATTTGACTTGCTTGGCTCACCATTTTTACTGGAATTTTTATTAAATATATAATTGATATACATAAACGAAACTAACACTGCTTTCATACGAGATTAATCATATTGAATTTGTCATTTTCATATACACAATTTATACTGAAACAGAATTATAAGTTACAAAAAATATCAGTCGTTTGTGCAAAATATTTCTTAAGCCGAATTTCGTTTTAAATCTAAGAAACTTGGGTAAAATATTGTACTTCGAATTTTCCTAATAATGCAGAGCTTTCTGAAAGTGCAATGTACTCTTTTATAAGCAATTGCTCCCTACACTTATTATTGTTAAATTCTTCGCTCAATTTGACATTTAGCTCATTCAGGAATTGCGTAGACAGGTTAGATCAAAATTCTAAGCTTACATCGGAAAGAATAATAATTAAGTAGGATTATACTGGTAGAAGTACAACAAGTATATTTGTTCTCTCAATATCTCTTGAGTTCCATTAAGAATAATTGTTATATTTATTATTCGATTGTTGAAACCGCGGTTGTTAACGACGAAATTTCTCGCGCCTAAATTTACTGTTCAAGGCCCAATTTTTCGAGGTCCCGTTAACTCAAAGTTACCAGAATTTCAGGTAAATTCGTCGAGTTTCCTCCCTTAATCCATAATAATAATTACAAGTAGCTAGCTTCATGTCGCAGAAGGAAAAATTATTTCAACCACGGTTTGATTTTGCGTGGTTATTTAACGCTTGCAATTATCATATATAATCAAGATTTTCATAAATGAATTGATAATATATTACAATTATATAATATTATCAACCAGAGAAGAATAATTGCAATGTTAAAGAATGATTGTCTGTTGGCGCGTTATTTCTTCCAAGTACGCATGCTTGCCATACGGAAGCTACCGCGCATGCGTCGTTTTCGAATCGACCAATCAGACGTCGCAGATCGCATTCAATTTTACGATCGCCATAACGTGCACCGTCCTTTCCGTGAAAGTTTCGTAAGCTCTTAAATTTGTGATAAATTGTGTTTTAAATCAATTTCTTCGGCTGCCAGACTTAAAAAATGGTCGAAATATGTACGCTGAACACCGAAGCAGAGGTGAGAAATATATATTTTACAAATATCGACATAATTTCGCAGAAATCTTATTTCTTGCATATTCGACTTTTCGGGGTGCTTTCGTTAAATATTCCTCTTCAAGGAATCCATTGATGATAGTTCTATTAATGCAATTAAAATGTTGTCACAGAAGCTGGATACATCGATATGACATCGTAAATATATCATATTTCTTTTATTAATCATTTTCTTGCTTTTTATTACAGAAATTATTCCTTTGCGGTCGAAGTGTGCCGGGGAGTTCGTGTCCTACTGGTCGGAACTTTCACAAAGCAGGCAACGGGATGCGTAAGTTTAATAAAAAATTATCCTCAAAAATCCATAATTTTTGTATATAATGAGACCCGGTTTACGCTTATAGTATAGTAGTATAAATATATTGTATTATATTATATTATATATCTCCGCGGCGGCTTACCAAATATCATTTCGTTACCTAACTCGACTTACAATTCGAGTAGCATCGATGCGCGAGCCTTCGAGTCGCACAAACCAGCGCAATTTCTCCTTCAAATTTCGCGCGCAATTTCCAAGGGTATTTTCCCCTAGATCTTCTTCAAAGAGGGACATTTATCTCTGTCATGTTTTTTAAGAGTGACGTTCGAACCGGGTTTATCACGCGTGCGCAAACTTTGTGTGTGTGTCGTTATTTTGATGGTGAAGTGTCAAACTTGTGTTTATCGAATGTTAGCAAATTAATTCGATTCGCAAAATGTCGTTTATGCCTTTGTGGCCCAATTTGCAACCCAGAGCCACGGATCCTCTGTGGTTCAATGCCGATCGGCCTTGCGACGATGAAAGCGAGGTAGCTGCTTTGGAATCGGAACACCAAGCATGGGTAATTGTACAGAACAATTACGTACAATATTATACACAAAATAATCTGCGAATATAAAAAGCACTCACAAAAATACGCGACTGTGATTTTAGCGGGAACATGTCAGAGTGCAAGGCTACGATCACATTCCGATTGGCAAAACAGTAAGCGACGTAAGTTAACCTGTTAAATCTCCGAATCGTTCGAAATGCGTTTCATTTTAACGTATTCGAAAACATTTTATTTCAAATGCATTCTACGTCTTCCAATTTATATTTGCAAATATGTGATTGTCACATGAAAGTCACATTATTTTTCGATGTTTCATCTGTTACCTTGTAACTTCTATCATAATCAGTTATTACCAACAGTTGGATGCTAGGATGACTTTTACATGGCAATCTTATTTGGTTTATTTACCGTGTGATTCGGAGGAAATTGGAAACATAATTTTTGTATTATTGTAACGAGTGTGAATGTTATTGTAAGTGTTGTGATAATTGGATACACAGTTCAGAGGATCAGAGGAAGAGGAGGAGGAGGAGGAGGAAGAGGAAGGTGAAGGAGAAGAAGAGGAGGAGTCAGATACTCATGAGGAGGAGGAGGAAGAATTGGATGAAATAGATATGGAAGTAAGCTATTCTCATCAACAGCAAAGATCTAGTCCAAGTGATACTGGTACTGATCCAGTATCCATTAGAATGGTCAGTACTCATACTGGCCGGTATTCTAACTGAAATAAATCTTTTTTCATAACTACCTCACACATACTGTCCTGTTTCCAGTAAAAATAAAATGTAATAAGAATCTAAATACCAAATTACTACTCGTAATAAATTAATAGTAATAAGTTTAATGTAATATGTACATACTTACGCGAAAATGAATCATTCGAAAATATCATGTTAAACTATATTGGAATTATAAATATCTAATTCAATAAATGTTTACTAATCGGGTCATAATGTGCCGAAAAAATGTCTTTATTATTATTATTTTGTATTTTGTACTTAAATAGCCAGGATATCACTAACCCCTTTGTATACCAAGAATATCATTTTTCCGTCTCATCGCACAGTATTTTGAATCGAGCATACGTGATGAATTTAGCGGTTTTAGCAAATCTCGCGTGCATGTGTGATTATTGCGAATAGTCAGCATTTCGGAGTCACTACGTGTTCGGTCAAACACCCGGCCAATGTTCAAATACCGAGCTGAGCAATACTGATTTTAAATCGCACAGATTCGAACGAATTCATCCTTAACTCCGATGCTAATCGGAATAACTTACAATATTCATTGTCACACGATTTCCACTGCATTGGAATTTCTTTATAAAACGCCCGCGTCGATGATCACAAAGCAGATATTTCTAAAGAAAGCTAATATCTTGAACTTAAAATTGTAACCCTAAACGATTGCATATTAAATCTAATATTATTACAGTTAATTGTCATCAGTATGTAATATGAAAATGTGAAGATCGAAGCCAACAACTGGATCATTTATTATTATGCTAAATGTCTCTTCTAAAAGCGTGCACCGCGTATCTTCATCGATCGTTCTTTCGAGTAATACTTGAGTTACATATTAAGATAAATGGGAATAATATAAAGTACGTCGAAAGTGATCGCAGGGAAGTAAAGGAAAGGAAGGGCCTGGTCCGTGTCCCTTTCTTTCTCCTGGCGTCTGGATGTTTCTCTTTGGAGAACGGGGCAAGTCGGTACCCTGGGTTGCTGGCAAAGGGCCGTGGAACCGCATCATGCTCGACCGGGACACTCTCTGTACACTCCGTATACTCACCTATACTAGGTGTAAGTACACTTGCGAGAATGTATTATATAGGTGTATATACAGGTATATACAGTGCCGGGTCTCTCGGGCTGTGTAACTGAAGTAAAGCCAGGTTGGTGCCCCCGGTAGGGTGAACGAACGGCTACGCTCAGGCAAAAGCGAACCCGTGCCTCCACCTCCTCCACCATCACCACCTTCCTCCAGCTCCTCCACGGCTAAACATCTTCCTACTCTGACGTCACACTTGCAATTTTTATATTATGGAATTTACTAAAGAATATATCGGTTGCATCGACGTTTTCAGCTAGAATCGAACCCTGATTTATCGAGTCGAACGAGACCACTTTGGAACACGAGCTTTCTATTTATTCCCTAAGTATCTTCGCTCTGTTTATCCTCTTTTATTCTGCGTTTTTGTGACGCGGGATTTATTGAGGATGTATTTGTGATATGAATAACTGAGAGTGCAGTGAGGTGGACGTTGTGAATGCATCAATTTTTGCGAACTCGATACGGCTTGTTTATTGGACATTATTAGTTAATTAGGATACTTGGAATTTATTATTGAAATACATTCATTCTATGTTCTACGGTTTTATTTTTATACCGTAATATGGAATTTGTACCATCGGCGGTTCATCCTATGATTATAAATATAAGAACACGACGCCTACTCGGTGTTCAAAAATAGTGGCCGCGGATCTAAAAATGTTATTATTCTATCAAACTAACAGGATCAATTTCCGAATAGTTCGACTGCAACGAACGCTGCAAGTATTTCCATTTTGCGGTGTAGCAACGCTGCCGCATAAATCTCGGGATTTATGAATCGCAAGTTTCGTAGATGGTAATACCCGCCGGATTTATGAATTAATACCGGTCATATTAGACGCATAAATCATCCGCGTTTAGGTAGATGGAATCGTCTACGAGGATTATCCTACCGTTTCGTGATTCTACTGTAGCACATCGTTAGATTACGATAATCAATCATTATCATCTACGACAAAACTCACGCGCCTCCCTTAAGCTTATTATATGCGCCGGTACTTTTGAAAATGACTTAAATGCATTTATTTTATTAATACAGTTTGCTAAAAAATTAGGCATGTACTAAATTTCGCGTTACAGTTCCAATATGGCGGACCATATCATGGTGCAATATCGAAAACGATAAAAAGAAATCATATTTCGTGTCGTTACTTTGCGAAGACTTGCAGATATTTGTTCGCAAAATTATCAACTTGTTTCTGAAACGTCAGGTTCGTATTAATCATCGAGTTTATCTTCGGAATGAACTTTTGTATTGTAAAAAGAGTCTCTTAACGATAATCCGCGCGTTAAGCTTTTAATCTTCACACGATGTTTGCTTATCGATCAAAGCCTCTCGATTATGCGTCGGATCCGGAGGCCTTATCAGACTTTAATTACTGTCAAGTACAAAGCGTAACTATTAACGTAGCGCTATCAAAGCACTTTTGATATCAATAGTCGACTTGACCTACTAGCCTCCATGCACCGTAATCAAATCAATTCTCTTATTCTATTTCAACAGAAAATTAATTGCAATTAATTGCACAACATGTTTGCCTTACCCGTTTGCTAATTATGATTAATAATTTACCATAATAAATGACTGCGTTTTCGACAGTCGCGTTAGCAAAATGAATATAAATATATATAATAAAATAACTATGCAGCGCACTGAATTTTTAATGAATTTCATACTACATTTCATAAGCATTCATCAATAAATGCTGACGAAATAATATTGAATGTACACTTTTCAAGTGACTTATCAGTTATATAAGAGTTTCCCTGCTTCCTCATAAAATGATCTACACTGCAGGGTTCATTTATTCCACATATTTTTATTCATTTTATTAACGCGACTATTGAAAGCGTAGTGATACGAGCATAATATTCTAATTGAAAACATCATTGATTAATGAGACTGTAATAAAGATAAGGCGTCTGAAATGTGCGCGAGAGGGTGTTTCACTAAACATATATTTATCTTGTGTTATACTACGCGTGTGAAATCAATCGTTCCGCGTTCGACGGAAATACGAAGTGCACTTTCTTCTGCCGCAGTCACCTGCTAAATTAATGATTTACCGCTACGTGGAAATTCATCGTATATCCACCGATTTCTCTAGCGAGATGCAGAAGAGTGTCGCCGTAGGGGGTAGAACCTCGACGACTGATATCGAGTTAAGAACCGACTGACCTACCTCAAAGAACACGATGTAACTGATAATAAAACCTATGCTCAAGGTGTCGAGTCGCTGATAAAAAAGTAGTCCCCGACGTTTCTGTCAGCCGGGGCAATCGTGAAAAAAGTCGGCGATATACGATGATTGTTAATTCATAGAAATATGTTGAAGTTATTTGATTCTGATATAATCATAATATGTAATCTTATCTTTTACACATTTTCCACTGTATATATCAAATGGCGGTACCCGTAGATAAATAATAATAATAATAGTCAGTTCGAATTTTATTTGTACACTTATGTAGGAAAATGATGACATGGAAATTCGTCAGATCGAGATGAACTAATTAATATCAATTTAATATTAATGTAGATATTTCTCTTATATTATTGGTTTCTGAGTATCATAAATTGTTAACCTTTTTGGATGATCTTCTTGGTTAACGGGTTAAGTCTATTAGATGCATGCGATAAAAAGAGCGCGATTAATAAGAGAGAAAGACAAATGTCGTGCGATAGAGACAAATAAAAATTCGCAGAAAAATTCATATAATATTTCTGGTAGTTTTTAAAATTACGTATGGTATAATGGTGATTTATTATAAAAATAAATATTGTTTAGGTATGTTTGGAAGAGGCAAGGGTTCAAGAGAGAGAGGAAAAGAAGAGGAGGCACCGAAGGTGTTGGTTGACGAAGGGAGACGGAGATAGCCGAAGGCGAAAAGGAAGAGCGGCGCGAGAGGCGGGAGAAGCAGGCACGGTTCGGGCATACTCGGGCGTTCAGTCGGGCGCGCGATTACAAGCACACGAGACGCGTGGGCTTCTCTCTCTCCACTGTTACGCCGAAGTGTTTCGAACGCGACCACGTGCCGGCTAAACTGCCGGAACCCAACAAAAACGATACGTGAACCGAAAGTGACCTACGTCCAAACACACGCGTCACGTTTTCCGGATCAAAGTATCGCGAGTATTACGTTTTAACATCCCGAAACTCCCGTCGATCATTGTCACACACACCTATCCCTTCCCCCTTGGATCTGGGTGCATCGTGGAGAACGGTATCGCGGTTAAGAGGAGAGAACAAAATTGCGAAGGAGGGCGGTGCACGGTACCAGTGTGTGGGTGGTTTGTCAGTTGGTGACTTGAAGTGCATAGAAGAGCCGAGGAAGATCTTTGGGGAAGAAAGAATTCCAATTGACGGATCACGAGGAAGAAGGAAGTAGTATCTGGTGTCTGGCGGATCCTGATGTCACGACTGGGTTCTTCGTCGGTGAGTCGGAAATTCCTCATTTCACTTAACGGGGTGAGATTGGCATCGTTTGAGGTTAGGGTTACTGCACTCGAGGAACTTCTTCCTCGATATGTGTATAGGTATTACGTTAGAGAGGATAGTGGATAATATTACTCGGAGGTGGATCGACTTAGAGTCCTCACGGAATCAATGTACTCCTGCCCCGGCCTACCGGCTATCGAATTTCGTTCCTTACGGTTCCTCGGGCCGTGTCGTTGAAAATCTGATTCACTCGCGAAATTCCTTACTTCGCTTGGATACTAGTCACGCTTACGCGACCAAGTCTCCTTCTTCGCTTCTTTTCCGTCTTTTTTTTCGAGCGAAATTGGTGAAATCGGGGCACCGAAGGATCGTTGACCCTGCAGATTAAGACGGGCTAGGACATTGTCGAAAGTTTTGACGAGCCGTGGAAAGAGTGCCGGTCCGTTGAAAACGACGTGCAATGACCTGATTTTGCGACTACATTTTGTTTTTTTCGAGGCTTTAACTGTATAATTCTTTTTCGACTTTGCAAAGGTTAACGCGTTAATCTTGCGCTCTTCGGCACACATTTCAGTGAAACGGAAGACAGTAAAATATGAATTTTAAGTTCACCGATCCTCCATTTTCGAGTAAGGATATTTAGTGCGTAGTTTTACGAATCCCTGATAATGGAACGTGCTATTTTCGTTCTGTTTTTATGGCCGTGTCCTTCGAGTACCGAGTGTACATCAAAACACAACAGTACTACTACGTCATTCACCTCTGTTTATGTCGAGCGGCTCTTCGACATAAGAACAGATATATTTTGGTCCTAGGATAAATCTTTCCAAGAATTGTCAATGAAAAGATTATCCGATACTGTACATTAATAACTCCACTAACTTATATTACAATATTATATGTCGAATTTCAGTTTCTTGAAATTATATTGCATATTTTATAATATGTGGTATATTAAAATACGTCCAGGTGCGAAAGAGCAGTAGTAATGTAAATTGGAATTAATAATCCAATTACATTTCAATAATATCTAATTAATGATTATATAAAGATTTCTTACGAAATTTCCGATTTATATAGTCAAATTCGAAATTAATATGTTATAGCGATATCGTTTATTACTGATTTATTCATTTACTGATATTTAATTCACGGAGAAACGAATTATGTTTCATGAATTCTTATTATTTGCCTTAGTTTATTAATTTGATGGCAGTAATTAGGATTAATTACAAACCTATTTCCGGTGCCATTGGAATTATTGATATTCCACAAGATCGCGAGCCGTGTTAATGATATTTTTAGTGACGTGTTTACAATGTCGACGACAGGAGGAAAGATTTCCATGGCGGAGGTAGAAAATAATTAATCGAGCGTCAAAGTAGATTCGCAATTTTGTATTAATTTCGAAGTTAAATCCCGCGACACCCACGCGGCTTGTTTTCCTCGAAACAATTTCAATCCCTACGCCCTGATATCGCTCGAAATATATTCCTTCGATTCGTTAGGTGAGGTATGTTCATTTAATGGAAACGCGCCATTATGCAGGAATTATTTATCTCGATTTCTCGCGCTTCCTTTTGTTCATGGTTCTCTAGTAAAAATTGCACTCGGTCGAGCGTGCGGTCATTAATTACACCGGAACGAGAGAAAGTCCTGTCGAAATTAAAAACCCTCCTATGGTGATTACCGAAAGTAATTTGCAGCGCCGGACATTTTTGCGTTTTGACTGTATATTGTCACATTTGCGGGTAACCCATATACGGATATCTTAATTTCCAAAATACCTGAAAGACTATGCCACCGATGCCAGGGGAAAGTCACCGTATAAACGCTCACGTATTGTGCCGTCTTGATCCGCGTCACGTAAAAAACAAAAGTCCAGTAATTAAGAGATTTGTATGTTTTCGGGCATTTCGGAATTCTTCGCGACCGAAACGATAAATCTACCGAGAAAGTTGGACTCCGAACTTATTCTTCGCGCGAATCTCTTAGTGCTTTTAACCCTTCAAGGATGAAAGCGTGGTACGCTTTGAAACTGCAAATACTTTATATCATAATAATTTTAACGACTGTTAAAATATATTCTTTAAGTTATTAATAACGATTAATAATGTCGAACTTAATGATGCCAATAATCTCCACCAAATAGTGATATCATTAAAACGAAATAAATCAATGTTTCACGAAGAACTTGAAAGTAGTCGATCCAGAATGAAAATCGTTCATAATTCGCAGTTTTCGAGCGAAGTCAAAAAGAGCATTAATCACGAAAAGGAAGATAGTCGTTCGACGGCAAGCGAAGGTGCATTAAGTGCTCGGTTTGCGTTCGATATTTTTGCTAACGCGGCAAATCGGTGTCGAGGTGGAAGGAACGATGGCGATCCACCCGGCATGGCATATCATCGGCTCTCTGGCTCGTATTTTTATGAGGTGAAAAAAAAGAGGAAGGCCGGTAACCTTTGGAAAAAGCGGGTACACGGTTTTTCCAGGTTGCCGGTTAAAAGGTGCCGTGATCATAGGGTGAGAGAGAGAGGGGGAGAGATTATTGAGCATTGTTAGGTCCAGGTTGCGATAGACCGAGTTGAGTCGAGCCGAGTGGGTAACGCTGTACTGTTTGCGCCGGCCCTGCGGGGTCTCTGACCGCCCGTCCGCGCCTCTCAACTCGCCTCTCAACTTGCCTCTCAACTTGCCTCTCAACTTGCTTCTCCACGCGGCCTACCTACGGCTTATGCTTTTACTCTCCTCTCCTCCACCTCCTTTTCTTTCACTCTTTCTCTCCTTTCTCTCCTTTCCTTCCTTTTCCACGTCTTTCTCTCTTGCACTTTGTGTGCCTCACTCTACTGTTTCTTGTATTTTGTGTGTTCAATTCTCTCCTCTCTTCTCTCTATTGCATTTTATATCTTTGAAACTCTTCTTTCTCCATTCTCTTGCATTTTATATCTTTGAATTTCTTCTTTCTCCACTCTCTTGCATTCTACATGCTTGAATCTCTTCTCTCTCCTCTCATCTCCAGTGCTCTCTTGGTTGACCCTTTTTGTTCTCTTTGTGCTCTTCTTTTCTTTATTTTCATACGAAAAGTAACATAGTATGTTTGGTGAATAATAATTGTTGCAATAAAAGGTTTACTTGGTAAACTGAATAGTTGCAAGAAGTCACAAAAATATGTTACAAGAAAATCAAAATTCGTATAAGATTCGGCATTGAAAACACCTACATATAGTACATCCGTATATATAAGTAATATTTAATTAAAGCGATAAAAATGAATTTTCAAGAATATCCAGGATAAAGAATTTCTTTGACGAAGTGATTTATATAAATCGATCGTTATTTTCGAGTTCGTAAATTCGGGAATGTTTATATAGAAAATGAGATAACAGATGTGCAGTGACAGTGCAGCTGCATAAATTTTCGGGGACGGGTAACTCGAGGCAGGTTTTTTTGTTGTGATTCTTAACAAATTCTTAACAAAGTGATATCGGCCTGTTATCTTTAAGTAAATGAATAATTTTCGCTCGCAACACGAATGCTGAAGCCGAAACCATGTAAGACGAAACCTTGCCGTATTTTTCCGAGCTCCGTTCGAACCGAAATCGTGGAATTCGAGTACCATATAAATCAAGTGTTACGTGCTGCTTCGAGTCCACTTCAACGCAAAATCCAGTTAATTTCCTTCGTGATCATTTATGGAGAATTAAGCCTGACATTTCATTAAAATCGCAGTGCAACAGTGTCTGCAAGCCGTTTAATTGCAAAATATAAATTTACATAGAGCTAATTAATTAATTACATCGTAATTGCTTCGCAATCATCAGCTTCCAATAAAACCATTAATTTTATCTCTTCATTCCGAATAATTTGCTGCAGTGATCATAATAATTCCAAATTATTCAAAATAGTAACACAAATTTAATGTCATTCAATCAATTTAATTATATTCGCCTGCATCGAATCAATTTAATTAATTACTTGTTTAATTGAATTATTAATAATCCGATTAACAAATATCGACTCGATGGAATTAATTTAATATCGCGAGTCAAAGAAATATTCGATTAAAAATTGCATTCAAAGAATGCAATTTATCGCTGCGAATAACAGAGAATTTTTAATTCGCGCGCTGTAAATTATTCTTTTAACCAACGATATTAATATTCGCGAGCGAGGAATATTTTTGCGGATTAACGGCGCACAATGCTCTTTCGCTTGTTGCGCAACATCGTTACACTTCCTCTCTCAAGCTCCATGCTTTCTAGTCACAATTACGTGCATCCTCTTTTTTTAACTGCCGCGCATCGACAAATACCATTCGTTCTTTCTGATAAATTCCATGAATCCTGATAAGATACGGTTAAACCGGAGGGAACTATTATTATGCATTGTTTGAGTAGCGGCACCTCCGAGTTGCGTAACTCACCGTTTCTATTTGAATTCTTAATATTTGCGTCCGTAGTCGATTTGCATCCTGCGCAAATATTTTCTGGTACCTTTGGAACTGATTAATAATTCGAATACCAATGAAATATTATTAGTTATGTTTGATATAAAATACTACTTATACATTGTTCATTTTCATCATATTATAGTACATAAATGAACAACAATATCGTACTTATATTGAAATATAAAAGAAGAGATATATTTATCCGTGAACTACAAGTTTAATGAGGTGGATAAATGAGATCTGAGTATAAATTATTTATATATTCAATTTCATATTCCATTACTTTCGAATGCCAAATTTGATCACCCTTTATCAAAATTTTAGCATTCTTAAGTCCCTTTAATTTTTGCTATTTCAGTTGATTCTGAACTTGTCCTAGAAATTATTTTAACCCACTTGCATCGACCCTAAAAGGACACACAGCATATTTATTTACAATTCAACGTTAAATTTTACCACATGGTACAAAAGATATGAATAATATTGCTGCAGACAAGCAATAATTATTGCTATTAAAATTACCAGATATTTATGCGCAAAATATAGTATTTTCTTACTATTTTCACGTAATGTATCTTTGGGTTCGCGTTTAACTACTTTCGCGTTATACGACTCTCCTCTAAACACGAACAAAATTAGTTTACAGAAGTTTAAAGTGAGACCGAATAACAGGAAGTCTATTGTAACATCAGCCCTATGATATTTAACATAATTTTCATAATATTAGCATTTATAAGAGAAGAATCGGTGTATCAGATGCGCGTGTACGATCATCGATTATGAGTAGACGGCTGACTATATCGCGTAGCATTCTACTTGTCGGGTAATTCGCACCACCTACTACTAGAGTCGACCTGCACCTACACCTCGGTTTATGCAGATGCGTGGGCGTTACGCGTAGGTGAGCTTTTCCGATGCCGATAGCGGATGATAATGGAACCAGAAAAGTGATGGGAGATATCGATTTAATTGGATCATTATAAAGAAGAAAAAAAACTGATATTCGTCAAGAGTTACTTCGGCAATACTTACTCTTGACCCTTTTATTTTGAGGATTTCAGACACGTACGCGTGCGTATACCGGTGCGTATACTGGTGTCACGTAGGATTTCGTTATAGGATTCGTAAGAATTATCTAACTGAACATACAAAGGCGATAGAGTAACATGAGCTTTGGCTTCGTTGAAATATTCACGCTTCGAATATTACACCCAATTATGTTTTTACACGATAGACACCTTTCCGAAGAATACGTGTAAAAACATTCGTGTAAAAGAATATAATGTATCCGTGGAAACATTAGAATTCCTAATTCTATTATTCGTAAGATAAAAAGAACTTCATTTTAACTTTTATTAAACTTTTAACATTCCAACTTATTTTCGATGTGAGACGTAATTTTTATTTAAAGCGTTATAAATCTCTATATTTGCAAAACAAATTGTTTACACAAATTTATCGTGGATGTAGATACCGAAAAGAACTAACAAAAGTTGAACGGTGTATAGTAAGGCACTAGTAGATTCAGCCAGTCCCCGATCAGACAAGTAGAAAGAGTTCACCGGATTCGGACAAATCGAGTTTAAGGGGTATAATATCTTAATTCGGACACGTTTTCACGGGAAATATGAAAAGTGGTGAAACTTTCTCGACACCCGGTATTTTGCGGTGTTAGGCGCGCGTACGTGCATCGCGGTATATAACGTGTATACACACGTGAAGGAACGCACACAAAGACGGAGCCAGTGAACCGAGCATTATAGTGGCCTGCAAGAAACGTCGGCCTGCTGGTGCATTGACCGCGGTTGACCACACGTCATCGAATCAGTGACGTCACATGGGGTTTGCTGCATGAAAGCTACGTCACGGTTCGCTGATCTTCAAAGATGCATCCTCGAAAACGATCCTTTTCTCTTCTCGACTTCATTTTCTCTTAATAGACTACCCTACATGCTTCATTGGATTCCGATTCCGATTATTTCGTTTCTACTTCGGTTACATAAATATAAATACTTCGTACTCCGTGGATGAATATTAAGATTAAATATTCAAATGATTCTTGATATTATACATCGTTGAAGATATTTAAGTAACTAGTGTTAGATTTTGTTTTATGGAAATAGTATTTAATGGTCAGTTAGTATTCTTTGGATAGAAAGTAGCGGCTGGAAATAGATGCATATTCATGCATTTTCTTCTTCGATGTGGATCCACCGTTCCGAGTCTCTTTGCGGAATTTTTCATAATTTTTAATAATAGTTACAAGCACCGTGAATTTGAAAATCGTAACTATATATATATGATAAGAATAGATATAATTAAAAAAATTTGCAGAGCATATATTATTATATTCAAGTCACACTAGGAGAGAATTTGAAGTTTCACTTTCCAATAGAAATCTTAGAGTGAATATATTATCATAGTGAATTGTTATAGCGAATATAATAATATATGCTACGCGAATTATTTAATTAATCATATTCTATTTTATCGGACTGAATATCTTTTCAAAAATCTTTGAAATTTGAAGGAACTTCCGAAATAGATCCTATCCTAATTACACTTCATAAATTATCGATAAATTCGAAGTATTACAAATCCATACAGATGCAAGTAATTACTTCGAGATTATTCTTGAAACGTACTTCGATCTACAGATTTACATTAGAAAAATTGATTATGATTAATTAGAATAAGAAGTAATTACAGTAGCAAATCCATGAAAGTACGTCGGATAAAATCTACCGGCGATATATTCCGCTATATTTCTATATTTCTATATTTATGTCTACGTCCTTAAAAAAAGGATGGATAGAAGAAATAAATTAATCAATTTATTTATGTCCATTATGCAACGTGAACCGCGATAATCTCAGAAAATGAAACATTATAAATTTGAACATTCTTATTAAATTCCGAGGACCCGTAATTTGGACTGCTTTGGTAGTTCCAGTGTTAATAGGTGATCGATCGATCTTTACTTATTGGATCTCAATCGAGTCGATAAGCGGTAGATTTGTTAAAGAAAAGAGTGGAAACCGATGACTTATTGCACGCGATGTTAGCTAAATAATTTTTCCTTTTGCGTGTAACCTCGAATTGATGAGGGGCGACCGCAGGCTATACGGTACACGCGCATGAATAGTTAACGAACGGGCGTAGGAGGACCAAGATTTTCCTCCGTCGCACTCTCTACTATGCGCGCGATGTACCTGCGAAGTATAATAGCACGGTTATACATAGAACTCTTGCCTATACTTATATACAGGGTGCCGAAAATATCCGCGATATTCTGTGCCTCCATATTATATGCACGATATTATATTGTGAGAACTATATTATATATCATGAGACTTGTATTATTGGTTTCGAGAACTATATTATGTATTATGAGGAAGTTGTCATAGAAATCCATCTTTATGCTATTTCGTAGCAGAACCATAAATCCTGAGAATTTTAAGTAGCAATAATCATTGCACGATTATCTGCAGTGAAATTATTAATTTTATATAGCTTGTTAAAACAAGCTATATTATTATTTGTTTCCTACTGCACTTAATATTTACTGCATCTCCGGGAATATTAAATAGCAATAATTATGGTATGATGTCCTGCAACAAAATATTAATTTTATTATTATTATATGCCATTAATTTTATTCATCTTATTATTTGTTTCGTACTGCAGTTAGTGTTTGTTGCTCTATGAAAGTATTTCTTGCAATGTTCAATTATTTGCTTTTATAGGATGTTGTTCAATACTTTCTTTAGAGGAAATATGAGACACCCTGTATATTCTATGCCTTCCTAGTGTATAAGTGCGCCCGAGTTCGTTCCCTCGAACGAGTAAATCAACTCGCTGCTCCGCGAAGCGGCTGAATGCCTCCAGCTCGTAAGACTGGCCAAGAATGGTTTGACATTTTTATAAGTCTTCTGGTCCATTCTTGCTTTTAAAGTGTGCACCATTCATTCCAGTATTAACATTAGTATTTAAAATTAGCGAGAAACTCCGAATTACGCGCAACATAGTTGGTGATTTTGAAGAATGAACTCAATTGGTACACGACGTAGACGAACATATAAATCGGTGTTCCTATTTCCAACAAACTATAAAACATATCATATTATAAAAACAAAGGTAAATATATTATAAAAAATCAAGTTAACATTTAAAACGTTACAAAGTAACTTTCAGTAATTATTATAAATAGTTAACCTGATCTTTGGAAAAATGGACTTGGACCGCTTGCAAAATAAACGGCTTAAATATAAATAATGCAATTATTCCCGGAAAAGTGAAAATTGCAAAGTAGTAGTAAATTAATCAGCTGATTAAGGCATCGCAGAGAAATCCACGAATCTCGTTTGATATCATTTCTGTTGGACTTGTTTCGCGGGAATAATTCATGCACGGGTAATTGAACGGCGAATGTGTATTATTAACTCGCAACGTTTCGATTATAGTTATTTCATGTTTGCTTATCGCGGATAAATCGGATTATTTGTAATATTAAATATGATAGGAGAACCGTAAATGTTAGGATCGTGAGTTGCATTGGTAGTGCAGTTGGATCGATATGAGGAGCATTTAAGCGATTGCATCGAGCGGTGCTGCGCGAGAAAGTATCTGGCAACTTTCTCCGGTGGGTTTAGTTTGCACCATGGGTCACCAGGCACGGACATTAAGAACCAACCAATGCTAGCCGTTCTTGTCTCTTTCAACCAATAATAACTATAATACTGGATCTACAACTCCGATGCACTTTTCTTATTATTCTTACTTATGCATTATTGATTACCGTGGATCATAAATTATAACTTTTAAGGATTCTTATTTTTCCATTTACGAGATTACAACGTATGGAGATCATTAATGATCTCTCTAATGTCTCAACTTTGGGATGTTTAATTACTTATGAGTATAATTAGTTATGTCTAATTATTTAAACGCCGTGCAATGAATTATTAGTATATCATATAAATATATCGCAGATCATAATTAACATGTTTCTCTTATTTAAATAATAATAGGGGAATATTCGAAATGAATTAGTTGTCGGATTCTTAAATTCTTAATAATTCGATTGTGGAAAGTTTTCATAATTTGGGAATGCAAATAACATTTTTGTACTATTATTATATATTCTGTAATGTTATTAATTCAGAATCAATAATTTTATGTTCGGTTCGCTGTCCTTTTTGAACGTCGTCGGGTTCTATGAGATTCCTTTTACTTGATGTAAATACATTGTGAATTATTCAAAGTAGCGGTTATTGCGTTGATCGTTTCAATAATTTATTTTGCCAAATTACTATGTGGATTAAGAAATTAGCCGAAGAAAGTACGGTGTTACGTAGAACTTGTCAAGGACCACATTTAGAAGCCATTCAGTTACCGAGAGCGGTGCCAAGAGCACGATTTTGAAAGTTCTAGCAATGTTCAACGATTACGTTGGGTAATAGCTTCCGAATGCCAAGAACTAGTAGATATTCATCTTCTTCCGCGAGTGAAACGTTTGCATTAAACGAAAACTCGCTTCTTTATTTACTTGCCAATACTTCGGGCTTCGTACAAAACGTGATTACACATCCATCTACACTTAACTCTATTGCTCAAAGAGAACCATTGCGCAATTACTTATCCCTTTTCCAAGTACAGCTACGTAACACTTGTGAAACTCGCGTGTATGTTCATTAGAATTAATCCTACGATACATTTATTGTTCTCATTATACTAATTCGAATCCATATTTCGAAAGCATTGGAAATCGTTTGATGGCAAGTAACGGTGGGATAGAAATTACTTTTGATTCTTATCAGATATTGATCATATTCGATGATAATGCGAATCCCTTTGCATCACCATGCTTTTCGTATTTCAAAATCATTCCGATGTATTATACAACTCCTCATCTTTCAATAACATTCTCGCTGTACTTCTTTCCCGAAGAACGGCAACTTCACGCGGTTCCCTGCGTCAGAATCAACGCGCCGGAATCAACAATTGACTGCAAATGATTCTGAACCACGAAGTAGGTTAGGAATAATGCACGTTTCCCATCGAAATACGTAACTTCCTGTTCACCCAAACCTTCCTTCACGTAAGAACCCTCGTAGCCTAGAATATTGAAGCAAATATTAATTATAAATTCCCCTTTTCCAACTCGTGTACCATTTTTCTCTTTCCACACACCAAACCGTCGGACCTTGACCCACTGATTCTACTTTCCAAACTAGTGACCTACATGCTAGAAATTTTAATAGCACAGGCTCCTTGGGAGCGTGATATTAAAAGGGAAACCATGATCAAGACTTATATGAACATCTATTGAGTACAAGTTAAACGTATGCTCTAAATGAGCTCGTATTATTAGCGTAAAGAAAGTGAGCGTGAATGAATGGTTGAAAAGAGGGGACGGGAGGGCTCGAAGTGTTCGTTTGGAAGGATCGTGATACGAAGGAGAAACTACTTAATTCTTCTAAGGTCGCTTACATACGAAAGAGATCGTTACGTGGAAGGTTGAGTAACGTTTCGTGGCGTATACGAAATTCCGTCTTCGTCAGGCCGATTATGACGGTACGTATCGAGCACCGTGAAGTCGGGCATTAGGCAATCATTCTAGAGGCAGGGTTTAACATTGGCCCAAATATTGGCCAATGGTCCCGTTTTACTGTTCACCGCCGAAACTGTTAGCCTCCTTTTCTCGCTTTATTTTGCTGCCGCTTTACTGACTAAACTATGTCGATGACTGACACTGGCCCACTATACGTGCAGTACCACTTACGGACCACCGATTGGGCGGATCGTCATCAACGAACCAACGGATCCGCGATCGGTTTCGGAAGGTGAAAAGTGAGAGTACGTCCTCACTGACTTGCTATTTTAAGATATATATAATATTTAGATAAAGATTCTCTCATGGCTTTGGTATTCTCGATGCAACTAGGATTTGTTGTTGATTATTATTAATGTATTCGGACACGTGGTTTATTGCTTATTGGCTTCTATAATTGCTGTGATAGTTTATTAGGATTTTTCGAGGTTGTTTAACATTTATTATTTTAAGATGGAGATATAGTTATTCATTTATTTATTTATTTACACTTTATTAAAGGGCATGAGACCTTAGTATACATAAATGAAGGATAAAAGAAATATAATAAATGAATAAACGAAATATGTAATATAAGAAATAAAGTAAAATAGAGATAACTAGAAATAATAGTTGAAGAGGGTGGGGTTTATTAATGGCTACTGATTATAAGATGTTTTTAGGATTTTCAGGGATAATTTGATATTTATTAATTTAAGATAGAAATGTGGTTAAAATATGTGAGGTATATTTTTCGAAATGTTAATAGTGTGTTTTCTTAACATATATTTTTTCATGGTGATAGTTCCATAATATTGAGATGTGTGGACGAAGAAGTATCAGAGATATACGTAACGCCTCGTGTATGTCAAGCTATAGTTCATATTATTTTTAACATCTCAGATTATATTTAGAATATCTTGCGTAGATCATTGAACCGTCATAACATATTCTTTACTTACCTGTGGTTCGAGAAAAGGCATAGAGAAAAATATTTACAGTATCTGCGTTTTTATAACGTAATAACATTCCACGTAATCCTAATATTATTCGATAATTAAATTTTGAACAATACTGATTTTAATTAGACTTATTTGAAATTAGAATTTATTTCGACTTAAAATGACCTCCTTGCACACAATAAATTTTATTTGATTCATAAAGATAAAGAAACGTAGCCCAATATAAATATTTGGTTTGCATATTCCCTATTCATGATATCCGCGGTAGAATCAAGTTAATTTTCTGTAAATCATATCTCACTTATTTTCAGATATATTTTGTTCAAATCTGAAATATCGTATTTCCCTTTATAATATTTTACAAGTTTATTTATTCCAAACCCCAAGTATTATATTTCTCTTCATCGTAATTTATAAATATAAGTTTATTTACCATTAGAACTACCAAGGGGGTCAAAATAACTTGTCTGCTATTTTGAATTAATTCATACGAATGTACCATGAGGCATTTCTTGAGATTTTATAGACTTTTATTGCATATACATAACGCAGATAATGGATTCCATTAATAAACATAAATTCACCAGCCATAATTGATATTTAAATAAATGTGTAAGCATAGCCGAGTATATGTTCGGTAGTTCCAGTGTTAAACTTCAAATATATCTCATAAATTTCATTTGATATTACACCTAACACTTAAAACCTGTTACGTCTATTGGCACACTTAATATATTCCTAAGTGACAGTCCTTTCTCTTCCATCGTTTGAATCTTTGTCAGCGCGCCAGGTGAAAAGCGAGAGTGTCATGGCAGCCGGCGCACCATGGTCTCTCCATTTCACGTTTTTACGCAAAAACCTCGTCTTGGAGAAGCCATACGAGTATCTCTGGCGTCAGAACTAGACGGGTGGACGATTTTTGTTAACCTCGTTAAATTGACTAGGTTCTTACAGCACTTATATCTGCTTTACTAATGGGTTAACGGCCCACGCATCAAAGTGCACGGCCCTCAAAGAAGCGGGAAACACTGAAAGAAGGAAACATATTTCACTGCGAAGGATCGAAACGCCAGTATAAATTTATTAATACTGCAGAATTTCCTCTTCATGATAATTGTCATTCGAACAATTAACTAACTGCTAATAAGAATAAATAATTAAAAACAATCGAATCTTTCAATTTCGAAGCTTTAGTTTCGCCTGGACTGACTGTCTTTACCAATATATTATAATTAATAATTTATCAATATAAAATCCATACGTACCCAATATTAAGTTTTTGTATTCTGGCATAGAAAATTAATCAGAAACAAAAAAGAATCACAAGTGACAAATTATTTATCTCGTAACATCGGCAATAATTATTGATCCATGTGGTATGGACTTAAATATAAATATATAATAAGTACACCGATATTCTTCACGAATTAACTTCAAGAAGAACGAATCGAAGATGGCGTCAACGCTGTAGATGTTACTGAATTGATATCGTCGAAGGGAAAGATGGAGGAAAGGGAGCGCAGTGAAAGTTTATTAAAGCATAGAAAGGTGCAGGAGAAGATGGTGGAGGATGTGGGGCGATGCAGGGGCGTGCCATGGATTTAATGCGAGTGCAAACTGCACTATCAGGTCGCGCGATTCTTTATGCGTCAGTTCTGAATGTCAGGTCGTTAAGAGGGAACGGTGACA
Source organism: Nysson spinosus (assembly GCA_910591585.2). Classification (NCBI taxonomy): domain Eukaryota; kingdom Metazoa; phylum Arthropoda; class Insecta; order Hymenoptera; family Crabronidae; genus Nysson; species Nysson spinosus. The sequence goes on along the minus strand of OU342843.1, from coordinate 2,293,615 downwards.
TGGGTGGGGAGGACCGGAACGGGGGACACGGCAATAAAGTACTTTTCTGTTTAGTCCCGTAACCCGGCCTGATTATTTATTGCCGGCCGAAAAATCAGTTCGCGCCGCGGGAAAAAAATAACGTGGCTCGTTACTCGAGATGAAGCCACTCGTAAAATCTGTTAGCGTGGCGATACGCGAAAGTGAAGCTCGCCCGGAGATCAAAGACGCGAGTTACATCCGTGGAAATGTAATGTGTTACTGTTTTTTTGTTTTGCCTTCCTCACTTGGCTCGAGGAAGCTGAAGTAATGCCTTGTGTGGCTCGTTTGAGTGGTGGTTAATTGGGCCAAGTGAATATATAATTATCAAGCTTTGTTGGAATGTTACTTTATGTTGTTCTATTTGATTTGTCAAAGGATAAAGTATTCGAGGGTCTCTAAAAGTAGGAATGAATTATTTTCGTGGTGTAAGTCTGGATAGAAATTGTGGAAATTTCAGTACAAAAGTGCAACGAATTTGGAAGTTTTTAATTCCAAGTATTTTATATAAAAATGTACATAAACACTTTTATGCGTTTCTATATCAGAGAAGGTTCCACCATAAACAGAGTAAACCTATAATTGCAACAAATACCATTATTCAATATAAAATATTAAATATTCTAGTTGAGAATATTTACTTTCACTAAATGAAAACTCTAACGATCATCATTCAATTTCCTATTTGAATCAAAAGATATATACAATTAAATACTATCAACACACATCATTAAAATCCCCAGTCAAAGAATACGTATTATTAAAAATTGTAATTAAATCAAAAACATAGGTTAAGAAGTCCCTAGGTGACCAACAAAATCGAGCATTAAAATTGCTAATCGACCAAAAAGTGGAGTATTAAGAACTCCGAATTACACAACACTACAAACGGAGTATTCGCGAGAAGTAGAAGTTGAGTTTTTCATTTGCACTATCGTCGGTGGATTACGTCACTGGTGAGAATGAGACTCTTCCTTGAATAGACGCGAACTGTCGGTGGTTTTAAAAATAGAAGAGGCGAGGAGGCGAAGAGAATGTCTCTTAGTTTGAGGATGATGGCTAAATCTTTGAGTTTGGGGGCTCAGGGTCGTTCGTTGCCAATCGTCGATTACGAGCTGCGAGTAAACCACCTCCATCTTTTTTCTTTCGATGGCGGGGTCTCTCTGTCACTGCTCGGGTTCCCCTCTTTTCAAGCCGTTCCAAGTTCAACTCTCTCGTGGGCCCCAAACGAAAAAGGCCCCCGAATATTTATGTCACGGTGAAGCCCTGGACTCTCGGGGCCTTGACTCTGCGCCGCAGGCGGACCACCTTCTACAACCGAAAACTTCTACACATTTTTTTCCCCTCGAATCCGTGAATCCTCCGCAAGGTCAACCGCCGCTTCCGAATTTCTGATCCTTTCTCCGAAATGAGATCATTTTTTATTTAATTTGATTATTAATATTATGTCATCTTAACAGTATTATGACTAGTAGTAGTATTACAACAAAATATGGTCTTGATATACACGATGAAAATATGCGATAGTACTTAATCCTTTATTTTCTAATTCGAGTTACATAACAGACAATTTTCATGAAAATAACGCAGTTAATTAAACGTGAAACATAAATAAGGAAGCCGTGGCGTTTTCAATGAAAGATATGGTAGCTCGGTCCGGAAGCGTTCGATGACCTCGTCCTCGCCGGGAAACCGCGGAAAACACGCGAAAGTCGCGCGTCGAGGAGTGTTACGCGGTATGGTAGCCGGTTGGAAGAAAAGACTTGCACTTTCGTTAGAAAGTCTCGGGAATCGACTCCGCCATCCGTGGCGGCAAAAGCCTCTCGTGGAACCTGACCGGTGAACGTCGATTAACGCCTGTCTGACCAAACGAGGACTCCTACTACTCGCGAAACCTTACCTTACCTAACTTTACCTTTATCCCCTACCTTATTCCGTACCTTATACCTTACGCTGTTTCATGCATCTTTCTCTTTGATCATACGAATCCTATTTCCAGCTCTAATGCCAACTAATGGAATCATCTTCATGAATTTTATTACAAATTTCTACGCAGTTGTTTGTGGATGCCTGAAATTTGTTGCCAAAGAAAATATTGGAGTCAAATGAAAGATATCCGAGGAGTGAATTTCAGGTATATTTTAATGGCGCTCGAATCATTCTTAATTCCCTCGTATGATTGTTATTTTTATGATACAAGAATGTATTGTATATAATTTATAAAGTAATTATTATTAGAAGTGGAATGCGGGGAGTAGTACAGTGTCACTGAAATATTATGACACGAGTCGTTGTTGTATTACATTTCTGGTTTTATAATAACGAAGAAGATAAAACACTATGATAGAGTATTTAATGAGGAGGAAGTGACAGTGAGCGTACCATAAACGAGCTAAAAATGAGTGGTTTCTAACGCGGTTAAATAGCAGTAATTCACATTATCTCGATAAAACTGTTCGACAATCCGCGCCACATATCACGCTTCTCAGTGAGCGCTACGAACAGTCATTAATTACCTCTTAATCTAGCATTCGCAGACGCATCGCGTTACTACGGAGATAAGGAAGCGATTGCATTGTTGTTTCCATTCTGTGTTAGATAGAGATCGACAATCACGGAAATATGTACATTCCCTGTACGTTCCCTCCCGTAACATCGTGGCGTATTTTTTAAGGTCGCTTCCCAAGTGCATCCTACATTCGTATCGCTCAAAGTAAAAGAAACACGGTAAAAGAGTGGTCAATATCGAAAGGTGAGAATCAAGATCTAGGGAAGTCCGTGTGGATCTAATAAAATGGCGTATCCGATGCACGCAGAAAGTCGAACGCACGCAATTTTATATAGGATTTATTTCTATTCTGCTTTTTTTTCTCTACCAGGGAAGTCGCATGAAACGAAAGTACGCGCGCTTAGCTCGTTATAATAACAAGACGTTTATGTCGTCATTTAAATGCCAGCGTGTCTTGAAAATCCTTCGAAAACACATGTCGGCGACAGACATTGGCCCTTATTACACTCGCTCGCAATACGGTGAGTAGATTCTTGTAGAGCCCTTGGTATCCACGGGTTAGAAGCATCCACGAGGTACATATGTGCAGTGAATACGGTGCTAGAAGTGCCTCTTGAATATAGAACAAATTACATACGAAGCGCATATTCGCTCGAGTGAGGACTGAATACACGTAAAACGTATAGAAAGCGCACCATTCGTCCCTTTCTCCCTTACTTTTCACCTCTCACTCTTTCTCTTACACCATCACTTGGCCACATCCCGACACTCCGTGTGTTCCTCGCGCCAACGAAGATACGCGCTCTCCTCGTCTATGCATTCAAACCTTTCTGCGTGAAATCTCGTCCGAATGAAGTGCCCATTGAAAAACCCTGACTTTCTTCGATTCCACGGACACACGTGCTGCGCTACAATTACTCCCCACGTAACTGCTTGTTACCGATTACTTTAAACCGTCGCATCCTCGGCGCGCTAAGATGCACGATTTTAATCGGCATCTTTATTCTCGCTTGACGATATAATGGTTTATTATGATCGGTGTTTAAACTTGGCGATACGTGGACTTTTATAATGGATGACACTATTGTTTCCAAGCATAAACGGAAAGTTTAACGAAATAATAGGAATTGGTTTTGTTAGGGTATTAATATTGCAGAATGTGTACCTAGTTCGGGGAAGCGTTAAACGTAACTGGTTACGAGTCAAAAGTACTTGGAACTTGGTACTTTTTCTAACCGTTGAAGGGGAATGGAGGAAAGTTTGCTGGGAACAATGGGGAGAAAAAGAGGGTTTGAGAAGCGATTCTTGATGGCATGTTTGCGAAAGGACGATTATAAAATTAGTAGCTGTATAAAAAGCTTCCGTGACAGCGATATGGCCGATGCACGAGATCGACCGAGTACCACGCGTTCGAGCTTAGAACCTCGAGTTGTACACTATCGTTCATAAGTCTCTCTACGCAACAAACTGCACATCTTTATAAATCAATTCAACACCGTCTGATATCCCCGGTAATAACAATACCAAAAGAAACTCTGGGACTTAACAATTATAGCATATTCGAGTTAAAAAAATCGCATGCTTTCTAAACCAATAAATCATGTTCTGCGTCAAATTGGAAATGAAGCATAATGATCGTCCGCATAGATTTAAGAGCGAATTCATTGCTGAGAGTTCCAATGTGGAAATCCAGCGAGAAAGAATATTTACAATAAAACATTTCCAATATCTGTGCTTTCATGACGTAATAACATCCTACGTAATCCTAATATTAATCATGAATCCAGTAATTTGAATTACTAACTTTAAATCAGAATTTCTTTCAACTTCAAAGTACATCCTTCCACACATGAAATTTTATTCGATTCATAAATATAAAAGAATACATACCGATATCAATATTTAGTTTGCATATCCCCATCCATGATATACACGGTGGAATCAAGTTAAATTTTCGTAAATCAGATTTACGAAACGAATGAAATTCGTTCGTCATTCTACGAGTATCAAAGGATTATCTTATGATATTCCCAGCGCGAGTCACATTCTTCCGAAAAGGTGTAAGTCTATTCGAGACTTATGGACGATAGTGTATGCGCGCGTGAGCACTACCTTCGCATAGTCAAGCGACAATCTTTGCTAGTATTTGTTCTAGAGTCGTATGTATGCAACATTTGTCTGTGCAGCACGTGTGTGTATATGTTGGACTCGGTGGCCGTGGCTATGGCCTTACGAGCCCCCACCAGTTCGTCGCTCCGAATCCACAACGGCGTGTCTATACCCCCCCGCCCTCCCCGTACTCTCTATGTACATAGAGTTAGAAACGCGCTATGGAGAGAGCAAGAAAGAAGGAGCGAAAGAGAGAGGTGAACGGTGGAAGCAGCGGGTGGGAGAGAGACGGAGGACACGCGAGATCATAAAGTACGAGCACGGTGAAAAGAGAAAGAGAGCGGGAGTAAAAAGGACGACATGAGAGCGGGCGCACTGGTGGAAGGGGCGGCAGGGGGGAGGATAGAGTGAGAGAGGTAGAGTGACTTAGGAAGTTGGAGAGGGAGAGGGAGAGTGTCGCGAGCGTGTCTAACCTAGGATAGTGGCGTTTAGTGGCGGCTAGGATAGGCAAACCGAGGCTCGCCGTTCGCGCGTTACATTCACTCTTCCTTCGCGCTTCGTCGAAACGTTTCTTGATTCGTTCGGTATCTCAGCTGGAATCGAATTCGAAATCGTTCTTTTCAGTAGTTCGATTCGCTGGCAAGCGTGCCGTTTCGTATCGTCGAGGAACGCGTGCGAAAGGGAAAAGTTAGCAGTTGATGGAATCGACTTCGTGGAACCGCGTCGAGTTTTAAGTGTCGTTCAAGAACAGTTTGGCTGCGAACATTTCCCGCGCATGGGACACTTTGGGTGTTCAGTGGTTACGGACTTGTTCGGTCAGACCACAGTGGAATTGGTATCTAAAACATTCGTCGAATGGTCAGGATATCCTGCGAATTTTGGTGAGTGATAACGGTGATTGGTCATCGAGGAGAGACTGCGGTGAGTGCGTGGTGTTCTTTTTAAGTCCCAATACCAAGAGACAATAAGTCTATCATCGGAAATGAAGCAAATGCAAATGCAAGTGTGTGGTTTGTGTGTACACGTGTGTGGAGCGGAGAATTAACGTGTACCAGGGAGGGTAGGAGAGAACGAGGGGAGAGAGGGAGAAAGAAATCGCGAAAGATATCGATTCGTTGTCGATTAGGATCAGAACGATTTTTGTTGCGGTTTGACTTGCAGGTACGATTCGCGGGCTCGGTGATCGGGCGATTTCGTTCTGGGCCGAGTGACGAAAGGTGGATTAGCGTTTGTTTACGTTTGCATTGACCCGAACGAAAACTCGTGTTCTCAGTAATAACAACGTAGTGAAGCTATATAACAAAGAAAGCGGGGCATCGAGAGAGAGAGAGAGAGAGAAAAAAACAAAAGCCAGGTAGAAGGCAGAACTCATCGTCAGTATTACAGTGAGTGTTGGCGGGATACGGGTGGTTTCGTCAGGTGTTCAACTATAATCCGGATTGAAACCCGCGTTTCCGCATTTCTTGGGCTTTAACCCAGTCGTCGGGGACCAGGTAAGAAGAATTATTATTATTCGATTATACGAGAGAGTAGAAAACATTTGTATCTCGAACGCGCGTACAACCAGACGGCGTCCAATCATACTGAAAAGGGTTCCCTTAGAATGATCGCTTGAAATAATCGCGACAGTTAAAGATGCCGGTGTGGTTTCTAGTGCACTTTGAATGCCACCTACGCGAATGCGTTTGAGAAATGTGGAGTGTGAGACGCGAAGTAATAACGGTGATTTAATGAAAGCGGCTCGGGATCGAATGACTCGCGGTGTGAGAGAAAAAGAGAGGAATTGGTAGAGGGAGAGAAAGAGAGAGAGAGAGAGAGCGGGATTACCTAATAGAATCTTTTCTTCGAGTAAAAGCGAATCTTGGTAAGTGATGGAGATTCGAGCGCGAGTACGAGTCCGAGTCCGAGTAGGGTGAAAATGAGCAACCGGACGGTAATCGCATACGATCAAGGAAGTGATCACGCATTATGCTTCGGTATACCACCGAGTATTGATTTACATAAAAACGATTAAGTTCTATGGTGTACGTTCGGTTTTCTTCTACGTAATTATTGGAGAGTATTTTACCCGTTGATATCGCTGACGCTTTGCGGCTTATTTTAAGGAATACCCAATTGTAGTCTCGATAGGTGGAACTTATAAGTAAATCATAGTTTATGCAATTAGGTTACTTGACGTGCCGACTCTTCCAAGGCACTTAACTTAACCTATTCTATGACCGAAAGAAATTGAAAATGCATTTGTTTCGACACAAAATCGTCTTAGAACATGTTTATACATCGTATACCATTGATTTGGGCCATTTAGGAGCGAAATTGGCGACTTTGATTTTTTGAGAATTTTTGAAGGTACCCCTTCACATTTTTGCGATTTCGGATCGACCCATTTTTGACTGAAAAAAATTTTTAAACCACTTCTTTCGAACCAAAATCGTCCTAGAATATGTTTATACATCGTATACCATCGATTTGGGCCATTTAGAATTGATTTTGGCGACTTTTAATTTTTGCCGATTTTTGAAGGTATACCCCTTCACATTTTTGCGATTTTGGATCGACCCATTTTTGACCAATAAAAATTTTTTAACCGCTTCTTTCGACCAGAAATCGTCCTAGAATATGTTTATACATCATACACCATCGATTTGGGTCATGTAGAAGCGATTTTGGCGACTTTTAATTTTTGACAATTTTTGAAGGTATACCCCTTCACATTTTTGCGATTTTGGATCGACCCATTTTTGACCAATAAAAATTTTTTAACCGCTTCTTTCGACCAGAAATCGTCCTAGAATATGTTTATACATCATACACCATCGATTTGGGTCATGTAGAAGCGATTTTGGCGACTTTTAATTTTTGACAATTTTTGAAGGTATACCCCTTCACATTTTTGCGATTTCGTGTCGACTCATTTTCTGACCATACCTGCGATCACACGCTCAATTCCCGAAGTGAAGATCCACTTAATCTCCACGCACGAAATCAGCATCACTTTCATAACTGATTAAATCATCCGAAAATCCAATTTGGCTTGACATCGTGAGAAAGTTTCTGAAACGCAGAATTCGCGGCGAAAATCTGGCGAAGTTTGTTCGCGATCGTGTTTCCGTGATTTCACGGTGCTGCATGCACGGACGAGCAGATGTAAACAGACGAAATATTTTGCGGGTGTGTTGGTTTGTAGAGGCGTAGAAGTAAGACGCAACTATATTTTATACAAGTATTTTCAGTCTAGGCCAACCTTCGGCCCTCGTGCACGCGTTTATCTCCGTCTTTCTTTTTCTTCCTCGTCTTTTTCTTCCTCTACCGGGGTTGGCTTTAACTCAGACTCTAAACGTCTCTCTAATATAGCGAACAACTTTGCGGTGGAACATAGCTAGTCGAAATAGAAAAGAATAAATAGACGCTCATATTTCCCCGACGAAATGAACAAGTTGCAATTCGAGGGACATTTTCATGAAATTTTTTAATCGCAATTCTATTATATCTATAACTATATACTGAATAACGATTATATCCATATTTATTGAAGCAAATCGTGGAACTTCCGATAAATATAACATAATGAATTTGTAGAATTTCTCTATTCTTCAATTTTTGAGCGTGATTTCTTCATAAAAACAACTAATCGCAATCTCAATGGATTCTAATTTCTATTTTCACTTCTTAATTAATTTTTGAAACAGAATTGTTAACCTTTAAAATTATGAATTAAAAAAGATTGAACGAATTTTTATCTTTCCTTTAATATTTTAATTTTCCCGTTTAAAGTTACCATATGCCTTCTTTACGGAACCCTACGGTAAATAGTTCACACAAACAATCATAATTTCATTGATAAATCGAGCCAGTCACGAACAGGATAGGATTTGAATGAAAATGATTCTATTGTTTTCGAGCATTATCATTCATGTAAATTCAAAACACCGTTTTTACTCGAAGATCTCATTCAAGTAGTATTCGTACACGTGGATGCATCGAGTTGAATTATTTATATGATAAAATAATAATCATTTATAAATAGACACAGTATACTTTATTACCGTTTAACGTCAACTTTAAAGTAACGCACGAAATACTTTTCCAGTCATGAAATACTTTTGCGGGGGTATTTTTATATGTTTTATTCAAATATACCTTCGACTCTATCTACCTGTCACGCATAAATCCCGGAGTCAATATCAGTAATGAGGAAAAACAAATATTTCCAATAACCATATTGTATTTTTAGATTGTATGATAAATGATGATAAAACACTCTTAATTACCGCATTATATTTTACGCTATCACATATGTACTACTAGTGGCAAATAAATAAACCATCGCGATGCGAGCTCGTTGCATTTTCCACGATTATCAGTTCCACCTAGAATGCATAATTTAGAGCAACTGGCGTCAATGTAAACATCGAATATAATTTGACATTCAAATGGATATCGATTCATTGGCATTGTCACATAGAATCACATTTTTCTGGGTTGACAATAACTCCGATTTTTAAAACCAGGTTAATTCGTGACCCTTGGAAAAAAACTAGGCGAACTTGGAAATTTCAAATTCGCGGATTTAAGTCTTCAATGAAAATACTTATATATTTATCTGTGCATTCTTTGAGGTTCCCTGTACCACGTGTTACGTGATACATATAATTAAATTGATTAATTTATGTAATATTATATAATTATACAATGCAAATATCTTCTGGGATAAAAATGCAGTATTGAAATTAATTGAGCAGTTAACCAGGAATTAGTAATTTTATCAACATCCCGCAATGAACCTTTTCAACTTAAACCTTCTAGTCATAATATAATACAATATAACTATATAACTATAACTACAATATACTATAATAAAAAATATAATATAAATAGTATAACATACGTTAAAAAACTACTGTCTTTGCTCCAGAAAATTCTAAATTATTCTAACACCGAAACTACGGGGTATTTGTTTCGTTATAGTTATATATAAAGTTATAATATATATAATCATTTTTCTCATACACACCATCTTGTTTATTAAAGATATACACAGACGCATAATTATAATCAAACCTAGAGATAGCAGTTCTGGCGGCAAAATAATTTGGAATTTTCCGGAGTAGAAACAGTAGTTATTTGATTGGCTGCTTGGTCTCGCGGCGTTCTCCTTAGTTTTTGCCCAGAGCAAGTTACGTGGCGACCTTCATGGCGCCCAGGGCCGAGGGCCAAAACCGTCTGCTGTGTGTTTAGTATCGCGCCGCTATACGTTCAATAAATATTGAGATGCCGCGCGCTATAAGGGCCCCGTAGCCTCGCGGCCCATATACCACCATCGTCCCTGAAGTAACACACCAATGTGGAACCAACCTCCGCCACATTGCCTTCTCTCTCCATCTCTGAAACCGCATTTACTTCTCCGCACGTATTTTTTACCAGAAATTCCGAATATTTACACATCTATATACTTTTTCGACTAAACATTTGAAATCTACATGCCTCAACACGCTTTTTTGACTAAAAATTGCCAATCTTCACGCCTCGAATCATTAATCGACGAGTTTTTCCTGCAACGACCTCATGGCGGACAAATATTCATGGAAACAAGCGTAAAGCTGTTACTACAATAGTTTCGTGATTCACCGTGGTAATTACGCATTGTCGTGTAAAATTTGTGTAACCGAAATTTGAATGTGCAAGTATATTCTAACATGTAAATTGTAGATGTAATTGTGTGTTGTTGGAACAATTGTCGCTTTACAATTAGTTTAAATATCGAGTTAACTTGTAAGTGCAGATTAATATCTCAATTGATAAGAATAGTTGTGTCATAACAACAAGTTAATTACTGTAATAGTTTCATTGAATTATCTCTTTGCAGAAGAAATATTTGCGGTACACTAAAAAATAAGATAAAATTAATTTCTTAAAAATAATACATCCACTTATAAGAATTTTTCCACGAATTAAATTTGACATTGCAGTAATTGTTGACCCACTAAAATCATGGAAAATTCGTGCAAATTTTAAATTGCAGGACCATCTTTCTCTGCCCCCTTACCTTCCGCCATTTCTTGCTCTTTCTCTTGTTTCTTTAACTTTTGTTTTCGAGCGATATCGAATTATAAATTCGATAAGAGCCCAGGCGTAGATGTATCGCGTCTGGCTTTGAAGAGCGACGTGCATCTGTGTTTACGTTCCCTCGCAACATGCGTGTTTGTTGTGCACGCAACCACCGAAAATAATGATCGCAGCCGTGTGTCGTCATCGCTTAGTTGTCCTTTGTTGCAATTACTTTTCATCGATTAAACGAAAGCCACCGACGTCTTCAATTGCATACAGCATCTTTATTATATCCGTTGCAATAATGCTTGTTTAACAAATTGTACAATTGATGGCTTTAAGCGGGAAAGAATAATCTAATGCAATGTGAGCCGCTCAACGTCAATGCAACTTCATCAAACAAAAATGTGAGAAAATTCATAATTACGAAACGTTAAGCAACAATCATAAGCTTTGCCAGGAACATTGGAAAATTGTCAAAATGTGGAGTTTATCACTGTAGCATTTGTGCGGTTTATATAATGGTATATAATTTATGTATTAATCGAGCAGATAAACCTACAATTTTCTGTGGGATTGTCTTTGTATTATGTATAATATATAAAGAATAACATATATAATGGGATATATCGGTATATAATGAAATTGTTCTGCGGTAGAGCTTCGATATGAATTAACTTGGAAATATAGGTCAAGTTGGTGCACCTGTTCCGAAATGCAGGAACAGATTCTGCATCCTTTCGGTCCCCACTTCACTTCCTCCTCGTACTCTCACTTTTTCCGAGTGTCCGATACGATCACTTTTTCGATCCCTAAAAGTCTTAAGGACGAAGAAGGTGATTCGATGATCGAAGGTGAAGTCGTTCGGTAAAAGTAAATGACCTTAGAACGGTAAGGCGAAGTAGAGAAGTAAAAAGTAGTTGGAGATGGTGTGCATATGTGACCTATCCTCCGTGGGTCTATGAACCCAAATTGGGCCGGAACCTTGACTCTCTCAAGTTATTGGCAAGTTCGCGAGAGAGGAGGGGTCCCCCGGTTCTGGTGGTTCTACTTATTCACTCGGTGGTACCCCTCTTTCACGTTTTTCGAATATCCCGTCTCTTTCCGTTGGTTCGTACGAACCAACGACCTTCGGGTAATCGTCGGTCTCTCGCTGTGGAACGAACCTAACCTTTCCCGAGCAGGGCCCACCTCGGGCCCAGTTTCGGATGACGCAACAACCGCTGCTAACCGCCCGCCCTGTGTAGGTCGATTCTACTAGGACCATGAAAAATACGGTCATGGTCAGGGATACCGAACACCTCTGATTCGATATTTCTTTTTATCTCCGCGATTAAGTCACAGCGTTTCTGACATTATTCCATGATGAAGCATTCGCGAATTCAATTTTACCGTTTCCGCGGTTCTTTATTTTATATACCTCGAAATTGAGTATTGAAGTACAAATATTATTTGATATTTTTATATTAAAGTAGACATTTTCACTGATACTTGGTTCTTAATTTTATTATTTTTGTAATTAGAGCAAGTAATGAAATACCATATATTTCTGTCCACTAATTTAAAGTACATAATTTCTATAACACCGCATAATTATTAAATAACAAATAATTCGAATATACCAATTCAAGTATTGAAATTAATGTCAAATGAATGTGACATCTTCGCAAACCAGGCAACCAATTACGAAGTGTATAATAAAGTATGACATCAATTAACTCTAAACACTCGGAAATTCTTGAGCCACGCGGCGCGTAATTCTTGACAAAAGAGTAGAAAAAAGCAGCATAAGTCATAATTAATAATACGCCGCACGTAGGATACTTGATCGGTTGCAGTACAGTTGAAAGAAGATCGTTGATCGATCGCGATATACGGAACACACACGGAACGATCGTTTTCATCGATTAACGTAAAACTCGCAATTTACATTGTTGCATTAAGTCGACACGAATTAAGAATATGTTTTCGATAGTATCTTCTCCTTATACTAACCCATATGCACACATACAAGAACACGTATAAAACACACGCATAATCAAACTCTTTTTCGTTGCACTCGCAGCGGTATGAAGCAAGAATAATGCTGAATCAAATGTTATTGTTGCGTCGATTAAACAATTATTCTTCGGCTGAGTTTAGCTCACCTTGAAACGGTTTACCTTCAAAACAAGAGAAATATGTACGGTTATGTACATACATGCATGCAAGCCAAACGAAACGGCATTGCATTATTGCTGAGCATATTTCATATCGGCCCGGGAACGAGATTTGAGACATTTAAAGAAAATAAAACCTCGTTAGCGCTTGAATAATATGTGCTTTACTTGGAAAGAAAACTTTTCTGGGTAATAAATCAATCGACGGTGCGACAGGCTGCTTTGCTTGCAATTAACGCATATCTTGTATTCGCATATTTATTATACATTAATATAATCTATAATATATAGTGTATCAATGGAGATAAAGGAATAAATGCAACCCTGTAACTCTGAGGGGGCCAGTAAATAATAATAATATTAATATACATATTCAAATATGACTGTAGGTAAATAATCTCGAAAGTTCGTATGATTTATAAAATTTGATTGAATAATTAAATAGAAAGCAACAACTTATTTTAGGTGTAGAAATATAATCGATTATAATTGTAAAATATTATCAAGGAATATTGTGGAGCTGAATTAATTTAATAATTTAAGATCGTATAATAATAGACGTTCAAGATAATATAACGGGAGATTATATGCAAATATCAAAATAGAAGAGTTTTTAAATATTGTTTATGTACACACATGTCGCGTTAGGTTGATGGTTGATTGCATCTTCGGTATCCTTTGCCATTGATTTACGACTTCCATTGTAAAAGGTAGCTGACTATCTCAACACGAAAAATTGTTATCGGTTGGAATTTACATACAGAAAAGGCGCCATGTTTGCACAGACTTCGCGCTCGTTTTACTTACGGCACTTTATCGTGCGACTTTGTATTCCGGTTTTCATTATGCAATAAGCGCCGGCCGAAATAATTCGTATTTCTATGAAGCGTGCCAAAACGCCGCGCTAAACAATGAGAATAATTCGCTGGAAATACATAGTTTTATTTCCGCTCGTTTATAGTAGGAATTATAGTGGCAGCGGATGGTTTGTCGGAGTTTATCTCGACGACCTTTCAGTGGTTTACTATTATAGTGGAATAACTATCAATGACACTGTTTATAGGTTGCAAATAGACAAACTTTCCTTTATTAATCAGTTCCATACTTCTTCGCGCTGTTTTTGGGTACAAAATAATCGGCCCGATAAGTGGACGTGGAATATTTAAGGCGATAGAAAACCGAAAATTATTTATATGATATAAATTATATATTACGGATTATATATCATGAATTGTAGATCAGATATGATACATTGTATTGTAGATTATATATCAAAAGGTTGCATGTTTGGATCTTCTGGAATGTCCATTTAGAATTTTAATTATTTCGTAATATAAAAATAATCGAAGTATTTTTTCATTCAAAATTTAATGCTTTAAATGTTATATTTTATTCCGGATTCGAGTGAAATAATAGTGAAACTTGATCTTCGATAGTATTATAGCTTATTTCGGATGAAAATTGGAATTCTCTCCTCGATTAATAATTAGGTTAAAATCATTAATTAAATCAATCCGTTACTCGAGCATCTCTCGTGAAATTTTTAATCCGCAATGAGTTAAAACGTGTTTAATTTGTGGACAGAAAATACCCTGAATTTCTACTGCTAACTTATCAGATTAATTCATAAATGATTAAGAAACTACTGGTTTTAAAACACGCATATAAATTCGGGATATGAAATATATTGAGTCGAAATAAATTAACTATTCTCTCGGGATATTTTTGAATCATGGAAAATCCGAGATTAACGCCGGTGGCTTGAAGGATAAGCGCGATTCATTGATCCTTGATTGGAACCGGTTTCGCCGCGGAGAAGTATTAAAAAGTTACAAAGTCGCAAAGTTACAAAATTGCAACAATTAAAGATATAATAATGGCGTAGCGAGAAACACGTCGCAGAAAAATATAACAAAGTCAACGAAAATAACGATCGAAAGAAAACAATCGGAAGATTGCTGGGAGTTGTTTGTTCGCGAATTAAATTCGCTTGCTCGCAAGTTGCATTAATTGAGAAATTAAAACAAAATTAAAAATCGAGTGATTTTCGCATCGCAGCTGCGGATCATTTGGATGATGCGATTAATCAAGCGAAATGTACTCGAATGTTTGTTCTACGGATAACTTTTGCTTCCTATTTCACCTGTGAATACTGATACGTGAAGCAGAGACGCCTATGCTTCCTGAATTATGAAGAAAAAACGATCTCAATTATTCAGGAATGCAATTAGCGACACGGCGTTCCGTTTGTTTAACTTGTATGCGGTCGAGCTACTGACTTTGGGTTCTGGGAAGTTGGCGTGCGTAGGTTTCAGAGAGGGGAAGGAATATACGGGAATATAATATAATATAATATCACTCAATACTAACAAATACAATCCAATATAATACAATATTGAAGATTTTTATTTTTGAGAAGACAATTTTTTTAATATATAATATACAACATATAGAACCAATGAGAAACCAAAATACCACGTGACACTTTCGCCCCGATCGCCTTCAGTCTTTCATACAAAGAGTATACAATATCATGTAGATAATATATAATAGCCGAACTATTAAAATTCAATAAACTGTTGATCGCAACGCAAGTTTCAGATAAGAACAAAAGTAAAACGTTGAGATTGATTCGCCACGTGGTCTGCGCGGAGTGAATGCGCGAATTGATTCGCATATTCCGCGATGTTCCGTGAAAGAGAAAAACCAGGCGGATTCCGTGCGATGAGTTTTAACAGATGGTGACCCTTGGCTTACAGCTGAGAAAAATATCATAAATATTATACTTATTACGTTTCCTATGGAAAATCTCGTATGAATCTTTCTCGAAGTGGAATATTTTATATTATTTTACAATTGTATTGCATATAATAATAACAGGAAATTTGAGACTGTTTCTTATTTCTGTCGTGGAACTTAAATAATGCCGTGGGAAGCGATGTCGGAAAATTATTCAAATTTGTTGATATTCAATAATTGTACCTATAATTATGCCACCTCAACAATATTTCTAATAATACATTATATATATTTTATCACATTACAATAATTAAAATTAGTCAAATCTTCCATTTTAATTACGCACACACACACAGCTGCGAGATTAGATGCGAATAATTTTTAAATATAGAGTTACAACTATATGGAAAGTAATTAGTGTATCGTGGAGTGCTTAAACAGTTTAAGTTTTGGACGTTATTTAGGTAGATCGTATAACACGGATTTCTAGTAAAACTAGAGTTATTCGTGCTCGAATATTCGCAAATAAAATGCTTCGAGTTTGATGAGGTAAAGTGAGTCAGTGAGGGAGAAAGAGCGAGATAAAGAGGAGAGAAAAGGAAGGAAGTTCGGAATCGCGGGGACTCGAGATCTCTGCCTTGCCCGGGGCACAAATCAAGGCCCTTCTTTACTCTCGAAGGCCCCCCGCATGACTCAACCTTATTATTATTGTTAGTTTTACACGGACACTACATCTTCACATTTGTGTGCGTTTCTATACGTATCTACACTCGGAAACCTTCTCACGTACGTCACGTGTTTACAACTACCCGCTGGATTTTGAAGTGACGTGCATATTTGCATATTGTTATTAAAATTAGTTGAATTATTTGTTTAACGTATTATGGATTCTGTATATGCAGAGAGACAATTGCGGTATGTATAATATAGAATCGATAATTTAAGTTCGACAGATTTAAGTTCAAATATCTTACGAATCCTCTTAATCACTAATTCCATATTAAAATTTATATCTCGCAAAATATTTTCGATTTAAAAACGAATTACGAACCAAACTACGGCTTGAATTGATTTTATCTTAAAATTCCTCGTTAAAATTTATATTCCGAAAAACCTCTTCCGCTTGAAACTTGATTCGAGAAAAGCATTCTTGGATGGAATTCGCGTTAAAATTCTGTGTTCAAATTTATATTTCGAGAAATATCCTTCGTTTAATATTTGATTCGAGACAAACACGCTTGGCTGAGTTTTCGCGAATACAATGGAGATTTTTGCTATCTGAGATATCTATTTTGTTCGGCCCTGATATCGCGACGAGAATGCGCGGATCCGCGGCACGCGTGTGAGTGCTGCTACGAGGGCCGACTAGGAAGTGCAAATCACGAGCTAACACACTATTCGCGGCAAACTCAACATTCCCACCTCGTCAGGGACGTTTAAGAGGTTATTTTCAACACTTCTCTACGTCGACGTTTTCGCGCCTGTATTTGTGCGTGCGTGAGTGCGTACACCTAGAAAACCAACCGACTGCAATTATAATGAACATGTTCAATGAGTACTGATTCGCGATGCACTAACGTGCTTATTTGGCGATATGATTGGTTGCCAAGCAATTTGAACGAAATTACGAATTTTTCTATCACTCTGTTGTTAATCAACAGATTACTTTATTGTTGATCAGCCAATTGCTTTATACAATAACGCAAAGGTACAAGAAATCGTAATTAACCATAACAGTTATATCAATATTTACTCAATATTTATATTCCTTAATATATTGTAATATGATTTCTTGATACAAATATTTCTCTCGCGGATTTCAGTGCATTCGAGAAACTTTGAAATAAATTCGAAATTCTTAACTTCGACGTCCAGATTGAAGAAAGACAAAGCATTATAATTAAAATAAGTATTTTGTGTGACATGAAAGTACCGCGTCGTAACTTATCGTTAGTTGCGCGGACTTTGCCATCATTGACTTTGGCTGATGTTCCATTAAAACGGAAGACATTTTCACACGATAAAAGTACGGTTTCTTTGTAAACAAATAATGCTTCAAAGCTGAAGGTATTCGACGGCATACCGAGTCATCGCGGCACTCGTTTTTCCGTTTGCGTCAATGCATCATGGACATACGATTCGAGCGTTATTGAACGGAGAATGAATTTACCGTTTACTCGGCTTTATTCTGGCAAACCCTTCCAACTTCGATTACGTCCTCGTCTTCGTTCTCTTCGAACTGAGATTTGAATATTTCGAAGTACCAAGTGTGATAATATTTAGTAGTTTAATATACGTCTATGCGATTACATCGAGAGCCAAGAATATCGAATTCTTGGGAAATAACTGACTCCTTGTACCTCGTCGTATCCACTGAAAATAATGCTAGGAATATTGCTAAAAATATATTAGAAGTATGATAAATATCCTAGAAATATGAATCCATAAGTTCGTACGATTTTCATTTCATATTGAATATCTCGTAACAATAACCAACCTATTAGCTATATTTATACGTCAATATAATATTGTAAATGCATTGTCAGATTCATTTCGTGTCAGCGATAAGAAACTAATCAGATAAAGCGAGGGTATTTGAGTGTTGCGTTAGATATTGTTCTAACGCACTGGAAATAAAACGATTTGTTACAGAGGTCATAACTAGTTATTTAAATGCACGTTTTGCATACACGCCGTCGCTTTTTATCGCAACATTATGTGCATTCGGTAATTCAGCTTTATCTCTGAAAGCGCGATGTCACTCTGTCGGAAAAACTGTCGGACAAACTTTGAAATCTCGTGATCCAAAATGACGGATCACATTTTTATTTCCTCGGAAAAGGTTTATATCGTGGAAATTCGAGGACGACACGATCTGGAATTTTCCACACGCGTTCTCCTACGGTTCGTTTGATTTTACTTCGACCTTGCTTTGTTTATGGACTGCAAGTCATTTTGCAATGCCGTTAAAACACCGCGTAAACGTTATTATTGTTCCGCCCGAGATATTTGGAAAATATTTTATTGCCGAATTTTTAGGTGCCGCATTGTGAAACGACGAAGATGTTTACTGTGCGCAATCGCTTTTGTTTATCAAATATGAATTGTATTCATATAACGGTGGTTTACATATGTTGCACAGCATTCTGTTTATATTAATTATTGTTTGATGCGCAAAAATGTCTCGCGCGTTTAGTTGCGAAGGTTATAATATTTCGAAACTTTGTTGAATAAGGAGTTTGTTTAATTTCTTACGTCATTCCTTGAGTAACGTGACGTTTTAAATATTTTGTAATTCTAAATGAAATTGAGACATTTTTGTGCATTCTTTTCATCTCCCACTACTTTACAACAAACATTGAAATAATGGTGGATTAATTCGTCCAGTTTAACTTTTTTTCTACAACTGCAAATTGCAAAGAAGTCACGTGAAATGCATAGGAAATGCCCATACTTCAAACCGAAATCATTACGTCGCGCATTATCTTCCCAGCAGTCAAGTTTCCACTGAAACTCGAAATCCAAAAATTGCAGTTGAACGTTATTATCAGTAGCGACAGGCTTCTTGGATTTTCCGTTGTAAGCGAGGCAAAACTCGATACGGTGTGCGCGATATCGATGTCTGTCTCTGTTGGCGTGCGTTTTCTATCGCGTTCTCGGGGGGTCTGCATTCATAAAACTCCGCGGCGGCCCTCGTGGACCGGCCTCGAGAGTTTCTACGATCGTCATTACGCCTCCAAGGCGGTCGCGCTTGTCGGCCCTGGACCGACGCCGTCACCGACGACGTCCTATTCGCGCGATCCTCTAAACAGTCAAACGGATCACACAGACTTACGAACTAGAGATAATACTATTCTCTCTTTCTCTCTCTGTCTCTTTGTTTGTCCTTTATCTCTGTGTTTGTCTTCTTTACCTCTGCGTTTGTCCTCTCTCCGTTCTCCCTTTTTGCTGGTCCTTCTTTCTCTGTTCCCTTTCAGTTTGTATTTCTCTCTCTGTGTCTCTCTCTGGCAATTTGTAGTTGTCTCTCTCTCTGTCTCTCTCAGTTTGTATTTCTCTCTCTCTCTCTCTCGCTCTCTCTCTCTCTTCCTCGACAGAAGAACCCAACACACGCAAAACAGCAACCCAAGTACGTCCAATTATCGCTCATAGACAATGACTTTCAAGGCTTCGAATCGTCCACGAATCTCGGTGGCCATCGTATGACTATTTTTTTAACCAACTATTTCCCCCACGATACTTCTATCGCGAGCATCTTAATACGCAAGATAATACTAATCGATTATAATGAACCGAAACATACGAGACATTTAAATACACGCTTCGAATGATTCTATTGTTTGGCCTGCTTTTGATCGATCAGATATGCGAGTTTCGTGACGAGGATGCTTTTAATATGTTCAGTTTCGCGAAGTACTTTGCATTTGATTTCATGAAATTCGATTATGGGAATATTTCTAACCTGACTTTCACGAGACGATAGAAATTGAAATTATTGTTTATATTCATTAATTAATATGTATTATAGTTGGTTATACTTTTATTCCGAAAAGTGTACTTCCGAAAAGTGCGGATAGTGTCTGGTTTATTTGTCCTGATCTACTTCCCGCATAGTTTGCTCCGAAACTACTGAAATGTCTGATCATACTTGGCAGACTTATTCTACTTAAATTCCTCGTCAGCCGTCCTCCGGTTTCGAAATGTAGGATGGCAAGCACGCGAAACAAATCGTTATGTAAATTTGATATTAATCTAACGGTAATTGGAGTATCCGCCAAATTAACCAATTAATATTGTTTCAATTCTAACCCTTGAAACTCCTATAACGGAGAAAGTGTTTCTATCCACTCTTTCCTTGTTATTCCGGGAGATTTGCAGTTTATTAACCTCGGAATACTAGACGAGTTCTCAAAGTGAATGGTGAATCCGGAATACATTAGAGTTCTTTATGGTGCTTGATAATTGGTTCCCCTTTGGGACGTCGTTTTAAATATAATTCATTGATACTAACGATATTATAAGTAATATAAGAAAAAGAATATATGAATTAATATATCTAGCACTATTCTATAAGAAATATGCATATATGGAATCCAAAAAATTTGAGACATTTTCAAGAGGTATTCTGGAATCCAACTCATTTGTAACTCCCAAATATATTATTATATTATGTTACTAAATATTATTACATTACTGAAACAAGATACACAAAGTAGATTATTATAATAATCCAAGGGTGCAAATATATATGTAATCAACAATTATTAATGTAATACAACAATTAATAACGTAAAAAACTATACTCAGTTTTGTTTACAGATTTAAGTAAACCATAAATTATGACATTAGAATTGAATTTAATTGACGGCTTCAATTATTCGCTTTACATATAAAAAGTAAGACTATATAAAATATCAAATAATTCTCCGTGGTATATTAAAATAATTAAACTAAAAATGTCTGACAAGTCATTCTGAAACTCCTTTTGTATTTCTAGTGTTAAGGTCAAATTATTCAGCACAATCAGCGTCCGCGAATGTTTCCTTCGACATGGAAGCATAGCCAACGGTGTTTTTTGATTTGCTCGAATTATTGGCGAAACCAATTCCGTAAACAGTGGTGGCATTGCGTCTTAGGCCGGCTGTGATTCCCGCGCTTCTCTAACCGGGGCCCCGGCTAAGGTTATGCTTTGCTCTAGGAGTGCATTAACCCCCGTCGGCTCGAGAGCACACCACGTACAAGAAGTGCAGTAGTTGCATCGACGAGAAAAGACGAGGAGGAGGTGCTGGATCAGAAGGAAAGGAGGGTTGGGAGGAGAGGATGAAGAAGAAGGAGATTGTGTCGGTAAACTAGAAGAAGGGAGACAAGAGAACACCCAACGATTCCTTCTCATCACAGCATCTCTTTTCGACTCGATTCGAGCAACGAAGCTAGGAGTTTCTGCTCGTTCCAAAGTGCAATGCAGGCGCTTTTACGAAGCTGCTCGCAAAGACAAGGACAGGGAAGGTTCGCTTAAAGTCGAGGGAAAGAGAGCTACGACAACGGACAGACTTTCTCCGGAGAGCGAAAGTGAGAGGGCCCCCTCCCCTCGGGACCGTGAGTCCCCTCTGCACTCACTCTGTGATCCAAGAGACACGAGGGGTCCCCGGGGGAAGGTACTCCGTTGCTTTCACCCGGGCCCCAACCGACGATGCACTTTTCTGCGACGTAGAAACGGCTGGAGGTATTATTGCGAAATAATAACTGTTTTAATGGAGATTCGGGATCGTGGAGCTGATCCTGTGATTTCGTTGAATTCGGTACTGTTTTTTATTCCAGTCTTAATAACTCGTGCGAAATTAGTTCGAGAATCGTGTGGAGAGTAGATTCGTTTGTTTCTGGGATCTGGTTTCTTTTATTTAAATGACTGAACATATTAATATACTTCGATGAGTGTTATCAGAGATGTTAGAAATGAATATTGACATTTAGGAATTAATAACAGCAATTTGTATATTAATAGTGTTTAGAATAATCGCGGTAACTCAAGAACATTGAACATAATCGAACCTCTTAATTATTGAACTTTGTAATTAAGTTCCAAATGGATCGGTTTATCTGCCTACAATAATTATCTGTTAAACGACATTATAAAATCGTCGTCCATAATTTACTAAATCGAGTAATTTATTAATAATTCATGAGGCGAGAATTTATGCGGTGCAACGCACAGCTCGGTGCATACATTAACGAACATTAAGGTCAGATAAATATGATTGAATTTGTTAAATGAAGAAAGTAATAAAGGAATATGTACTTCTAAAAAATAGTATACAAAAAATACGATATAACATAATTAATAACCGCGATATTACTGTGCGTCTCATCGTCAGTCACGCAGAAGTTAAAACAAAATTGATTTCTAATAATAATTGGTAATAATTATTATCGTGGAAAAAAGTATGGGAAAGAAATCTGTTTCAATTAAAAATATCGGAAGTCGAAATTCATTTTATTTTGTAAATACAAATTTAAAATGACGTAGGACTACGTTCCTGGTCACGAGTGTGTTAATAAGCCATCCAATCGAATCCGAGATCGGTATTTCTATTACGCTACGGTAATCCACCGAAACTTTCTTATTCCTCGGCCGAAGTGCATTCCGCGAGTTCTCGAGTGCGAGAAAGAAAGGAGAAAAAGGAAAGAGGAACATTTAGAGTGTAATGAGTTCCAGAGGGAGAAAAACCAGTCCTCCGTGGTGCGCGAACTTACACTGTTAGTTACACCAGAAACGCCACCGTGCAATCGAACAATTACGAATTTACTTTCTTCTGGAACCGACTTCCTTCTCTTGCCATTCTTGCATCCTGGATTAGCGAGTTATATCCGTGCGTCATTGGTGCAGGCATTTTTTGAATACCGTTTGCGAATTTTTTTACTTTTATTGTATGCTTGCAATATATGCTCGCGGTAATCTTTTTCGAAGCTTGCTGATATATTAGGTCATCCCATAAATAATGTCGTTTCTTATATATAATAATATAGAAATATATATATAATTTATAATATTTTTTATTGAAAAAGATTCGCACAAAAAGTTACAGTCGAAAAACGACATCCCTTATTTATATTTATTATATTTTCGATTGAATTACGTCCACTATGCAACATCAGCCGCAAAAAATCGTAGAAAATGGAAACTTAAAAACATGAACATTTCTTTTTAAATTACGCGGACTCGTCATTTTCACGGCTTCCAGAATTTTAATGTTCATTATTAATGAATTCTTTCATAGGATATCAACGCAAGACTCTATCTTATCAGAATGACAATCTTCTCCTATTAAAATGATTTCGAATCAATCTCGAACCAAATTTCCTTGTACTTTTCTACGAGAACAGACTTTCTTTCACGACTTCCTGATTGGCCGATGGTCACGTTGCAGATTAGCGAGGTCTATCAGAGCGGCAGCGGCAAACAGCTTTTTTGTGTCTCGTTGTCCCGCTAACTCGCCTCGACTTCGCCGCTAGACATTTGCCGCGAAGGCCGTGCCGAGATGTAGATTAACTCCTTTTTTTTTCCTTTATCAACACGGATAGTCCTTGCGTCCGACGCGAGAAAGTCGTGGAACACGACTACTTCCAGGTTTCGAATCCCCCCGGCCACCTTCGGGGCCCCTTTTGGGTCCGCCATTCTTTCAGTCCCGAGTTATCGCGATCGCGCGCGACACTGATTACTGATGGCACGACTTAATTAACTATTCTCCGGGATTTTTAGTCCGTTTTTGTTTCTATACTTTTTCCTTGTATATCAACGATAAGACAGTATTATGTCGAACGCAAGATAAAAGTGGATAATAGTGCGATTACGTAACCGATAGATAACAATTAATATTTAAACTCGAAGTTACTCGACTTAAAGTTTGCGTACCGAACTTAATTTTTTTGTTCAGAAAGTAAATAATCTGTAATTTATAATTTGTAAATAATCAATAGATTTTTTATTGATAGTTGATCGGTGCAAACATTTATTTCGTGCACCGAACATTTACAAAAAAGAAATGGATATAAAAAATAAATACTATGACGATGATTAATACGCGATTTCCATTGTTCTTGCATTATGTACAACTTTGCGATTATGTATTTTGAATGCAACAAGAATCATCGAGAAAATAAGAGTCGATGTAAAAATAGAAAATTGAAGATTTAAATCAAAATTAAAGTTGATATTAGTTTTATGTGCGCACGGATTCCGAATATAAAACGCACGACGATAATCTTTTTTTCTAGATCAGACTTTTATCATGAAAATGGTGTAACTTCGTTTTTGGATAAATCGAGATGGATCTTAATTTAGGGATCATTTTACGTGGAGTTTTATTTCGCGAAGGTTTCGTGGACGAGATTTTAAATGGAGTTACACCACTTTCGTGATAAACGAGTGGATTGTTGTTTTACGAGGATTCGGGCCACTCCTATTGGCCTTTATATTAGTATTGTAAAGTTTAATGACGAAGTGAATCGCCGTGTCCCGTTTTTGTCCGAATGGAAGTACGTATTCGGCTTGAGTCAATTGATTTTGACGATTATAGCAACCTGTTCCCCCCTGAGCAGCATTTGTGGCACGTGTCTCTCCAAGGTCTCCCTCTTTCCCTCGATCTTCCTGACGATCACTTTAGGGACGTCGGCATCTTGCTTCGTTTCTTCCGCGCTCTTGCTCGGGGCACCTGACAAATTAGAATCGTTAGAATCGTTAGAATCGAATGCGACAAGCCTTGTCTAGAATAACAGACGAATAATCGATGAATACTCGAATAATCAACGAATAACCAATAAAAAACTGACGAGTAACGAACGAAAGAATACTTGAATATCCGACGAGTAACAAACGAATACTCAAATAATTGACGAATGACCAACGAATACTCGAAAGATTGGCGAATAACCAACGAATACACGAAAAATTGGCGAATAACCAACGAATACTCGAATTACCAAGCGACAATTTTTACCGAATCTCCAAAATTTTCGCGATACGCGTCATCGGCACCGCAAATACAATAACATTTGCCAAATAAATATTATTCTCCGCATGGAGGAGGAGAGGGCGGAAGCTACGGAAGGGAAAAGAGACTACGGGACTTCGGAAGGATTTATCTTCTTCTTAATTAGCGAAAAATAATATTTTCCAATTTTTGTGAGATCGACAATGCCGGAGGAGGATTTTGAAATGATATGAATTGACTTGGAATTATTCCTTGTTATCTCGGAGAGTGATGTTACGATTGATGTATGTGAGTCATTCTTGGTAAACTTTTTATTTTAAATCTGTGCGTGGAATATTTTTGGGCCTCCTTTGGAGCTTCGGGAATCGTGCTTTACAGGATGTTGATTATATTTATTAAAAATGATGTAAGAAACTTAGTTTGAAAGACACGCATTAATCTTGTTTTTATTAATTTCTCTTTAAATTATATTACATTATATTTCTAGTTATTATTAACTATAATATTACGTTACGATAGTACCAACAAATTTTGTAAGAGTAACAAATTATTAATTAAAATACAAGATACCCTTGCAAGAATAAAAATAGGACCACCTAAAAGTTCTCCGGGAATCCTCGTTCGAGGCCAACCCCGAATAGCAGAGTCTGGTGACCTACACCCGCCACCATAATATTTTCGTGGGTGCGCCTTAAAAAAAGAAGTAGTCCACGAAGCCGTAAAAAGCGGGCCATTAGAAAGCGTTATATAAGTACTGGTTATAGGGCCAATCCATAAGAACAGGATAAGCGGACCGCGTGGGTTGAGAAGCTCGCGTTTGACGTCGTGGATGAAACCGCGAAAAAGAAAATGTCGGCGGGTCACGAGGAAAGTCTCGAAAGGTTGTTTATGTGGTGGCACGTGTCCTTCGTGGTCGACCAAGCGGGGTGGTTGGGAGAAGGGCGAAGAAGGGACGGAAAGGGAAGCGAGGGAAGAAAGGGAGAGAAGGAAGGGCCAAGGGAGGAGTATAGGGACACGTGTACACGGCCAGGCATCGATCCTGGGAGTTGGTCTTCAAGGTCGCACAGGCTCTGCCACCCTCGCAGCCTCGTATCAACGACCTCTCGACCCCTCAGGATATATCCTAAAGTACGTCAGTAGGCCACCTAACCCTGAACTCCGTATACACAAAGAGTGTACAACGCCCAGGGCACCCCTTTTTACGCACCAACTTCCTACTCTTTTCTTTTTCTCCCACCCCCCTCTCTCCTTTACTCTCTATCTATCTATCTCTATCTATCTATATGTCCCTCTCTCTCTCTCTGTCTTAATCTCTGTCCCTTTCTCTCTCTCTCTCTCTCTCTATTTCTCTCATCACCTATTAGACGCACCACGAATTAATTAATCATCCCCCGTCACGTGGAAACAGTCAAATCGTTTCGTTGATTTATTACCGCGGTGAAATAATTATTAGGATGTTTATCGGTGCACGAAAATTCATGGCGGTTCGCGAAATATTATAGCTCGTGTCAGGGTTTACGAAGAATTGATGAAAGGAGAGCGATGAACTTTCGGGGTTTTTGAAATCGTTTGCGCGGAGTGTACATCGAGTGGAAAGTAACGTGGAGGAATAATGAAAGGATGTTCCGGGGAGCATCGTATTGTGGGAGTTTTATAATTATTATTTATTTATGCACTGTGACAGCGAGATCATCGGATTCATTAATATCGTGATTTATATTATTAATTCATTATTATGTGTTTTATTATAATTGAGCCCTTCGCGGGGAGATAATTAAATGGATGCGCGCTCGGTTTATCCTTAAATTATAATTTTGCACATTACTTAAATATTATACATAATATATTATGTATTATATAGATTGTATATTTAGCGTTCGATATTGTATATTATGTGGAAACTCTTTCATAGATTGTATGCTTATTTATTTCGTGTGTAATTTTTTTTGAAAAAAAAATACACACTACATATTAATAATATTACGGCCAACCTCGACCTTCAAGAAAAATACTTATTTATTATTTATTATCTATTTAATACTTGAAGTTAACGTTTATAATATATTATATATGACATTTAATATGCAACATGATTTAGATCATATGACATAAATTGGCTGTTTATTTAGAACAATTTCTTTTAATCATTCCACTTTCAAAATAAACAGCTAAAATAACCAACAACAGATCGAAACTCCACGTGACACTCTTGTCACGGGTGCCTTCTCTCCGGACCCTCCCCCCGCAGTACACTCCACCGCAACAATTCGCGCGACCACACAAAGTTTCAGTTCGCACAACTTTGAATATAAACAATTCAGCATCGTTTGTATCATAGTTCCAGTTACATTTCCACGAGTACAGTGTTTATTGCGAAATTCCGGGGACTCCGTTAAACGATCATTTTTATTCAACCGATTATTTGTGTTCGAGAATTATCACAAAAGAGTGCAGAGTTAAGTAAGACTCGAGCGAAGATAGGAATGGCGAATCACGTTCGATCTCGCCGATTGTATCGCGATCGGTATATCACGAGAACTGTCGATCTCGGTGGATCGATATAAATCGAAAAGAACGGATCGTCGAATGAACTTGAGAAAATAAAAAACGTCGCAAAACGCAGCTGTACACACACAGACACCGTGCGGCGAGTGGTCTGCCAAAAATTGCAAGATTAGCATCGAAGTGCATTGATGGAACCGCTGATAACGTGAAGTTATTGATAAGGTTCTTATTTCGGTGCGAACGATACACTGGTTTCGTGAATAAAGGGTTGATGAGAAGTATGGATAATAATAATATAATATAGTGTAGATCATTTATATATAATAATTATATCCGATCGGTTGCATCATTGCACACAACGTAGAAAAACTAAATTCCATTGCCGATGGATTTAAATGAATACTTATTAATTAATACTTGAGAATGTCTGGAGTAGCAAAGCTAATTGCATCCATATTGATAAAATAAAAATTCAGGATTCGTTTTGATTGATTACCAATGAAAATCAAATCAATTATTGCAGCTGAAGTGCAATAAAATAGGATCGAATAATATCGTGGAGGATGAAAGAAAATAATAATACAATATAAAGAATATAATATAAAGTAATGCAGTACATAATAATGAATTATATTATATATATTGTATATTATATCACGGTAAAATCAAATACTTGCGACAAGAATAACGCAAGTATTTCGTACACAAGACGAGAATAAAAAGAATGAAGATCACCGCACTCCATCAGGATATTTTTGCGCGGTGCGCGATTCCACTTTGGATGAATGAAAACGTGTGCGACACGTGGTGCGCCGGACGGAAGAGGAAAGGAAGGATGAAGGAAAATAGTAATAGTAGAAAAAGAGCGATAAACATGGGAGCAAGGGAGACGAAGGCAAGATTCCGTATCTTGTAAGAAGAGAAGGCGAGGTATGAGAAAGAAAGAAATAAAGGGAGTGTGAGTGAAAGAGAGAGAGAGAGAGAGAGAGGGAGATGGAGGGAGAAGGTAGTTAGAAAGAGATGAACGGTGGGAGACGTTGGGCACATGGACCTCCGTATCGAACGTAGCAACCACTACGTAGTCAAGGTCGGTCTTTGCCCCGACTGTAAAGGGCCGACCTTAGAATATATCCCTCTTACGATACAACGGCCCTTTAGGCGGCCCTTCTTCTTTTCCCTCCCCGTGTAAATAAACCTAAGAAATCGCGCACATTTCTGAACGAAGTTCATTAAACTCATCCCCGATTAGCGTGAAATATAAGGATAAGTGAATTCATTTTAAAAGGGAAAGTTCTAAATTGACTGCTCCTGAACTAAATGTTTTAACGAATGATCATTTTGCTCGTTGATATTTATTGATTGTTTAATTCATTCATTCGTGATTTGATTTAATTGGAACAAAGCATGTCACTTATTTCTATCGGTATATTAATACAAGAATAAAGGTCCTTGAATTTTTTAAGTATGCGTTGACATACAATCTAATCTTGAATTCGACACTTCTTTGATCTAATCGTTTCTTAGATGTAATTAATTATATTTCAGACTCAGCCAACCACGATATCGATATCACTGCCATCATTTTTTTCCAACTATATCTTGCCTTCCACCGATTGTTCCTGGTTTTCTATTCTTTCAAGGACAACATTGAAAAGCAATAATCTTAAAAAATTGTAATTTTAAAACCCAGATGATATTAATATTAGTATAATTTCTGAGCACCCAAGGAATAGTACCTCAATAGAATAGTGAGAGAATTCGATACCGGAAATGGGTCAAATATCGATCTTCCAACTATTCGGCACTGATCGATACGGTGAAAAGAGGAGGCCGTGGTTGGTGCACAAGGTAATAATCGCGAATTCGAATTTAAATGTCGGCCTTGTACTAAAATACACTCGAAACAAATTCTTGGGCGAATAATAACATCCCATAATCGATTATGGCGAACACGCGTGAAGAAAAAAGTGGTTGTGCAACTTTTACGAGGAGCGCGGTTTCGCAGAAGGACTCGATGGAGAGAAAAAAAAATGGCAAACATAATTGGTGGGGGAATATGCAAGATTTCGCTATTAATCAATCCGGTAAATCGGGAGGGCACGTGAACGTTCCATTGACACGGGGAACGAGTAGTAGGAGTCATTCATGGTCAGACCAGCAATGAGCAGCGACTCAATTCGAATATACAGGGTGTCTATTAACACTCACTTTCAAGATGCAGGTCTACTGTATTTAATGAGTTTGACATAAGATTTCATATTTCATATTCCATATTTCATTTATTCATTTCATTTATTTCATATTTTACATTTCATTTATTTTATATTTCATGTTTCATTTATTCTTTTCATTTATTTCATATTTCATTCATTTAGAAGGGCATAATAAAAATTCATATGAAAATTATTAAAAAAAAATGCTCTTTCAAGATGCGAGTCCATTGTATTTAATGCGGTACACAAGTAAACGCCTAACAATAAGTTACACCGAAAAAAACTCGGGGAGTCACCGAATAATGGAACGCATTAAGATTATGAATAATGATAAGTGCGCTTATTACGCGCGCAGCAATTTGCATACTTTCAATTGGTGGCTTAAGAGATCCTTGGGCCGAACTGCCGTGTGACGGACAACTTTCGATCGCGATATATCAATATGGCGGCTGATTATTAACACGTTGAGTGACGGGTCGAAATTCGTGTTATACGATACCTCGGTTTACTTTAGATATAGAAAATTCGCCGAATATTAGCGATATATTTGATTCGAGTTTTAGTAATATTGGTATCGACGGCCACCGGTGACAACCACGGTGTTAAACGTAATGCCATTGGTTAACTTTTCATTGGTTAAATCTTCCATCGACACCGATAACCCTGAGCCAATGACGAATTGCCTTTGTTAACGTCAACAATGACTTGTTCTTGTCAATGTTAAGCGTTAATGTGACGCGAGAGTGATATTCGTACTTCGGAGCACGCAAAAAAACTAAAACTTCATTACGCGCTAATTTGCATATCACGGTGGATAAAGTTTTGTTAAGTTGGATCGATTATTTGCAAGGTCTTTTGAGAGTATTTTTTGACTGTTGCTTTGGCTTTTTGTATTAATTTTGAATTAATTAATCCGTATTAATGAAATATTTGAAAATAATTTGTTTTTACATATTTCATAATTTAAATTTTTCCGCGATATAATTGTCGGTTTAATTTATTACAAATTTCTGAACGCCTGTAAATTATTTAACGATACGTTAATAATAATGCAATAATTTTGTAAGATAATTAAGAATGAATTAGCACAAGTAGATGGTAAAAAGAATTAGCCAAAATTGGATTGATGGTTGAAAATATTGCAAGGTCGCGGTAGATTAATATTCATTTCTTCGGCGCGCGGCAAACACCTGTCGTCTTTGATTCGCGTTTGATTCGCGA
Organism: Nysson spinosus; assembly: GCA_910591585.2. Lineage (NCBI taxonomy): Eukaryota > Metazoa > Arthropoda > Insecta > Hymenoptera > Crabronidae > Nysson > Nysson spinosus. Next base: position 2,262,609 of record OU342843.1, on the reverse strand, counting down.
CACTGAAAAGACGCTAGAAATCTCGGAGGCCACGATAACCGACTGCTTTTTATAGACTCTATTTGCATCCCAATGAATCATCGTGGATATTGTACTCTCCATCGCATTGTACGACTCGCATTTCCTTCGATAAACACAAAATTCGCCTATTTCAAAACATGACCGTCGATTTAAATTGCAAATTACTTTCGTCACTCCACGTAATCGCATAATCATAATTCCGTAATTAATGGCAGTCACCGATAACGAAGAACACGCGAAACCCGGTCCGTATAAGTTACGAGCATTTTGCAACGTCGAAGTTGAAAATGTTTATTGAATGTAATAATTCTATCCGATCGGTTACATCACATTGTACACAACGTAGATAAACTAAGTTTCGTTGCAAATTGTATAATTAAGAGACTTGCGCAAATGAATTCCAGGAATTTAAGTTCCAAGTAAAGTTTAAGGGAAAGTTCGAAGGAAGTTAGGTGCAATGTCTTCCAATTTATTAAATAAATCCTTATGAAGTAAATGATTACGTATTAACAAGTGAAACATACGATAAAGTGGAGTGCAATAAAATAAGATAAAATAATGTAGAAGAGGGTGAAAGAAAATGAAACAACATAAACATAAATATAATAATATAGAATCTAGTGGGACGAAACGGAATAATATAAAACCGAGGGAAGCAAAATGAAGTAATACAAAATAAAGTGATACAAGACAGAGAGTAATAAAGAATAGAATGAAACAAACGGGAATAACATAGAGTAGAGTGAAATGAAATATAATGATAAAACAATACCAAGAGCAGGTGCCTTCCTCTTAAGTTTGCGGGTCCAAACCTCGTAGCAGTCCTCGAGAGCGAGGTTCCAGTGCTTGTCGAAGGCGGCCACGTATGCTTCCACGTGTCCCCTTATTCCCCTCTCGTTTCTCGTGTAGACCTTCGGCAACAAAGGACGAACGATTATTCCTTTTAAATCACGGCGGGTCTTGCGTTAAGCACCGGCTACCGTGGCGATCTCTCGACTTCTTCCACGTAAAAGTCGTTCGTCTTCTTTCCAAAGAAAGGAAGGAAGAGCCCCGCCGAGAGGACGATGCCGATCGTACACGTTCCCTGGAAAAATAACGGCGAACAACGCATCGTGCATCTCGATCGTCCTATTCTAGATCAAAGTCTACGGTGTACAGTCCACTGCAGCGACTCCGGCATAAAAAGAAACGAAGCAAACTCGCCGGTTTCCATGAATTCGATCACGTGACTCGCGCAATCTGGATTTTATCGTGAAATCTTTATCTCTCGTTGCAAACTGGAAGTTGATGATGCACATTCGTCAATGAATACGAAGAAAGAGATAAATGATGTGATAAGATATTAATAGCTCGTGTGTGAGTTACATAACATAGTAATTGGTGGAGATTGAGAAAAGTGAGTTGGAGGTGGATAATTAATATTATAATTATGCTGTGAATGCGAAGGGTACATTGTTTTGGTTATTCAATTCTCGTTGCGACTATCGGTACTTTGATAATATTGTTTCTTTTTGAGCCGTAAAACGCTTGCGATTGGCTACCAGCGCTTATCGTGTTGCTGATAGGATTAATGAGAAATATTTGATGTCCGGCGGATTTATTGTGTACTCTTTTCTTTTCGAAAGTGTACATGTATGCGATCATTTGTAAAGAGTACAAATAAGAGGGGATCCGGATGAGACCCTTGAGGAATGCCCGATGAGCCAGCAGTTTCCGTGATTTATGTATCGCATAAAGAATCATTAGTGTATCAAGAAGCACTTTTTATTCCTCCAAAGACTGGATTTCCGAAAAATTCGAGAGAAGAATATTTCATTCTCAGGATCATTTTTAACTGCGTCCTTTAGTCCTCGATCCACTTCGCCGGGATGCAAACATCAACCAGAATTATAACAGTAGAATGAATCAAATTAAAATACCACAAAATTCGCACATTCTTAATATAATGTTTTCCGACAAAGAAAGTGCAGAATGGTTGAATGGGTTGATGACTTTCCCATTTTCTAGGGATAATTGTATTAATAAGAGTAGCGGCGTGGCTATTGGCGAATCTATGGGAAAAACAGAGAGCAGTGTTGTCTGTCGCATAGATATATCTCGGGACAAGATAGTAGCTTGATACGCGGAAGTGCAGATCGAGGCAAGGCCCCCTTCAATGCCTTTCGCACTGATATATACCCTGGCTTTGTCGCAATGAAAACTAATTGCGTGACGAAGACTCCGTTTCTCTCATCTCTATACAGGGTGTCCGCTAATTAGGCCTTCATTCTAGATTCAACTCGGAACAAACCCAGAAAAAACACGCATAAAAGTAACTCAATTTTTGGACTATGAAATATCAATTAATATATTCTTAATTCTGATTGATATCTATTCTTTTACAAGGCACTGAGAATCGACTGAGAATCGGCCCCGAATGCGAAGGGTTAATAAAATTCTTGTATAATTCAATATTATAAATGATGGCTCTTTAAATGATATACCTATATTATATATCGGTAATTATAGATCTTTAACGATAATAATTTCATTCAAATATTTCACGGATCTGAAATCTTATTAATTTCATACTTTAGCCAGAGAAATATGTGAATATAATGACAGTAGATATCCATGAAATGGTTGATTATCCAAGAATGAAATTAGTTCAATTATAACGAAGGTCGATGCTGATTATTTAAGGCTATGTTTCCACGAATCGTTTCGAAATAACGAGACACCCCGTGCATCGATGCGTGAGGTTCGTATGCGTAGTTTGTTGCGTGTCAGCCTCGCCATTGAGGAATCAGTAATGTCAGGGAATTAGCTAGAATCGATTGTAGGAGTCCTCAAGATTCCTTGGTAGGCATCCTTATTGGTCGAAAGTGGGGGGCAGGATCCGTCTATTAACCACGAAGGACGAATCTCGGCTAGCGACGATCGATTCTCTTCGTAGATTTGTCTTTAATCGCGGGTCCAAGGATTATTTCTTCCTAGATGAGGACTAAAATCGAAAGGCCGATTTACAATGATCACCTATTCGGAACGAGCGACTTAACTCGCTACCACTCAAGGTAACCGTGGAATCCGATTGGATCGTTCCAATTTCGATCTTCGGAATGATTTCACTTTAATTAGAATTCGATCCGAGTAATTAAACTGCACCGTATTTCAATCTACGTATAATTGTGCTTAAATATTTCCGTGAATCTGATTGGATTGATGAACTTAATATAATATATAATATATCATAATCGAAAATCGATACCAAAATATTAACTTAATACATCCGCCAGTTTATTATATTTTTCAATATCATAATTTAAAATTTTTATTCATTTTTAGTTAATTGGTGGAAATTTTAAAGATGCAATCCGCGCAACTTAATAAAAGATATCTTTTTATAAATACAAAATTGTAAATCAAATCCGTAAGAATACTAATTTCGAAATGAAATATCTGTATTTGACTTTGATTGAATAATACCATAATTCAATAACTCAATCATTGTAATCACACGTGGAAGCGAAACTGTCGTAGTTTGATGAAAACCGAGCGCACTTTCTTCAGCAATTTGAGGCGGAATCGAAGGCCACGTTAATCGATCCTGTAAGATAAATTTTCTTTCCGGATGTAGGTAGATTCGAAGGTTGCAGGTGATTAGGATCTCTTTTCAAGGACAGTGATTTAAGAAAAAAAAGGAGACACGATAATACGCGTATTGAAGGAAGCCTTGAGGTAGCAAAAAGATGCAAAAAGATGCAACTAAGATGCATTAAGATGCAATTCGTAGTAACTAGTCGCGATGCCATGAATGAAAGTTAATGAGAGTAATTAATCGAGGAGGAACGTCTCGGTGGCCAGGCATTTAAGTACGAAAAGGAGGTTAATCGAGAACTCGATTCTCCTCGTTGACATATCGCTAACGGAATACTACTTCCGCAGGAAGATCAATTGCATCAATTTAATTAACATGTTAATCGGAGAGTTCTTTCAAAGTTCGACATCGCATGGGGACTTATTAGATAGGAACAAATTAAATCCGCGCGGTATGTTCATAATTATTTGTTTACTGCGACCGTCTACTGTTCAATTTGACCCTTTAGGGATAGAACGGACAAGGTCGAAATATTAGCTATTTTTACTATTTTTGGATCGACCCATTTTTGACCGAAACAAATTTTTAAACCGCTTCTTCCGACCCAAAACGGTCCTAGAACATCATTAGGCATCATATAGCATCGGTTTGGGCCACTTAGGAGCGAAATTGGCGACTTTCATTTTTTGACAATTTTTGAAGGTATACCCCTTCACATTTTTTCGACTTGGGTTTGACCCATTTTTGACCAATAAAAATTTTTTAACCACTTCTTTCGACCAGAAATCGTCCTAGAATATGTTTATACATCATATACCATCGATTTGGGCCGTCTAGAATTTATTTTGGCGACTTTCAATTTTTGACAATTTTTGAAGGTATACCCCTTCACATTTTTGCGATTTTGGGTCGACCAATTTTTTGCTCAAAAAAATTTTTTAACCGCTTCTTCCGACCCAAAATCGTCCTAGAATATGTTTATACATCATATACCATCGATTTGGACCATCTAGGAGCGAAATTGGCGACTTTCATTTTTTGACAATTTTTGAAGGTATACCCCTTCACATTTTTTCGACTTGGGTTTGACCCATTTTTGACCAATAAAAATTTTTTAACCGCTTGGTTCGACCAGAAATCGTCCTAGAATATGTTTATACATCATATAGCATCGATTTGGGTCATCTAGAATTTATTTTGGCGACTTTGAAATTTTGACAATTTTTGAAGGTATACCCCTTCACATTTTTGCGATTTTGGATCGACCCATTTTTGACCAATAAAAATTTTTTAACCGCTTCTTTCGACCAGAAATCGTCCTAGAATATGTTTATACATCATATAGCACCGATTTGGACCATCTAGGAGCGAAATTGGCGACTTTCATTTTTTGACAATTTTTGAAGGTATACCCCTTCACATTTTTTCGACTTGGGTTTGACCCATTTTTGACCAATAAAAATTTTTTAACCACTTCTTTCGACCAGAAATCGTCCTAGAATATGTTTATACATCATATACCATCGATTTGGGCCGTCTAGAATTTATTTTGACGACTTTCAATTTTTGACAATTTTTGAAGGTATACCCCTTCACATTTTTGCGATTTTGGGTCGACCAATTTTTTGCTCAAAAAAATTTTTTAACCGCTTCTTCCGACCCAAAATCGTCCTAGAATATGTTTATACATCATATACCATCGATTTGGACCATCTAGGAGCGAAATTGGCGACTTTCATTTTTTGACAATTTTTGAAGGTATACCCCTTCACATTTTTTCGACTTGGGTTTGACCCATTTTTGACCAATAAAAATTTTTTAACCGCTTGGTTCGACCAGAAATCGTCCTAGAATATGTTTATACATCATATAGCATCGATTTGGGTCATCTAGAATTTATTTTGGCGACTTTGAAATTTTGACAATTTTTGAAGGTATACCCCTTCACATTTTTGCGATTTTGGATCGACCCATTTTTGACCAATAAAAATTTTTTAACCGCTTCTTTCGACCAGAAATCGTCCTAGAATATGTTTATACATCATCTACCATCGATTTGGGCCATTTAGAAGCAAAAGTAGAGACTTTGAAATTTTTGCGATTTTTAAGGATATACCTTCTCATTTTTGTCGATTTCGGCCAACTTTTCTTCTGGCCAGGAAACCACCTAGATCAACATGTATCTACCCAAAATGATCCTAGTAAACGTTTAATATCAGCTTTCTTTCTCGGAACATCGAAGTATCGTTTAAATGTCAGATATGAAAATCGATAATTACGATCACATTAGAGGAGAAAATAATCACCGTAAATTGCTCTGGGATTTAATTCTATGTAATCACCGACTACATGACCATATGACTATGTACGTAGAGTATTATTCCTGCGTATTTTTCTTAGCACTCCGATCACTCTCTTTTCTATTTCTTCCGGAAGAAGATGAAAGTTACTCGCGCGACTTCCTGCTTCTGATCAGGAAGATCAGATTCCCGTGGCAGTCAACTTTACTAATTATGGCAGTAGGAAGAATGAGGCCTCGAAACCGGAAATGCGCCTGGTTATAACCTTTAGTTCTTCAAATAGACTTCCTACACCATTACGCACTTTTTCTATCAATACCCAATGGCGTTTTTAAAATAACACCATTACTTTATTCGTTATATTTACGTTAAAATACACGCCTTCGAATCGCGAATTCGATTTGTTCGGATCACATATTCATTCTATAATTGAAATTGATTTTTTCCGAACACTTTAACTTGCCAGAAATTCTGGTGTCCATTCTGACATAATATTATCAGAAACAAACTATTTCTACGCAAATAACTGCTACATGGATTTCAATGAACAAATCGAATCAAAAGATTCCAGGATAATTCAAAATAGTTCAATAGCATCCAACAACATGGAATCATCGTAAAACACTGGAACCAAAATCTTTCATTTATGTAATTTAATAAATTACAAACAGTTAATGTCCATTCGCAGCAGGGCTACCAAGCTTGCCATACTTTCATCCACGGCTTAGTTCCTCGGTGTTTCTCGCAATGCGAGGGGTGAAAGGTTCTGTTCGAAGTGGGTTTTTGGGGTGCGACCTTGTCTTTTTGGATCGCTCCTCGGAGGACGATAGCAGGAACGTAAGCAGGACGATAAAGGCCCCGTTGGTTGTCATGGTTACGAGTGTTGACCCGAACGTTTTGCTGCCTCCCTTTCTAGCCCTGTTGTTCTTCGTCCCTGCACCCCCGCGTCCCTACGCACCTACGTCTGCCGTCTTGCCGTGTTCCCGGAGGTTTCTCACCCTCGCATCGTGCAAAGAGGGCACGGAAGGGCTGGCGCACGTGTCACTTCGCTAAGGCCGAAAGTGTGTCAGCCTGTCGGCGTGTGCGTGCGCATACAATGCCAGGGCTCATCGAGAAATTCTAGGCGTGGGCGACCTAAACGGCACTCTTACTCCCTTACCCTCCCTATTTATTCCCTCCTACCCTTTTACCACCCCTCCCCGTGCCATTCCTCACCCTCCATTTCTCCCTTAGGGAGAATGCCGCAACCCAAATATTGCAAAAAAATCGATCTTCGCTCCTTTGCAACTCCTTAAAGCAACGTCCTCTTTCGAGGCTCCGGGCTGCCGCACACGGACCAATGACCGCGCGTTCTTTCCTGGGTCACGTGACTCGGCCGACGATTATCACGAGGCCGGGATTCTTTATTTTCTTAGTTTTCTTCTTTTGGGCGGGATCGTTTTATGAAATGCCCTAATTGTTGCTGGATTTATTGATCCGAATAGGACTCCGACACGTGGAGATTTTAACTTGTACATATTTTTCTTTGTTTATTCGAATATTGCAAGGAGTCGCGTATTCTGGAATTTATGAAACGATGTGATTAAAATAGTGGTCCGCAGGAAAATATGATTTTGTTCATTGTTCTTTATATTAGAGTGGCAATCCTGGGTTGAAGCTGGGTGGGCGAGTGACCGACATAACTCCGAAACTGGAGCTTTCAGATCGCGGTCCTTGTAAATAATCTGATATATATTCAGATATATATTAATCATAAAGAAGCATTATATATTACGAACGATAAATGAATATATCAGTCAGAATTGACCAGTTTAGGAAACGCTGTTTTTTTAACTGTACTGAGAATAAACATGTAGAGTATTTCGTGGAATCATGAGGAACCTGGAATCAATTTTTGGTAAGATTCAGTTTGGGATACTCTCATTCCACCGACGCGCAAGCAAAATGTCCCTTCTTTGTTTTTCATTCCTTGCATTCCGGCAACTCGTTTCCCCCAACTTATTACGGAGATTTCGCGTGGATATAAAAGTTACTCGCTTTACAAGATAATTCCCTTGTATGATATTGCGCGAGCGAAACATTACAACATCCTCCGACACGTATTTTTTGTATTCATTTTGAGTATTTACAAACACGCTCATAAACCCCGTGTTACATAGTTATTAGAGGAATAATATATCGCTTGGAATCTTTATGTGACTTATATTTGATGGGGTTCCAAGATGGCGAGTTCGAAGTGGAATTCGAAGACTTAATAGATTTAAACAAGTATTTTAAGGTGGAAGTTATCGGTTTGAAAAATGATTTCGTGACCTACCTTGACACGGGTCTTACTTTCCATATATTCGTAAAGCATTCCTAACGGGCCTAAAGTCCTCTGCATTTTCGAGAGGACATTCTTGCCTTCCTTGAAACCGCGCGCCTTGCCCTGAACTGGCTCTGAAAAGAGTAAGGGTTGCCAATGTAAAGCTAACTTCATTTGAAACTTATTATAATTTAATGATAAGTCCTAAACTAAATTTGTAATAGTAAGATAAGGTCGGTAAAACGGATTAAAAGAGCGGAAGATGTTCGAGGGGGGTATTTACCAGAGTTCGCGATACTTATCGGTATAACAAGTCCCAGTGTTCGGTATTGTTCAGGAAAGATTTTACGAGGTGCGGCATAACGCCATGCTAATCGGAATTTATGTGATTTTCGCGGCACATCGTGGTTCACCGCGACAAATCATCGTTCATCCTTGCACGGATCATGCGAAAAGCCGATAATATCGCACCACCCGTTTCCTCTTTTCCCACTTTTTCTGCGTGTGTTCCTACCGGTGACATTTTATGAACCATTACGTATACATCGAGCTCGGAGACAATGCGAGGGCTTTTATTAAGAAATATCGAATCTGTATGCGGGTTACGTTCTCGGAATTGCGAGGCCCGAATACATTCGAGAATAATATCTTCAAATTCGCGAAATATTCGACCTCCGATAATATTCGGGTGAATTTATAACCAACATTTCATTGAGTATCCGCGACAATTTAAATATAACTTTATTTATTTAATATAACTGTATTATGGAACTTAATAATATAATATATACTTTGTCCGTCAACCGTGGACTACAAGTTAGTTCTTCATTTTAACCTGGAAATTATTGAATTTTAATAATTGCAATTATTTCGATGACTATAAACCAAATTATTATCCCTCTTATAATTCTCAAATATTATGCGTGTCAAATTCCATTAATAATCATATCTTTTATTATATAATATACACACATTAATTTCCGTTCAACTTAATTCTAATTGACGATCATATTTTTGTCAGTAATGCCAACCAAAACAGTGACACTCATACATTCCCAATATAATTATCGCTATAAAATACGACTTTATTTCATTCCGAAATTATAAAAGTAACTTCTCCAATTAACAGGTTGTGATATCAGAACCACAAATACTTCTCTAAATTAATTTCTCTACAATAAAAGTCACCTTGCTCCGCAGATATAACAAACGAGTTGTCATTTCCGCGTAGGTAGAATTCCCTTAAGCAGTCATAAGTGTAAGGAGAAAGTAACTACACATATAAGTAGTCGTTTCGATATAAGACTCTAGTAATTCTAATGAGTATCGGACTCCGATTGGTCGACGATTTTGGAAGTTCGAATCTTGAGGAGAACAAGCAAAATTGTTTGATTCGGTGGTGCAATTGAAAGAGGAACACCACGGAGTTACGTAAAGCCATGGCACGGTGCACACAAGTGCACTTATTTCCTCCGCGCATGTGTTATGCGCGGCTAAACTTACGCGCCAATCACGTGCGCTATCGTTCATACTCGGCGCTGCAAGTTTTGGAACACTAAATCCTTGTTACAGAAGTACATTCATTAACTAACGTTTTCATGTAAGCGAATCGCAGATGTTTCTGTATTTTGTTGAATTAATTAAAATGATAATATCCACGGAATAAAATATTTCAATGTAGCAAGTTAGGGAAATTGTGTTTATTAAATTATTATATTTGAAGAAGAAAACTAGCGAAATTGTGTAGTGATTTTTACCTCTGTAACAACGATATGTGATACGTTGGTATTCGACCAATAGGAGATCGACATTCATACCACGTGTAGGTATCCAAATCGATTAATTCCAGTAAACAAAAAATAATGGAAATTGATAATTATCAAAAGTTAAGCACCAATCATATGCTTCGACATTAAAATTGTTAAAACTGCACAAAGTGGAGTTAAGTATTTTGGTATTTGAACGGTGCATATAATTGGCCGGTTGGTTCGATCGCAATGGCGGCTTGCACTCGCGAAATCGAATTGGATCGCATCGATAGTGAAAGTGACGCGTGTTGCACGAGGAAAGGAAGAAAGAAAGGTGGAAAAGAAGCGAGTGGCTGGTTGAGCAGGGGGACTCCCCTGTGCACCTTAAGGTGGATGAAAGTTATCGGAGAAAGCCAATTGGCACCGTCGATCTTAACCGACTTCCACCGAACCGTGCTCTCCGGAACACCTCGCGCTTTTACGTTGGCGGATGCATTATTTATTACACGCGTGGAAGTTCAGGATGTTCATCAATTTCATTCTTATCGTATACGATATTTATATTTAGGTTAATACATATTCATATTCAATGAATTCTTATTTTGAATATATTAATATTAACTATTATTAGATCGAGATACCACGTGACACTTATATCGCGAGTGCCTTTTTCCAGAACCCAATGAATCTCTTAATTATATGAGCCGTTTATTTTGAAAGTGACCTAAGTCCATTTTCCACAAAAATTATTTAACTTTTATAATAGTTACACATATATATATATATATGAATATAAATAGAGGATATATATAGTATATGGAACCCTCTTTCAGTTCATTTTTCGAAGGTCTCCAAGCGCCTTCTCTCCAGAACCTCGCGGTACCCCGCAGGAAATTATAATACGTTGGAATTTTTCGAGGTGTCTAGGAGATTTCTAAAAATACGAAGTCTAGGCGGCCCGGAACGAGACGGACGTGGTTACACGCGAAAATATCTAACCGCCTTTAAAAATACGTTTACTAATATAAACATCGCGTTTGTGATTCTTGTTTATTTCCACGATGAGAAATTAATAGTTTACGGAACCGCGGATTAATGGACTTTCTTAATATATAGCTTGTCGCGTTAACATCGTTTACAGATGTTATCGCCTTACGAAGTAATTCATTCTTGTAGAAAATACAATTCTCTCATATCTGTTTAATAGTTGGAATGTTTGTCTTTCAATGATTAGTAGAACTGAACTTTTGGGATCAAATCATTTTATTATTCTTTTAAAGTAGAGAAATATTCGAAATATTATTAAACATATATCTCCTATCAAATATCACTAAAAACCTTCCCGAAACATCTCACATCAACTAGAATCGAAAGATTCAACAGAACCCTATAAACCCCTCTAAACTTGCCGTTTCCCAGCGCACGCGTCGAACGAGGATACCAGAATGGCGGAATAACCTCATAAAAGTCATTATCGAAATTGCGTTTAGTTAGACTCTGTCTTTCACGAGAATACATCTGGTCGTTTTAAGGAAAGAAGAAAAAGTACGGAATATTTACTCGAGGCACGGAAGGGTCGTCTCCGTGTTTACGATAGTCGATTTCCAGTGTCGGGGCACGTTCTCCTCGCGCGAGGATACAATCGGGCCCAACGATCTCGCGCGCGCTCGAGAATGGCCAAAGAGGAAGAGAAAAGGGGGCGAAGGGGATGGCCAGGCATAAACGCTTCTCCACCTTCAACCTTCCAATGCCTTTTTACTCTCTCTCTCTTGAACCGAGGAGATGAATCTTTTTTTACGCGATTTTTAGTTATATACCACCGTGCTGCAGATAACACACCGCCTCGAGAACATTCACGTGCGTGAACCGCGCTCGGAACCGTTAGAATTGCAACTGCGTCCAGCACGATGGCGTAGTCCGGCGTAGTCCGGCGAACGGTCGCTTTATCGTTTCCTCCTCGGAGAATCAATATTGGAATTTTAAGATGCGAGGATGTACAGATTAGGATCTAATACGATGTTTCTCTCCATTGTTGTTTTGAAATTAAAACGACGGTAGGAGAAAAGGAAGAGCGCATTGTACTGTTCGTTATGCTTGTAGGGCATTCTTGTATAGATAAAGGTAATATAATGTTGGGTATTAATATAACTTGTATTAACATAATACTTCCATGAACTTCAATGAACATAATACTTCATAAATTGTTATATCACATTATATACAAATATATTTTTAAGATGTTAGGTCATCTCTTCCTTAAACTTGTCGGGTATCTATTTATACTTATCGGGCATCATTATTAATATAATATAATATTGGATATTATTATAACTTGCAAATGATCTACCACCTATGAAGTAATCGATAATTAAAATGTATATTATTAAAATGCATTATAATGAAATATCGTTATTGAAATGGCGTTAACAAGGAAATCATGAATTAATTCTGAAGCAAAGCGATAGTTGTTTCACACGCATTAATAAAACATTAATAAATAAGTTCGTTATCACGTGCTTACAACAAACCGGCATAAATCGATCCGCAGATTCCCGTTTCAGAATCACCTCAGTTTACTGTAGAAAACGCGCCCCGTAAAAGGGTTAAAGTGTAACTATACTGTTTCCACGCAATCACCCCTCAGCGACTCACCGCGAGGGCGTCCATAAAATTAGGTTTTTCTCCATCGGATCACGCGGTGGGGTTTAAAACCTCCGCGTCCAACCTTTCCACCTGCGATTCTAATCACTGAGAATCTCAATATAAGCCGTGTATATTTTCTAAATCCTAATCGCCTCGGTCGAATCGTTCCTCCGACTGCTTCGTCCGTGGCGAGCGTAAAAAAGCCACGGTGCAATTACCGAGGAATCATAAACCTCCGAGTGAGCGATCAAAAATCGGCTGGCGCTACGAGGCAACAATTATGCCTCTATATCCAGGCGCGGGGTAAAAACAAAAAGAACTAGCAGTCAGCGAAGGTATATCCGTACCGGGGGGGCGGTGGGTGGCGGAGGGGGATACCTCTCACGTGTTCAACTGGCAAAAATGTTTGGCGTGCGTGCGAAGGAGCAGTTCGTCCGAACAAGAGAGGATGATCCCCGAGCGCAGGTGGGTACGACGGCCCCTGGAGAATGTTCCTTTAACGCGATGCAGGTGGGGCACCAACGCGGGGGAACGAAATATCGGCGGAAGAACGTGGCCGAGGGAGAAGGAAGAGGGAACCATGCTCCGGATGAGTGAGAAGGTGGAAGGAAAAGATGCGCGAAACACGATGAACGAGGAGGGAAGAGGATTGGTGTGACGGTGGAAGAAAGATGGAAAAAGATGAGTGACCGAGAGAGGGTGACGAGGGAAGAAGGGAAAGGAGTACCCCTAGTTGTACCCGCGGATGATCCCCAGGTTGAGTCGCGCTGGGTTCAACGTCCTGCCGGGCAGCGCACCCGAGAACCGAGGCAACCAGACTCTCCACCATACACGAATACCAACGCGCACGCGTTACACACTTATTTCTCCCTCGTATACGTACACGTTTCTCAGGGAGCACGAGAGAGTTCTCTTTTATATATACACATGTGTGAGAGCACGGTAGAACGCCTATACCGGTACCAACACAGGGAAATGAAGTTGCTGGCTCACTCGTTCTCTCCTTCTCTCTTTCTCCCGCGGGTTTGCTTTACGCGAACTAGCCGTAGGTACTGTTACTTTTGCGACGAGGCCCTTTGGACCTCCTTCTCGTTCCACCTCCTCATCTTCCTCATCTTCTTATTCCTCTTCTTATTCCTCTTCTTTTACTCTAAAAGTTCTCTCTGCTGGCACACACGGAAGAATAAAAACAAGTGTCACCGTGAGGTACTCGAAAACACTTGTTCCCCAGGAATCGTAAGAAATGCATTTTCGAGATAAAACTTGGGGTACCAGGAAGATACGGCTGGGGGGAGGTATAAGCCGTTTTCACGGGAAGAAGGAAACCAGGATTAGTAACGAGGCAAAGGAAAGCTTGCTAAAAGAGGCTCGGCGAGATTCCAGAAGAAAGGAGAAATCACTTTTACCTCAGAAGCGGCAGATAACGCCGCGAGACTGAACGAGGGAAAAAGTAGACCAGTATGTATCGCGTGGAATTCCGTATCGCTCTCGATGATGATGATGATGATGCCGCAACGTGGCTTCCTAGTGTCCTCCGATATCACATTCCACCTGAATCTAATGAAAATTCAATGCTTTCCATTGTTACCCAGGTTTAAAATTATTAATCGTTTCCCGGTATATCGTAGATATGTCGTTCGATTATGGCGATCGCCATTTTCTATTGACACGAAAATAGTCGTTGCATATTCATCGGGTTGGATCGCTGATAGGACGTATTTAAAGACGAAGAAAATAGTCTCGAAGAAAGGAAGTACATAGTACTCTAGATTCTAAAAGGGTGAGAGACGCTACCGATTCGGCGTGCTCGATAGTCATCTGTTACGTTGGGATAGGTCGGTTCGCCGGTACGTGCACACGAACGGCCGAGGAATTGGATCGTCCAGTCTACCGGGTGTCGCGATGGCCACTCGATCCAATTCCATTCTTACATTGTCAAAAAAAAACCACCATAAAACTTGTTCTCCTTTCGTCCACTCCGAACTCGGACATCATTGAAAACCACGCTACTCCAAGACACACGATCATAAATAATCAAGGTATACTTCCTACGATTACCTCGGCGTAGTTGAACGATGCGTTATTAAAAAGTCAAAGAAACGAGGCATTCTTGCACCTATCAAACGCAGTCCTCCGTGGTGCGTGGATAAATATTGCGCAATCGTACGAGATTCGAAGAGAAAACATCGCCGGCACGACATGTATTCCGTTACTCGAGGCGAGCGGCTGCTGGTCACTGGTCACTTTGCATCGTGTTTGTGCCACCCGATGAAATGGTATGCGTGCCGCGGTGTGTAACGAGACCCGAGGTTGGGATACCGATGGCGAAGTTTCCGTGGAAAATGTCTAGTAAACGACACTGCTTGGTCAGCCTGATTCCTACGAAGGTTTCGATGTGCACGGGGTCGGAAGATACAGGTTGGTTACCTTGGGACAGGTCAGGGAGGAATGAAATCGAACCTTCTTCCGTATCGTGACTGAGAAACCCGAAATTAAGTTCATTGATAAATCCGATTGACCCTCTAATGGACCATGAGTCCAACGGATAACGAGCCTCTCACGAACATCGTTGCTATACATCGTACCCTAGCAGACACAAATTTACTTCCACATATGGATGAATATAACATCGCATAAAAACGGACAAAATTCTGCTGGGATACTGAATGGAATGACATTATATTACGTTATATTACATTGTATTACGTTGTACGCGGGTACAATCAGGGAAATCAGAGTGCTGACCGAACGTGTTCGGAGGCCGAAGCTCGAGGAGGCTCCGAGGTGAGTCGAGGTCGTCGTCCGGGCGCAACAAGTGCTGCCGGGACTCTCGTCGTTCCCCGACCATCTTCTCTCTTCATCTTGCTCACTTTCGACAGTACTACCCTTTTCCATGATAATCAAAAAACGTCCCCGAATCGATCCCATGGAACAGCACACGTGTGCGCCCTACGAAACGACGTTTCTACTGTCCGCCATCGGGCGAAGGAAATGGAAAAGGATCGGGGGGGAAAGAGTTGGAATTCTAACCGGAAACCGAACGACCTCAGCGAGGTTACTCGGCATTGTAGCGTGCAAAATTTTCGGTCTGGAAGACGGTCAGTCCGGCGTGGAAGGCTTGAGTCGAGTCCGAGGTCGACGCCCGGGCGCAACAAGTGCTGCATTACGTACGTATACACCGCTAACATCCCACCCCACTTACCAACACACTCTCACCTACACAGCCTCTCTTCACCCCTTTCGAGAAGAGACCTTTCTCTCTTTCTCACTCTCCCTCACCCGGGTACTCTCTATAGGACATCGCGCACCAGAGAACATCGGCGTACGCGAACCCGGCGTTCGCACGCGCGGGCGCAAGCGCACACACACTCGAGCGAGCTCGGTTGGAAGCAGCCGAGCAGAGAGACACACGGAGAAAGAAGTGAAAGAGGTGAAAGGGGGGCGAAGGGGGAGGCGGCATTCTGCCGCGCGTCGAGTGCCACTATCACACACGTTTCTTTGGGTTCCTTCTCTAAGCGGGATATATATATGTATACACGGCAGCCGTGTCCCCAGTAAATATAAAACTGCACTGGGTCAGGGATCCGTGATTTATCGGCTGCCTCGTGTAATTGGCTGCTGGCCAATAGATATATACCCCCCGGGTGTCGGGGGGCCACCGAGGGAACGCGCTAGCAGTGCTCTACTACACCACCCCCTATCCACGGCTTTCCGTCTTTCTCTCTTTCGTTATACTCTACTCTTTTCTCTTGCTCTTTCTCTTTTGCTTCCTACGTTTATACGTCCCTGACTGGGACTAATAGGACGCCGAAATTTCTGCGAGTTCCTCGGTAACCGCGCTACTTTCACTGAGAATCTAAGTCCGCTTTACTTGGCAGCGGTTCAGAAACGTCGTTTGTGTAATATGCGTTTTTGCAGATTTTTATGATTGCCGTAATTATAGTTCACCCTTAATTGCTGGTGATTTTTTTTTAAATTGTTAGAAATATTTGTTAGTGTTTGTTTTTATGTCTTTATTTAAAGAAATGTATGGAAAACAGTTGACATAACAAACTGATGCATATCTGCATTAAATTAATTAACTGAATTAACGTTCTGTCCAATATTTATAAACAACCAATATACTCAATATAATCTAACATAACTTCAATATTATCGATGTAAAAAAAATATGGCACGCATAAAATCGCGGAACAATTACGAAGACTCGTAGCTTCGATATTAATCATCTTTCGAAGGTTCAATCGGTTGCGAAAGAAATCCGAGGAGGACCTTCCACCCGCGGATTCCGCGATGTTTGCGCAACTCGCGAGGGAAGGTCTCGGTAATCTGCTCAGCGACATTAGACAGATATGATCCACGTCGCGGCGAAGGCACGCCGCGGTAAAAAAAAAAGGAAATAAAAAAGATAGTCGTGGAAAAGGAAACAATGGAAACCGGGGCTTCCACGAGTTGACGCACTTTCGCGGAGGTCAAATTCCACGCAACTATACGCGAACTAGTCTCCGTGCTCCAGCTTCGATGAGACGAGCCGAGCAGAGCAGTACAGAACACGCGTACCAACGACCTTCGTGGTATTTCTTCGCTCGTAAATAAAGTGTGCCAATATCTGCTCTATGGAGTCCATTGCCGGCGTCATTTGTCTCCGTGTAATTTAGTACGAGAGGGAAACGAGAAAGAAATCGAACAGAAAAAAATCTCTGCCGCGAGTTGAGTCATTCGAGCGAACCACGCGGATCCGAGACTTCTGTGTTCTTCGTGGAAGTTTCTTTCCTTCAGGTTGTCAAAGATGTCGATTTTTTCCGTCTTTATATCATATTTGTAATGGCATTGCTTCTAGGAAATTATTTGTGTGGTAATTAATATTTTCCATTCGTAGTATTAATTAATAATATTTCATCAAAGAAGTGTCTTTGAAATGTCAAAGAACTTAGCCTTTCAGTTAAATGGGAATTGTGAATCGTAATTGGAATATAATATGTACAATATAAATATCTAGTGATGTGTTACTATAATAGTTGGAATATAGTAATATATTAGTATATATTTTACAATATATTATATTTGAAACATCACGGTGTCGCAAGATTACTTGAGAAACAATCTACCAGCACGCTTTCGTTCTCGTACGTTGACGAATATATATTCTAACGCGGGTAATCTATCTACCGTGTGGTCCAAAAATACGGGAAAGAACTTTTTCCAAAGTCGATATGCGGGTTGCAATATCGAGTGATTACGTGTCGTGAGAGCGCCAGTATCTTTTCCATTCTCATTTTTCTACTTGCAATATCTACGAGGAGAAATGGTGGTGTCTGACCAACAACTTTTCTATTCTACTTCCGCGTGCGCACGCACTCGCGTTTCATCGAGGCGCTAAACTGTCGATGCCAGAAGTCCGTTTTCAAAATATTCATTTATTTATTGATTTATACTTCATTTACGAGCATTTTTAAAAATAGAAATAATAACTGATTGGGTGCATCTAATTATATTGAGATTCATCGAGGCATTTCCATAAAAATCTTAAATTATAATATTTATAATAAACAGATATTGTTTTTAACACTTAAACTGCGTGCACTGCATAAATGATCTGTAACATGATATACTTCCAACGCCAATATTTATATTCAGGCACCGTAAATGTTATATTACTGACTTTTGTAAATAACCAAATGACCAGATAAATGATCGCCTTTTCATATATCTGCAAATAAAATGGCCCGCCCTTTAAACATTAAGTACTAACGTATTATTGATCTCCCAAATGTTAGCCATCGTAAGTGGAAGAGTATGTCGTCGTTGAAAAGAGTGAATTTAAAATGAAAGAATGTGCGTTTAATTTACGTTTAAAAAATGAACAGTTACGTTCAACCCTCGCAAAGGAACTCTAAACCGGGAAGCGCGCGTAATGTGAATTCCACGTTGAAATTTGATCGTCGCAAATTCCCGAGTTATCATGAATGAAACTGCGACCCCCTGAGAAAGCGGGGAACGTTCACACGCTCGCCATCTCTCGCGAAACATCCGAAGATACTTTTTTACCGGGTTAAAACATAACCTCACTCCGATAGATGACAATAAACGATACGCCTTCGCGAGTTCATGAAATACGATCGAATCCTTACCTTGATGGGGCAAAAACCGTTGCTTCGAACATTCTCCCTGCTCGGATCTCTTACTGTTTTTCTGGAATTATTAAAGAAAACAGACTGGTCGAGTTGAGTGGATACCGCCGGTGTACCGGAAATCGAAGCACATGCTTCGTCCCGTTGCTTCTTTTTTTACGCACTTTCGTTGTCGTTGTGGTTGCCGCAACACCGGCTAAAACGGATTCGAATTTGGCGACGTTGTCGTAGATCGGTGCGTCGGAGGGAACTTGTAGTTTTTTAGAGTACAGGGCTTTGATAGGATTAAATCTGTCACTGGTCGCATCGAGACTCTCCTCGGACGTCGTGCTACTCTCTTCGTCCGCCATATCGTAACTACTCGCGACTTCCTTCCGCGCGCGATTTTCGATCCGTTCCAGTTTGCGCGGAACTCTACGGAGTTTGTATGCCATTTTTAACCAAAAAGTCAATCTAACAAATTAATCTTTAAAAATGCAATCTCTTTGGTTCGATTACTTGATTTGCGTCCGTAGTTTGGAGTTTCCGTGTTATGGAACTCTACTAAACTCCACATTCTGGGCTTCTACCAAATTCCAAGTAGTGAGAGACAACTACATTCTAAGCAGTCGAATCCAAATTGAATAATCAAATATTGAAAATATTACGAATAATCGAAATTGGTTTTGCATAATTTTGCTTTTAGAGGGAGATGCATTTATCGGGTTCATTTTTTATATAAAAATGTGTATACTGGTAGTCGTTGGACCGTGTAATGAGCGATATTTGAATAGGTGTACTAGAGGATGTTAACCTCCCCGCAAACGGTAGAAACTTTCTTTCGCGGCTGAGGATTACGTAAAGGCGAGTGGCGTAGAAGCTGCATAGAAATGCAGGAGAGCGAGGTTACGCGCACAGGAAGTGAAACAACCTATAAGCCAGAAAGAAAGTTTTCACTCCGGTGTTTTCACTTTCATAGAAATGCCAGTAGTTACCTGCTCTCCTATACTCTATTACACGAATTAAAATCCCTTAACTATCGGCATCATCGTCGGTTACTATCTTCCACCAAAGTGTTTCCTCGATCATCAGCTTAATTAAATTGCATTACCCTCTCTTCCTCTCCCGTTTCCGATGATCTCGATATCGTAAGGATAATCGTATCGCTAAAACACTCGCGCTGTCGAATCAAAGTTGCATTAACGTTCGTCGAATGCACGGAGAAAGTTGTATTATGATATATGTCCACCGTCATACGAACTCGAATTGCAAACGTAAAGAAAATGAATTAACAGTGATACTCGATTCCTTCGTGTTTGGATCGAATTACGCTCGAACGTGGATTTCTATGAACTATGAGAACCAAGTTTTACGAAAATGCTAATTGAAACTTCGAATTTGCTACTGTTTTATTTATGTATATAAATATATTGGTACGAAATTGATATAAGAATTATTGTAGTTGTAGATTGAATTAAATTTGGCTTGAAATATTTCCGAATCAACTTTAGAATTAGAAATATTGAAATATCTAGAGTATGGATATATTAAAATATTGAAATATTCAGAATATCGAAATACTGGAATATTTAGAATATTTGGAGCTAAATCTAGTTGAATAATATTTTCAGTTGAATAATATTTGTAAAGGTATAACTTTAAAGACCTTTATCAATTTATTCAAGATGCACATATAGATATAGTTGTATAATTGATTTACTTAGAGAAACAAAATGTCGTGTTCCAGGTAAAGCAGAATAAATAAACGAGAAGAAGAGAGTAATTCTGTGGAGTAGCCGAGGAAGGAGGCGAAAAGTGGGGAGGTTTTGGAGGTGGTTTTGGATGTTAGAAAGCGCGGGGGTGGCTAAAGAGGCCCCGCCGCAGGGTACGGGTCCCAATGCCGGTCCCCGTATCGCAAACCCTTACGCTGACCTCCACCCTCGTGCCCAAGGAGGAGTCAAACATGCCCTTCATAGACGACGAGCTACTTTGGTGCCCTGACAATGACGGCAAGATGGTCGATTTAACCCAGTGTCTCCAGGTTGGTTGTTAATATTAAAAATGCAACATTTATAACCTACGAGGATCTTAAACTTATTATTTCATAATCATGAAAACAAACGTGAACCCGAATAACGAATTAATTCGACATCCCCCCGGTAAACAAGTTAAAATATCAATATTTACAGCATTTAATCAATTCAAAAATATCTTTGTTTTTGCGTTCTAAGTACACCGGCGATCGAAGCGATCGAACGAAGTTCGAAAATGGAGGTCGATAATCGGGACCGCTATTTTATCTCGTTGTTTGTGCTTTTCAGGAAAGCAGCACAGGGCAATCCGTAGAATTTTCCGCGATGGAATTAAGTGCCCTGGTTGGAACTTCGGCCGCACCGAATGTACCAGCGGAAGAGGCCGAAGGTATGTCCGGTGTCACAGGGGAAGAACCCTTCGACACCCTGGATACCTTCCTACGGGAACTGCAAGCTGACTTGGCCGAGGCCAGTCAACCCACGTCCACCACCAATTCCGTATCTTCCTCCTGCAGGCGACAAAGGTACAACATTGCCGCCGCGAATCCACTATTAGCAGGTAAATATTATTACCAAAACACCGGACATAATGTGACTAACTACGTGGCATTCCTTATTCTGTATTTCTATGTCATTACTTGTGTCAACGACGAGATGCATATAGTAACTGACGATCATGTTCCAGAGAAATTAGCAGCCCCTTCGTCGCAGACATCACCGACCTCCATCCCATACGCAACGAGGGCGGAGATCAAAACGGAGAACATCCAACCAGAGCCGAGTAAAGGTAAGATACTCTCTGATTTACCTTTCATGGAAACGGCACATTAACCAGTCTGTTTTACCAACTGCGTCGTTATTTCTACCGGTTTTATCCATTCTACTTTACCGGTCGCACCGTTTTTTATCCGCGGTGGATGGTTTACCATGGTTTTATGGCTAGAGTCGATAACTTGGCTCTCCTGGGTAAACGTAGCTGACTGAGTACACAAGCTTTTTATTAATGATAAAGAAGGAATCTGGTTGCTGTTTCCTTTTTTACTGCTTTATCTACTTCGAGCAACACTGCCCTCGTTTTTTACCGACTGGTTAGATTGCATTTAAATAACGCATGGAATTCGAGTAATGCCGATTCGTTGCTCCGAAAGGGAAACCGGCCAAGGTCCCGCGAATCGCGAACAGACATCCGCGTTAGCAATAATTGCGCTTGCGTTCTCGCTTGCTGACTCGCTCAAAAAAAAGTATCGGGCACACACGCGTATTCTATATACGCTGCTCTACGTGTACACGTACGCGTAAGTGGTGGCCCAATTCTTACAATTTACAGCCGTGTCGTAACGTGCTACTCGCATATGCGATTTTGCGACTGCCTCGACTTTGCTTCGAGATAAATGGAATTCGCGTATTACGCGGAGCGACATCGACATACAAGTTTTAACTTCGTTATCTCATGTCCAGCATCGAAGGTTCATCTGCTGTTAGGTTTTAGGAAAGAAGGTACGCGGTGTCTTTAAATTTTAGGACCAATCGGAGTTCAAAGTAAACAAGTTGAAAATGTTCACTTGCATGAAGAAACAAGAAGAAGCCTTGTTCCCCGCGGTAAATCATGTTCTATAATTAATCGCGTTCTATAAATACATTACCCAAAAATATCAATATTTCATTGATGCAGCGGAAAGATTCTAAACATATAAAGTGACTCATAATTCCTTCCGGATTCCGATGCGGGACGATTTAATAACACATTTATATCGCAGCGTTAACATCAGTCGCATAACTCAGTAGTTACGATACACATAATTCTACGCATAAATATTGCACAGTAATATGCAATATTAATAACGAGGTAACAACATATTATTATTTAGAGTTCGTTCAATATCCGCGGGCATAGACGAGGTAGTATATACTTGTTAAAAAGACGCGGTTTCTCGTGTCCTCGGTTGACTCTATCTACATCTATACAGAATGTACATACACAGAGCTGTCTATCT
This sequence comes from Nysson spinosus, assembly GCA_910591585.2. Taxonomy (NCBI): domain Eukaryota; kingdom Metazoa; phylum Arthropoda; class Insecta; order Hymenoptera; family Crabronidae; genus Nysson; species Nysson spinosus. Next base: position 2,239,878 of record OU342843.1, on the reverse strand, counting down.
ATACGTGTAATAGGAGTCTAGTTAAGTGGTAACGACCTTTTGTAGGCCGCCTGAGACGCTTAGCCTTTAACCCGAGCCATTTAAAATCATCAAAGAGGTGGATCATTCTTTTCCTGACTATCGATAAAGAACGTCTTTCAAGACGAGTTTCTTGTCGCACCGACGAAAAAAAATAAAATCATCGAAATTATTTATATTTAAAAGAAACGTGGATTAACACTAAAACTACCGGCTATATTTGTATATTTATGTGTACGTCCTTAAAAAAAGGATTTTTTTAAAGATTATGCAAAAAGTCTCAGGAAACGAAACGTTATGAATTTGAATATTTTTATTAAATCCCGGGGACCCGTTATTTTGACTGCCTTGGTAGTTCTAGTGTTAAATATTAATTTTTAACGTCGAGTCTTAGGAAGATCTAATTAATGGCTAATAATTGGCAACCGATAAAGTCATATTTGGAAGCTTATTTAATAGGCGAACAAAGAAAAGGTAACGGAATCATTCGATTCATTCGAACTATAGAATATTGCATATTTCGTTCGAACAACAGAATTTGCAAAATTCTATATTTTTATTACAATTTTTTTATGATTGAATTATTAGGTATCATGGAATCAATAGAACCAAATTTCTTACCCTACGCGCGATATTTTTTGCAATGAATATTTGCATAATTATCAGAAAATAGTAGGAAATTTTCGATGGAATATGATTATATGACGCGATATTATTTAGTTTACTACGAAAAGGAAGGTTGTTTATATAAGTTTCTATTGGATCGCTGTTAATAGAGTACCGTTTGAGTTTTGATGAGGCGCGGCATCGTCTCGCGATTTAGTCGTAACCGCAGCCCGCGACGGGCAATTACCAACCGTTAGAACACGAATTGGAATGGGTGCCCATCGTTCTTTCTTTTCACATTTTTAGAAAGCGGTGGGGAAAGTGCTTACACCAAACTTTCTAGGGAAACTATTAGAAATAAAGGATTAAACGATCCTCCTGCGCAAGTAATATTAACCGAAATATTCGATAGCTTTGTCTACGTTTCTCGGCCATGTTTGTATTTTCAACAGACAACGAGATGACGTGCCCCTCTCCTTTATTTCCGCTTTATTTAACACCACAATAAGGGGACGGTTCGTGATTCCAAGATACTCTTTGATCGATTATTTTCACTCGGATATTACCCAAAGGGGACCTCGTATCCTTCATCCTCCTCGTTTTCTTGCATATATTATTATGCGAGATAAGCGAGAAATAATATATTTATATATTTAGTCGAAATGATTCATGCACCGAAAATCATCGCAATTAATAAGCATCGCAAATTAATCCTTTTGCAACCAAAGTCACCCTCAAATTAACATAAAATACTTATTTAACGCCAGAAATATGTATTTAATGTTAATTTTATATCATATCAGATTTGATTTTTATTACAATAACTTAAGAAAACAAATTTGTAGAAAAGCTTGATTTGCAAAGAACAGGTGAACATGGTGTGCAAAATATTTAATTTGGAATGCAAGAAGTGAATATGATCTGCAAAAGGATTAATTTGGAGAGCAAGACCTGTATCACTTTATAAAACGAAGAATATTAATTAACCGACTTTTGAAATTCTAAAAGACCTTCGTAAAGTTCCTAGGGACGAATCGCGACGTAATAGTGTCATTCGCGAAGAGACAGTATCATTTCGTTCTGCTATTACGCGTAATTAAGTACGCGTATCTGATCCATTATTACCTAGTAAACTCCTTTTTCCCCTAAGAAAAAAACGCTCGCCTTTGGATTTCTTTCGAAGCGGAGGCCTTCATCTCACCGACACGCATCAGTTTCGCCGGTGTTCATAGCGCGTAACAAGTAAAAAGTAGATTTTCTCGGAGAATCGCGAGTGATCTATTCTGGAGCAGGAGAACGTCTTGAATAAGTAAACTCTTGAAACCCTCGAGAAAAATTTGGATAAACTTGCGGTAATAAAACGACGAGTACACGCATGTTTATCTCTTATTATATATCTGTATTATATCTGTATTAACGCTAGAACTGCCGGCAATATATTTAGCTATATTTGCGTATTTATATATACGTCCTTAAAAGGATGGACGGATGTAAGAAAGGAATTAATCGATTTGATGTGCATTGCGCAACGTGAACCGCGAAACGTCTCAGAAAATGAAACGTTATAAATTCGGATATTTTCATTCCATTTCGAGGACCCACCATTGTGCCGGCTTTGGTAGTTCTAGTATTAAATTCTAAAGTATCGGTGGTCCTGATTTGATTTATGTTAATTATTTATTGCTTATTGATTATTGACCTCGTGCTTGGTTTATCACGGTGTTTGCATAATTAGTAGTCTGTAAACGTAGACAGTGGTAGAATATTAAATATCTAAATAATGTATCATCGTAATACTCGACATCGGTTTAGTTTCGTTGGTAAAAAATTCGACTGAACGGATGAGCGAATGCATATTTATATGCTGTTGCATCTAAATGTATGTCTGTTTACCAGATTTGAAACTGTCGGTGATCCAGACGTTGTTTATTCCTCATCAATTATCGAGCTTGCTTTTGAATTACTTGAAAATTTAGTTTATATAGTTATTGTATTGCATAATACAATAACAGTGGAATTCAGGATCTGAATAACGTCGTGACATAATTCTCGTGATCGATTGAAGTACTTTTGAAACGGTATTTAAATAAAGCACGCGAAATTCTGCTTGGCAGTATGAAAATGCTTTGAATAATGTCTCCAAAGCCAGCAAGAAATTCGACTGGATGAACGCAGTTGGCTGACAAGTAAATGCATATTACCCCCTGTTGCATCCAGCTGCACTGCTCTCTGCTACACTTGTCGCTACCCTCGTTCCCTTGACCCTCTCCAAACACATCAATTATAGTCCCCTCTTTCTCTCTTGCTCTCTCTTGCTCTCTCTTGCTCTCTCTTGCTCTCTCTCCCATGTATCTCCGTCCGTTTCCGTCTCTCGGCCTCTCGGTTAGGGCCCCACGGAAATAGATTCGAGACCCCGGCATTGACTCTCGCTCTTTCTCCCTTTCTTCCTTTTTTCCCTCGCTCTATCTCTCCTTTTCTCCTTTCGTACTCCTCTTCTCTCTCCCTCTCTTTCTCTTCTTCTACCCCTCTGTTCTACTACATATCTCTTTATTCCTTGGACGAAGGAAAACAGGTGTAACGAATCGATGTCCGAGTGTATTGCTACCGATACATCTTTCTCCCCGTCTTTACGTGTTATACAAAACCGGGACACGATCGGTAATCGGCTCTTCCGAATTTATTTTCCGACACGTTGCTACGCTCTGAACTTTCGGCTCCTGCAACTACTTCATTTTCTTGACGTTTTGTCGCCTTTTTGATACGGTTAATTGATTAGTTGGTTCTTCCTTTGCGCGATTGGTTTATCTACATTGGTGGATTGGGAGAAGGCGATTAGATGTTAAGTAGTTGGATGGATTGTGATAGGTTGTATGTTTATGCGATTTTCAGCGATTTAAAAATGGGTTTCATTAGAATACTAGAGCCGATATATCGGCTTTGCATTTTGAATATAATTTGAACACATGTATGGCATACAAAAATTGCATATTTTCCAAGGGTTCAAATATAATGGTACAATATTTTCTTATAATATTCAATATAGATATTAGTTCCATACAAAACTTACTATTAACGATCGCAGTTAAACAGTCTTTCACCGCTTCGTGAACCACTTTCATTTGCTTCGCGTAATTCACGCTAATTCATTACGTTATCTCGATCGCTCCTCGCGTGGAATTCCTCGAAGAGGATAAGTCCCGATTTCCCCGAAAGGCTAGTACAAAATACATTGTGAATTTGCGAAATATACTCTACGTAATCATCGTTCCAATTCATTCAGAAACGTGACAATCATTCCCCAGTAAAAGAGTTGGTGTTATAATCTCACCTGTGATGGAATCAAAAAAAAATATTTCTGTCAGCGACGACGCGTTGATTTTTCGATCGATCAGGTGTACAAAGGAACGTTGTTTTTTGGGTCGTCCGGAGCCGAAGCAAGATAGGAACGGTCGAGGAGTAGAAAAGGGAAAAAAGGAAAAGGGGGGAAAAAGGGAAGGAAATAAAAGATACGACAGTGAAAAGGCACGCAAAGCAGCGGGTTACGCGGAATCGCATGTAAGTAACGTTCTCCGCTTTGAGGGATCCTGAGTCGTTGGGTAATCGGCTTCCTCGTATTGCTACACGCTTTGCCACAAGGCGCAACGTGTTTCTCTTTCTTCTCTTCTTTCTCTTTCCTTCGAGTTCTCGATACCAAGCGTTTGAAAGTGAAGTCAAGATGGCCACTTTAAAGCCTGTGGAACCTCGCGTATGTAAACTACGTACGTACAGAACAGTGTCACTGTATGCGCATTTACCGGTTATGTGCGTATGCATTCGCGAGTAGCGATGGGTTCGATACTTTGTAATTAATATACGTACCTGACAATAGATAATCACTATTTGAAGAATGCTTTCGAGTATCCCAATATCATTCGGTATCCGTACATTTCTCGACCAATAAAATATCGATGCCATCAACAATATAATTGAATATTTCGAAGATTCCACTGTTGCACTGTTTATAAAGACGTTCGAGAATTAACGAGTGCTGCCGAAATGTTGGATTAGTGTATCGATGTTTCGATGGTATCTAGTTCGAGATATCGAACCTCGATAGAATCGCAATTCTTCGAGAATCGCATTTGGAGTGAAATCTTCTAATGGAAGTTGTGCCGTTGCTAAAGTTCTTATTAAATATCAAGAATAATCGTCTTTTTATAATCAGTGCAACAGTAAATCATCTTAAATATTGCAGTACATTGCTGGTAGCATCGATATTTGATTGGGTCAGAAGTGTATTACGACGAATCACTTCAGAAATACCAGTCTAAGATGTGAGTATCAAGTTGCTAAATTTTCATTGTCTTTGAATACACATTTTCGTATCAGTATTAGATATACACATCAAGTTCCTATATTTTATTCGCTTTCTAATTGCCCCGTTTTCGTATCAGCGTTGAATATTGATACCAAAGTTCCTAAATTTGTATCCTTTTTTCGTTAAATATCGTATCGGAGCCATCGCTATTCGTGAGTATTTGCGTATACATAGAAACTTACACCCACACATGCCCCCCTCGTGGCTTCGTTTTAAGTATATATGCGTTTGAGTGTATTTGCTCGGTTCGCTTACCGGTGATAGTGCATATACGTAACGAGAGTGTTGACATTTTCTGCAATCGGGTCAGGGCCCCCAGTCGAGTACGCCGGTATTACCTATAACCCTCCCTCGAGCGATATTCGCACACGGATGTAAACAGGCCTTTTTTCCTACGAAACCATTCCGCTTCTTTTTTTATCCGGTTCCGTGGGTGGAGGAGTAAAAAATACTTTCGCCTACTAGGGATCAGAGCTTAGGGTTTATTTCAGTCGATTAATAAATAAAGAGCCGAGTAAATATACGATCGGAATTATTTGATTAAAAGGTTTAATTATTACACAGAGTACCATCATTTTCTTTCATATTTCAAGCATATTAGAAACCTGTAATTATGTCGGATTCTCCTTATCGTTTGAACCATGGTTTCATATACGAATTCGGGTTAAATATTTTTTGAAAATGAGGTATAAATATGAACCTAATTGGTCGTTAATAATAAATAGAATCCAGAATAAAATATAAGGAATATTCGAGCATGAGAAAATGTTATCGTTAGAGGTTTAAGAGCTACTGTGCATGACGGATTCACGTCATGATTTTTTAGAAGGCTCAATTATCACACAAGATTGTGTTTAATTTTTCAAGCAAATTAAAAATTTATAGCTACACCAATTCGCCTTTGGCATTTTTATATAAGAATTTACAACATATGACTTATAAAAATGCTGTAATTAGTTATTAATAATGTATAGAATCGAAAATAAAATAGAGGAAAAATTCGACTGTGAAGGAGTCATATCGGACGAAATTTAAGCACTCCTGCGCATGACCGTTGTCGGCCATTTTCTCCGACGTCGAGCAGGGCAATATGGCGTAGCGTCGTTCGTAGTGTTTCGTCGTGATTCTGCAATGTTTTAAGGTAAATTCGCACTAAAATTCTTTTCCTCGTTTCGTCAGTGACAAATCAAGTGCATTGCTTCGTCGCGGCCGCGTTAATTTCTTAAATCTACGTGTTGCGATTTAGACACGGCCTGTAAATGGCGAAATGGCGTCCAGGAAGCACAATTCGGGGAACCACGTGTTGGAAATCTACCGGTTGTTCTGCAAATACGGTTCGCACTCAACCAGAAGGTTCGGAATTCCGGATTCACGTGAGTCCTAAGTAATACACATGATTTACATGAAAGTGCAATGATTTATTCGATATATGTACGTATTCAATCCAATCATATCTGTCCGAATACGACGATAACGCATCGTTTGACCATTCACTTGGCTCATGTTATTTAACTAGCTGGCACGTTAATTAAACAAAGGTTACATAAAGTACGTGGAAGTCAAGATTCGCTTGACTTTCCGGTATTTGTAGCCGAAATAATATTGACTTTCACGGATGACATCGAATTAGATTAATTGCCGCCGTGAACGTACTCACGTGGGCCACAAATCGAAAATGGCTTTTATGACACGTACGAAAACAAGTCTCGTTTGTTGAGCGTAATCCTTCCCGTTTTTGGATGCTGCTAAGATCCCCGTATTTTATCGCGATCGTTAAAAATGACTTCTCGAGACAGGTGTCCACCGGCCTGCTGTAAAGAAGGGTTAAGAAAAAGTGTGTAGGCTGTTGGCGTCGAGGGTTGCGTTGGTAGTTAAAACATATTAACGGGAACACGTGCAATGTTTTCGGGACCAAGTGCAACGGACCCGCTTTTTGGAAGCTTTTATACACAGCCTTGCTCTGTTTACACTAGAGACTTCCTTGGTAATCCCTTGCGGCTTCTCTCAAAGGACACCCCCTTCCGGCAAACGACAGCCTGCTCACTTTTTAGAAATTCTTAAAATCCCAATTACGAGAATCTGTGTCTCTCTTGTTTGTCGATTTAACACCACGGCGATGATACTCGGAAATGCAAACCCCGTGTGAATGCTTGCGCTATTAATAGCTGCATTTTTTACGTGATTATGTATAAAAGAATATCGTTCGTGACTACGTTTTTGAGAAACTCAGAGCAGAAGTTATCAGGAATTCAAGGAAGGAAGTGGAAAAATTAGAACTACGTGCGAACACGTAAATAAGCTTTAAATTTCTATCCGAAATTTAATAACGTCATAGAATTTGGAAGATTCACCATATTAATATATATTCGGAGCACATAATTAGACCGTAATCTCCAATATGCCTATATTTAATCCGCTGATGCATTAACAAAAGTGTGACCATGATAAAATTAATTGTCTATATTTACCATATACTTCGTCTATATTTACAACGTGGTAGTTAACATATTTATAGTAGCGTAACATTTTAAACTTTGTACGAGTGGGTAGCGATATAATCAGCGTAAAGCAAGAAACCCTCGGATTCCCTGCTAAAAAAAGGCGAAAACGAAGAAGTATTAGGAAGAGATAAGTATTGAAAGGATGATACATGGGAAGAAGATAAGGGTGATTATTCGAGCGGTATGACAGTGTCAGACATTTAAGTCTTCCACGGTACGGAAATCTCCAAGGTTCGCCGCGTACGTTGCGTCGATACAACACTTCCTTCCCTTTTTATTTAAAAATAAAACCGCGTTATATAGCCGACAATAGGAGCCGGTGAGCTCTCGGTATAATTAAGCTCGAAGGACGCTCGGGTCGGTAACTTAATTCCCACGCGGCATTCGAGCCGTTGCTTCGTGACTTCTGCGGAACGTTTTCTGGGTAGCGCGTTTCCATGAGAAGATTTTCCCCGGCATTCGTTGCCCGGTTTTTCGCAACGGAAACCGACGACGTTGTACAGGGAAAGGGAGAGTAAACAACACAAGGAATGATATTTATGACGGAGAGAAATCCATTCCGACTCTTATCGCGTGGTTCTTGCGACTACGAAATTTTCGGGGAATTCATTGATTAAATCTACATTCAATTCGTTTTTTCTTTAACTCCAAGACGCGACTGGTAACAGTTGTGAGCGTCATTGGAATTTTTACGTGGTAATATTGTTGTCCTTGTAATCAAGTCAAGTATACGTTTTACAATCATTAACCCAGAATGCTCGCGAGCCCTTCACGCTTAACATAATTAAGGATGAGGATCGCGTAGGAAAGAGTTTGCCACGAAAAGCAGGAAAATACAAAGAAGGAGATGAGAGCGTCGGATAACGCAGTTAAAGGCTAATGCTGCAGAGGCCCCTCGCGTTGTGTGTAATCCTTTATCCTTGGAGGTATCCCATATGCCGGCACGTAAACAGTTTCGCAAGAGAATCACGGCTCACGACTCGCGCGAGATCGGGAATTTCCTTATACACGAGTCACCGTGTAGAAAACATAGAAAATGTACGTGTACCGTATACGTGCGCGTGCGTTCGCGCGAACGTTCGGCTCGATCGCCGCATGAAATTAGGTTACGGTTACTCGCCGAACGATCCTTTCGATCGATCCCTCCGGCACTTATCGCGTTCCTTATCACACATAACAGGTGCCTTTACCAAATGGACACACTTCCGTCCTCCTAGTTATAATTACTCCTTGCAACCACTTCCGCTTGAATAATTGCAACGTTTCATTTTCACCCTGTCCTGTTTCATTGAAGGGTTGCGATCGTTTACATACACTAACTGGAGAGATAAATTATTTTTCATCTGATATTTTGTATTTAAATAATGTAAAGCAGTTGCATTTGCCATATTATTATTGTTAGTTAAGAATAAGATGAGAGAATTATAAATCTAGGAGCCTATCGTGAGTTTCATGTTGAAGTATTTTGCTCGATTTTGGATGAAATAATTACTTTTGGTATTTTACATTTAGTAGTAGTTTTGTACATCTAATTGTCTCTGAATTTAATATCAGCTTCAATATCATAATTCATTGTTTTATACTTCTAATTATTCCTGGATTTGATGGCAGTATTAATATAATAATTAGCCAAGAGATACCAACGATATTCAATGAAGCACAACATAATTGCAGAGAAAAATCAGGCGTAATAACCATTCATCTACTACTATATTTAGTAAACTATTCGCTATATTAATATTGATAACCGAGAGCATTGTGTTAACCAAGAGAGCAATTTTCCTAATGACACAGCAACAAGCGGTAATTGAAAAAACTTCAAGACAAACTAATTATCGATAATACCACTTACTTAAGGAAGGATAATTTTAAACATTCCCGCTTAACTCTTGCGAGATGTTTAATGTCGCCGATAATCAATGAAATGTCAACCGGGCATAACTATCTATTAGTAAATGGGAAATCCTGAGCTCTTAGAGAAGGAATAATCTACAAGTATTTCTTACTCTTTCCGTCTTTTTTTTCTTTTCTACTGCGACTATATTATATTAATGATTTAATGTCCAGGATTTCCCGGACGGACGTTCGGTTAATAAACCGGTACTTTGCATCTGAAATGTAACAATACGTGGAAACCGCATCTGCATTTGCAAGCTTGAGCATATTGACGACGTTCAGTAATTAATAAATTGCACCTCGATTTTTGCCGATGCAGAAGCGAATTAATGGGTCAAATGTTGAGCGTGTCAGACATTCATATAATCATTGTAATCCTAGACACGTGTCGTGGTTCTTTTTAACGTTTCCATCTGAAATATTCCAGTGCTATGGATAAAGAGTTGAACTCTCACCTGTCGTCGCTGATACTTTTTTCCTGTCGCATCTTTATGCGTCTTTTATCTCTTTTGAAGTATATATTATATACTTCATATTACTCAGAATATAGTTGAAGCGGTGGAAGAGGTATCTCTCCATGAATTAGCAGAGAATTAGCGCCATTAAATAATTATTACTACATAATTATATTAATGGTATATTATTATCTCGGGAGAAACGGGAGCTGCGCTAGGATTACTATAATTACTATATTCAATAACCACGGGTTTTTAGGGCTTCATAAAATTTATTGATTTGCACATATATTACTTTCTATCAATACTTATTCCATTTCTCAGTAAATTAATAAACTACGAGTAATATATATAGTATAGTACCACTAATTCTAGAATTCCGCACGCTATCTATAATTATTAATATAACATTATATTTTGGAGGAAACGGAGATATAGGAATTACGATTACTCGTACATTTAGGAATATTTATTATTATAATAGTACATTAGAAAATTATAGGAACAGTATATATAGTAATGATAGTAATTTCTATATCTTCATAAATATATAAATTCAACTTATACAAACAAATTCATTGACAACACATATAGTTGCAAATATTCATTCCTTACTAGAGTACCAAATTAAGAATAATAAACATAGCGTGTCGCAGCTAATTCTAGAACTCCGCGCGCGATCTAAGTAAATAGTACACTTTTTGCGACCTTTCGAGTGGGAAGCAGTGCCACATGAATCACTAAACGGGCACAGTTATTATCCATCGAAAATCATTGGAGCGTTCAAAACAAAATACCACGCAGCACGGCGCACACGAATATACTTCCCATTGACGCACTGACACAACTAACAAGCGGGTCTCCTCAATTAAAAATCAGCCGAATTCTTTTACGTTGTTTAACGCGTGTGAAATCTGTAAGGAGTATATACGTATACGAATAAGGTGCCGCACACGTGTGAGACGTAACATCGGTGTGATATCGAAGTAAAATGCGAGGGGGCCGAGGGACGGATACGTGTAACGGCAACGCAACAGTTTAGAGTGAAGTGTTACGTCAGTGAAAGTGTTATGCCAATGTGGGCCGAGGCTAACCTGTGAGCCCTGTCTCCGCGTGTAACATATGTATATGTACACGCTTACATACCCTTACATACCATTACATACGTTTATAGAAAATACAAAACCGAACGGTAGTCGAACGTGCGTGCACGGATCCGGCCAAGTTTCGTTTAATGTTACAGGTACCGGCCCTCCTCTGTTCTGCCTACTTTCTGCCCCCTTTTCGGTAGCTTCTCTCTTTAGACTTAATTCGCGATGAATTCAAATATTATGTTACGTTTATTGCATCAGATGAATACTGATTCAGATCGATAAGATAAAAGACTTATTGTCAGAAGTTTTCGCAACGCTCCGATCGGAGATCTTAAAGTGAAGTTTAAATGTCCCTTCGTCGAAAGGACGATGGTCCCATCTCCACTCTCGTTCTTTTTTCGGAGCCCCTCGTTGAAGACGGTGCGTAAGAACTCTTCTGCCTCTTCAACTCTCGTCTTACAATATTTATGATATTTATGATATTTATTTACGTGTCTGAGTTTGGCGCAGGGATGCCACTTTTACGGAAGATTCTAAATTGCGTTTTGTTTGCCTTGTTTAATGATAAGGCAAGAAGATCCTGACTCGTATCTTATTTGCATTTGTTCAAATAAGGTGAAGTAACCTTATTAATTCGCGTTATGGTATCCATATTACGTAATTCATTCTTCCGTGATAATTGCACGATTATTATACTACCGGAATTATGAAACACGATATTCCTCGATTTACACAAATAAAATAATGAAATTGCTAATTTAACCCTCTGCGCTTCGCGACATTTCCCGACATCTTTCCGCTATATTTTCAAAATCAATTCAAATGTATATACAATCAAAGTATACAGAATTACGTCTACAAATGAATTTATTTTACTCGTTATCGTAACGTTAAAAATATTATAAATTTTACGCATATTAGCCATATTGTTCATTCGTTAGTAATATTGTCACCGATGACCACCATCGCGTTCAACCTGCTAATATATTATGAGCCATGAAACAGTTGGCGCGAATAGGTAAAAGGATCGAAAATCCTGGTGTTAGTGTACGGTAGTACATATGTAGATATGTACATATGTAAGGAACACGTGCAGGAAGTTCTTGGGTTGGGTGCTCACGGAAATTCTTAGTCGCGGCGTGTTACTTATCGTCTGTTAGTCGGCTGACGCATATACATTATGGCAGATATGTGGGATATGTTTATTCTCGTGCTAACGATTAAGCGTATTGTCGGGTCGCGCGATGACATCTTTCTTTAAGAATGCTGTGTACCGAAGATATAATAGAATGTAATCCCTCTCACGACGTAGGTCGATTATTGCGCGTTGTAATCGCGGCTAGGACTTACATGCCGCCGGAAAAATCCTCTCTACGCCATTTTTATTTTACCTTGCAGAGGGATCTTGATCCTGTGCGATATTCAGGAGGCAACTTACACGATATATTCATATATACTGCGCGATTACAACGCGCATATTTTCTTGTATACTTAATTATTTTTAGAAATATCATCTTGACTTTTTATTTTATTAATGCCTGTGTTGGGGAGATTTTCTTGGCAGACTATTTTCGACAGTTTTCTGTCATTTCCGGAATTTGCTTAGTTTATTTTGGGTAATTTTCCTCAACTCTAGGTTTTTTCTACAATTATTTTGGACAGATTTGTGACATTTTCAACCTTTGCGAAACTATTTTAGAGAATTTTCCGTAATCTTTAGAGTTTGTGAACATTATTTGGATCAAAATTGACAGTTTCAGTTGATTAATTATTATTGAATAATATAGAATGACTAAATAATTACAATAAAAATGAATAATGTATGATTACCTACGATTAAAAATTCATCAGAAATGTTGTTCCAAAAAACATCAACTGGATAAATGTTCTCTCAAAGTATAACAGGTGCGCGATTTCACGAAATTTCGCGTACAGCGTTAAAACAAAAGGGAACAATTATGGATAATTATAAGATTGTCATTTAATTACGCACAAACATTTAGTCTTCAATTTTGCTCAATCACCCTATTCACCCAAATTACTTGTCAACCAGTCCATGTTTTTTACGATAATACCTGATTACGCCGGTAGTAAAATCAATTAGCGAATGTTTACCGATCGATGTCTGATTTGGCAACATATTTTATTCAAACAGTCCAAATAAAAAGCGCGGAGATTTTTCTCCACGTCATCGTTTACGATCACGTGCTTTTTTTATTGCTATAGCATTCCTGGAAGAAGGCATTTCCTGTATAATATATAAAATATAATCCGTATAATATAGAATCGATAACATATATAATCGAGAATCAAAATCCTACGTAAAACTTACTTTTGGTCAATTCGATTATATATGTCATAGATTATATATTAATTTCTTTTCTCCGCCTCCAATGTCAGTATGTGCCTTCTTCCTAGAATCCAACAATATATATTTTTAGTAATCTCCTCTGGAACTTCCTTCCCTATCAATAGAATTGCCGGGCTCTTATCGATCCAGAAAAATCGCCGGCTGGACATATAATTAGAATATCGTTGCGGAGTAACTCGAGTGGTATCGAAAAAAAATATTTCTTATCAGGCAAACATTCGCGTGTAAATATATACTCGTTTTGACAAAACCACCGTGCAAACACATGGCACTTTCTTATTTACAAGTGTAACAACAATTATACATACACGTATATACGTGTATGTAGAGCGAGGGAGGAAAGGGGTGGTCGATGGATTTTATCATATTTTCTAAAGTAATGTAAACGAGCAAGTATCGAAAATATTTAGAATGTAAATGAGATGGAACATCGTTGTGTTTGCGAGTACACGAAAATTACGAGTGTTTTAATTCGTGAACTGTTCGATTAACTCTTTAACCTTTTATCTGAGGAGTTCTTTCAAAAAATGTCATCACACAGGTATGTTATAAATTTCCCAGGTACCGTAAAAAAAATACCTTGAAAAATATGCGATTTTTGTGATATATTAGTTTTTGCATATCATTTCATGTGTTTCAATTGTATTAAAAATGGAAAGCCAATATATCGGCTCAAGGTATTTCTCGGAAAACCTACGAAACCGATATATCGGCTCTAAGGTAATAAAAGGGTTAAAAGTTTATCTTCCGCCGCGGAAGAGCTTCCGGAAGTCGGATTTGTGTGTGACATCTAGAAGGTCTTTCATCATGGTTGCCAAATTATTTTGGTGAAAATGACAAAACGGCGCTTCTCCTCTTCCCATCCACCCTTCGGAAACCCGATCGTATTTCTTTCCGGGTGATCCTTTAATGGATCCTCCACAAATTGCCCGTTTTTCGTGTGTGTAGTTTATTCGCGGAAATACCCTGATCCTTGAAAAACATTTTATAGGATTTTATAGTACGGTAGTTTCCCAAAAAATATTTTTATATCTTAAAAAAGTAATATCTAATAAAATTACAATATTTCCATATTCTTATCAAGTTTTAGATTTAAAGTTGATTAATATTTTATATTCAAGTTGGTAACATTTGATATTTAAGTTCAATAATATTTGATATTTATATTTGATACCGTTTCAGATATTTAATTGATGCCGCAATCAATTTTGGAATTCTATATTCAACATTTATTTATTATTATTCTTTGGTTTCATTTATTATTCATTTATTATTCTAGTAATTAATTAATTATCCTAGGATTTAGAATTTTCCACACTTTTCTGCTTCTAAATATGTTGCCATGCAAACAGCTTCCATGAAAACCACCTTAATTATCGAACCACCGAAACAAGGAAATTCCTTTGGCACACGATCAGTTTACAATTAGTTCGCCAATGAAAAGCGTTTCCTTCCGATACCTTTATTAGTTTCTCGATAAAGTGGAGAACAGAGGTACGCTTCGACCCATTAATTTAGGAAAACGCGGAGAAAAAGGTCACGCTCCTTTCTCCGGGTTTCGTGATAACGTCCGGTCGCGCGTAATGTCCCATCTATAAATCAACGTCCAACCTCGCCAATTCTTCGCGAGATAAAAGAATCCGCCAGCACTGCCGCGTCCGGATAACGCCTTGGAATTGTCGTGGAAATGTCACCCCAGAAACCCTTCCTTAAATCTGGACATTTCCTAATTGTCCAATTTCCTAATTCGTTGGGTACTTTTGCTAATTCGCCAATTCGTGCTGCCTGGTAAAATAATTAATCGCGATGTATATAAGAAATCCTTTATTACCTTATTATATTGCGGTAACATTTTTGCATAAATAGACCAAATATGAATTTTTATTTGATAGAATTTATTATATTTAAATTACATTTTTTAATATGGTTCAAGTAATAGTTCAGATTATTATGTTATTATGATATGAAAAATAGTTTCTAATATTTCTTGGTGAAAAGCGGTACAAAAATAATTGGGAAACCGTGATAACGAGCGATAACGATTAACACTGATTTATTAACGTATATGTTAATACGATAATCGAGTGATACTTTTAATGGTGACATCTTATCACTGGTAGACGATGCAGTGAGTTTACCGGGAAAATCGTTAGCTATTAATTATTAACGGTGCTCAGTCGCCTAATCTTGAAGCGGGCTATTCGCGGAATTTCCTAAATTATTTCGTCGCGAATCATCAACGATTGGTTTACCTCGAAATAACCGATTATAGTCTCCATTTTCTAAATCGAGCATCATTGAAACTACTTTGAGAACAATTTCGTTTAGATTTCCTTTATTATTGAACTATTAATTCTATTGATATTAACACGTTGAATTGATGCCAATATTAAAATATATCGCTAATATGTGTCAAACTTTCAATATTTTTATCTTTATAATAACGAAGTAAAGTAATTAATGTATCATAGAGCGCTTCAATAGTTACATCTTTACACGGTACATACATGATACGGATACGTATCGTGAGGTATCGTATAACACGCACTTCGTACCGGCACTAAATGTGTTAATATCAGACCGATCAAATTCTCATCGAATCCTAAAATATTAACATTAGAGTACAGATTTGAATCATCTTTTCCCAAATTCTCCATATAATATTTATCGGAGGTCCCGGCATTAATTATACAGGTCACAGTACAAATTAATCGACGCCATAATTCCTGGTGACAAGGAATCCACTTTGACCACTTGTCGTGTCCTATAAGGGGAACCTCGTCTTACCAAAATTGACTAAATGCTGCCTACTTTCCGTAGACTTAATAACTTCTGACACTTCCATCTCAACAGAACACTGTTGATAGCGTTTTAATTAAGGAGGAAATATAATAAACGCCAATATTATAAAAAAAATAAAAATAAGTGAGACTAGCCACAGCACTATTAGAAAGCACTCATATTAGGAGCACTAATAATAATAATTGATACCAGCCAAAACACATAAAATTGCATATTTATAATATTTAAAAATGAATTTAACACTCGCGATTAAAGATGAATTGTTAACACTAGAACTACCAAAAGGAGTCAAAATGACTTCTTCACCATTTTTAGTTAAATTATTCGAATATACCACAGCACATTGCTTGAGATTCGATGTACTCTTATTTTATATACAACATGCAAATAATTGAATCCATTAATGAACTTCAATCCTCCAGCCATAATTTGTATAAATAAATACGTGATCATAACTGAGTATACGTTCGGTAGTTCTAGTGTTATATTAACACATTCGCACCTGTGAGTCTTTAGATACGTTGCACTTCGGTCTGAAAATGTCTGACTACGTTTTCAAGTGAAGCAAGAATAGAAATCAAGATGAAAATAAGAAGTATCGAAGAGTATCGACGAATTTCCCACGAGGCTGATAGAAGTAACATAGTATCGCAGAAAGACGATGCAATTTTCTCGGCACGATCGTTTGTCCGACGTGTTGGAGTCCAGCCAGGCAGGCAACCAAAGAGTCGGCTACAAGGTGCGGCAGCAAGTGCCTCTAATTAAATGCAGAACCTCGTTCCGATGGGTATCACGAAGAAAAGGAAAAGCCGGTCGGATATGAGAACGAGGGAAACTGACTTGAAGCCAGCACGACGCACAGAACCGCAGGAAGTCTGCTTCGTGTCACGAATCTACCTTACACCTTCCTTTCTCTCTTCGTCTCTCTCTCTCTTCTTCTCCGTGAAGATCCTTACTTCGAAGGGGAGAACCTGTATATCTTCCTCTTCGTGTGTTGCTTTTCGCCCTTGAAGGCCCACCTTATAATAATATCCCCTTCCACTGGTTCGCATCTATCTACTGTTTCCTTTAAATTCCTTCTTTACACAGTTTTAGAGCGTACACTTATGCACGCGAATCTGCTATGACACTTTATTTCTTGCGTTATGTGGAAACTGTGTTCTAAGATCTGCGAAGTATATTTATCGTAGATAACTCGGGAAAAAAGGAATTGATCGATTTAATTACGAACGTTTTTATTAAATTTTTATTAATTCCGTCAAATAACGTTCCCCAACCACTTCGATATTCGGTTTGAGCCCGTCGTTTATGATAATTTATTCCCACGAATGAACACACATTTTTTCCTCCATCTTTGTCTCCTCCCCTCTTCGGAGAGTATCTGATTGTCAGATGACGTTACGAATCCTGGCCGTTTTTCTTGTACCGGAAATCGCCCGTTATTTCTACCGAAGTTCTCATCGTGTTCTGACACCCTCCACCAACCATCTGCGTGTCGAAGAAGTAGGAATCGTGAAAAAACGATCGAGGCCATCGTACTTTGACGTAGAAAAAATCTCGAAAAAAGAAAACGGAATTTTAAAGGAGACTCAGGACTCATCCAGCGAGGATTAACCAATCGGAGTTCGGCGGGTTATATTCGTGTATTTCACGTACGTTCTTCCGTGGGAAGGGTGAAGAGGAGCATCGCAAGTGGAGTAAATTTTTTAGCGACAAAATCGATCCTGCATACTGAATGTGATTATAATATTCATAGCACGTGTCTTACGGCTACTAACAGATTTAATGGAGTCAATAAAGATATCCGACTCGGATGGCGGAGGAGTTTTTATCCGTCTCCGTGCAAACTCACTATGTGAGTAACTTCGACCTCGACTATTTTCGGTGGTCCTCTTTCCTGCATTATGAAACGATGCAGACAGGACATGTATTGTTTTATCGCTTCTTCCGCGATCGATCCACGTATCTTGATTCCGTGGAGCAACACTTGGAATTATTTCTGAATATCGTGTACACCGAGCGCGAATTGGGTCATCAGACGACACGCATTATTCTTTGAAAAGACAGAATTCGCGATTTTTCGCGATAGAAGTTGAAAAAAGATATTATTATTCTGGGATCTATGATCGTCCGTCGCCACGACTTTTAACAACCCGTCTGAGTATTTTTTGTAAAAAATATTTTCAGGGTACTTAAGGATGATTTGGGTCTAATTACCTCTCGTTGTGTCAGTCGCTTTTGGAAGACTTTTTGTCGGGGAGTTAAAAGGAAATATGATTATGTGCCCTATTAGTGGAATAATTTTAAATGCATTGGGTGCATCGTTTTCGGATCTTTTTATTAGATATTTTCAACACGAAGTTCATCAAAGGTTCAGCAATTTTGAAATTATATAAATCCATATCAAGTTGCAATTCCAAGCTTGGAAAGTGATAGAGGCATAATGATTAAAAAATAATAATAAACACACACATATTTGTACTTAAATCGTGGTACAATTTATTCGGCCATATTTTATAGTCTTATATATTTATTACATATTTAAACCAGATGTAAGAAATATAAGATAAAAAATGGAAAGAAAACAGGTTAATAGAAAGGTGTTATTAACTCATCGATGACAGCATCGTCACCTTGGCGACACAAAATACTGGTTCATCCACCTCGAAACGAAAGCATCACATCACTCGGAATAAGAATCATTCAAATGACTGGAACGGTGTGTAAGAGCCGAGGTTGCTAGAAGAAAAAGCGTTTACGATTAGAGTCGTCTCGTTTAATCGGGCGGCAGGGAAGAAACGAAGGGAAGGAGAGAATCGTTTCGAGGACATCGCGAAAACGGCCACACGCGGTTTTGCCGTGTTTGGCGAGTTCGCGAGAGCTGTCAGAGAGCTCATGAAAACTGCAAGAGCTCTTCCCCCCTAAAGAGAATACGCGTGTCACCAGAAACAAACATGGTCACCGTGCTGAAGCTTACTGTCGGCATGGATTTACCTCATATATCCTTCGAGGAGAACTCTGCCACTTGGAAAACCCGAAGGTACTACTGGGTTCTAAAAACAAGGTACATGGGGACTTCATACTCGAAAAGTCCCTGGATAATATATTTTATTTAATATATAATATGTAATGTATAGGGAGTCGCACATGGAACAGGCGTCATATTTATACAAAAATATCTATTTACAGAAACATATTTGTTTCGATGTAAAAAAGTATAGGTAACTGAAAAGTATTTTACTTTGTACAATAACGGCAGCGAAGAAAAATTTCATTTCGGGTTATGTATCAAATAATTTTGATATCGTTGCAACTAGGAGATAATTACGTGGTTCATTTAATGAGACACACCTTTTATAATGCATATAATATTTAATATACTATATTTATTTATAATTCGTGGAAGATAAAAAATGCCAAGCGCCTTCTTTGGAAAACCCAGTAGTACCTGTGCATGTCATATAAGGATTCTAAAAGGTGACATTAAACCATTCACAACCAAATAGAGAAAATAATAGATTCGCATAAAAGAAATCTTGGAGCGCGAAGAAAGTGTCCCATATCGGTGAACTGAAGCCGGCGAATGAAATCGAACGTAATAAAATAACGATCCGAGGACTTCCGCGAGAGAGGCATATCGGTAAGCAGAAATGTCCGCGATACGATCCCTCGACGTGTAGGAAGAACTTTGTAAATTGGGTCGGCAGCAAGTACGTCACCAGATTACAGTGCTCTTTTACTCTTATTCCGAGTGGTGCGATCGGATTCTAACTATCTCACTCGCTCCACCTGCGATCTCGGTGGTTTCCACTCGCTCGCACTCGCTCGTGTTCGCCTAGACCCAGATGCAGGGCCGTCGCCAACCATATACATCATACATCTCCAAGAACGTTCGCGCTCTTTTTTAATACCTTTTCTCGGTTGATCGCTGCTCTCCGAACGTTCTTCGGTGCATCTTGTTTTCTTAACCCTTTTAGTACCTTAAAGCCGATATATCGGCTTTAAGGTTGTAATATAATTTAAAGACATTCAATTACGTGCCAAAATTAATAAGTACCAGGAAAAGTTATAAGGTACTATAAGCCTTAAATAACGCTTGTAATATTGTTAATTAAATCGTGTCCCTGTCACGTATTACAATGAATATAATTGATAATAATAATTATTAGGAACCAGTCGTTGTATCGCGGTCTAAAGACATAAAAAGCGATGTCGATTTATAGACATCGATAATGTTGTATCTATCGACATCGATCAACGTTCTGATTAAAAATACCATCGCCGACGACTTTCGACCTAAATCGGACGTAGACGGAACGGAACGTTGCGCAACGAGAAATAAAGTTTCCTAGGAATAGAGAAATAGAAGAGGATCTAGTCGATGGTAGAATGGTAGAATGGTAACGGACACGTCCCTGAGTGTAGGTTCTGTCGTTAGAGAGTGAAACGGTAGTAAGTAGTATGGTAGGAGCTAGTAGGGACTTCTCTCTTTTCCTCGGTCTATTCCTCTATTAGCATCAGCCGCGCGGCACGCCTGCTGGGGCCTTGACACAGTGCGTGTCAGGCATTGCATGCCGATAGCGGAAAGCGCAATCTATTTATCGAGGTTTATCGCCGATTTCGCGTTAGTGACTCTATACTGGGTGTCTGTCAATTGTATCGCGAATATTTCATCGATTTCCGCGTATTAATTAGTTGGAAAATATTCGTGAAGTTAAATAATGCACGGTGTTTTGAGTCACCTGGAAACGCACTTCTTTTAACCGGTGACTCGTATGTCTTTGATTTCGTCGAGTAATAATTTAGGGAATAATAATATTATGATTTGTCAATATCATAAGAGAAACATATTTGAAGAATTCATGAAAATATTCTTTCATCTAAATTTCGCTTTGAATTAAAGAAATACTGTAAATAATTGGTTAGGTTTTGGAACGTGATTAGGCGACGCTTTGAGTTACCACGAATTTTATTTATAATTTCATAATAATAATATTATAATACCCCAGGATTATAACGAAATAATAATCGAAGAATTCATATGAGTATTCTTCAATCTAAATTAATTTTAAATAAAAAAGATATTATATAAGTATTTTTTTTAGAAGGTGATTGGTGAACACCCTACTTGAGTCTAGCTTCGAAGCGTCTACATCGAAGTTTAGAATCAGAGA
Organism: Nysson spinosus; assembly: GCA_910591585.2. Lineage (NCBI taxonomy): Eukaryota > Metazoa > Arthropoda > Insecta > Hymenoptera > Crabronidae > Nysson > Nysson spinosus. The sequence continues at coordinate 2,218,604 of OU342843.1, read as the reverse complement.
CAGCTATTAATAATATCCCTTCGATTTACTTTGCACCACGGTAGATAAATGGTCTTCGTAACTTCCTAACACAACTAAACAAGTAGTTAGTATGCGTGATCCCACGTATCATCTGTAGACATGATACACCGAGAGATCTCCTTCTCAGTTTCTATCGCAACTCATTTCCCCCGCCGGCCTTCTGGAAACGGGATCAATGCACTCTCAGGAAATCTGATAACGTAATATTCAAGTGTGGCGTAACCTTTCGAAACCTATGATTTATCTCGTCGATCGATTGTACCTTTCGATCTCGTCTCTTGTCAACGTTGAACGTGGATTTCCTTCTAAACAGAAGTTCTCGTTGAATTTGCCTTCTTCGCGAAAGATGATTCCACGGTACTTCGAGATATTTCGATTCTCCTTTGATCTCGCGACAGAGTATCATTCCACGCATGCGTCTTCGGAGATCGTCGAAAATATTTAACCAGATTTGGATCAATTTATTTTGTAGGTCGATGATACCTTTTGACTCGAGATATTTTACATTCGCGTTTGGTCTTCCTCCTGATAAAAAAATGATTCGACACGTGTCTTCGATAATACTTCGCGATATTCTCGAGGAGAAGAGATATTTTTTATTCGTATTCCTTTTTTATTTGACTTTCATGAAGTTGTTCCGTTTGGCACCAACAAGTGGGTCATTCATTCCGTTCCAAATGGTTGCATATTTATCATTCAAACTATTAATCAAATTACCGATTTTCAACTTATCGACGAACAATATTTAATAATACAATGTAATAAGATCACGAATTAAATAGGAAATTGATTTTAACGTATCAAATATATTTCTGGAACATTTCGATCTTCAACCCCATTCGAATAAAACCACGTCTGATCGATACGACTTAATACTACTTACTTGCTCCTCCCTTTAAAAAGGATTATTATTCTACCGTGGAATCAGATAAGAATATAATTCCTAGGTTACGTAATTGGCCGTTGAATGCACAGAGGAACCAACGAAGTAGAGGCGCCAGGTTCCTAAGAACCGTAATATTTTCAACACGCCCACTTTATCGAATCAAGCGGCGATGACCTCTTCGATGACACAGGAATCGTTAGTTTAGCGCGAAATTACTGGCGGTTTATGGGAGGGCGGGGCATAACGCCACCGGTGACGTACCGCTTATCGGTAGATAATGATAATGCAATTATAAAGATGTATTTTTCCAGCGAAAGGCTTCCTCTTAATATTCCTCGTTTTGGACTACTATGCGAGTCCAATTACAAAGATTACCAAGCATTTCTTTGAATCGACAACGCACGTTGTATATTTATTTTTTTGTATTCTTCCTTTCGATACACTTGGAATTCGTTTCAAAATTGTTGTTATCGAATTTGAACTGTGTATTAATATTCTGATTATTAATTCTATTACGGAGAACTTTATTAAAACGGTCGAAAAATTATATTCGTACCGAATAATATATGAAAAAGAACTCGTATTCAACTTTCCATAAATAATACGAAGTAGTTGTGGGTTTGTAATTATTTAATCAATCGAATAGCCAGGTACATATATTTAATATATGTAATACATAATACTACATGATTAGAAAATAATATTAATATAATGGTAACGATATCACGACTTTCCACTCATAAACCATCCTCATCTACTCGAATCAATTTGAATACAACAATGAAAACTTAATTACAATTCCTCGAAACACACTTTCTACCTCGAGGCAACTAACTCCTACGATTTGCGCGGCGGATCAGATTCGATTATTCAAAGGTGTTTGTTTATTCTGGTATTGCAAAATCAGTGGGTCCACCGGGAAATCCTGGAGGATGATTCTCATCGGCGACCTAGTTTAACGTTCTGGGAAAAATGGCGGACGCCGGTGGTGGGGGAAGGTTTGGGTATTCGTAGGATAAGAATATTAAGGATCGAGGCTATACGATCCAGACTGCGGTCGAAAGATACGATAGAGCTGATTACTAATTCCTCCTGGCTATAAAATTCGTCGACATCGATCCTCATTTTCCCAGAACGACTAAGCAGTTACGCGTGATCCATCTTTCGCAACTTTTCGTCGCAAGGCTTCGTGCCACCATTCTCGACGGCGACCCACTTGACACGATTAAACTGCGGATCCAATAACTAGTCCGCCACGAGGAAGTCGATGCAGCGTATTCTTTTCGATTGGGACACTCTACTCTGCCCTCGAATCATTTATATTAAAATCTACCGAGTTTTTCGCAAGTTGTGTCGGAACCGTCATATTTTTATAGTATTTATTTGCTGAGAGATAAATATGAGTATCATATATTAAGTTGGCCAAGAAGTTCGTGCAGTTTTGATATATAAATTGAAACCGATTTTTATTCAATTCTGTATATTTTCTCGATTTTCATTAGTCAGTAATGTATTGTCTGTGTTCATATAATATAATACCACTTTTATATATATATAAAAATTCTTAAAAAAATATGACTGTCCTTTAAGTACTTGTTTTACCAGAAAATTGTTTTAGAAGTGTTGGTGTCAAGTAATGAAAGGATTATTATCAGAGCAATAAAAATCGTGGATTATATTAATCAATCACAAAATAGAATATACGAATATACAATATAATAGTATAATATATTACATAGAGAATACATTCGAGTACTCTATAGAAGTATACAGGAATTAAATCAATAATGGTAATCAGTGGGCAGTAATAAAGAGTATAATGAAATATTAATATGGATTGAGAAAGGACATATTAGGAAGAAGAAGTAAACCCTGATATCGGGTAATTAGCACGATTTCCAAGGCGCGCGATTTTTCCTCGTGGCAGAGACAAGGAAACGGAATTCGGCGTTACGCCATTCGAGGGGAAAAGAGATTACGATTTGCCGATGACGATAACGCCGAGAGAAGTTTCTTTCGTAAAAGAACTCTGCTCGGACATTCGCGAGCTGTTACTTCATTCTGCGCATTCCGGCTTGCGAAACCCATCGGGCAGTCGGCTTCTACTGTTTACGAACTTGGATACCCATACAACTCCCCCTTCGTCCTCCTCCTCCGTCGCCTGTATCTCGTATTTCCCTGGAAGATACAACTCTCGATTTTTATCACTCCCTCATTATCTCTTTCGACATTTTATTTTCCATTTACCTTGTCGCGCGAAGTACGGGCCATTGATATTTATTTGCGAGATCGAGGGCCGACTTATTTATGTAACGATCGCCTCGGTTACCGAATTATTACGTACACTTATTGGGAGGCGTCGTAATAACTTCATCGTTTATAATTCGCGTAAAACGAGAAGATTTTTTTTTTCGGTGTTATGGAATATTTTTTGTGAAGCTTTTTCAAGGTATTTTTGTTTGGTGAGGTGATAGTGGATGTAGAATTCGTGTAAGTTTGAGAGATTGAAAGTTTAGTGTTGCATTCTTAGAGATGATTTTATTTGGTTATCGTATGAGAAATTTCTTATTATTATTATTAAAATATCCAGAAATAAATATAAAAATTAATTCATATAAAATTAGCCAGAAGTAAACTAATATTCTCTATCGTCTCTTAAAAACTCGTGTATATTAAATATGTAGAATATAAAGTATATTTTATAGCAGTGTTTCCGTTCGAGTCACGTAATCATTAAATTAGTCGAAAATTAGTAGCCGAATAATTCAATTAGATTTTCAATTACATCAAACACGGATACAAGGAGTTTGCAAATCGTCGAACGTCTTTTCGAGATAACAATTCAAATTGCGATAAAAAATAGTGATCTCCATTATACTAATATTTTTATAGTGCACCATTTAATTTTAATCAATTTAAACGATTGCGGATTAAATGCATCCACAAAATATTTTACGGACATTTTTTGTTTCCAAACAAACTAACTTCGATATGTCCGTCGTATTATCGATACGATTGGCAATGCGTTATTAGCATTCATGAAAGTCCACGTGACGATCTAGACTCACTCAGACATGCTAATTCAGTTGGGAACTGAAACACAAACCATCCCGTGGTTTCTCATCCCCTTACAGCATGGTTTTCCACGCTTACAACGAACTCATGTAACTTTCACCGGGAAGAACTTGCTTGAAATTATCGTCGACCGAGCCACCCTGTGCACGTGTGTCTAAGTATTCCTTACACGATATTTCAACCCCTCCATACACACCTTAGTACTCACCCCCATATACACCTTCCTACGCGTACACCCCCGTTCATAACTATTCCTGCAACCCTCACTGGAAGAATAATTCTCTAGTAATTGTTTAATAGAAAGAATAATATTTCTGGATTCGAGATCCGAGGTGTACAATAATGATATATGATAGTAATTATCTAGTAGAGAAAATCATATTTCATAATTCGGGAAGTAAGGTTTACTTGAACCTGCACTTTTTTCAGTGCGGATTCTATGACCTTTAATAATTCTGTAATAATTATCCATAATAGTTATGCAAATTCTATAACCTACAATAATTGTATAATAATTGTCGGAAGAATTTATACTTCTCTAACTACGGATTCTCTAATCAGTAATAATTCTATAATAATTGTATAAGTCTTCGCATAAAAACTTCTGAGCGAAAGGGAGTTTGAAATAATGGCGATGACAAATAGTTTTGGACCGTAGTGTATATTCGGTGTGTCGTCGTAAAGGTGACGTTTAAAAGTGAAAGAGAAAAAAAAACATATATAACCGTAGAAAGTTTCCAGCCGACTATCTATCCCTAGTTAATAACGAAACTTACGCGACCCTTCCACCCAGAACCTTATCGATAATAAACGAGTCGAACGGTTCTACCTTTGATTTCGGCCGAACATCCGACGCCTCTGCAATTTATATGCCTCGACAGAGTGTCTTGTAACCGTCTTACTCAACTTTAATTAATTGCTATTACTCAACATTAATTATATACTTATTTTGAATCAGTTATAGATACAAATTTAATTGGAATTATTGGAGGTTGATGATGTACGTTTCGGTTCCCAAGATGAATTATAAAATGGTATTTTATTGGATGTGTATTGAAAGAAATCATTATGTGATAACAAAATGCTGTGGTGTTATGTGATAACAGACATATTTTATATGTGGAATAATACAATATTTAATATCTTAAGTAATCTAATACGTAACATTTTAAATCCTTTACAATACTTATGGTTTAATAATTTGAAGTGATCTGATAATAGAGATATTTTATATTCGAAATGATTTAATAATCGAATAATCGGCTAATCGGCTAATCTTATGAAATAATCGTCATAATTTCAGGCTTTCTCTTTAATCTTAACAAGTGTTCAAAATGCGTAGTAATTTAATGCAAATATATAATATTGCATATTAAATAGTATATAATATTATATATTATAATATAAATTGCATCAATAACGAAATGGAAACAATTTCACGGGCCATTATGCTAAACGAATGTAAATAGATAAAACAGTAGGTCAGTAATTTCCGTGACATTTTTTGGTGTCGTTTACTTTACGGTGACCAATGCGAGGTGGTTAAAAGGAGAGGAAACGAATTTATTGGTGCGCTTCCGAATGGTGTCTCCTTTGAAGGGTAACGGCACTAATGAGCTCCGCTAATTTAACTCTGCTAGCGTGAAGTGGAACAGCTTTAACCTTAACCTTATTCTCGGAATTTCATCTCTATGCAAATTCACATGAAATCGCGCGTACGCACGCGTACCATCGACACGCTGTTATTAAGCTGGCTTTAATCTTATTTTCAAACGCACCTTACGCGCTTCGCTCTACATCTTTTTAGCGAAACCGCGCATCGCGGATGGATATTAAATCGGTTCGTTTAATCGGCTCTACCGGCTTTTGCTCTCCGATTTATGCGAAAGGAAAATCGGAAAAGTATTATTCTACACTTAAGAATGTGTTATGATTTTTTAATATTATTGCAATCTAGAGTTTGATGTGGATGCATTTCAGTATTCAATTCAGTAGAATTAATAGAATCAAATAGAATTTTATATGGAATTTTTAACAGTATTTTCCACAAGCTTTTGATTGCAAGATATTAATATTTGAGACATTATTTCATCACTTCGATATTCCATATATTGAATATATGAAATAATATTCAGAAATCAGAATCAATATTCAAATATACAGAACATACAGAATATACAGAATTAACATTCCAAAATCAAAGAAGTCGAACATGTACTCATAAAATTCCAACTCAACCAATCACGAATTAACTACCACGTCCAACGAAGAGAGCCCGGACTCCACCCTCAGCCATCTTTAATTACCCCGTAACATCCAATAGCCATAAACGAAGTTGAGCAAAAAAGTGCGTCCTGCAAAAACTTAATCTCCGCTATTCGACATTACGATATAAGGGGTTCGATATTAATAAGAGGCGGCATGATAGGATATCGCGGATTTGATTATTTCGCGATTCGCTTCGCCTAACGAGAATGGAATCGAGTCGATGTCTCGGAAAGCGGATGCGCTGAATGTGTTCCGTGGCTTTAAATACACCGTGGAGGGTTTTGGGAAAGGGCGAGTGAAGGGGGACGGGGAACAGGAAACCCGTTCGAAACGTATCGCTTGATTCTCTCGATTCTTTCTTATTGGATGTGAAACGAGCACCGCCGGAGGGTTGTCGAGTGAGGTAGGACAAGGTGCCGAAAGACAAAAGCCCAGTCGATTGCGTGCCACCGTTCGAACGTATTTATTTTTTACCCTGCTTTGTGGCTTCCTTCCACGTTTTGCTTTTATCTGGTTACTTTAAAGATTTTGTAATTCGCGGTATTTATTTGCCCGGTCTTCTTTTGTGCGAATGATTAAGGGACTCACTTTGCGAAGGTTGAGGCTGAAGTTGCTGAAGGAGGTTGAAATTCAAGGGTTTTGTTTTTGCATCGGAATGTGTGATGCATAATTGTCGGGTGTTCCGTTCGGTCATATTTGATTTTGCTTGCCAGATGTTTTAGGGTGAAAACAATGTGACTTTGTTCTTGACTTGTTTTAATTAACGATTTTGCCGATTAGGTAAGAATATTATTGTTAATATGTGCTGTAAATAACGCGATCACCTCCTTGTTGTTTCTTATATCTTCGGGATTATTTCCTGCAGTTTCTTATGTTATTGAATTTATATAATTCCTTGGAATTATTTCTCACGATTTCTTGTATTATTACATTTATATAAGTTCTTCGAATTACATTCTATAGTTATCTGTGATATTAAAAACTTACGTAGTTTCTTGGAATTCTTTGCAGCATCGTATATCCTTAGAATCACTAATATACTCCCAAGTATTCCACCTGTATATTATAATACATTTAAAAAAAAATATCGAACAAAAGCTCGCTTCTTTCAAATTAATCGACGAAAAAGCGAATTCCAAGCCTAAAATATAGATTTAGTTGATTAAAATTCCTCCCTTAATAAAATAACTATCGAATTAGATAATAACACACCCACAACTTATCAGTTATCCGAAGATTCCAACGAAACCTTCCGCCCAGTTAAACTCTGTCGAAGATAGAAAGGGGGTTAACGGTAAAGGATTCGCTGAAATGGGGTAACTTAAGGAGACGAAAGGACAGAGGGTGGAAGGTGAAGGGTGGGTGGTGTATTCATGAATTCATATTTTGACTGTCAGTGGTGAGTCCCAGGTTAGGGGAAAGATCGATGGACAAGACGCAGACGTAAGAGAATCCAGAGGGGTTGGTTGGTGAGGTAGGCCAGGGTGGGAAGCAAGGGCGGATTGGACGAGAGGTAATGGCGTAGAAAAAATTCGTGACCCACTTTCAGGGACAAAGGAACACACGGTAAATGCGTGTCTACCTTTCTGTGAAAAATAATCTGATTACGTCCCATCGATAGTCATTTCCACCATAACCCATTTATTTATTCCCGAGCAGATACGTAACTCGTAATATTCGACCGAACAAAGTGCCTCTCGTTATTCCGACATGTAATTCAATTCGAATATTTATATTTTTTAATACGTCGAATCGGAAAATATGCGGAACAAATGACAAGTATTGTATTGATTTTAGCTGTGCGATTTTTTATTGAATATTCTGCTCGCGTTATAGTTTTGTAAATTAATGGCCGGATTTCGATGGCTCTGATTTAAACGAAACGAGAAATATCGAACTTGAACAATACAAAATTGTGAAAGGAAATTATAAATAATTGGAATTATTATAACAAATAAAGTGATTAAAAGGGAGGATATTCGGGGGAGGGGTGGAAAAATTGTAATCTTCCTAGGTGTATCTTGTAAAAAGGTAAAAAGGAAGGAAGAAGTTGGTAGGGGTTCGATGTTTTATCGTGAGAGAGTTTTCGAGGTTGTGTACCCCCGGCGAAGGGTGGCCCCTCTTAGGGTGGTCCTCGAAGGTCGTCTGGGGCGACCTTATCGATTCACCCCCGGCACCTCCTACACCTTACAGTTTTACGTGCCACCGTCTCTTGATTTACCTCGAACCATACCGGACAGCCAACATAATCTCTCTTTACTGATAAGGACGCCTGCTTTAACCCCCTCTTCCACCTCCCGATGAGCCTACTAAAATCCGGAACTTCGGAAAAATACATTTCAAAGTTTACTCTCTTTCTTGAATCTCTATTATCATTATTTGATGCCTCGTTTGATGATTTACTGTGATTTCGATTTTATTGTTAATATTGATAAGCACACTAATGTATTATAGCAAGTCTGATAAGAACAAAATTAATTTTTCATTTCCATCTTGATTCGCTGTTATTAATTACCTATGTGATACTTTCAAGAGAAAATATTTTATCGCCTCACTATAATATTTTCAATCTAATTTCTATAATGTGATAAAATAATTTGATTATTTTTCTTTTATTCCAAAAGTGATAATGGAGATTTAAGTTTTATATTATGTGTGTTAAATCTGCCATCATTTTATCATTATATATTAATACGATATTATTAATGTTATTAGTATCGTTTATAAAAAATATTACATAGAAATGAGAGCAGAAATATTCAAATGACCTACTGATAAGAACTACCCTTTATCGGTCCCCTTTAACGCATTTCATTAAACCCGTGCAAGTATCAGTGACACGTTATTTAACTAACATCATCGTGGAAGAATAACTCCTGGAGGTTGTTTCTCGCATCCACCCCCCGGCTTCATTATTTTTCAACCCTCCGTCCTTTCGTCCTTCGTCCTTCGTCCCCCCGGCCTCCGTGTCAAATATTTCAGAACCCCTACGGTTCTTCATCCAGTTGACTCCTATCGGTGCGTCATAATCGATTACGTGGATTTAAATAGATTTTCGAGGGCCGAGGGATGATTCGGGGATGAGTGTAGCCTTTAAAGGGCAGAACAGACTTTAACCCTCGAGGGTTCTTGCGTCATGGCGCTAGTTAAAATTCCGTATCGGAGTGGAAGTCTCGTTTTTCCCTCGCCACATTTTCTCCCGCTTTCGAATCACTGAGGTATTTACTTTTCGACTTTGAGTTTTCCTACGAATCACGATATATTTCCTCTTCTACTCAGATTGTTCCTTCGAATCACGATATATTTGTTTTCCAATTTTTATTTTTCCATCGAATCACGATATATTTATTTTTCACGTTTGATGTTTCCTTCGAATCACGAAATATTGGTTTTACGACTTAAACTTTTTCTTTCCAATCACGAAATATTTGCTTTTCAACTCAGATTATTTTCTTCGAAACAATTCGAGAATTATTGGCGCTTTAAAGTGTTTTAAGACTACATCTTTGAGCTTCCTACGCCTCAGTGGCTAAATAAAATATTACGATTGAATAAGTATATATAGAAATAATAAATTTAATATATAGAAATAATAAAATATAAGCTCACAACGATATAACAAAACGACACGAATCGAAAGAGAGTCACAAAGAGGAGAAAAGAAAACCGGGAGCGCCGAGTTGGAAAGATAAGAAGTAATGTATCTCAGACTTGCGAAAAGGGTCGTTAAAGTTTTACGCGTTCGACGTCAAAACGAAGAAGCTGAGGTCGTTGCTCGTGTCGCTCATTTTCAGTCGAAGCATAACAAACAAAGCCATCGGACGAATGCTTACCGGAAAGCGATATAAACTCCGCGATAGGTCGATAAAAAAAATTGCCGTCCAATACATGGATAAAAAAAGGTGAGGGTGGATGGAAAAATCGATGTTGCGAGGACGCGACATCCGGGGATTGAAAACACATCCCCCTAGTACCGTTTTTTCCCTGCAGATTACCGTCAAACACCATAAGCCTCCTGAAATCGAGTCCAGAATAACGAGTATGGGAACCAATCATCTTTCGAGATTATCCTCCTCCTTTTCGTCACTTCGGGCTGTATTGAAAAAAGGAATTAAAAAAAAGGTCTCCGCAAAGATATGGAAAATTCCTCGACGAAAATACCTAGTCGCGTTGGATCAAATTACCGAGGGGGCGGCGGGGGTCGGTGACGGTGGATGTTCCTTGAAATCGATAAATCCTTACTTAAGGAGCCTAGAAAAAGTGTGTTTTTTTGGGGTGAAAGAGATATTTCACGTACTATTTTCCACAGCTGCTCTTCGAAAGTAGTGGCCAGTATTTCTCTCGAGGGTACTTCCCTTTCGGTTCCTCCGTCCTCCTCGATGGTTTTCGGGGAATATTGGTAGCTCGGATATCCGAAGATCGTATTTTTTCAGTTAGACAGCTAAAGGGTTTAATAATATTATCTTTTTTCTCTTTGTTCCTAAAGCATTCGTGTTTGTCGACGCTATCCAAAATTCCGGGGGATTTTTGTAAACACACTGGTCAGTTTCTTTACTGATAATAAGTGTGTTTAATAAGCATTTCAATGCAGTATAAAAATATACAATTTTGGCATTGATATTTAAAAAGCACAAACATATATCGGAGATAAAAATTGTATCGAAATAAGTCGACGGATTTATTAATCTATTATTCCTTGGCCATAGTCGAATGTAAATAATAAAAAATCATAACAAAGGGATTAAATAATGTTAATGCTTCGAGACGATATGAGTAGACAGTATATCTCGAGAGGGTAACGTCGAGGAGGATCCGGACTGGTCGTCCTGATTGCCTGGTTTCGATTCGAGGATTCGAGGATTCGAGGGTGCGATATCGATGGATTTGGCCGGGGACGAGGTCGTCGTTGATCGATCTTGCTCCGGGAGAGCTTGCGACCTCTGAGAAGCTTCCTAAAAAACCGAAGGTCGAACCTTTCCTACCTTTTACCGTTTTGACTCGAAAAAGACCGTATTTCACCATCGCTCCTCCGCCATCGAATCTGTTCTATAATATCCTCCTTAAAGTACGAGTTGATTCGGTGCTCTCTTAGAAGCATTTCATTGGTAACACATTTAAATGATTCTATCATATAACACAACATATATCCTATACATTTTGAATATTTAAACATTTTATTTTATGTACACTGAATACTTGAGCCGTTTATTTTGAAATAAGTCCGTCACGTCCACCGCAATTATTAAGTAATACAATTATTTTCATTGGAAAATATGGTTCCTCTTGTAACAAACCTGGACGATCATAAGTACCAGGATCCCTTAGACTAACTGGGAGACATTTTCGAAAAATGTGTGCCCTAAAAGCAACGAGCTTTATGTGGTTAAGTTCGTAACCCGAAACCGTGCGATAATCAATCGGAATGGTAGCGGCGCGATGAGTTAGGTAAAAATTGTAATTGAATTGCGGCGAATCGCGAAAAGAGGATTGGGTTAAAGGGGCGATTTCGTGGGATAAAGAGTAACCGAGGCTCCGGATAGATCGATCGTGCTAGGATTCCGGAGAAGGTGACCTCTCGGAAGGTTGAAAGAGGACCTTCTCGAGGCCGTCGAGACGATGTAACATTATTTGAAGGCGGGCTTTACTTTCGCAACGGCACGGAATGCCGGGGGCGGTTCACGGGGGGGTGGGGGAGTGGGAGTGGGGGAGGAAAGCGTCTAGACTCATGGCACCCCTCTCCCTCACCCTTCCTTACAAATGAGGGTGTATTTTATCAGGAAACAGGCACCGCACGCACGCGTCCTTCGTTCCGCGGCACGTCTTTACGTATTAATCGAAAAAATTGCACGTAATCTCCGGTATGAATCGTAAACGACGAGCCTCGCCATTTCTCCCCAGAAACAACCCCCGTAACACCTCCCCTCCACCCTTCGTTACGACTGCCATCGATCTTCCTCCCTGTGCCAGACTTCCGTTTTTCTCGTCGTTAGACCACGATGTCTCGTGTGATTCTTCTTTGCGTCTTTTTCCTATCTTCCTTTTTGATATCGGGCATATTTTTTCGGAAAGAAAGTATGCCAAGAACGATGTGGATGTTGAAGGATTACGGTACTCCGAAAACTACATTTTTGCAGGGTAAAATATTTCTTTTGAAAATGTTCTATTACTATGAGTATTTGATGCCTTTTATTTCATAAGAAAAATGTCACAATTAATCAATCACTTTAATCGGTGGAATTAATAAAAAGAGTATCTCTACACTTTTGCTATCGGAGTCCCATAAAATATAGCAAGGTGGAAACGGTGGGGTGAAAAGCTTGGCGTTGAAGTTTCCCTCGATACCCAATTACACGGTTTCCATTCGTAGAAGAAGCAGAAGAAACAGATTCCGATCTGAAAAAAGTCGCCTTCTGAGATTATTATTTTCATCGTCCTAACACCGGGTCTTTCGCCTGCCAGATACGAGCGAAATTGTGTCGTTCCTCCTATCGTTCTTATTTCACTCTCACTTTCTCTCGTCTGCAGTCTTATATAGATATAGATAAGACCATGGAAGGGGTGGCTCGGGGGTTGGGTGTTGCCACGAGGAAATGGTCGCGAGAGAAACGGCTAGACTCCACCCGACTCTCGGGAAATGTGTGTACCAATTTTTTATTCCGTTCCTGGGTCTTCAGACATTTTAATGAACATCATAAATCATCGTTTTATAAACAATATCAAGATTTTCCTATATTTTATAGTATAATATATTATATATAGCAGTGCAAACAAACATCGTTCAGATTCTCAAACTTTACCTAATACATAATTAATACTTCGACTTAGATCAACCTTAGAACTACCAGCGATATATCATAGTAATTAAATAATATCAGAGATATCTGAACACTTCAACCCCCTCCAACAAGTACGATCCTCATAGTACTCCCAATATACGTGTATTTTGGTAAGAACGAATTTCACCTTCGAAAAATCATCCCCCGTCCCCGAGTTCTCCCAGGCGTCCCACCCCCGAATGCTGGAAATTGTGTCGTTCGCCCGATCATTCTCATTTCACTCTCGCTTTCACCCGTCTGCAGTGTTCTGTAGCGATAGACTGGATGAGGGTGCGGGGGTGGTGCGAGGGGCGGGGGAGGGGGGGGGACAGTCAGAAGGAAATGGTTGCAAGGAAAACGTCTAGACTCCGAGCTCTCGGTCCGGGGTGGTAATCGTAGATGGTGGCGATGGTAGTGGTGGATCTTGGTGGTGGTGGTGGTGGTTGTGCTCTCGAGGGGTCGAAGTTACGACTCCGTGGAGAAAGTTGCGTGAATGGGTCTCGGGGGGGGATGGCGGGGGTGGGAATCGTCGGTGGGAAAGTTGGGGAAGGTTGGAGAGGAATAGAAACCGGTTGGAAGAGAAAGATAGGAAGTAGAAACGGGAGGTTGGGAGAAGAGTGAAAGTCTTGACGTTCGATAAACCACCCCCTAGAGCCACGGCAAGGTCATGGCCGCGGCCTCCAGCCGACATCGACCACCCTGCTGATCCACCGTTCCACCCCCTGACCACCCACCCCCCTCTATCTCCATCTACACTGTCTCAGACGATTATTAGGACGATACGGAATCGTCGACGTCTTCGCCCCGACGGTTCCTCGCCATTTAAGTTTTCACCCTTCGTCGCCAGGGTCAAAGGTCACGGGAAAAATGGCTGGCTAAATGCCACCCCCTGCCACCTCCGCACTCCCTAGTGTTTTGATTCCTCGATGTCCCAGTCGACTCTTTAATAATGTGCTTGGAATGGAACTTATTTTTTAACCTTGCCGAAATTCGAAAATAATTATTGTACTCGGTTCGATCTTCAATTTGGTCCCTAATTTAATTGGCCTGTAAGTAATTGGATAAATGGCACCCCCTCGTGTTTCGATTCCGTGAAATTGTATCGGATCGCTCGTTGAGCAACTTCGTTTTTTAAGTGGAGTTTAATCTCGGTCGTTCGATTTCATTTTGGGCTCGATTTAAGTAAACAAACGGGACTTGGAGTCGAAGCATTGAGAGTTCATAACATTTATCTATATTTTATATCGACTTTCTAATTAAATTCTTAAATCACCGTTCACCCGCGCAAGCAAAATACGTCTCGCAGAATAAAGTAATAAATAGTAAAAGTATTTCACGAGCGCCGCCATATTACATCTTGTCGCGCAAGAAATAGAAACTTCGTTCTACTTCTCAAGCGCAACATCGCAGAATCTTTTACGCGTTTTCTAGAAATATAACTCATTATTAAGAGAGCCGAGTGATGTTTACAGCGCGACTCGTGTTACGGCAAAGTCACGCAGCATTCCGTTTTTCGGTTCGTTAGTAATGAAAGTAATTAGGGAACTTTCCGATTCGGAAATCTGATCTCAAGAAATCGAGCTCTTAATTCACTTGGCTTATCGTTTATTCATGTGTGCCACTTACAACATTCCAGGGTTTTTTAGGAAAGAAATATTTGCCGCAAAACATGTACTTAATAACTTTAATCAACTATGCTTAATATATTATATGATTATATAATAGTCGAAACTTATAAACTAATAATTACACTTTATAATTTACATTCTCATTAATTAAGGAAACGATTAATTCATAACACAACTTTGATAATTCGCTTCTCTTCCTCGAGAAGTCTCAGTCGCGTTTGACGCACCGCGATAAAGAAAGGCTTGGAATTTACCGCGAAAAAGCGTGAATGACGAAAGGGCCGCAAAATTACGACGAATCTCAGCTTCGTGTGATAACGATAACGGCACGCCTTATCTGCGGACTCGGACTTCTGCATACCTGTACGTATTCGTTCTCCCGGCTTCCGCTGTTTCAGGGCCTTATTGTAAATTCCCTGGCTGATAATTATCAGCTTCGCAATTATTATCAACAGGAAGCGGTGTTTAATATGTAAACAATTTCAAACCGGTTTGCTTGCCGAGAATTATTCAATTTTCATCAATTCAATGTGGCAATTCCTGCACTGTGGAAACAGTACTGCAAAAATATAACTTGCGATCCAAAGTGGTAAAAATATAAGTAAGGATAAATATTTCTGTTTCAGAAATTTATTATTATAATAAATACAATTGAACAAATAATACAATACAATATATAACCAATATAATAATGAAAATGCAACAAATGTTTTTGGGATACCTGAACTTCCGATTTTTTATAGATATAAATATAAATCGGACTATGTTGCTTGCGTAGGCAATTAATATTTAGAACATTTAATTCAAATTCCACGTAAGAATCTCACAGAAATTAGTACTTCTATCCTCTGTTTTTTATAAAATATTAGGTTGTCCAGAAAGTTCATGTCAATTTTTAGTAGTTTCGGCGAAAAACCTGAGAATTTCTGGGAGAATTAATGAATGATCTTCAAAAATGTTCGCGGCACTTCGGTTGAAAATCACTGTAATATACGGATATGAATATAAAGATTAAGAAGTAATTTATTAATTGAGATGAATATCCAAAGAATTTATAATAAATAGCATCGCTGGATCGAAGTTAAGGGCGCAAAAGAGAAGTGCAAGGTGTTTCCTCGTTTCCCATATTAAATCGTCAAGGGTGCATCTACGCGTGAACAGGTGCAAGGTGTCGTATGAACGGCTCGTTGCACAATCTCTCGAGCGCAGGAACGCGTATCCTAGGAGAAGGAGAGAGATAGCAATATATAGAGAGAATGTGTGCGAGAGAGAGGCCCGTTTTGCGTTCGGATTCCACCGAGTAGATTCTAGGTAGGTTGTAGTTGAGTACAGTGACTGATATCCATCGTTCCGGAGGCCGTCGGGGACCGTGAAACGCCGGAAGTCCAACGAGAAAATCAGACCCACGTACTCTAAGGTACTGGAAAAAAGGCGTACGGGGCCTTAGAAACGAAGTTGATAGTCCCATATATAATGTATACTATACAATTATATTTAAAAAGTAACGAGAATTAGTAGAATAATCACAATCGTAAAATCTGACTAACGGTCACTATATAAATTGTCCTTAGACGAAAATATAACATATAATATATAAAGTATAATGTATTAAATATAATGTATAAATAAGGAGATCAAAATTCCTTCGTCAGGAGTGTCTTCTTTCCAGGAGCCAACTGGAATCTAAGATGAAAGAGATAAATAAAAGCATATTTTTTAGTTTCATAAATATATGGATTTAGATGGGTCTTATTTTGTGAAATAGTTTTTCTGTGTTTTTTAGTTTATTAAGTATGAATAGTTATTGGGGATGTTTATTGTTATCTGTTGTTTATAGCGTTCGGTTTGATACGACAAATTTGAGATTTAGGAAGCCCCGGGTAATGATAAAACGTAATGTTTTTCCGTGGAAACTATGGCGGGATAAACTTAATTACGAACCTATAATAATGTGGGTTTTATTGGACAGTTACGATCACTTTGGGACGGAAAGAACCCGAACGCCTCCGAAGGATTAAATAAGACGGTTGGGTCATATTTAAAGCCGCCTTATTTTTTTAACATTTTATATGTCTCATTTACACTACGTCTTCCAAAGATCGACATTTCCACATCTCTGCAAACATCCCATTCTTTTTAAGTAATATAATTGCAAGTCTTCTAAAAAATTCCAAACTAGAATTATTCATTCCATACTCTTTGCACTTGATAATTAAACTCCTCATAAATGAATTAATTTATAAACAAATAAATGTCCTCTGATTCCAATATTTCAGTAATAAAAACATGAAGAAGAACGTAAGTGAAATTAGCTTCGCTTTATATTTTCGAAACGCAATTTATATCACTTCGAAAAACCGGCTCGTATATCAAGACA
Source organism: Nysson spinosus (assembly GCA_910591585.2). Classification (NCBI taxonomy): domain Eukaryota; kingdom Metazoa; phylum Arthropoda; class Insecta; order Hymenoptera; family Crabronidae; genus Nysson; species Nysson spinosus. The sequence continues at coordinate 2,201,534 of OU342843.1, read as the reverse complement.
GTCGAATTAGTGTTCGATAATCGCGATCTCGAAAGGCCGGCGATATGTCTTGCGAGCAGATCAAGCAGGAGGAAAATGAACCTCTCCGTGCTTCACCTCGATTACGCCTAATTGCGTAAACGAGCGAGGGAAGATCGACGAAACGTCTGCGGGGGTGTGTCCGCCGTCGAAACGATCGCAATAGTGGATGGTCCGGGGGTTGAAAGCGAGAGGGAGAGTGAATTGAGAGAGAAAGAGAAAGGACGTGGTCGGGGGTTAAAAGAGAGTAGGAGATTGCGGTTCAAGGATATAAGAGAGAGAAACAGGGGTGGTTTTAGGGACGGAAGAGAAGGGGGGATGGTTTGGGGCGGACTGGTTTGTGGTTTCGTGGATGACCTTGACCGTGGTGGATCGATCAACCGGCGAAACCCGGCAGTCGCCATGGCTACGAAGGGTCTTCTACCTCCATCTCTCTACGTCGCGAAAATTCCACCCGAATTCCACCCTTCGCGAAATCTTTCCGCTCCCTTTTTCATCTTCTCTCGCCTGATGCCTCCCGGAGGCATATCCACTATATATCCTCCGGTGTTTTGATATTCGACGAAACCATCTCGCGAAATCTCCGTCTTCGAATCACCCTTCTTAATTAACTGGAATTAACTGAAAGGAATAATTCATGTTTGCTCCTTTATTACGTAATTATATGGGCCGTTTATTTTTCAGTGGCCTAAGTTCATTTTTTAAAAAAAAGCTCAAGTTAACTTTTATAATAGTTGCACAAAGCTATATAAATACAGAAAAGACTTATATGTCCCACAATGTTTTATATCACAAGATTCGAATTTTTATTGCACTTTTTATGAATTTTATTACAATATTCTGGTATTAAGTCCATGTTCCAAACGCTAAACGCCCGAGCATTAAAATTTGAAAGGCGTTATCGCCATTATTATTATCACTTCGAATGATATAACGTGTCCCACTCAAGGATGAAATCCGTATCGTTCGTAGTGACATATGAAAATAATATTTCCAGTCTAAGGTTACGCGTTAACGTTATGAGCGCGTAATGTATAATGTAACGACGAAGTTGATTCCCTAAAAAGAAAAGAGAGACAGAAAATTGTTTTCGACGATAGTCGATCGATCTGCACCGTACATCCTCTCTGATTCGCGGATAGTAAGTAGTACGATCGATCAATTAGTCAGACGTCTCTCGGCTAAGTCCGCTTCTACTGATCTCGAATATACACTGCTCTTCAAAAGTACTGTACATCCAATTCCCCTTTAATTTACATCGTTTTATTAAATTCTTGTACAAAGTGTTCGGGTAAAAAAACAGAATTGGGTACACTTGCGAAATGGCATTGTTCTGAATTACTTCGATACGTGGAAGTTTTTGGAAAAAACGATTTTTGTATGTGAAAAATATATTTCGAATATATGACGTTCACTGAATATAATATATTCTGAGGTATTACGTGGCATATTATATATAATATTATTATTTGTATGCTGTGCGATATCTTACAATATATTAATATTATAGTAAACAAATTTAAAAATTTATAATAATATATTAACATTTTGCTCTCGGAGGCGATTCTCAGTCGCCACTCAGGTTATTGCGGCAACTCGAGTAGCATCTGAGAGACGACATTAAGATTTTCTTCAGTTATATTTTGTTGTTAGATGTTAAATCACCGATAACTGGATGTCAATTTTGATGTCGCATCTCAGTCGCCATTCGAATTGCCACGATAAATTGAATGGCTACTCAAAGTCGCCTCTCGACTATCTTTTTTCGTGGAATATCGGTAAAAGAAACGAGGCGGTCCGATAGACGGCTTAAAGGCTCGAGAAAATTCAGTTCGATCGTCTGGCGTAGCAGCTGCGACAAAAAGTAATGCCTTGGATTTCTCGCCTAACCTACCTTAACAGGTTAGGGTGGCGGGAAAATGAGGAGAGGTTGGGTGTCATAGACAGCCAGACCTGACATACATCATTTATTACTGTTTAATGCCTCGTCTGAGCCATTCCGTAATATCTACTTAATTGAATATAACACGAGAACTTCGGTTCAAAGAACCCTCGTCGATGCTTTTAAAATAACTTCGAAAGGAAATCAGTTCCGACTCTCAAACCGCGAATCCTTTCCTCTTTTTTCCTGTTTTATTGATATCAAACGAGCTCCGATAACGGCGTAATCTCGGCAAACAGTGGAAGGATATAACCTCCGTATAACGCGTTGAAATTCGTCACGCGAGAGATCGCCGGTTGACATACCTCGGATGGGAGAAAAAAAAAGCAGCGAATGTTTAAAATTCTTGAAACCAAGTAAAACGTCGGGTGTACGACACGCAATCTAATGTAAATATCGTATTTTAGTCAGCCGCGATTGTAAACGACTGATTTAATATCATTGCATAAACGTAGATCCACAGATTACGCGAGTCGTGTTACGTTAATAAATAATCGCTGTTTATTTATAGCGCGTGGGTTGTTTTAATACCCGACACGATAAACAATCGGGGTCGATATATTAACCGTATTAATTGATCAAATTAATTCGATCAAATAACACATACGTACATCGACTTCGACGAGTAATCCGCTTGCCGATAATTATTAATTGCGATACCAATCACCTGCCGCTTTGACATTTCTAACAATATCCATCATTTTATACAGACAATAATGTATAATTAAAAACGAATAATAAATCTGATTCATAGTTCGAGTGTCTCTTAAAAAATATTTGAATGCCGGACAAATACTTTGAGACACAATAAATATGAATTCAATACATTAATTCCTTTATTTCGGATATTAGAAATTAATCCAGAATTAAGGCGATCTAAAGTATTGAGTCCAGTCGTAACTTCCGTTTTTCAACATAAACTTTATTTGTCAATGAAATAAACTACAATGGACTTTAATCCAATATATTCGTCGCCATTATTAATAACTTCTTGCCATTTTCGAGGCAACCTGTCGATTCCCCTTGCGTTAAAGTCTGACGGGTTTGAATTAAAAAAAAAGAAAACCCTTGGACAAACGGATCCTATTTATGACTCGATTCAATAATTCCTTTTAATTATTCAGTCGAATATCGCGAAACTATTCCCCGCGTAATGTCGTAAGTCTGGCTCGCAATTGATTCCGAATATTTGTTCCCGAAGTCATGGTCGAACGAAGAAAAAAAAAAGAAGTAATCGGAATAACGGCGTAATTTTCCCGATGATACTCGAGCCTCGGTGAACCTATCAAAAGGACATCAGGAGGTAACCGTTCGCGTTTCTGTGTCCCGGTACGACGATAGCAAACAAAGTGTAGGTGACCCGAAGGGTGGTTCGAGGGGTTGGCAGAGTGTGGAGGGGATCGAGAAACGTAGGAGGAGAGGAGAAAGCGGGAGAGAAAGTGAGGGGTGATCTCGAGGACGTACTAGAAAGGAAAGGGAAAGGGGACGAAGGGTGTAGGACGTGGTAAAGGGGCAAGGAGGGCGAGAAGGGTGAACATATCCGGGAGGTTAGGTAGACGGGGAGAAAGTGAGAGAAAGGGAGAGGAAAGAGAGAGGGTCACTCGGAGGGTTGTATAGGTAGGTTCAAGGACGACCACGCCCTGTCTGCCGTATTCCACCCTCTCCATCCCACCCCGGTAACCCCCTCCCGATGCCCTCTACGCAGTTCGCAAACCGCCTGGAAACAACCCCTAAATTTCAGGGCCGCGTCCTCCAGCCGGTAAAGGACCTCCTAGTTTCGCGGATTATTCGTGCGTGAACTTTTTATGCCACCCACCCTCACCCCCTGGCTTCCTTCCTTCCTTCCTTGACCACCAATCTCCGATGCATTCTTCGGCCGATTATGATTACGGGGCTCCATGAAGTAGATTGCTTTAATGGGGGTGGAAGGAATTATTGTTCCGGGGGTTGTTTGTGAGGGTGGGTTTTAAAGGAACTCGCATTCGTTGTACACTCTTTGGCCAATCACAATTACGCTACTCCACGGAACGGGTTACTTTGAGAGGGTGAAACATGTCATTGTTTCAGGGACTGTTTATAAGGGTTGTTTTATTGGACTCATGTTTGCGGCGCATTTTTTAAGTGACTGTAATCGACATTCTTAAAGATACGAAATGCATTATTTGAACCGATGGCAGATGATCAACTTTCGCTGGAATTACTGTTCCACCTTCTTTTTGTCAAACAGACTTTCCTTCGTGGAAGTAGAACTTTCTAAAAATTCACTTCGCGGGAATCGTGATTGCGAAAATGATTTTGCGCTGGTTCTAAGATGGACTCGAATTTCACTTGATTCGTTGCCCCGATATTTGTGGTCTTTTAATACTAGAACCACCGAACATGCACACTTATGTTTATATATTTACTTATATACAAATTATGTCTGGAGGCTTTAAGTTAATTAATGAATTCAATTAATCGCGTTGTAAAAATCGCAAATAAAAGTATATAAAATCTTCAAGAATTCGCCGTGGTGTCTTCGAATAATTTAACTAAAAATGGCAGACGAGTCATTTTGACCCCTTTGGTAGTTCTAGTGTTAACACGTGCTACATTGAAATCGTGTTCCAACACCGTGTTATACGAGGGTGTCCTGTATTAATACGAGCTTAGAGACAGTTGACTATAAGAAGGTCATTGACGCTTCTTGGCAGCTGCATCGGACTTCCGCGAATTCTTCGCGCTGCGTATATCGTGTGTGCAGCACGTGTGCAGGTACTGCGGTGCATCGATGCACGTGCGACACTTACATAAAATTCGAACTGTTTTATGACGATTAACACTTTGAAGACTGCCGGATGGAAATCCGTGTTATACGATACCTGGTGATACGTATTTGTAACATAGATATATGACATCCAAAAGTAAAACGAAACTTAAGTGCTCCGTGATGTGTTAGTTAGTTTACATTGCTATGGAAAGATTAAATTAAATTTAGATTGAATATATTGATTTTAGAAATGTTAGTAATATTTGCATTGTCGGCAGTCAAGGTATTAATTGACATCTGTACAGCACGATGCACCGATGCATCAATGAGGGATATTAATATGTACGTATAATACCGATGTCCCCTAAAGAAAAACACGTTGGCCTTATCTCGGGTGCTCGACTACTGCTTCGTAAGTCACGGCGATAAGGCGAAATTATATTGTTGCATTGTAACCTCGTAGGAAGTAAACTCGCAGGAGATATATTTTTTTCGTTCCACTCGCCTGATACTCGCGCGGAGAAACGCCTTCCGCGGTGAAAACGCTTGATTGAGCAATCACTGCAATGTATATCACTCGATTGTTTATGTCATTCGTTTCGCCACGGAATTCTTTGAGTATTATTTATTATGATATTCTTATGCATTCGGAAATCGTCAAAAATTGGAAGTCGTCAATTTCGCTCCTAGATGGTCCAAATCGATGGTATATGATGCCTAATGATGTTCTAGGACCATTTTTGGTCGAAAGAAGTGGATTAAAAATTGTTTTTGAGCAGAAAAGGGGTCGACTCAAAATCGCAAAAATGTGAAGGGGTACACCTTCAAAAATTGTCAAAAAATCAAAGTCGCCAAAATCACTTCTAGATGACCCAAATCGATGGTAAATGATGTATAAACATATTCTAGGACGATTTCTGGTCGAAAGAAGTGGTTAAAAAATTTTTATTGGTCAAAAACGGGTCGAATCCAAGTCAAAAAATGTGAAGGGGTACACCTTCAAAAATTGTCAAAATTTCAAAGTCGCCAATTTCGCTCCTAAGTGGCCTAAATCGATGGTATATGATGCCTAATGATGTTCTAGGACCGATTTGGGTCGAAAGAAGTGGTTTAAAAATTTTTTTCGCTCAAAAATGGGTCGACCGAAAATCGCAAAAATGTCAAGGGGTATATCTTCAAAAATTGTCAAAAATTGAAAGTCCCCAAAATAAATTCTAGACGGCCCAAATCGATGGTATATGATGTATAAACATATTCTAGGACGATTTCTGGTCGAAAGAAGCGGTTAAAATATTTTTATTGGTCAAAAATGGGTCGATCCAAAATCGCAAAAATGTGAAGGGGTATACCTTCAAAAATTGTCAAAAAATGAAAGTCGCCAAAATCACTTCTAGATGACCCAAATCGATGGTAAATGATGTATAAACATATTCTAGGATGATTTCTGGTCGAAAGAAGCGGTTAAAAAATTTTTATTGGTCAAAAATGGGTCGATCCAAAATCGAAAAAATGTAAAGGGGTACACCTTCAAAAATTGTCAAAAAATGAAAGTCGCCAAAATCACTTCTAGATGACCCAAATCGATGGTAAATGATGTATAAACATATTCTAGGACGATTTCTGTTCGAAAGAAGTGGTTAAAAAATTTTTATTGGTCAAAAACGGGTCGAATCCAAGTCAAAAAATGTGAAGGGGTATACCTTCAAAAATGGTCAAAAAATCAAAGTCGCCAATTTCGTTCCTAAGTGGCCTAAATCGATGGTAGATGATACCTAAACATGATCTAGAACCATTGTAGGTAGAGACAAGTGCATTAAACTAATATAAGATGTAACATTTCGATGATAATACTTTGGTCACCGATATCTATCTTATGTAAACGGATTTTTTTTCCAAAACTCGGATTCAGCATCGGTCCTCCTCCACGCATAACGTGTTGCAGTAACTCGAGATAAACCGCACTTGTTTTTTGGGAAGAGTCTAATTCCGTCATACTTCCTGTTTGCGCTCGTTATCTGTCCGAGATGACTCTTATCGTAACTGATATCGCGGAGGTTTAATTTTTTCCTTCTACCTAGTAAGTGTAACAGACTAACGTCCGTTCCGGAATAGTGATATTACATATTTCTATTAGTCTTCCTGTATCATTCTTATTTAGTCTTCTTGTTGCCAACCCAAAACCTTCATAAATATCTAACAAAATCCAGCGAGATTTTTGGACCCCGTTTTTATCCCAAGACGAAGATAAGCATCGTATTTGCTCATCTTAAAACATTAATTTATATCCGACCTTTTGGTTCTACAAAATTACACCCTCGCAAATATTAATGATCTCGGTTTCTATGTCGATTTTCAGAAATATTCACGAAAAATAAATATTACGTAATTACTCAGTACATTATTAAATAAATCGATACCTTTAAGGATGCCACTAAGAATGATCCATATCTACTTCTCATTTATACAAACCTATAAATAATATAATAATACATTATAATATTATTATATACAAGAAGTAGACAGATTCCTTTCTTACACGTTACATATTATTCAGTACAATTATAATTACATCATATTCCCAAATACACCATATTATTTAATGCATTACAAAATTGCAAGAAATGTCCAACAAACACCTCATCACGGTGTTCCACAAAAATCCAGACTTATAAGACACCAGACATTTATTGAATAAAGTACTGAATACCAATCAGTGAATTAAGAAATCCGTGCGTTGAATTCGCATTAAAATCATCGTAAAAGAGTCTTCCTTTTTACGGTTTCGGCTATTAAAGATCGGATGTTCGTATATTCGCGCGGGTATCTCCGCGAATATATATAAAGTGCATCGCCGAGGGCTGACCTTCGACCTCAGATAGGTGCCACGGCCATTATCGCTACTTCCAACACTCGAAACTACGGGAAAAGAGAAAGAGATCCGCGGCGGGGTGGTGCGGGGGGGTCGTGGGGGTACGATATTATATTAAAACGATTAAGTAGAGGTCCAAATAACCGAGGAAAAAAAAACATTGCTCGATAGTGTCGGATAAAAGAGGATCGTATGCCGCGCTAAGACGTCTATTACAACTTCGGTGATTAAAAGAAATTCTTCAGTTTATTCTCTCCATCTTTGCAGATTTTTGGTCGTTATTAATTTTCTTATTAATTCGGAAGCGATTGTAAATCAATTTTTATTTATACGGAGAGTAATTTTCAGTGCTTTGAAGAATGTTCGATGTGAAATTAATAATTTCGATCGGCGCTGCCAAGTTAATAATAAAATCTACCAGTTTCTGTATTTATTTACTTGACTTTTTAACGTTGAAATTTCATCGCTGGTGAATTATTTTATGAAGTACATTAATTGGGATTAATATAAATCACTAACGAATGATATATCTTTTTTAATTATTATTATCATATTACTATTATCTTCATAAAAATCCTCAATTATTATGAGTCTCCATTAAATTGAAAATCCAATTACAATAATTTGTACAAATTCAAAATTCTCCATCGTAATGTATTAAATAATGAATAATCATTATTATCATTATTTCCACCCTCCTTCGAACCCCCTCTTCGTCACTCCGGATCCAAAGTAAATCTTATTGTTAGTAGAAAACTGCGTAGAAGAGCGAAATGATTCTCATAACACGCACCGGGATTTTGAATAATTCCTGAATGTACTTCGCACATATCATTATCCCCAAATTATAGCCCCCATTTACCCTTATCACCAACAGCCGTCCCGGTATCTTACAAACGAAACCAGATATAAATTCAACCGCTGTGCCGAGATTCACGGAGATGAACGGAGATATTCGCCTGGCTTGTACACTCAACCGCAATGATTCTGCGTATCGAAACACCCAAAGTGTGTATGGCATTTAATCATTTCATAATTTAATCACTTGATTATTTATACTGAGATGGTGAATATTCAGTAAATATTCGGCACATATTTCTTACCTGATAGCAGTATGGCTAAAAGTAATCGACTAGAGATAATTGTATTATCATCAAATGAATTCTGAATTCTTCTCGGATAAACTTTATTCGAATATTGTTACACAAGTTGGCAATGTTTATAATTTCCTCGAATACCATAGAAACATGGTGAATATTCTGCATTCCGTGATCATTGCGAGAGAGTGTACGAGACACATCACAAATATCTGGTCTCTCGGGGTCCCCCAGCGGAGGGTACGAGGGGGCCTCAGTGGCGTAGAGTGGGGGGTACACCGGTGGGATACGGCATCGGATACACCATGGGAGAAGCATCGATCCGGATCTTCGTGAATCTTTCAGCGAAATTACATCGCTGGCTCGTAAACTTGAGGATGTAGCCACGCAGCCAGCTCCGTGGAAGGTTTGTAAGCGCGTTTGCAAGTCGAGCGGTCTGCTCAACGCCAGGAAGATCTATGTGCAGCTAAGGAAAGAAGGGGGGCCCCATCCAGTTTCCTCGGGCACGATCGAATAAGATGAAGAGAAACGGAGAAACGTGTCGAGTCGAAAGTTGGAGTGAGGAAGAGAGATAGAGATACGGTTGAAGAGGAGGATTGAGAGAGAAAAAGATAGTAGATGGTTCGCGGGGCGGGACCCTGACCCTCGACAAACCTCCCCTTTCGCGCCCTTCTCTTCTTCACCGTATTCCACCGACTCTTCCTTCGAATTGCGTCAGAACTTCGTGCCAATTAACCGACGCCGACGCCGACGCCTCTCACGTACCACGAACCCTGCACGCATCATTTGCGAATTCTCGAACCCTCCGGGAAAGAAGTGATTGTTCTATGCTGTAATATGTTGACAGTAGAACTACCGAGAACATAGTCAGCCATATTGGTACCTTTACGTACACGTCCTTCATCGCTTAGCGTCTTTTTTTTTGGAGTACAGATTTGTGGAAAATGCGCGTAGTTTTGGCCGTCCAGCTATTTTAGAAGAACTATATTTTCCAATTAAAATGTTTGTATTACGTAATAACAATTAGACGTGGGCGAATATGTTAACGCTGCTCGTTAAAAATGGTTAAACATCAGGATAGACAACAAATAGAAATGATTCGGTTTAATAATGTTCACTGTGCAACAATAATCGATTCTCATATTTTTATTAATACTTCGGTAGTTCAGTGTTAAACGAAATTCTGTGCAATCGAAATCACGGTCATATTAAATGAACATAAATAATCTCATGCTCATAATAATCCAATAATATTTCACATTTTAATTGTGAAATTAATCAGCTTACAAGACTTGTTGCGTAGTTCGAGAAACATCTCGAAACACCCGAATTCTACAAGCCTCGGTAGACAATGGAGTAGCATCGTCGTGTATTACGTATTGTCTTGATTTCCTGTTTGATGTTACATCATCGTTATTGGTTCTAACCGTTCCTCTTTGTTAGGTCATTAAAAGTGTATCGTATTGCACAACCAGCCAGGACGGAAACCCGAGGGTTGTTTTCACAAAAGAAATCGATGGAATCAGTCTGAATATCCTAATATGTCGTAGGTTAATATGACCTTTTCGTTGGAGAGCCTTCGTTCGATTGGCCGAGCATTAATTACAGAAGACTAACCTTTTCGGTGTATTGCATACGGTAATTAAATTGCTTCGTGTAGCTGTACTTTCGTGGAACGCGTACGCCAGTGTTTCCTAGAACGATCGATGAAACTACCAAATCCTTGGCATACCTTAGATTGTTTCAAACAGATCATTTCACACGGAAAATCATTCCTCGATGACACAATACCACAACTAATGTCCTTAACCCTTCCAGTACCTTTTAAATGTTCCGGGTACCGTCCAAAAATATCTTGAATAATACGCGACTTTTGAGGTGTCTATTAATACGTGATGCGTGAGTTAATATTGAAGAACAAAAATTAATTGTTACTTTTTGTAACGTGTGCGAATTAAAGCTGCATCTTCGTTTAAATTGTTTTAATAGATTATATTATGTTTTGATAAAATATAAGATACTGAAAGGGGTAACAATAACAATTCAACGGCGTCAGACATTCTACGCCACCCCGGCTTCCCCGCAAAAAAATGGCGGCATAATAATCACTACACCGAAGACTTCGTATAAAAGATTCGTATCGGCGAACCATAACTCGTCTCCGATATCAGGTTCGTTCTCCTTCGTTCAGGTTCCCTCCTTCGTTCTCTTTCGTTCTCTCGCCAGCGATGCTGTAATCTACACCGTTTCCTCGTCCGACCGCTGATTGGACATCTCGAATGTGAAGACGTAAGAGGAGGTGAGAGAAAGGGAGACAGAGGGACACGGTGAAATGGTAGAAAGTAGAGGAAAGGAAAAGTGGATACCGATCTCAAGCAGGTGTCAGCTCGGTGGATAGAGCTTCTTCTAAGTACTTCGTCTTCTTCTATGTCCGAGGATTTAAGAAGTAATCGCGAGTGGAAGGAAGAGAGTAGAGGAGAGTAGAGGAGAGTAGAGGAGAGCGATGAGGAGGGGCGGAGGGGTGAGAGAAGGACGAACGAAATACCGGGGTTGGATTATTTTTTGCGAGGGTGGCCTCGATAGGACGTTCCTGACGAGGGTTGGCGTGCTCCTGGTATGGGATATAGAGGGCAAAGGGTGCGAAGGAGCCTCGTTTAACTTGATGTTGGTAGCAGTGTTGGTGTTGGTGGGGAAGCTGTTTGTCGGCGGAACGGATGTCTGGGTTGGGGTAGGACGCGCCCAGAAGGTCGTCCGGAGGACGAGGATCGGGGGTAGGTGTAGGTCAGCACCCACCTACGCATCTCGAATCGATATTCCTTCGATCTACGACTTACCCCCGGGCAGACACCTACGCCTTGCGAAAGCAACCACGCCTTGGTATAAAAAAAAAAGAAATCTACCCCAGACCTGTTCTTACGTCGACGATTTTCTCGGGACACCGCGACAGGATCAAGGAGACTGCTCCGTAACTCCAACGCTAAACAAATCTATAGGGATATGGCTCTTCTAATAGTGGTACCTTATTTCGTTCGTGGAACCTAACTGAAAACGTACTTCTTTCAGGATAGCATGGATACTTCGACTTCTGTCCGAACAGAGAATTATTCGCTTAACACTCTACACCCAAATTTTATTCGCTTCTAAAAGGAAATCGAATAATGGATATCTAATTAAACGCGATTCTAAAAAAGTAAAAATCGTAACGAAATTATTACTTAAACGCAACGAAAATGCTGACAATCATAGCGCATACTTTTACAATTATTATTTGAACGAACAAATTCGATGAAATTAAAGACACGGATAGACGATAAAACCTGGCCGACCAAAACTACCAATACTCCTTGAACTAGCTGGGAAACATTTTCCAAAATTTGTTTCACAGAAAACAGACGTTGAACTGTTAAAAGGACGTAAACCTACGATATTATTACACCCTGACATATTCAGATTGTGAAGATTTATTAATTAATAGTATCAGCAACATTAATTACGTTCAAGGTAATCCTCGTAAAGTAGGCTACCTAATTACACAACGATACTCGTTTCCGTGTTGAAGATATGGATGATCTAGAAAAATCACGTGACTAGTTTTTGTGTTCCTTTAGTTACCACTACCACACCCTCATCCAATATGCACGCATATTTGCTGGGATAAGAGCGTAAAGACGCTCACGTAACACGGTTTATGATTTATGTACGCGTACGTGGGTATAGCGGTATGGTGAACGAGGGAGGAGAGGCGCGATAATATAATCTCTCCACGGTGGTTTCATTGGTTTTCTGGGGAGCTTGTCGAAAAAGTATCGAGGTACGAGGGCCCGCGAAGGCGTTGTTCAATTAACTTCTAATCGTTCGTTGCACCAGCTCGCGATCGTAAAAGCGTCACGCGCTCGTAAAACCGTCAGCCGGTCATCCCTACGCAAAACAAGTACGCGCCATATGTATATTTGTCAGGTGCGCGCTCTTTTCCTCTCTGTCTTTCTCTCTCTACTTTATTTCTTTCTATCTCCGCCGATTTATAATATCTACGCCCACGATCTTCGATTTCCCCAAATGACACCCTGCCACGTAAAAATCAGTACTCTCGTGGCTTGCTTTTTGTACAGCCGAAGTGTACAGTACGCGTAAGCGACTCCGAAGTAGAGGACTCGCGGAAAAGGCGCTTCCGCGATTCGTGTTAACCCTCGCACTACGGACTATGCCGGAGTCAATTCTGACCCACACCGACATTCCAATACTATGCGGGGCCCTCACCGATATTGTACTAACATAGTGACACTCGTGCGAGCCAAGTTTCTCATCCATGTTGTACTCACAGTGACGGTCCCCCGAATTTTTTTCTTCTTTTTTATTTCTTATGCTGTTGTAATTGGGATTATGTTTAGTAAAAAATCGTAAATTATAAAAAATAAAATTTTTTTATTCATTCGCATCAGGATTACGAGCACAACGTAAGATTTTCTTCGTTTGTGTCGAATGTCAGCAATAAAAATAACAAAAAATGAAATTTTTGGTCGAATAAACTTATGAATTTACACACGTCTTTCTCCTTAAAATCTCTATGATAGACTGACTGGAAACCTTCCGAGCCCAGAAGAAGCAGGCACACGTACATTGTATGTTTATTCGACACAACATGTAGTGGTAGATAAGACGATGACACACACAACTTTGACATTGGATTGAATCGCTCGGGTCATTTTTGACTCCGGCACAGTATTGGGTGGGTTAATATAGCACGATTTTGGACCCAAAGACCCACTGGGTACTTCTCATAATTGTAGCTATAAATATTAATAAGTATGGGAAACCAAACAGGAAGACGCAAATATGATTTTCACAAGGAAATAGCAGTTTTCGTTTGTAGATGGTTCACGGAGAAAATCCCGCCACCGAGAACGATTTCCATCGATGTATGTCAAAGGTTTTCTTTATCCGCGACGAAGAAAGTCGACGAAGAAAAATGTACGGAATACTTTGTATTCCACTTGGAATACAATTTGAAGTTAAAGGAAAATTGATCCAAGTGTGACCCTAAAAAGTGAGGCAGAGAAAAGCAGTGGTATCAGGTAGATGCGAGATGCACAGTGCATCCTGATTTCATTCGAAAAAATCAAAACTAAATCTGACAAAAGGCAAGCAATAATTTGAAGATAAAGATGAATTGATATAAGTATGGCTCTAAAAAGAGAGGCAGAGAGAAGCAGTGATATCAGGTAGACGCAAGAGGCACAGTGCACCTCGGTGCAGTAGGACAAGGGTGGTGGTGGGAGGTGTGGGGAGGGTAGGGTGAACGGTATGGCAGAGGAGAGGAGAGGAAGGGTGCAGTGGAGAAGGGGAAGTTGCAGTAGGGGGCACTAAGAGTAGGAAAATTCAGGTCGCGCCTTGACATACTTGTACTTACCACGTGTATCGGCCGTCCGAGCGACTCGCGCATGCAACGCATCGCATGCGAGTTCCTCGATGCACCGACGCGACTGCACTCCCGCCAAATTCGCGAGCCGACCCGAACCCCGATACCTTCGTTTTCCTCGTTCCTGGTGGCAATCGACATTTATTTTGACTCGAGTATTCGTTCCAAGATCCGAGTTGACGTGATTTGGATTTCTGAACTCGAGTGTTGGTACGCAAAAATTCCGACGATTATTAATATATTATATTGTATTTGTTCTTTAAAGAACAAAATAATATTTCACAACATTAAGAGTAGTAATCGGAATAACAAGAATTTAGGGACGCTACGTGATTTATCAGGCATCTTTCGAACGCGAGATCAACTTCAAAATGATTAAAGTTATTAATTAAAGCATAAGTTAATTTCTTGGATATATGGATTCAAACACGAATCCACTACTCTCGTTTCCCAGAGAACTTTTCCGTCCACCATGTTTTCTGGCCTCTCGAGTGCTTTACCTTTAATAATTCCACGCTTAAATATATTGCCACGGAATACAGTTCCAATTCCATTGAACCGGTTATTATGTGAATATTATATGGTTTCGTAACCGTTCGTGTTTTGAAGCGAACTGTTTACACCATGGTGAAAGAGAGAGAAAGAGAAAGAGAGAACATTATGCAAATTGATGGCGATCGACTTTAAGTTACGATACTAGTCCGTTTCCTCGATCGACTCTATAGCTCGCATATTATGGTATAATATAGTCGGAATGTTAGAATTTGCATAATATTAATAATACTATATCTAGCTTGCATATATATGTGCCTCGACCAAGCTGAAGTTTCCTTGAATTCTTAAATACATATATTATATATATTACGTATATATAATAAGACAAAATTATAAGATTCCGTTGCGAATAGTCGGAATTTTATCATTTCCATAACATAAATAATAATTGATATATTATTATACCGATATCACAGACACCAACATATTTTGCATATCATATTATTTATACGACAAAACATTTTTCTGGTAATCCAATCGAGCGATATAATTAAATCGTATTTTTGGATAACTTGAAAACGAAGCATACAGTGTTTGTTGATTAGAAGTATGTTATCCACGAAATATCGGCGGTGCCATTAAACCAGTATGATTCTTAGGTAACTTCATTAATTCTGGCATTATCGCACAGTTACGAGTGTGCGGGGCATTACGAAGCCTCGTGATTTCGAGTCGATTCACTGATTCGACCCAATTTTCAGTATAATGTCGATACCCCGTTTAAAATGACAAATGCATCGCTACGACTTCTTTGTCCAATTCCAAGTAACCCTCTACAAACATACCTCGACATGTTTGCCGACTCGTTTCTTCCACGATTTCATCTAAATTCCAATTTTTACTACAATACTAATATTATTAGAATTAATTAGAGCAACTGGCATTAACATCGAAAAGTGTCGGTTTCGTTGGATTCCTGTCAGGAAAAGTGACGCAGCGCGCAGTGAATTGAACGGGGAAAGGCGAGAATCAAAGGATCCGCCATTCGCTCCCACTTACAAGTCATAGAAAAGGAAAGAAGCCCGGGAGGTGAAAAAAAACGGCATAGTTTCACTGTCCGCTCTTACAGCGCGCGGATTCACGCGACCTTAAGCCAACTTCTCACTATGGAATCCCCTTGGAGCGATGCCCGACATCGCTCCAAGATTTCTTTCCCTTTCCGAACTTTTATCGAATCCTACCGCGGAGTCTCGAAATATTCCAATTTAAAGGGCACCGCTATTTTCGATCACACTTCATATACGTCTTTGATATCCGAAGACAAACATACTTGATTTCATCCTAATACAATTATGAAGTATCAAACACGGAAATATATATCAGTATCATAGAAATATTAAAAATGAGAGATACAAAAGAGAAATGATAATGCATCAGTTTAGAAGTCGGAGGAAACCTCGAAGATATCGAAGAACGAGGAGCGCGAAGGAAAGAATGGCGCTCTCTGAAATCAGATATCCTACGAGCACAGATAAGAGATAAGGGGTCGAAGGTATCGCGAAAATAGGATAACGCAGGAGAAGAGCGATCGAAGTAGGAAAAGGAGGATAAACGAAGACGTGAGGCTGGGATTTTAAAGCGATGCAACGATGCAACGATGCAACGATGCAATGAGGCTTTGCCTCGTAGTCGGCTTATCTAGGCCAGGGCTAGCGTGGCGAACGAGCTCGCTTACTCGCCTGCCGCGACTATGCAACGTTGCACGTGCCTGCATATGCCTGCATATGTGCCTGCATCAATTACAAGCGCAAATCCCATGCGAGAGGAGAATCACGCACGCGTTATGGACCGAAATGTCGCCTAGAGAGTCTCGTGCTCCCGTACCTACCTACTTGGCACTATCCCCTTAAGTAGAACCATCCACACACTCGCGGGGACCAGACAAGTGGATCGAATACGAACGAGCCATGATCTCGATATCACTTTCGATTCGATACTGTATACAGTTCAGAACTTGGTAGTTGGCCATTCTTCGTATGGGAGCCAGGGGAATCCCAGGTGTAACGAATCTGAATCGTTTACTAGAGGATTCTGGACAGAAGGTGTCTTCAGTAATCGTAAAAATTTCAAAGTCGCCAATTTCGCTCCTAAGTGGCCTAAATCGATGGTATATGATGCCTAATGATGTTGTAGGACCGATTTGGGTCGAAAGAAGTGGTTTAAAAATTTGTTTCGCTCAAAAATGGGTCGAACCCAAATCGAAAAAATGTGAAGGGGTATACCTTCAAAAATTGTCAAAAATTGAAAGTCGCCAAAATAAATTCTAGACGGCCCAAATCGATGGTATATGATGTATAAACATATTCTAGGACGATTTCTGGTCGAAAGAAGCAGTTAAAAAATTTTTATTGGTCAAAAATGGGTCGATCCAAAATCGCAAAAATGTGAAGGGGTATACCTTCAAAAATTGTCAAAAATTGAAAGTCCCCAAAATAAATTCTAGACGGCCCAAATCGATGGTATATGATGTATAAACATATTCTAGGACGATTTCTGGTCGAAAGAAGCGGTTAAAAAATTTTTATTGGTCAAAAATGGGTCGATCCAAAATCGCAAAAATGTGAAGGGGTATACCTTCAAAAATTGTCAAAAATTGAAAGTCCCCAAAATAAATTCTAGACGGCCCAAATCGATGGTATATGATGTATAAACATATTCTAGGACGATTTCTGGTCGAAAGAAGCGGTTAAAAAATTTTTATTGGTCAAAAATGGGTCGATCCAAAATCGCAAAAATGTGAAGGGGTATACCTTCAAAAATTGTCAAAAATTGAAAGTCCCCAAAATAAATTCTAGACGGCCCAAATCGATGGTATATGATGTATAAACATATTCTAGGACGATTTCTGGTCGAAAGAAGCGGTTAAAAAATTTTTATTGGTCAAAAATGGGTCGATCCAAAATCGCAAAAATGTGAAGGGGTATACCTTCAAAAATTGTCAAAAATTGAAAGTCCCCAAAATAAATTCTAGACGGCCCAAATCGATGGTATATGATGTATAAACATATTCTAGGACGATTTCTGGTCGAAAGAAGCGGTTAAAAAATTTTTATTGGTCAAAAATGGGTCGATCCAAAATCGCAAAAATGTGAAGGGGTATACCTTCAAAAATTGTCAAAAATTGAAAGTCCCCAAAATAAATTCTAGACGGCCCAAATCGATGGTATATGATGTATAAACATATTCTAGGACGATTTCTGGTCGAAAGAAGCGGTTAAAAAATTTTTATTGGTCAAAAATGGGTCGATCCAAAATCGCAAAAATGTGAAGGGGTATACCTTCAAAAATTGTCAAAAAATGAAAGTCGCCAAAATCGCTCCTACATGGCCCAAATCGATGGTATATGATACCTAATGATGTTCTAGGACCGATTTGGGTCGAAAGAAGCGGTTTAAAAAATTTTTTGGTCAAAAAAGGGTCGTTCCAAGATCGAAAAAATGTGAAGGGGTATGCCTTCAAAAATTGTCAAAAAATCAAAGTCGCCAATTTCACTTCTAAGTGGCCTAAATCGATGGTAGATGATGTATAAACATATTCTAGGATGATTGTGGTTCGAAACAAGCGGATTACATTACTTTCCTGATCAAAGAAAGTTTCCTTCCAACGACAAATACAATCCAAACACATCGGTGATTTCTACTTGAAACCACTGTACTATAATAATTTGGATCTGGGCCAATAAGAAAATGTTCGACCGTCGAAAAACCACCATCCAACGGTGATTGTAAACATCGGCTCGATGAGTGGTACTATTGACAGTTCGGAGTCAAGGTGGTACTATTATGTGTCATTTATTTTAGTGTCATCCTAGAAAGTCTATGGCACACTGAATAATTTCTTACATCGTTCTTCCGGTTTTCCTATTTAGAACATCATCGAAGTTGATCTACGGTTTTGTACGATTGTTATTTTCGAGTGTTGGTGGTATAATGTTATGCAAAGAAACAACAACGATTTACGGCTTCGTTGGTATGCATGTTCTTAGCGGATTTTAATATCAAGTCGTCTGGTTGGTGTTTCCTTTTTATTTGTATTTTGCGCATCAGTTACGTAAGTCGAACTAAACGTTGCTTCGCGTTTATCTTTGAATTGTCGCTCGAGTTTATTGCCGGCGTTTTCGAGACAGCACGGAGTATCGCGTAACGGGATTTGTTTTAGAATCAAATTGATAACATAAGGTATGTTTTACGGCCAAAGCTTTGCGACTCGAGGGGGAAGATTATTATTTAACATCGCGTCTCTGAGCGTGTTTCACGAATTCGCTTCGATTAACCGCTTTATAAACAATCGCGATATTCAAGCAGGAAATATCATTGCCGTATCCACACAACAAGGAATACAAAAATTCTTATATCCATTATCAATACATAAAATACTAACATATTAAAATATGAAAGTTAAAATTCTTTTCTTATTATTGAACTTAAACACACTCGTTTAATTCGTTGGTATAAAAAGTTCACGATGAAACGACATCAAAAATTATAATATAAATATTAATATTATTTCATCGTCCTCGTCTTTAATAAAAGACAAAAATCAGAAATAAAAAGAAGGAAATGAAAATCCAGTGTCAGTGAGATGATAGAAAACGAGTTCAAATATTCAAATATAAATATGCGATATTAAATATGAATATTAAAATCTCTTCGTTATCGTCGTTAGAGTTGATACGTTCGTTGAATTCGTTGTTAAAAAAAAGAAACGCCGCGAGTTACTCCAATAAACAAATTTGTCGCACGATGCCCGATATAAAGAGAAGGAATAAAAAGATGGGAATTAAGAATATGGTGTTGGTGAGACGATAGGAAACGAGACATCGGTCAAGTCTCGTACGGATCGTCCGTCACACGTGCACACATGCACACATGCACACATGCACGTCCGATTAACAATCGACCCAGAACTCGAGCAGATAATAAAGTTCACTTACACCGTCCACTTCTACGTTGGTATCTTCTTTTTTAACACACCGTGCCACCGCGACTCAAATCGATCGGTAAATAAGAATCGTTATTTACAGTCCCATTGCTTTCCCGCTACTGTACACTCCACCGCGACGATTCTATCGCGAGTCTAACGAACCGTGGACTCTCGTCTTTTAACCCTTTACAGTCGAGAGGCGAATCAATTTATTGCGGCGATTCGAGTGGCGACTAAGAAGCGACATTCAAATTGACTCCAGTTGCCGGTGATTTAATGTGTGATACAGTGACAAAATATAACTGGAGACAATCTTAATGTCGTCCTATAAGATTTTTTAGTTAACAGGTTTTAGAATATTTTTCAAGGAAAATTCTACTTTAATTTCTATATCGAGGCTCATCATTTTTGAACCTTTTAAAGGTCAAAATTCCTGACTCTTACGATAGATAATGCATAATAATGATTGATATAAGGATAATCACAGTGAATAATTGGAATCGTTCATAATTTGGATCGGTAGATCATTTTTCTGTGTCAGAGTCATTGCGAGAGAGTGTACACACGGAGTGCAAACCCGGTAACTAGAGCTCGATGCAGGAAATAAAACCTGAGTCACTTTTAACTGGCCAGCATGACGCACCCACGGTATGACAACCACTGTGACACAAATCAAGAGTATTTTTACGTCAACCAAGAGAGTTCTCCGTCCATCTTGGAAGCCTGAAAGATTCCTTTTATCGCGACCCCGCTCTTCCTTTCCTTTCGGTGATTACAAAGTGCAGCACTTCGTGACGATTACTTTCTCGACAATTCTAGTCTGCGGTTCGGCGTTGGTGACGTCATTATTCGAAGGTTGAATGACGAGGAAGGTATATTTATGAAATAATTAACAGTGCATTTTATCCGCGAAATATTTGGTTCGAAGGCGCCGTTACATTGTGATTCTTAAAGTATCAATGATATACATATCGTAGAATAGCACATCGATGTGTCAATATATCACAGACCCCCTCAAATTGCTATAATAATATAGCAATTTGTATATTGCATTATATTATACATAATAATGTAGCATTTTATATTGACAAGTTATCAATAACTTCTTCTAAATCCAGAATAGGACGAACTCCCCGATGCTCCTCGAGTTGAACGTTCTTCTTTACACGATATTTCTTCCCATCCTCGGAGTTATCGTATTTCTTTTCCTGCATTCGAGCCTCGAGAAGGACACCCTGATAAAAATAGGTCGGTGGGGTCACCAGGATATAAAAAATACCAGTCGCGGAAGGCATTGGTCTCCTCGGTACAAAACACGATGCATATGGTTCCCTATCTCGCACCTGTAACAAGCGCACCTGATAAAGAGTTTAAAGCACCCATTAATAGCTTCGTAACAATTAACGCTAGAACTACCAACGATATATCCAGCTATATCTGCATATTAATAAGTACATCCCTAAAGGAGATACGAATGGAAGAAACGAAACAATGACAATCAATCGATACATTAATATGCACAGTGCAAAGTGAACCGCGAAAATCTCCGCAAATGAAGCGTTATAAATTTCAACGATCTTATTAAATCCCTGGTACCCATCATTTCTACTGGGTTCGGTAGTTCCAGTGTCAAACGAATTCAATAACAGATACACCGTCCATTATTCCTTACGAACTAAAGTACAAAAGTACCAGAAGCGAACGATCAACGTGTCTTCCAGGAGGCACGTCTCCTTACAAGCCTCCTACAAGATTGGTCCCATTTCCTACACGCCCCCATTGTCGCCGGCACAACAATGGCGTATTTTGATTTATCTTTTCGCACGCTCGTGCCTACGGATTTTCGTAAGCCACGAACTGTGTACCTGTACGTCTCCCCTGGTTACTCGGGCACGGTCTCGTGTGTTGCATAGCTAGAAGAGCTCAGCGGACTCCTTCGCGAGAGTTGCAGTTGCAGTTCGGTCGCGTCTCGGTGGGGGTACTTAGGCCTTGGGAGAGTTCGCTGCACCTCTCGTCCGTCCGTCTGTCCGTCGTTCCCCTTGCCTCTCTCGTCTCTCGTTCTCCATCTCCTTCTCCTTCTCCTTCTCTCTGTCTCTCTCTTTTTCTCTCTCTCTCTTTCGATAACCCCCCTCTATCCCTCGGACCCCTCTTCGCCAGCACCTTCCAGTCCCCCGGTTTCTACGCCTCCTACTCTCCGCCGTGGCTTCCTCCTTCATCCGCGGCCGTCGACGACGACGACTTCCCCTTTCCAAGTCTCCGCGCCGAGAGACGACGACTTCCCCACATGCAACCAGTCGCCGCTTAGCTTCACACATTCTTCGTAGGTGAACGCATATGTGACGCATACACTTGCGCTTTTAAGTGCGGTAGGTTCGGTTGACGATGTATTGGTGGAGGGATTCTGGTTTCATCTTCCTTTTTTCCATGCCACGAGAAAGAGAAGCATCGGCATGATCTTTTGGGCAGGCGCACAGGAGTACGGGCAACGTGGGTCTTTTGGACGTGACATTCTTTGACAGGACTTGTTGGCCCACTAAGTATCATCCTTCGCGTTTACCCACCTTTTCTTTTTCTAGGCGAGCCTCGGGATTCCGTTGGGTACGATGTTTTAGGGTAATTTGCATCGCTGGTTGGATGTTAACGATATGGTTGGTAGGTTTGTGGGTGTATTGGTCGGGTGTCTCTTGTGTGTTGGTAGCTTGCTCTCGTGTTGAACGCGGGTTTAGAACGAAGCGTAAGGGAGAAGGATTACGTGTATCGTGTTGTAAATTTATGAGAATTTAACATAGTAAATTAAATGCAAATCAACTTCCTTCCAAGAAATATTTCGCGGTGGGGAGAGTCGTGGAGAGTGCAACTTGGTTGCATGTATGCCGTTGGGAATGGTGGAGCGATGCCAAGCTGCGCGTACAGCCAGTACAATTGACTTTGTAGACACAATAATGTATGTATGTGTCTTAACAAATAATGCTCACCCGGACCTTGCTTCAAAGTGTCCACCAATCGGTTGATTCCCCTGAAAAACATTGGCTGGCTATTCAAAAGCTAACACGCGGAAAAATATTCCACTTAGAATAATATAAATATTACATCGGATGCCGTCGAACGTATGCGCACGCACATCGGATAAACCTTTAGAAACAATTTCACCGCTCGTCTCGTCGTGTTATATTTACTTTGAAAACTCGCCAGTGTTCCTCGTTTTACCATAACATACCGGGAGATTATATTCCTGAAACAATAAATATGTCCTCCATCTTGCTTTCGGGATTCGCAAATGTCTAACGAGTTTTAAGTCAGACGTACGAATGCCAAAAATGGCGGATCTTCGGGTAGAGGAGGTTACCAACGATATATTCAACAATATTCATAGATTTACATATTCCTCCCTAAAAATAAGAATGGATAGCAAAAGTAAATTTTGTAATCGATTCCTTAAAAATCAGGACGGATGACAAAGATAAACTATTCGATTTCATTATATTTATTATGCAACACGATCCTCGGAAAACCTTATAAATTGTTCTTAAATAATGCGGACTCGTAATTTTGACTACTTGGGTACTTCCAGTGTTAAACATTTTGATGAAAAATCGGGGATCCGTCATTGTGTCTGGACTGGTAGTTGTAGTGTTAAACCGAAATTTCGTGGGGTTGTCAACCCTGGCGAAAGAAACGGATAGGTCCTGTAGGAGTTCGTTGAAAGCAAAAGAGAATTGGGGTAACCCCGGTGCAAAAATCAGTGGAGGCAACGCCCAGTCGGAGTGCAGCAACCCAGTGGAGGAATAATAAAAAGAGTGTTTAGCGGTGGAGAAGGTCCGCGTGCTGGTTGTTCCGGCCGCGTGTGACCGAGCACATTGTAGACACAATAAAGGGGAACCTTTTAAACAATAACCTCGCGGCTCGTTTGGCCGGACGTGCGTCTCTGAAAACGTGCGTGTGGAGAGGAGAGAGGACGCATTTACGTCAGTGCATGAGATCCAGCTTCGTTTGTGTTTGTATTCGTGTTCAGCCTACTCGAATACAGACTGCGGACCTTGGAAGCCGTTCGTAGCGGATCGAGAGAATCTTTCCGGTTCTCGCGGACGTGAGCCAAGGGGGATTCTCCTTCTCCTTCTTCTTCTCCTTCTTCATCTGCTTCTTCATCTTCTTCTTCTACGTCTACTCTTTTTCTCCTACCCCTACTTCATCTCCTCAGCCTCTCCCTTTCTCCTCTTATTCTCCTCTTATTCTCTTCTTATTTGCTTCTTACTCTCCATCGACGACGACGATGTCGTTTACCCTCTTCACTCTATTTCTTTTCCTCCTTCTAATCACTGCCTTCTTTTTTTGGTTTCTGGTACCCTCGTCGCGGCCTTGAAGGAATCGGATGCACGTTACGACTTCATGCTTTCCGACGTTTTATAGTAATTGCTGTTCCTCGACGATCGCGACGATCTGCGGCGAACAATGAAGTCCTCTCGTGCTGGGAACTGTGTTCTCGCGGAGTTCTGTTTCTATCTGAAAGTAGGGGAACAGGAATACACCGAATTCTGTTCTTACATGATAGATACATTCGCGAAGAATATGTATGAGAACTTTAGAATTACCATTTTATTTATTGTAAGATGAAAAGAGTTCTTTACTTCGGCTTTTATTAAATTTTCCTACAAAATTCCGGTTAAAACAGAATTGAGTCTACACAGGTTTAAAGTAAGTTTTGAGTAACTTTGCATCTGGATGGAATTTTCATAAATAATTCCGACATTCGGGCAGTTAATAATAGATCAATATAATTCGACGTAAAACATTGCATAATTTATATACAATATATTCTCTTTACCTAAAATCTGCCAAGATTTCATTGGTGGTTCACGTGCTCCAATAAAGACAAGGTAATTCTGTACCAACGACGAGATTAATTAAACACCGCAACTATAATTTGCCAGTAAACGGTCGAATGAAATCTTTCTCGCGCGCGGTGTAAGTAAAAGTAAGAGAATACAAAAGCAAAGAAAGTGCGGATCAAGAGGCGAGTAATTCAGAAGAAAAAAAAAGACTCCTCACGATAGGGAAACTGGTGTAATGGGCAGTGTTATGTGGAACGTAGCGAACGATTTCGCTCGCGAAGACTTTTCCTTCTCCGTGGCGCGCACGATCGCCTTATGATTTTCGCAGTGAAAAGAAAAACGACTCGGCGTTGCACGCCACGGATCCACGGATCCACGGATCCGCACCCTCGTGTCCTTGGAAAGTCTCGATCACGAGAGACTTCTTCACGGTTTCTGACACCTGGTGGCTCATCCACCATGGCAACCGGCACGGCCGCATTCACTTCTTCCTCCCTCCTCCTACAGCCGCTTATTTCCTCTCTTTTCTTTCTTTTCTTTCTTTTCTTTCTTTTCTTCTTTACTTCCTCCGATTCGATACCTCGTTCGTACAAATAGTAGAAATTGTAGTGTTGAATTTTGGGCAGACGGTACTTGGAATTTGGGACTGTTGCTGTAGGTTATATATTATATATTATATATTATATATTGTATATTGTATATTAACCACCCCATAGGATATGTATGGGGTAACCCCCTCGCAAGTCTAAAGCCGCTGGAATTTAGTTGCAGGACCTTACTTTAGGTGTCATGTGGAATTTCGAGCTTTTGTTAATTCGATATATTCTATATTCCATATTCTATTACATTTTTATTCTATATTCAATATTCTATATATATGATATATTACATAGATTCTCCCACGATATATAAAACTATTCTCCCCCCCCCTCATTCAAAGTCACCTCGCGCCTTCTTCCCAGAGCCCCACGGTACTAACGACCATGCCACCGATCGGTTGATTACTTTGTTAGGAAATAACGAGTTCGAGCCGCTGACGTCGAGGCTGACGAGGCAGAAGAGGCAGAAGGGGGACTCGCGGAGTCCGAATGGGGTCCGCAGGGGGGCGGAAGGGGAGTAAAAAGAAACGGCGTAGAGGAAGAAATCATCCGCGTCGAGCTCGTCTCACGAAGAGAGAAACGTGTCGAGGAAAAGTGCGCGTTAGTCTCGGCCTGAATCGCCGGCTAATACTTCTTCCTCCTCTCTTTTCGCCGCCGCCGTTGCGCGGCATTCAGAAATTAAAATCGTTGTCTCGTCAGAAACAGAGATGCCTTACCTTTGAAAGAAGCAAAATCGAACGATTCGATCGGCATTGCTATCGGTACTTCTTTACTCGCGATATGAGTCTGGACGACATGATACATGTTTTAGTTTTAATTAACTGGAATGCCCGATGTTTTTCTTCGACTCGTACGTGAAATGCTTATTTAGTCATTAATCTGATTACGTAGTGTTTTATTTCATTATTAATTACTAATGCAGGAGTAGTTCTTATGCCGTGTATAATGCATTAAAAATAATTGCCACCATCAAAAGCAACCGATTAACGGCAATTAATAATTCATACTTTTATTCGCGCATCGCGTTCGCTCGGTTTCGAGACCATTTCCATTTCAGATACGCAACCGGTTTCGCGAATGTCGAAAAAAAGTGCACGATAAGGAATATCCAATAGCCGATGCAGTTATCAGGAGACACCTCGACTCGTATGTGTGTCAGTGGAGACGACTCGCGACTCTTTCCGTAATAAGACGTTTTAATCGAACCGCCATACTAGATATTAATTACATAGAACGACACGGGGCGGAGGAGAGCACGGGGAGTGAGGAGGAATAGGCCACCAAGAAAAAAAAAATAAAGGACAGGATGCACTTTCTTCACTGTCACTCGGACAGGAAATGTCATACATTTTACTGGCCTCCTCCTTTCAGCGTGTAGAGAGAACCTTTCTCGACCAACTTTTCCCTAAAACAGATAAAACAGAGAACAATTGACCCGTTAACCGAGGATGACGACTTTACTCGGCATTCGAATCTCTACTTATCTTAAAGATTATAAATTCAATTCAATTCTTCCCTGAAACCTATATATTCGATATAATTGGGAACATTTTCCGCGAATTCAATTCATTAATAAATTTTAGGTATCCGCGTGATGTTTAGATGTAAAATATTTTGGAATATTTTGGAATATTTAATCGTAGTAGGTTGGAACATTTGACCGGCATATTTTAGAAAATTTCATCGCCGTATTTCGGAAACTTTAACTCGTCGAATTTTGTAAAACTTCACGGGTCACCGGGTCAAAATCTATTTATTTGGAATATCGATGTAATTCCATGTTCCACTATGGACTTTTCAAAGCGGTATTCCTGATGTTTCGTAAATAAACGCGAAGACTAGGAAAACGACATTTCCAAAGGTTCGTGAAGCTCGATGTAGAAAGTGGAAGAAAGAGAACGTGACATTTACGGGTGGAAAATGGTGTGACGCGAGTAAAGTAAACAGACGGACCACGAAAATGAAAGTAATGCAGAGAATAACTTACCGGTGTCACTCACGTTTACGTGACGCGAATTAATACTTCGAAATCCGAGGATTTTATTCGAGGCTTGTGGTCTCTTTTCGGGGTGAATCCCCATTTTTTAATTTACCTTTATCGAACACTAGCTCTTCCGCGTTATAAAACACCTCGTCGATTTTATTTTCTTATCAATTTGATAACAAAAATCTTATTGTATCCTAACATCTTCCGATGCATCTTTACGTATAATAATTCCTGATTAATTCGTTGATTAATTCATTTTTCTTGTTGTATCTATAAAAAGATCAAGACTAATTCATTATTTGATTACTTATTCTTTTTGTTTCTATAAGAAGATTCTGTGCTTGATTATTTATGCTAGATTCTCATAAAATATTTGAAGTCGCTTTTTAACTGTGCATTGAACTGTTCGGACTTCACCCAAAGCAGTAAATGAAAATAACACAAGGGTGGATATTTATAAATGGAAATATCAGTAATATTTACTAATACGAGATTTATGTAACATCAAATAATATTTACGATTATAAAACATCGACAGATAATCCTTTTATCATCGCGATTCGTCGACTCGAAATGCTATTTCGCCGAAATTCACCCGCGATATCGTTCTGGGTCACTCGGTCAACCATCACCGAATTAGCCCGCGAAAATAAATGTGAAAATTTATCGCTCTCGCGTTTTCATTCCACGTTAATCGTGTCGCTGATATCGAGCTGATATAATTACGTTTAATTAAACTAGTCGGCGATAATATCTTCCAGTACAGATTTCCAATGAATTCCGATGGAATTCAAGTTAAATTCAAAGCTTATTGCATTTTTGGTATCACGTGATTTGGCTCCTGTGACGTGGCCTGCTTTAATCACAAATCATAAACAACGATTATAAATACCACGTGACTTGTCTCGAGAATCCAATTTTAATATATTCCATAAAACTGTACATTAATAATATTTATATTTATTACGATACTGGTCCACAAAAAGGGCCATAAAAAATATATTTGACGTTCGGTTCATTCTATATCTGAACCGTGGTATAATTAATTAAACACAAATGATAAATGAAATGATTGGCGCCGTGTGACGGCTACGTCACGAGTGACTTCTCTCGGGAATCCAAGGAATCGGTTTCGTTAGGAAATAAAGCGGTTCGAGATGCTCGAGAGTGTAGTGACGGATTAGAAATCGTAGTTTTCCTGGATTGGGCGTCGTCCCGTTCCGAGATCGGCGAGAGTTACGAGGTTTTCTCTCCCAGGTCGGCACCGTCCGCCGTTTTTGCACTAAAATAACTCTCGACGTGGTGACTCTACCCCGCGGTGCAACGACAAATCGACAGTCCTAAAGTCCCTTCCTATGCACTCGTGATGCATTTACACTTACGATGCAAATACAAGATCTTCCTCCACAATTACGAACACCGATAACCTAAGTTATCGTACTGCGCATCACCTGCTTCACAAGTTACGTCGATTTTAAATGGTATTTTAATGAATTATTATTAATTATTTCAATGAATTAGTGCAGTTATGATACTGTGTACTATATATGAGATGCCTTACCCAGTATTAATATAATTAATTAAATACCGTGATCTGTGAATAAAATAAAAAGCAAACACACCACGAACCTATAATTTCGTTTTAGCATCGCATTACGAAACGCGATCGCACCGCACATCTTCGAAAGAAACTCTCGCACAAAGCTATTGGAATTGCTGTGCAAACAGTGATAAAACTTTAAAGTATTTCCCGCGGTTGGCGGTGACGTATAGCACTGAGAAGATCGATCGAGTCGGGCATCGAAGAAAAACATAATCAGAAATGGTGATAATCGATGAAAGAATATCGTTAAACAAATACGCGAGACGGGGTTTAAGTTTCGCTGTGGGGCTTGAACTTGTTGAGTGAGTTGTTGTGCGTTACAATGGCTGACTCCTGGTTACAAGATTCCTGATCTATCCGACGTGTTGAATCGACTGGAATGTGTGCGTGTGTACGTGAGTGTGTGAAACGCAGGAGGAACCGCAAACCGAAAGCAAACCATCGTAAATCTCCAGGTTGGAACAACCATCGGAACAACCACCTCCGGAATAAAACCGATCTTACTACCGTGGCGAATAACCTCAGGTTGTGCAAGTACTACTCGCGCACCTCCTCGAAAAATAAAGTCGGCCTATTTTTAACGCGGAGACTGGCGCGCTATTTTTAGGTACATTTTCGAAGATTGAAGTTTTAGGGTATTTAGTTTTTATATCTATTTTCTTCTAGTTTGATCTCAACGACTATTTAATCTCTCAACTCTCTCTCTCTCTCCCTGTTATATTTTCTCTCTTCGCCGTCTCTCTCGTGAGAGATTCAACAGCTGGCAAGCCGCGGAGGCGAGAATAAAAAATTATTTTCGGTATAATAGCCCACGACAGGCCAAACCGAGATCGCGAGTCGCGGAATCCTACGTACACGGTTTACGATCCTCTTTTAAAATAGAGTTAACTTATGTATATAATATCTAGGATATATTCGATAGGTGAAAATAAAGTAAGAAAACTAGAAATTCGATATAAATATTTGATTTATTATACTGCATATACACGTTGTGACTATGTTTCTACAAAGTTAACATAACCAATTGTCTTCTAAATGAAGACATAAATGTAACATATTTCA
Organism: Nysson spinosus; assembly: GCA_910591585.2. Taxonomy (NCBI): domain Eukaryota; kingdom Metazoa; phylum Arthropoda; class Insecta; order Hymenoptera; family Crabronidae; genus Nysson; species Nysson spinosus. The sequence continues at coordinate 2,171,885 of OU342843.1, read as the reverse complement.
AATGTAATTGATTACAATATTTTAGTTATATTTTATTATATCAACTTAATCTATTCGGTCTGTATTCAATTAGTTACTAGATCGTCTTCAGGGAAATGGTATCAGTGTTCTCCATTGGTCGAACATGGGACCAACGTTCTCCACTCTTCGTCCGCGGTTTTCGCGAGTCGTATTTGCGAACCTAAAATACTTAAAGTAACTATCTGGGATTCGAACATATAATTCCTTCTATTGAACATTCTTCTGTTTCCCAAAAAATTCCGTTAGAAAATAGTATGTTACCTCGAAGTTAAATTGATTATAGCTGGTTGGATCGCTTCCGATATCCATCGGTGCACCTGCGTTCGCCGTTTGCGACTCCATTGGAAGTTCGTTTGCGCGACGACCTCGTACGCACGTTCACCCATACGACTCGCATAGAACTCCTTCTCTTTCAATCTTTCTTGTGCAAGATACCTACTCTTCATTACGTTGAATCCGAGATATTATTCCGAAGCTTCATTCTCCAAAAAATATTCCACGTCATTAATTTTCTATATTTCAAGATTAAAGACATTATTTCTGTTTGACAGTAGACGGCTGAAAACATTAACACGTTGAATGCCGTGGGGTCACCGGTAACCGTCGATGCCAATATTGCTAAAATTCGAATAAAATATATCGCCAGTATTCATAAATTTGCAATTCTTTTAACGTTACAATAACGGTGTAACGTAACTGTTGTATCATAGTGCGCTTACACAGTTTTATTGTTTAACGAAAAGGAAGTACGTAACAGAATTAAAGTGTCTTTGGTAGAAGGAATAAAAAGCGCGTGACTACTCGTCAAAAGCATCGTGAATATTTCGTAAGCTTGTTTACCAGACGCTGTTTTATCGCGGTCTAATACCTTGTATGATCTTTGCTCCCATTTACCTAACTATTCGATAAATTACATTTCATACCACGGACAAGCCCATTCCGAACGTTTTTCCCTCGATCCATCAGACCACTCTCGTGAAAGGCGTCGGCGGCGGGGCGGTGGAGAGGAGGGAGAGAAAAAAAAGAGATCCTCTTAAAACAACTCATATTTCACGTCGACGCGAACCGACGGGAGTTTCGGGCGTCGACAATCGAAGGTTAATGTCATGCCAGCCGAGTACGTCAGCACCCGGGCACGTTCGTGTGTCCTATCCCAATAGACGGAAAAATAGCTTTCCCCCGCGACGTTAAAGAGCACAACCCAAACCTTGAGCTTTCGTACGAGTAGAAAAGGACGGATAGATACGTCGAAGGGGATGAGAGAGAAAAGATAAAAGATAAAAGATAAAATGCCGAGTATGTGTGGCGGAGATCGAAGACCGTGGTAGGGTTGTGCGTGTCACGTTGTTCGACGTGTGTAATGATTGTTCGAGAATCATTGTCAGCCAATGTCAGATGGTGGTGTAATTAATACATTTTCGTAGTCGTTGAATTTATTTTAATGTTCTTTGGAATGTTGGATATCGAAAATGATTTAAGATTATTATATCGAGTGAAGTGATGAAGGGATGTAATTTTAAGTTCTTCGAGGTATAGGGATATAGATGAAGTATTCTAATTCTGGGTTTTGGAACATATTTATTTCTATTATAAATATACAGTTATATAGCATAATTATAGGGATATATTTTTCGAGTACAGTGACAAAGCACGACAATCTTTAAACGTATAATTGACTAAAATAGAATACAGTGAACTGTATTCCCAGTAGGGTTCGTTCGCAATCACCAATCGACAAATCACTTTCCGTTAGTTTTCCCAACTAGATCAGATCCCTGAATTGACGAAGTTCCTCGATAAACAAGTAAACACCCCGTATACAGAGAAGGGAGTAAGGTAAAGGGAAAAGTAGAAAAGGAGAAAAGGAGAAAACGGGCGCGAAAGAGTGAGAGTGAAGGAGGAAAGGAGAAAAGGTGAAAAGGAGTGGGAAAGAGGGAAAGAGGGAAAGAGAGAGTCAAAGGTAGAAGTGGAGGGAAGCATCACGAGTTGGAACATTGCGGTAGGCTACGCATCCGCGCATCCCGTCGGTCGTGTCAGGTTGGGCTGTGTGGGTGCCGCTTGTCGGCGTGTGCGTAAAGCCGGCGCGCCCGTAGTTTGCCGAGCACCGGCGGAGAGTGCCGAGCGTAGACAGGAGAGAAGAGAAGACAAGGAGAGTAGCGGCGAAGCGGCGTGCGAGCGCGAGAGTGTGGAGTGTGAGTCTGGAGTAGTGAGTGAACGAGTCTGGAGTAGCGGGCCAGCCCGGTTCCGAGTCAGTCAGTGTGCCACCGGCAACCGTAGCCTCGGTGCAGAGAACGTGGATACGCTTCGACAACCTCACGTACATACATCGCGTTCCTCTATCTCTATCTCTCCTCTTCTGTTTCCTCTCTCGTCTCTTTATCCTCTTTCTTTTTATCGTATCACACGGAACTAACCTGTACGTTCTTTCGGGTAACGCGTGAAAACAGTGTGCACCGCGAGAAGTGAATCGTTCTCGAGATCGTGTGGGACACCGTGGAAACATAAGTACAAAACTTGCATGCCTGCCAACGTTCGTCTTTAACTCCGGAACAGCCCTCGCGTCACCGGCATTGTTTTCCCTTCGTGACGACAAGTGCGCCGGCTTTAAAGTGATCGCTCCATACCTTTCGGAAGAGTGAAGGAAGCCGAGGGATTCACGTCGAAAGTAAAACTGTTCGAAGAAGTTCGCTACCGGTGATACACCTCCGCGCGACACACGTTCTGTCTTTCGAGGACGTCCAACAGTTTTTACCTCCCACGAAGATATCTTATACTTCGTTTCTCGATCGAAACTTTTTTCAACGATCTTGGCCTACCTTCATCGTACACCACCACGGATATCGTTGAATATCAACAAAACATTACTGGCTGGACTAAATACAACTAGTCGGAAGTATATACGCATGACCGTGAGAGGTAACAAGATCGCGTTCGACCTCGTGATTACGGTCGCTGACATTTTACGTTGGCGTAGTAGGAAAATTGTTGGACAACAAGGTGAACCTTAGTTCCATATATACATCCTTGAGAAGAAACACGGACAGAGTTATTACTGGTACAAGGAAACTGTGTCTGCTCGTAGTTTGAAGTATCGAGTGACGTCCGAAAAACGTACACGTTAAACGGTTCCTGCAACGCCGACAAGGAAAGAATTCGTGCGCGCGTAATATGTTAGATCGTTCCGAGTACGTGTCGACCCGTTGAAGTATCCACGAAGATATCAGGACACCAAGCATGGCAACTGTGCTCTGGTAGCCGGCGTGTGTCCTACGTGAGGATAGACAGTTTAAACGGCAAAACCAGGCGGAAAATACGCAAGGAATCATGTTAGAAGATCAACCACTGGATTTGAGCATTCGGGTTGGCGACTACGCCGACTTCTCTCGCGAAGAGAACGACCAGGATCACGATCGTAAAGAACACGTCGACGACTACGGAAATGCCGCCGCGGCACTCAGGTTACGAGGATGTTTTGTCGGTGCGACTTCCACCGATTATTCCCAGGAAAGGGAGGATCGTACGTGCAGCGAAGACTCCGACGATTCGTGTTCCGACAACAATCAAAAAGACGGTACCACGAGGTCGAGGTCTCGGCCACCCGGCACTAAACCCTACAAGAAGAATCTTATGAGACGATACCGTGAGTTTTCTTACACGAAATCTTTATCCTTCAAACGTATTCCGCGAGCGTTTTCCTATTCTATTCCGACGACCGTAAAACTCGCTGACCCAAGATTTCAGCGAAATACTTCACGAATCGACGAACGATATTTCTAACGACTTTCAACCACTCGTTCGTAAACGGTACTCGGTGTTCTGGTCACCGATACCAATCAAAAATCATTATGCAAATACTGGTTTCCCCGAGGGACCAGCGTTCGACTCTGCGTCTATGAATTTCTAATTAAGACGACCGACTATAAGTATTTCGGATGGAATGTCTAGCAACCATTGGTGATTGTCAAAATCCCTTCCGTCTTTCCGTTCCGCAATACGTGCTTCGTCATGACGTTTCTAACACGTAATAATTTCAAGGTTATAATTATTGTCTTTCATGTATCGAAGTGGATATTCCAGGAAAAACGGAACGAATCGAAATTCACGTAGGACACAGTTCGCCGACAATAATGCGTGTTTTGCGAGGTCGATTTATATTGCGGCCCCCGGGGCCATTGCTTTTTACGGATAGACGGTGTTATCGATCAAATTTCTTTCCCGGCTCGATCGAACCTAACAAATGATTCTCTCCTTCTCTCTTTTTGTCTTTTGTACAGTCACCGGTGTCCCAGTTCCGCCAAAATAATTCGCCACTCGTTTACAATTACAATTACAACGCTCGGTTTCATTAAGAAATTCCGACTTTAATGCCTGCTTTTGTACTGTTATTACGAGCTTGGGAAACACTCATATTTTTGTGCCTTAATGTTTACGTCGCTTACGGTACGCTGTTTGTTGTGATGAGTTAAAGCGAGTTTAATGCAAATTTGTTCGATAATAATGGACGCCAGCGAATATTATAAATGATATCAAAATCTTTAATAATTTATGCCTAAGGTTTCATTTAGTATTTATTCTATTCCCAAGTAAATGACTAGCTTCGTTATTTCTTAAACTAGTCTTCTCTAGTAAAATGACGATAATTAAATTAATTATGAATAGTGATATCATAATACAGAAAAATAGCGACGCAACAAGTCCATACTTAAACTCCGATAAAATTAGCAAACTTATTTCTAAGTCACCACAGAAATAACTGAATAACAGTGAGTCTGAAATTAAAATATAATTTTCGATTATAAATCGAATTCAGAGTTGCAAACCCGAGGAGGGTCTTAAAATAACTCGAATATTATAACGCGATTGAGTACACAATTGCGACGAGATATCAGGAACCGCGTAACTATTACAGTTAAGAAATGTCCTCCCACCTCCGTGACCCCAAATCTTCCTAGCAGACACGTCGACGAATGCGTAATCGAAGGTGCGCGGTTCTGAAAGTAATGCAAAAAAGAGCCTCGTACGAAGTGCGTGCCATACATATTCGCGCAAGCGAAATATGTGAAATACGTGACTCCCCTCTCTCCCTCTTTCTCGTTCCTCCGATACTCTCACTATCACCATCTCCCTTTCTCTCTCCCTCTTTCTCTCTCGCGGCCACCGCGACTCTCACTATCACCCTCGCTCTCTTTTTTCGGGAACGAAAACGAGAGTGAGAACGAACCGGGTATGCCGTGCGTATGTGTAATTTCGGCCGATAAAAATATTACGCAATCCACTTCGCGAAGGTCGTTCGACGACGACGTCGACGTCGACGACGGTGGAGGTTTCGAGGTGGAGGAGATTCGTGGAGAAAAAGGAGACAATTCTTTAACAAGTTAACTCGTCATTTAAACCCTTTACTTATCTCGATGATTACGAATTATTATGAATTAGAATGATTCCTCTCGTTATTCTTTAATTCGCACAATCTTCGAGATTCAAGCGTCCAAACGATTTTGCAATTCCAAACGTTATCTGGAACCCTCCTCCCCCCCTGCAACTCCGCGAATAGTCTACGCTTTTTTTTTACGAGAGAGCATCGGAAAGAGCGAGGGGGAGATAATACCTTGTGACCTGCCCCAACCCCAACGAAATTAGTCTCCTCGTATCGCTTCTCTCACTCTCGACCAATGATCTCCCTCCGTGATTTCTTCCTCCTCTTATCGGCACTTGACTCTCCTCGTATTTTTTGTGCCACTCGTTTCGGGGTGTCGCAGATATCTCCCGTCTTTTATTCGCTTCTTTATTGGTTTACAATGAGCGACTTATTAATAATCGTTGTTTAGTACGAGTATCGGTAAAACCGTGCGAGATTGCGCGCTCGTTTCGCGAATTTGTGAATCAATGAGTCTTGGAATGTTGGCGTTGATTTTTTTCCGCGGCATTTTTATTGCCGATGTTTTTTTATTCCACCTCTTGTATTACATATTTATATATATACACATGAGACTGTAAAAATAACGTTTGATAAAAATATGTCAATGTATCTCGATTTACGAATATTTTCGGATCTCACTTTTCATAAATTATATAATATATATACGTATATATTACCATTTTGTATTGTTTTATGTAATGCAATAACAGAAGTGTAAAGATAAGTTACGATAATAATTATTAAATATATTTGTTGAATGGCATTTATGAAACGGGAGGCCCAAAACTATTCTTAAATCGAGATATATTTATAATTCTTATCAAACGTTATTTTTTCTAATGGCGTTTATATAATTCTTAGCAGCAAGAAATAATTCATAAATACAAATATATATTAATCGCACAATCGAAGAATATTCATCGCCGAGTATTTCGGCGAAATTCATGTTTGATTATATTGTAATACGAATTATATTGTAATGTCATGTAATACGAACTATCGAGCAAAACGTGGTGTCATATAAATTTCACTGTTTCCCGGTAGCATTGACTTTTTAATATTTCCGGTCGAAGTTTAGCCGAAGATATTTTCGTTCAGGTTATTGTAGACATAGGAAATTCATGAAAACATCCTTAACCCTTTTACCGGCGTGTCGAACCCGACACCGCGGGGTGCCTCGTTGTCCCTTTTCCTTCAAATCGAAATTTTACATGGAAAAGATGGAGGCGTGGTTTTCCATGCAGAGGGATGAGGTGAAAGTCGACACGGGATTTTCGAAAAATTTCTCTCATTTTTCATTTTAGTCACAGTATTCGCGGCACGGTGGTACCGTTCCGTTTCCATGGTCCAACCACGTGACCCTCGGGACTTTCCCGGCTCGGTCGAAACGATTTTTCAACTTTCTCCGGTTCCCACCGAAATAGATTTCCCATTTCGCCATGAATTCGCAGGGAATACCCATCTTCGAATTCGTTCTACGCAGAGAAAGTTACGACGGTGTTCACCTTTCCTCATTCATACATTTCAAAGATAATCGCTCCGCCATCTTGCCAAAAAAAAGAACTCACATTAGTATCGCCTTACTAATGACAAGCATAATGCACCATGAACGGGTTAACAAGAAAATCGGTAATCCGATATAAACCTACGATCCTTTCGCGCGCTGCACGTGTTTCCAATGAAAAAAAAGAACTTGTTCCGAACCAAAAAGTTTATGCGTCACTTGACATTGCATCGTAAAAAAAGACACTCGACTTTGTCGCCGTGCGACGTCCCGAATGTCAACATTTTTTGCCGTCCCGTTTTTTGTCGACCCAAACATGCTTGAAAAAAGAATTCGGTGGGTTCGTTCGTAGGAAAAAAGTACCGTTCGGGGTCCAACCCTTTCGAGACGAGGATGAAAAAAAGATATACAAACGTAATGGTATTGTTTCTGACTGTAAACCCTGGGATGCTTTCCTTCCTTTTTCGAGGGTGAAACCAGTCGAGGGAGAAAGGGAGAGAGACGGGGATACCCGACCGTAGGCGGTCTAAAGTTTACTTTCGATGCTACCGAACCTCGTTGGCTTCTGCGGTCTTTCTTCCTTTTCTTCCTTCCGGAACCGCACCCGGAAAAACTTTCGAAACCTTTCACGGGAAACAGGTAGCTGCTGGGATTATAAATTCAGTGTTATGACGTACCTTGACTTTTGACTACTGACAAGAAACCGATTTAACACGGCAGACATTTCCGACCGGCTCTTTTAATCGCTTACTGAATTCGGGCTACGAGGAAATCGGTGGAATATTTGTGCCGTAATCGAACGTTAATTAAAACCCATCGAGCAGCCGGGTTGACTGTTCCCCGGGTGAGGTTATTAATATTTTATCAGATAAAACCTTTATCGCTGGTGAAGGAAGTGTGCCAATAAAGAGAAAAACAGAAACGGCTTTTTATCGCGTCGCGTAAGAGGCCACACTCTCGACGCGCGAGAGGAAGGGAGAAGAGATTATGATAAAGTCTTCGTAAAGGCTACGTAATCAAGATAAAGTAAAATTACGAATTGTACGCGCCGTCAGTTACGAAAGTAACCTCCTCGTCGATTTCTGATTAAAAGAAGTACTCGATTTTGTCCTCGTTCCTCTCGCGTTGTCGCGGCAACGTGAAACACGTGATTCACGTTAAGTCGTCTCGTGGACGTGGACGAGGATCATCGTTCCTTCTTGCGATATAAAAGAACCTCTTCGAAAGGGAGGTTATGTTTGTAGAAGCACGCGTGCGTGTGTATATTTGTGAGCGTCGAAGGAAGGAAGGAAGGAAAAGAGAAAAGGTTACGAAGGAAAGAAGAAAAAAGTAGTGGAAGATATATATATGTATAATGGTTAAAGGAAGGATGAACGAAGAAGGGGAGGAAAGGATAATTCCAGGCTTTAAATCACTCCGAGCGAATTCGAGCGGACGTGTTTCTCTCTTTCCCTTTCTCGCAGTTGGTACCCTCTACGTTGGTTCTTTCGCGAGAGTGGCTGCCCCGTGCAGAGGAAGACAGATTACTTCCGGCTCTGCTCTCTTCTTCTTTTGCGGCCGCGGCGGCGATGGTGGTGCGCGGTGGTTGGAGTGCCGCCCGCCGGGTTAATCAGGAAATGAAGATCGTTCGATCGCCTCGAGGGGAGAGAAAAAAAAGCGCCGGTTTGCCGATCAACTCTTTGCCCACCGCAGGGTTAATCAGTGAGACCTGGCCGGGGGGGTTGATTCTCCTTGGATCGTTCTCGGATCGTTCGCGGATCGTTCGCGGATCGTTCTCGAATCGTTCGCGAATCATTCTCAACGCCCTTTCAACGGGAAAAAGAAGTTAAAGCAAACGGATACGGGACACGCCCTTCGTATCGACGAATCGTGTTGTTAACCCTATCTCGAGATTTCCTCTGCTTTTAACCCTTACAGTACCTTGCAAGCTTTCCGAGTACCATCAAAAAATACCATTAAAAATTTGCTTATTTCTTAATAATTCGAACGCGATATAAAATTCCCTTAGAAATCAACCCAATTATATCTATATATCGAAACATTATACAGACTGAAAAATCTCTTCTTAATAACTTCTTAAAATTAGTGGTTCTTAATTAATGCACGCGTGCCTCTTCTCGGTTTATTTATCTTATCGGCGATGTATTTATTTCCACCGGCCTTTCGGCCTTGAGTTATTCCAGTTATTTTTCGTGCAATTCAAATCAGCACTGATGTTCCCGCACGATTATCCGCTACGCTGGATTCGAATAGATAAATCCACTCTGGTCCTTCATCACTTTGTTTATCCGATTATTTATTATCAGTGAGCCTACATCATTAACTAAGTAAACTCTATATTCTCCGTAATTCCAACCATTATATCATATTCACTTTCCAACCTTCCTCATCAACCTCATCAATAATTCTATTTCTTCCAATTACTTGATTCATCCTAGAAAAACCAACGTTTTCTGGAACCGATTGAATTCGCGCAAAATAATCACGCGCTTTCATACATCGAAATTAATTCAACGTATCGCGAGTTATTAATTCATCGGAGTCCCGATACCTTGAAAAAGAGGCGAGTCATTAGATAGGTGAATTACGGAATATGGAACGGAATAATTCTAATGAAAAATTCTTCGGACGAACTGTCGGTGGTGGGAGAAAGAAAGATGGAGAATGAGGGGATCGTTATGAAAGCAATATGGAAAGCGAGAATGTTCGACGCTTATATTTAAATAGCTAATGGTTCGAGGAAGCGCGGAGGCTCATTGTGATTCAGGATATTGGCCCGCCGTGGAAGGAAGGACTAACTTCCTGTCTGCGGGACAACCCCCGTTCCATCACTAGACGGCGAACCTTTCCTTTCATTCTTTATCTTCTACGAATCCTAGAGGAGGAATCTTAACTCTTCTCTTTCGATTACATTCGTTCATCTTCATCTTCTATCCTCTTTTTTATACTTCGTTATTTATTAATCTGCTCCATTAATTCGGGCGATTTTTATTTCATATTAAATATCCAGTCATTCGATAACTTTTGTTTTATTCTTCCGTGTTATTGTTAAATAATGCTGGAGAATACGTTGAAGATTAAATCTTTGTACTCGAAATTATTTATTATTATTTAGAATATTATATTAAGATCTAAATAACAGAAAATAACTGGAGTAAATCTTAATATTTGATTCTCAGTCGCCGCTCGAGTTGCTGCAATGAATTGAATGGCGACTGAGAATCACCTCCGAGTACAAAGTGTTTAATATTTGAAAAAAAACGGAATTTTTCATATTCGACAAAAGCGTAAAAATGTATGGAACAACCCAATACATACTTCTCTCTATACTGTTTTATTCCTCGTATTCCGTTGACGAGGAATAAATGATTTCTCCTCGTCAGACATCGAACGAGATTTATTATCTATCTCACTGATTCCAGGATGGGCCGGTGACGTAATTGAAATTCCAGAAACGACATTTACCATTATTTAGATCTAAAGTCCCGTTTGCACAGGTGAACGAAGTCCCGCGATTAGGGAATGTCTCACTTTCTCGTGATACCTTCGTACACCTCATTAATACCGATCAAATCGAATTGTACTCTCAGGTGTGCCACGATTTCAAGCTCGCTTTTAAATGCGATCGTGACATTGACCTACATTCGATCGAGTCTTCCACACACAAATAATCTTCCCACACGATTTCTTCCTTTAGCATCAAACTCCGTGGGACTCCATCCCCATTAAGTTTCAAGCATGATATACAACCCCCATTGTCGGCTCCGTTTACAGAAATCGCTTCTTACATCTTCGTACCTACCCAACCTAACTTTCTTCCGCCTTTACTCCCTTTCTCTTTACCGAGCGCCGTAAACTTCTTTCTTTTTTATCTCGAGTCTACGAGAAAGTAGGAGCCCTGGTCTGACTGGGGTAACCGCAAGAACCCACCCCGGTGTTCTTTTTTCTCTCTGCCTCTCTCTTCTCTCCTCTCCTCGCTGGGTCTCCTGGAAAGGAGGAATTTCTTGGCGCGTCTTTGACCAAGGGGATGATCACCCTACTCTCTCTTTTAGTTCTCTCTTCTACCCTCTCTCTCTCCAGCGCTCTCTCTTTTCCACTCTCCCTTTCTTCTACCCTCTCTCCGTCATTCTCTCTTCCACCCCTCTCTCTCTCGCTTTCTCTCTCTCGGACGGTCCACCCTTTATCGGTGGCGTGGTCTCACGCCTCACGAATTTCCTCTCTCGAACGTCCGGCATCGATTTCCCGCGGTATTTTCCACGCCGATCGGCCCGGAAGAGGCCAGCAACGTGTGTCGTCGATATATAGAGGATCACCCGGAGCGGTACCGGAGTGCCGGATAACCGGAGAGTAAAGGAGAGTAACGGTGCGGAGGGTTGCTGGCGGTGGTGCGGGAGGGTCGCAGAGAGGGTGAAGGACGTGTGCTGTAGGCGGTCGCAATAGGAAAACTAGGGTAGACTGTCCTTGTGCTCTTGGGTGGTTATTGGAACGTTGGCACGGAGACGCTTACCTTCGTCTACCGGGTGTCCCAAATGCACGGATCACGTTTCACACTTGGCACGTATCGCGATTAATGAAAGTAGAGCGTGATACCCCTCCTCCGTTTTGGTGGAAGAAAACTGCGTTCTTAGATCAATCTGCCACGGCTGTTCATTCTATGGGGAAGTGGTCTCATATTTTTTATCCGATTATTTCATTTACATCGGTTAATCATTTTAGAATTTCGAGACGGTAGCCTGTTTAGTTTAGTTTACTTTAATTTAAGTACCTAATTTTGTTCAATATTGAAATTTCTCTAATTTTCTATATTTATTTGTGCATACTAATTTTATTTTCTTCTGTGTTTCAAAGGGTGAGACCCGTAAATAATCAAATAAATAAATACATTTTTGTCTCGCTTGATTTTTGGGTCGTTAATTAATTATTTTCGTTTCGCTGGATTATTGAATCGTTAATTAACTATCATGATTTGGCTCGGTACTCCTCCAAATAATAAATAATAATAATAATATTGTACTATAACTTTTATAAAAGTAATTGAAGATCATTTTTCCCAAAGTTATATAAGATTAAAAATGTGGGTAGTTGCCGAGCGCCGGAGTTTTGACTATTGATTTTATATCTACTTTCAATTCAACACCGGATTCATTTTTTATTATCTTTCTCCTGAAAATGGTTTGCGTAAAACACTGATATTTTTATTGCGCAAGATTGATGGATCGCGGCGAATAATTTATTTAAGATTTCAAGAATTTGATACGCGAATGTCGCGCGTCTTGTTGAAACTGTGTAACACAAATAGGCTATAAACATGATTTATACGTAAAAAAACACTGGGTCGAGTAATACAAATACTTGTATCAACATTACATCCTAATTCTGATTCCTTTCATTCGATTAACATAAGTAACCTCAATGAAATATAAACATAAGTTCATAATCCGGGATTCAGGAAAACACCGCGAAACTCTGTCGTGACGAGTCGGCGCGATGGCAATCACGTGAGAGGAAATAACTCTTTATGATTTTTATCCGTCGGAATCATTCCGTACATCGAATCCAGTATCGTGGAAATTGAAATAATTCCCGTTGGATCATCGAGGAAAATGATTTCATCGGAATCGTGGATAACGGAAGATCGATATCGCTCGATCTTCGTGTTCCGTGGGACCAAGATCACTGAATGGGATCGGACACCCCGTAGATCGATCAGTGCGGAAGGTACGCGGTAATTACCGGTGCTATCGGTACCATCGTACATTTCAAAGGGACACCCTGTAGTGCGATCGATATCATCGCACAAGAGGTGCATTAATTACCAACTGCAATCTCCTTTCGAAAAGAATCACCGCTAAACTATGCGATTCATTTCGATACGCGGCGTGCGTCGTCGATTTATATTTTTACCGGGGAATTAGAGGGTTGAATTGCATACTGGTTTGGCACTCTAAATTCCACCATTTTGCAAACCAAATTCACCCTCCCGCAAGACAATGTTTATTTCGAAACAATAACTTTACACGAGATGTTATTGTGATTACAATAGCTTGAGAAAATAAATTTGCAGAAAAACTTCAATATTTATGCGATGGAAGTATCAGGAAACTAAAATAATAACTTACATAATTATACCTCAATAGTGTTAGTAATCATAATCAATTGATAATAAACCGATGTTAATCTCGAATCGTAAAACCAGCTGACGGGTGGTTAACTCGAATTGCTGGACTTCCGGTTCGGCGATTACCGCGCGATTTATGCGCCACGTAATTTCGTATTCCGGGAATGGAGGTTGGAGGAGGTTAAAAGCCGGAAGTGGAAACGGAGCACCCGGTAGATGGAAGTGTTTGAGGAGAGGAGAGGATAGAAATAGGTAGAGAGAGAAGGTCGATCGGTGGTGTAGGTACGCGCGCACGGTGCATAGAGGAAGAGCAACGCGAGCTCGTTGAATGCACCAGCCCTGACCTACATAGTAAACCGTGTTGTGGGATAGGCAAGCCTACGCTAGAGCTACCTAGACTATTATAGAAACGAGGTAGAGGGTATATCCCTCTCGTGAACATCTACAGATTCGGAACAAGAAACGTCACCTTTTAACGCCAGAACTACCGACCCAGTCGGGATTGCTGCTCTGCAATTTTTAGTATCATTTTCTTTTAACACTAGAACTACCAAGGCAGTCAAAATGATTGGTCTCCAATTTTTAGTCTAATTTTCTTTTAGCACTAGAACTACCAAGGCAGTAAAAATGACTGGTCTGCAATTTTTAGTATAATTTTCTTTTAGCACTAGAACTACCAAGGCAGTCAAAATGACTGGTCTGCAATTTTTAGTATAATTTTCTTTTAACACTAGAACTACCAAGGCAGTCAAAATGACTGGTCTGCAATTTTTAGTATAATTTTCTTTTAACACTAGAACTACCAAGGCAGTCAAAATGACTGGTCTGCAATTTTTAGTATAATTTTCTTTTAACACTAGAACTATGAAGCTAATTAAAATTACTGGTCTGCAATTTTTAGTATAATTTGCTTTTAACACTAGAACTATGAAGCCAATTAAAATTACTGGTCTGCAATTTTTAGTATAATTTTCTTTTAACACTAGAACTATGAAGCCAATTAAAATTACTGGTCTGCAATTTTTAGTATAATTTTCTTTTAACACTAGAACTATGAAGCCAATTAAAATTACTGGTCTGCAATTTTTAGTATAATTTTCTTTTAACACTAGAACTATGAAGCCAATTAAAATTACTGGTCTCCAATTTTTAGTATAATTTTCTTTTGACACTAGAACTATCAAGGCAGTCAAAATGATTGGTCTCCAATTTTTAGTATAACTTTCTTTTAACACTATAACTACCAAGGCAGTCAAAATGACTGGTCTCCAATTTGTAGTTAATTTTATTGTACTACTAGAACTACGAAAGCAGTTAAAGTGACCGGTGTATATCATAAAGATATACTTTTATTATACTTTTTCCGAAGTAATTAAGACCGACGTTACTAATTACAGCAAAAAAGGCATCAGTGACAAGAAAACATTAGGAGTATAAAATACATATTTAATTATTAATATGATTAAAACGATATTCTACATTAATACATGATCTACTTGGCACTACGCGATCTGATTAAAGTCGATTTTAAAATCGATTTAACCAATAAGCATAGTTTCAATAAATGTACAAATACATATTTAAAATGAAGCAGACATTGTTCAAGTCTCATCATGGTGCATTCAAAAGTTGATAATTGAGACTTATAATCGATGCTTCTAATCGGAAACTAGTGATTGAATTATTCATTTTATAGACAAATTAATCGAACTACGATTATAGTTCGTGCAGGTTCGCCTTATGGATTATAAAATGAATTGATTAATACGAAGACCGTAGCAGGCAAGCGAGAAATTGTGTTACCGGGATTCGAGCTCTTTGTTCGGTTTACAAGATGATCTTGACGAATAAAAAAAAGGGTCGAGTGCGTTTCCCGTTGTACACGCAACTCACTATATTTACTCGGGCCGATGTTTTCTCGAAATATACACGAGGACTGCGAGAGAATTCCCAAGCGTTCGTGTTCCCCGGGCATTCGTTATTTCGCAATTATCGCTGATTATTGATTTCAAAGGTATTTTTACTTCGTCTTGTTTTGTTTTTATTCCGCCGGATAAACACCGCCTCGGTGATTATGACACGTTAAGTATTCACGTGGTACTTTAAAACGATACGTTCCCCGTTGATTTTTCATTCTGCGACATGGAAAGGATGAATGATGGTGGAAAGAAAGAAAATCTACCATGGTGTAATAACTTCGGAGTATTACGTGGTCCGTAATCATCGCGAAGGATTACATTGATATGAAGATCAATTTGAAAATGGATACGAAATTCGTATGGTATTTAAACTTTCCATATAAACATATAAATATATTTATTATTATCGATATATATAGTTACAAGTGTATATTATACATATCTTTAATACATGTTTGTTATATCGAAAATATACACCGATATTAAATCAATTTATATATGTATATAATATTAATACGAAGACTCTCGTGTCGTCGACGATAATATTAATATAATAATAATACTGATCATGTACATATATATATGACTCAGGAATATTCCTGGCACAAATAACCGACAACAATATATTCACAAAATATTTTTATTTATGTTCCAATAATATACTGAACAATATTCAACTTAATTCAACACCGAACCGGTATCTCAATATTGTCCTTATAATTAATAAACATTTCTAGTATGCTTTATTAATATAACAGACGACTTAGAATTAATCTAAACAATTAATATATAACTCGCGACTTACAATTAATATACACAATTAATATACGCAATCAATGCAAACAATTAATATATAACACGCGACTTACAATTAATATACGCAATCAATGCAAACAATTGATATATAACACGCGACTTACAATTAATATACGCAATCAATGCAAACAATTGATATATAACACGCGGCTTACAATTAATCTACGCAATCAATGCAAACAATTAATATCTAACACGCGACTTACAATTAATATACGCAATCAATGCAAACAATTGATATATAACACGCGGCTTACAATTAATCTACGCAATTAATGCAAACAATTAATATCTAACACGCGACTTACAATTAATATACGCAATTAATGCAAACAATGCATATGTATACCACGCGGCATACAATTAATATACACAATTAATTAACATATGACTTAACACGACTATACTGAAGAGGAATAACTGCAATGATAGCACCGGAAGAATCAAGTAAGAGAACTACAGTCTATGAATCGAACGGCGATAAAAATGGCAAGAAAGCCTAATGGCCGTTAATTTGCTAGTTAACTCCGGTGGCAAGTATCTCCTCGTACCTGATGTTATTATGTCATCCCGCGGATAGCGGTACGGTGCTTAACATTATGTAACACACAGAACGTGTTATTCGTGTGTACGCCATGCCATGTGTATGCGGTGCTCGTTATACTCGTTGCTCTCGCGTTACACAATGTACCTCGAGCACAGGGAACCAGAGTACTATTTTCTAATCAAAGTAAGTACAATCTAGCCGTTTGTTCTTCGTGCCGCGTAATTTCTCGCGACGCTTCATATACATGTATACATACGTGTATACATATAGAGAGGTACATATATAGAGATGATCGTATGAGTTCTTCCTGGGCCCGTCCTTGACACCCTTTTTTTACCGCGTTCTTCCTCTCGCGTCGTCGACGACCGAATTAACGGAACCAACGGACCTCGACTATCAATTCGCAAACTGGCCACTGACCTTTTCGAGGACTCGATTGTTACGCGTTTTACGTTCTACGGTTACTATTGGCTACTGGAAAAAGGCGCGAGTACGTTTAGGGGGACGGCATTGCTATGTGCAAATTATAGGGGATTCGATATATAATGAATATACTTATAATATATATAATTAAGGTTTCTATGGAATCCTATGATAACATTTATTATTACAGAATTACATTACCCTCGTGTAAAATCAGTGCGTGCCTTATTTTCATAATTCAATGGTATCCAATACCGATCGTCTCTTTGATTAAGAATGGAGGGGGTAGGGGCGCAGAAAAAGAAAGTTTACCAAATTCCATTGAGCCCAGACACTCGTCGCTCCTTTAAATCGCGTTACGCAATCTTGAAATTAGATTCTTCGCCATTAGTTTACGTAACAAACCTTTAACGGATGCGTACGCGATCCTTGTACAGTAAGGAATAACTAGATTGTTAACTTTAATGTTCGCCCGATAATGATGACTCCGAGGACCGCACCTAATCAGATCTCAGTGCGGTTCATTTAAATTCTTTCGAGCACATCGTACCCTCCAATGAACACGCACCGTGCGACTTCAAACGGAAGCATTTTCGGAATAACAGAATTGGAAAAACAACCGACTTGCCTTTTTACGGGCTTCGTAGATGTTCGAACATTCTTGAGACTACGAACTAAAATACTGAAAACACTCAAAACTACGAACAAGATATTCAGCTACATTTATATATTCACGTATTCGTCCTTAAAAATCAGAAAGGATGGAAAAAGTAAATTAATCGATTGAATTATGTCCATCATGCAACGTGAGCCGCAATGTTTTCAGAATTACGGAAGCGGTCAAAATCCAACGGAATTTATAATAGTAAAAGCGTTCAAATTTCTCAGTCTCCATCTTCTGAGATCAAAATCTGGATTTTGACGGCTTCCGTAATTCTAGTTTTCACGAATATAATGACGCGGTGTAAATATAGCGCGCACTTTCATGGTGTTTTTTCCGGGCTTCATTAAAAGCAAGGTTACGAAAGAAGAGTCGTGGAATTACATTGGAAGTAGAAATATAGGAAGAATATTAGGTGGGCTTTAATAAATTATTATTATGATTCGCTTTTACTTTGACCACTAAAAGGGTTGTATCATATCTGTGATTATTGTTCTGATAATAATAATTATACTATACACGGTAATAATAAATATATAATTACAAGATATAAGATCCACTTCTTTAACTAGAAATTTCCTGAAAGAAGTGTCATTAATAATCATAACTCCTAATACAATAATTAGTGTTATAGAAATATGTACTTAAAGATGTAAAACAGAGTTTCGTAAGGCAGATGATAGAAGACTGAAGAATATTTCGAAACACCGCAGTAAAAAGTACAAAATATATCCGAGCGATTCACTGGGGCGATTATACACGATCTCTTTCCTAGTGGCACATAAAGAACGTTACACAGAAAGAAACCGTAAGGAAAGAAAAAAAAAGCGACTAACAGAGATAACGCTTAAGAGGTCCGTGGACCATCTGTCCGCAGCATCCCTGTCGCCTTTTCTACCTGAATTCTAGAGAGTACCGTTAGACACGAAACATCGACCCTAAAGAGTAACCCAGTTTCTATCCGGTGGTTCGTAGCTTTTAACGGGAAACTGCACCGCCTTCGAAGCCCTTGATTCGACGTTTTAATGAGCGAAAGGGTTGGCCCTACCCCGTGAGAAAATCACACGTCACAGTCATCTCATTAAGAGAAATACTTCCTCGATTTCTGTTCCAACTGTTTCGCTCAATCGGCTCTTCAATCTCCGGCTACGTTTCTTTTTATCGTCCCTCCATCTTTATTTTCCCAGCGTTCGCAACATGGCGTCGCTTGTTTCATGACCGGAAGTCCTCCGAGCACAGATTTCTTTCTTGCAGTTTAACGTTGAAACTACCGAACACATACTTGGTTATGCTTATCCGTTATTTCTACGTAAATTGTGACCGAGTGGGAAATTAATTTGTTCGAAAAGGGAATTATGACTTTGGTAGATCGCCGGTCAAGGATCATAGATAACGATATGGATTATTTAAACAAATATTTTTTAATATAAATAAATCAATGGTGTTTATAATGTATGTGATAAATATTTGATTACTCTTCATCTAATACATCTAATACATCTAATACAATATCGGGAATATGTATGGAATAATCAACGATATACAGTTATGGTATCAGACTTCTTCCATGATTCACGGGTCCCGTTTCCATGGATTCCGGTTCGATCCTCTCATTTTTCTAATCTGTCGAAGGAAGTGGGCGTTGCGTATTCGAAGTATCTGCGGGGTTCTTCTGGTCTCTTTCGCTTAGACGATTCTCTTCTCGGGACAATAAGTTCTCGAGGAGCATTCAGACGAGAAAATGGGTCAGGGACGGTGCGCGATGGTTTCCTCCGTCGACGAACGATGAGGAGAGAGAGAAGTGTCACGGTGAAATGGTGAAAATCCTTGTTCTTTGATGTTCGATAACGTAGGTAGCACATGGTTCCATGGTTTTGTGCCTTCGTGGAATCCATAGGATCCACGGGGGTGGAATTCATTCGACTCCCCCCTTTCTATGGAAATCGATGCTCTCCTATTTCGAGTATTTACGCACCAAATTCTTCGAGCTCCAGATCGAATGGCGGCATTGTGTTCTAGTTTACATTCTTCTCGGCCGACATCTTTTCTTCGTGTCTTCTTAACTCGGATTTAGCAAGCTTCGTTGGGTAAACATTCGGTAAACAGCACTCGGGGACAAATGTTAGTCATTAAACATATAATATTTACAACTATATAAGCCATTTAATAACACTAGGACTTTCAAAGCAGTAAAAATGACTGGTCCCCGGAATTTAATAAAAATGTTCAAATTTATAAATTTATAACTGATTCACGTTGCACAATGGACATAAATAAATCGATTCATTTATTTCTTCCATCCATCCTTTTTTTAAGGACATACACATAAATATATAAATATAGTTGAATATATCGCCGATAGTTCTAGTATTAATAATAAAATAATCCAATGGCAAGGAATAAATAAGCCAGAAAAAACAGTCGCAAAGTAAACCCGGAAACCACGAAAGACGTAGTAGCTCAATTAGTAACTAGGAAGTGAAAAAAAGGGTCAATCGATTAGAGGAATTTCGTGGAATCGTACGTTTCCTGTTGGCGGAGAGACAGAGAAAAAAAGGAGAGGGAAAAAGAGAATTGGTCGAGCGAGAGTAGCCGATAACGCGTGGTTTCTTTACGTGAAAAACACCCACACGAGGGAACACGGACAAGAGAGTAGTCACTCTCGGTTTCGACGGAAGAAGTGGGTCGCGCACACAGTGAGACATGGAGTGGGGGCCGACGCGTCGTTTCCGGTATCGAAATTTCCGGCTTTGGCAATCCGACGATGTAAGAGACTCCTCTTTTAAATGTCTGCTCTCCATAATGGCTCGACGACCGACCGATCTACCGGTATGGTTCACTTCCGCCTGCGTGTCCGGAATCAATTAATTCCGCTAATTAGTCTCACTTTTGTTTTACATCGATCGGGTGTCTTCCTTTTTATTTCTTGTTTCTTTAATAATCTATTTTATTCTTCCATTCTTGAAATCGCGTCTTGGATTTAATACGATGTGCATTTTTATCGTACATCATTTCTTCATTTATTATATTATTATATTATTATATTATTATATCGCAATGTTTATCATTATATTGTCCACCGGGATCATTTTTGG
The DNA here is from genome assembly GCA_910591585.2 of Nysson spinosus. Lineage (NCBI taxonomy): Eukaryota > Metazoa > Arthropoda > Insecta > Hymenoptera > Crabronidae > Nysson > Nysson spinosus. The sequence goes on along the minus strand of OU342843.1, from coordinate 2,151,365 downwards.
CGTCGTTTCAATTAATCTGACTTTTTTTATTCGACAATAAAATTAATATGTCGCTGGGTTATTTGAGAAATAAAAATATTTTTATTTGACTATGATAGAAAGTAGCAAAATTGCGCAATAAAATTTTTAAAACGTACTCAAGAATTCCTCTTAATTTAGCACAATATTGCTGGTAAGGATAATAGAAAAGATACGATGTTAGTTAAAACTCATTAAAGTAGAAAGACGGGGATTGCAAGTCGAGATAACATCTTGAAAATTGGATTCTATTATCAAGGTTGTCGATCGGTAACTACTTTCTAATTCTCAATTTTGGTATCCCTTTCTACTCTCTCCGAGTGGCTGGTCGTTGGTTTATCATGGCGTTGACTTAATTATACGATTTCAAATGATTTACTTAGAATATAAATTGACACTCATTAGTCGATTATAGCCACTCGGAATGCTCGATAATTTTCAAGGAATGCCCACTTTAATTACTATCTATTTCACCGAATGAAGCCTGACATCAAAGGATCGTTTCGCGTGGATATTTATATTTTCAATGTAATTACCTGCAGACTCGTCGCTCGAAACGTGAAAGTTTTTTTTTTCGCGTACCGGTGAAATTACATAATGCGACCGTAACGGATAACGATAAATTAAATGCTATCCGGTACTGGATCCGACGTCGGATACCAAAAGATCAAATACTTTCAATAACTACTATACATATATATAATAATAATGATTTATTACAAGAATAAAAAATGACTATGACACTAATAATTTACGATACTAATATTCTGTCGCAAATATACAGTGAATATATTATTTATTGCAACAGTAGAAAATAAAGTAAAGATGTAAGTCGTATTTAAAATCCGAACGAATAAGTAGTCGCGTTTATTAAAACCAGCCCTAAGGATGCGCGCCCGTGCCATATCGGCTTATACTACTTAGAATCGATGAGCCCGTTCAAGTAGTAAGTTTCGTGATTTCCACGCCCACCATTTTGTCTTATACGTCCAATGAGGACGTTGAAAAGGAGCCACAGGTGCTCCTGCACCTGTGATTCTCTGATTTATTTCCTGCGGCAAGGATATGCATTCTATTGTGCACTCGATGTGTGCACTTCGTGGCTGCAATTTACGACATCGATGAAATTCATGGTTATTTCAGACACCTTCGAGTGCGAACACCCATTCAATAAAGCAATATACAATTTCTTAGAGATTAATTGTCATTGGATAATATTAATTACTACCCGTCATTTTGTTCGGTGTTTATCACGTTGTGCATTCATAATTTTAATTGGCCTCTTATATTGTAATGCTACGGCTGATCTTAAATTCTAATGCTATTCTAATACCGTGGCTTAAGGCAGTTTCCATTTATGATATTTAATTAGTAATGATACTTCCACTTTTTACCGGCGAGTTATACAACGGCTATTGAATATAAGGAATTATTTGAAATCGTGTACCCTATTAGTACAATGTATGGCAATTACTACTCGCATTATTTGGACGTGTGTGTCACGTTCATCACCATTATTTATTTATTTCTTTCATTATGACAAACGGGTTAAAGAATCCTTTAATGTACAATGGAGAAAAGAACTTGAAATTGAATTATCTTATTGAATTATTATTGAATCAGTTCCAAGTTTTCAATTATTATTGGAAGTATCATTACGATTAAAGAATCATTATTTTGATAATGATGGAACTAGTGTCGTACTTCGCGATTAAATTCATTAATTAAATATAGTATACGTTGATCAATCTCGAATATTTATGTAAGGTATTCTGCGGAGACAACGATATGACCTTTAAATCCCAGCAACGCATTCCGACATCTTTACCATAATATTTTTAGAAATTCTCGGAAGTATAATTAAATAAAGAATAAATAAAGGTTAAATATAATGTGTATTAACAATATGAGATAAAGGATTCTAGATGTGTCTAGTGATTTAATAAATAACTAATATCTAGTTGAACTCGTTAATTAATCAGCTGTCTTGATAAACGCACGCCATTATGGTACCGACTCATACTACTTACAGTAAATAAAAAGTAACTCCCATCATTTCTTGTTTCGGTATTTCAGCTTTTTATTAGTCTCTGCACTTAAATGCACGAATTAATTTCTTAACATAATAATGATATCATAAATATAATATAATATAATACAATACAATACAATACAGTTGAATTGAATACAATATAATAGAATAATTTGCGGTAAAGAATGCGGTATAATATAACATAATTATTAACCAGTAAAAGATATAAACTAATACGATCTTTAACCCCAAGCAATACGTACCACTACAAAACTACAAAATCCTAGTCAATGGTTTGTAATTACGCGTAGATCCGCAAGTAAAAGTGCTGAAAGGTAACCGGCATACTCGCGTGTTTGTTGGTACTTAAAAAAAGTGTTAGCACCGGCCATCGTGTCGTCCGGCGGGCGATATATCCGACATACACGTGATGTCACATAGAAAGAGAGAGTCGTTACCGTTACGCAATGGGGTCGGGAGGAGAGCGTTCTCTTGCGATTGCGTGTGTGTACGGCGCCGAGAAAGTTGCGTGGCCCGGGCCCCAGTCCTGGCCCATCCTAGCCCCTCCTGGCCCAGCCAAACGCTGACCTTACATACTGCTTACGCACGCGCACCGAGGAACCTCTTCGTTTTCCTTTTCGTACACGGCCGCCATTGTTCCTGCCGACCAATCGTGTTCCACCGTTACCATTTAAGATCGTGGTATTTCGAGGAAATTGGGAAAGTTGGATCATTGACGCGCGTATTCTATGTCCGGGTTTGTTAAAGCGATTTTAATGAGCGGTTTTTAGAAGCGAAATGCGAGTGTTGGGTTTAATATACAGAGTATCCTGTAATTATTTTCGTTTATATTTATATTAGATCGAATAGTATATTTTGTATATAATATGTAATAAGACCAGGGCATTATTATATACAATTATATCAGTAGAATTTAATGAATGTAATTATTAAACTCTGCTTTACTCGACTAAAAGGCAACAGAGGAAGTTTCCAAAGATGGACATCCAAGTGTCGTTTGACGGTATCGCGGGTAAAACTATATCGGCGTGCCGATAGACCGGAAGTGAATTCGAGGCGGTATAAGATACGCGTAAGCAGGAAACGAGGAAGCGCGGAAGTTGGTAGTCGGGTGAAAACAATGTAGAAATTCCTTCGGTCTTGAAACGAGGTGTCGAAGCGGGGATGTTCGGTCGATGCGGCGAGACACCCACCCTTCTCTACTCTCGTTCGCGCCGAGTCAAGGTCAACGAAGGTCAAATCTCTTTGGAATTTCTTTCGACACTTTATCCTCCTTTCTTCGAACCTATATATTTTCAACGTCTACCCTCGGCACAAAAGAAAATGGCGGAAACCATTCCGAAGTTTTACGATCGAGCTGGTCTTGGTTCGTTGAGCTCGCGAGTGTACATTTCGCTGTACATTTCGCTGTACATTTCGCTACGACGATTCTCAGACGAAAAGTGGTGGGGATTTTTATTCGGAACTCTCTATAAAATGTAGCCCTATAATAATATATAATATCCAATATATAATATAGCACCGCCATAATTATTAATATATATATTAGATTCGGCAATGTCTACTTAAAAATTCAAGACGATAACAGTAGACAATTGAGACACGAGTTAATGAATAATTCCCCGCAGCCTATTATTCCACGATAGACTCGTTCCATCGCATTATTCCTTTTATCGTTTAAAAGTAAGGACCCGGTTGCAAAGTAGTAGGTTCGCGGTACGGAATTGTCGGCGATTCAAGGAGGATCAAAATTACGGGAAAACGAAGGAAAATGAACGTGCTCCGTGGTGGACGATAACAAGCCATTTATTTGCAACTTCGATTCCAAAGTGGAAGTCAGTACGAGACGCGTTTAGAAATAATTTAGTCATCGCATGATACGCCGCGGAGCCCGGAACCTTGATATCGAATGCACCCTCGATATCAATCTCGTTAAGGGTGCTTTAGGGTTAACTGAGGTCAATGGAATTCTTAGGAGCTAAAAGTATCTCTTAAGTTCTTTGTCGTTTACGATTAAAATATTTATTGATTCGTGTCTTAAGAAAATATCATTTATCAAATTAATACAAACACGAAATTATTACCTATATTATGATAAATATTTTATATTACCTCTTTACATTCGTGTAACTTAATTTCTGCCAAGTTATCATTTCGTTCTTAATGAATTTTAGTTTCACTAATTACTGGGTATTAATTAATGCTTTCAATACCTTAGAACTGATATATCGATTTTGAATATGTTTTATGCTATAAAATGATATAATTTTGAATATAATTTAAACACATATAATGATATATAAAAATGAATACATTTTTTTTATGGTACCCGGAAGACTTATAAGGTACTAGAAGGGTTGAGGTATTTTTCCATCCGACTAATTCAGTTATTAATTATATATTCATTAAGAATCTTATTTGACGAATATTATTAATTCAGTTGCCGATACAATTTATAAGATTTCTAGAAAAGTAGATTAATTATCCGAAGTTATTAAAATAGTTGCATTAGTATATATTTCGATAAAATCACCGATAAAATTATATCTTTATTTCCTGAGAACATAGAATTCCAAGACACTCCCTAACTCTATCTTGGTAGTCTATTTTGTTTAACATCCGTGATTTTTCTCTCATTATTCTCCCCGTCGATATTTTTTCCCGCTTCTTCCTCTTTTTTCCTCGAATAACCTTCTCCACCTTCTTCGTGTCTTCCTTCGACCAATCCGGATTCTACTTGTTCTTTTTCCCTCGCGGATAATCCCGGACGCATCTGCTCTCCTACGGGGCCTCATCCTGAAGCCGATCATTTACTCGTCTCTCGAACGGTGCTAAACACAGTCGTGAGCACGATCTACGTGATCATAATTACCGATTCGATTCACGGATCTCTCGTGACGTCAGGAGAGGCCCCTCGATAGATCGTCGGGGGGGCCTTGCATGCGTCAATCGACGTCTTCTCAATCGGGCCCCGATTGCATCTTTGATTCGCTCCCGACTTCCTTTAAAAGCGTTTTTAATTTGCTAATATAATCAAGGAAAATAATTATGATCTGGAATCTTAATTCATAACGATGAGATGTAATAATGGATGCAGAATTACATAATCTTAACATAACCCAATATAGTGGTTTTATTAATATTGGTAGATTATGTTAGGATTAGATGTTAATTAGAATTTTATATTAATTAGAAACTTAATATTAGTACATAAAGAAATTAATGTAAGTTCAATAATATTTAACAAATTTTATTGAGACAGATGTATATAATGACCTACAAATATATTTAGGGATTTTATGATGCAACATAGAAATAATTGCAATTAAGTTAATCATAATTATATTAATGTATGATATATATTGAGTTAATAATAGTATTTATCACAAAAGTGACACAGAAACATCAAATATCTTTCGACTTCCACCCGCGTTGTCCGGATTTAGTAATCGCACGCGAAACGAGCGGCAGATCTGGCGAGACGAAAGATATCGCAAGATAAGTCCCATTGCGCAATTCTCTTCGGGCCTTAGGCGCCCGTAAAAAAAAGAAAGACAGGTAAAAAACCTTCCGGCATACTTTCGTCGAGCACGAACCACAGCGGGTCCGACGTTGCTAGTGAGGGAACAAAAAGAAAAAGAAAACGGAGATTCGTTGTACGGTTGGCATCGATGCTGCATCCATGGAAGCAACGGTGTCGATTTTCCATGGCAATTTTTCCTCGGCCGCTTGGTACCACGAGAAATTGCTTAATGAAGCCGCGAGGTTGGCACTGCCTGAAAGGAAGGTAGAACGTTGCAGTGGGTCAAGGAGAGACACCGGCTTTCACTTCCTCTCCTCGGCTCCCCGCTCTCTGCCTCCCGCGGCTTCTCACTTTTTTTCTCTCGTCTTATTTCGTTCTTCCTTAACCCTCCAACTGTCCAAGAAAACGACGAACTTCACGCGAGAATTCCTTTTTTAATTATTCGTACTTTCATGCCACGTCTGACAATCCTTACTTGAAAACGAGTCCTAAGTTTTACGCGTCGCCTCCAACATCGATCGAGTACCCGTGGAAATCCGTATTTTTCTAGGTTATGAAACACTACATAATTAATTAATTAATTTGATTACTACATAATCAATAAAGATTGATTAATTATGTTCATATCGTGCTCTGTGGGGCTCGTTTTTCAGCGATATTTACTTGTAGAATTGCTTATTGGTACAGTTTTACTAACGACGCCATGTTTGTTGATTGTTTCAGTGGATACCAGGGAAGTGCAGCCACACGACGCGAGCGAAAAGGAACAATTAGGACTCGCTAGTATTAAGGCAGAACCTGGTTCGACAGGGACGACGACGACTACCAGCACCGGGACTCGTCTCCTACACGGTATTCTCTCACAGCATCCCCAACAACACGCTTTGGGTCTGCAAAATGGATATGGCCGCCACTTGGCCGGTCACGCTCAGATGGCTCAACCGCCTTATACCACTGCCGCAATCGCCACCACAAGTACGCCAGGTAATTCTTTATTATTTCGCATCTTCCATTACAGAGTTGGTGTATAGGTCAAACATAGAAAATATGATTTAATGCAGATGTGACTTAATCCATAAAATTGCGTAAGAATTATTTATGCGTGGTAGAGTTCAGAGACATGGAGTCGGTGGTATGAATATCATATATAATATCGTGAGACTGCGAAATCGATCACGGATGATTAACTGATTAAGTGATAATGGATTCATTTATTAACACTAGAACTACCAAAGGGATCGACATGACTTGTCCGGCATTTTTAGTTAAATTATTCGAATATTCCACGGCGCATTGTTTGAGATTTCATATACTTTTATTCGACATACTTAAGGCAAATAATTGAATCGATTTATTAACTTGAATCCCGCAGCCATAATTTATATGTAAATCAATGTGTAAGAATAACTGATTATATTTTCGGTAGTTCTAGTATTAATATTGTAGAATATATATAATATAATAAGATCAATTATATCAAGGAACTTAATAATTCGCAAGAGATTTATTTAAATGTTGGATTCGAGACATGCTTCAGTAGAAATATGCTTTATCGAAGTTTACTGAAGGTATTTTATACTAATATTTGCGAAGGATTATCGATACTCGTCCAGTAAATAGCCGGCAGGAAATCACTTCCGGTCCGCGCCAGCAAGCGTTTAACTTTCCTCTTACCTTCTACGTTTTCACGACCACAATTCTGGAGCACCGATTCTTATTTCTCGTTTATTCTAAGTCGAGATAATTTAGCGACTCTCCTGCGAGTAAACAGAAGCGAGTTAAAGCGGCGAGGCAAACATTCCGTAAACCTTCTCTCAGTTTATCGCGATAATCGACGGTAAAAATCTGTAAAAAAAGTGTATTACGATTTTAAACGGCCATTAAATCCACCAATCGCAAATCGGGCCACGCGATTTATACATATTTTCCATCGGCGACAAACGTTCATCGAGAATTTTAAAAATTCAAACTGCCTCCGAATTGTTTCGCCGATCTTCGCGGCTAATTAAATCTGACGTGCCTCTTCCAACGTTAAAGTCTATCAGTTTACGGGATTTCATGTATTCCTGGCCACTGTTTTCACGAAGCTTTTCTTATTCTTATTATATTATATTTCTTATTTTTGAGACTGTCAACCGCTACGTGGACGCAATTACTTCCGAAATTAATTTGACGTGTTTTTATTATACATTTGGAAAGTTTTGTCGCAGACAATCTAGAATAGATATCAGGCCACTCGACACTCCGCCGCTGTACAATTCATTAATTATCCATATCTCCTTAATTAGACGAAATATTTGTGCAACGTTGAACCTTTAATGCGCTCGAGACACCGTGAAGTCGTTTATCGAAAAGAACGTGACATTTCGGGTTATTCAAGTGGAGGGGCGCTTAAATGTTTAACGGGGTAATTGAAAGTTTTACAAAATTCCGTTACATAAGGGTTGGGAAGGGGGGAGGGAGGGAGAGCATAAGGATTTATGCGGTTTCCTTTAACGATCCGGTTCAGAAGTTACTAGGAAATATGGCGGCGGTGGGGAGGTAGGTCGATTACTGAAATAATCGGTCGTTGCATAAAGCGTGCTTTCGGCCGAGCGAGATTCGCGGATATCGACTTCCCTCGGTGGTTCCCTCCTCGTGCACGATTCCGAGAGACACGCTTTGCATAACACCGCGCGTCATCGGAGACACCACGGTAGCAACGTGGAGAGTACAAGGATGACGACGATGTGGAGATGATGTGGATGATGGTGTCGGTGACAGCGGAGGCGACGATAAAACTCTCCTTCGCAAACGAGATGGAAGATCGAGATGGAAGTGGAAGAAGGACGAAAGGAGAGCAATGCCTTCTCGTCGCTCGCCAGAACCCTTTAGGACTGGTTTAAGACGGTTGAAAACTATCTGCTCAGTCTGCATGCGGGAGAAAGAGAGAAACCGTGGGAAGCGCTCGAACGATATGCATACCCAATGACCGGATGACCTTCGCCCGTTGCATAAAGATGCCTTTAATTGACGGAGCACACGAAAACACGTTTGCTCTTCTCCGCCGCGCTCGATAAAGCCCACCGACGAGTGACTACCGAATACCAAACCGTTGGAGACCACCTTGGAGACTCTGGTTCACTTGGCTAAACCCCGAAAACCTAGGGACATTTTGTTTTCCCCTGGTGTCGATGAAAAATGTCTTAGAATAGGATGAAATTCGCTAGAAATATACTTCAAAACCTTCACTCTGCTTCATTTAGTTTGAATGAAGCATCAAAGTATTTTAAAAAGAGGGCTGCATATACTTTAATGATTATAATATTACATTATTATAATGTTAAGCCGGTAATTATTTTCGACGTATATTGAAGAAAGGAGATTTATAGGAATTACAATATATTATATATTATATGGTTGCTTATTAATGCAGGGTTTTGTGTTATGATAGACGTGGAACATAAACTAAGACGATGAATGTAAAGGAAAATGATGAACATGCATTAAATGGTCCATGTTTTTATTGAACGATACATTTTGGCTAGCAGCAACTAAACGGACGTGTGTTTCTCTTTTGTTTCATGGAAACAATCGCGAAACAGGAAGTGGATCACTGCCAGCAAGCCCCGCAGACAGCGGAGTCAGCGACGTCGAGTCCAGCACGTCCTCGGGCGGAAACGAGGATGCGAATCTCCTATTAAAAGCCAGGCTCAACCCAAATTCCTCCCTCCAGCCAAGCCTGGCGTCTCATCACTCTCACTTATCATCAGGTTCGCTTCGTTTTCATACTTTTTTCCACTTTTTTCCACTTTACAAATGTATTTTCTGAAATAACATTACAAATATTAACCCTTTGCACTCCGTACATGCGTCAACCGCGACATGCGTTCGCAGCAATTTATTCCAAATTAAGAAAGATCGTTTATAATTCGTTTATCGGAATCATAAAACGTCTCGGAAGAAGTTCACATTCATAACGAAAATATTCTTCGAGTGCAAAGGGTTAATATTCCAACCAATATATTCTCCATTCAAAACAGTATATCAAAAATATTATGAATTATATTATTGTTTACTATCTTTCTACCATGTGCTTCATTCAAATTGGACCAAAATATCCCCGTAAATAATGAATGATACAGTAACGTTATAACGCATTGTATTGTTACCCATCAATTTGGCGACCTTCCCACACAATTATTCGCGACCGGATGTCTTGTTATTGAACGTGTCCATGAATTTCCGGTATTAGCACTGGGTAGGTCAGCCTGCCACAGTCCTGGTGTTTATCCGTCGACGGCGGGTTTCCTGCCGCCATCTTATCATCCGCATCAACATCATCCCTCGCAGTATCATCCGCACAGAGGGAGTTCGCCGCACCATCAACATGCCAGCCACGCAATGGGACCCGCGATGGGACCACCGCACCATCATCATCATCACCAAACTCAGAGTCTCCAACATTTGCATTATCGCCAGCCACCCACACGTGAGTCGAATCTTCGATTTTTTATCACCCTCGACGGATGAAGTGATGAACGAATTATAGTAATCTATTATACGAATTACTTCAAGTTATCGGTAGAAGTTAAACTACAATTCTCAATGTTCCGAGTAGTATATTCGTTTCAACATTCCATCAGTGCAAGTTGACGAACGTATTATTTGATTATGTTTGAGAAATATTTTGTGTGTAATATCAAGTTGGGAGCACCTGAGTCGAATTTTATTAATATTGGAAATTTCATTCGGTACTTTCTTTAATCGAGTAATTCCGTAAGTAAATGATAGATTAATGATAGACAATGTTCATCGCGGATTTCTGACTCTTAAGTACCATTTTGATACAATATTGAAATACTACACATTATTTGAAGTATAGTGGAGAGTTATCCATAAAAATGTCCAATATGGTATAAATATCAATGATTGTTGTCTACGACATAAAAAACCCGGCATTCCTAATATTTTAAAGCTTTGTATATCCGGCGCGCGAAATGTTTCCCTGCCACTGATTAGGCCACCTAATTACACAACGATATTTGTTTCCGCGTCAAAAATGTAGGTCATCCGTCAAATTCTATAAAAACCACCGACGACAGAAATTCTCTTGCGAGATATTCGCCGTTCGAAGCCATTATTATAACGCGTAAAACATTTTCCGTATTATCGCGATTAATACGTTACGCGTTGTATAAAATCGCGTTATACGAGGATTGCAATAATTCGTGAACCGCGTTATACCGAAATCGTATTGCAGACCCCCGCACGACGGGACTAAAGAAGGTAATTGAGTGGCTTATTTCATACGCGACACCCTGTATAAAATATTGTGCATATTAAAAATGAAATTATATATGAATTCGCGATACGTTCATCAAGGAAGTTGCCGCTACTCATAATTGCAATAGGCGGTGATTAATTCTAAGACTAATCGGATATTATCACAAAGCCTTATCAGAAAGTTATGAAAGAATAGTAGACGGAGATCCATCGCGGTGCCTGCGAAGTCTAATATTAAAACGGCTGTTTACATTGAAAGCGATCTAAATCCCCTTATTACTAGTCGAGCGACAAGCAGGCCTTTTCTTTGACCTCGTTTCCTTATCGGGAATTTGGACGATAACAGATGTATCTCCGTTCCGATCGTGAATTCGATCGGAGATATGCGGCGAATCAGCGTAGATTTCAATATCGGTACCGGCTTGGTTTCGTTCGCCATGACGCAATATCAACGGCAGGGTCGGTCGGATGCCTTTATTTCGGGTTCACCAAGAAACGAGATATCGATTCGAAACGGAACGATCCAATCCGTGGCAGACGAGGAAAAAAATATTTTTGTCCTCCGGTTTCTAGATAATTACGCTGTTCGGGTTCGAATGTGTCGAAGCTGCGGCAGTTGCTTTGATGGTGTCGAACGATGATAGAGTCGCAACTGCTGGAAAAATAACGGGCTCGTTCCGTTGGAAGCTTTTGTTCGATGATCGGCTGAAACGTCTTAATAATCGTAGCCTCCTACTTATCGGATCGGATCGGCCTATTAAAGAAATGTCTAGAATTATGTCAGAAAATATTATGCTATGATGCCAGCAATTGAAAATATTTACGAGCTACCGATCTGACGCAAAGCTCGATGATACAGCAAGAGCAACATTATTGTTGTTCCTCGTCGAATCCTGGAACTGTTCAATTAGCCAATGTCGCCATTGCGAACAGCTGTTTCTCTTTCTCTTTTTTTGACGATACTTGAAATAAAGAGAGCACCGGTTGCTCTGGAAAATTACAGGCGTACCAGAAATCAGTGATTATTTTCAAAATACCATCGATGATGGAAAGCAAACTTTCAGCGTGCAAGATAAACGGTGATGTTAATTGTTCACGTTTGTAGACTTATTTTTAAAAATGTTCATTCTCTTGGTTTTATTACCGGTTCTCCTTTTGCGATTTAAACCGTCGGTGTCATAGAATATACATTTCTTCCTGAATGCCTTTGCATCGAAAACTTCTCACGATACCATTTCGAACTCTTTACTTTTTTCGACTTTGGTTCGACCCATTTTTGACCAATAAAAATTTTTTAACCGCTTCTTTCGACCAGAAATCGTCCTAGAATATGTTTATACATCATATAGCATCGATTTGGGCCATCTAGAATTTATTTTGGCGACTTTCAATTTTTGACAATTTTTGAAGGTATACCCCTTCACATTTTTGCGATTTTGGATCGACCCATTTTTGACCAATAAAAATTTTTTAACCGCTTCTTTCGACCAGAAATCGTCCTAGAATATGTTTATACATCATATACCATCGATTTGGGCCATCTAGAATTTATTTTGGCGACTTTCAATTTTTGACAATTTTTGAAGGTATACCCCTTCACATTTTTGCGATTTTGGATCGACCCATTTTTGACCAATAAAAATTTTTTAACTGCTTCTTTCGACCAGAAATCGTCCTAGAATATGTTTATACATCATATACCATCGATTTGGGCCATCTAGAATTTATTTTGGCGACTTTCAATTTTTGACAATTTTTGAAGGTATACCCCTTCACATTTTTGCGATTTTGGATCGACCCATTTTTGACCAATAAAAATTTTTTAACTGCTTCTTTCGACCAGAAATCGTCCTAGAATATGTTTATACATCATATACCATCGATTTGGGCCATCTAGAATTTATTTTGGCGACTTTCAATTTTTGACAATTTTTGAAGGTATACCCCTTCACATTTTTGCGATTTTGGATCGACCCATTTTTGACCAATAAAAATTTTTTAACCGCTTCTTTCGACCAGAAATCGTCCTAGAATATGTTTATACATCACCCACCATCGATTTGGGTCGTTTAGAATTGATTTTGGAGACTTTTAATTTTTGACAATTTTTGAAGGTATACCCCTTTACATTTTTTCGACTTTGGTTCGACCCATTTTTGACCAATAAAAATTTTTTAACCACTTCTTTCGACCAGAAATCGTCCTAGAATATGTTTATACATCATATAGCATCGATTTGGGCCATCTAGAATTTATTTTGGCGACTTTCAATTTTTGACAATTCTTGAAGGTATACCCCTTCACATTTTTGCGATTTTGGGTCAACATATTTTTTAACCAGTGAACTACTTCTATCCACTTCTTTCGACCTAAAATGTTCCTAGAACATGCTTAGTCACCCAATCATACATAACACGCCCTATCTATATCATTCTAAGAATATTCCGAGTAACCAAATTTAGTTCACACAAACAAACTAAAACTCTATTAAAACCGTTTCGCGCCGAACCACCAACGCATCGAGAATTCCGTGAAAAAAAAACGGAAAGTAGTTAAGCACCGTCGGTGGTCGTGGGACTCAAAGCGTAAGAGGCGGTTCTTTCGAAAGAGGTTTGATTACGTTAATTCCGGTTAAGCGCGAATTAGATATAATTAAAGTGGCAACGGTGGCGGTTTGAAAGGCGACGTTAGAAAATATCGGTCAGGTGTCGCGCTAAATTTCTACTAAACGTAACTATCCTACCAACGGGTGCAGGAAGTACGTGGTGTGTTCGGCTCTCTTGGTTCAATCTAGTTCGGCTTGAGTGAAAAAAAAATGAGTGTTGAGGAGACGAGAGGAGAGTCGTGGTGGAAAAAGAGAGAAAAGGAAACTTCCTCGATCCGAGAGGCAGATGCGAAGTGAAAGGAATTGGCCGCCGGGGGAAAACGTAAAAGAGAGCTATGCGTCTCTGCATTGAATTGCACCTCTCCGTTCGAACGTTGCACATCCAACACAACGAACCCGACATCTTCCGAGCATTCGTTCTCTTGACCCACTTACTTTTCCCTGATTCGACGGCCCAGATTCGCTTCCTCCCGTCAACCGCCAATCCAGGGACCTCTTGATCGTTAATCGTCATTCTTCCCCGTCGATCGACACCGGAACTCAATCGATCCCTTTTATTCGAATGCCGGGATTCTAGATGCATTTCCTGTCCGCACGATCGATCTTCCCTTTTCATATATGTACATATCTTCGACGCGTATCATTATTTTTGGTATTACATTTTAACTCGTTAACCCGTTGACTGCGATATGTTCTAACAAAAACAATTAACATCGTACGATACGATATTCGCGTGACAGTAGTTGATGATAAATTGTATCGATAAAAATCGGAAAAATCGAGGAGTTATTGAAATTCAGTTATTTGATCGATTGTTGCGTGACACGTAACGGTATGTTTAATTCGTTAAAAATTAAATGCATTGTATCGAGTAGAATGTATTGGTCGTATATATACGCCTTTCGTGTAAATTCCGTTGTATTTTTAAATTGGATAGGACTTTAAAATAGGTTTGTCGTTAATTAAAGTCTTTTATATATCTATCTTTAAATTAATATATTAGTTGACCTAGTTATTATTCGGACATTCGAATCCATCAGTGAACCATTTTAGGAAAATCAAGGCAATTCGCGTGCACCAATGAATTACGTAAAGCCCGGTGTCCGGCGATAATGTTCCGCGAATTAAATTCGGGTTTCGCGATCGAATTCGATTAACCGGCATCCGATTTCGACGGGGACACACCTGGCGAGTCGTGATTTCAAGCAGCCAACCACACGTTCGAATCGGATCGCCGCCAAGGTTGCGCACGCTGAAAAGAGGCTCGAAGTGAAAAGCGACCTGGCTGGCTGCTAAACGCGGTGAAATTTACGCCGCGCATGCGTCCTATCAATTATAATGAAAAAGAAGAAAAAAAAGCACGAGCACCGGAACCGGAATTCATTAACTTTTATTACCATTGTCCATTGATTATAGACATCATTTCTCTTGTTCCCGGCTCCCTTAACTTTCCCCGATTATACGCCTTACACGATATTAACTTCGTTTTGATCATTTCGTTCGAATCTTTATATTAAATGCTCGCATTAGAAATTGGAGCGGTGAAACGATTTATCGCGACTTTCGATTGAATCATTTCCACTTAGTAAAAGTGAAACAGATCCGGACTTCCAACTTTTCAATCTTAAATACACAAATAATCGTTCCCTTCGACGAAGAGACTTTTCTAATTCGCAACCTTTCCAAGACCTCGAACATTATCAAAATATAACAGATACAGAAGTAATTCTTTGCACTTACTTATCGTCAACATACAATTAATAACAAAAGCGCGATTCTAATAAAGACACAAATAGTATGAATAAAAACTAGTAACGAGACTATAACTTAAATGTGAAGAAATTCAATTTAATTAAATCAGATGAAAATAAAAAGAAATCAAATGTAGTGAAAGTTACGGAGGTGACTAGTGTGTGACTTCAAAGTTACATGGAACTGTAGAGGCTTAAAGATGGAAGGAAGAAAAGATATCTGTAATATGTAAGGAGCGGTGACATCGCGTAGCAGAGGCATACTCAGCAGAGCGAGTAAAAGTGTGCCGGATTGTATAATCGAACGTGAATAAGCAAAATGTTACGCCATAGCGATTTGGTAACTTTGCGGGGCGCCCCACCAGTGGACGACCGTGTTCCCATTGCGGTGCCCGCAAACGCGGCAAACAAAATTCAACCTGTTAAGGGCTTCTGTATCGGATAATCTTTGCTACGACGAATCGATCTTGGTCACCGTATCCATTATTTTATTACATCTATTCATAATCGTATTAATAAGCGAATTATTTCCTAATCATTTATCTAGTAATTTGGTCTACTTGTACAACATTCATTTTCTAGCGCCTAGTTTCTTAACTAGTGTACCGATTATTTTATTTCATCGATTTAATCATTATAATCGTATTAATTGGCGAATTATTTCATCGTCATTTATCTAGTAATTTGGTCTACTTGTACAACATTAATTGTCTAGCGCCTAGTTTCTTAACTAGTGTACCGATTATTTTATTTCATCGATTTAATCATTATAATCGTATTAATTGGCGAATTATTTCATCGTCATTTATTTCGTAATTTTTCGTATGCCTTTACCAAAATTTTTTTTCTAGTGTTTAGTTTCTACTTTTATTATTCGAGGAGGAAGCGAGATTCGATGTTTTCTTTGCTAAATTCGAGTGCGTATTACTGCAGAAACTTCAATTCGTAAGATTCTCTTCGAACGATCTTTGATATGCCGATCCGATGCGCCGATCAGTCATCAGATAGCGAACCAAGTTTGCACTCCGGTATCAGGACTAACGCAATTGCGTAGCCCCTCCGCAAACAAATCGCTCGCAATTTAGATTTTATTGCTATCGAGTCGGAAAATTCCTTGCAACTTCCACTTACACGAGAAATCGTTCAGACTTATCTCACTTTCAACAAGGTTTCCATGTGGCCGACACTGAAACCGTACCATTCGTGCCTCCTCCACCAAGCATTCTACTTTGTTCGACCGTGCAACAGTGTTATTTCTAGGGGAAATCGTATTCCCCCACCTCTGATAGTAACAATATATCTCCCGTATAAACGTCGTCGAAAATGGAATTCGAGTGTCTTGAATATTTTATTTCCATCGATATCTCCACCACATTACGAGACTCGACCGATTTTTGTCTCTACATTTCCGAGCAAATATCATTCCGTAATCCGGGTTTAAGGTGGGCAACCTAGCCGGTTGCGCGAACTTTCGCACGCTGCCAACTGCCCAGGGAGTTTTTCCGTGATTTTGCCAAACCAGATCCGCCATCGGCCCCTTTTATCTAGAGCGTTGTACCAAATAAACATCGGAAATAGCCGAGAGCGAGAAGATAAAACGTTGCTAGAGGAACTAGTTGTCGAACATGTAACATTCCATGAAACGATATCGGTTTTTATAAAAAAGAAAATCCCTATGTTGACCCTACACTGCAAATACCCTAATTCATCATTTGCATGACACTATTTTCCCTCGGTCTCCAATATACTAATTATATTAACTTACATTAATTTCATATAATCATTATTTAAACCAAATTATTGATGCCAATATATTCCCTAATATTATTTCCACTAAACTTCTAAAACTACCACGTTCAACGTGGCATAAATCTTGCCAGAAAAATGCCCTCAAATATCAACCAGTAGCGGTACCAGAAATACGAGAAAAATGAGTCAGGTGCACCAATATACGTATAAAGAGGAAAATTTATAGCTGCCGAGAGACAACAGTTTAAACTATTAATGGAAAGAAAGCAGAGATAGGTTGTTAGACTGGGCGCCACGTGGTACGGGAATAGAGATGCAGGAAATAATAGAACCGTCGGGGGATTTATTTCTAAGTGGATCATCATCGTAACGCGATTCGTCGATTTGTCGATTTGCCGGTCGATCCTCTGGTTGGTGGAACGCGTGAAAGACCGTTTAGGAACGCCGAGAATGAAAGTGACGTACCGCATACGCTGGCAACCGGCGTGGCACACATTTTCATCTTGAGGACGCGCAGAGCTCCGAACCGTTACAAGGTTCCGTCGACTCGAGATTCGATTATAATTAGTCATTCTAACGTAATTGAATTTTTACCGCGGAACAACCGCTTCGAACTCGAGAATTGTATCATCGGCTTGATTCTAAGCCATCACTGTGACATCTGATATCTGTTTTTGTTCCGTTTAAATTTTAGACGGAACCAAGTGCTCTGCACTTTTCTCATTGCATTCGACGACGTCGTGAAGTTGGCCGTGAATCATTGCCTCCAGAAATATATCTCTTACGCTGACACTTTTGCTGTATTTTTATCCTAGTTCCACTCGAATTACGATTCGTAGATATTTAAAGTTGCTGCTGCTTTTAGTGAATTAATTGTAGGACATTTTTTATTCTCCTTCATGGAATGCAATTCTATGAATTCAATGGATCATTGCGCCTAGTTTTACATCCTCCGCGATTTCAAGTCGATTCACATTCATATTCGTCGATTCGAAATCCGAGGTATAATTTTGGATCGCCGGGATCGCGAGAACTCTGAATTGAATATAAAACGAAAAATGTGAATTCGTATCGTAATACGTAACATTCGACCGGTTCTTTCTGGTCGGTCATACATATAGGACATAGACGAGGTGAGGAGAGAAGGGGGGAGGTGTGGAGAGTGAATCTGTTGGCATGGAAATGGATAGGTCAGTTGGGGTTGGTTTTGGCTACGTGAAAAAAAATATAGGAAAATGCGCATGTTTTGGGAACCGAGCCATACGGCGAAACGACTCCCGGTGGTTCGAGGATGTCCTGGTTGCCCTAGATCAAGTACTCCGCGGATATTTTTAAAAACGATCGCCAGACGCGCACCGGTATTCGACGTAATTTCGCACCAGGACGTACGTATACTCTCCTCTCTCAAAAGATCTCTCTTCTTTTTTTCGCCGGGGGGCGGGGGGGGCGGAGATTGCGCGCGGTACAAGGCGAGAAGGTATCGGGGGAAATCGAAGGAAAAAATAGAACCTCCGCGGTTGGTGAGTAGGGATCATCGCGGCGAATAACAACCGCTTACGAAACCAACGGCAAACAGAAAAATACGAAGAACTATGTTGCTCGCGGAATTGACTTTCAGATTTGACACAATGTGGCGACTCTAACGCGCCTTTCCTTGGAATTGATCTTGCGCGATCTCGATGGCGTAATCAATGATTAATGATCGCGTTTTGACTGTTAGATCGCTGGATTTCCAAAAACATTTGAAATACTTTATCTACATGTCATTTGTATATATATTTTAATATATATTCTTCATGGAATTCTTACATAAAAACGGTATTAAGGTGATGCGGTCTGACCATGAAGGGTTGATTTCACTTTCTCCGACTCCTTGGAGTATTCAATTTAAACGTATCATTTTATATTAAATAACTATAGAATATTAACAGTGTTACATTTTAAGAAATTCATTTGTTTCACTTACAAGTACGTAGCAACTGTTAAATAATAATTCTACATGTTACGCGTGAACTTATTTCGGACCTTGAAATATGTTTATTTAAATAAGTGTCGCAAAATGGCGTCATCCATAGAACGGTCGAATACAGAATTCTATTTATTTCGGATCCACTAGTCTTCCGAGTGGAATTTTTTTTTTAATCCAAACCGCTTTCATTGGCCGATAATCGAGCGTGGATTTCAGGCCGATATATGTAAATGACTTAGGATCCTTGAAAATTCTCATCTTTTGTTAGGCAGAATAAAAAGGCAACGCGGAAAAGTTGGGTCCACGATAATGTAGTCGGTTCGCAACTAAAGCAACATTTCGATCGGCACGTGATGCGTTTTACGCCGAGGAGACCGGTCTGAGAATAGGACTTTGAAAAATTCAATAGAAATAAAGATCGATTCGCCGTGCAGTCGACCTGATATAACGACGTCTTTCCTTTGACTTGACGCCGAGGATCATTCCTGTGTCGTTTAATGAAAACATCATTTCGCAGTTTCGAGCGCAATGTAAATCGAGGCACTTACACAGCTGTTGATTATCAGTCGCTACGAACCGGTCTTCTAATATGTCAGAGGGAAAGAGATATATTTCGCGATCGGCAATTTGTGATTCAAAATCTTGTTTAGCGCGAACAATGCGTAGCCGATAAATAGATAGCAACAGAAGTCGCATCATCGATCATGATAGTAGTTTTATCGCCCACTGAGAACCAACCGATTAAATGCCGTGACTTAAATGATTATCCGGTGTCGCTATCGAGTTAGGTTGTTATTTATGGAGTAAATAATGAATTAGAACAAATTATAGGAATTTGATTCTGCTGTGGGACCTTCGATTTCGAGAGGGTTGATATCGACAATATTAAAAATGATTTAATATATCAATTAGTAGTAATTTATATACTAATCGGTAAGTTAATAGTAAGAATTCCTTGATTTCCATATTAAGTCCCACGATAAAAGTTGCTTAAAATATCGCCCAATAATAATTTATAAACCCTTGACAATGACACAATAATATCAGTGTCGAATTAAATACACGTAGTATTACAATTCTATATTTATTTCATATAAAACGATACGTTTCAATTCAATACTCGAAGAACTCCTTCGCAGTGAATTCAGCCCTTCATAGTCAGACATGAAATTATGTCTGTAAGATTGAAGTTAATTAATGGATTCAATTACTCGCGTTATCGATACAAAATCAAAGTATATCAAATCTCAAACAATGCCCCGTGGTATATTCGAATAATTTAACTAAAAATGAAAGACAAGTCATTTTGAACTCTTCGGTAGTTCTAGTGTTAATTGCCCGACTAGCGCGATGCGAACGAAAACAAACCGAGTTGTTATTCGATGGAGAATCATGGCGGAATATATTATGAAAGCTCGAATACTTTGAGCTTGAAAGGGTCATGCGTGGTGTTACGTAATCGCTCGCATAGCGGCAAGCAGCAGCGAGTAAAAATAAAGAAACGAAACGTGATGCAGAGTGGATTCTGAGCATAGACTGGGTCTAGGTCTAGGTCGACTAGGCGGGGCATATACTACTTATATCTATATACACTGTCCTCCAAACGATAGTCCACTTCCTCCACGAAGTTAATTATGACTTTTCCGAAACCAACATAATTATCATATATTTAATAGAATTATATTTATCTTGCTAATCATTGCATTACATGAATCAACATATTAATTCAGACATAGGACTTCATAATTTGTAAAGTTCTTACATCATTGGATAACATCTCAGACTTTTAGTTTTCGTGTAAACTTGAAGTTCAACCTATTTATTAAGAGTTTACTTAAAATAATTTACTAATTGTTTATTAAATGCTTAGTATGATAATATTGTGATATTAAATAGAACAAGCTTCTAAATACGAGCATAAATCACAATATTTTTTAAACGACACAAAAGTGGTATGCAAAAGAAATAATAGATTAATATTTTTCAAGTGTCAAAGTCCCGGATTATTATGCGTGCCGATGGAATTTTGATAATGTATTCCGCATAGAAATAATACCGCAAAGAAATTGTTGAATAATTGCGGTTGAAAATAACGATGACGAATAATCGTAACATGTTTACCTCGTTACAATACTTCTCTACGATATTCGGACATTGAGGAATGACGTGCGCGCGCACGCGCGAGCTATGGTTAGACCCGGGTTTCAACTAATAAATACCGAGATAAGAGTGTTTAAAAGTTTATTTTCGAAATTTGCAACAATGCACCATGGTCATCCTCCTGGTAATCTTCCACAAATATGCACAGCTGGTAATTCGTGTTTTCCATAAACGAAAGAATTCTTGAATGTCATCCTCCGCAACTTCTTTTAATTAAGTATCCTCATCATTTTTATTCGCCGATTATTTTATTCCGTCAACTATAGCATTCAATCTCGTGGTACATAAATAATTATTCTAACGCGTTACTAATTGCTGATTGCCTGATTGACTTGTACTACTTACGTTGACTTATACTACTTACGACGTGGATACTCAATCGTCAGCAATTATTTTACTTGTTTTCTACAACTTTAATGAATATTAAATGCTGTTCAATTGCAAATTTGAGTTAAATAATATCTCAAACTTTCTCATTCTAAACTCTCAGTGGAATATTAAAAATCGTACCCAAAACTGTTGAGTCTTAAATACGCCACTAATACAAGCCCTCCGTTTTAAAAAATAGCATAAGTCACTTTTCCCGAAAGAATAACTTCAACCTGTTTCAGTAAAAAATAGAAATACGATCCTTTTATCTAGAAACAATTTATTTCAAGTATATTTATTTTAAAGTAACCCAGGAAAAAGTGACTTACGCCACTCTTAAAATCAACCATTTCGTTCTAACATAACCGGCATTCTTCCGAACACAATGAAAGTGCACAGACTCCATTAATTATTGTCATCGTAATAAATCACGATTGAAATCCTTAATAAATAAACAAGACTCGCAGCAAGTATCAGTAACAAATACAGTGGAATTCTTCAGTGTAATTGCATCGTAAAAGTATCCGGTTCGGTATAAACTCGAATGCGAAAGTGTGATACGATTTCCTTAAGTAGCCGGTCACCTCATTCTCCGCGAGAAGAGAGGAAAAGTCTATGAGTGCAGGTGCAACAAAGGTGCACCAAGTAAAAACAAAAGGAGTGAAACGGGTGGTAGCACAGCATGGCGCGCGTCATGGGATAGCATGGCGTGGCATGGTTAAAGCTAGGTTAGGTCTGGGTTAGGTCTGGGTTAGGTCTAGGTGTAGGTCTAGGTCGACTAGGAAGGGGGGGTGCGCCACGATCTACTTCCTGACCGAGCACAGTGGAATCTCTCCGTTTCACTTGGCAAATGTCTACGATTACTTTATCATTTCCGAAGGAAGTTCTCGAAGCCTCGAAGTCGATCTCACGTTGGTAGAATAACATTTGCACGGTGCCAATATTTATTATTCCACGGCGAAAAAGAATGGACGTATGTTTTCCTTCTCTCTTTCGTGGAATTTTATCGTTGCCTTATCGAGCACGATAACAATTTAGTGGCAGTCGAATGGTAATAGAACTAGCGAGTCGTGGAGGAGTGCATTCACACTGGTAGCACGTGACGAATTACGCTGGCTTCGCAGCTGATTAATGTCGTCTCAGAACTCCGGAAGCGTAAACGGTGTCGGATTTTATTGTAGGCCAAGACACGCCGAGGCGTTTCTCTCTCTCTTTTTTCTTTTTTTTTGACGAAACTGCAACGGAAGCAGGAAATAACGTGCCGTCCTGAATTCGACACGGTTTCTTGCGTGACTTACGATGCCTATTCCATTTAGTCTGTTATCATGAAGGTATTAATGTTAAAGTTAATGTGCTCGCGTTTTATTTCACTCGAATTTACGTAATTCCGTATTTCCGACGTGATTGGGGCGTTCTAAATATGTTGTTTCACGGTTTATTAACGAGTGCATTCTTTGTCTGATACTTCGCGAATCCAATAATAAATACAAAGTTGCTTTAAATAGCCTGCCAATGAATATTCATGAGCAAGTAAAACCTGCGCCCGGAATTTGTTACGATATCGCGGGAAAGGTTATGGAGTTAAATAGTTCGGCTTGTAAGTTTGTAACTTTCCAATTGCGCTCGGTGAGCGTAATTTACGTTACTTTACGTACCAACATTGTAACGCTTTAAAAGAGACCTTTTTTAACGGGAATAGAAAAATCGCGGTACATCGAATTCCGTCTTCCTGCATTAATTAGAATATTATTCTTGTATCAAAGCTTTTTGTCAGAAGTATCCTGGGCATGTGAATAAATAGATCCGTATGCGTCTTTCTTCGAAAATAAAATTGTGGAATATCGAACGCACTCGTTGCGAGATGTCACTTTAACGTGATCCATAAAAAACCCGAATTCTTTTTTTACACGATCTCGCCACTTGAACGCAGTCCAAAGAGATTTGACTTTTACAAAATCCAAACTTTTATTCCGATCCGCGGCGTTTAAATATGTACCGAGTACGCGTAACTTTAGCAGTTTCGTGACGTTGGTTATGTTACTATATCGTTGAGATACATGTATGCGCAGGTAGTAACATCTTGCTGAGAGTCAATGCGCTTATTTTAGTAACCTATGCAATTACCATATATAATATTCAAAACCTCTATTCAAATTGAACAGCCATAGAAAGTCCCTTATCCCCGCCTCCACATTTCGAAGGCAACTCTCGACCTTGCAAGAGTGCATCCATCCCAATTTCCTCGAGGACCCCGCGCGGTCGTCCGGAAGCGGTTAAGATGGCTCGGGTGAATTTTTCGATCTCTGGCAGTAGGTAAGGAAGAAGGAGGAAAGACGGGATCGGGGTTTGCAGATAGGAGAACTGGCCGGTCGGTTGTCAGACAGGCGAACGAGGGAACGCGCGAGCGAGCGAGCGAGCGAGGTGGAGGTAGAGCCAGGCAGCCAGAGAGCGTCCTTCCTGGGTCTCTGCCCCTACCGACGTATGTATTGTAGGATTGTATATTTGCAGTGTACATATCAGAGCGAGTTCCTCTGTGTGTGCACTTGTCGGTGCCCAGGCGTGTAAGGCGAGGGACTCGCCTCAGTATTAGTGCACGCGAATGTGTGCATAGCGCCGCCGCCGCTGCCGCCGCCGCCGGCAAAAATGCATAGCGCTCTTGCACCCAGTGGTTCTCAACCCGACGTCCTTTCCACACTCGGAAATCAGGACTTTTTACAACGAATTTCGAGATATTTTCCTTGTTCGATCAAAATCCGATTGAAATATTTACAGGTTTTGTATGTGAGTTTTATGACGTGGGCTTTAATTAGTGTGCTCTTTTTGCGATCCTTCCTGACGTGGACAAAAAGCGACCATTTTTGTTCAGACCTATTTGGAGAATTATTTTTCAGACAATATGCTTAATGTCCGAGACAAATATTTGGTTATTTAAGGTGTTTTAGTTGTTCCGTTAATAAAGGAACGGCGAGTGGGAGGATGTTTTGTGAATACTCTTTTCAAGGCCTCTCGGTGGAATTGTTTGATTGGTCGTTTTGATATCTATAGTTAACGGTGTTTTTGGTATTTCGAACGACTCCGAATGTTTTCCATGTTTGTCGATTTGTTATTTGGTGACTAGCCAATATGGGCGAAGTTCGACGGCGATTGTAATCGATAGTTTTGTAAACACTGGTATTCCGTGTTGCTTCTAATGCAAGGTATTGTTCGATACTCATTCTATAGTAGCGTTATCACGATAAAATCTAGCCTCCTTGTTATCATGAGTGAATACGTAATACTTGAATCGATATCAACGGTTTGCCGCTTCTTATAGCCAGAGTTCAATTTCTTGACCTACTGAATACAAGTTTAAACGCGAGCTAATTTATCGCTCGCCGTGTTATTCGAATTTCGCCGATGAACCCCGCGGAGGCAGATTTATTTTCAAATAAATACAACCGCTGGTTTATCTTTAATTAAATCCATTTTTAATCAGCCACCGGGAGCAGTTTAAACTGACAATAATTATACTCAAAATATATATTGTTCGAGGCAATAAGAGGTTGGGTTCTTCAAACACTGATATATCGCTTTACAATATTCCGGGGTATTTCGAATTCCGCCAGATATCCGATCACATTCTTTTTTCGAGCATCCTCGATATTCCTGATATCGCGCGAGATATCTTACAAAAAATATGCAACTTCATTCACCACTCATTTTAATGATTTTATTATCTCCTCGAATATTTACAAAGTTGCGTTTTATTTATACTCGCAAATAATATTTACGGAGTACAAAGCATACCGAAATATGTATACAGTGAGTTAGATATATTTCATTTCTTCGAAGATTCCATGGAAGTTGCATTTCAGTTTGGCAATTGAGCATCGCTTTCCCTTATTCCTATTATACTAGCTCACGCACGCCCTCACATGCGAGCTCGTGCACGTGCACATGCACATTCACGAACTCCATCTCACCGAGAAAGAATCAGAAGATGAAGAAAGGACGATGGGGAGAGGAGAAATAGAAAAGGAGGAATCGATGGAGGAGAATCGAAAAGCAAAAAGTCATGAGTCAGTTTGAAACTGTTAACATCTTTTATTAGGTAGAACGTAACTAAGAAACAAGATTTCCTAGCATATCGACTTCTTAGTCCGAAATTTCTCGACGATTTCGGACCAGTATTTCCCGACTTTAAAATCTACCTTGCAGTTGAATCTAGTTGTTGAAGATTTGATTCTTCAGCTGAGTCCTAAAGACTAGTTCACATGTAGTTGATCAGTCTCATTGACGCTTCGTCGGTGTTCGCATTAAATCAAATCACTAGAAAGAGTAAGCGAGAAATATACGTAGCTTTGACGAGGGTAATCGAAGAATGAGAACGAAAACGTGTTCGAAATAGGAGGAAGATGATCTAACAGTGAAAAACATCGATATAAGTTTGGTTTGTAAACGTTAACAGTTAAATTCAACCCCTGGTAGCTAGAGTAGCACGCGAGTATAACGCCGAAGGCACGTATCGGCGGTTTTAGCGAGGTATAGACGATGACCTTGTCGCCGGCAATTCACCCCGTCTGTCTCTCCTTTCTCTCTCTTCGTCTTCTCTCCTCTCTTTTCTTTCTACTCTCTCCCTCTCCCTCTTTCTCTTTCCTCCCTCCATTGACCCTGTCCGACACAACCACTCCTCTTCTTCCGTCTCCCCCTAATGGTGTGATCGTTCCGTACCTCTTTCTCCCGCTTCCACCTGAAGTTGCATCGTGGTAATGTCGTACTATCCTCGTTTCACTCGTCACTAGAGTCCATGATCGTGTCTCCGTCGTTCCTTCGGTTTCGCCCTTTCTTTTCTCCCTCGTGTCGGTTCCTCGTGTACGTACGATGTTCGAGCTTTTCTGTATATACGCCAATGTCCTTATTTCTTTCTTTTATTTACTTCTTCAACATGTATATTGCATCGGTGTGGTACCAGCAGCACACACACACACACACCACACTTCGATTTTCTTCCTCGCGCCGCAAACCCGGGATTCGCTGGCTCTTCCTGTTTCTCTTTCACTTAATACGAGAGTCGTTTTAGCTACGCGTAGTGTGTCGGAGATAAAACTAGCTTCATCTCCGTGCACGCATGCAAGGAGCGTTTTCCTTCTTCGATTCCTATCCTGTTCTTTCAGATACGTTATTCTTATGGTTTAATATCATTTGCAATTGGACATATCTCTTTCTTCCTAATATTTCTTATCTCTTGTTCATAGAAGAACTTAAAACGGGGCATGTATTATTTCAAAGTTAAATGCCCCCCGGTAGCAGTCGCTTGCCGTCATTGTACGCGAACGAAAGTGAAGTTGCGCGCGGAAGAAGCGCGTAGGAACCGCGCGTAGCCTTCTTCGTGTCTCTTTTCCGTCGATTACATTTCTTCTTCTTTCCTCGAGTTCGGTTGGACTGCGTGGAGTAAATTGCTTTTTCCCTTTTTGATTCTCGTTATCTAGTTGTGCCAGTTAATCCTCTTCTTCCGTTGGTAGTTATACAACGCACACATACATTGTTGCCCGCGCGCGCGCGCGCGCGTTTGTGGTGGGACGGGAATCCTCTTCGAGAAGCAGGAAAACACGAATGATCGAAGTAACGAGTTTCTTTTCTTCGTGCGTGATTCCTGGGATACGAACAAAAGAGAGGACGATTGGACGCGGTGTACGAGGAACAGAATTTATTTCGAAGCACGATAATAGTATCTCGATCGTACTTCCTCACGAAAAACAAGCAAGCGGAGTATACTTTTAATTTCGGACTCCCGTCGTAATTGGACGGTGACTGGCGTCATTCGGGTTTATCAGGTTTTCAGAAATCATCTTCGTTTATCGAGCCAGTATACAATTCGAGGTTGAAGATTACTCTCGGATGGACGCCGGGTTACGCAACGAGCGCAAAATTACATGCGAATGAAAGTCCCAAAAAAATTCTCATATAACAAGGCCCAACGGTGACGCAATGGAACCTTTTTCCTCCAACGAGTTCAGGAACTTCCTCGATAAAACGTGTACCTCTGATGTCGCCGGCGACTCATTAAACTTACTCTTTCTCTCTCCCCTCTCTCTCTGACACGCATACTTATGTATTTACGTGCATACATAGTAATAATGAAATCGTGTGCGTGGGGCACGTGTACTCTCTCCACGCGTATCGTGCGTTAGCCACGTCAAAATTGACAATTTCAAATGATTCATTTCCGGCGCTCCTTGGGGACCGCGATTCTCCTTCCCGTCGCGCCGCCTCGTTTCGTCGTTTTACTCTCGTCAGGGGAGAACGGGAGGGAATGAAACGGGGGATGGAAGAAGTTAAAGAGAAAGAGAGGAGAAAAAGAGATGCGACTACACGGCCCTTGGTCCAAGCGAGACGACAGCTGACGACGACGACCGACGGCGACGGTTCTTTAGACGCGAATTCACGCACACACTCAGCCGTCTAAATTTAATGCGAACCCTGCAGCCTCGGGATAGCGATGGGAACAATGCTTTCCTTCCTGTATCTAACAAAGATACGTATTCTAAAACTATATTTATTTATATTAACAATACTAGCAATAAGATAGTATAATATTCCATTAAGAATTGATCCCGGAAATCTATCAAGTATCATTCCTCAGTTAACTCTCGCGCTAAATAGAAGTTCATTATTAAAATCCTTAACAAAACCAAGAATTAAATGTCTTTCAATCTCGACGTTGAAAACAATCCCAGCTAATATGGCGGACGAAATATTGAATTTTATATTCGCGCGTTATACGAATTCACCGAAGATCATAGCACAACTTGTTAGAATGACACTTCTAGAGTCATCGTATTAAACCAGGAATCATTGTTTACAGATTATAATGGTAGTTCTGAATGAATGTCAACGTTGTTTAGTATCGGTGGTATTGTATCAGTCCCATCACTATCCGCGAGTTTGTCGCCTATTGCGTTCGGTCGCGTGCACGCAACTGCATCGTCGGTGCATAAACTGCACGCATACGCGAGGTTGCAGTCAGCCTAGACCTAGACCCACTGAGCTAGCCTAGACCCGTGGATATATGTATACACTCCTGGTGGGGAGAAACAGGAAGATCAGAGAAGGGGAGAGAAGGAGGGCTGTCTCTCTAGTACTATCGGAGAAAGTGAACGAACCTCGAGTAACGTCGGGAACTGCTAGTTCCGCATACGCCAAACTCTTTCGTACCCTTTCTACTTGGAAGGTTTATGTGTCGGACGCATGAACTTTATGTATAAACTAGTTGTAACATATCGAGTTAACAGGGTCCACTGTTTAAGTAGATACGGAGGGATGAATGTCTGAGATGAAGACTGATAAGCAAGTTCTTCCCGTTTTTAGGATTTGGAAGATTTTGTAAGTCGATATCGGGTTACTTTATTCGAGTGACGACTGAGAGGCGACATTGAAACTCCGGTTGTCGGTGGTTGAAGCTTAGGAACATAATATAAGGGGAGCAAACTAAATGTCGCTTCTAAGTCGCTACTCGAGTTGCAGCAATAAACTGAATGGCGACTGAGAATCGCGCCCGAGTGCAGAGAGTTAAATATTTTTGTTGATAGTACTGGAATGATTACGATATTTTAAATACGTATGAAATATGAGTATTATTATTAGGAAATGGATACAATACTTGTGGTACTTCAAGAATTTTCTGATTAGTTTCTGCACGCGCCGTATTGTCAGGCACAAGCCGTTATTGCGGTTTCCGTGAGCCATTTTCTTTTCTTTGGTACGTTACTTGTTCTACTGAAGTATCTTTAGTATTTCTTGCTTTACGGCGCATCATTGCATTCGATTGTTGACTTTTTCCCTCGATTTCTTTAGGAGTCTTAGTTTGATGTGCTCTGACGTAAATTCGCTTTCTTGGTCGATTCAGCGGAACGACTGTCCGGTATTATTATTACAAGAGAGAAGGCTCTTGGAGCGCGACCTTGCGAGCCGAGTGCCCGAGATACGGCGGTTCCGTGCCATCGAACGCCACCCTCGAACCCAACAACCTATAGGTCTTTTCATCTTCGATAACCGGTTCGAAAGGATGCCTGAAAACACGTCGAAAGAGAGACACCAAGAATGTGTCTCGCGCGTTCTCCCCGAATTCCGAAACCTGAGGATTACATTTTTCATCGATCACCGATGCGCGACACGGCACCGATGAAATTATTCGTGCGAGTATTTTTTGTGTCTTCTCTCCTCTTTTATTTGGCACGTCGCGATAAGAGAGAAAGTTACGATCGACGCGTTTCGGCTTCGCCTCGATTATGTAACCGTCGTTAAATACGAGAAGCGATTATATCGATGCGAGGCCAGATGCTAAGAGAGTATTAGCTTCTTATTTACATTCTTACTGCAATCCTTATCTTATTATTGTAATTATTATATAGCACGATAACGCTACGAACTCCCTCGATGTGTGATCTATGTCAGAGCCACTGACCCAAATCATCCGGGCTCGCTTTTATCGTGGCGCACCGAAAGCAGATCCACCATTTTTTGTTTTCTCTCGATTACCCGAAGGTTATCTCACTCACGAGAGACCGGAGAGAAAGAGAGATAACACTTCCTACCCAAAATTTCGCCCCAGTGCAAGCCGTACTCCTTTTACTTTGCTAATTTTGTCACCGATACATATATAACCGTACCATTTTCAATGTTATCAGATACGTTATTGCGTAACGTCTCTACGGGCACGCAACAACGGTAGGGACTCGTATGCACGACTCTTTCGCTTTCGCACGAGTTCGGCAGCGTTTCGTAACATCGAGAATCGCTCTGCAAAATATATTCCTCCTTCGCGCGTTATCTTCTGTTTTGTCTAAAGTCGAATCTCGAATTTCACTTGGCAGAATCTAAGACATCGTCACTTTCACTCATCGAGAGCACAACGGTATTACCTACTGCCTCTAAATTCGGTATCACCCGACCATTAAACATCCACGGCTGTATTTTCGCGCCACAAAACTCTTCTCCCTTCCTCTTCTTCTTCATCTTCATTGCTCTCTTCACGTAGGTGTTTCTCTACTATCTCTCTCTCTCTCTTTCCCTT
Organism: Nysson spinosus; assembly: GCA_910591585.2. Classification (NCBI taxonomy): domain Eukaryota; kingdom Metazoa; phylum Arthropoda; class Insecta; order Hymenoptera; family Crabronidae; genus Nysson; species Nysson spinosus. The sequence goes on along the minus strand of OU342843.1, from coordinate 2,120,851 downwards.
CTATCGTTCTCTTCTTTTTCTCTCCTCCATTCTGTTCCACCGTGTTTCTCCATTGCAAGAAATTGCGCCCACCGAGAGTGCGCACGATGGTCACTGACCTCGCACACGTCGTGTCCGCGACGACGGAAGAGGAGTCACGCATTCTTCCCATTCGCCCGTTGTCGTCTTGACCTCTGTCCGCCACACCGAACCAAAAGAAATAATGCGTGCGACGTAGCCAGCGCATACGTTGCACTGGTCCGGGTATACGGACGGTTCTACTTCATCTCGATGCACACCGGGTGTCTCAAAGGTATACACTTCCAAGTACAAACCTAATCTGGATATAATAAGAAACTACGAAACATTTTGTCTTCTCGCAATCATAAACTACGTGAACCCATTTATTCTTAAAGGCCGCCGGTTACCGAAGGGATAATTAATAAAAGTAATTTCATTCCAAACACTTTGCACTCCGTGAGGCGACATTAAAATTGACTACACTTGTCCGCGAATTAACACTGATACTACTGAACTTATACTCGGTTAGATTTAGATATTTACGTAATTGGATAGAAATTATGGCTGGAGAATCGGTGTTAATTAATGGATTGAATTATATACGACGCGTATATAAAATCGGAATATATAAAATCTCAAACAAGATCGCCGTTGCATATTGGAATTATCCTAGTAAAAATTAATTTCCAATAACAAAATATAACTGGAGAAAATCTTAATGTCGCCACCGAGTGCAAAGAGTTCATTAATAGTTAGTAATTAATAACTAGCAATTCTGGTGAGATAAAAACATTTTCCTGCGATGAAACCCGAAGGTATTCATAGACCACGAAAAAACGTAGGTTTAAGTCTGACGCGTCCAAAGTACCGAATAACGAATCCCGCCGATAAGTCTAGAAATGATATTTGCAAATGCTAAGCGTGCGCAGATAGCCGATTAGCATGTATAATGAAAATATCAGGTAGTTTTTCAGCGGCTCATTGTTCTCTGGAAGCTTGTCTGCCGACAGCCAGTAAAAGTTAATGACTGGCAAGTAGTCAGTATTCGCGCTAGACCAGTCTGGGTGGTGGGAAGGTATGGCTTCGTACGTAGCATGCATTTAAAATGCACACCGAATGCTTTTAAAGTATCGTTCAGTTTTTACGCCTCGCGAGATATTGAGGAGAGAATTCATTAGAATTTAATTCCGTGAAATAAGACGCGCTTACGCGCCGATGCTAATGAGATCGCTAAACTCGCGGCTACTAATTAGCGTAACTCGACTCAGTCACGTTACGTACATAGTTTTCTTTTTCATAGAAGTGAGAATCAATTCTTTCCTTAACGATTATACTGTTATCGGTACACCGTGTAGAAACACGTGCGTTTACCTATAAGCAGAATAATAGCCTGCGAAGAACATAGATGCAACCGTCTTCCTCGGCGAGTTGCTCGAAGCATCGAGACTTCCGGATACCAATGCGCCAGGCTACAAAGAGCTGCTCAACCACACGATACGTGCTGCAGGAAACTAGCAATAAGAATCCCATCGAACGATCGACGAACTGTCTAAGAAACGTACGCTGGCAAACGATACATACGATATTCTGACCAAAGAAACGCTTCGTACTGGAAAATACACGTTTCCTCCGCTATTTTTACGAGCTACGCTTACGTTGTCTCGCGTTCGATTCGTTTTATGAAACCATTCTACGACTGAATGTAAAGTCGATACGTATTTAAAAGTTTGGTTTTCTAAGGGGATATTTTTCATTCGTCTGAACAGTGGGATACACTGGGAACAGGATAAAGTAGTATGATCGTAGAATACCGAAATATGACGTGCGTGTATTAAACGGATAAGGTGGCCGCGTATAAAAAGCAGTGAACCGTCGAACGTAAATCTCCATCTTTTCGTTCGGATTCCCGACGTCAGAGTATTTCTGCCAGAACGGAGAAAAACAAAAACCTCCAAGAATAAGCGTTTCGCCCACGCCTATTGCAATCGTGAAAACGGTTTAAGATCTTTCCTCGACGCACGGAAGAGCTCGGGAGAAATCAGTTTTTACTGTGACCTTCCTCGATCATTGCTCCCCCCATAGAATTGCAATTTCGAGTAACCATCCCGGACTATAAATTCCGTGGGAGCCCTGTATACTTCTGTGCGTACGATTTACGTGCTCGCAAGTAGTATTGGAAAGATTCCAGTTCCTCCACGGATTTAATTTTCCATATGTACATCAATCACCGTCTATTTTTCCTCGAATTTTCTTTATTCTTTTCCGGGTGTCGAGGATGTATGCGTGCGAGAGGAAGACGGAGAAGAAAGAGAAGTTAGATGCACATACACATGTGCGCGGTTGCAAAGCGACTCGCAATTTGAACGGGTTTCGGGGTTAAAGATAGTAGCCCGAGGCAGTAGGGTAACATAATAGGCCGGGATGGGGGTCTGGGTCTCTAAAGGAGGGAAAGAGAACGAAAGCAAAAGGGAGCACGAGAGAGGAACGACGAGAGAGGCTTGATGTCGAGACACGGTAGTAGAGGCACTCCTGATACAGCGTGGAGAAGAGAAGCGAGATGAGAGGAAGAGATCAGAGGGGAAAGGGTGTAGAGGAGGAGACAAGAGTGGAGACTGGCAGTGCCGGTGTGTGTGTTGTGTGTGTATGTGCAACACGGTGCATCGGACTAGCCAGTCGCGAATGGAGTCGGTGAAGAGAGAAGGAGAGGAGAAGGATAGAGCAGTTAAGTTAGTCTGCTGTCGGTCAGTGACTGCCTGACTTTCCCGGCACAGCTGAAGGTCAACTCTCCCCTTCTCTCGACCTCATCCTCATCCTATCCCCTTCACCTCTTCCTCTTCTTCCTCCGGCAACCCACTCCATGGACTCCTGTATATACCACCAACACACTCTAACCATCCTATCTTTATCCTATCCTTTCCTCTCTTTTTCTTCTCTCCTTTACTATCCTACCGACCAATGCGGTTATGCACTCGCGCGCACCGCTATACACGTCCCTCTAAACTCTATGTCGTACATACGCCAGAACCATAATCCACGGCCGCTTTGTTTATGCCGTACGAACACATTCGGTGTGTTCCTCCTTTAACCCATCCTCGCCTTCTTTTCCTCCTCCTCTTCATCTCCTCCCCTAACTCTTACGCCTATGTCATTCCCTCTTTCTCCTTCGCCTCTACCATCTTCGCTGGTTTGAGGGTCATTCGTGCACTTAGGTGCACGCGGAATTCCGCCTCTCGAAAATCCTGGTACGTGAGAACTCCCGTCACGCGACTATCCTCCGGCGTCTCTATATTTTCTTCCACGTACATCTACGCCTTCATAGATATCAGGGGAACTTCACTTTTCTCTCGAAACATTCGTGTTTCGTTCTTTCTTTTTCCTTTAAAGAATTCAGGGTTGTTGCCACCGAGGAGGAGTCATTGGTGCAGTTACAAGTGCATCTCACATGGTCGAGGGTCAAACGGCATGTGAGTTTGCAATAATGAAACCCGCGCATCGTACATCTCTCACTAAATGACGGGTTTCTGACCATTTACTTTTCCCGTCTCATAGTTTTTTTCGTGTACCTTTGTTGGTATACGTTGTGTACGAATGTGTAATGCTAAATGATTTCATTAAGATGGGAATTATTCAGGATTGAAATTGAGCGGTGAGGTAAAAGTAAATTGAAACAGTTATAGCAGGTAGTTATATTTATTATTCAACAGGTACAAACGTAAGGACATTGAAGTTTATTCCACGCGCAGTGAGGATATTTATAATGCAACGATTTCGTACGAAGTAGTAAGAGTGTTTCTTGGACAGCCACTTATCGTCACTACGTAAGAATTGATCTTAGAATTCTTCCTTCCGTTTAGGACTGCCTATATTTCATTCTTTACCTCAATCTTTTACCTCGATGTTGATTACGCCCCTGGATATTTCCCCACACTTTCAGATATCTCTACCCCTTGCCTCCTTTTCTCTCAATCGCTATACTTGTACTTCCGGCCGCGAGGCTAAGCGCGAAAGTCTCGCAAAATAAACGTGGAGGGCAGGGTTCCGTGCGAAACTTCGTACTACCAAGTTTCTCTCCTCATGTATTTTTAACTATCGACTCGTTACCGAGACTTTCGCCCAAACTTCCTGCCCAACGGTGTCAGGAAGAAGGAGTTCCTCGAGGCCAATGAAAAAAAACGAGATCCACTTGTTAATTCCCTGGCATTCTTCTAACGCTCGATGTCTATAAAATTCCATATAAGACACTAATACAGAAGTACTATCAAAACATATACATATAATATCAGCCCAAGTCACTTTTCCGGAAGTAACGATCGAAAACTGTTTAGTTTACAAATAGCCACAATCTTCTTATCTAGAATCCATTTATTATCACCACTTTTAACCCAAATTATAAATATATTTCTTTTAAGGGGCGCAGATAAAAATCACTTTCATAATTAGCAGCATATATTACATTACAATATCATCGCTATAGTAACTGATAATTAGTAAACAAACTAAAAAATGTAAATGATCTATATAATAGAACAGGAGACAGAAGAATCTCAGTTGAGGAGTCAGATGCTCGAAAGAGGTGCGTTCTCTTCGATAGCGGTCGCGTATAATTATAAGCGGCGATGTCTCATAACCTTTTCCGCGGGCGACGCTGCTTTCATTACGTAAACATTCGAGCGTCAATAAAGCAATCGTCATAGTCTCGAGTCTAGTAACGTTGCTCTATGCACGAAGTGGAAGTGGTCTATGCGTCACGAAACAGTCATGCGTTCACGATGCATCGTCGTCTCTAGCGGTCTTTCCCTTCGCTTGTACGACGCCAGTGGTATAGGTCAGTGAAGTAGTAGTTCCCCCACCGCGGAGTTCCTAGACAACGGGTCTACGATTGACTCATCTAGCCAGTCATACCGCGCGTAAACACAACCCGTCGCTCCAGCTGTTCACTGCGCTCTTTTACTTTCGATCTCCCGCAGAACGATCCAACAGAAACCAAATATTCCATGAATTAAACAAGAAATATTGATTATGACAGTGGTAGATTTGTAATACGTTGATTATCGGAATCTACTATTTTACGATACACTGCGAAACGAACTAGAAATTTATATATAACATCTACAAGCAAGTGCGTTGTTATGATATGTTATTTACTTTACATTGTTTAGTATTTTATTTAGAATTGGAATTTTAATGTAAACGAAATTAAGTATTTGAATAGAGCATGGAATTTATATATGCTGCTAGCCAGCTGCTATAGCTGGCTAGGAAAATTATAGTTGGTAAATTATTATGTTTGAAACAGATAACGGCGAAATTGTAGACAACGAATTTTAAGTCTGACTACGAAATATGTGGATTCAAGGTGGCTCTGCGATTGAGGCGTTCCGTAGCGCCGTGTAAACACGGCAGTACTGTCGCACGTGTTGAGTATGGCGAATGGTCTGTTGGGGAAATTGTTAGTTTGATGTGAAATAATTCGTTTAATTAGTTATAAAATAGTTATTCTTTCGATTATGAAAGGTGTTAGTGGCGTCATAGAATGTGGTTTCTTTAGTAAGAGTATCTTTAGTAAGATATAATATAGCGTCACGAGTGCACGCGCTAAATAGTTTAAGCTCGGTAGTCTTAACGAATATTTTTGTCGTCGTGGTGATTTGTGAGACTTAACGGTTAAGCAGAATTCCGTGCTTTTTTTGTACTTCTATTCTTTGACTCTAACGAGATTCTTGGACTCTTTCCTGCTATCATTCCATCCATTCCCCTGTTATTCTACGTACACGGAGGATCTCGAGAACAACGGGGCGTTCTCTTTATTTTTAGAGCCACCTCGAAAATTCAGCTCCCCTGGATCACTCTTTACCATTTTCTCCCCTTTCTCACCCTTCCTTCCTCTTCCCCTCTTTCTTTCTCTCTTCGTTCCGGCCCTCTCTTTCTCCGGCAATGGATCTTCAAACCAGAAAACCTTCTCCCGAATAGAAGATCCACAAAGAGAAAGAATCTCGAGGAGAGGAACTGCAACGAACGACACGATAGCTTGCACTCGTGCGATTATGGAACAGGAAGTGTTCTCACAAAAATACATGAATCATTATATCATTCCAGTTCGCCAGACATAAATGAACTTGCGCGTGATTCGCCATTTTCAAATCAATATATATCACTTTTCCGGAAAAATGAACTAAAAACTACTTCAGCTACGAACAGAAAACTGAATTCAACATAACTCTTCACGATCCACTGCTATTTATTAATTATTAGTACGTCTAAAGACCCCTGTTATTAGAATAGTATTAATTTAACAGTAGAACTACCAAAGCAGTCAAAATGGCGAGTGCCCGGATTTTAATAAAAACATTCAAACATACAACGTTTAATTTTCCGCGATTTCTCGCGATTCAAGTTGCGCAATGGACATAAATAAATCAATTAATTTATTTCCTCCATTCTTTTCTTTAAGGACGTACGCATAAATATACAGATTCAGTTGAATACATCGCCGGCAGTTCTACTGTTAAATATTATAAAGAATTGCGGGTATGTTGATTTCAACGTCCGAATAGCAAGAGGTCGTGAGTTCTGCATTTAAAATGTAGTTTGTCATCCGCATGTTCCATAATGATTCGAAAAGAATATACGGGAAAAGAGTTGGGTTTCGGGAGGAAGGGAGAAACGAGTTCCGATTTTAGCGCAGTCGCGGCGGCTTCAGAACGACCGGTGCTATTATGCACTAGTAGCTTGATGGCGTCACCCGTGCAACCTTGGCTCGGGTCAGTCCTCTATCATACTGCAGCCAGAGTTCCCCTACCCAGAAAGAAGAACTTTCTGCCTCCCGCCCCTCTCTCTCTCTCCCTCCTTTTTCCTCTTTTACCCTTTGCTTGGACTACTCTTAACCCCCCTCCCGTCTCTCTTTCTCTCTTCTCTCTTCTCTCTTCTCTTTACCCCGGCTACCTCTTCCTCCATCCTCCTCACTCTTCTCATCTCTTCACATCTCTTCACATCTCTTCACATCTCTTCACACACACTGGCCACACGACCAGTGGCGTATGAATACTTTCTATTTCCAGGCATCTGCGAACATACTTTCCTAGTTGTACCTGACTACTCGCTAACTTTTAAGTATCGGATTAAAGGAGTTTGTAACTCGCGTGCGCTCGACTTCCTGACTGACGTAGGAAGTTCAGCAATTTGCGTATACAATGGAGTAAAACGTGGGAGCTCTTAACGGAGTCATACTCGAGAAGTAAGGTGTTACTGTCTGAAAGTATATTCGAAGTCATCCGGAGTTAGGAATATGTTCCGGTGGAAGTATGCTAAAGTTATTGCGACGAGTGTATACCACTGGGCAATTGCTGTAAGAAAATAATAATCGCATCACGAGTGCGTGTATTTGATTTATTAAATGGATATCGAATCCAATGATTAACGATGGCATTGCAGGGATATCGGGGAGAATAGAGATAAAGTATCATCCAAGGTTCCTCGGTGGTTTTCATATCTTCTCGCGCTCATTGAGGATTGGCTACGTAGGGAGAGTACATACGAGAGCGACGGTGTAAGTCGATCAAAGTGTAGTGACGCTTTAAAAAAAGGAAAGCATATCTAACCGGTCGACCGTGCTCTCCTTTATAACTGAATTATCTACTCAGAGCTTTTATCGCGGAAATAAGCGATCTCCTAAAAAAACATCCCCCTTCTCGGCGTTACGCCCATGAGCAGAGAGATGGAGAGAGAGAGAGAGAGAGAGAGAGCTCATCGCTCCCAGCATAAACTCGAATCGTGGTATATTCACATCCGTATGGGCGCACAACCGCGTCGCGAGACGTTGTGTGGAACGATGCGACTAAACTCCCCGCCGCCGCCGCCATCGCCTGGTAAACGATGTTTCCGTCCTACGTAGATTGCGGATTCTACTCTTCTATCCAATGCAACACCCCTGTCTACTCATTCTAATTCTACTTGGTAATTCTAGTTCCTAGTAGTTCCGTACCTCTATTAAGTAGTCGACATCAACGCTCGTCTCACGCAGTAGAAACAGTCGGCGTGTAGGACGTCCTATAAGCACACTAATTTGTTACTTCCAACCCTTGCCATGAATTCTGTTATTAACACGTTGACCACCATTGCAGTCACTAGTGACCGCCGATGCCAATATTACTAAAACTCGAATCAAATACCTTGCCAATATTCGTACAATTTTCATACTTTTCACGTTCCAATTTCGATGCAAAGTAACCAATTATCGTTGAGCGGTGAAACAGTTTTATTTCTGCAATTACTAAAGAAACAAAAATTAGTAATCAAATCTATAGTATCTACAGTATCTAATTATTTACAAGTAACTAGATTGATTATCAGAAATCATTTTCATTAAGAAACAGTAGATGAAGAGTGAGAGCAAGTTAAGAAAGTATCAGAGATTACATTATCCATTCCACCCACGTATCGTTGCAAGGTTAGTTTATCGGCGATCCGTCGGTCACGTCACCGATCTCCCAGCGAGAACAGCACGCGAATCGATTGTACGAGATAAAAGGTGGAAGCAGGAAGAAAGGGGTGTCTAGTATCGGAGACAGTACGAGGCGGTTCCGAGGCATCAATCATCCCGTGACAGAAGCGGCAAGGCACCGGCACCGATGCCCCGTGGATGGCTATTAATAGTTCATTGCACGGTTAAGTGCGATGTATACTTAAGCCGCGCTGCGAAAACTAACTCGATAGACGCTGAGTCGACATTGCGCTGTTAAACCGCCCGATAATACGTGCCCCCGAAGCTCCGTGATTTGCGAATCGTTTTCGCGAACCATTATTATCATCCCTTCGATATATTCTTCCCTTGGAAGAACATCGAATCATTTCTGGATCCGCAGTTGCGCAACTTATTTCCGACAGAATAATATAAATACTGAGACAGTATGAATTATTATAATAACTGGGTATTAAAAACGTTTAATGTACACTTGTAGGAACTCAGTTTCAGGCTTGAAATATGATCACGGTATGAAGTTATCGTATTATTTTTCATAATCATTTTCATGAAACTGCTGGTACCGCGAAGTTCAAATATTATTCTTACCCCCGCGCAGTGCCCTCTAACGGGATTTATATAACTGCCAGATTACATGGCGCCATTTAAATCGTATTTTAAATTCTTTACGATTACCACCGTGATATATTGTCATATAACATGTCATATCGTTGGAATTTCGGGTATACAAAGTTGAGAATAATTAGACCCCTCAGAGATGAACATCATACTACTCCCGACACTCTAATTGCAACTATAACTTAAGTACTCTTAAACATAAAACTCCAACTAACCTATACGAAATTTTGTGTGTTTCAGTGTCCGAGAGTTACAGCAGTTACGTGAATTCCATGTACGCCGGTGGAGGACAATTCGCGACACCGTGTACACCGAGTCCTCCACGGGGACCGGGTGGCGTACCAACGAGTGTAATACAAGCAGCCACGAGTTCGGTGTCGGACGATTTATACCTCCTGGAACTAGGTTTCCCTCCGCGATCAAAGAAAAACAAACTGAAGAAACCACGTCAAGGTGAAGGTGCCGCTGTGAAGAGGAAATCCCGTGAAGGCTCAACAACATATCTTTGGGAGTTCCTGCTGAAATTATTACAAGACCGTGAATACTGTCCACGGTATATAAAATGGACGAATCGTGAACGCGGTGTCTTCAAGCTCGTAGACAGCAAAGCGGTATCGAGATTATGGGGTCTGCATAAAAATAAGCCGGACATGAATTACGAGACGATGGGCCGAGCGTTACGTTATTATTATCAACGTGGTATATTGGCGAAGGTAGATGGCCAGAGATTGGTCTACCAATTCGTGGATGTACCGAAGGATATTATTGAAATAGATTGTACGGGTGCGTGAGACAGGGCACTCGGGCTCTCGAGGGAGCAGCAGCAACAACAACACGGTAGACGAGCTGCTCTACGAGGACAAGAACCGAGTAATTCGCGTGTCGACCCTGTCAATATGAGTTTTCGTAAAAAGTCATTGTCGAGCAGCTCTTCCTGCCACAGTATGCCAACGTGGCATACCCCACAGACGATATAAATGATGCCCTCTCTCTCTGACTTCGTTGGTTCCTTGTATTATATATATATTATATATATACTTTATATAAATGTATATTAAAACAGCGCGAAGAACACGTGATTTCATGCGAGCATTTGTCGTCGGCGCGTCGGGGATGTCTTTCTTTTTGGACGCGATAATTGTCTCGAGATATTATATCGTATTTCGTCCTCCTTCGGTCTTTCTCTTTATATATATAAATATATATTTTTTTTGTTATTTCTTGACGGTGTACGTCGATAGAAAATCGTACTAAAAGCCTCGAACGATTGTAATATATATATAGAGAGAGATATATATATGAATACGTTGGGCTCGTTCAAATTTGTACAAAAATTTAGTTCGTAAAGTGATAAACATCGCGGGGGGAGCGTATAAAGCGTTATTAAATGTATTTTAAATGAATGAAACACGAGACGATGAATAGTGTGGACTAATTACTTAAACGTAAAAGTATAGCTGAATAGATGAGAGACGCGAGGAGAGAAAGGGGTGAAAGGAAAAAATTGTACATTTCAAGAGCGCGATAAATTATTTATTGTATATTAGACACAAGTTATTATATGTTACCTAGGGAGAGAAAAAAATTGTTATATTGCGTGGCGACGAATTACGGGGAGGATCTGTAGGCGGCAACAACTGCGGGGAGTTTTCAAAAAAGAAACAAACAAAAAATATGAAACGAAATGAGGGCTGTGAAAAGATTTCGGGATTAAAACGACGAGACGAACGAAAACTGGACGAGATGCGGGGGCAAGCGGTGATGCGTTGTGGCTTTTTCTTTTTTCAAATAAAAGGGAAGTAGATTGAATGAGGTACTTTCGAGCGAGCTCAGGGAGGGGTACACACACTATATTTTTATAAATATAAGCGAAGGACGACTCTTCTATTTGAGCTGAGAGTACAACAACGTAAGGTGCTGGCTATACACACGAGGTCCAAGAATGTTATTTAGCAACCTAGTGTTACTGATTCATAAAGAAGATTATTGAAAGCAGACATTATATATCGCTGTATATATAAAAATACACCTTTAGTATATATTATTGAATATTATATATATATATTATATGAATATATATTGTATGTTATGTAGTAAATGGAGCGAGTTAATGTGTCTCTATGAGATTTTTTTGTCACGTCGGACTATAAAGGAAATTTAACCGTCTCGTACGATGTCTCCGTTAAAACGAAGCGAAGAGGATGAAGTATTTGACCAATATATTAATATCAAGATGAAAATCTCTGAAATCCATATAGGAATCATTTCTTTTTATACCTCTACTTCGCGATCAATCGCTCAGATTGCCTTTTATTCTAATAAGATCGAACACTTGATCGCGAACTTGTAAAACGCACATAAAACGGATATATAAGGGATATACATATACACATATATATATACATATAGAATATACGGAGTGTGTCGTTCTTCTTCTTTTGTTTTCATGCTCATCCGACTTACGAGACATCGTACTTTTTTAATTGTAGATTAGCCTTCCTCGGCACTTGGGGTGTATGATAATGATAAGTTAGAGTAAAATTTAATTTATTTACGCCCCAGGACGTGACGTGAGCGTGCAAGTGTATCCTATAGGATTAAGTTTTGTACATAAAAGATTCGTTGAAAACATACTTAGGAAGAACATACGCTGGTTATCTTCATAAGATGGAAAGAGATGTGGTTGAGATGTTGAAAGTGGAGAGAGTGAGACAAGAAGATAGATAAATAGGCAGGTAGATAGGAAAGGAAGTAATAGAGCAAGAAAAAGAGAGGGGGAGAGAAAGAGTGAAAGAGAGAGAGAGTGAGAGAAAGAGAGTATAAGATATCTTGAGATATAAACATAGAGAGCTCTCTGAACACGGTTCTTTGACGATAGCCTCAGAAACGTTTTCGAGAATGGAAATATACAGTAAAATACACAGTGATCCAGTGCTGCCAATAATGCCTGTAACAGTCCCTTGCATTTTGTCACTTTAATAGAACAATGAAAGAAAAATAACGAGCCAACCTGTAAAGATGAAATATGTAATACAGAGTTGTTAGATTCATAGAAATGTTATGGGACTCCAGACATACCGATGATACAAAGCGAATTGCCTTCTCGTATTAACAAAGACGTGTTGCCTTCTAACAAAAAAAAACATTAAAAGTTCTAGCAATTTGTATCGTAAAATACCGTCACACATTGTCCAGGTACTTAAAAGACCTTTTCTGCCACACAACCCCCCCCCCTTCACGAACTACCCAAACCCCCCAAACGGAACACCCTCTGCACCGCCATTATTGTATCCACCATTGTCGGAAGTTTAGGATTTTGTAATTTTCTCAGAAACATTTTTTGGTACATGATAAAGACTTTTTAATAACGCCACTTTGAATACCATGTATCAGGATATGGAAATAATAATAATGATAATATATACGTATGTTAACAATAACAAAAAAAATGAAGAGAAGACGATATGCCAGATAAAGTACAATGGACAAGAAAAAGCAAGTACCTATAATAATACCACTTCTATACACGATAACAAAGGAATGCCCACTTATAAACAATGAATGGACACACTACAAGAAAAGAAAAATCCTATTTTTTAGGTAAATTAAATTTACATACACATAAACGATCGACTACGCTACAAGATATTTTAACGAATAAGACTTTACTGTAATAGGGATAAATCTATAATTATTTACCTGTAAAATATATGAAGACACGATGGATTGACGTAAGGAACTCTAATGTAACGTTCTGTGATTCGTTGTTTGTAGGTGAAATTTAATAAAAGATTACTGTATCATAACATACTACCGTCCCGATTACTGACCTTGATTGAGTCAATTATTACTTAAGTTTATACCGTTCCAGATCTTTTAATTAATGGCCTTCAATTCTTGATAAAATTAAACGAATTAATACCATCGGTAATATCGCTCGGAAATAATGATTAATTATGAAATTTTCTAAAATGTCAATATCAGTAAATTAGGATGATATTCGTACAATTTTAAACTGTAATTTTTAACTTCCATGAGATAAATTTGGCGTTCATAATTTCGAACGATTAAAATATTCGTTTTAATAAAAGATGATAAGGTTTTTATACAATTCGTCAGCAAAGTTTAAATCTGGAATTGTTATCGGTAAATTAGGGGGCCGAGTTTTCTAAAAATTAGTGTTATTATTTACTAATATAATTGTTATCTACTCGGGTAGTGCAATAATAAATTCGTTTAAATCTGTATTTGGAAGAATGCAACTTGCATAGATATTGTGTTCCTTTTTTAATGACTAACGTAATGTATCAATCAGTTGTCAAACACACATTGTCGCTTTAAAAATGTGCTTACAACATAATGACGTTACAATGATGTAATAGCTATATATAAATCATATCGATAGTGTGCGCACCCAAAGTAGTTATTCCGTTGGTGGAACTTTAACTGGTCATCCAATGAGAAAGTAGGTCCAACGGAAGTTCTTTGGAAGACCAGTTGTACCCTCCACGCAAGTTCATCCGAAGTTTACCGAACGTCAATTGCCGTCGCGAAGCCACAGGAAGTGGGTCGTCGTGAGTGGTACGAATTTATCATTTTTTACGTTATTCAAAGTGATATTAATATTCAAAATACAGTACACTTATTAAAGAGAATTTCCTCTACTCAGAAAGAAGACTATTATCGTCGCGGCGCGTATTGATTCTACAATAATCGACTTTGCCACACCCCGTGGCCATTTTGGGCTGGATTGGATCCTCCTCTGTGAACGACGAAGAGTAAGCACTCAAAATGGATCAAATCACACCGAAAGAAGTCAAGATTCTTGAGAATCTTGAAGATATACAAGAACGAAGAGAACAAGTGCTTGGACGGTATGCGAATTTTAAAGCGGAAGCTCGTACCAAACGTGACAAACTTGAGGACTCCCGTCGCTTTCAAGTATATTTATACTTATATTACATCAATTTAGTTTTCTTCCTATTATAGTAGTAGACTTTTAATTCTATTTGTGTCTACAGTATTTTAAGCGAGATGCGGACGAACTCGAAGGATGGATCTACGAAAAATTGCAAGCCGCTTCGGATGAGAGTTACAAAGATCCAACAAATCTGCAGGCGAAGATTCAGAAACATCAAGCTTTCGAAGCGGAAGTTGCTGCACATTCCAATGCTATTGTATTGCTAGATAACACTGGTTCCGAAATGATCGAGCAACATCATTTCGCGAGTGACGTCATTCGTAAGCGATTAGGTGAGTTTTGATGAGAAGTGTTTTTTTCAATTGTTTACTGTTGTAATACTTTAAATTGCTATACTACATATTGGAACAAATGATTTTTTACAGAGGAACTACATCGCCTCTGGGAACTCCTGTTATCAAGATTAGCAGACAAGGGTCTAAAATTGCAACAAGCCTTGGTGCTTGTTCAGTTTATTAGACATTGCGATGAAGTAATGTTCTGGATTCATGATAAAGAAGCTTTCGTCACAACTGATGAATTTGGACACGACTTGGAACACGTAGAAGTACTTCAAAGAAAATTTGACGAATTCCAGAAAGACATGGCCAGTCAAGAGTACCGTGTTACAGAAGTAAACGAACTGGCAGACAAGCTCCTTTTGGATGGTCATCCTGAACGTGATACTATTCTACGTAGAAAAGAAGAGTTGAACGAGTCATGGCAAAGATTGAAACAACTAGCTGTTCTGAGGCAAGAGAAATTATTTGGAGCGCACGAGATTCAAAGATTCAATCGCGATGCCGATGAAACGATGGCATGGATCGCTGAAAAAGATGTGGTTTTATCCTCCGACGATTTCGGTCGCGATCTCGCGAGCGTGCAAACATTGCAGCGGAAACACGAAGGAATAGAACGCGACTTAGCGGCTTTGGAGGATAAAGTATATACTTTGGGTGCAGAAGCTGACCGATTGGCGTCAATACATCAAGCTGATCATTCTAAACAGATTCAAGCTAAGCGCGCCGAGATTTTGCAGTCTTGGGAAAGTCTTACCGCGAAGGCTAAAGAAAGGCGTCACAAGTTGGACGAGTCGTATTATCTACATCGATTCTTGGCAGATTATCGCGATCTCGTATCATGGATGAATGACATGCGCGCAATTATTTCCGCCGATGAATTAGCTAAAGACGTCGCGGGAGCAGAAGCTTTAGCTGAGAGACATCAAGAACATAAAGGAGAGATCGATGCCCGCGCAGACAGTTTCGACGCGACTACACTCGCGGGAAATAAGCTCGTGGAAAAAGAACATTACGCCGCGGAAGAAGTTACACGCAAATTGAATTCTCTTGCCGAGGATAAACAGAGTCTGTTAAGTCTCTGGGAAAAGAGACGAATTTTATATGAGCAATGCATGGATCTACAGTTATTCTACCGCGATACCGAGCAAGCAGATGCGTGGATGGCTAAGCAAGAAGCATTCTTGGCAAATGAAGATTTGGGTGATTCTCTTGATAGCGTCGAAGCCCTTATTAAGAAACACGAAGATTTCGATAAATCTCTAGCAGCACAAGAAGAGAAGATCAAAGTGTTGGATGAGTTTGCAGGGAAACTGATAGAAGGAGAACATTATGCCGCGGATGATGTAGCTCAAAGACGACAATTATTGTTGGAACGACGCGCTGTTCTTCTCGAGAAATCTGCGCAAAGAAGACGCCGGTTGGAAGATGCATACAAATTGCAACAATTCGAGCGAGACTGCGATGAAACTAAGGGATGGGTTAATGAAAAATTGAAATTCGCAACTGACGACAGTTATTTGGATCCTACAAACTTGAATGGCAAGGTACAGAAACATCAGAACTTCGAGCAGGAACTCAACGCGAATCGTACGCGCATGGAAGAAATGGTTGCGACTGGACAGGAATTAATTGAAAGCGGCCATTATGCGAGCGATAGAATTCGTACCCGCACTGATGAGATTGTATCTTTATGGGAAAGTCTTACACACGCTACGGAAAAGAAAGGTGCTAAATTGCAAGAAGCATCCCAGCAACAACAATTCAATCGTACAGTCGAGGACATCGAGTTATGGCTTTCGGAAGTCGAAGGACAATTAATGTCCGAAGATTATGGAAAGGATTTAACCAGTGTACAAAATCTCCAGAAGAAACATGCTCTGTTAGAAGCCGATGTTGCTTCTCATTCCGATCGAATTGATAGCATTGCGCAGGCTGCCGAACAGTTTGTTAATTCAGGACACTTTGATGCTGATAATATCAAAGCTAAACAAGATCAACTGCAAGCACGATATTCTGCATTGCAACGACCAATGAGCATTCGTAAACAACGATTGTTAGATTCACTGCAAGTCCAACAATTGTTCAGAGACATCGAAGATGAGGAAGCTTGGATACGCGAGAAGGAACCGGTCGCTGCATCCACCAATCGTGGTCGTGATCTTATTGGCGTACAAAACTTGCAGAAGAAACATCAAGCTGTTTTGGCGGAAATTAATAATCATGAGCCACGTGTGGCAGCAGTGTGTCAAGCGGGTTCAACAATGTTACAAGAAGGTCACTTTGCTGCCGAGGATATTAGTCAACGTTTAGCTGCTCTGGATGAACATTGGGGACAACTGAAAGAAAAAGCTCGTCAGAGGAAGAATGACTTGGATGATTCTCTTCAAGCACATCAGTACTTTGCTGATGCTAATGAAGCTGAGTCGTGGATGAAAGAAAAGCGACCAATTGTTATGAATGCTGATTATGGAAAGGATGAGGATAGTTCAGAGGCTCTTTTAAAGAAGCACGAGGCATTAGTTAGTGATCTTGAAGCATTCGCTAGTACAATTGGTGCTCTGAAAGAACAAGCTGCTTCATGTCGTCAACAGGAAACTCCTACGGTTGATATTACTGGAAAGGAATGTGTTATTGCTCTCTATGATTATACCGAGAAGTCACCAAGGGAAGTATCCATGAAGAAAGGAGATACATTGACCCTCTTGAATTCTAATAACAAAGATTGGTGGAAGGTCGAAGTGAATGATCGCCAAGGATTCGTGCCAGCACCATATGTGAAGCGTGTTGAACCTGAAGCTGGACTCAGTGCATCTCAACAGAACTTAGCTAGAGAACAAAGCTCCATTGCTGCCAGACAAGCTCAAATTGAAGGTCAATACGATGATCTCTTGCGATTGGCTCGCGAACGTCAAAATAAACTTAACGAGACTGCCAAGGCTTATGTACTAGTACGTGAAGCTGCTGAATTGGAGACTTGGATCAAGGATAAAGAAAATCATGCGCAGGTTCAAGATGTCGGCGAGGACTTGGAACAAGTCGAAGTAATGCAGAAGAAATTCGATGATTTCCAAGCTGATTTGAAGGCGAATGAAGTACGCCTAGCTGAGATGAACGAGATTGCAGTGCAGTTGATGAGTCTTGGCCAAACTGAAGCAGCTTTGAAGATACAAACGCAGATTCAAGATCTCAATGAGAAATGGACCAGTTTGCAAGCTCTTACAGCCGAGAGAGCAAGCCAACTCGGTTCTGCTCACGAAGTTCAACGTTTCCATCGCGATGTCGATGAAACGAAGGATTGGATCAGGGAAAAGGATGCTGCGCTCAATAATGATGATCTTGGAAAGGATTTACGTAGCGTGCAAGCATTGCAACGGAAACATGAAGGTCTCGAAAGAGACTTGGCTGCTTTGGGTGATAAAATCAAGCAGCTTGATGAAACTGCTAATCGTCTGATGCAGTCCCATCCTGAAACGGGTGAACAGACTTACGCGAAACAGAAAGAAATCAATGAAGAATGGACCCAATTAATGGCTAAGGCTAACAGTAGAAAAGAAAAATTATTGGACTCATATGACTTGCAACGTTTCCTAAGTGACTATCGTGATCTAATGGCTTGGATCAATTCTATGATGGGACTTGTGGCTTCTGAAGAACTTGCTTCCGATGTTACTGGCGCGGAAGCACTTCTTGAACGTCATCAAGTGAGTATTACTTCAACAAGAAAAGAATTGTCTCATTGTTGAATCATTTGTTCACGAATCATTTAAATTATAGAATCACAGAGCAGAGATAGACGCACGATACGGCATTCTTCCACAGGTATCAAACTGTTTGGTGGCATGAACCGAGATATTTCTAATGTTGCCTCGGGAAATATCAATGATTTATTATTTTATGATTCTTGTTTTGTTAAAAAGAAAGGCGTACCCCGAGAAAAAATACTGCCTATTAACAGTTTGAGTATTTTCAATGCTTCTCATAGTGCAATTACTCACTTTATATGCTTCCGATAGTTTCT
Organism: Nysson spinosus; assembly: GCA_910591585.2. Taxonomy (NCBI): domain Eukaryota; kingdom Metazoa; phylum Arthropoda; class Insecta; order Hymenoptera; family Crabronidae; genus Nysson; species Nysson spinosus. The sequence continues at coordinate 2,102,474 of OU342843.1, read as the reverse complement.
CATTGCAGAGTGGATTTAAACAAAGTATCCAAAGGGTGTTCTAATGTTAACGTAGGTTTTTTTAACATGATTTTTTGCTATGTTATAGGAGCATCGAATGGAAATCGATGCCAGAGCTGGCACCTTCCAAGCGTTTGAATTATTTGGCCAACAACTTTTGCAGTCAAGTCATTACGCCAGTGTTGAAATTCAAGAGAAGCTTGAATCCATGGCCGAAGCACGTCAAGAATTAGAGAAAGCTTGGATTCAAAGACGAATGCAACTCGATCAGAACTTGGAACTGCAACTTTTCTGCAGAGATTGCGAACAGGCTGAGAATTGGATGAGCGCGCGCGAGGCTTTCTTGAGTAGCGCAGATACTGTGGATAGTAGCGATAACGTTGAAGCTCTTATCAAGAAACACGAAGATTTTGACAAAGCTATCAACGCACACGAAGAGAAGATCGCAACTTTGCAGACTCTGGCTGATCAATTGATCGCAGCGGAACATTATGCAGCTAAACCGATTGACGAAAGACGTTGCCAGGTGTTAGATCGTTGGAGGCATCTGAAGGATGCACTTATTAAGAAACGATCCAAGTTGGGAGAGTCTCAGACCTTGCAACAATTCTCAAGAGATGCTGATGAGATGGAGAATTGGATCGCAGAAAAACTTCAACTAGCTACAGAAGAGAATTACAAGGATCCTGCAAACATACAATCCAAACATCAAAAACATCAAGCCTTCGAGGCTGAACTGGCAGCAAATGCGGATAGAATACAGTCTGTTCTAGCTATGGGTGGTAACTTGATAGAAAAACATCAATGTGCTGGCTCCGAGGATGCTGTTCAGAAAAGACTTGCTTCCATTGCTGACCAATGGGAGTATCTCACACAAAAGACCAATGAGAAGTCCATGAAATTGAAGGAGGCCAATAAACAACGTACTTACATCGCTGCTGTTAAAGACTTAGATTTCTGGCTCGGAGAAGTGGAGAGTTTACTTACCTCTGAAGATGCTGGTAAGGATTTAGCTTCCGTCCAGAATCTTATGAAGAAACATCAGCTGGTTGAAGCTGATATTCAAGCGCACGAAGAGAGGATTAAAGATATGAACGCGCAAGCTGATTCTTTAATCGAAAGCGGCCAATTCGAAACAGCTGGCATTCAAGAAAAGCGGCAAAGCATAAACGAACGATATGAAAGAATACGAAACCTTGCTGCACACAGACAAGCAAGACTTAACGAAGCCAATACTCTGCATCAGTTCTTCCGTGACATCGCCGATGAGGAATCCTGGATTAAAGAGAAGAAACTGTTGGTTGGATCCGATGATTACGGACGCGATCTTACTGGAGTACAAAACTTGAAGAAGAAGCACAAAAGATTGGAAGCTGAACTGGGCAGCCATGAACCTGCTATTCAAGCTGTTCAAGAAGCTGGTGAAAAGTTGATGGATGTTTCCAATCTTGGTGTTCCCGAAATCGAACAACGTCTGAAGCTTTTGAATCAAGCTTGGGCTGAGCTTAAACAACTGGCAGCTAATAGAGGTCAAAAGTTAGATGAATCATTAACGTATCAACAATTCCTTGCTAAGGTTGAGGAGGAGGAAGCTTGGATTACAGAGAAACAACAATTGTTGTCTGTAGAAGATTACGGTGATACAATGGCAGCGGTTCAGGGATTGTTGAAGAAACATGACGCGTTCGAAACAGATTTTGCAGCTCATGGAGAACGTTGCAAAGACATATGCGAAGCTGGCGAAGGTCTTATTAAAGTTGGTAATCACCGGGCTGATGCTATTGGACAAAGGTGTGTTCAATTACGTAATAAATTAGAACAACTTGGTGCACTCGCAGCACGAAGGAAGACAAGACTGAATGATAACTCTGCGTATCTGCAATTCATGTGGAAAGCGGATGTCGTTGAATCCTGGATAGCCGATAAGGAAACGCATGTACGTTCGGAAGAATTCGGACGCGATTTGTCCACCGTTCAAACATTGCTTACTAAACAAGAAACCTTTGATGCCGGATTACATGCCTTTGAACATGAAGGTATACAGAATATTACTTCCCTGAAAGAAATGCTTGTGAACTCTGGCCATGATCAGACACCAAGTATTCAGAAACGACACGCAGATGTGATTGCACGATGGCAGAAACTTCTTGCTGATTCCGATGCCCGCAAACAACGTTTGCTTAGAATGCAGGATCAATTCAGACAGATCGAGGAACTCTATCTTACCTTTGCCAAGAAAGCATCCGCTTTTAACTCCTGGTTCGAGAATGCGGAAGAAGATCTGACAGATCCAGTACGTTGTAACAGCATCGAGGAGATCCGTGCACTTCGTGAAGCGCATGCTCAGTTCCAAGCAAGCTTGTCGTCCGCGGAAGCTGATTTCGAAGCACTCGCTGCACTCGATCGTCAAATTAAGAGCTTTAATGTTGGACCCAATCCCTATACTTGGTTCACGATGGAGGCGTTGGAAGATACTTGGCGTAACTTGCAGAAAATAATTAAAGAACGCGACGTTGAACTCGCTAAGGAAGCGCAACGTCAAGAAGAAAATGATAAACTGCGTAAAGAATTCGCTAAACATGCCAATGCTTTCCATCAATGGTTAGCGGAAACAAGAACATCGATGATGGAAGGTTCTGGTTCTCTGGAACAACAATTGGAAGCAACTAAGAGAAAGACTCAGGAAGTACGTGCTCGTAGACAAGACTTAAAGAAGATCGAAGATCTAGGAGCAACCTTGGAGGAACATTTGATTCTTGATAATCGTTACACCGAACACAGTACTGTAGGATTAGCACAACAATGGGATCAATTGGATCAGCTTGGAATGCGTATGCAACACAACTTGGAACAACAGATTCAAGCGAGAAATCAATCGGGGGTGTCGGAAGACGCGCTCAAAGAATTCTCGATGATGTTCAAACACTTCGACAAAGACAAGAGTGGACGATTAAATCACCAAGAATTTAAGTCGTGTCTTAGAGCACTTGGATATGATCTACCAATGGTAGAGGAAGGCCAGCCTGATCCTGAATTCGAAAATATACTCGGTTCGTTCTTGAATGATTTATTAATGCTTTCCTGTTAAGCTTCAAATTAATATCAATATTAATCCTTTGACTATGAAAGGCATACCTATAAGCTCAGTAAACTTTACACGGTACAACGCATTTAATTTTTTGGTAAATTAATGAAGTATGAAACGTACAGTAGAATCGCGTTATATAACGTGCGTTCGACCTCGTCGAAGCAATATTTTTGTTTTGAAAATAAAATTGACACTGAGAGTCGAAGTACGACATTGCTTTTGGGATGTACGACATACCAATAGATAAACCTAACAGTTTATTAGGAAGTAGGAGGTAATGTAAGGTTTTATTATGTTCTACAGATATCGTAGATCCCAACAGAGATGGATACGTATCGTTGCAAGAATATATGGCATTCATGATCAGCAAGGAAACCGAAAACGTGCAGAGTTCCGAAGAAATAGAGAACGCATTCCGAGCCATTACAGCTGCTGATCGACCATACGTTACGAAGGAAGAATTATATGCTGTGCGTGTTTTCATATTCTTTATTTACTCTTGGCAGCCCAACTTGTTTGTGTCTAAAAGGAAATCGTGTAACGTAAATCTAGTTGAACGCGATTCTAAGGAGAGTACATCACGCGAAATAGTAACGTAATTATTACTTAAACGCGCCGAAATGGTGACAATTGTTGCGCGTACTTTTATAATTATTATTAAAGCGAAATAATCAAATGAAGTAAAAGATACGGATAGACAAGTACGCGACTTTCAAGTTACACGGAACTATAGAGGGTTAAATCTTGTTATAATAATAATTCGTATGATGACATTAATGACCACAGTGATATATAAAAGTTGATATCATTAAGTAATAATTTTTTAGTTGCAGAAGAAGAATTTATAAGAATTGTTTTGTTGCAGAACCTTACGAAAGAAATGGCCGATTATTGCGTAGCGCGAATGAAACCGTACGTGGATCCGAAAACCGAACGACCGATAACTGGAGCCTTGGATTATATCGAATTTACACGCACCCTTTTCCAAAATTAATCGCACCACATTTCCTTATTCCTATTTTTTCACATAGAGCTTATTAAATTATAACCGCTGAAATCTCCGGATGCTTTTTTTATTATACACCTTGGTATATTATATCTCATATTTATACACTGTGCATGATTAATGCGGATTATAATACAATTTTATTCCAGTCAATATCGGAGGATTAACTTAATCGTCATTATTATTATATACATTGTTATTTATATTCAGAGGGAAATCGATTTATTAAAGGTAGATGTGTTACGCAAGTGATAGTCGAACATAAATTATGCACTTCAGGTAAACTAATAATAGAATTTAAATAAATCATCATCATTTGAAGTGAATTAAATGAATGTGTTATTCGTCCAATGATTAGGGATTAGTTTTTAGATGCCACGAATTGGCGACTTTAATATATAAACTTAAGAGGAACTCCGATTTATTTTAATATTTTTTGTTCTAAAATATTCGGCGCGACTAATTAAAATTTAAGTTTAAACAAAAATATGATTTAATATTCGCGAGTTTTACATTAAAGGAAAGGATCGAGGATGACTTTTCAATAGCATGCATTGGAATTATTTTTTAGATTAAAAAACAGTATATGAAAATATATTCTATGTTTATTTTGATATCTAAAGAATATTAAGGGCAGGTCAGGTGAAAATTTTAATTAACAGTATAAATAAAATAATAGTACGGTATAAATATATCTTAAATGGTATATAATCGTCATTATTATTATTATTTTATACTTGAAAGTTTTAATTAGAAACGTGGAAAAAAACAAGATACATGTAAAAGATTTATTTTGACAACTAATGTGAGCGATGATGATCTTCATTGTCAGCTAGCCTTTTTTCCAGTTTTTGGCAGAAATCTATTTAGAACACCGTAATCTTTACTTGGAACTTCCGAATCCTTTGAACTCGATGGCTTCTTTGACTCGCGCAGCAATCCGATGGTTTCCTGCGCAAAATAAAATATTCGTTTAAAACATGCAGAAAATAAAAATACACGGTACAACTCGTACAGTCCGAAACATACTCTTCTACTCAAATCCTTCAAAATTTTCTTAGTCTTAATGACTTTGGCAGTTCCTCCTTTTCCTTTGCTCTTCGTTTTACGGGGTTTGAAGTCAATCTTCTTCGGTTTAAGATGCTGTAAAAGAATATTATTCCAAACGAATGTAGAATACGAAATAATTTGAAATAGATCTAATATTAATTCGAATGTTGGACACATACTAATAATTTCTTCTTTGCTTCTACTTTGTCTTGTAACGTAGGCACGTCTACTTCTGCGATTGCCGACGGGTCAAGAGTTATTAATTCCGGTTGAATCTTATCTAATAAAGCCTTCACTTCAGCCTCGCGTCTTTGACTCTTGCTTTGGAAAGGATTGCTTTCCAGGGCATCATAATTTGCCTCCGCACTGCCCGGCACTAAAACGGATGAAAATCCCCTCGCAGTGCTGATTCCTAATACGTCTTCGTACGGACAAAATTGTATGCCCGAAACACCCCAAGTTGTTCGGTGCCGTAAATAAGGTTTCATTTCCTCAACTTCTGGCCTAGAAGAACAAATAGATTACAAGCGAAAAGTTCCAGTAGTTGTATAAAGTTTTGCGTAAGTTCCTCCGTTAGTGAAATAGTTCCAGCGGTTTTTAACATGTTATTTGAAAGCGACTTGACTTTCATTCAAGTTGTTATATTTTCTTATTTTTTATTTATGCAAGCTGCACGAACTTTCGGGCCCGACCAATATTACGTTATTACCTGAATACTTCAACAACATTTCCCATCGCAAGCGCTATTTGGCCACGTTGACTGTAAGACAAATATTGCGTAGCGGAACGAAGGAAGCAGTTATGAACTGGTCCAGTTAATTGTCTAATATCCCACACTTTTAGAGATCTATCTGGGCAACTAGTTGCCATATAAGTCCCATGTGGATGAACTGCGCAAGCAGAGACTGCTTGACTGTGGCACAACATTTTCGCTAACGGTTTCTTAGTATTTGGAGACCACATTGAAACGACCCCTTTAGAATTACCCACGCAAAGTAAGGCGTTACTCGGGTTTTGCGTCATCACCTACATCGAATATATTCTATTTTGAATACATTTGAGAATTGGTAAACGATATTAACACATTAACGTCCGGGGACTTAAAGATATGATTTTTGTTGACTGCTCGTAAAATGCCGGAGACATAAACAAACCCGGAGACGGGTTTTACGCACTGTGCGATGCAATGTTTATTTATATATAAATTATGGCTGAGGGATTTAAGTTAATTAATGGATACAATTATTCGCGTTATGTATATACAATAAAAGTATATAAAATCGCAAACAATTCGCCGTGATATATTCGAATAATTTACTTAAAAATGGCAGACAAGTCATTTTGATCCCCTTGGTAGTTCTATTGTTAAATGCCGACGATATATAAATATGTGTTACAATATATGATATTTCTTATCGACTAGACTAATACTGCGTGCTTTAATAATATTTAAAGCAAATGATAATAGCAAATTTCATTTACATCTGATATTATACAAAAATCCAACATACTCGAAAATCTTAAAATTGGCCGGCTGCGCGCATCAATTTTCGCGCGAACAACCCGGTTCGTAATGTGTTAATATATTTGAATACAATTTTTTCGGACGTACGGATATACTGCCGAGACCAGAATTATATCGCGATATAAGATTTCCTATCGATACATCCAGCCATGCCAAGTGGCCATCTCTGGATGCACTTGCAAGTAAAAAGTGATAGGGCAAAAATTCTAGCTTTGTTACACCATTCATTCTCTTCAAACAATGAAGCTCTATTCCTTGATTATCATAGATGTAAACCCATTCTTTCTGTGCAGCGGCAAACATTGTTTCTATGTGTAACCAGCAGACATCATGTACCGATTCCATTACATTTAATTCACAGTGAAGTTTTTTTGTCACCCAGTCAAAGGCTGCCACGTGTCCCTTTCTACCACCCAAAACCAAATGCCTACCATTTCTGGTGTATCTTAAACTATACGAGCCAAAATCTAGATTCAGATTAAAATGTTTAGCAGCGCTTGTTATATCGACATTATCCGCGATCTGCTTTTGTTTGTATTGTACAGTTGCTTCTCCAGTATCAGCTTCGAGGCAACCATATTCCTCGGTCAGAAGTAACTCGGCACGCGCGGTTTCTTCGATAGTACGTTGTATAACTTTCTCTTTTTTCTTTAATTTCTCTCTTTGTATTTTATTCGTTATCGCCGTAGTTTTTGTTCGTAAATCAATTCCAGCACCTTTCGCATGTTTTTTCAACTTTTCTTTACTGACTGGTGCCCTTCCGGGAAATTCATTTTTAGGGCGGTTTTTATCAGTTCCTAAAAATGTAATAATGGGATCACCGTGCGTGTTAATAAATATTTATAATTGTTAAGCGAGTACATTAAATTTCATACAACTTCAAATTGATATGGAATTCATGCAATGTTCTTTTACAATAAGTAGATCAAATAAAATGTAAAATATATTATATTAACTGAATTTAAATCGTGGTTGATATAAAAAAGGGTACATACTCAAGCCAGTACTTTGATTCTTCATTTTGATCTCAAAACTTAACTATTTTTTAGAACTATGACATTATTCCTTGGGGGTTCAAATGTTTTGTTTTTTAGCACTCAATCAAAACACGTGTTTTTTAGCGCACCGCCATATTTCTTTAGGGCTGTTTCCATTCAAACTTCGAGTTTCATGATAATGTAAGTTACTACGGAATTCCGGAATTCGTTCTGTAACTTGCAGTTGAATTAGAATGCAGCTTGCACTTACATTCCGTTACATCTTCATGGAAGCCTGATAATTCGCCTTTATTTACTGTATTCGAAACTGCAGTGATAGGGACCCGCCGAATTTATGTTTTACTGTAGTTAATTGTTTCTATAAAATATTCATTGTACAATTAATCATGAAGACGGCCCCCGATCCCATAGATGTGCAGGTATTGCATGTTATTTCCTTAAATTACAGTTACATTAGTATTTCAGACCAATGCTAGCCTACGATCTTAAGAAGTATGATTTTTTTAATAAAAATATTTGTACAATGCAAATAACGCTGTCGATTAAACAAAAGAATATCAAAGTCTTCATTATAGTATATGCTATATTTAAACATTATCGCAAAAGGAACAAATATTATGTCATCATAAATATATATATGATCGTAAATTTATTTATGATATTTTACAGTAATAAGTTACATAGAAATGCGAATGGTTTCAGGAATTTTTATTCAAACAATCGAATATTCATCAACTCGTCGATGCATTTACGACGATACCAGTTGCTTGTAGCCTTTTGGCTGCAGATAAAAAAAGGGGATTACTTTATGCAGGGCATAATAATAAAATAATTGTTTTAAAACCGAGGGAAGACAATGATCCAGAATGGAAGATAGAACTTGATTTACCATCAGCTATATCTAAAATAGCACTAAATTGCGAATGTTCTTATTTAGCAGTGGCACCGTACAAGCCAGCAGTGCTGATTTATGATGCGCAAGCACTTGTTCAAAATGTAAGCCTCCGATATATCGAATGTTAGAGTGTGATAAATATAGAATTATATTTATTAATATATAATTCAATATATTAAATATCTATATAATTCGAATATTTATTAACGAATCGTCTAAGAACAAAATTTCACGTCGATTGACGAATTAACGATGTTAATTCAAACATTGGTGTTATTTTTACAGAGTTTACAATTATTACATGAAATCAGAATATCCTCTGCGAGCATGGATGCTTTTGTAAATGATCTACGATGGAATCCGTGTGCATCGGGAATGTTATGTACTGTAGCTAGTGATCATACAGTTGGTAGTTTTCAAATTAAAGAAGAGAAAGAATCTATTATAGGCTTAAAAGCATTAGAGAAATTAGATGGACTCAATGTAATGTGCGCTGCTTGGAGTCCCAAGGGCAAACAAATAGCGGTAGGTTGTAAGAATGGAAGTATCATTCAATTAAAGCCAGACCTGAAAGTGGCTAGAACAATTGCCGGACCTGCTCCTTATATCGGCGAAGTAATTTCTATTCTGTGGATCAGTAATTATCAATTTTGCGCTGCTTATCTTGGCGGGGAACAACGCTGCATTAATGTTCTCATAGTGGATGCTCCAAAGGGAGCAACTGTTGCTACTTTTACTTGTTACGAGGATATTACGTACGGAATGATGGACGCCGAAGGAGAGGGAAGCGTTCCGCGATATTATTTCGATCATGTTTCCGAATGGGGTTTAATTATTGCCGCTAGCAGTGGTAGTAGTGAAATCGCGGTACTTGGATCCACAGACGGTGGTATTAATTGGAGCCAATGGCAATTAGTCGATAGTGGTAGGGCGCAATTACCGTTGATCTGTACTACTGAAAGTTATCCAGTAGGAATAACTATCGATAGATCGTCGGTCATGAAGCTACCATGGGGTGCGGATTCAACATTACCGTATCCGGTACCTATACTTCATATACTAGGCACTTCCGGGCAATTATGCAGTTTTCATATGGTGAATTTAACACCTAATAGTCCTGCTATCAATATAGCTCCAACGGAAATAGTTCCGGTACCAGCGCAACCACGTTTGAGTATTGCACCCTCCGAAGCATCGATGATGATGATGAGTGGTGCAATAACTAGCACCCCCCGACCTAAGCAACCCGAAAGTATTCAAGAACGACCAAAACCTGCTCCAGTTTCAAATATTTTTGGAGATTCTTTGAAAGCAGCGGGATTCTTTAAGCAACCGCAAACTGAAATCAAAAAGCCGAAAGCGCCGGAACAAAAAATTGTGCTACCTCCTAGTGCGGAGATTAAAGTAGATCCAGTTAAAGAAGCGCAACCGCAAGAAGTTGTTAGGCCGGATATTAAATTAGCACCCGTTAAAGAAGTTGTTCAACAGGAACCTGTGGAACAAAAAGCACCTATAGACGAAAGTATATGCGTACGAGCTTATTTAGAAGAACAGAATTTATTTGAAAAGGAATTACGTAACAGATTGGAATCGCGAACTTGGGAATGCGGTACGGAAGAAGAACGTAAACAACTCGCGGAAAGAGCTGCGATAATAGATCAATTTCTGCGAGATTTAAGGGAAACGACAAATAGTTTGTCCAGCGACATCGCGTATTTAAAAGCTTTGTTATTGCAATCTTTTGCTTGGGTTGAAGAAACTAAGTCGAAAAATGCTGCCACGATGCAAATTACTACCAGGACTTGCGGGGACAACAGCAAGATAGCGGAGTTACAGAAACTGTATTATTATACTCAAACGCAACTCATTCAAGCGACGAAATGTTTAGACTTAGAATGGTCTGAGCACAAATCACAGGAGAAGTCACGGATGAAAATACCGAGTTTGGAATTCGTATATCAAAACTTAATGCTACACAATAAAATTCTTACAAAAGAAAAATGTAAATTGGAGCAGATAAAGAAACGATGGAATTCAATTGTACGTAATTACAACATCACCGGGTTAAATCGATCAATGTCTAATTTGAACATAGCATCTCCAAAGTCCACTACAACTTATCGGGGAAATTCAGGTGTTATTGAAGCACGTTGCAAAACAATTGCTTCAAAGACACTTAGTTTCACAAAAGGGAAGCAAACCATGTTGAAGAATCTCTTGGTCGAATCAACGCCGAGGATTATAAAGCCTGTTAATCCTTCAAAAATACAGGATCGTTTGGAAGCGACTCTTTCTTCATTAGCATCTCATACTTCGATAAATGTCGAAGTTAAAACTAAAGCAGAGCAGCCTGTAGTCAAACAACAAACCCCACTTAGTAAACAATCCACCGAAAAACCGAAACAGCAAAGTCCACTGGCTTCATTAAATAGTATTGTTGCGAGTATTGGTAAGCAAGAAACCAATGGCATTCTAGCGCAATCGAAGGTGCAAACTAAACAACCACCTGTGGCTGTCAGTTTTCCAACGACAGTTGTAAACAAACTTCCACAAACAGAGAAGAAGACGATTGTAAGTCCTGTAATGTCACAAGCTAAGCCAAAACAAGAAGTTACCAATACATTTGGTCAGCTTAATACTTCTGCGCACGGTTTTCCAAGTTTGTCAAAAGGCTTTCCCAAAGTTGAAACCATTTCTTTTGGTGCACCCATACAAAAGCCTCAAGAAACAATAATACAGAAATCTCCGCCGAAAGAAACCAGCGTAAAAAGCAAGGAAACCGTATCTAATAATGACGCTACTAAAGTTGAAACGAACATACTTTCTACTGGCATTCTGAAAGATTCGTTAACATTGGATGTCTCTGCAGGCAAAACACAAGCAACTCTTCGTAACATGTCTATGACACCTGCGGCAACAACAACATCAAATAAAACCGATGCAATGGCAACATTTAGTTTTGCTTTACCAAGCACCGCAGCTGCAGCCGGAAAGAGTACTTCACTACTTTCATCGCAAGCAACAAACCCACAGGCATTTTCTTTTGCCTCCAAACCTTCCAACATTGTTCCACCGACATTTCAAACACCATCTCCAACTACTCAATCACAAGTGCAAGGATCTCTGGACTTAACAGGATTGGCATTAGGTCTTCGACCGTCTAATCAAACTAGTAGTCCTGCTAATGCTGAAGAAGGATTCAGTCCGAAAACGATGCCCACGAGTTTTAGCGTTAGTGGAATTGGTATCAATCTTGTAAATAACGCTTCTACGAAGCCTGCCGTGGCAACATCCCCAATCAGCGTTGCAGAAGTACCTTCTACAGCTTCAAAAGCTCCTGGTTTAACAGGAACTCCTGTTCAGCCGCTTTCTGCTTCATCCACAGGTTCTTTCTTTGGTGGACAAACTACTTTGACTACTTCTATATTCGGTGGAGCACCAGCTGCGACCACCACGTCTGCACCTATTACCTCTTCCACAATTTCTTCAACTTCTACGTTTGGTACCCCACCCGCAACTTCAACTATCTCTTTTAGTGCAGCCGAGAATGCTATTTCTGCTGCACCAATTGTAAGCACCAGTGTTCCAAGCTGCACTCCAACATCTCCGTTTTATAATTCATTATCGAAGCCTGTATTTGGAGAAGCAGCTACCAACTTGCCGATGCAAAGCTTTACTGGAGTTAGTAGTGCTCCATCATCCACTATTACATTTGGTACCGTCGCGGCAACAACTACAGTTAACCCCGTATTCGGAAAAACTACCGCGTCTCCTCTGGGAACAACTTCACAGTTTCCAGCAGCGTCAACGATGTCTTCACCCTCCAACATTTTTGCGAAACCAGTGCTAAGTCCATCATCGATACCATTCGGTAGTCCTTCCACTACTTCTGTATTTGGCAATGTAGCATCAAGTCCATCAAACACAAACATTTTTGGAGGCAGCAATACCGGCTCTGTATTTGGAGGAGCTACACCAACTTCCCCATCTGCCTCCATGTTTGGAGGAAGTACTACGGAACCAACAACGTTTGAAGCACCTGCTGCTGGATCTGTTTTTGACACTAATGCTCAGAAACCAGGCTTAGCGTTCAGTGCAACATCTAATTCGGGAACACCATTCCTTGGTGGTACTGCAAATAGCACATCACCACCTGCATTAGTAGGATCAACTGCACCATCGCCATCCATATTTGGTGGTAGTACAACTGGTTCACCAATGGGATTAGGTGGACAATCTGTATTAGGTACTCAACCAGCATTTGGACAACCACCATCCTTTGAGCCAAAGCCAGTATTTGGCTCTGCGCCTTCCATGTTTGACTCAACGAAAACCGTTTTCGGAGGTACAGCTTTTGGGAGTCCATCCTTTGGTACAAGCGCTGCTCCGCCTGGTAAAACTTTATTTATTTATTACAGGGAAATGATATTTGAGATATTTTACCACTATGTACACTTGATTGTTTTTAAATAGCATTCGGCAGTCCACCTTCGTTAGGGAACAATCCAGTAATGGACAATAATATGTCCAAAGTATTTGGAAACACAGTTGGTAGCAGCACGTTTGAGTCGTTGGGAAGCCAATCGGGTGGTCTTACGTTCAGTAGTTTAGCACAGAAAAGTCCGGAGGCTGAGAAAACACCATCGTTTGGAGGGTAAATGAATAATCAAAATAGCGACATCAACGAGTCATTACTTCGAATGAATGATGTTAGAATGTTTATAACGCTAACAATATTTTTCATTTACAGAGGAAGTTCCTTCTCCAGCTGGCGAAGTTGAAATCTACTAGAAACGTCTACAATAATTTCGTACTGTATATGTTGATCGCGAAACTTTAGAGTCTTGAAATACTTTCGTACTGGAGTATTATTCTTAGATGAAATAATTCCTTCTGCGTTAATTCCCTAGAATCGTGTGAACATTGTTTTATATTTGGAGACTATGATTTATCTTACGAGTCGGAAGAAATCAACACTGTCGTATAACGTTTATAAATTTATATCATAAAAGAATTAAAGATGTTCTGCCAGACAGATTTTACAAAGTACCTCGTCGGTATTAATATACATATGTATATATTTAAATACCTCTCTTTATAGGTTTAGGCGCAATTGATACTTTAGTTGGTTTACAGAGGTCAATGACGCACGGGTCATCGAGAGGTGAATGATTACATACAGATGCGGATGGAACAAGAAGTGCCAGAGATATTTCTACGTTACAAGCTTCCATCCAGACTTGATGCGAAAGCAGAACCGTTGTTCTTAATCTATAATCATTCTGCTTTGTGTTTTGTAACCGCAAATCTGATTGACGCGGTAGTAGTAATTGTACTTGTTGATCCGGATGCCTTAGTTTGATGCGCAGTATACTAGGATCTCGTAAGTTCAATATTTTGGCTGTTAGTGGTATTCCAAGTAAAAGTCCACCGGTAAATTTCAGTGCAGCATCGGCATCACCTCGGGGTTCTTCTATCATCGCTCTGCAGAATCTTGTTGCTTCGGACGGTCGCGGTAATCGTTCCTCACCTTGTAACGCCGGTGTTAATAATAGTGGTAATAATAATCGTGTCAAAGAACCTGGTTTTACATCCGCCAATTTTGGAATTTGCAGAACAAGGGCTCTAGAAAATGGTGGTAGTTTAGATGTGTCTTGTGGTAAAGTATCAGCGTCGGACAGAAAATGCCGTGCTAATGGAAGAGCACTTCCCGTTGCACTTCTTGTTACTCGAATCAATTCTATCGCTAATGCTTTTAACCAAATATCATTAGCCAGTGCGATTTCAATTTCCCCCAAACCACTAAACAACCGCTGTAATCTGTAAATTTAATTGACGATGAGTTACGATGCAATTGAATGCAGGTGGACAAATAATGTTGTAAACGAACTTTTGAGCCTTCTGTAACAGAACGGAGACATTGTTGGTTGTGTTTGGTACTGGATTCGCTGAGACCGATGTTGCCGATGACATCGAAAACTCTTTAAGTACTGACTTCAATAAAAGTAAACATCTTATATAAAGAGCTGTAAATCCTGCAGCACCCTCCATTCGCAAATCCATCTCCGCCAAGCGATCAAGATCCATAGCCGCAGCTTCCAAAAGCTGAGTATGAACCCTGCCGCCTGGCCTTGCATTCTCCACTCCAAGTACCATTTTTTCTAAGAATTCTCTTCCACGTTGGTCCCTAGCTTCTTCTTCAGTTAACTCGTTTTTGCCAAATCCGGGTCCACTGGTGAAAGATGGACGTAAACGGGGTACCAAATGTGGCATCGTGTCACGTAAATAATGATAGTGTTTAGATGCATGTTCCGTGAATAAAGCATGCATACTGGGACAATGCAAGGCTGCATTGAATATCAGAACCAAAACGCTTGCATCTATAATTCATGGTTAAGGGTTTCAAAGTATGATCTGAAGTTTTAAGTAATATAAGTAATAGAAGGATACAGGACGGTTCATCGACATCCGGCTCGGGAGTATCAAAGAATGGATGGCGACCAAGAAGTTGCGGGACTAAAGGCAACGTCAAATACGGATGCGATGCACCTAATGCTGCTAAACAACTTCGAATACTTTCTTTGTCTTGAGGATAACGAGTTAAATTATCTATGAGCCGATTGACGCACATATGAAGACAATTTCTGGTAGCCAGTCGGCTAGCAGCTAAAGTCGCGTGCAGACCTTCCCGTACTTCGCCCGAGAAATCTTCCAGCGCGCCGAGAATCGTTTCTAGTTGGTCTTCCCGAAGAGTAACACTTGCTGATATTTTTCTTAAAGATTCAATTGCTCTCAATCTAACATCTTGTATCTCATCGTTAAACATATCCACCATAAAATCTAAGGAGATTCTGGCGATATTTGGTCGTTCGAGAGATAAAGTGCAGAGTGCTTCAACTGCCGCTGTCCGGACCTATAAATTTTCTTTTCGTATTAAAACAAAATTTGTTAAGAGCGCATCGAAATATAGAATCATGTTTACTTCGAGAAATTCATCTTCCAACCCGTGAATAAAGGCTCCGCAAGAGCCACTCTTTTCCTCAACCTCGGGTCTATCTGCTTCTACTACTTTTTGTTTCTTGTCTAACGCTTGTTCTATATACCGTCTTGATACACCTTTCATGGTTCCCAATAAAGACATTGCCGAGGTTCTTACTCTCGGCGATAAATCACCCATTAAACTGCAAATCTGCGAAAACGCGCAGTCTACCATGCGAACTTCTTCTCCATCCATCCCCATAATCATGCTGTAAATTATGATTAATGAATCGGATGAAAAACAATATAAACCATTATATTATTAGCTGTATACATTTCCGGATATTCTCCTCCTAGGAGCCAAATTAATTTGAGTACAGCTCTGCGAACAATTTCATAATCATCTCTTAGTGCTGCACAAGCTTCATTGAAAAAGCTTGCAGGCAGTCTGCATCCTCTATGCGAATGGAGTTCTGCCATTGTTTCAAAAGCTTGCGCACGAACTCTTGGGTCTTGCGAACGAGCATAATTGCCAACAAATGTTAATGTATCATCTGCTGTGTTTGCTGTAAGATATCTGCCTATTATAGACAAGCAACGTGTTTGTACGCCATGCCAAGTATCGGGTAAATGCTCGCGAGCAATTTTTAAAACAAGATTCCTGAAAATTTCATTAATAATATTCATCGAAATTATATGTATCCTCTCCGATTTTGAATTTCTTTTATACCTGTGATAATCGCCCAGTTTTAATAATGTTGCTAAACCCTGACTTTTGACTCTATGCGATTCCTCGTTCCTTAAAAGTTCAGCTGTCTCATTAACGATTCGAGCTTTTTCAATAGGATCTGTAGTTATTTCTCCTAATTCGGCAAATATCCAAAGGATCTTTGCACGAACAGCAGCTTCAGCTTCTATAGCGAATCTCTCTGATAATTTTTTAACAGCGGAAGGAACATCCTCAGGAGGGATATACGCAATAGTATCAGAAATTCTAACTAATAATTGCAACGCATCATTACCGCCCTTACATTTTTCGAGGCATTCTATGTATGCCAAAGCAGAACTACTCTCTGTTCCATTTTTATTTGCGGCGAGTCTTAGTGTTCTTAATCTTTTTAAAGGAGGTTCGATAACGATCTATAAAAAAGTGATGCATCTCTCTAAGTCATTATGAAAAGAAAATTATTTCTTATGACAAAAGTCGTAATCTTTACCTGAGTTAGATTAAATACTGCTAATACTCTTTTTTTCATTAAAGCAGCCATTCTGAATAATTGTTATACAATAAATAATAAAGTTTGCGATGCGGAACGTTTCCTAAATCATTCTATTAGAGGAAAACTATTTATTTTCCAATGCAGATATGATTATAAAATAATCTCTACTCGAAAGTAACTTTGTTGGTTGTAGCAGAGATTGTATATTTGGATGCATCAGCTGATCTCGATAATAAAGTATTCACTCTGAACTTAGCTATAAAAAAAGATTTACTCGGCTCGTAAGGGCTTGAGTATGTTGAGAAAATTATTAAGTTTCAGACTATCATACTTTATGTTTCATAAAAGTATATTTACGTTTAAATTCAAATCATTCTTTAATTCGAATCTTTTAATGAAAGTCAATTCAATTAATAGTGGAACCATGAGTTTTAAGAAAGAGAAAACAACCCCTATTTGTTTTTTTGCGGAGACTCTCCACACAGCTGACTTCCGTTGATTCAATTGCAGAGATATAAAATAGACGAATCTCGAAATACATTTTATCACTAGCTTTAGGGGTCTTTAGAGACCCCCGTAGCGAGGATGAAAGGTATATCTAGCGTTATATCAAGAGATATATTTGTTGAAATAATAATTTTCCCATTCGTTATTAGCGAATGCATCGTTACCATATTGCTGCAAACAAATGCGAGTGCATTGTGTGCATGTACTGGATAGGATGTGTGGCAACTAGTTTATTTACAAGTGTATATTTATTTAATATATTTATATATTTATATTTATTATATTGCAATACTTATAAGTGTAGAACATTGTCGTACAAATTGTTGTAAGTTATGCAATTTACAACTTCAATAAACCGGTTTATTAAGAACTTACTGTGTTATATATTTTATATTCTCTCTACATACCTAATATCCAGAATCCATTTTACATCGCACAATTTACTTTGCCCCGCCCATTACCCGCCCTTTTGCCACCTTTTCTCGGACATTTTGTTGCCGTAAAATTGAGAAAATGTATCAGGAGAACATGATGTGTGAGAAGGTATTCGATTCGCGCAATTCCTAGAATTTGACGTCCTTTCCTAGAATTGCCCGCCTATTGCCCACTCCTTTCCCGTTGGCGACCGAGAACCGTTACGAATAACGTTCGTGGCGACTGGCCGGCGCCATTCAAATGAAAAGTGAAATCCACATATTTTTAGGGCTTTTCGAGCCATATTTTGAGTTCCAAGCAATTCCCGTTATTCACTTTTCATTTAAATGGCGACCGAGAGTCGCCATACCGTTAAACAGCAAAAAACCGTTGGCGACCGAGAACCGTTGCGAATAACGGTCGTGGCGACTGGCCGGCGCCATTCAAAAGAAAAGTGAAATCCACATATTTTTGGGCGATTTCGGGCCAAATTTTGAGTTCCAGGCAATTGTCGTTATTCAGTTTTCTTTTAAATGGCGACCGAGAGTCGCCATACCGTTAAACAGCAAAAAACCGTTGGCGACCGAGAACCGTTGCGAATAACGGTCGTGGCGACTGGCCGGCGCCATTCAAAAGAAAAGTGAAATCCACATATTTTTGGGCGATTTCGGGCCAAATTTTGAGTTCCAGGCAATTGTCGTTATTCAGTTTTCATTTAAATGGCGACCGAGAGTCGCCATACCGTTAAACAGCAAAAAATCGTTGGCGACCGAGAACCGTTGCGAATAACGGTCGTGGCGACTGGCCGGCGCCATTCAAATGAAAAGTGAAATCCACATATTTTTGGGCGTTTTCGGGCCAAATTTTAAGTTCTAAGCAATTGTCGTTATTCAGTTTTCTTTTAAATGGCGACCGAGAGTCGCCATACCGTTAAACAGCAAAAAACCGTTGGCGACCGAGAACCGTTGCGAATAACGGTCGTGGCGACTGGCCGGCGCCATTCAAAAGAAAAGTGAAATCCACATATTTTTGGGCGATTTCGGGCCAAATTTTGAGTTCCAGGCAATTGTCGTTATTCAGTTTTCTTTTAAATGGCGACCGAGAGTCGCCATACCGTTAAACAGCAAAAAACCGTTGGCGACCGAGAACCGTTGGCGACCGAGAACCGTTGCGAATAACGGTCGTGGCGACTGGCCGGCGCCATTCAAAAGAAAAGTGAAATCCACATATTTTGGGCGTTTTCGGGCCAAATTTTGAGTTCTAAGCAATTGTCGTTATTCAGTTTTCATTTAAATGGCGACCGAGAGTCGCCATACCGTTAAACAGCAAAAAACCGTTGGCGACCGAGAACCGTTGCGAATAACGGTCGTGGAGACTGGCCGGCGCCATTCAAAAGAAAAGTGAAATCCTCATAGTTTTTGGTGTGGAATTTCTGAAATTGTGCCGTAAAATCGAGGAAATGTATCAGGAGAACATGATGTGCGAGGAGGTATTCGATTCGCACAATTCCTGGAATTTGACGTCATTTCTTGGAACCGAAAAGTTCTTCCGAAATTCTGAAATTTTGCCGAAAAATCGAGGAAATGTATCAGGAGAACATGATGTGCGAGGAGGTATTCGATTCGCACAATTCCTGGAATTTGACGTCATTTCTTGGAACCGAAAAGTTCTTCCGAAATTCTGAAATTTTGCCGAAAAATCGAGGAAATGTATCAGGAGAACATGATGTGCGAGGAGGTATTCGATTCGCACAATTCCTGGAATTTGACGTCATTTCTTGGAACCGAAAAGTTCTTCCGAAATTCTGAAATTTTGCCGAAAAATCGAGGAAATGTATCAGGAGAACATGATGTGCGAGGAGGTATTCGATTCGCACTATTCCTGGAATTCGACGTCATTTCTTGGAATCCGCGAAATTCTTGGAATTTGACGTCATTTCTGGGAATTTACGAAATTCTCGGAATTTGACGTCATTTCTGGGAATTTACGAAATTCTCGGAATTTGACGTCATTTCTTGGAATCCGCGAAATTCTCAGAATTTCTCGGCTGGTTTCTGAAATTTTTGCCGAAAAATCGAGGAAATGTATCAGGAGAACATGATGTGCGAGGAGGTATTCGATTCGCACTATTCCTGGAATTCGACGTCATTTCTTGGAATCCGCGAAATTCTCGGAATTTGACGTCATTTCTGGGAATTTACGAAATTCTCGGAATTTGACGTCATTTCTGGGAATTTACGAAATTCTCGGAATTTGACGTCATTTCTGGGAATTTACGAAATTCTCGGAATTTGACGTCATTTCTTGGAATCCGCGAAATTCTCAGAATTTCTCGGCTGATTTCTGAAATTTTGCCGAAAAATCGAGGAAATGTATCAGGAGAACATGATGTGCGAGGAGGTATTCGATTCGCACTATTCCTGGAATTCGACGTCATTTCTTGGAATCCGCGAAATTCTCGGAATTTGACGTCATTTCTGGGAATTTACGAAATTCTCGGAATTTGACGTCATTTCTGGGAATTTACGAAATTCTCGGAATTTGACGTCATTTCTTGGAATCCGCGAAATTCTCAGAATTTCTCGGCTGGTTTCTGAAATTTTGCCGAAAAATCGAGGAAATGTATCAGGAGAACATGATGTGCGAGGAGGTATTCGATTCGCACTATTCCTGGAATTCGACGTCATTTCTTGGAATCCGCGAAATTCTCGGAATTTGACGTCATTTCTGGGAATTTACGAAATTCTCAGAATTTGACGTCATTTCTGGGAATTTAGGAAATTCTTGGAATTTGACGTCATTCCTTGGAATCCGCGAAATTCTCAGAATTTCTCGGCTGGTTTCTGAAATTTTGCTGTAAAATCGAGCAAATGTATCAGGAGAACATGATATGCGAGGAGGTATTCGATTCGCACCATTCCTGGAATTTGACGTCATTTCTTGGAACCCGCGAAATTCTCGGAATTTGACGTCAATTCTGGGAATTTACGAAATTCTCGGAATTTGACGTCATTTCTTGGAATCCGCGAAATTCTTAGAATTTTTCGGCTGGTTTCTGAAATTTTGCTGTAAAATCGAGCAAATGTATCAGGAGAACATGATATGCGAGGAGGTATTCGATTCGCACAAATCCTGGAATTTGACGTCATTTCCTGGAACCCGCGAAATTCTCGGAATTTGACGTCAATTCTGGGAATTTACGAAATTCTCGGAATTTGACGTCATTTCTGGGAATTTAGGAAATTCTCGGAATTTGACGTCATTTCTTGGAATCCGCGAAATTCTGAGAATTTCTCGGCTGGTTTCTGAAATTTTGCTGTAAAATCGAGCAAATGTATCAGGAGAACATGATATGCGAGGAGGTATTCGATTCGCACCATTCCTGGAATTTGACGTCATTTCTTGGAACCCGCGAAATTCTCGGAATTTGACGTCAATTCTGGGAATTTACGAAATTCTCGGAATTTGACGTCATTTCTTGGAATCCGCGAAATTCTTAGAATTTTTCGGCTGGTTTCTGAAATTTTGCTGTAAAATCGAGCAAATGTATCAGGAGAACATGATATGCGAGGAGGTATTCGATTCGCACAAATCCTGGAATTTGACGTCATTTCCTGGAACCCGCGAAATTCTCGGAATTTGACGTCAATTCTGGGAATTTACGAAATTCTCGGAATTTGACGTCATTTCTGGGAATTTAGGAAATTCTCGGAATTTGACGTCATTTCTTGGAATCCGCGAAATTCTGAGAATTTCTCGGCTGGTTTCTGAAATTTTGCTGTAAAATCGAGCAAATGTATCAGGAGAACATGATATGCGAGGAGGTATTCGATTCGCACCATTCCTGGAATTTGACGTCATTTCTTGGAATTTACGAAATTCTCGGAATTTGACGTCAATTCTGGGAATTTACGAAATTCTCGGAATTTGACGTCATTTCTTGGAATCCGCGAAATTCTTAGAATTTCTCGGCTGGTTTCTGAAATGTTGCCGTAAAATCAAGCAAATGTATTAGGAGAACATGATGTGCGAGGAGGTATTCGATTCGCACCATTCCTGGAATTTGACGTCATTTCTTGGAATTGCCCTTCTTTTCCCCACCCATTACCCGCCTTTTTCCCACCCATTCTCGGAAATTCCTTGCCCCAAATTGACCGCAGATTCTTGGAATTCGGCGTAATGCGAGGAAGTTTTTAGGACATATGGTATTCTGGATATTCCATACTTCGAGGAAATATAAAATATAGCACAATTTATTCGTAATAAAATCATTTATTGTAAATGTAAATTTCATAAGGTACAACAATGTACATACAACATTGTATACTAATAAATGTTATAATATAACGAACATAAATATATAAATGAATGCAATAAATAAACAATTGTTAATAAAATATCTTGACGATGGCCCTTCGTTCTTTTATCTTCTTCGATTGCGGACGTCCCGGTGAAAAAAGCAGTGGCCATCCTGTAATCATTAAAAAAAACAGATTAGATAACAAATCTAATAAATCTAATTAATTAATTAGTAATGAATATTAGCTTTATCCGAAAGTTAATGTATTATTTAATTAAATTTAATTCTTAGAAATATTATTTCATTAATAAAATAATACCGGTTACCGGGCTCCAGGACTTGGTAACTCTGGAATTCCAGATTGCATTACCTGCTTGGTCTACTTATATCTCGTCTAGGGGTTGATGGTACCTGACCGACAAGAAAGTACTCTTTGTTGGATGGAATTAAAGTAGCTTAAGAAAAGTATTTTAATAAAACATAATTAGTTCATCAAAACGTAAGCAATTAAGTGGCTTACATAATTCCCGAGCATCGTTTTCAACCCAATTATATATTCTATTATTATCTGTAACAGATAACATGCTGAGAATAAAATAAGGATATATAGATCTATGCGATCTAATAATATATGCATAATATAAGGAAGACTAGTTGAAGCGATTAAAAAATGGAAAGAATTGTAGATGAATCAGATGCTACGATAATTAAAGAACTGACAGGAATGTCTAAATTTAGTTAAACTGAAAGACTTAAAGATGTTTGACAGTCGAAGGATCTGTCAAATTGACATCTTCGGTGGTGCTAACATGGCTGCTGAGATCAATAGAGAACTGTCATGATACAATTTATCAATTATTCTCGGCAGCATTAGTTGTAATATAAAATGTATCGTACCGTCAGTTCTCTTTGAAAGTTGTTCTTCTTTTTTTTACATAGAATAATCATGAGACCTTTTCGTACTGTAATTGAAATGTCGCAAGCTATGCTATTCTAATGACGGGTGAAAGTGTTCCGGATGTTTGTTGGCCCGTGAGAAAAGGGGTGATTCATAAAAATGAAATGCAGTATTAAGAGAATAATATAAACTTTTCCAATATTGAATTAAGGGATCTCTCGTGGTCGTAAGGAGTTCCTAATATTTCCGTTTCTTACGGAAGATCTTTTTAAACTTATACACATACATACTTATATGTCCGTCTGATATATCAGCCGAGAGACTACTGATTACTATCAATGCTCTAACACAATCTTCCACTTATCATCATCGCAGCTGGTTTATTTTGGCGATACTCCTCGATCTTTTTAATTACTCGAAATTATACAAAGTATATTACTTGAGATTTCACTCTGAAAATAATACCAGTGGGATTAATAGTGGGAGGTAGGATAAGCTAGTATAGGAGAGAACTAATATGGACATTTACGAATTCGTTTGCGTGACTGTGATCACATTTGTGTGTGGTATAATATGTACACTTGTGTTAGAGTTTTATTTATTCAAAAAATATTTGGAGGAAGCACCCAAAGCGAATCCTCCTGGAAGGCCGATCCACCATGGCAAGGCTCAGTTACCTGAGGAATTGCTAGAGAAATTAAACGATGAACGGACTAACTCCAGCAGCAATATATCTCGCCAAGGAATGGCGCAAGGAAATGAAAACTTGGCTATAAATCTTACTCTACAGTTTCTTTTCAATGAACTGAGAAATGCGGAAAAAGTACGCCTCTGGCTGTATAGAAAATTAAATAACGAATTTAAGGAACTCTTAACTCAGTCTACAACTGGGAAATTGTTGGACAGTGTGAAGGTATACACTGCAATTATATAAATAATCTACTGTAATAACAGAAAAACGATATCTTTAAATGCGATACTAATTACAAACGTCTCAATAACCGTAACTCCTAACGCCTTCTAGTTGAGAGATCTAAATCTTGGAACTCAGTTTCCGACTATAAAGGGACTTG
This sequence comes from Nysson spinosus, assembly GCA_910591585.2. NCBI lineage: Eukaryota > Metazoa > Arthropoda > Insecta > Hymenoptera > Crabronidae > Nysson > Nysson spinosus. The sequence goes on along the minus strand of OU342843.1, from coordinate 2,078,522 downwards.
AAGTCGCGGATTCTAAAATAGATGCGGATACAGGCTTACTGGAATCATTAGATTTATCTTTAGATTTACATTACTCAGGAAACTTTCAATTATCCATAGATGTTAAGATGTTATTAGGAAAAACTGCATACATGGCATTGCAAGGTATATCAGAGAGTTGTAACTTAACTCGCAAATTGGGAATAACATTTATCTTTATGTTTGCTAATTATATTTTAGTAAAACGCGTGAGTGGTAGAGCTAGATTGCAATTTACTCGAGTGCCATACACTCATTGGTCGTTGAGTTTTTACTCCGATCCGATTCTCGAATTAGAAGTACAATCGCAGTTTCAAGGTCGGCAATTACAACCCCAGATTATTTCATTAATTACCGGACAAATACGAAGAGCAGTTCGAAGAAAGCATACATTGCCGCGCTATAAAATGCGATATAAACCATTCTTCCGGCGATTAAATGATGAGGCTGTAGATTTATCGGAAGTAAGATATTTCTTACATTCCTTACTTTATTACAACGTAATAATTATAATTGAAAAGACCAAAATACTTTCACAGGTTGCAAGTACACAACTCACTCCAGGCTATCTTGAAGTAGTATTATTAGAAGTCAGTAGATTAAATCTCGCACCGAATCTTCTTAATGCCGAAGATACATCGCAAATCGAAGTATATTGTACAATGAGTGTTGATTCAACACCCTGGGTATTTTTAACTCAGTACAGTGGAGTTCCTTACATGGTGTTGGATCTAATTATTAGCAAAATGAGCTCTCAACAGCTTGGAGTAGTGTTTAAGCAAGAAGTTGTACCAGAAATTGGTCACATTTGTGTGCTAGTCGAAACTATTGTATCTGGTAGTGCTGCAGCGATTGCGGAGATGAGAAAAGGAGATATTCTCGTAGCTGTAGATGGTAAAAAAGTGTCAAATATGAATCAAGTAGCCAAATTCGTAAAGGGTGCTGTACAGAGACGATTTATAATAAGAGTTGAGAGAAAGTACTCCAAAGCAGATTTGGACAAGCAAAGTAGTATGAAAATGGAGAGCGATAAAGTATCCATAGAAAGAGCGTTGGATAAGAAAGCAGGGAAAGTTGAACCTGTATCTGGCAAAGGAGATACGCCGATTGCCGAAGATACTAGTAAAATGAAATTTGAAAGCCAAATAAAGTTCTCCGATTTAAAAGACTCGGAGAATGAAATCTTCGATAAACTTGAAACGGGAAGTAGATTATTTAGAAGAAGAAAAAGTAGTACACACATTACTGATGATGCTACTCAATCACCTGATACTACACCCTCGAGGAGAATCTCAACAACGTCGAATCAGTCGACAACATCTAGTAATACTCAACTATTTTCCGTGGAAGATGTAACGACACTTACTGATTTATATTATATTACGAAAGAGAAGGGATATGCTACTCTAATTTCCTTCGAAGAAACTAGAAACTTTCAAGTCGATTCGGAAATACAGTATTTAAATATCGGTGTATGGGGTCGCGTAAAGGGCGGAGAAAGCTCGGCAAAATTATTAGGATACATAAACGTCCCAATGAAATTGATATTAGCACAGTGTTGTACATCATCAACGGGCCATTATCTTAAATGCCATGCTCTATTACCACCCGATAGCGGTACGTTTCATTAAAAAATAATCGGAATATAGGTTTCATATTTCTCTACTGATATACTATATCGATATTATTATTCTAGCTACTCTGAATACCGCGTGCACCAAGTTACAAGGATACTCTGGATTTGATCCCACACTTTGCTACGGTGATATTTTATTATCTTATGTATGGGTGTCTAGTAATCCGAATCGTCATATCTCCACCGATTCCTCGAAGAAAGAGAATATAGAAACTGCCAAAATTCAACCTCCTTCAAACGAGGAAACTGTTGATAAGAAGATGCACGACTTCATTAGAACACATTTTCATCGAGCAACGCATTGTGATTTTTGTACAAAGAAGGTGCGAAACTTTGACATTACTAGTTCAAGCAACAATAATATTATTATCAGTAACTCGGTGAAAATACGATTTTTATCAAAACTGAACTAAACATTACTTTTCACGATATATTGATATCCTCTTTTATTAGTTAAGATACTCAAATCAAAAGGAAAGATGGACTTATACCACTTTAAAAAATAACAGCTCATATATGATGTCATATATAATCGCGCAAACATTTATATTCGGCGATATCGCGATTAATAACTCGATAGCTATATCTAAGCAAAAGTTTTAACACGAATATGTTATCCTGTACAGATTTGGTTGAAAGATGCAGTACAGTGTAGAGATTGTGGTATGGTGTGCCACAAAAAATGCGAAGTTCGCTGTCAAGCATCGGGAAGCTGTGGTGCCGAAAGCATAACTTCAATGGCGTTAGAAGCAGATGAAATCGAGGCTAATACTCTTCCCGGAGAGTCAGGCCCCGAGATTTCACTTACTGGTTGTGAAGATAATGTTCAGGTACTCAAGACGTAGTCAAAACTTTAGTTACTTATAATATGGTATTGCCAACCAATCTCGATTATCCACTTAGTCAAAATGCGGCCAGTACTATGGTTGGTAACTCCATGAAGAAATGGAGTCTATTATTTATAGACTTTTATTAAACAAATCTACGAGACCGTTTAGTAATAATATTTATGTTATTCAAAAGTCCTGAGTTTTCATCGAATGAACTTTTCCCATTCGATATCTTGTCGGACATTATATTTTACTCATAACTCGCATCGCCAATTGTATCCGTTCACGTTCTTTTTTGAGAACTCTCTCTCTCTCTTTTTTTTAAACGAATCGCCTCGTCGTAAGAATGGATTTTAAAGATTAGTATAAAATGGGAATCATTAACGCTAGAACGATCATGCATATCTACGTTCCCTTAGATGTATTTCATTGTACAGTATAACGTAAGAACAATATCAAGTTTGGAAAATCGTGAGCAAGTTGATCTGTACTATAAACAACACTTAGAGTGTCCTTCATATTCTGTACATACAAAACTGTTTGTTAAGCGTGATTCACTCTGTTGTTGACAATAAAAAAAGCTGATCATCCGCACATAGTAAGGTGAAGGTTTTTTGTAGGCTTGCACCTTGACCTTGCTTTTACAATATTGAGTACCTATCAATTGTAAGTGATTAGAATACTCTACATCCGTTCTCTTTTCTTTCTATCACCAGCGTGATAATTGCGTTTCACACACGATATTACAACTAATCGGGTCAAGAGCGAACTGACTATCATTTTACTACTTTTTATGGATATTTCCTGGTTGGGCAGTAAGAGTAATATTAACGGATTTCAAATTCATTGGTCAATTAATCAGGGCGCAAGTATGATGGCCATGAAGGCTAGTATAGCTAACACTCTGTTGGGCCTGAAGAAAGCTGGGAGTACCAGTTGCCTGGCCCCACCGACTTCCGGTATTGGTCTGGCATCCCGAAGTCTTCCCCCAAGTCCCTGTGCATCCCGCAAGGTAGAACTTACTAACAGATTTGTTCAGCTGGATCGGAGAACGATCAGACTGCTTTCGAGTTCTTGCATATTTATCTAATGTTCCTCATTGTTGCAGTAACATTACTTTCTTTCATTGCTTTTGTTTAATGCCCAATTAATGATACATAGGCCTTCTCTGCTATATTTACATCGTTCATTTTTGTACACCGTCTAAAGGAATGTGTATAACACGCTTGTGAGTAAGGTGCAAACTTGAATGCGTAGTTTTTAAGCTTGTATATTCTGCTTCACCATGCCTCTGTCATGTAACGTTTTCTAATATAATGTTATACATCGGCTTATATGGTCGTCTTTATACTGCATATCATTTACTAACTCTTCCGGCACTCATTTATTTATAATAAAACACATCTACGCACATGCGACCGCTGCATATAGTTCTTTTGAAGATGAAGCGATGCGAAACAATTGTGAGAATCTTCCCCGCGACAATCAATAGAGAGTGTTGATTATACTGTCTGGTAGATTATTCTAATCCAGTCCACTAAAATAGGTGAATTCTTCTCTACGGTGAAGATTCAAGATGACATTGGTAAACCGTTGAATCTGATGAAATTGTCGAAACGTTTAGAGTTCATTGGTCGGAGGCCTGGGCATAAGTCCCGATCTTTTGGAAGGTGCTGAACCGAGTGTAGCAGCTCCGCTAGTTGCCGGTGATCTTGATGACGGCCTAATGTCGAGGGCTAAAGATACTGGAAAGTTTCTGTACAAATGTTTGGAACCACGCGAACGAGTCGACAAGATCAATGACATGGTGAGAACGAATGTAAACAATATGTAACGCTAGAACTCCAAACTGTTTACTAAACTAGTTTACTATCACTTCCCGATATCGATTCTTATATATTAATTACCGTGTCACAATTTTCACCGATTCCATTAACACTAGAACTACCAAGAGTCAAAATGATTTGTCTACCATTTTTAATTAAATTATTCGAATGCACCACGGCGCATTGTTTGAGATTTGATATACTTTTATTTTATATATACATGACTAATTGAATATATTGACTAGCTTCAATCCTCCAGCCATAATTTATATATAAATAAATGTGTAAACATAAGTGAGTATATGTTCGGTAGTTCTAGTGTTAATTATTTAACACTGCACTTGATATGTACTTATATTCTTTGATTTATAACGCAGATGGGGAAACTGAAGACTGCGCTCGATGCTGAAACTACCTCAAGATTAGAATTGTCACAAAGCAGCGAGATGGACAGTATTAAATTAATAGCACAGAGCGATTTGCGTGTGCAAGCACTGAGTGTCTTACTTCTACATTATTGTGCCGGTTTGCAACACGCGCAAGAAGCGTTGGATCGGCCGGAAAGCAATGATGGATCTTAATAGAGTTAAGTTCGCTAAGAGCCGAATGAACAAATTCTATACATTCCAATTTCTCTCTATTCTACGTTAGTCAATTGTCCAAGTTCGAGTGTGATTAGCTCATAAAGATATTAGGATAATTGTTATACCCGGTTCTTGATCTGATATTTCTTTCATTTCCTGAAAGCCGCGGTGCTCTATGTATTTAAAATGCTTCAAAATTTCTCCTTCAATTATGAACTTAAACATCATCTAATGAGCTACCAAACAATACTCGTGAATATCATCGTGATAACCTTATAGTTTACCAGAGAACACCAAAATGCTAAGACTTGTATTTATAGGTCGGGTATTTGTAGAAAGCAGAGTACAAGATATATTAGAATTATGAATTATGGCATTTATAGAATGTACGACTAGAGTGTTTACATTGTGTGTACCCCGTGTAGCTACCTTTATGGGATAGAATACTCAGAATGTTTAATATAATGATAAAGTAGCGTTTTGAAATGGAATTATAAGTAGACTGTTGAGTTGAATAATTAAATATTGACGAATAATATTCATTAGCTCTTTTGATTCCCACGTCTCTATGCCAAGTACGGCACGGCTTCGTTTATCAAATTGTGATCGAACAAGATTGAATAATATTAATTCTTATCGCGTCTTTATAACGATAAACGAACTGCAACGAAATATATGTATTTGACTGATTTATCGATTACCAATACTTATATTGTGCCCATTATGAGAATAAAATATATACTATTATAGAAATCCATCCATAGGTAATTTATGTGGCTTTAACACTAGAACTACCGAATATATACACAGTTATGCTTACACATTTATTTATATATGAATTATAGCTGGATGATTTAAGTTAATTAATGGATTCAATTTTTTTGCGATATGTATATAAGATAAAAGTAGAAGGGGTATCGGAAAGTAATCAATTATTTTTCACATACTCTATGAAACATTTAATATTAGATAATAATCATCGTTATTATATCCTAATATATCAAATCTCGAACAATCCGCCGAAGTATATTCGACTAATTTAACTAAAAAATGACAAACAAGTTATCTTGACCTCTTTGGTAGTTCTAGTGTTAGAGGTATTGATGTTTCGTGACTTCGAATGATATTACGACTTATTGTTAAATTGTAAGAAATATAACAAATGAATATAGATTGTTAACAAGTATTACTCATTATTTTGTATATATATACCATCTACAAAAGAAGATGAGTCAGATATCTACAACGTTAAGTTAAGTCCTTCGAAAATGAAGTCCCATCAAAGAGAAAAGTATGGAAGTCGCATTGAAATTGCAACGTTTACTTCTTCGCGTCGTAAATGTTGTAGCCGAAGAATGAAAAATATAAGCGCGAGGGATCGAGGTAAACAGCTATAACTACGGTTTACGTTTCCACGCGTGCTATGTGGGGCACGAGTTCTCGGTAAATATGAAAATACACGAAAATCGGAGACGCAGAAAGGCTGGCCGCACAAAGAATCTACGTCAAAGCGAACGGTTTTATTATAGGGCAATGTACGTAGCTCTTTGACGTTCTTCATCAAGGTTTCCGATCTTTTTTTCAAGTACATTGTGAATACAATGCCGTACCCTACTAAGAGGTGTCCTTATAACAACATTTCAAGCAGTTCCAAACGACTTCCGCCTTAAATTGTACGAACTATATGTTCATGGCATAAAATATCCAACGGTATCCGGTCTGTACATACACCATTAAACGCGATAATTAATCTCGCATATAATTTATAAATCTCGTGGATGATACGTGCGATACCTTGTTTCCTCCGCCACTGTTTGGCACGTCGAAGTTGGCATAAAATCAAGACAAGTTATCCAAAAGATGTAAAATTCCGTGCTGTTTTGGAAACGTAGAAACGTTCGACGGAGATGCGTGTATTTCGTGTGAAACTACTGTTTACTTTATGTCGAAGAGGACGAGGATTATAGTCAAGGCTGCTCTCCCCTCCTCCCTGCGATTTAAGTAGCCAAACTGGCGACGGAAAAGCGGAAATGCATTGGACAAACATACACGAAGACACGTTCACGTGTGCACCTATCTTTTGCTAGCCGAAGAAGCTTTTATCTCGTGAGGTCTCGCATGAAAGTCAACACGAAAACGACGAGAGAGAAGTCATGGGGGATTTTGGCCCGCGAATCTATTCTCGGCTGCGAAATGCACGCGCAGTATCCCCTGGCCACGTGCCAAACATACCGAACCGTATAAACATTTTATCCCTCTTCGGCACTAGCTTCCACGATGAATGGAGAGCAAAGTCCTCCGATGGAATACGAAACTCTCCATTTCTCATCGTCAAATCTCTTAGTAAAAGATTTCTTATCAATCTCAAACATCGAATTCGTTCTTGAATACTCTACTGCATTTTCCAATGAATTATTTAATAGTTTATGTACTTAACTATACTCCATTTAACACTAGAACTACGTTAAGAAATGAACGTGACGATCATTGAATGGCAGTTAATGACATAGGTAAAATAGTTTCGTATTTGTATAACGCGATACTCGAGAGATAATGTCAAAAGAAAGGCGCACTAAAATTATTCAAAGTCATTGTACTTACATCCTACTTGATCCAATGATCTTGGCGCCTTATTTTGTTCCAAAGTAAAACGCTGCCGCACTTTGGCAATTTTGCAAATCCTTCCAGACGCTTCTACGATTGTTTGTTATTACGACGAAACGCGGGGATGCACGTGTGCAATCTTTCCTTAAACGTTGGATTATATTTTGCAGCAATATCATCAGATGCTGTGCACTAAAACCGAGATTATACGAGTGAGAACGTATAAACACACGAGTGGTACAATATCTTTATGCTTGTTCTTATATTAATTGCCATAATAATGATCAGCGAGTTATTTAGAAAATTCCAAAATAATGTTCAGTCTATAAACATTATAGATCTAATTTAAAAGCTCAAAGAAAATGATTCGACATATTAATATACTTTACCGAAAAATCCGCGCGCATTTTGCAACAAAACGCAATAGTTCATCGTCTATTTCTAAGATAAAAGATATGAAAGCAGATGTAGTTGCACAAATTATTTTGGCATATAAAGAACGTCTTTCACAAGAAACGTTATTGCGTGCGACCAAAAACCGAGTACGAGATTTATGCAGGGTTTCTAAGATAGCGTATAAATTAATCGCAAATGAAGTTGTCTTTTATTCCGATGTTATTTCGGAAAGCACGGAAAGAGAAACAAAAGGAAGAACCACTGGAAAAGTCCATAGAGGCAGCATGACATATAATGAGTTTCCCAATGGCGCAGTAGGCACTTTGCCGAATCCAACGGTTCGCCGTATCGTCGACCTTGGTTTTTGCACGACGCTTTTAGCGAAATACTACATCGCGAAAATCAGATCGTTTCAATGAACAAAGCTTTCGCTCGAAAATACGAACCAGAAAACAAGTCTGACGTCGATGTATCGCCACTTTTTATACCGCACTCTTGCTTCCTCCTTTTTATAGGGAAGAGCTGCTGCTACTAATTACACGCTTACGTAATAACTCGCTCAAATTTATAAGGTTCCGTTTTCTGACAATTTTTGCGGCTCACGTTGCATGATGGACACCCATAATAAATCCTGTAACAATAATATGAGATATTGGAACGTAAAGATCTACAATTTTTAACAATAACACAGGAGAGCACAAGTTTTTTTTATGAATCATCATTGCACACCTTAATTTATATATACATAGACTTCTGAGAAAAGATGGACGCAGGTATCCAAAAGATCAGAAGAAATCAAGGCAGCACGTGGATTATTTTCTGTGTCACTATTCATCCTGTTCCAATAAATACTTCCATAATCTTCTGTACGAATAAATCTATATAATAAATACATTCGCAAAGAAATACCGGCACTTAAAAAGACAAAAACTTAACACTGGAACTACCGACGATACATTCAACTATATTTGTATATTTATGTGTACGTCCTTAAAACACCAGGATGGATTTATTTATGTCCACTGTGCAACGTGAACCACGAAAAATCTCAGAAAATGAAACTTTATAAATTTGAACATTTTTATTAAATTCTAAGGACCCGTCATTTTCACTGCTTTGATAGTTCTAGTGTCAAAACAGAAATGGCATTCCGAATGCAATCAAATCAAATCATATGGCAGTGAATACTTTAAAGAAATAAATACTCTTTCAACAGTTCCGGCTATTTATCTTATCCTCTGTCTAACTTGAAAAATACAACACGCACATTTAGTATTCAACAGCGATGCAGATTTCCGTGAATAGTATAACGTCAACAAAGAACATCAGGAAGACCCTGAAATGAGACGTCCGAAGTAGCAGCAACCTTGAAGAGCACGTTCGCGGAAAAGCTAACGCCAATTTCGACAAATTGCACGCCGAAGTCGGTGCACCTGTTAACGTGTACATGCGTGATACCTACTGTTGTTTTCAAACAAAGAAAGCGACTCGGAACAAAGTCGTCAGCTGATCCGAGATGCATCTCTGGTGGGAGACCAGCGTAGAAGGCTTAAATAGCACCGCATGGAGTCCCACGAGTCAGTGCCAGGCAGCGTTACAAGAAACGGGCCTCGTTGGTTACAATATAATCTTAAAACTCGAGGAAACACGTAGAGCAAAAGAAAACCCATTGCATCCTAGACACTGCATCTCGCCTTAATTAATTTAAAACAAGTAGAACAATTACTCCAGGTGATTGTCCACTTTGTAGACATACTAGAAGTGCATTTTCTTGGCTCGCCGATAGTGTTTACATGTACGATTCCTTCACTGTGAAGTCAACGTACTTGAATAACATAATACTAACAATCTTGGACACGGTAGTTGCTGAAGAACGTCGTTCCCCGAGAAAGTGTTTGAAAGGTGTGTGCATAGCAGGATCACGTCCTACGTATAAAAAATGATCATCTGGTATCAGGAATAGTGGAGGAGCGAGTGTTACTTCGGAACGATCTACTTTCAAGGAGGAGAGTTCGGTGATCGTCTACTTTATCACTGTGCATCTGAAAACGGGATTATATCAGTGATCTGGAATTAATCGAGGGATTTATTGGACAGTGCTATACGGTCAAGTTCCTACGGTTGATAAGGATTTTTACCTTCTTTTATCTCGATTGTCGGAAGAAGTGAAGGATTACACAGCCAAGATGAGACCACCCGCGTATAACTCCGAGGAGGTGCAACAGATTTCGCAGGAGCAGGGAGAGAGAAATGTCGCGATGGCTGTATGCGTGCAATTGGCTGGCAGAGCGATAATCAGGGTAGTTTCACGGTGTGAAGAAGCGCAGGACAACTGTAATTTAGGTATGTGAGTTAAGTCAAGTTTCACAGTTAATTGGTACAGGAAACATCATTTTGATTTACTTGAAACCAGTGCACTCAGGGTAAATGATATTCTTAAGTGTAACAACTAAGTTTTGCTGTGGAAACAATATACACTTAGACCTCGATTTACACGGCATTCGAATTGCACGATTTCTATTTGCACAGCATTTTCGGGGAACCAATCTGCCGTGTAAATCAAGGGTAAGGTGTACTTGCACTTAAACTTAAATAACTATATATCCGTCTGCAAGGATGACTCGTTCTCCTAACAAAATGGAGTGTCAAAGGACGTGTGTGAAAGAAAATTAATTGTGCTTATTCGGAACACATTGGAACGGTAGAAGGAATGGTTGTTCAAAAACAAACGCAAAAGAAAGAAAACAATCAGTGGGGAGGACTGCGTAGTTTTAGTCACCGATATTACGATAAATTCTCTGATAAGATATCAAACAGTCCGAAAGGTGTAGGTGGAAGTATTCTCCTCACTGATATAAAAACAACTTCCATTCTTACCGAGTCATTAAAATGATATTAACTCAAAAAGAAATCCATCGCTCTCCAGCTATGTTTACTTCTTTGCGCAATTGCGGAAACAATGTCATTATTCATCGCGCAAAGAAAGTTCGGCAACGATGCATTGCGATTCTGGCAGAAATGTCTGACCCGCTATTGGTTCCATCTACTTGCGTTATTTTTACATTCAGTGTTCTTATCACGATAAAAATTCGTCTTCCGTTTATTGCTAATCTGATATACGATAATGTTCAATTTAAATTGAATTATATCAGTCGCACGAAAAAGTAATTGTATACCTTCAATTTCGAGCATTTGTTTGTCGAACACAAACAAACTCGTGAAATATAAAAATAAAATGTAACGTTCTATTTAATCTCTATAAATAACAACACCATAGTGAACATTGTCGATGAATGCACTGATTTCAATATTATGTAACTGAAACATGTAACTTAATACCGTAGGCGTCGAGTATATTGAGTAGCAAATGTAATAATGCAAAATGATAAACGAATGCAATCGCGGCGACCTTAAAATTCGTCGGTTGGAGGACCAATAAAGTTGGCATCTCGATATGTGTCTTCGGCCTTGATTGGTTGATTCGGCTGGCTAACGAGCTCGGCTTTCGAACTACCATGACAAATTCGCTCAATTAGTATTACGCATCTTTTCGTGCAAGCAACAATAACATTTTAACGTATTCACTGCCAACCATAAGTATATTCGCGGGGCTGAATTATTTATATTTTTTTCTAGTCGAAATAGCATGAAAATAATTAAGTTTTAATTTTATTGCTGAACTGAAGTCAATATGTTATTCTCACCAAGAAATAATGGCACTTGGATGAGCACAAATACTTGAAACAGAAATGGCAACGCGAATGGAATCAAATCATTTCGACTGGCAGCGAATGCGTTAATCAATCATTAATCTTAATTGTAATTCCACGAGGTATCTGAGATCAGTCTCCGCATTATTGCGTTGCCACTTCCTGTTCCGACTTGGAAGTAAGACTATGCGAGTCCTTAATTCCACCAATCGCTGGCATTGTAGACCTTTCTCAATGTAATTCGCTCCAAGATTGGTCTACCATAATATTCCTAATACATGTACAGTGTACTGTCGACTCTCTTTTTATGCGGTAGATACGTTCCACAAAATATCGCAGAAAAAAAGACAGCTTTCTTGATAAAATTAGGGATAATTATTTGAAATACCAGCAGCACAAAAGTGGTAACTTACACACATTCGATTGTTCTGTTTTGTTTATGCATGCAAAGATTGGAAACTTATTTTTCCTTGCATTTAACTTCACCGCATTATTTTAAAAGCGCGTCAAAAAGATACGCATAAAACGAGACTCGACTGTATTTATTAATCTAATACACCATCGCTTCCTGATATCAATTCGAGTATAATAATTACCGTGTCATAATTTTAACCGATTTCTTTGCCTGTCCTTCTTCCGTATTCCTTTCTCAATTAATTAATATCGATACAATCATAATACTAAAAATCGTCGCGCGCATCATCGATCTTCCTGTTGTTGAAAGGAAACGTGGGATTTCTAGCTGGTGGCTGGCGAAAGTTTCGAAGAAGGGAAAACGAGAGCGCGAGCTTCTTGCCAGCCATGCTGACTAACTTTATGTACGCGAACGAATGCGTGTGTCTCTGTAATAACACCGTTAACGATTATCAAGAAGAGAGTGTACGCCTTAAGTAACAAAGTTCCACAAACAATATCATGTAACACATACAAGTACACACCTCACATTCGATATGTAAAACTTGTATCCTACCATTGTCTTCACTTATCAAATAAAAGAAAATTGGCGAGAAAAGTATTGCTGCATATCAGCAGTTCATCTATGAGATCTTATATTGAAAGTTTCTTCGAACATTTTTAATAGAACTGAATGCCCAATTAGGAACTAAAAGTTTCATCTTAACGAGGAAGATCAATCTTTTTTGTTTGAGATTATCTGCGGCTTTTCATCTCTATAGTTATTGGCGGCTTTCAAGGCGATCACGGCATCCCACGCGAATAATGCGCGCTGTACACGTTAAGGCAGACGTAACAGGTGGCGGTGTTTTTTCCAGCGCAGTAGCACGCCTCGAACATCAATTCGAATAAAAGTGAAATGCTTGCTGGAGTCTAGCATAGATAATTGGTTGGATAAACATTGCGTTGCACAACTCGCATCCGGTCTTTGTTACTTAAGCTGCGTATGCACCGAATCAAATCGATTCTACGTCGTGTACGAGGCTTCAAATAACGTTCCTTCATTAATTCGTTCTCTTTCATTTCTATTCTTTTCATTCCCGATGGGAGTACATTAAACACTCGATGATAACTGGACTCGTTACGTGCGAATCATGTTTGATCATTTGATAATTAATTAAATTGCAGTACAGCCATATATGCAATCCAATTAATTTCATTTTTACTACTAGATTAATGAAATGCTACTAGATTCATAATCGGATGGAAAGTATTAGTGTAACGCTCTAATTACCGGAATTAAACGCTGGATTAGAACGTCTTAAGACAGATGAATACGTAAATATAAATGTTCCCAAGACACCGCTGAAGCTCGTGCTAATCGTGAGTTAGTAGTTCGTTCTCTGAGAGAACTTTTTGCACGTTTTGGAGACACTGGTTGCATAGGAAAGGTCAACCTCGGAATAGTGAACCGACGAGGGGCCTTGGCAATGCAAATGAATACGATCTACGTGCCTCCTCAAAGTCATTCCACCTTCTTAATCCTTTTTATGTGCAACTACAATAAAGCGTACGCGAGAGATACTCCGATGCTCCTCCACGAATCTATTTATAAGCATATCACCTTATGAGCTTACGAATTCCGATAAAAGATGAAATGTGTCGCTTCTATTTTTTTCCCCATTTCCTATTTCTCGCTTCTGCGCACCCACGCGCTATAAGTCAAGAATAACCGTACCTTGTACCAGACCTATAAACGCGTCCCGAACTCCATGTTTCTCTTTATCTCGAACTAATCTGAATCTTTGTCCCTCCTTTTCTTTGAGGCTCCGAAGATATCCACCGAGATGAACCTAAAACAAAAGATATTCAAATTAGTATATGCTCCAAGGAGAAGTGAAAGGGCAATTACAAGTGAAACTAGAAGTTATCATTCATTTAATTCCACTTATATAAGTATGATATTAATGCAATTAAATAATTACCTTATGAAGGGATAATAATTATTCTGGAATATGTCTATGACCTGGTGAAACTAACGGTGGATGTGGGAAACCGGAAATCGGACTTTTATTGGGATTCTTATTTTGGAGTTTATAAGAATTCTTATTAACACATTGTATGCGGGCTATTTTTGATGATTTGACTACGTTGGAAAAGAAAAAAATCGCTCTAATTACTGATATACTTAATTTTCAAAGGTCTAGTTAACTGACAAAGAAAGATACACGTCTGTAATTCAACCGATGATATGTTAAAAACGTATTAGTACGTGCCGCGCATACAATGTGTTAGAAGAGGAAGACAATTGATCTTCTCTCATATATGGAGTGTTAAGGATAAGATCGTATTCCGGCATTCGCGCTTGATAAAGTACGCTCCTGCGTACCCTGTACCGCTTAACACGGGTGTATACTGCACGGTTTCCGTATATGGTAACCTAGCCTTACATGGAAGCTTGCTGTCGAGGTCTTTTACTACTTTATAGCAAAAACTGATCGCCGGGTACGCTAAGATAATCTTGTCCTCTAATAATCTACTTTGATACAACATATTCTTTTCGTGCTGCGATCAAAAATTATTCAGCGAATATCGCATGATCGAGATCGCCTAAATTGAAAATATTCTCTCAGACTCAAAAGTCGGAATATCAATTGTAATTGAGAGACAAAATGTTGGATATGTTTAGTGATTTGTATATATTTCTAATATAATTTAATAACAATATTATAAAAACAGCATACCGGTAGAATGAACGGTGCAACTGGCAGGTGCTTCGTACTTTTCTAGTTTTCACGATATCACGAAAGTTTCAGTCTCCCAAAACTTCGAAAACTTGCAATATATCGGATTATTATTCGATTTTAGATATCCTCTTCGAGAAACTGTTTTTCTATCACATTTTCTATTACATTTTCTATCACTCAAACAAACGAGAAGTGCAACTTTCAACGTTGCTTGAAACTTCGATCTCTACTGGCGAACTGCGCAAGCGCGAAGATTAGGAAATTCAAACTAATCGTAAGAACGAGGTGTTTAAAAGATGGCGAATTTCTGCACGGAAAACTAAACAAACGAGTGTCCGCCTCTACTTTCACGGGATAGAAAACGAGTCAAAGAGGATTATTAGGAGTGTCAAAATTTTAGTCTGAAATTAACCGAATCCTGAGGAGCTTTCCAAAATGAAATTGTTCGTAACAAGCGGATGAAAATAAACGTTCGAAGTACGTCACAGCCGACGATTTCCGTAGTGTTCCCGCGAAAGCATGGACTTCCGACAAGTACGATGAATGCCAAGGCCGCGAAATGGGCGCGATTTATTTCTGAAATCCACGTAAAAATAAATCTTTCGCCCCGTGCAGGCGGACGGCAGGTTCGAGAACTCGCGGTGAATCACTCGTCATACAAGATGGCGAACGCCGTCACGAGAGTGGTGTTGCGCTGCGAGGAAGCACAAGAAAACGAAACACTCGGTAAACTGCTTTTTCAAAAATCCACGGAAATTAATTCTTTATACTTCGATTACACTGTTCGTCGATAAATTCGAAATTTAATCTGTTAGGAATGTGCATTATAAGTAAAAATATTTTGACCTACTTCGTGACCCACTTTTTACTGCCACAGGTGTTTCGCGGGTTCTATAAATTTAATAATTTTACCAGGATTTTTTAAATGTAATGCACTTAAAAGTGTACTAATTATATTTATTTTCACGTAGGAATGTTTTAAATGTTTATATTATTATCGCCAAGCGCTAAAAGGTTCATTGACCTAATTCTTTAGCGGATTTGTTTAAAGAACAATATTGACTGAATTATCTGCGCGCCCCAACTCTAATCGAAACATGAAACACGCAACAACTTTTTCCTAAATCTTTATGAAAAGTTCAGAATTTGTCCAAATAATTCATCACGCGAAATTTTGAATTAATAATTCCCCGATTATTTCAGGCGATGAACCAATCAGTCTAATTCTGTATTATAAAATTCATATTGCTTTCGGGTGTAGCAGATTTTTATTTGTACACGGACTTATGATTAATAATTCTCATATTTACAAAATCTTTCATTAAATCCATGACGTCAGGAAAAGAGCTTTAATAAATTACAATCGCTAGAATATTTGCACAATTAATATATTGCGAAATATTTGAAATATTAATTAATATATACGAGATCATTATTTGTGAGGGCAAAATATTATTTCCTGTATGTGTTATATATAACATACCACTCAGCTTTATCGAAATTGATAATCGATTAACCTATCGACTCTTCGATGTTTTGCAATATAAAATCATCGTCATCAAGTAAAGTTGTATTTAGCACTTCAATAATTATCATACAAATTATATTTCCGTATGATTCCTTTCAGATTTGTCCGAATGCCAGCTTATGCAGGTACCTGATGCAGTTTATCATCTAATGAGACACACAGAACTAAAAAGGTGTGACCTCTCCGGCAATGTGATAACAAAAATCCCAGCAAAGTTTGCAATCAAGTTCTCACTAATAACTGGTAAGTGAAATTTACACGTTAAAAACCGCACGAACTGTTTGGCCAAAATAATACTCATGAAATTATTACTTAAACACATCGGAGAAGGTGACAATCGTTACGCGTACTTTTATAATTACTGTTACAACGAAAAAATCCAATCAAATGAAAGATACTATTATTGATTGTTAATGAATATTTATGTAATCGTTTTCCAGAATTAAACCTAAGTCACAATCAAATGAGCAAATTACCGGAAGAACTTGCCGAATTACAAGCACTGGAACGACTCGATATTTCGCACAATACTTTCATTGCCCTGCCAACTGTTACCTGCAGAATACCACAGTTAAAACGGTTGCATGCTAATAATAATTCGATTATCGGTAGGTATATTTCCCTTCTACATTTATGCAATATAATTTCTCATATTGACCTCGATGTTCTTTCATAATTCTTCCTTCACTTGATTTCTTTCATAGACGTGGATGTTGAGAGGTTGAAACGCGCACCTGTTCTCGAATTCATTGATCTCCAAGCCAATCCACTAACGCCTAGGATGCATGATCTTCTCGGCACTCTCACGCGAATTCAAATCGAGATTACACCACGAGAAAAGGAGGAGTGGGAAGACTTAACAGACTGAAGTGAGACATCAAGCTCAAGCGCGACGACGAATTCATTTCGCTGAGGGGATGTTTGTTTTCCTTCCGCGAAACTGTGTATGACTTTGCGCGACCGATTCGTTGCATGGATTCGAATCGAAGAAGAAGTATTTTGTATTATATTATGAACCGATCTGTCAGCGAATACGGTGATTACTTGAACACCATGGAAGACGATCGCTTCCTTGTATTTATGAAATGTTTCACGCGGTCTGTACTTAATTGGGAAGGATTGTCGCCTATCCAGGATTGCCTTAATTGATCTCTCGAATGTCGCTGAGAAACGTCATTTCCTTTTGCCGTTTTCTACCGTGTGGTGTTACTCCTTTTCTAGATTTTATTTCACTGCTCCGGGAAATTCACGGTGCAGTACTGTGATTGACATTTTGCGTGGACCGATGTGTCCTGGTTAACAATATCTCTACTAACTCTTCTAATAAGTTTCCTGTACATTTAAGATACGTTTTACCCTCACTTCTTCTTTTTTTTACGCGTGGACTTGACATGTACTTGTTGGTCTATGAGAAATAATCGTAATCGTGCGACTGCCAATGCGCGTGCGATTAACTGCTGACAATCTTTGCCAGCTTCGCGACTATTGTTTTCTAGTTTCTTTTCTGTAAACTGTGGAGACAAGAATTATATGTAGTTAAAGTGATACAGGTGCAACAAACAATGAACAATGATTCTCTCTGTTCGGTATCGCTGTTTAAAGAGATACCAAACGACTTGCGCGACTTGCCGAGATTTCGCGGGACCGGTATTAATTAATTTATACTCGTACGTATGTGTACATATATATATATGCATGCACATTGTATCAGAATTGATCACTGTATTTCTGATCTAGTCAGTTGTCCGCGAAAAGCTGCAATACATTTTACGAAACGAATCCGTTTATTTCATTCCTCCCCCCCTTCCCCAAATGTCACGAAACAATGAACAGGAATGTGTATCGAAATATATATATACATCAGCAGCGAAAACTAGATCAACGACACCTTAATTTATTGAAATAGAATAATCACGCGCGCACGAATATCAAGCATCCGAAACAAGAGTAGTTCGTATCATATCAAACAAAGCCGATATTTTCTATCTTAACCCTCTACAGCCCAATTTTTTGTATGTCTAAAAAGAAAACGTATAACGTAAATGTAATTAACACTAGAACTACGGAAGCCGTCAAAATGTCGGGTCCGTGGAATCTAATAAAAGCGTTCAAATTTATAAAGTTCCATTTGCTGAGATTTCTTGCGGCTCATGTTGCGCAATTAATGTATCGAACAATATCATAATTAACTCGATTAATTTCTTGTTTTCATCCATTCTTATTTTTAAGGACGTATACGTGAATGTGTAAATATGGCCGAATATATTGTCCGTAGTTCTAGTGTTAAATCTAGTGTTAAATCAATTCTACGCGATTCTAACGAAGGTACATTACGTTAAAATCGTAACGAAATGATTATTGAAACGCAACGAAAATATAGAATGAAATGAAAGATACTGATAGATGAGTATGTAACTTCAAAGTGACATGAAGCTATAGAGGGTTAAAGACATGGTCGCGTAACAAATCAAGACATTAGTCTAGTCATATAAACATGTCTAAATGCATTATATTGGTTTAGTACCTATATTTTCTTCAGTATTAATAATAATATAATAATAATTAAACGTATAATGAGTCGTAGAATTAATTATCTACAATACTTGTTCATGGATATAAAATCACAAAATATACATAGAATGGACGCGATTTAATGTTAAGAATTACTTAGATGTATGGACATAAACCGCTCGATCTGCTCAGCGCTCTTTTTCTCTCTTTCTCTCTCTCACTCTCTCTATCTCGTTATCTAATGATTCTCTTTCATCTTTACAGCGAAACAGCCTATCAGCGGTCGTTACTCAAGCGGAAAGTAATCCACGTGTTGTTTTCCTTCTTCCTCCTTCGTTTACCCGGCTTTTTTCCACTGTGTAGCTTTCCACGTAAGTGCAACGACCGCGCGCGAAAATACTGCCGAGTTTCTCGCAATTCCTTGACTTCTCTATCTAACGGCACATTTGATCCGACCAAACAATAAAACACACCCGTAAGTTGAGCGAGTGCAAATTTCACTAGCGAATCGCACGAGACCGTAAAAAATTACGTGCACATTCCGAACGAAAAGAATTCACAGCGAGTGAACTAGCAGCAGTTGCAGCCAAAAAAAGGGGGACAGGGATGATCTACCGATTTCCTTTTAATTATATTCATGAATTGAATGTGTCATTATGTATATATATATATCGAAGCTACGCTTTTTTCATTTGTAATAATTGATTATATATAATATATACATATACATTTAATACGCGAGAGTATAATACGACTACACGACTTCGATACATCGCAATCGAATCTAGGACGAATCTAGGCTTTCGTAAGAGCAACGAAGTAAGAGCTTCTTCCAAAGGATTACTTGGAAATAGACGCGTTTTCGAGGGGGAAAAAAAAGGAGAAAAGTAGAGAAAACGCTACTATTTCGTTCTTATCACTATAGTGGAAGTATATTCGTCACTTCGTGCAGTAACATCGATTCTGGCACAACACCCGCGTACCACTCGCTTCGTTTTGACCTTCCATCCTTCGCATTATTTACAGAAATCTGTTCTAACTAAATTCACATTCAGGCAATTTCATGAACCAAACTCAGCAGACGAACGTTCGCGATGAACTCACTGTACAGCACCCTTAATTAACGCGTCACCTGCATTCTTGTCAGTATGATCATTATAATTCTGTCCACGTCGACACACTGACGAACGATACACAAATAACGACGCGAACAATCATAACATTCACTGTAGTCACCTTAAACATCGTAAATAGAGACAAGAAACAGTCATGGGTTACACTGAAGTAAGATAACATGCACTTGCGGGGGCGTGTCATCGCGGGAAAGAAGACGTATCAAAGACAATGGAAGGAGCGGAACTTCCCATACAAATTTAACAAAAACAGAATAGAATGTAAGTTCAGTCTCTTGTTCTCCAGCGTCAACAGTGAGTCATCAATGAAATGTTGTCTGCCGTACACAATCGAGTTGATACAAAAAAAATGAAGACAGCAAAAGATTCGTGCAGTTACAACAATCGCAATTTCTCCCAAGTGTATGGTGCTGACGGAGCACGTGTTACATACATATTTGTAGTTACTTTCTTTAACTGGGTTGCAAGTATTTCAATTGTGCACAACTAACGTGAAGAGGTACACACATCTTGTTCGGGACCATGAATTTCACTCGATTGCACTGATCTCCCATTCTTTTATTTTACTCGTACGATTTGACTACGTGCAATCGAATTCAATATACGGTCAAATATAATATCATTCTGGACGACAGTTTCGATTTAATATCTCACCAGAATTAATTGCCTCGAAAGAGACTGCCTGTTTCTCTAGCGCCTAAGTCTTGCTCGAAGAAACTAAAGATCACAAGACACAAATGTTCGTTCGCTCTTTGTTCCTGGACGATCGAAGTGATTCGAACATGGAAAGCAGAGGGAAGTGTGTTGGATGTAATTGACTGAGCATTTTGGCGCATACAATGCAAGAGACAGATTCTCGGAACGTATTGGCACATAACAATTTCGATGACGTCCGTTCGTTAATCATTTAGGCCCATCAATTCGACAACGAAGTGTCCCAGGAGTTTTGTGCCAATAAACCAACACATGACCCTTGGATACTTCAAGATTTCTTGAATTGCCATCTCGTCGGCCAACATTTCGTGTTGAACCATAGCATCGATAATCTTCTTGTACCTCTGCATTCCGTATCCTCCTTCTGTTATCTTTCTAAGAGAAATGGCTAAGTGTTGTAAAGGTGACACTCTATGTACGAGGTTGGTACAAAACCTTCGATCGGCTGCGAGATACGACGAACTCGTGTCCAGCCATCACCTTGATCTAACTCGATCATGTATAATTCTTCTCCATCATACATCGGTATCGAACCTTCGCTAGTTGCTGAAAGAATAGCATAGCATTTATACACGTCCCAAATGCCATTATTCAAAATTGCCGTGATTATAAATATCAATTGTAGAATACATTCATACCATCGAAAGGATAAAGAGCTCTACATGTTCCCAAAGGTGGTTGAGCGTCTGTTTCATCTACATAATACTCTTCACCACCACTACCAGGAAGAGATGTCCTTGATTCCCCGAGACCAGATTCCGGGCTATTCGTGGAACTGTGCATCAGTACCGTAAAGCGAAAAGCGTGTCTAATTGGTCTAGTTAAAAGTTCTATCTAAACTAAATGTGCACTCTCGAACAAATAATAAATAACACATCCGATAAAACAAACTCAAATTCCATCCGCCTCACAAAACCTGACCTACACCTAGAAAATAATCAAAACTGCAAACAAAAGTTCCACATAAAACTTACCCATGCGTGGGTTGCGGCGTGCCTGGCGCACTCTTTTTATGCATCGACTGATTCGCATTCGCATTGCTGACACTCGAGTCTGAAGCCGATCTTGAAAGACTTTCCTCCCCGCCTGAATGACTCGACCTTCTTGAACTCAAAGGTCTCGTTGCAGAACCATTCGTGGTCGGTTTACGCGGTGCTTGACTTGGACTAAAAAAGTCAAACGACAAACATTAGTCAGAACGAGTCATTAACAATATTCTACAGTCTTGATGAATATGGAATTCTCTCAACATATACGACTTCATTAACCGTTTAACGCGCGCATTTTTATCTGGGCACAATTGTTGCAAAATGTCTCCCAATTAATCTATGCGAATGTAACATACACCTCGCTGCGCGTTAAGTGGTTAATCAAATATTGAAATACTTTGAATGAAATGTTGCTGGAAACAGATTCAATAATAAAAGGAAAAAGGCTGTAGAAAGTTACCTGGATAAACTAACACCGGCGCGCATTGCCTCTTCAAGGTAACCTTGGAACTTTGCCAATTCCGCGCCAAGTTTATCCAGTTTGTTGCTGGACTGATTCAGTTGTCCTTCTATGCTCATTGGATCTCCTAACGCAGGATTTTGTTCGTAAACACCTTTCATTTTCATTAAACCATCCCTGGCTGCTGTCTCTTGTTGAATCTTTGCTTGAATCTCGTCCAGCCTTTGCTGCAATCTCTTCTTACGTTGATTCGGCGGCAAATCGCTACAGTCCTCCTTCGCACCATCGCCATATCCGGGTACATTATTCTGGAATTTGATTCTGTCAGTATGGAATCTTCCAATAAATGTATCTTGATGAATGATTTAGTTTACATACGCTGATAAACAGAAAAATGAGAACAAAGCACGTAGTAGCATGTTACGAAGTACAACACTACTTAATGATCAACACTAGTTTCGTTTTACAAAGAAGTTAAGGAACACAAGATCAACAGTACTGTTTGAAACTGAGTGCAGCACTTAATCATGAACGAATGTAACCGATTATGAACAAATCAAGTATATACAATAAAAGATGATGGTATTATGTGAAAGAAATGATGGACAAGGTACATATGCTGTGGTAAATTAAAGGAATATCAATGAAAAACAAAAAGAAACATCGGCGATTGTAAAGAGAGAAGGACAGACCTTTAAAGCTATGCACACCTCGATCAACTTCTGTTGTTCGCATGAAACAAATTCCAAAAGCGTATCATTCAGCGAATGAGATAAGAAATAATCTCAGGAATGGCAGTGAGTAGAAACTCAGTGAAGCTTAGTTAGAAGTGTATTTTACCGTATCAGTGAAACAATTCTTAGTAATCATAGCTGAGTTTGTACTCGACCAACAAGACACATCTAGTGGAACACGTAATTATTCATACTTAAATGCAGACAACTCGTATATGGTGTTATGTACTGGCAGGCGAGTAAACTATCTATAATGTACTTACTAAGTACGAACAGTATCCAAATTCATAGTCCACGGATGTTTGGAAATAAGAGACCGCAGGCAAATCGAAGCATCCACCAAATTAATAGAAAGTACAGAAGAACGATAAGTTACTTTGTCTTAACAACGACTCAACTCAAATGACACAACGAATAATGATGATGAGCGAACGCGTTAATTATTAATCTAATGAACATGATATTAGGAATATCTTTTATAATATATCCGGCGACTCAAGAACCTCGTAGAACTCTGACCGGTAAAGAGCGAATATAAATGTATTCCGCGAAGGTATTGAAGTAATTATTCACAACAATCAAAGCTCGCTCAAAGGACACGAATGTACGGAAATAAATCATGCCTTAAATCTGTGTGCATAATATATTACAGGCCTGCTCGATAAAGATGCAAGAATACCATCAAAACAATAAGACAAAAATCAAAGGATATGTATATAATCATGCAATACCGAACGCTTTCGATTCCACTTATAAGTACCTTTACGATCTTGAAAATAAAATGGGCATGTATCATATTCAATGATAACGTATCATGGTAATGCTTAAATAAAGCTCTAAAACACAAGGTACTCGTACAAGAAGTATTTACCTTATTACTACTGAATATACCGAAGAGACCAACTCTCTTCTTTATCTTCCCACCGGACACCGTTCCTTTGACCGTCAGGTGGTTGTGTATTGGTTGCATTGCGGGTTGCGACAATTGACTATTACTGTCGTACGTTTTTGCCACCGAAAGGTCCTCGAACGGAAAATCACCAGGTGGTTGGAAACCGCTCTTATAACGTTCTATCACAAGCAACGTATCTTCCTTCTCGTTGATTTCATTCGCTGCTTTCTCGATGCCATCCAAACACTGAGCGATTATTGGTGCAACGGCCCGTTCGATCTCCACGGACTTCAGCATGTAATTCCGCATGTTCTTTATTCTCTTTTCATCGAGTTCCTGTAAACAGATTTATTACAACGTATTACATTGTACATTCTCTTCTAAGGTGTCTTGGTTTATCATATTCTGACAAGGGTTGCTGTGGTAAATGTTTAGGATCATTGAATAAATTGTTTCTTACTTATAATAAGAAGTTTGGACTTAAGTACCGAATAAAACTCAACGTACTTAGAATGAATATTGAAATAAATATACCAGACTCTTTATTTCATAACAATGGAACGTTACCTGAAGGTGTTGAAACACTTCTGGCATCGCTGTGTGATAATGCAGCGTCTGCATTTCATTTGTCTTCTGCAATTGATTCGCGTACTCTGTTTTCGCCTCCTCGCTTTGTTGAGTTTTCAACGTCATGTTCATCCTTTGTTTTTCGACCTAATATACGAACAGATCGTGCGATGTCAAATAATATTATTAATGTATGAGTCTCAAGTGACTAGTAGATAATTGATTTGTTTTTTAATGAAACTATCAAGAATATACTATGATTATACAATTATCACATACTTCTGCCCTCGAAAGATGAAGGTCCGCATCCGCTCTCTGATAATTTTCCACCGCCCTTTCCGCCTCGCGGAAAGCCTTTTCATACGCTTTCCTAGCGCGTTCCAAATTACCGATTTGTCCGGCTAGGGTCGCCATTAATCTGGCACCTTCCTGTAGATGCTTCTTGCGGTCTTCTTTAAAGTCTTTTACAAGAATATTCAATTCCCTCAGAACATTACCCTGTAGATTCTCAGCGATCACCTCTCGTTGACCGGCTTGATCGTTTACCTCGTTTAACTCCAACTTGAATGCTCGGCATGGACTATATCTAGATGAAAAAATACAATTGTCTTATCTTTTGAAATCCAACATTATCCCTCTATAGTTCCATGTAACTTTGAGGTCACCTACTCGTCTACTCGGATCTTCCATTTCATTTTATTTCTACGTTGTAATAATAATTGTAAAAGTACGAGCAACGATCGCCAGCTTTTTCAATGCGTAATAATAATTCCGTTACTATTTTCACGTAATGTAATTTGTTGGAATCGCATTTAACTAGATTTACGTTATACGATTTTCTTTGAAACACTAACAAAATTCGGCTATAAAGGGTAACAGAAAATCTGAAATCATGGCCCACGCAAATGTATGACGCATTAGAAGAAGGCCACGTTTCGTAGGCGCAACACACCAGCGAGTTACTGAACTTATAAAGCCACCTACGCTACAAAGATAAGAGATTAGCTCCTGTTTTACATCGTACTATATGCGAGACCTACGAGATGGCCAAATGTATCCAGATATATTTTCTTTGAAGCAGATACAGTGGCGTAGAATAGTAGCGTAAAAGAAACCAAGTGGATAACGCAGGTAGTTTAATCCAGTGGCTACATCATTTTATAATAAAAACCCTATCGTAGCTGGAAAGCAATATGCTGCTGTAAACATTAAAACTACAACTTTAAAGCAGAGACAAAAACATAAATACTGGAAGAAATTAGTCCTTTAAATACTTGTTTTACCGAAAATTGTTTTAGGCATATTTGTGTCAAATAATGAAGGATTATTAGTAGAGCAATATCAATCGTTAATTATTATAAATGAAAGGGATTCAAGATAAATTCTTAGCAGAAACATTTGTTCTATGCATTTTATGGAAGCACCTATCATCAAGATTAATATTGAATTTAATATTGATAACGTATACGAGAATTAAATATGTACTGATGAACATCATGAAGATATAAGATTATTATATCCACGGTTGTAGTACATCTAACCGGAGCAATTACTTTAATTTCATATAATTATGATAATACATTGCTATTCCGTTAAATTCCACAACGTCCATTAATAAGTATAGAATCAAGGCATCACGCCACTCGTCATACTTGTATAATGATAGAAATCCACCTAATAATTTTGCTAATTACGAAGTTCAATCAGCACTGATTCTACGCAGTAATTCTAGTAAGTCTCGCTTTAATTCCGTTAACTGATGATCCTTTATTGCGAGTGTATGTTGGCTCATACTCACTGATAATCTTCCTCCTCCTTCTTCTTCGGCTGATAACTCTTCACGAGACGTCTGCAATCAGAAATGAAAACGATTATTAGTGCACGTGAATGCAATGTCCTGTGTGTGGAATATTACATTCAACTTATTCCATAAGCGGTCCCTTTGAATTAACGATTCACATTGCAACCGACTTATAAAGTCGAATGACAGTGCAATATTACTTTTAAAAATATTATACCAATTGATTTGCATATTGGACTATCCGAAAAGTTCATGCTGATTTTTAAGAAAAATTCTAAGGCAATATTTTTATTATTCGATATATCAGCCGCTTATTTTTAAAGTGACTTAAGTCTATTTTTAAACAAAATTTATGCTGCTAATTCTAACTTTATTTGTATTTTTGTTAATATTGTTATCGATAAATAACACGGAACTGATGAGATACAAAGATGACTTTGTGTAACTATTATAAACGTTAACTTGATTCTTTTATATAAATTTGTTTTACGCATTTTTCAATGCGAGGGAAAAGGGAGGCTTATATTTAGCTGTTCGGAAAGGCATTCCCCTTTTCGTTTACATTGAAAAAGGCATAAAATAAGTCTATGTAAATGGGTGTCTAGCTTATGAGACTTATGGGTTGCGAAATGAAAGTCGAAATCAAGAAACATACTGTCAATTTTGAATCAAGCAATATCCAATAAATAACCATTCAGTATGGAACTCGTTGATTCAGTGGACAATTGAATAAAGCACGCTGAATCCGATCGGCATTACGTCATGGCGAATTACAATGAACGACATTACGAATGTTGGTGTGCTTTTCCCATACTTATTAGAATCCAGAAAAATCCACTTGCAACTATAATCTTACGCAATCACTATATTTTGATATAATTAAATATAAAGAATTGTGTCGGTCAGGAATGATTTACTTCGATAAAGCTGATGTGACACCATTTAATAAATTTCTTCGAATACATTTGACATCATTAATATTAATACAGCGTGTACTGATAATTATGTCTGGCGTGTTATTGCAGAATTTATTATCGTGTTTACTAATATCCGACGGGGAAAACGTGCGTCGTGAGAAGCAATGATTTTCAGTCTACGTCATGCTGAATTATATTAATGCCGCTGGTTGAAATTTAATGGCGGGCCACGAATAAGTGATAAATACACGGACGACTATAAATACACTATCATCCGGAACTCGAACTGACCTTGATACACGACTAGCCGTATTTCACTTCTGCCAACGTTCACCGGAGAAATTTTCGAATTGGAAATCTCGAAGAATTTCTAAAATTCCGGAATAATCAATTTCAGAATGAGATTAACGAATCCAATAGACTGTTAATTCTAGCTGTAATTTAATTCTAAATTAACTAACTGATACACTAAAACGTATCTAGGTTAACTTAAGCCTGCAAGTTGAATTATGAAATAGAATATGAGAATCCTTCAGCGATTCCAGAAATTACGTAATACGCGAATTACACGAACAAACGCATCTGTGAGAACGCTGCATTAATATCGAAATTTACTAAAGAATAAGTTACCAAACAAAATCAATTTGAGATTAGAGATTAATTGCGGGGGTTCTTATCACTAGAACTACTGACGATATAGTCAATTATATTCATAGATTTAAGTATTCGTTCGTAAAAGTAAGGATGGATGGCAAAAATAAATGAATCGATTCAATTATCTCCATTATGCAACGGGAGCCGAAGAAATCTTAGAAAGCGAAACGTTATGAATTGAAACGTTCTTATTGAAAACCGCGGACCTGCCATTTTCACTGCTTTGGTAGTTCTAGTGTTAATGTTAGGTCGAACGTGAAATAAAGCTGGACTGAGACGTGCAACGCGAAGGACTATCATAGAAATTACCGCGGATTAAGAGGTGAGACGTGCTCGTGATAATGTAAATGCAGCGGTACAAACGTGCTCGGAATGGATGTTGTAACAAACAAGCGGCATTATTTTCTGGACTCACACACGCGCTCTGATTAGAAGTCCACGATAACATCCATAAGAATTAAAGGTTCTGATTTGTAATAAATCGGTGCCTTTGTAGCGCCACTATAGAACTCCTTTCTTTCCTTAATTACAGCGTGAGATAGAATAGTCAAAGGAATACCTCGACTATTATAAGGTTAATTAAGGTCATCGATACTACTTTTCGTTATAATTAACTACATACCATTTTGATAACTTCCTTTTCAGTTTCACATGAAAACTTGGCATAGTAAAGAAGAATGTATAATTTCCTTCGCGAAGGAATCCTTGCAGTTTTAAATATGACAATTTTGAACGCCAAGGGATCGTGTGACTTTGCCAAAATAGATGAAAATATCAAATGTCTATAATGAAGTGTAATTAATTAACCCTTTGCACTGGAAAGGCGACTCTCAGTCACCGCTCAGTTTCTTGCTGTAATTCGACTGTCGACTGACAAGCAATATAAAGATTTGTTATTGCATCTTAAATCACCGACAACTGAAGTAAATAATGTTGCCTTTCAGTCGTCGCCCGAATTGCCGCAGTTAAACCAAGTGGCGACTCTGAGTCGCCGCCGAGTAAAAAGGGTGAAAAGTAGAAGTATAATGGTCGAATATAATGATTTCGTGACGAATGAGATCAGTGTCGAAAGAGAAACCGGTAAGTTTTGGGTCATCCTGTAGAATGAGAGTGCACCACAGTAGACGGCATTCACGGAACAAACAAGGGGGTCTTTAATACAATATTACCGGGCACATCTTGTGTCCGTGAACTCGTGGGGTGCCGTGGGACAACCTCATTATACAGGACGACCTATTAAAATTGTTAACCTTCGAGACTCTGTCCTTTCTTAAACAATATAGAAAAGAAAAATCGGCATTCGTCGAAGGCAAAGTAGGGCAGAGACTACAGCGATATACACTGAATGAGAGTCTGCTGGAGACAGGTGGCATCGGTTGCTGCTAAACTGACCAGACCTGCTGTTTTAAATTTGCAAGCGGCCTACTTTTAAGAACTTATCACACTGAAAAATGTTCTGCAATACATTATGTCTCTACACTTTTATCAAGTGTTCCTTTACCTTGCCTCATTCATTGTTCATCTGTTCAAACTTATTCAGTTCATGACCCGTTGTATATATCAATGGTTATTGATTAAATATGTTTATATAAAATCATAAACGTTAACTTGACTTTTTTGAAAACTAGACTTAGGCCAGTTTCAAAAGAAACGGCACAAATTATTGGCGGCAAGAGTAAGATTACCTGCAAAGAAAATATGGCAAGCATAAAATGAAAGACGTACGTCGTTGGTATCCGCGTCGCTAAAAGACGTGAATGCCGGTGCATTAATTACTAAACAATGCTCGAGAGCTGCGCTTTCACCCTCGCAACATTTATAATACTACTCGCGTACGATGTGATAGCAGGGAATGAATGAAATCGTCGGCGAAGATGTCGCGTTACAAACTTATTCTTCGCAGATAAAGTCGTTGATATCCTTACCGAAGTTTCGCCGCGTACTCCACTTCGATTGCGCATCGATCACGAATGAAGTGGCCATACCTCTCGAGAAACTCTATCCCCTTTTGTGTGTGAAGGGACAGATTCTCGAACTGATCCTGAAACAAACAATCGAATTGCAAACTTAGTCTCAGTTCTACTGGTAAACATTCATATTTTTCATATATTTATTCTACATTGTATGTAGCATAAAGA
Source organism: Nysson spinosus (assembly GCA_910591585.2). Taxonomy (NCBI): domain Eukaryota; kingdom Metazoa; phylum Arthropoda; class Insecta; order Hymenoptera; family Crabronidae; genus Nysson; species Nysson spinosus. The sequence continues at coordinate 2,048,740 of OU342843.1, read as the reverse complement.
ATTCTCTCAATAAATATTCCCTCAAATATTTTCAGTGAAATTATCTTATCGTCCGGCTGACAATGTTGGCCACCAATATTAACCCGTTAAGAACCATCCAGTATTCCCGGATGAAAGGCATTAATTTATGAAATTTCTCCGTATGTTACTCGGGAAAACCGCGGTCTCAAAGAATCGGCAGTTGATGCATTACTCGTAATGCAGAATGCACCGCGGGACATTTCTCCTGGGGCTCGTCGTGCAAGAGAGCCAAGAGAGCCAAGAGAGCCAAGAGAGCCAAGAGAGCCTAGAGAGTTTTCTAAGGTAGCGAGACGGACGAACGAATTAGCCGTATACTCCATCGCGGTCGACGACTGCTAGAAAACCTCTTGGCATACATAGGTATTCTCCAGCGCTGGGAAGAAGTCGCGTATGACGTAGCGCGAGACTCGCATTCGTTATACATCGGACCCCTCAACCCCGTAGAAATGATTACACGCGTTCATACCAAGTATACAACGTAACTATCGGTACCTGGAGAAGTGACTTTTGGTTCCACATACAAGAAACACCCTTTCTTCATCTGTACGATTACGACTGAACTCTCGAGCTCGCAACAGTAGTTGGCACCCTTCATGGCACAATGAAGCAGAATTTCGCAAGCCGGCAGAAAGATTTCCGAACGTTTAGCGGCTCGCCACGAAAAGTGAAACTGGACGGCGAACGTTGCTGCAACGTGCATCGTGCTTAACAAACAGAGACCTTAACGGAGCCTCACTTTATCACCTTATGAATCACAATACGCTCCACACCGTAACCCGCAAGACACGCTTCTTTCTGCCGGATAAATTCCATTCAGATTCTGATTCACTCTCCTGAATGGACCTTTTAGGTTTAACGATTGACGTCGCGTGTTCTATGCGCTACAATGAAGATAATTAATGCATCGTTTTGCAGCTTTTTCTATTGGCAATCACCAGTATTATTATATTTATCTTGGAAGTCTGGGCGAATTGTTACTTACGCTTATACAGGTTTTATACTCCCTATTCAATCGTTTGCAATAGTAATTACATGTACAATGAATTGGTAGTTACAATTGAATAAGTGTTTCATGTACATCTTTGTGTTACATACTTGAATTCGGAAGGGGTATATTTGATTTGCAAAAGGTTGAATTTTGGGTGCAAAACCTGTATCAAGTGCCATATGTAAATGAATTCAATTGACTCACAATTAATCTCTTTCTTCAACGTGCATCAAAATCAAGACAATCTGTAAGTGCAACGAATATCTAATAAAGAATTCATATGCCGACTACTTTTGTTGCGAGAATGATTTCCCCGTCATTTTCATTATCTACTTACTTCACACTATACATCGAGCAACGATCAATCGCCATAGGAAGTACGCGAGTGTACTTCGGCCGATGATATATTCCTAACCAAGGAACGGAATGTATGTTTTACCGTTCAAGGACGCTCGTCTCTTTCAGCATTTACGCTAGTTGCGGCTTAAGGACAAATCGAGTTCTGGGCCTGTCGTAGACGGAGAACCAATGGAAAGAGATGGTGGGACCCGATATACCGAGAATGGCCGATCGGTTCTCCGTGCTGGCATTCGAAACGCGTTACTTTCATTTCCACCGAGTAACCATTCAAGGGCCACGCACTGATTGTGGAACCGACGGCAAACGCGTCTACCCCGTCAACGAGCGCCTTTTTCCTTTTACGAGGGGATCTACCTTGCAACGTCCTGCAAAAAAGGGGACCAGATCTCGTGACGCATCGATGTCAAGCGTTCATGATATCCTCCACTTTACAACTGCCTCTCGGAACCATTAAAGTAATTAGCATTTACCTTGTATCAACCCGATCTTCCAATATCCTAGATAAAACACATCATTCTCTTTCTATCAATAAAAGAACCCACTAAATCATGTAACGGATATCACAACTAAAGAAGTTAACATAAACCTTATCGAGGATAACACTTTGACGTCCGCACTTGCGGTAGAAATACTTTTATCGGAGGCACTTTAACGCCGGCACTTTCCGCGGGATCGTTCATATTGTAGTAAAACATGAAAGTCACAATATCTCTTGATATTGTTACCTGATTTATACGAAATTCCAAAGGTATATGTAAACAAATGCAAGTTAAAAAGGAGATTGTGTAAAAACAACAATAAGTAACGTCCCACCGGCACTTGCCCGAGATTTTGCAAGCGCGACCAGCGTGGTGCCACCGGCACTTATCCGCCATCTTGTAAGTGATACCAACGTGGTGTCACCGAACGGTAAAGTGTTAATGTAAAGATTTATCTCGCTACATAATTCGGTGAACAACATTACCTTTCCTCTACAATTCTAATCTACCTTATCACTCAATAAAAAATATTCCCTAAAAATTCCCTAGGTCCAGGGCACAGTATCCACGACTCCTAATGGGAAATCCGGTTCTGAATACGATAATTGCACAGAGGGAGATACACGTAGAGAGATAACACGACACGTATTTGAATAATGATACACATACAGCGATACCACGTTGATAGAAATATTGCACTAAAAAGAGATCAGAATTATTAGCGATCCAAATCAGTTCATACGTTTTACACCGTGGGAGATATTAAGGGATAACGCATACCATTTTCAAATATTTCCCTACTAATTCCGTGTACTTTCTCATTGTGATAACTCTGTAATTTAAAACGGCCAAGGTATGTGCAACGAAATAACGGAAAACTGGTAGCGCAGGTGATAGTCGAACTCCGGCTTTCGAATGTATGAAACAGGAACACCAATCGTTTTATACTCTTTTGTCCTGAAGACTGGTAGCTGGCTCGCTAGATTTAGTGGACGGCATTTTTCTAGTGTTTTCTTGCGGGGAAGAGCTATAATTAATTTCACGCGCGTATGCATAATCGTTTAATATCGCTGGTGAAAATACGGATATTACGAAGCCGGATTTACGAGTTCCTGGATAGAACGTTTGATTTGATGTTAATGGTTATAGAAGGGTTTAACAGACTATGATGGGGGAGAACTAAATATTAGGTTATGTGGAAAGCCTGCTCGTATTGATCAGACATATTGCCATGGTTATTGACGTGAAATAATTCATTTCACACGAATAACATTTACGAAATAAATGGAGGACTAAAATCATATCATTGTAAATCTGAACGGATAACGTAATTAATGAAAATTTCGATATGATACAAGTATAATGAAATAAAAACATTGCCATTCTTAGTAGCGCTGTACGAATTTTGGTCAAAATTCAGCTTTATATCCTCCCGGATATAATTGATTACATGCTCTAAGTAATTATTCTGTTTCCAATCATACAATTTTGAAAATAATTAAATTATATAAGTTACCAGTACATTGCGAGATGACAATATTTAACGAGATGAAGGATGACCAACTAAAGACTGCGAATAAATCGATAAGAAAGCGTGCAAACCATACAAAAATGATTCCCCCGGTCCCTTGTTCCATCATCGTCGAACTCATAAAGCGAAATGAAATTAGAATCCATTATTCCAAATCGATTTCCGAGTGAAACGAAAGCCCTGCACGAATCGGCTCGTGCGAGTTTCCCCTGGTTTTCTGTGTCGCAGGTCGATAGATGGAAAACGCATCACGGCCACTGACTACCCTATGACTCACCCCTACGTCACTCCATAGAACCTTTTTTGAAAGAACACACTCGTGCACTTGCACGGGGAAGCCTAACCTTGCCAGCTCAGACTATTCAAGTCGGTCACAGGCCGCTCCCAAAGAGATAACTTCAGAGTTTCCATTATGTACACACAACCAGCGGATACCTCTTCCACGCTTGGAACATGGTTTCCGTGACGTACACGTCTCAAATTTGTTGTACATAAAATCCCCTATCCCCGTCACTCTGGTCAACAGCCAAGTCTCAAACTCGCAAGGATACCTTTGTCCAACCACCTGCCGCCTTAAACCAGTATCTTTTGTCCTCCTCTATGTCCTTCCGCGTGGCTGCATCGGAATCTTCAGATTCGGAAATTCCGATGCAGATTCGGCGGAGTATTCGAAATGTAAAAGAATTCTGCCTGATCTATTATCGTATGAGTGGTGGGAATAACATTCTTTTACTATTCTCGAATAACTATAGTTTATGCTTGATATTATTTGTCATACCATTGTACGATGTGAATCATACGAGAACGTCGGACTTCACGATATTATTATAAAGTATCTAAGCTCGTTGAAGAAGTTAAATTCACGTTGCAATCAAGCGTGATTAATTAAAATGATTGTAGATCATGGTTCTAATCCATTACAAGGTATCCGCTTGAAAGGGTAAAATTCAGTTCCGAATAAAACAGTGGCTCTAATTAATTCGACGAGTGTACCTGAAAAGAGTCACCGAGTACATCGAGGAGGAGAGAGGTTGGATAATGATGGGGCCGAGAAGAAAAATCGATGCTGATGGTGTATAATTTGGTGAAAAGGTGAATGGAAAGGGCAGTGTAAAAATAGTTTTAAACGGGGGAGGATACGCGAGTGAGAAAGCGCGTTGCCTCGAACAAGTGTGTATTATGAGTCACGAAATCGCATTGGGGTGGTTCCGTTTCACCCTCCACCCTATTGATCCTACATTTCTGTATACTCACGCGAGTCGGGTCGGGTCGAGCCTCGTCGAGTAAGAGGGAGAAAGGAAACCGGAACACGAGAGGGTGACACATACCAGCCAGACGGAAAGAGAGGACCGGGAGGAAAGAGAAATTGTTATTCCACGGTGAGAGCATTCGAGTATAACTGCAAACGTAAAGACAGAGAAGATGACATGATTATCAACATTTGTAACCCACGGTAAACCAAAGCTAAACTTAGCCTGCGTTATAAAAAGATCTTACATCCATACAATCCTCCTCCATCTTAAGCTACCTGAATTCCTAGCCTCTCACTGCGAAAGGCTTACATATACGTCTAGTTCGTTTTTTAGTAAACTGATAAAGTATGCATCACACTGTGACGTGTCCCTGGTTTGGTAATTCTATTAATTGAGTCATAGTTCATACACCATAGTTTCACGGGGTACTTCAAGAAACCATACTCGGTATTCGACTAGCACGAGAGTCCCATGGAGCATAGATCCGTCAGCCGGGTAACACGACAGTACTGGCAATTAGTCTTTTCTATTTTTTCCCCGACAGAACGTTTAGCTATGCGGTATCTCGTGGACGAGCTGCTCGCGTGCAAACCCGTATGCATCGCATTCGACTCGACACGACTCGACACAACTCCGACTCGATGGAGTTTACCACGTAGTGTTGTACCTACGCACGCGGTTGGTTCAACGTACCGTCCGCTTATTAAACCCAGCCACCGTGCTCTCCTCTCTTTCGTTAGATACTCGTTAGTATACCAGTAGTGTTACCAGGAATAAGCCAGAGAAAGACAGCGAAAAAAACGTGTAGTCTCGTATCGCTGACTCGCGGTATGCGTAGGCGAACCATCCTGATCGTCCTAGTAACGTATGCTTTGCATTTTACTTCTTCCGACATACTTCCTCTTCACCTCTTATCATAATGCCCGTTACACTCATTAATCTGCATTTCCGTGGATACGATTCGTGCGGGATTAGAACTGTAATATCATCGGAATTTTAATTGTGTCGTACGTCGATAATTCATCGCGATTAATAATTAAGACTTTTTAATAAAGTGTGTCCTCTGAGAAATCAGCTGTCTGTGATAGTTGAAATATATTCGTTCTATGTGTGACTGATGTATGTGAATATTGTAAATATAATATGGTAAGTATTAAATTAAATGTACAATTGTTTATTATTATTTAGAAATTAGCTAACGACTGTGTTCACTGTAATTGTTCATTTACCAGGAATCAATAAAAGTGGATAAGGAAATAAAAAACATACGGTTATCAAATGGACGCAGGAGTTATGACCACTCGAACGAGAAAATAGTCCTGAATTAGGGACCCTCGAAATTCTTTTTGAAAGGTGGAATGTTCGAGGGGTGAATCGAATCGAGTACACTCGTGGCATAAGCGCCAAAAATTCAAATGGTAGATTTTGTCCCCTCGTTCACTGTCCTCTGACGATACTCCGTTAAAATCACCCTTCCGCGAGTGTTTTAGTGCTCGTAGAAGACTGAAGAACCGTGCGAATCGACTTCATTTTCATACATATAAATATATATAAATATATATAAATACCGCACGAAAAACAAGTATTCAACGTTGAACCGGTCGACCGACAGAAGCCAGACTATTTCACAGATTTCTGAGCATGAGCAGATCCTTGCTCTTGAGCTTTTAATAGCCATCATAAATCCTCCGGCGTATCCGTGTGAGTCTGTTTTTTGATCGAAGACAAATCGCACGTCCCACGCGTATCCTATCTCGCCGATACTCTAATTAGAATGATGATAATGTTGAATATATTCACTTCTTCGGTGATACATCACTCGGGACTTCTGTGATTCTTGCTTCGGAGAAATGTATTTATATTTTTGACTCAAGTGTTATAAAGAAATTCGCCGAAAAAATGTCACTTTCACGTGCGACATCTTACGGAATTAAAATACTCTACACACACCGTATGGAATAAAAATCCCTATGGGAATATCCACCGGGACGAGTAACAAAACTTCAAGAAAGAGAATAAAACTTACGCATGTCCGAAAATAACAGACGTCCGAGAATGTTGCGTGTATCGCGGGGAAAGAAGAATAGAATTGGCGTGATAGGCCGTTAAGAATACCCACGAATTGCGAGGAATGTTGAGGCAGGTTCGGTGAGAGTATCGTAGTAGCTCGTATGCTAACGGAGTAATGGATAAACTTGTCGTCTGTCGAGAATCCCATGATACCATAGAGCCGGATTATGAAACAAAGGCACCCGATAACGCACCATCTTCGAGATCGAGATATGAGTCGTGTCGACCTTCCTCTATTGCCTCTTGTTATACACGAATATTCCTTATTACATTACATAGCGTTTGATAGGGGATTATATGCTAGAAAATATAACAATTTTTGAGGACAGAACCCTTCTCATTTTTGTGATTTTGGGTCGACCCCTTTTCGCCCCCAAAAAAATTTTTAAACGGCTCCTCCCGAGCCAAAACGGTCTTAGAACATCATTAGGCATCATATACCATCGATTTGGGCCACTTAGGAGCGAAATTGCCGACTTTGAAATTTTGACAATTTTTGAAGGTGTACCCCTTCACATTTTTGCGACTTGGGTTCGACCCATTTTTGACCAATAAAAATTTTTTAACCGCTTCTTTCGACCAGAAATCATCCTAGAATATGTTTATACATCACCCACCATCGATTTGGGTCGTTTAGAATTGATTTTGGCGACTTTCAATTTTTGAGAATTTTTGAAGGTATACCCCTTCACATTTTTTCGATTTGGGTTCGACCCATTTTTGACTAATAACAATTTTTTAACCGCTTCTTTCGGCCAGAAATCGTCCTAGAATATGTTTATACATCACCCACCATCGATTTGGGTCGTTTAGAATTGATTTTGGAGACTTTTAATTTTTGACAATTTTTGAAGGTATACCCCTTCACATTTTTTCGATTTGGGTTCGACCCATTTTTGACCAATAAAATTTTTTTAACCGCTTCTTTCGATTAGAAATCATCCTAGAATATGTTTATACATCATATACCATCGATTTGGACGGTCTAGGAGCGATTTTGGCGACTTTCAATTTTTGACAATTTTTGAAGGTATACCCCTTCACATTTTTTCGATTTGGGTTCGTCCAATTTTTGACTAATAAAAATTTTTGAACCACTTCTTTCGACCAGAAATCATCCTAGAATATGTTTATACATCACCCACCATCGATTTGGGTCGTTTAGAATTGATTTTGGCGACTTTCAATTTTTGAGAATTTTTGAAGGTATACCCCTTCACATTTTTTCGATTTGGGTTCGTCTAATTTTTGACTAATAAAAATTTTTGAACCACTTCTTTCGACCAGAAATCATCCTAGAATATGTTTATACATCACCCACCATCGATTTGGGTCGTTTAGAATTGATTTTGGCGACTTTCAATTTTTGAGAATTTTTGAAGGTATACCCCTTCACATTTTTTCGATTTGGGTTCGTCTAATTTTTGACTAATAAAAATTTTTTAACCGCTTCTTTCGGCCAGAAATCGTCCTAGAATATGTTTATACATCACCCACCATCGATTTGGGTCGTTTAGAATTGATTTTGGAGACTTTTAATTTTTGGCAATTTTTGAAGGTATACCCCTTCACATTTTTTCGATTTGGGTTCGTCTAATTTTTGACTAATAAAAATTTTTTAACCGCTTCTTTCGGCCAGAAATCGTCCTAGAATATGTTTATACATCACCCACCATCGATTTGGGTCGTTTAGAATTGATTTTGGAGACTTTTAATTTTTGGCAATTTTTGAAGGTATACCCCTTCACATTTTTTCGATTTGGGTTGGTCCAATTTTTGACTAATAAAAATTTTTGAACCGCTTCTTTCGATTAGAAATCATCCTAGAATATGTTTATACATCATATACCATCGATTTGGACGGTCTAGGAGCGATTTTGGCGACTTTTAATTTTTGGCAATTTTTGAAGGTATACCCCTTCACATTTTTGCGATTTTCGGTCGACCCATTTTTTGGCCAAAACAATTTATAAAACCGCTTCTTTCGACCCAAAACGCTTATAGACCATCTTTATACACCATCTACAAGTATGTGTAAGTTCTGTTTTTCAAATTTATAATCTTGCCATCGAAGCCTGACATCACGAGTAAAAATAAATTTTAATAATTAAGAAAGTTTTATACTCCGTAGATATATATCTAATTAGTAATGAAATTAAATAGCGCAATGTTCGTATTAGATTATACCGATACGCACACAGTTATAAATATAAATAAACTATAATAAACACATAGCAATCTCGTTAAATGCGTATTCCTTTCATTACACATCCGATTTCTACTTCTACCGAGCATCAAACACTTTTCTACAATATTTCTATCATAATCCCAGGCTACACATATCGATCCCACGGCCAATGAATGATCCACCTTTCACCGTACCGTAATTACAATTCATTAATTCCATCGCAATTGTATCAGTGCCACTGATACCAACAAACTACGAAGATAATTAATCGATGAACTACTTGGTGATATTTTCCTAGCACGGTGATGGTCACTGACCTTGTATCCCACGAACCAATCCCATTCATCCACAAAGACGAAGGTGAGCCACATAATTACGCGCCACGAACAGTTTGCAAAGTCATCTTCGATAAAAACTTGAAGCTCTGGCAGTGGTTCAATCCGCATTTCGCATTTCAATGTACGATTGAATTAATTTGGCGAAAGCAAGCTATAAAATCACGTGAAGTATGTAATGTATATCAAGTTCATGCAGTGGAAATGATTTTTCTTTCCGGCATACGACTTTGAAACCAATATCAATCATCTGAATTACCTCCTACACTGCTCTCGCTCGGCGTAATATCAGCAATGTGCATAATGAGCGGTGCACGAGCCACCTTATTTATAGGCATTCGGAATACTATGCTTCCATTACCGCTCAAACGACTCTTCGAATAGTTACGCTGGGTTGCCATTTCTTTAGGTTGGTGTACTTTGTAAATACCACTGGGAAAGAATTGTTTTTATTGCCACTTAAACACGTTGAACATGGCGATCACCGATGACCACCTTTGCCAATATTACTAAAAATTGAACCGAATGAAATATATCGCTCATATTCATAAAATTTGCAATGTTTTTAACGTTACGATAACAAAGTTAAGTAAACGTGTATCGCGGGGTATTGTATAACACGGATTTCGACATTGTGCTCAACGTGTTAACGTTCTTTGGTATAATTATAATAATATAAATAATGGCTTTCGATAAAGATCATTCATGAATATACCTCATCGACCAACTCATCCTCTTCTACTATATTCAATAATAATTCTCGGATGAAACAAATCGATAAATCGAAGTTCATTTTACCAAGCTTGATAAAAGTAGATGATCAATCCTTTCAATTCAAATATCCCGAACTGAATAACAGTTCGAAAAGTGCTATCAAAGTCGCCGTTCAACGAAGCGGTTTCATAATGCAAACTCCGTGCAACTGTTCTGGATTCGCGTGCATTGTTCTCGGCTGGTTTCACCGACGTCCTTTCTTAGTGTGTCGAAGATAAAATAATATCGAAGAGAACCGTGTTTCTGATGGAAGAGGAACAATGGGTGACATCCTTCCCACGAAGGAAGTTCGAAGACGTAAGAGATTCGAAGGACCGGAAGGGAATTGTTGGTGAATTGTTCTTGACGAAGAAGATGGTTGGTGGTTGGACGATGGTAGGGCATGGAAGGGCACGGAAGGTCAGTGCAGGGATTACCTGGCACTAGATTGAGAGTTCTTTTCCTTCGGCGGACAATAACGAGGCCACTAACACACTGATATTTTAACCGTAATTGTACTTCGTTTACTTCGTCTTTACTCATAAATATCAAGTATGTTTACTTCTTTCTCGTTCCCTTTAATATGAAGGAACGCACTTCAAACGAACGTACACAAAAATGATATTCATTAAACGTACGAGTTTTCATCGCATTTAAAAACTTGAGATAAAAATTCCTCGCCAAATTCGCTGGCATTTTTCGACGTGGAACAGCAGAAGCGCTAGCGCGCTGTCTGGCGCTCAAACAGATAATGATACGAAGTTTTTTGTTCCTCCTGCTTGTAAATATGTAACTTGATTAATATGTAATCTCTCGAATGTTTCGTTATCAGTGGAGCTGGTCGATGACTCCACGGGTTTCGTAGTGTAACGTACGCCGCGAGCCATGATAAGGCATTGGTTTATCGTAAAATAATTCATAATCGTGACGATCTATCATTTGCTCGATGGAAGCACTGAAAATCAAATACAGGGAATATTATTCTCCGATTCTGGGATCTTAATAGCGGAAAATCAGTTGATCAGAATTGAATACAAAACAGAATGAATTATTTTTGATATCACGCGAGCACGTTCTAAAAAGGGACGCGTGACGATATTAAATTGCGCTGGAAATCGCGAGTATGATATAAATATCGCGGAGAAAATGCTCGAAGTAAAATCACTGTCGCGATCTCATGTTAAGAATTATTTCTACGTATATAATTAGCATCGTGTTGAAAAGCACGTAATAATAATAATATACTTTCATTGTGTCGACAAATAAAAACGAAATTAATGAAGTTCTGATGGAGTATATCAATATTGTGATACTTCTATGATCGAGTAGAATATTAGCGAAGCATTTGATGTTATCGTTAAGCAATTCCATTGGCAAACGAAGGGAATCCTTTTCCTGAAAGGGTCGAGGAGGGCCCTCGAAACTTCTTCACACCCTAAAACCGCTTTTTTTTCACTTGATATCCCGGGGCTCTCGTTATCTCGAGTCAATGCGATCGCACAAGTGACTGATTCATCCGGTTTTTCGTTCGTTTCATTCTTTTTCAAATTAAGGCTCGCGTGAATCACGACACGATTTGTCACCGTGCAGAAAAGCAGAGCAGCGAGAACGAGACGTTAAAAAAGGAGGGACGCACGGTAATCTCGGCTTCGATATCAGTGGAGGATGCAGTGCCGATAAGACACACTCGCGCGCGTGGGTTTCTTACTGTTGGACCCTGTATTCACTAAATAATCTTATGATTTCGTCCCGGCATTACCAAATTTAACCCTTTGCACTCGACAAGTATTTCTGTTATAAATCAAGACTTATTCTAAAACGTTTTGCGATACCGTTTAGCAAATTAAAAACATTCTTTTTCTGTAGAACTTGGCGAATTTGTGTAGCGATATGTAAGACTTGAATTTTGAAGCTTGTTTGTCTTCCAGTATTTAATTTTGGAATATTCTACAAACCTCGATTAATATTCTCCTCCGAATGGCTTTGCAAACATTGTTTCATACAAGACATTATACTACATGGAAGAATCGAATTTAATTTCAGCCAGCCACGACAATGCATTCTCAGTTTATTAAATAAACAAGTGAAACCAAGCGGGACGAAAATGGTCTGAGAAATACTGTACGGAGGAAATCACAAATCATACATTATTAAATCTAATATAGTGCATCGCCATTCGCGGAGCAAGGAACTGGTATATCGAACGGCACGGAGTGAGTGCGAACGACATAACCTATCGAGGAAATTGCAAATTATTCGGAAGCTTTAATACGAAGTAGGTGCGCAGTTTCCTTAGTGGTTACGTAGGATTTTCACTTGTAGCTCGTAGCTCGTACCACGCCACCGATAAAAATTGTACACTTGACTCCTTACGCAAGAGCACACGCACCCAGACGTAGAAAACGTACACCGTGCCATTGGCAAGGAACAAACAAGAAATGCAAAGCTGTGCGGTCAACGGAAAAAAAAGAATCGCGCGATCGAGTCCTTCGACCTGATAATACGTCGGATATTATCGGCTGCATTCGAACCTCCTCTACTTTCACGGGAAACTAACTAAGATTACCAAATACTAGATAAATATCACTAAATCTAAGTCCTAGAAAGTTATATTATGCTGCACAGAATTACTTGAATTCACAGTGATTTGTAACTGCGGCTTCTGGAAACAATGCACTCGCAACGTCCTCCATTTTAGGACGATAAAGTACTTTCAGATGAACTTAACGTTACTTCATTTAAATGCACATCGCACGAAGTTATGTTTTTCGTTCGTAAGTTGAGAGAAATTATTCCAACAGCTACAGTCCTAGAATATTAATAGTTCTGTGTTAATCATAAATATCAACAAGCAATATAAAGTTATCTTAAGGTGATTATATTGTTTCACCGTATTCTACTTAATCAGATTGCGAGTTGCGTGTGCAGTAACCGATACGCATAAAATCCTATATTGTAATCGATCACTCGCTGGAACGGAAACCAGTTTCCAGCATTTTCCGGCGATGGATTTACGATTATTAAGTTAAACAATTTGTCGGCGGCGGTTGTTAGAAGGCGAGTAACTGCCGTAATAATCTTTCCGCGAGTCTTAGGAGAGCAAGAAACTCGCGGAGGGACTCGTTTCGTTCGCTTTTATGTTATCGATCCGCAGAGAGTACACGACGGAAGAAGCAAGTGTAAAGCACAACGTCAGCTTTAATCGACGTATACATCCTCCCCGGGAGCACCAGAAAACGACAATCTCATGGAACAAAGTTCCTCAAAGCAACGTTTAACTCACTGCCTGCTAAATGCACCGCCGTTTCGCTTGAAAGAATATGAAAGTATCAAAACTAAAACAAATTTTCTGTTGGTACTACGAATTAATTATTCTCTTCAAGGTACTGTGGACACGCCCTTAGTATTTGTACCTCTAGGGAATTTTACGAATTAATGAAATTCGCCAGGAATTCAAGAATTATTTTGGGAGAGAAAATTAGTTTATAATCCACGTATTGATCTACGAAGATGGAGGAGCATTAATTATGGAAGGTATAATATTAGATCGCATTATCAGGGCGCACGGTAGGTTCATACATAATTTATACCGGTCGACCACATCTCAAGCACGTTTGTCGTTTGTCAAAAAGTGGTTTCAAAAAATGTTCAACATAACGCGAGTGATACGGCGATTCCGCGTGATAATACATGCGAGAGTACATAACCGGGTAATTAGCTTCTTGTGCACGTGTTCATAGTATGACGTACTATTCTTAGAAGAAGTCTATTATTATCGAACACAGAAACCACACTAAGATATTCCTGTTGTTAAATAAGCTTTCGCTATCATTTTATACGGGCTTTGTCTTAAAACATTATAATTGATCTTTTTACTCAAAAATATTACGTACCTCAGAATCATATAAATTAATTAGGAAAATCGAATGTCAGCAGTCGGATTTTCTTTAGTTGGACACGAAGTAATATATTCGAACAATTAAACTCGTTTGTATCATACATTCGTTAGCGATACGCCACGAAAGTATCCTCTGGAAACTGGATTTGCCAGTATTGATTAGTCCTTCAAAACGTATCTTCCAGCCAGGAATTATTTAAAGGAACTACTTTGATCTTAGCTTGTATTCATCTTTACGCTTTCCTGGCCAATCGCGTGTAATACAACTTTCCTAGCACTTTATTCTTATTACTTTATGTTCTTGCCTTAAAATATCTGTAATTCTAATAATAACTGTCATAACTTTAAATATTGTCAATGCAAATAAATTCGAATATTAGTAGGTTAGGTTTATGGTACACAAATTGTTCAAATTAGCAACTCAACATCATCGACGTTCGTATCATCATAATATGATTAACTTCACTTTTTGAGAATTTACCAATATTACTGCGAAAGTGCATGGTTGGTGCTTAACATTTCATAATTACAAATTTTCGTTAATTTTGTTCTCACAATACTTGATAAGAAGTTTTATCGTAAATATAATTATAATTTGAGTCTACTATGAAGAGTGAATGAAAAGTCGTGATGCAGTTAATTCGACTAACCATGAAACAATTATCTCAGCAATCTTCCCTTCTTATATCTTGGTATTCATAGGTATACGTGAGTACGGTCTCGGAGTGCGGTATTTATAGAGATTTGGCGCAATGCGTGGGTGGGGCAAGTTCGCAAGCACACTCTTTCCCTGTGGTTTACTTGGAAGAGAAACATAGTTGGTACCCATCTACATCGAGCAAAAATACACATCACCATCGAAGGAATTCGCCAAGGATTCGCCACGTGCCCACAAGATTTCGCCTACCCTAAATGTCGTGACCTCGACTTTCATGCGTTTTCACCAAAAATTCTGCCACGTTGTCGTGAGAACTCGCGTTAGAAACAGAAGATTCGTTAAAGAACTCCACGAAGAATATCAAATACTTATACTGAGTACACTGAAATGAACTATTATAATATAATATACACTATTATAAGAACAAATTGTTCATGATCTAGCATGCTTTAAAAATGTCCTAATACTACGAGCATAGACGTAAATCTTATCATAGATGCATTATGAACTTCCCATAAATATGAATAGTTATCCAAGAATGTAATTAAGAGCCATAACCATTAATCAAGAGAACATTAATGTTTCCGAGATAAGAGACAACATTCTTCTTCGGGAAACCGTATATTACTCAACAAAAATATAATACCCAGTTTTCCGAAGAATGAAATTTTGCTAAAAAAAGGAATCAAGTACAAGTATCCTTTGGTTGCTAGCTTACTCACGACCTCGACACGCGTGTCGTGACGCAGAAAAAATACACTCTCAGTATACCGGCATCGCAGCGAAAACCGGCTGCAAAAGGGACACACTGCTTAAGGAAAGAAGGAGTGCCTCTCCGGCAAGCAGTCCTCGTATTGTTGCGAGCTTCGGAGTTGGCTTCTAACTGCAGTAACATGGACAGGGATGTCTCATAATATAGAAAATGATAATATAAAAATATATGTAAATGAACGGACTATGTCACGCAAGTTAACTCTCGAGCTCTCGATTGTAGAATCCTGGGTATTTCTTTGGTGCTTAATATCCCCACCACCGAAGATCAATGCGACCTCCGCGAGGCTTTAACCGCGGTGCAGAAGAAGCGGAATCTTTTACTTAATTGGAATTCTTTATACAACATTCTGTATTTCAATCTGAGATTATAATTTGTAATATTAAACTGTATTACTTGTCTTATTTATGTCGTTTCCAATTACTTTTATACGGAGTTTGAAATTTTAGCAACATTGAAATTCTCCGTTGAACCGAAACTAAATACTCTATAGAAGCACAACCCTAAAATTGCTCCTTTTTCATTGATGAACTTAAATCATTCCCAACGAAATAAAAATATATTCTTTCATAGCTTAATAGTAAATTTGTAGAAAGCTACTAGATATATCAGCAGTAAAAATTAACAGGTTAACAATGTAAAACCGTTAAATATTTAATTACTTCGGGGCTGTTTGAAAATTACGGCGCCATCGTTTTCCGATACGCGCGGATAGGAAAATTGGGTCGAAAAATGTTTACGGTGACTGAACCGATATAATGGTTACGAAGTTTTGTACCGTAAAAAAACTACGCGATGCGATAACGCAACTGATTCGATGAGAACTCATAAACGTGGAGACAGAAAACGTGTAATCTGCAAACATCTTACTTTACTCTTGCTTGGGGCTACTTACTCCTTGTCCATAGAACGTGGGAACCATGAGTGGAAGACCGCTTTAAATTTCGAATTCATAGATTCCATTGTGCAAGTAACCATAAAGCTTCGGATATTTTTGCAATTTAACGAGCCTCTTATATTCCCGGGAAGTTGCAGTTGCAACTTGAATCATAATCAAGTTATTTTAAATCTATTAAGGAATCAGAACTCTGGCATTCGATACTATATCTGATCGGCATTCCACTACTGCTTTTTATTATTCGGCCAAGGATTTTAATTCGCCAAATGCAGGGACTTTACTAAACCTTTTCGATATCGTACTTTTATTTAACTTAATTTAATACTCATAATAAATGACTTGATGTTTTTGTTTCTTGGAAAATAAAGAGAATAAAATTCACACATAGAAAAGAATTAGAGACATTCATTCTTTGATAAATGTTACATCAACATACACGATTTCATTATTCTTGCATCAAGTAATTTCTCTCTTACGAATTATTCTCGTGGAATTTAATTCTGATAATGCAATTATCTTATCATTCAATGTGTGAAGTACTGATAACGATAACACAATTACTATGTTTACAAAAGGACAATTATTGCTAATCACGCCGATAAAATCAATAACCGTTACAGGGAATTCCATGCTGATCCAAGAATACAAATGTTTTTTTATTTCAAAGATATATTAACATCTATATTCCCTTGAACAGTCTTATAGATAACTAAATACATTAAAATCGATCATTTCTACCAAACACAACAAAAAAAGAATTTTGTATTAAAAATTTAAATTTGCTTTGAAAATAGCCTTGTTTAAATTACATGGAAAAATACTTGAAAACGTGCGAAATAGAAGATCAGAAGAGTCTTTGAAGCCTTTTTCTTGGAAGAAAGATAAGGCTGTATGCCCTCGTTCAAGAAAAAAACAGTCATAGGTGACTGATAAGAGTTTCAGATAAGAAGTGTATCCGGGCAATCTGCAGGTACGACTCGGAGAACGAAGGCTCTCGGTACCAGCGCGCTTATAATTACGCAATAAATAAGTCGTTACACCCAGATACTTCCTCATACCTTTTCTTACGATAAATTCAAATTACTTAAGTCGTATACTTCGATAAGTCGCGTTTTCACTCCAAGCCGGTATACCATTAACAGAAATTTATAAATGAACTAATCAACAACTCTCTACTTCGAGTTCTGCGTTTAATGTTTCGTGTTTGGTACTCGTGCTAGTTTTGGTTTGGAACATATTTATTTCGTCGTTGGGTTTGCACGACAGAAACAGTTTGTCTGGATTATATCTCCATTTCCACTGCGCGATCGTACATCGTTAATGTGGTTTTATAATAATTAAGATAATGCTGATATAAATGTTGATATACGCGTATATTTCTTTCTACGATTTTATATATGCACCGCTTAATTATTCAAGATTAATGCCAACCGCAGGAGATTATAGTAACGTAGGATTTTAAGAGAAAGTGTTTACTGCCTTACAACTATGTAGTTCATGTCTGGCTTGTAAGGGAGTTATCTACTTAATTGGTGTACTATCTATTTCCCTGCATGGTTTCTTTGCTATTCATTTTATACACAAATATAAACGATGCGCGTTTGTTTACGTTACGTACTTTATGATATTTGCCTTCATTAGTAACAAGTAATATTTCAAAATACACGTATTATTATAAAAGCAATTATACCTAAATAAATCTCAACAAAGTTTCTGGAATTAATGTAGATATTCATACTGATTGGTCTCAAGCGTAACAAGTTTTCAAATTAACATACTTAGTTCTTGCTTCGAAGTTAGGCGGAGGAAGGTCAGGTACATCTCTTTCTTGGGAAGAAAAGGAAATGTACCTGAAAAGGAGGAACTACGTAAAGAATCCGATGTCGGACGTGGTCACATATCGGGAATCGATATCGGCATCGAAGGAGCCTTTAGGCGCCGAAAGGTATTAAGGGAAAACTCTCGTTATAGAAGCCCGATACCTGGGGAATTTTTTTTCACCACTTAAGGGGCTCCGAAACTTTACAGACAATCTACTAGCCACTTAATAAATTGCCTGGAAAATTTCTAACGACCTCAAGCAAGAACCCTGCGGATTATCGCTGAAACATTTGCGAGGATGACAGTGCTTTTCTAGGTACTTTCCTGGGGAGAAAAGTTCTCTTGAAAATACTTATTAACTGAACCAAGGATCAAATATTATTATACACAAATTTGACTAAGGAAATAGAAATCTATGTATAGATAGATGTATTCTCTATTTGACGATAAATTGAGCAATATCCTGCTACGTAATAAGCAGATGTTTTTCTACCGACCGACAAGGTACGTTTCTATGTTAAAACTCATTCGTTAGGTTCGTCATAAAACACGACCGTAAAATGATGCCCTGGGTTTAGTCGACGGAAAAACTTGTGGTCGACGGTGTAGAATCTGAAAGTATCAACCAGACGAGCGTATCGAGGTAAAACACCGAATTCTACAAGTGCATTAAGTCTCTTAAGTTGGTGTGCCGATAGAATCGATAGAAGAACCACGATGGAGGGAGTTCATCGTGGAGTTCTTACGTCATCGCGGCGAGATTGTAATTCAAAGTGCGGAGAAGACGGCGGGCGCCCGTATATAGAAAAGCGATTCCTGATTTCGTCGGTTGTGCCGGAGAAAGTAACTCGTGCCAGACGTAACCTTCGTCACTACTTTTTCCCGCCTACCGTCTTGTTTTACTTCCATTTTCCGAGGCCTGTTATAATAATCAGCTTAGAGTACCACGGCAGCGTAGGTGAGCCGGAAGGAAGGACACGGAAACTGGCACGCAGAAATAGAGACTTCGCCGAGATTACAGACGTACCTCGCGGTTCTACGGACACAATTCCACTATTTCAACTTCGACAGAAACCGCTGCTTTATGATTACACGACACGGGATTCCCATTAGAATTTTCCCGAGGAAATTCATATACACCGCCATGTTTCTTCATGCTGATTACGTCGTCGCATTTATGGACTTAAAATTGGACTGATTTATTTTACTGCGGTAGCTAAGCAATCTTAAGTAAAAAATGTTTTCTAACTGAGCAAGGAAAAATTGTCAAGCCTTCTATTTAAATGAAGCCTATTTGGAAACGGATCTAAGAAATCTGACAAAACTCATGCACATTCATCATTTTCCAGAAAATCACATATTCGGGGAAACTACTATCGTCCTATGATTTCTTAAGCGGCTAATGAGTCAGGAAAGTTTCAGAGGTCGTACTAATTTCTTTTCGCACGAAATATGATTCAACACGAATTCCACAGGTGTAGGACGTAAGTCAAATTATTGCTCTAATATTTAAGATGACGAAACGAAGACATGCGTAATCACCGGAATTCCGTTAACTATTCTCATATGTGCAGCGATAAGGATTCATATCAGATGACTGTGCAATTAGTCATGCCCAATTTCGTTACGAAATATTATGATATCAATAAGTATTTTGTAATCAATCATAAACATCGTAAAACAGAATTAAGGATAAATTAGATACTCTATGTAACTAGTTAAAATGATATTATGTAATCAATGTTCCATTCTAATGCCATGAACGATCAAATTGAATCGATCGCGATTTAAACATCTGTCGGGAACAACGCCTTTATCTTTGTATCAATCGATAGCGTATATCGATAAAAATCCTCACGATTATATATCTCCGTCGTGATAAAATAGTGGTGAGTTATTGGCTCACGATATCAGACATTTAAAACTTAAGATACTATTAACTTAACTGGGGATTATCTCTGAAGAGTTCAAATAGCGATACTAGTAATTAGATCACGTAATTACTCTAATCAGTGTTGCCAATACTATTAAAAATATTGGAAATGTTTACGATACTCTTAAAAGATAAGTGAAATCGAAAAACTGAACGAGTGCGAAATTATGACAGAAAGAAGTAAAACTTGTCTTCTACATTGAACACTCGAGGGTTAATTAACTACCATATTTTAAAATGTTGTTCCGTAAAGCAAATATTTTGTCGTTCAAAGCACTGCCAAGAAAAATGCAATTCTCGCGGTTCAATGTTATATGTACACGTAAGATGCAACGTGAGAATTAACCTCAAACAAGTCCACTGTTATGCCATCTCCATTCTTACTAGTCTATGCTTTTTTAAATTTCTTTGTATCCCGTTTTCGTGAAACTATAAATCAGCGATATATTATAACAAAATATAGTCAATACTTTATGTACTGACTTATACAAGGAAATATTCTTGTTTCTTATTCATATTCTTTCAGTAAAATATAAATATTCCTTTCAAAAGGAATATGACGACCACACAGTCTTAATCTGTTTGTAACACTAGAATTACGGACAATATATTCAGATCTTTATACATTCTCGTATACGTTCTTAAAAGTAAGAATGAATGGAAAAAATGAATTAATCGATTGAATTACATCGATTATGCAACGTGAGTCACAAGAAATCTACGTAAATTGTAACTTTATAAACTTGAACGTTGTTATTCATTCCATGGACCCGTCCATTTTGACGGGTTCCGTAGTTCTAATGTTAGCCGCGAAAATGATACTTGAATCATTTATTGGGTTGATACGAATTACGGTATTACTTGAATTCTACAAACATAAGGGGTGTAACTTGAAAATTGAGGGAGCACGATTCCGTTTGTCTCTATTCCGTTGGCCCCTTTCTCTGTCAAGAGCACGACGAGGCACGCCCGTCCTCGTACGTGTACATATGCTCGCGAACGAGCCGTTACCGGTTAAACATGAACGCGTCCTGTATCATGATTCACGAGGGAGTACCACTAGTACCTCAATGAATCGTAATACGCGATGCCAGACAGAATCGAATACTCTTTTGCTATCTCTACGAACATCGGCTCACTTCTAATCTCCCCCACCGCCAATCTCCGTACCCTCCGCCTCATATTTTCCCTAGATAAAACCTGCCGTGCAAACCGTACCCGATACGCCTTATTCGCAATATCATTGGTTAGTTTTTATTACTGTTGCATTCGCTGAATAATCACAACTTATTAAGGCGACGAATTATGCCAATCGCACGTATTATTGTTTTAAGCTGAAGTTCTTGGAATAATGTTTATATTGATGGTAGTAATGCAAGGATGACGTGTAAGGAATTCAATTTTTCTGTTAATTGTATTGGTATTAGTGAAATGTCTACGGAGCCTATCTGTGTGTTGCATAGTTTAAGATGCAGAATTTCAGGGCGCAAAGAACCGGCTATGGTCGAAAAGATTCGAAGGAACAAATTTGACGATCAATCTTCAACAAAATGAATGCAGGGGAAAGGGTTCGTAGAGAAGAAAAACAGTGACTCGGAATGCACGAATGAATTATTTATAGAGAACAGAAAGCATAGAAGGTGACGACATTGAGCTGCACGCTTCAGAATCTGACGCATGTAGATGCACCTATGTAAATAGTATTATAAGATGCACAAAGGAAAGTAGAAGAAAAAGATGGATAAACAGTCAGGGTCAAGTGAGATGTAGCGAGCAATTATCTCGTGGATAACTGTAATTTTTCCGACGATACTGTTTTAGATTCCCTGCCAATTTTAGCGTACTACCGTCAAGTTAGACAATTATAGAGTGGAACGGTAAAATACTCGAGGCTTCTTGTAATATGTTAAAAATCACGGCATGAAGAAATTCCGACGATTAACGTGTACGCTGATAGAATCACTACAAGTTCACGCGCAACTCCACCGAGTTTGCGGCTTCCCTTCTATTTAGAGTGAGACCAGGGTCTCAAAGGAAAGGTGTGTACACTCAAAACATACATAAATTCCATCGCATTCCATGCGTACAAACTTAAAGTCATTGATCCGTAAACTACCCGTATACCTGCACTCTTTCCCGAAAGAAACAGAAACACGATAATAACTAAAGACAATGAAAGAACGGTTGTTCCCGCACGCGTCAATACACTGGAAACAGAATATGTGTTTCAAGGTATCGAGATTTGATCGCGATAGCCGATACCTTCTTTCATTCGTATTCATCTTATACGATTACCAATGTAATTACTACTACTGCAGTTCTAAAGCATAATGGAAGCATAATCATATTCCAATTCCATCGTATTCTACCATGAAACCGATTCACTCGGGGGAACGTTCGTGGTACGTTAACGTGACATGCCGGTGTCTGATCTTAAGACGGCAGTGTTCATCTTCGAATCGAAGGTGTTTATCGAAGATTTTGACGAGAAAGGGAGTCGAAGGAGCACATAGCGATGGGTACCACGTACACCCGGGTTGGGTACGGTGGAAGGGAGTAGAGGGGATATACTATAGAAAGAAGAAGAGAGAAGAACGTCGCCCGCGGCTAGCAACCGAAAAGGCAAAACTCCCGTGAGTGGCGATCCACCGCGAACTGGTTTTCGGGGATATCGTGTGCGGTTCTTACGTGTCGGCGAAAACGCGACGAGCCAGCTCGAAACCGATGGTATTCGTCGGCATAGGTTATAACTGTGATCGTGTATGTACTTCTTCTGGCTTGCGAGTACGTGTGTGACACAGAGAGAAGAAAGGAGAGAAGGGGTGGGGGAGAAAGAGACACGAGATGAAGAAGCAGAGAGTACTTACCCAGAGCTCCGTACCCCAGCTCATGTTTGCTGGGCCGGCTAAACCAGGCGCAACACGAACTTCGCACAACACTTCACATGTAGCGTAACGATCCCGGAACACGTCTTCTATCGAACACGCACCGAAAAACGCATGAAATATCACGCGTCAGATCCGCCGCGCACGATCACTGATATATCGCCAACATGTCGGACTGTAACCACTGACTGGCCGGACCCGACTGTCTCCCGCGACCGCCCGGAATTCTACAGCACCGCTCCCTATTGGATACTCCGCTCGGCGAGTGCATAGTCGTGGAAGTGGAAGAACACTCTCATTGGCGGCGAAATGGAAACCGCCTCTCGCGTGTTTTTTTAACACGATTTCATTTAATTTTGATGATTGCACATGGATGTCTCTTGCGTATTTTCAGAAATTGATACTGTAGTATTGGATGGATGAATATCAATTATTCTCACTGCAAATGAATAATGTTTATTTTATACTTTTTTAATCGAGTTTATATTTGTATACTACATGTGTGACTGTATGAAAGTATGTACTGTTAATATATGAATAAATGGTTTCTTTAAAATGCATCTATGTTTTATTTTTATCAGTCCTATTTTTTCCCAATCCTTGATTTACTCTTTGTAATTTCTAACCGTTAAAATATTTACGAAATATACAAGAATTTCTCACTCGCAAATGGCGAATATGATTTTCAATAAAACTTATACGTTTAAAGATATTTATTTCTATATTAATTCTGGAACTCAAGGATATTAAATGATTTTAAATGATTTTTATCATTTCTTGTACCTTTAATAACGCAAAATTTTGAAATACAACCATGAAACATTCCAACCATGCCTTTCAAATGCTTCGATTCTAAAAATGAAAATATTGACTGACACGCGTCTATTAAATATTTAGTAAAACAAATTTGTGTAATTGGTCATTAAGACTACAGCTTTTCGCAATATTAAAAAACGAAACTACATTGAATAACAATATATTTTTATCTCAAATTCAAACGTTCCGAATGCGTAAACCATGCGATATTGATCTATCAAAACTATGATAAAATGTATAAACCTTACAAACATGTTTTACGTTAGCACGAATAAATATTCATATAACACGACGAACCACGAAATGTCCAAAGTTCTTGAATTGAATGGAATAGTTAAACAAGTAGATTAATGCACAATTAATTTATAAGTTGCAAGCTTGCGACTACGATTAAAATGGCGGTGGGTGACTCGAGCAAAGTATCAAAGGTCATCATTAGTTAACTGTAGTTAGTTTATTTCTCGTCATAATTGGGGAGAAGCAATTAATTGGAACTAACCAGTGTTCGATTCTTTAGCGGCTTTTACTTATGCATTCGTGACAAAATTTTAGTTGAAATTCTGCATCGGAGCAGTCGTATGCCAATGGGAGAGATGAATACCAACTATGGAGGTTGTACATATTAAATTCAATATTAATCTTTTTACATTTCTTTAACATTTCGTAATTCTTATATAAATCCCTGCGTAATGTCACGCTCACCTAAAACATTAAAATGTAGAATACAATCCGTATTCTACATTATAATAAATGCGCTTTGCTGTGAATAATAAAAGAGCCCCCCTTTATCTTGCAGGTAGTTGAATTGTTTAATAAATTCAACGACAGTCTAGGATCCTACATCTTTTCAAGATGGATAGGCAGATTCTTGGAAGAGTATCAGACATCAAAAAATTTGTTTATAATTATTACTTTGGTTCTCTTGGTTTTACTGATCATATCCATTATTATACTTCGAAAATGGAAAAACAAAGAATTCTTACCAGAAGTCAAAGAATTTGTAGGAGTAGGCACTGGCAAGCCCAGATTCAGAAAAAGAGACAAAGTTCTTTTTTATGGAAGAAAAATGTTGCGCAAAGTAAAATCAATAGGAGGACAAGTACATGGAACAGGCCAGGGAAAGAAGAGAAGAGCAGTTATGAGATTTGCTCGCAGACTCCTGCAACTTAAGAAGGAGACTGTGCCCCAGCAATTAAAAGTATATTTAGATGTTCCTCTATTATAGTGATTTCTTTATATATCAAAGCAAAGTTGTGTAACTTACATATTGTAATTAGGTTTTGGAACCACCTGCTGAATATTTAGAAGAAGATTTGGGACCTGGTGATAGAGTACCACCAGATGCATTGTACATGCTACAAAGTATCAGAGTGTTTGGTCATTTTGACAAACCAGTCTTTCTAAAATTATGCAAGCACACAGAAATTATGAATTTGCCAGCTGGAAGCACATTATTTAAAATAGGAGATCCAGATGAAAATTTATTTATTGTACAGCAGGGATTGGTTGATGTTTACATTACAGGCCCAGATGGTTCTCAGATATTATTAAAAGTAGTCAAAACAGGCGAATCAGTAACCAGCCTGCTTAGTTTTGCTGATGTACTTACTGGGCATACTAGTACCTACAAAACTGTATCTGCTAGAGCAGTAGAGGATTCTATAGTAGTCAAGTTACCAATGAATGCATTCCAACAGGTATAGTATTGCAAACAAAATATCAAGAAATTAAAGCTGACAATGTTTTCACATAAACAAGCTTGTCATATATTTTTTTTTAGGTGTTTCAAGATCATCCTGATGCATTTGTTCGAGTTATCCAGGTCATTATGGTCCGTTTGCAGCGAGTAACCTTCACTGCATTACATCAGTACCTGGGTTTATCAGCAGAATTAGTCAATCAAGGAACACATAAAAAGAAACAAAGTCCATTTTCTGGATCACCAGTGAGATCAAGAACTAGAGAGAATTTTCCTGCACAGAATACAGAAAATGCAACTATTCCTTCAACTTCATCTGAGCAACATGATGCAACTGATGTTTCTCATCGTGATGCAGGCAACATGAGTTGTCCCCAAACTGTACCTATTATTATAAATCGACGGTAAATTATTCGCAAAAATTTATTTGTCCGTGTAAAATAATAAGAAACATTTCGATAATGCTAATAATCATTGAATTTGAATATTTTTTTAATAGCCAAAAGACTAATCTCGAATGGAAAAACCAAAGTCTAAGTCCACAATCTGGCCACAACACTTCTGAAATGGTCCCAGAATGTGATTCCCATTGGCCAAGTAGTTCACCTGCAACAGCTCCACAAACAACCCAAGGATCACATTCAGATGCAGTAAACACAGCAAGTGTTAATCCGCCTAAAAAACGGTCAACTGTAACCGAACCAATACCGCAGCAGCTAGACGAAGCGCATCTCGTACAAATCGCTACTGAAGCGTTTGTACGAGAACTTGGTTTGCAGGATGATTCCATCCTCAAGGATGGTAAAGTTCAAATCCGCGAAGTACCAGCTGGAACTTATTTAATGAAAGAAGAATCTCACAAGGTCAATACTTTTGTAATTTTATACCAAAAGAAATTTCCTTGGAGTCTTAAACATTTTTAAAAATACTATGTTTCCTTTTAGGATGTTGCACTTGTCTATGTTGTTTCTGGTTCATTAGTAATTAGTCAACGAGTTTTAGAGGGTAGAGATTCGAGTGAAGAAGTTCATATGTTTAGTGCCCATCAGGGCGAAATTGTTGGAGGTCTCGCGGTATTAACAGGGGAACCGTCGTTTTATACAATTCGGGCAAAACACTCTAGCCGCATTGCTCTACTTAGCAAGCAAACGTTTTTCGCTATTATGCGTGATCAACCAACCGTCGTATTACATGTAGCTCATACTGTCGTTCGAAGATTAAGTCCTTTCGTTAGACAGGTATTTATATCCCGGGCCGCTTATTTAATTTATGATTAAATACCAATATTATATTCCTACTTTGTAATAGGTTGATTTTGCCCTGGATTGGCTGTTCCTCGAGAGTGGAAGAGCAGTTTATAGACAAGGAGATGAATCAGATTCAACATTCATTGTTTTAAGTGGCCGACTTCGATCAGTAATAACATACGATAACGGGAAGAAGGAACTTGTAGCAGAATATGGCAAAGGAGATTTAGTTGGCATAGTAGAAATGGTTACCCAGACACCGCGGTCAACGACAGTTATGGCAGTACGAGACTCAGAATTGGCCAAACTTCCTGAAGGACTGTTTAATGTAATCAAACTTCGCTATCCAATCGTAGTTACGAGACTTATAAATTTACTTGGGCATCGTATACTCGGTACATGGCAACAAGCGCATACGACCACCGCCATCAGTGATAAACAGTAAATATTCATAAAAATACCAGCAATATGTGAGCAAATCGTTTGGCACATGTCTTAAAAATTGACCAAATAACATCAATTTGTTTTTAGACGTGCTGCTGCGACAGTGGATGCAAGACCAGCTCAAGTAAATTTTTCGACCGTCGCTATAGTCCCAGTATCTGATGATGTGCCATTAACAGCATTTACATATGAACTTTATCACTCGTTATGCGCTATTGGACCTTGTTTGCGTCTCACCTCCGATGTTGTTAGAAAGGTAGCAATTCGCGAACAATATTACTTAAAAATTATATTCTTAATTAATGTTTAACGAAATATAATTCCTGGTATTAGACATTAGGTACTGCTATTATGGAACCAGTGAATGAATATCGTTTAACATCATGGCTCGCACAACAGGAAGATCAGCACAGAATTTCTTTATACCAATGTGATCCAACTTACACAGTATGGACACAACGATGCGTTCGGCAAGCTGATTGCATATTAATAGTAGGCTTAGGAGATCGACCTCCATCCCTAGGTAGAACGGAACGCGAGGTTGAGCGTTTAGTAATGAGAACTCAAAAAGAATTAGTACTTTTGCACAAAGAACAAAGTGGACTCAGACCAACAAATACAGTACAGTGGTTGAATATGAGATCTTGGGTATCTAGTCATCATCATATACAGTGTCCTAAGAGAATGTTTACAAGAAGATCTCAATATAGAATTGTAAGATATAAGAACAAATGAAAGCATCTTGTAAGATAATGCACTGCAAGCTCTAATGAATTGGATCATTTTAGAATGAATTATACTCCAAGGTTCTAATGTCGGAACCAAACGTACATAGTGACTTTAGTAGACTTGCCCGTTGGCTAACTGGTACCTCGGTAGGACTCGTTCTCGGAGGCGGTGGTGCCAGAGGCGCAGCTCATGTCGGAATGCTCAAAGCTATAGTGGAGGCAGGAATCCCTATAGATATGGTGGGTGGTGTTAGCATTGGTGCTTTTATGGGAGCCTTATGGTGTATGGAAAAGAATATTACAACGACAACACAAAAGGCTCGTGAATGGTCGAAGGTATTACCTCTAAACAAATATATAATTCACCACTTCCATATCCATTTGTTAGCACAATTAATCTTCGTATAATTGATGCAATTGGTACGATTTGATTGTGTTGAAATGTGTATTTTTTTACAATAGAAAATGACTCAATGGTGGCGGCAAATAATGGATTTAACTTATCCAATGACATCAATGTTTTCGGGAAAAGATTTTAATAAAACTATTCAAGCCACTTTTGGGGATACATATATAGAAGACTTATGGCTCCCATATTTTACCATAACTACGGACATCAGTGATTCTTGTATGCGTACACATACACACGGTCTGTAGATAAATATTCATTGAACATCATTCAAAGCATTGATAGTTTCCAGTTTATTCTGTTACAGATTTATATCTCTCATAATTATATTTTTTCTTTTACGTAACTGGAAACTCTCTCGCTGTTTTAACAACACCCTGTAGTAAAGTAGATACGCTTCGTTTGTAGCTATTTTTCTTTTCGAAATTTAGATGCGAGCTTTTAACATAGAACAGTACATTCTAAGAATCATGAAAAGCGGGAGTGAGCGTTCTAGGTGATCGTTATTGACGTACTCTCCGTTTCATCTCCTTTTATTTCAGATTTGGCATTTTGAATGTTATTACTTTTTTTTGGTTCGTTATTTAGATGTCATAGTGAGAGACCTTCCTGTATGCTTTCTATTAAACGATGATATCTAATAAAGATCATGGAGATACTAACTGCAAATCTAGTATGAAAAGATACAGGAAGTGTTACGAGAATGCAAAGATTATAGATTAAGGAACTTCATTCAACGTGTTTAGGATCGCTGTGGCGGTACATTCGGGGTTCGATGTCTTTGTCTGGTTATATGCCACCCATGTGCGACCCTGTCGATGGCCATCTCCTGCTTGACGGCGGGTACGTCAATAACCTTCCAGGTAAACTCAGTATAATAAAAAAAAAATCAATGTCCATAACACTCGTAACACTAATTCGATGTCGTGCGATATGTATATCATGAAAATATGCAACTCACATGAACTATGTTAATGCTTTTTATGTGGAATATGCGCTAGTAGCCTGCCGACTTAATTTTCATTGCTTCTTGTTAAATTACCTGTGCGAACATTCTATGTTATGAACATATTCTGTACAATATATGAAAGCAACATGTTACAAAGCTCACTCCCGTTGATAAAAGATGCATTTATCAAATTCTGAATAGCTAAGTCAACTCAGGTTTACTATGGAGATACATTCGAGCCAGTATGTCTATTGCGGGGGTGTTCCCTCCTATTTGCGATCCACTTGATGGGCATCTTTTGGTCGACGGGTGTTATGTTAATAATGTGCCAGGTATTTGCATTCTATATTTGCTTTATGTGATGATGAATGTAACATACTTTTCCATGTATTTATATTCTTGATTTACGTGATACATGATTGCCTGATTTAAGCTGACGAAATGGTGAGGCAAGGAGCGCATCATATCTTGGCCATCGATGTCGGTTCGCAAGATGACACCGATTTAACGAATTACGGGGATTCCCTGTCTGGTTGGTGGCTACTTTGGAAGCGATGGAACCCTTTCGCAACACCGGTCAAAGTACCCAATTTACCGGACATACAATCGAGATTAGCTTACGTCAGTTGTGTACGACAACTGGAGGAAGTCAAGAGCTCTGATTATTGCGAATATATCAGACCACCCATCGATAAATATAAAACATTACAGTTTGCTAATTTCGATGAGATTAAAGATGTTGGGTACCAACATGGTAATCATTTATAATCAGATACACATGAAACAAACTTTTCTACTTGATGTAAATTGTTCTATCTTTTTATAGGAAAAACATACTTTGAAGGACAATCCAAAGCTGGAGTCCTTCCACGGTTTAATGCTGACAGAGAAAATGCAAGGGCGTTACGTGCGAAAAATCAAGCAGTAAACCAACAAACTGGCTCCTCGTACACTTTTACAGACTTAGCACAAATGGTCTGTAAAGTTTCGAGAGGTAGCCGATATGTAGATCTGGATATTGATACAGATTCTGATGAACTAGGAGAGTACGAGGCCGACTTGGAAGAAGATGCGCAAGAAGTAGGTTACGCCTCTGAACCCACTGCCGGAATTTTAGATCAGGTACATAATCTATAATATTTAATTGACCGCAAATTACGTGCGGTTTGCATGTTTTTTCACTGAAAATGAGGGATTTCTATTAACACGAGATTACAAAGCTGCCCAAAATATAGGCAAATGTTATAAGTCAAAAGGGGCAACATATTATTGAATATAAGATTCAAAAAATACATATAATTAAATAAAAGTCGTTTCCTATTTACATGTTAAAAACCGCACGAAATTTTGGCCAACCTAATATATACTAGGTGAATAATTAGCGAATTCTACATAGAAATATTTAATTAATTGGTCATAATCGGTAAGAAAAGTACACTCTACAGTTTTGTTACCGCCCGCAATGTAACAGGACTTAAATATCTACACGTAAAATATATGAATTCATTACATAAATATGTTATGTAAACATATACTCTTCGAAATTTTGTACAGTAGACATTTTTTTAACATTCTATAATATCAAATTCACTGGTATTCTTTTATCTGCTTCAGAGTCTCGAGGACAAGCGCTTACGACGAAGAACGGGTGTATCGTTAAGTTTATCCGACACCGAAGCAGAGTCGGAATTAGACTATCATCCAAAAATATTTTGAATAGTCTCTCGCATTGTCATTTCCACATAACACTTGGAATTTATGTTTTGCATGTTGAACGGTACGTATCACCATCATTTGTCACATGTACAAATTGTAATATTTTAATTTAATGCAGTCTTATAATTAGAATGTCTATGTTGAAGTACAAATTGTTTGAGAAAAAGTATCCTCTGAGTACTTTCCCCACTCTGGTGAACACAACTGTAATGCAATATGTAATTACTATTGTAATGAATTAATACAATTGTTACTCTAATTATTATTACCAAATATATAATTCTATCATTTATAAAAAAATACATATTTTTTATTCATGGACTTGTTGAAGTTTTAAATTAGTTTCAGATCTTGATTATATAAAAAGCTTAAAAATATTAAAACTTTGTGGACATTGTCAAGTCAGGATCTAAAATTGTGAGAACTGCACCAACCAAATGTAACGATCCTGTTACAAGTATTTGAGGTTTTTCATTGCCGTTATATAATGCCGACTTTTCTTTAATATCCGTTAAAACTTCTGCCACACTATCCGCGACTACTGAACCTGTTCCCCACATTTCAGAATTCCTCTGACATTTCAGTTTTTGTTCGTCTAATAAAGAACAATTTGCAGTGTCATCGATACTTTGAATCCCAGCAAAATTAGGTACAAAGTATACTTTCTCGAAATTTAAAGACTTTAAAGGCATAAGTAGTCGCGTGGAATTTCGGTCGCCAGTTGTGTTAAAGATCAGATATTTAGCCCCACCATTTATTTTGCTCATACTTTTAAACCAAGAAGTACAACATTGAATACTTTCTACTGTATGTGCGCCATCCAAGAAAAAATTGGCTACACTACTTCGTAAAATTTGCGTTCTTCCTGGCCATTTGCAGGAAGACAATGCTAGCGCGATTTTATCCATGGATACGTTTTCCGACAACTTTGTACATATTAAAGATGCGTCAATAATATCTTGATCTTTGCAAAGTCCATTTATATTTCCATTACTTGTAATTGAAGTCTTATTGTCATTTTGTGATATCCATACATTTGCCAGTTGGATAGCTAACGAGGCATTTTGTTGCTGAACATTACTCCTTATTCCTAAAATCGGGGACACATTTATCCATTTATATTCTACAAACGGTGGAGCAACGCGTAGTTTACAATTCTTTTCATCCGCTCTTTTTTCTAATACATTCATTGCCGGTACTGGTTGCGGAACGGTGAACGCGATGGTTTTCGATTTGAAAATTCCGGATTTTTGACAAGCTATTTCCTCAATTGTGTTTCCTAATAAAGAGATGTGATCTAATCCCAAACTGGTTATACCCACACATACTGGGTTTCTTACAATATTTGTACAATCACTCTCCCCACCTATTCCAACTTCAATGATGGCAACATTAATATTAGAGTCTAAGAATATATTGAACATCAAAATTGTCAAAAACTTAAAATATGTTGGCATATCTGATTCATACTCTTTTGCATCCTCTAATTTCTTATAAACGCACCAAAAATATTCCGCGAAGTGCAACTGACTTATTGGTTGGCCATTTATTCTGAAACGTTCCCTGACTGTAACTAAATGTGGAGAACTAAAAAAACCTGTACTAAAACCATGTTTTCGTAATATGGCTTCTGTAAATGCACAAGTTGAACCCTTTCCTTTTGTACCTGCCACATGAATGACAGACAATGTATCTAACTTATCTAGAGTAATACCAGATCTGTAAAAATGATTTGAAATTTTAATTACTTTAAATCCTCTTAACTTCCCATCAAAATCCAATGAAATTTATGATAATGTAATCTCTTTACCGAATTAAATATTTTTCAGTATCTTTAAGTTTATGTGCGTCATTGGGAGCACTTTGTTTTATTACAGACTTCAGATATGCTGCATTACTTTGTAAACTATGTAACGCTTTGAGAGCATCCTGTAAATGTTATCAAATTAATGAAAGGTAAGTGTTAAACTGATAATTCATTTTGCATGCTTATTTATGCATGACATAAAAATAGAAATTTCATAAAGTTGCACAGTATACCTTGAATGTTTTAATCAGGCAAAACGAATCGGTAAATGTCTGTTCCATGCTCGTGCGTTGTTTATAATAATAGTACAAGTCCGAGATAATTGCAAGAAAGCTATGACGTGCGGATATTAAATAAAGTTACCTCGTAAATTGGTATAGTGTAAGCAGAACGACAGATAAGTGCATTCTGCATCGTTCTTTTTAGCAGAATAATCATCTAGATCCATTTATTATGCAATCACATAAGAAACGATAAAGCGCTCACGGGCTTTTTCCTTTTATTACCTAATGTATCAAAGTGCAAAAATAGCAGCGAGAAAATTGTGCTGTAAAAAAAACATGAATAACATGAATAACATGAGGGTTTATTTTTACTTCGTAATTTTTCAAAAAGTCTTCCGAACGAAGAATATTCGTTTCTATTTTTCTCTTCTTTCAAAATCTTAGTAATGTACACGTGGGAACGTGTTTATAATCGCCGATATTAATTTGAACCAAGAACTTACTTCGTTCCATAAAATCAGTCGAAAATAATAAAAGTATTATAGACGAAGCGACTGTATTTTTAGCAGCAATCTTATATACTATATCTTATACGCGAGAACCA
This sequence comes from Nysson spinosus, assembly GCA_910591585.2. Taxonomy (NCBI): domain Eukaryota; kingdom Metazoa; phylum Arthropoda; class Insecta; order Hymenoptera; family Crabronidae; genus Nysson; species Nysson spinosus. Next base: position 2,015,254 of record OU342843.1, on the reverse strand, counting down.
TAAATTATTTGTTAATATTTGATTCTTCATTATAGCTTAACCCACGTGTTAAGTAAGCTAGTGCGAGTGTTTACATCACTACATAAAGTAGCGTGCCTGTAGTTTTCTAAGTATGTGTTACGTACACACATGAAAGGCTTATTTCGTTAAGTTTATAGAAAAAAATCTCTTTCATTCTTTTACCAACTTCTTTATGTATACCTGCTAATTGTTGATCGCGCTTATCTAATTATACAAGCGAGTTTTATAATACTTTACACCACCATCCCTCCCTTTCGCCCTTTTGTGATGTTGTCATATAGAGTTTGAATTTTTGATGAGTATGTGTGTGTTTTTTATCCAGCGTTTCACATAGAAGACCTGGAGAAGAGCGGATTTGAAATCATTAAAGCTACTTTATTATGTCTACTGTTTCTAGCAGTTCCCAAGACATTTACTCAATTTTTGCTGTTTATCTTTGCCCCAAAAAGGGTTCAATTATATCTAAATGCATACATTTTTAGAATTAACAATTAGCTGTAGGTGTTCCGTAGATAGAAACTAATGGAACGTGTACCATCGAACAGGTTGCAAGATTGAATGGATTTATTAGTGTTTAAGGGTACACCCTGTAGTATAATGCTTAATTAATAGCGCTTAGATTGTCGGAAAATCATGTAGTCCTTGTCAAGTAAAGAATGTCCGCGAAATTACGTCAGGTTTATAAGTGACAATGCATTTTCGATGCAGAAAATAAGTGGTGTGCACAGCTGCGCGCAAGACCATTCGTCGTATGTGCAGTGAATGCGCGAGCGTGCGCTTCTGCTTTTTCACACATGGATATAATGCACGTATATATTAACGGCTACATCTGATACACACCAAGAAGAGATCTATATACAGGAAAACTCCTCTGGTCGAAGAAACAGAGGTCTGAACAAAGCTGAACAGTATCTAAAAATGGCGGCGAAAAGCGGTGGAAGTAATGAGTGGTCTGCAATAATGAAACCAATATTAGCCGTGTCGCACGGAACTTTTGATAAAGCGGAAATTATCGAATTAATTAAGAGCATCGTCAAAAGGTGGGTTTTGGCTCCAGAATCCAACGTAAATCAATTGATATACATTCTACGTCGTTTTTCTGACGACATAAGAAACGTATTCGCACTGACAGCGCCGAAATGATTTCTTCGAATTCAATCGAATTTAGCGATCACTATCTTTAATGCTCCATTTTAATCTTTTTTTAGCGAAAATAAGTTTCTTTCTCACGAAGAGCAATATGAGACATTCTATACTGCGGTAGCTGCTTTGGCATCCGATTATATCAGCGGTTGCACCAATACTTGTAAGTCTACCCCGGGTTCCATTTTTGAATACGACCTCCGTTGCGGTCACCTTTTATTCAAACGTCAGTATATCTATAAAAAATCTACTGTCGCCTGACAATTTTGGTCTGCTTGATATTTCAGTTTCTAAACAACAGATACACCTAGTCTGTCAAGCATGCAGAATTTTACTAAGGTATTTGACAAGCAAGTTGTCCCTACACCATTCTCAACCAGGAGATGCCACCCAGTCAGTTCTTTCCATAAAGCAGCTATTGCTTCCAATTCGTGCATTATGCATTGGACAATCTTTGCTTACCTCAGCAGAGGAAGCTACCTTGATTGCTACCATAAAAAATTCAAAAATTCCCTCTTATGCTAAACCACCACCTTCCACTGGAAATGAGAAGGATGGTTCTCAGTCTATAAAAGACACAGTACGCATTAGATGCGATTTGTCAAGTAGTATTCTTGAACAATTAACTATGCCTTTGCAAGACTTTGCTCCCTTGTCATATCTCAGTGTAGACACCACAAATGAAGGAGCAACTAAATCCACAAATGATGCCAGTCCCATTGAAATGCGTTCAGACTGCAAGGTATGTATCTTTAATGTATTGTAGAAATTTATATTCCTTGCTAGACTGGAAGAATTTAATTAATTTACAGGCAATGCTAATTGCCAGCAACATAAGCACTCTTAGAAGTATGGGAGCAGGTGATACATTGTTGGATATGTGTTTGAACCTTCCGCACTTATCGCGTTATACGCGTAAATATGAAGCTTATCTTAGCAAGAAGAGCTTTAGTTTGCTAATGTCAGAAGCCCATACAATTCGCCATAATTTACATTCGGTTGTCAGTGACATAAATATCGTTTACAACGTTTTGTCCTTACCACTATTGGAACCTCTGACTCCAACAAAACTCGAAAATTTATCGCTACTCTCGATGTCCTGCCTCTACTGTTCGATCGCGAACGCAACTGCCTCGAGTATCGTTGGAATAACGAACGCGGTTTCTCCGAAATGTAGCACAAATACTTCGGCCGCAGCGCAGGTCAATCAAAATGCGAAGAATACCGAAGACGAATATGATTCTCTGGCAATTACAGTTGTCGAAAAAAGTCTGGAAATATTTGATTTGGTCTCAAATGTTATTAAGAATAGCACGCGCGCGGGTGGACACGTAAGAATTTTCTCCAACAGTATTATATCAAATAGATCGACATTCTTCTCGATGCCGCCGATAAGCTAATCAATTGATACTTACAATTCGTAGGTGCTTCAAAATCATCTACTTATCGGAGTTTGGTTACTAGTAGCCGGCTTGCAAGCACAGTTGTCTGTCAGCAGTTTCACGGCAGCCGACAAAGGGAAGGAGGAGAAGGGAAAATCGCCGAGTAAAGCGCGGGACGGAACTGGCCGGTTCAATTTGATGAAAGTGTAATATATCTGATTATGAATGGAAATCGGAAAATAATTATCTCCAACAAACTACTAATTGTAACCATTTTTGAATTTCAGTCAGCAAGGTTTTGGGGTGCTCTCAGTAGCATTAGCTTCTCATGCATTAACTCTAATGAGCGCCCTTCTCGAAGATGTGTCAGTAGAACCAGTGGCTGATGGTCCTGGTTCTGAATCAGAACCTGAACCAGAACTTGCTCCTCTGAATATACTCGCTACAGCGACAGCTCTACAAAGGGTGGCTACTTTTCTCCAAGCAGTACCACTTAATCATCTACTGTTCTATCTGGCCACGATCAGTTATAGAAAAGTAACCAGACGTTGATTTCCTTAATGCAAAATATCATTTGTACCACTCGTGAGCAGATCGATGATTATTTATTGCGTTTTTATAGGCTTGCGCGCTGAAGAGAGTTCAAAAACATGCTCTAGAAGGTGACGCTCTTAGTCAATCGGATTCGACAACTTATTACGACGATCTTATAAGTTGCTCGGACAATTCTACTGACGAGGGTAATGAAATCTATTGTCTATTACACATTACTCCCGAAATTCCGAAAGCTTCACGGACCACATAAATTTTCCAGAGGAGGACAGCGAACCAATTTTAGGACTATGGTTCGAAGAGACCCTCGCCCCTTCGGATAATTCACTACCCAATACAACAAAAGAGCCAAGCAATGAAACTACCGCTGAACGAACAGTTACAACGATCGTTCCCGACAATCGCGAGCCGCATGGTGTAAGTTTATAGATGCGCCAGTTCCTTATTTCCCATCGATATTTATGAAGATTTTTTGCTCTCTATTACCATGAATTTTGCAGTACATATCGTTGGCGACGAAAATATTCCAATTTATGAATCAACATTTGATCGGCAGTAGAAGCAAATATGTACGAGAATACGTAATGAATGGATTGGTTGAGCAACAAATGGTCATATTAGCGGCGATTATAAGGGATTTGGATCACGAAACAGCTCGAACTGAAACTGGTAGGTCATTGCGACTAAAACGAAGTATCTCTTTGAGGGCAAAGACTTCCTCATTTTGGAAAATTCTCATAGGTTTTTTTCTGATGTTCAGTAAGTGCTAATAAGAAATTGGCAAATTTATGGTTTCAGGCACCATCTCCGTGTTTTATGGAGCAACTTTGGGCGCGATGTACTCCGAATTTTCGCAAGCCTTGAGTCGCTACACACATAATCTATTAGCACGATGTACACTCAGTGAGAACTTGCAAAATACTTTACTTCAACATCTTGGAGTGAGCCCATGGCACGCAGAAAATAATGCGCCGTCAACATGGCCGCTGCAAGTGTATCCAAGAACTCTCAGTGTATTGGCACAGGTATGAATGGAAGAGATTGGAGATATATGGTAATGAGAAATATATGAAATATATGATAATCCATATATGCATTACTGAAGATAGAGTTCCACCTTACTTCATATTTTTAGGTACTGTTGTTGAAACCACAGTCAGAGAAGGAAGCAGCTTGCATAAGTATATGGCATCGATTAGTGACAACTATGGTTGAGAATGTGTGCAATCCACCTACCACCTTTGAAGCTGAGAACGAAGGTATGACTACAAATTCGATAACGAAGATATACTTTAATTATGATGAAGAGACAAATTGAATCGTTAACTGCACCAATAATTGTTCTATTCTCTGCCCAGATTTGAACGTGGAACACGCTCAACTACTTCTGTTTTTGTTCCACTCTCTAAATCTAATGCAAAAGAAATCTGTTTTGCTTGTAACTGGAAGCGGAGCCGTGCGATGCAGTGAAGCTGTGAAAACACCGATGAAGGAATTTCAAGTGCTTCACCTCTCGCGATTGCTACTCCTCCTCGAATATATGATGAAACATTTGTATGATGCACCACCTGCCCTATTGGAGCAAGTAAGGAATCGTTGTTTCGTATGAGTCGCGTATTTCCAAAAAAAGGCATTTGAGCTCGTTTGCCCCCCCCCATTCCTTTTTACATTCTGTATTATTCCTTCAAATCTTTCGACTGTCCATGTGATTCCATATTAATCCATTATCGTTGAAATTGCGTTACTTGTTTTCCCACACAAACCTTGTAACGCAAGAGGTACTCAAATGCAAAAGTAATTAAGGTTTTCTTTAATGAAAGCCACGAGACACCAGGGCCACCGGCTTGATAGTGACAACTGAGTGGTAGTAAAAATCTCGTACATTACGATTCGTCTAACTGTGTTCTAGCTTGTTTATATATAAATCTGGAGATTGATACACGCGATATAAAAACCGGCATTTTTCATTTATTACCTGTAGGTTCAATGGAATCTATTTTCCGCGACAAGTTTTGCCGGCGATGGAAAAGATGGCAATAAACAGACTGCAAGGATTTTCACCCCGTGGATCGAGATCGAAGATAATTATCGAAAGTTTGGTACGCAAGATGAATTCTCGATGAAACCACGATTTTACAATCTATCGACTACAGACTTTAACAATCAGGACACCCCGAAACTCGACGGCTTGGTAAGTCCATCGCGTATGATGTATCAATATGCATCCTGATATAAATACGAAACGTTTTATAATTAGGCGTGCAACTTCATCCTGGGTACACCGGACAAAATGAAATACCCCCTGCTAGTTGACGCTTTGATAGATATTTTGAATATTTTGAATCAAACGGACGTGCATAAAAAATCACCGAACGATAGTAAAGACCGTATGAGTTTTACGGGGTTGTGCGCGATTCAGTATTGCTTCTCTATATGTTGGCGGTAAGAAGTCTTATGAACTTACATTTCGATGAACGAATGAGTGGGACGGTTCCCGGATTATTAATATTTTTCTCGACAGATTGTTGTTGATGTTACCACCGTCGACTCCGTATATGGACAAGCTCGCTCTTGGTGAAGAGATACCTGCTGGGCCAATGTTGCTCCACTCATTAATCTGGGGCCCAAGGGCCGCATACAAAACATTTACCAGTTGGATGAAGGTACATACGAGGATATATACAAGCTCTTACATGTAACCCAAACGCAACACCTCTGACGATTAACTTTTTTAGGACTGTCTGGTGAAGCAAGGAATGTACACGCAGTATGCTGAAAACTTGCTGAAAACTGTCTCATCCACGGTTAATTCTCTAAAGTATGATATCACGCTTACCAAAAATTGTATCGCAGCGCTTAAACCTGAAACATACGTTGACGAAAAGATAATGGCAAAATCGGCACTGCCGCGGTTGAGTTTATTGTGCATCCTGGCAGCGGTAATCGGAAAGCTTCAAGTGCTCCTGAACGGAAGTATATCGAAGAGCCAAAGTGATAATATCGATAGTTCCAAGTAAGTTGAATATCATCTAATATCTTTACCCACCGGTACTAAGATAACATTGTTTTAGGAATTCTCAAACTGTGGAATCCGGGAATTCTGGGCCAACAAAAATGATAGTCGACATTTTACCACACGTCCTTTCGTTGACCAAAGCCATTTATGCAGCATGTCGGGCAAGCGTACTCTATCAGATGCTGGAATTGCCGGAACAAGAGACCAAATGCAGTTCGCGAGATTTCACGATTTTGGATGATATCATTTCGATGGCAGGTGCTAATTGGGCTACCGAGGCGTCCTTAATTACCTTCTTGCCAAGCTCCATTAGATCGGTTTTGGATAAATGGAAAGCGATCAGCGTTGCCCAGGTCCCTTGGGTGAGTATGCAACAGTTATACTTATGTCTGCCATCAGTATAGGAAGTATTTCGAACGTGATCTTGTATGCTTTAGAATACATACGCAAATGACATCATACCAGCCGAAAGCTTCATCCTGGCAACTGTAAATCATCATATCAGTTCACTTTCTCAATCTCCTACGTTTTCTATAAACTCTTCCTTGAAGAATCTGCTTTACAGTCTGCTTACATTTATGGTCGAATATATCAGGTAAGTTTGCACTGCTCTTGCAGTGAGTAGTTACAACTCTAACCATTTATTTGACGGAAGTTCTTCATGTTACTTGACAGTCCCACAACGGTACCAGAAAATTCCGAAGTACGTTCTCAAGTTATGGACATACTTGTTTCTGTATCCATGGATGCCCGCACCGGTTATCTGCAAGGTATGGTGAAAAAAAGCCTCGCGAAGCTTTTGGGGGATAATGAGAGTGAAACGCGGCAACTGAGGGAGCACCTCTTCGTGTTGCGGCACAGTTATGATTTGATCATCAAGTACACAAGCGATTCGCAAGAATCGGTTAGGTAACTATCAAGACAAGAAGCAATAACGTTTGTCCATTTCGAGGTAGTTGTAATAATTGCTCATAAGTTCCAGCGTTACCATCGACGAAACGATTTTGAAACGTTGTATCAAGTACTGGGAACAACTATTGGAAAAGCCAGTTGGATGTAAAGCTTTGGATACGTTCTTCGTGGAAGAGCCATCCTCGTCGCTTGTTTCAGTTTTACTCTGCATAACATCACCGCAGGCATCTCAGCAATTCAGCACTTGTGTTCTGCACTTTTTCAATACACTCTTCAAGTCAGGTAATTCAAGATGTACTGTTCATAAGGTATTCCAAGAGTCCAATAGTTGACAATCTTTTTATTTTGTTCTTCTATTTTGCTATGTTATATAGCTGAGAGAGGTAATGATGGATCTTTGGAACGGCTTTGTGGTTTTGTATCCGAATTGGCACACGTCGAAAGCGTAAAACTTCAAACGTGGTTGAAGCAGATTATACTCGGAGCCACAAAAGTCTCATCAGCCGCTTCTACAACAAATGTCCAGACACCAACGACAGGGTCTTCAAACGCGTAAGTATCCGTTATTGTCACTTGGAAATGCGAATCGTGTTTTGTGCTCACTATTTTAATAACTTTTTTTTAATTTGTAGACTGGTAGCGGTTTCTGGCACAAGCGTGGAGGCACAGAAGACGGATGAAACTAATAACGCACCAAATAACGAACAAGTTCAATGGTCCATATTACTATCAGACGGTTCTGTTGGAAGCAATCAGATCGCGAACAGTAATAGTAGCGCGGATGATCAGCATTCGATACACGAAAACAGCCGTTTCTTGCGGTCACTGACAAGTTTCATTGTTCGTGAAAAGAGGTGAGCCCAATTTTCTCTGATGCTCAGCTACAGTAGTAAAACATTCCATCCATTCGAAGACTAATTTCTTACTGACTTTTGCAGCGGGGTGGACGAAAATGTGCCTGTGATTATTCTTCGAGCTCTTATACCGCTCGCTTACGAAGTCCTATCTCCACCAGTTGAGGGAAATGGATTCGCGGAGTTGATGCAAGTGATGTCGACTCTGGCGGATGCTGGTTCCGAGAAGGGGCATGCGGTACTCTTCAAAGCCGTTACCGAATGGGTTGAACTCTGGTACGATTTTATTTTTTTATTGAATTATGTGACTGTATTTTGTATGGGAGCACTAAGGAAAACACTATATGCGCGGGGTTTATTTGAACAGCAAGGAGCAGCTCATACAGAAAGATCCACAAAGCTTGGACAAGCCTTTACCTTATATTGAGGCCGGTTGCTGTATGTTGAACTACATAGCCGACATAGTGGCTGCTATTTGTCCGCTTTCTGCTCAAACTCAAGATCGGGCAACCAGTCCACCCTGGGAAGGCGCTACACCGATTAACGAGATAAATGATAGCGATTGGGTCGATGAAATTCCTCACGAAGATGACGATAGCGCAGCCGAAGATTCCGACGAGGATAGTCTTTGTAACAAACTCTGCACTTTCACTATTACCCAGAAAGAATTCATGAATCAACACTGGTACCACTGTCACACATGCAACATGCTCGACGGAGTAGGCGTCTGCACAGTTTGTGCCCGCGTTTGTCATCGTGGACATGATGTTACGTACGCCAAGTACGGCAATTTCTTTTGCGATTGTGGTGCGAAGGAAGATGGTTCCTGCCAAGCGTTAACGAAGAGAAGTCCTCAAACTTCGGAACATCAAGTTGCAGCGGGTACAGCATACAATGGAACTCTTGGAACTTCAGTGGACAGTAATCTTCTTCTGACGAGTAGTCTACGTCGGAGAACTTCTAGTCCTGTTCACTTTTACGATAAGCACGAGAGAACCGGTCGCGACAAACAGCGTCAAGCATGCTTGGCCAAGCAATTGGGTAGGAATTCAATTTCCAGTTGTACATAATAATCTTATTTTTGTCATATCATCACATATTGTCTTTTTTCTTTACGTTGTACAGAGACTTCAAAAGAGTGGATACACAATCAGGTCTGGAAAAGTGGTCTTGTATCCTCGCTGGTAGACTTGACGCGAGCTTTGGTCCCAGCCGTGGATGCTTCTTGTAGAAAAAATTCTGCCGTTGGTTGTCATGCGCGCGCTCAAACGGCGCTCAGACAATTGCACACCCTCGAGAAAAAGTTTGAGTACACAGATCAGTTGATGGTATGTATGAAGAAAGTAACTGATGTCGCATAAATCCTTTGCTTCAACAATTTTTCTCCCGAAGTCTCAATTTTCGACGTGCGTGCACATGTTATTTTTTTACCATGCATTTCAGCTTCCTACGCTAGGATCTCAGGAAGGAGCCTTTGAGAACGTCAGGATGAATTACTCTGGAGATCAGGGACAAACTATCAGACAACTGCTGTCCGCACACATGATACGTCGCGTTGCGATGTGCTGTCTGTCTTCGCCGCACGGTAAACGACAACATTTAGGTAAGTAGAAGATTGAAGTATTCGCAGCTTTCCAAAAATGGCCGAGGGTTATTGATATTAATCATTGTTTTAGCCGTTTCACATGAGAAGGGAAAGATAACTGTCCTCCAACTTAGCGCTCTATTGAAGCAAGCGGATTCTTCGAAGAGAAAACTGACGTTGACGCGGCTTGCCTCGGCACCGGTGCCATTTACAGTCCTCTCAGTCACCGGTAATCAGTGGAACGAAGATTTCCTTGCTGTGTGTGGTTTCAAAGATTGCCACATACTGACATTCAACACTTCCGGCACCGTCGCGGATCATCTGGTACTGCATCCTCAATTGGAAACTGGGAATTTCATCATAAAGGCAATTTGGTTGCCTGGCTCGCAGACACAGTTGGCATTAGTTACCGCGGATTATGTTAAGATCTATGACTTGGGCAAGGATGCACTCTGTCCAAAGTATTACTTCCTGGTACCAACCGGAAAAATAAGAGATTGTACATTCATGCACGCCGAGGATGGTACATTTTACTTGTTGATAATGTCATCTGCTGGCTATATCTACGGGCAAGCGATGGATGAAGAAAGTTCGGCAGAACACGGGCCGTTTTACGTCACCAATACATTAGACGTTTATCATCCAGAAATTAAGGACAATGGCCAGATCGGTGGTGGCGGTGTATCAATTTATTATTCGCATGCTCTGGAACTGCTCTTCTTTAGCTACGCTTGCGGCAAGAACTTCGTAGCACCCTTGAAGAACATGAACTCCGAAATCACTGTAATCGCGCAGATAAATCTGTCGGCGGCTAGTAAGACAAACGGGAACAAGTCGAATAATAATCAACCGCAGCCGTTATGTCAATGGAGCGAAGTTGCTAATCATCCTGGCCTGGTCTGTTCCGTATTACAAACCAGTAACAACCCTGTGATACTGATGATCAAACCAGATACAATAATGATACAGGAAATCAAAGTTGTGCCAGCAAAAGCTAAGATCATGGACATGGTAGCGATAAGACATCCGAGCTCAAATGCAGAGCATAGAACAACTTTGATAGTACTTTGTGAAGACGGAAGTCTAAGGATCTACATGGCTGGCATGGAGCAAACCGGATACTGGATGTCACCGAGCGTACAGCCAATCAGTAAAACTACCGCCGTGAAACCAACTCGAAAGAAGAAGGCAAACAAGGCCGGCAAACCCTCCACATCTGTCACATTCCCCATTGACTTTTTCGAGCATTGTCAAGTTATGAATGATATTGAATTCGGTGGCAACGATTTGCTGCAGATCTATAACATCGCGCAAATCAAGCACAGGCTGAACACTACAGGAACGTACGTCGTTTCGACGAAGCCTATGGGTTTTAGCGTCGAAGTTACAAACAATGATCCTTTCCTTGTAATGACAGGGGTGAGAGTATTGCTCGGTAGTCAAGATGTTCAAAGGGCACCACTATATATCGAGGTAACGCCCGTTCCTGGTTTTTGTTTATTCGCCGAGGATCTGCCATTTTAAAACTACAACTTCCATTTTTCTTCTTTACAGGTATTTGGCAGGAGTATACGTACGACTTTGACTAAAAGCAGGTGGTTTGACATCCCACTGACACGAGAAGAAAGCCTTCAAGCAGACAAAAAGCTTACCATTACCTTTGGCCCGTCACAAGATATAGAGCGTGTCATTATGGTTGACTCTATAAAGATGTGAGTCTTTTAGTAAAATAATTAAAAATATAGTCAGAAATCGGTAAGAACATTCTCAATGAAAATTTATGCCTACATTTTCTGCTTTCAGATACGGCAAAACAAAGGATGCTTTCGGTTGGCATGAAGAAGCCGAAGATGTTCCAACTGGTCAGTCTGCTTCAGCACCAGTGACTACTGTAAACAATGAGACGGACAACGCTGTCGTGTCACCAGCTCCCTTGTCTTCTATCGACAGGTACGTCCTGAACCTTTTCGCGGTCCAACATGTATCCGTTCTTGCATGGTTATTTAATTTCCATGCAAGAATATTGAAAACATTGGTAGTCTTATCATTACCATTGCTTTAGCTCGGCAAAGGACAGTTCGATAAATATTGAAAGGTAAGAAACATTCGAGATTGAATAACTTCTTTGTGATTCAAGAGAAAAGTAATGTGCGCGGATGCATTTAGAAAGAAGTTGTGATGATTCCTTGCGGGATATCTAAATGCAGTTTATTTCAGGATGGTCTCGAGTATCCTGGAAGTTCTAGAATCCTCGTTCAATTTGCCATCCAACGAGGACAACAGGCTTTTGCTAAGAACAACTGCCATCGAGGTTGCCTCAAGTTTGCTAATACTACCGACACCGCCATTGGTACAAATGCATACTACAGCATTTCTATCTGCATTGCACGGTTCCAAGCAGTCCTATCATTATCACAAGGTAGCCGCCCTTCTTGGTTACTTCTTTCAAACGTGCATAGAAGACAGGATCATATTTCATATTTTCCAGGATCATGTACTGCTGTCGCATGTACTCAATTCGTTAAAAGCTATGCGGGAAATAAAGGACAAGCGTGACATAGATGCCGAAGATTTTTACCGGCTGGTACTCATCGTCAGAGGTATCGCTGTATCGCGACCGCAAAATTTTGCAAAATTTACAGAACAGCAGACGAACAAGGCAATCGACGAATCGACTGGTACGTGCGATAGATACTCGGTAAACTGTCGTAACAGCAACCTGCTATTTTTTACATGCCTATTTTTATTTGCCACTGCAGTACCAGTGTTCGAAGAGGATCGACAAGCTGTACAATCTAGTACCAGCGTGGACGGAAATCAACATTTGGTCCTGCAATTGATGGATATTTTATGGGCATTGCACTCGGCTTATCCAAAAAACATGGCAATAGCACCGGTAGTAGTCCCGGGTTTAACACATGCTGAAGGCACAGTACATGCGATTGTGGAAATTATTCATGCATTTACCACCTGCGACGTCGAGAAGAACTCTTCGCTGGCCGCTAAACTCTATCTTCAATTGCTCTTGTCTTCGGACACAACGATCAGTTTTAGCGCAAAACAAGCCATAATCCAAGTTCTTAGGCCGGGATGTAAGAGAAAAAGAGTTTATATTCCAAGCCCGCCAAATTGTAGTACACCAGGTAATGAGCATACATTCCTCCGACTCGCGTGCGACTTTTGTTATTTTAATTCTCGTTTTCTATCAAAGGTGCAGTTGCGGAAAGCGAAGAAAACCCGGCGGCAATTTCTACTCAAACTTCACGAGATAGCGAGCAACCGTTTGATGTCGAGGAGTCAGATCCTTTACTCGGAGTGCTTAGGCGGGTCGATGTTAATCACGGTTCTTCGGGTGGTTCTGGTGGTTCCGGCGGCTCTGGTGGATCCGCGGGTTCTGGTGTTTCCGGAGGTTCTGGGAGCTCTGAGAGCGGTGGTGTTGCACCTGGTAGCTCCACTTCTGCGGGAACCAGATCGGGTAACCCGTTAGAAGCGTTACTTGGATCTGGGTGTTTCCCGCAGATACTAGATATTCCCCCGGATACTGATGATGAGGCGATGGTGGAGCTTGCCATTGCTCTAAGTTTGCAGGATCACGAAGGTAGCGCTGCTGATATACAGTCATTACGACAAGGATTGCCCAATCTGCAAGGGCTTCAAAGACTTCAAAATTTGAGCGGGCCCGCATTGCAAGGCCTACAGGCTCTTGCTGCTCAGGGACTCGTTCAAGTTCAAGGCACGACACAGGTAACCCATCCTCACTAAGAAAACAGTGCTAGCTTGGACATCTTGTAATTGACAATCTTGCTTATTGTAATTTACATTTCTGTACTTTTAGGGTCAAGAAGGAGGTGGTCATTATTCGGATACGACGGCCTCCGCCGGAGGTTCGGATGACGAGGGTTCGACTGCCGCGACAGATGGTAGTACCTTACGAACGTCACCAGCAGAACAAGTGAGTTATTGTCGCTATCCTTTGGTTCATGATTTTGGAGACAGGGAAAAGGAAGAGTATAAGGGGTTTCGTTGGTTGACCCTTTGCCCGTTTCTGTCTGCCGACGACGTCTTTTATTTAGTTCGCTCGATATCCATCGAGTCTGGTAGCGTGTGATCCTAGTACATAATGCTTGGGACGCATATTTCATGTTAGGGTGGTAGTGCCGGTAGCAAGGGTAGCTCGAGCGGTGGAAGCGATAGCGGAGGGAGTGCCGTTGACAGCATGACGGGGGAGCATAACGTTTCAGGGAGGAGCTCCGTCTACGGAGAGAACGCTCCCGACGGTATGGCTCCGATTGGAACCGGAGCGGATCAAACCTCACGTTCCGAAACTAATTCTCTGGGTCTGCCCGTTACTTTCAACGTAAGTGCCGCGCACCCACCGCCGTCGTCACCACTGCCTCCGCGTCTCTTTTCATTTTTGTTTTTTACAATACGATCGATCTGCATATTCTTCCTGTATAGCCCTGACAACCCCTTATAATATCCCGCCTGTTGATGACAGATTCTCGAATTTCCGTATTCACTGATCAATTGCCTGTTGTCTGGTTCGCCATCTGTTTCCTCTTCTTCCCAAGATACACACCATACGAAAGACGGAAGTCCACGGCTTTCTGACGCGTACTACACCCCGTTGATTACTCTCCCCGTTCTCCTCCTCATGCATTTTCTTCTTTTCTTTCGTCTAATCATAGTTATCATGTAATCATGTGTCGCGTGCATACCGCTTTCCGCATTACTCAAAGAGAAACTAATAAGGATATCGTTATCACATCTTCGTAGGTCGCGGAACAAGAAGAATCCGCGGAACAGGAGCAAGTGGCTGAACAAGAAAATGATGCGAATGTGGAGGTCACCGCGAAGCTGCACACCATCCGCCTTTTACTCTTGGACAGACTAATGCGCTTTATACCGAACTTGACCAATGTACCTGGATTATTGGCAGTCCCTTTCATGCAGGTTTGTTAAAATTGAGTAAATTCAATGAGACGCCATCACGCAAGATCTCTGGGCAAGCGTTCCATCTTAATTTAGGTGATACTCATGTTAACATCCAACTTGGATGGCCAAGAAGAGAGGGATAGAGCTTGTGTCGAGCGGTTGCTTGAGATGTTAGTCAAAGAACTGGAGATGGACAAACCCGATACCACCGATATTTGTCAACGCAATAACAAGAGAGAAGTGCACTTGGTGATTATGCGATTGTTAAGTGAGTATCAAGATTGCCACTAGTGTCGCACGTTGCATTGGATCTCCACAAGGAGAATATCTTAAAGGATCCTACACGATAACACCACTAATAAATTGTATACGTTTCAGGCGTTTTGATGTCGCGATTGAAGTACGCGGCAAAGACCCAGCCAGAAAGTTCGAATTTCGTATCACAAACAACTGCCGCTGTACTGAGTAAAGCAGGTGTAATTGACTACTGCTTGACATTACTCAAGGCTTTACTGGAATATTGGAAGTCGTGAGTTTATAAATTTTCACTCCGTATTACTATCTGGGCACGCGTTATTATGTTATAATTCTGGACTGTTTCTCTTTCTGACTATTATTAGGACTTCATCCGATGAATCGGGAACTATGATCGGTGGACAATTACTGAAGGAACACTTTCCATCCTCTCCACCGGATATGTCTCCATTTTTCATGAGGCAGCACGTAAAAGGACATGCCGGTGACGTGTTTGAACCCTATCCTCAATTGCTCACGGAGATGGTACTACGTTTACCATACCAAGTGCACAAATATGCCGAAACCAATTTGGTACAAGTTGGTTTTGAACAGCCTTGGTACATCTATCTCTGCGAATACATGATGTCCTATCAAACGCCATTCATCCGACGACAAGTCAGGAAGCTGTTGCTCTTCATTTGTGGTAATAAAGAAAAGTATAGGCAACTTCGAGATCTGCACGCTCTTATTTCTCATATTCAGGTAAGTTTGAGTGAGACACTGAACCAACTGGTACACTTTGTCAACTTGCTACATCTATTTGGTCTTCGTAGTCTGTGCAACAGTGCTGTACAGCCGGTGGATACGATCCGCTTCAAACTCGGCCGCACTCCATTAATTTACCGTACGATTCATTGGTGGAATTAATTGAACATCTAAAATGTTGCGTGGAAATCGCGACTAGCCGCACTGGAAACTGGCAGCGATTCTGCTTAAAACATAATAAGGTGCTATCGTATCTCTTTTCAATTTCTACGCTCTTAGACGAGGGTGTTAGTCCGACTGTACTGCAATTATTGCAGTGCGCAATATGCTCCACCAATAAATCCAAGGAGAGTAAAGATACGAAAACGAAGGTAAAACTAGTTTGCTTTTTATCTCGTACCTTCAGCTAATTTAGAATGAAAGCTTTTCTTTTATCCCTGCATGTTATTTTTTTCCACTGTCACAGGACTCGAGGGCAAATGGTGGAATTAGTGGGAAGGAGAGACGTGACCGTGAGAAATCTGAAGATTCGGATACGGAAGCGAAATTTGAGGAGGCGCAATGCTTGACTCTAGTCGAACAAATACAACAGCAAGTGCCACCGAGCCTGCTTTCGAAATTTATCCAAACCTTCTTGCTAGAAACGAATAACACGAACGTTCGTTGGCAAGCACACTCTTTGATACTTGTCATCTACAAGTAAATATTCTGCCCTATTATATATCAGCCGAGTGTTTTCTATTTATATAAAAATCTAAAATTTGTCTTGCAGGAATTGCGGACCAGCCGAGCAAGAGGTTTTACTGGACCTTCTATGGCGACTGTGGCCATTACTACCTGCTTTTGGCCGAAAGGCGGCTCAATTCGTCGATTTACTTGGCTACTTTTCACTAAAAACTCCGCAAGCTAGCAAAAAGATGTCTTCTTACATGGAACAGGCAGTCGCTGTATTACACGCACAAAATCAACTGCTTGCACGTCATCCGAACGCAAATCTGTATGCGAATCTCGCTCAATTCGTTGAACTTGAAGGATACTATTTGGAGAGTGAACCGTGCCTGGTATGCAACAATCCTGAAGTTCCTATGTCGACGATTAAGCTCTCTTCCATTAAGGTGGACTCAAAGTTCACAACTACAACGCAGATAGTTAAACTAGTCGGCAGTCATACGATCGGTCGAATCACGTTGCGCATAAGTGATCTCAAGCGAACTAAGATGGTACGCACCATCAACATCTATTATAACAACCGATCCGTACAAGCGGTGGTGGAATTAAAAAATAAGCCGGCGATGTGGCACAAGGCAAAGAAAATTACTCTGGCACAAGGTCAAACGGAGATCAAGACGGAATTCCCCCTACCGATTGTTGCCTGCAATTTGATGATCGAATACGCCGACTTCTATGAAAATATTCAGGCTTCCTCCGAGACATTACAGTGTCCACGATGTTCCGCCAATGTGCCGGCCAATCCGGGGGTTTGTGCGAATTGCGGTGAGAACGTTTTCCAGTGTCATAAATGTCGAGCGATAAACTACGACGAAAAAGATCCGTTCCTTTGCCACGCATGCGGTTATTGCAAATACGCCAAGTTTGATTACACCTTAACTGGTAGACCTTGCTGCGCTGTCGATCCAATCGAAAGCGACGATGACCGCAAAAAGACAGTCGCGACTATCAACGTGCTGCTGGAGAAAGCCGACAAGGTCTACAAGACTTTGATCTCTAACAAGCCCACGCTGGAAATGTTACTTATCAAGATATCGGAGCATCGACTCGATCGCAGCCTGGATGATGGCACACAAGTTTCCTCAGGTAGTACACAAGTCAACCGAGCAATACAGCTGCTCGCACAACGTTATTGCAGCGAGTGCAAGGCTTCCTTTGAAGAGCTGAGCAAGATCATACAACGCGTGTTGGCCTGTCGTCGAGAACTAGTTGCATACGACCGTCAACAACGAGGACAGTGTGCTACCGCGGTTACTTCGACACCACCTCCAAGCACTCCTCCACCGGCACCAACATCTACGCTACCATTACCTATGCAGTTATCGACTTCAGCATCATCTGCTACTGTTACTCCACCGATGATAGGAATGACGAGCGGTGATAACGCAACCAGCAAAGAAGAGTCATCCACTGGTACCACCGTCACGCCAATGGCAATTGGCCGATGTTACGGATGCGCTACAGCTGCGACGGAACATTGCTTGACCTTGTTGCGCGCTCTGGCAACCAACGTGGTTGCCAAAGAAGTTCTCTGCAGACAGGGATTGATTCAGGAATTAGTGGAGCATAATTTACGCAAAGGCACCGTGCAGATGCAAGAAGAAGTTAGGCAGCTACTGTGCCTCGTCACGCGAGATAATATTCAATCGACAAAGGAGCTTTGCTCGTTGTTGACCGGTAGAATTACCCTGACACTCCGTGGTCGCGTAGCTACCTCGGACCTCTCCCTCGCAGTGCGACATGAAATGGCGCTCCTAGCTGCTCTCGTTCAAAAAGAAGATGCTTGCTGGGAGCAAAAGCTGCGGTGTGTAATGCAGTTGTTCTTATTGGCATGCAAGGAGTCGAAGAGTCCCGCTGTTATGGAGAGCGTGATATTGCCTTGCTTAAAAATCTTGCAAGGTCTTGTCAAACCAGAACAGCCAGTTTCAAAGAAGAACAAGGTAGATATTCTTCTTGCCATTAGCATATCATCTTCCTTCGTTACCGATGCTAAATTTCTGATTCTCTTTACAGGATAAAAGCATCGAGTCTCTGGCAACCATCCAGTTGCCCGAAGGTATTAGTATCGATGTGAATAAATGGTTGAACGGTGATTCGAAACACTCGTATTCCGAATGGATCCGTCGCATGCCATCAAGGAGAAGCGAAACTTCTTCTGTCGCGGGTAAACAATTAAATAAGGTTCGTAATTAATTTAGTTTCGTATAGCCAAGTACAAAAAACGGAGTATGAAACGTACAGATGTTTAACATTGATATGCTCATTGACAGGATGAGGCGCGAATGGTGTATCTGATGGAAAAGTATGGACATCGATGGCGTTATCGATGCGTCAGGCATCAAACTATACAGCCGATGAAATTGGCCGATGGTGCTTGGTTGAAGGAAGTTTTGTTTAATCCTAGTTCGCGTCTCGCTAGGCAGGTTGCCTGTAACATGATAGAGAGTCTCTGCCAAGGTACCGAAAGAAAGAAGGAGGTTCTTGTATTACTAATGTGCTATTTGGAGGAGCTGCGCACTGCCGGCGAAAGTAGTGCCGAATTCCTTGCTTTATATCAGAGTCTGATTCGGCAGCCACCGTGGAAGCAATTCCTAGCGGTGCGTGGTGTCATGACACTCCTCGCTGATCTCCTTACAAGAGAAATCGAAGAACTTCACCGATTAGAAGAGACAACGTTGACCAGTGACCTCGCACAGGGATACTCTTTAAAAATGCTTACCGAGCTGCTGGCGACGTTCCTCGAACAAGAGAATATCAAGCAACAGTACAAACGACGACTTGTAGGTGCTGTCTTGAACGGTTATCTATCATTAAGAAGACTCGTGGTTCAACGCACAAGACTGATCGATGATACTCAAGAGAAGTTACTGGAGTTGCTTGAGGAAATGACGACCGGTAATATACTTTAAAAGATCAGCCGATATTCTTAACAAAAATTTTGGAGTCAGTTCGATGTTGATGCAAAGAGAATTAAACGTTTCATCGTTGGTTCCAGGCACCGAGGAGGAAACAAAGGCATTCATGGCGATTTGCATCGAAACGGTACAGAAATACAGTACTGAGGATGTGCGAACTCCGGTATTTATTTTTGAGAGGTTGTGTTCTATCATCTATCCGGAGGAGAACGATGTCGGTGAGTTCTTCCTTACCCTCGAAAAGGATCCGCAACAAGAGGACTTCCTTCAGGTGAGTCTTTCGTTCTAGAGTGACAGTGTTTACTCTGTCATCATTCTCATCCGTAATAATTATGTAATGATATCTACAGGGAAGAATGTTAGGTAATCCATACAGCAGCTTGGAACCTGGATTGGGACCGCTTATGCGAGATGTGAAAAACAAGATATGTCAAGATTGTGAATTGGTTGCGCTTCTCGAAGACGACAACGGAATGGAACTGCTAGTCAATAACAAAATCATTAGCTTGGATCTACCGGTTAAGGAGGTAAAAGATATGACAGAAGATAGCCACAAAAGAAAAGTGCACGGAATATGTTATTAACTATCTTGCACATGTGTTTTCCTCAGGTGTATAAGAAGATTTGGGTACTGGAAGGTGGTGAGTGCGATGCTATGCGTGTAATATATCGTATGCGAGGATTACTCGGCGATGCAACAGAGGAATTCGTCGAGAGTCTGAACGCCAGTAGCGAACAAGAAGTTAACAACGAAGAAGTTTACAAAATGGCAAATGTACTAGCGGAGTGCGGTGGGCTTCAAGTTATGCTTAACAGACTAGCCGCTATACAAGACGTTAATCGAGCACGGCCTTTGCTTCAAGTACTTCTCAAGTTATTCCGACTATCTATCAAAGTAAAGAAAAATCAGGAAGTCCTAAGTAAACCCGAGCTAGGTGCAGTAACAGTGTTACTCGACGTCCTGCAACGTTGTCTCGCGAGCGAGTCCGAAAATTCCCAAGCCAAAATAACCGAACAGCTGTTAGATGTGAGTATGATCTACATTTGCAGAGACTCATTACTGTTATTAATCTCAGTACTCTTTGTAACCGAATCATTTGCATTTTAGATCATGGAAACTATTTTAGCAAACGCTGCCTCGCAACCTTTGTCAGCGTTCGAAGCTTTTTCGCGGACCCTCGGCGGTCCAGAACACGTGAAGGCGCTTCTCTCGTGCATTCAATCTGCTTCAGTCAGACAAAGTAGCAATGTTTTAACACACTTGGCGCGAGTATTGACGGCCCTTACATACGGAAATCAAGAGAAAATGGCACTTCTTTGCAATTTCTTTAAACCTGTGCTGAATTTCTATAAATTCGACTTCGAACATAACCCGGAGGATGAGCAGAAACTCGAGTTATTTTGCATTTTAACTCAGAGCATCGAACGTAACGCTATAGGGAATACTCTCAAGGATTATATAATTAGCATGGGTATCGTGAAAGACGCCTTCGAATACATAACTGTAAGTCTTTTACTGTCCTTACTTGGTGTTCGTTTCTTCCTTAAAGTTTGACCTACGTTCCCTCGGTGACTTTGGGGTGTTTCAGGTGTACGCGCCATGCGTGAAACCAACCCTTCTGCGTACCGACAGCGACGAATTAAAAGATTTCATCTCGAAGCCGGCTCTCAAATATATTCTACGATTCCTCACCGGATTGGCGACAGATCATGAACCTACGCAGGTAAACTTTTCCTTGCTATTCTCTGCCTACTTTTTTCGTATAAATATTAGTTACCGCATCCTGGATATATTAGCAGCAAAATGAAACTTTAACGAGAACATAATCTGGTGTTTTTGCAGCTCGCCGTTTCACCGGTTACGATCAGTATCATACACAGACTGGAACAAGTCTCATCCGACGAGCACGTTGGTTCCTTGGCTGAAAATCTTTTGGAAGCATTGTGCACGAATAAACGCGTGGCACAATTGATCGAGGAAGCTCGACAACACACCCGCACCGAAAAGAAACGTCTTGCAATGGCGATGCGAGAGAGGCAGTTGGGTGCACTGGGTATGCAAACGAACGACAAGGGTCAAGTTACAGCCAGTGGAACTATACTTCAGCAGATGGAAGATTTGGGTGACGAAACTGGACTAGTTTGTGTGATATGTCGCGAGGGATATAAGTTTAAACCAAGCATGGTAAGTCCAACAAACTTCAACCGAATCAAACTGGATGGATTTCGGATATATTAGATTCATTACCGATTGGATGCCGTAGGTCCTTGGAATATACACCTTCACGAAACGCTGCAACGTAGAGGAATTTGAGACGAAGCAACGGAAGACTGTAGGCTACACCACCGTAACACATTTCAACGTCGTCCACGTAGATTGTCACATGTCGGCGGTTAGATTAGCGCGCGCTAGAGACGAATGGGAAAGCGCAGCCCTACAAAATGCGAATACCAAATGCAACGGGCTTCTGCCTCTCTGGGGTCCTCAAGTTCCGGAATCAGCATTCGCTAGTTGTTTAGCTAGACACAACACTTATCTGCAGGAGTGCACGAGTCATCGGGACATATCCTATTCTTCAACCGTGCACGATTTGAAGTTGCTTTTGCTGCGTTTTGCACAGGAGAAGAGCTTCCACGAAGATACCGGTGGTGGAGGTCCTCAGTCTAATATGCACATGGTTCCTTACCTGATACACATGGCCCTTTATGTGATCAACACAACGCGCTCCGCAAGCAGGGAGGAGAAGTCATTGATCGGATACTTGGAGACCGCACCGAATGCCAGTTGGCTGGAGAGTTGTTACGAAGCTGAGGGACCGCTCTATCAGTGCACCATGTCCCTCTTCTTGTTAACACCTGCCCGGTGGAAAACTTATAGGATGGTCCATCTTAATAGATTAATAATTCTGGCGCATCAACGATACGTCTCACCATCAGCTGCTACCAAGAACATCGTCGATGCCACCGTCAAAGATTACGCGATCTACAGCAGCACTTTCGTCTTCTTCGGATTGATTGATTCTATCTACAATCATTTCTTTAAGGTGAGACGGATTCTTAATTATTTGAATTTCTTCTAATATCCAGGGCTGTCGCTAATCTCTAGCTTCTGTCTCGTTTACTTTTAGAAGGTCAACGTACTCTCCGACGACCAGTGGCCCACTGTTCTAGCTGAATACATCAGGCATAACGACGAGGCGATGTTGAAAGCGTCCGAACGAACTTTAGCTGCTTATCGAGACGAATTACTACCGTGCACTTCTTTTGAAGAGTTTTGTGATGTTCTCGGTAAGTCATTGAAATATTTCTCATAATATATAAGAATCTAATCGATCTGTTTTCAGGCTTGCTGGATGAAATACCGAATCCTTCGAAATACATTGGCGATATTTTGCAAGGTCTCGCTTAAGATCTTACTGCGATGAAGGATTTGCAGCTCTCATCTTCCACAGCCTTCTCTGACTCTATTATACAATTCTAAGCAAACACTGTCGTCCCCATATCCCTCCTACTTGGTAATTAACACACAAAGCTTCCAGCTGTCAAAAAATTACCGTCTTGCGTTCCTTCCGTAATTCATTTACTATAAAATCTTTCTCACACGAGATCCTTGCTCGTTTAAGATTTCTGGTTTAAGTGTCTTATTTGGAAAATATGTCCGAAACGCAGTCAGTCAAAATTAGTTACCTCTCCTGAACATCACTCGTGGCAAGAAAATGTATGCCCATTTATACCGAATTCGTGTCATTGTTAAATCACAAATAATTGTACGAGGGAAAGAAAAGAAAAAAAAACGGCACACGTTCACTTGAATAAACGAGAAAACGACATGATGGAGTTTTCATTATAATCCACCCTCATTTCCAAATTTTTCCTAAATGTATCACCGTTCAACGCTTTGGATCAGGTACGAAAATATATTTTTCAGTATCGTGTACAGATAGTGAGAGAAAGAAATACGGCGAAGATCTGAATGCTGTGCACCCACGTACACGGTTCGTCTATAAAGGAGAGCGGCAAGGTTATATAGAAAAAGCAGGAGACGGCCGTTTCGCAATAGAAACTCATGTATCGTTCGTATTGTTCCTTGCTTCCTGGTTTATTTCCTCGGAGGATAAGAGACTACGCGGCTAGTAGTAATAAGCGAAAACTCTAAAATGATGATTGATTTACGAAAATATACAATAAATATCAGAACAATGAGAAACGGTCGCTCCGCAACAATCAATTGGACAGTTTTGACGCTTTGGTCTCTGCGTAATCAACTCTCACACAACTTCTAACGCGATAAAATCCGGATTCATAGAGTCTAAAATTAAACCTAATATTTCTTAATAGACAAACTGTTCATACACATTGAATTATGCTCTTCCCATGGGAGCGAATCGCGTTCGATGTTGGTCAAACTCGGTGGTATCGCCGCGACAGCATCACCAATCATATATGTAGTCCTAATATTGGGTATGTCTGAGGACAAAGTGTAGGCTAAGAGCATCTTCAAGGTGTTAAAACACGTATTATACAAAAAAAGATAACCAATTATCTTATGAATACACTTCTATGTGTCACTCTTCCATAATTTGATAGTCTTGTCATTTTCGAGCGCCGCCGAGGCAATAATATTATCTGTGGGATGACACGTTGTGCAGAGGACAACATCTAAAAAGAGAATCGACATCTAATAACAAATGAGTCTAAAAATAGGGCGGCAAATCGCAGGCTACAGAACTGACCTGTATGTCCTTGCAATTTCTGTACAATCTCCTTTGTCTGTAGGTTCCAGATGTAAACCATATTGTCCTCTGATCCAGAAACGATCCACTAAGAAGACAAAAAATGTGATACCACTATCAATCAGGCAATAGGTTGCTTATAATCGGCAATACATTTTTTGAGAAAATAGATATACCTTTCCTCCTGTAACGGAAAAGTTCGCAAAAATACAGTACTTTTCATTCTTGTGACCCGTATAAGTTTTCAAGCACTTTCCCTTGCTGTAGTCCCAGAGCTTCAGTGTGTTGTCCAATGTCGCTGCCAATATATATTTCCCGTTCGGCGAAAATTTGACGAACGAGACTGGAGGATTGTCATCATCTATCAGTGTTTTTAGACACTGTCCTGACGCGGTGTCCCATATACGACTAAATCGCATGCCGCATTAGTATCGACGAATATGCGAGACTACTGTATCACAATATTAATTAAATAATTATGTCTGCTCACCATAACCCGTCGTAGCTACTAGATACTATCAAGGACCCATCCCTGTTAAAGTGCACAGCGCTCACTGGATCTGAATGTGCGGGTAACGTTTTTAAACATTTGCCAGTTCTTACGTCCCAAATACGCACACTTTCGTCAAACTGACAATGTGAATGAATCATTCAGACGTCTTAATAAAGTATATGTGAACCAATCTAATTACAGTCTACTTCATTTTTAACCATAATAGGGGGATGAAACAAATGGCCTATCACAACTAATTCTAGGATACAGAATACTTGTAGAAATCAATTTGTCTATATTTTTACTCACCGATCCTGATACTATCAGATTGGACTGGGGATTGAAGTTACAACAGAAAACATAGTTACTATGACCCTTTAGTGTCTTCAGGCATTTACCCTAAAAAAATGAATATGCTAAAACATCTACCACTCACTCTCCAAATATTTTGTTAACTTCCTTTAAGAATGGTACTAGAAAAAAATCTTACTGAGCTTAACTCCCATATCTTTAAGGTTTTGTCATCAGATGCAGAGACTAACAGCCTACTATCACTGGACCAGGCTACATCCGAAATACCAAGTTTATGACCAGATATTCTCTTCTCAAACTTTCCATCATAAGATCCCCATATTTTTATAAGTTTATCAGCCGCTAAAAATACAATATCTAAATTGGTAAAGCATCCACTAGTATTCGTAATATGCGCAAATATTAGAATAAAACGAATATTACTCACAGGAGCTGGCAAGCCATTCTCCATTCGGACTAAACTTCACCGACGAAACGGCCTTGGTATGACCAGCTAGTGTATACTTTAATATGTAGTTTGGTTTCTGTAAATATGTGCAACGTGCACGATAATGAATAATGGAAACTATGTAAAAGAAGAAGGAGAATACGGCGGTAAAGATCGATGGTTACCAGAGTGGAGCTACTTTTTGTTCCAGTACTCGAAGCACTTGCCGAATTGTTGACGGACGCCTGATGGCCCGGGGATGGACCGAGTGGAACCATTTCTTTTAGATTCGAGGCGAATCGGTAAATACACTCGGTAGAATCTACGTGAGTCTAATTTCCTTAGTATTTAATAGGAGTATTCTCGATAGGTAGAATTCTTAACGTTAACCCAAGTCTTTCAATGCATCTGCTTTTTAAAACTCGACACAGGGTATCTGCGAAAGTAAGAGCTTCCTTGTCAAGAGCGGAAATTTCGCCGCAATGTCATTCGTTGTGGATACAGAAACAGCACACCTTGATGAGCTGCATGTTTCCCGTAAACT
Organism: Nysson spinosus; assembly: GCA_910591585.2. NCBI lineage: Eukaryota > Metazoa > Arthropoda > Insecta > Hymenoptera > Crabronidae > Nysson > Nysson spinosus. Next base: position 1,989,699 of record OU342843.1, on the reverse strand, counting down.
GCCAGTCCCGGTGGACTTTCTAAATAATTCCGAACTCCTACCAACGAAATCAGAGCATTTTTCTTAAGGCACTAACACGTGTGTTATTCAGGAGTAGCTTCGTGTCACCGAATCAACTCCACTGTCGACCTCCTTCACTCCTGAAATACTACTTTACTTCCTCCCCAATGTTCTGCTCTGCTCTACTCACGGTAAAACTTTTACAAAGCCTTCGTTATCGGTTATTGGTAGAACTACCCTTCCACACGATATGTGAATACTGAATATATATATATAATCTTTTGCGTTGAAACCTAGCTACGAGATTAATAAAAAAATTGTTCCTTCAAATAATACGACTTGCAAAGAACGGCCGTGCATCCAATATACATGTGCATATGAAACGTCGCAAGTATCCCGCCGACGTGAGACGGCGCGAAAGTATTAAAAAGTACGATGCGAGCGTCCCCTTCTCAGAAAGCTGCACCCCTTAACCGATCATGGCCGATTTAATCGTATTTGTGATCAAAATAAACAATAATCAATCGACTGGTCGGATGATGAGAGACTCCATCCTACGTGCCATCTCAAATTTATAAGACGAAGTTAAGTTAAGAAACAGGTAAATGCATTCAATACGAAACATCGACCGATTCGAATCAATTTTGTGAACATTTATTCGAAGAGGGACACATCTATTTTTGAATTCATTTAGATGTGTGGTAGTTCGCAGTAAATGATTGAGGGTCAATAGTGTGAGCACGAGGAATGAACAAAGGGAAAAAGATATCGCAAATTGAATCCGGCGTCGATCTGCTCGCTCGATTAAATGCTAAAGCGAATTTAAAGCGAATAGAGGAGGTACTTTTTCCAGACGGTCTCTGTAATACCGATACCATAGAAATCAGCGGTGATGCCTCTACAGGGAAGACATTACTCTTATCTCAGATGATTGGAAAATGTTTACTACCAAAATGGCATGGTTCAATAAAAATCGGAGGATGTAACGCCCACGCTGTACTAATAAACGTGGACCATCATTTGCAAATCTCCAAAATGAATGAACTAATGCATGCCAGCGTTGAGAATGTTCTCTCTGCAAACTCTAAGTCACAGATTTTAGATACCGGGACGATAAATCATATCGTCAATAATTCTTTGCGCAATTTGACAATCCTCGATTGCTATGACAACGATCAACTTTTCTTAACTCTGCAAACATTGGACAATGTATTTCTGAGCAACAATAATATCGCTCTTTTAGCAATCGATGGCATTGCGGCGCATTATTGGCAAGAACGTAGAAGCAATGATTCGGGATATACATTCAGCATTCGTTGGTATGCAAAAAAATTATTAAAGATTATTCATTCTCATTGTTCTCGATTCAATGTCGTCACGATGTATACTTATCATGAACAAACATATAAAGAGGATAAAGGAACAAGGCTCAATGTAGAATACAAAATATACCTCCAGAAATTGAAAGACTCTCAAAAACATCTATGTACATGGAACATAGCACAGACCACAAAGCAACTTAATTATACTATTCTTTCCTCCGGTATTGAATGGGACACAGTCGGGCAACCCAAAGAAAATTGAAAACCACGTGATGCATACTAACAATTAATTCTTGATAACAGCACAGTCTCGGTTATATCCAAGGCGTTCAACAATTTAGAACCCGCGATTGTGAGACGATAATTAGACTCACACATTAATGCTACCTCCCGACACATCCTCACTTCGTCAGCTGTTATTCCGCCAACTACATAAATAAAAATCCAGGGGTTGTCCCGAGGTTGACGCTTCTTTGGCCTCCCTCTAAGAAGAGAACTGGAATCAAAATAAGCGAATAAAAACAAGGATTTTCTAATTAGTTATACAACAATGGCCTGTTTTTTTGAACATACTGCCTGGTATACTTCTGAATCGGACGTAAGTCGCGGAGCTCTCCGCGTTCGTCGGAGGATAATATATCAGTAATCACCTGCTCGATTATACTAACGTGTCGTGCCATTTCTTGAGGGTTTGGCTTTGTAATTAAGGATCTACAAAAAGAGGTCGAATGTGGAGAACCAAAAACACGAGATAACGTAGTCATGATCATAATAGGAATTAACAGAAATGTACCTATAGTCTTGCAATGAAGAACGCTGTAGCGATATAGCGCGAAGGGCGCACATTATGGGCTCCGCTATTTTTTTCGATGTATCTCTTGTAATACCGTCATAGTATATGCATTCTGATTAGAATATTATCAAAATTAAAGTATCTTCATGTATAGCCAAAGATATTTGCTGAATTTATTCGCGGTATAGACGAAGTTTTCACTCACCAGCGTTTAGTAAAGTCCGTTGATAAGAAGAAGTTGTGCTATCGACAGGCCTTTCTTTCAAAGCTTGAATGTCTTCAAAAATGGCATCAACAATCGCTTCCTCCAACAGATTTTCTTGTTCCGCGGAAAAAGGAATTTGCGTACCAGCGAGATCGTAAACGTGAACCAATAACGCGAGTAAGTTCTCAGTATCTAAATGCCTGCTTGCTCTCGTTCGTATAATGTTACCAAGCTGAAAACGATCGGGCTTTAATAGCGGGATAAATTCTGATGAAGAGAAATCGGATGAAGATACGGAAATCGGTAGATAAATACTTGCGCTAGTATGCTTGATGAACCGCGACTAACAGAAAGGTTTTGTAGTGCTAGCTTTTCAAGACTAATGAGTAATTCCAACTGGCTAGTCTTGTCAGATGTACAAGCGCTTACAACAGCCAAAATTGCCTACAAGATAAAATTAAGATAGAGACTTCAACGCACGCAATTGAGCGAATGTATGGCGCATGAAATAACATGTGCAGCAAATTATCCCTGATACCTGTAATTTTTCGAAGGGCAACGGTTTCGTTGTAAAATCGTCAGTTACAGTAAATTTATCTAGCAATTTTTCGATCGAGTGTGCTGTGATTCTAGTTGCTGCTCTTGGCTTTGGGCTTTCCTTTGTTGTGAGCAAATCATTAAGGGTTTGATAGATCGATGCCAATACCGTTCTAGGTTTTTGAAATATTAACATATTCATTGTATCGTGGTCCACGCCGGCTAAACACCCCGGCATTCCGCGACCATTTGAAATTTCCTTTAAGAATGATCCATTCAAAGTTCTCCTTGCTGCAGGGGAGTGTCAGTCGTAACAGCTTACCTCCGACCGGCCGAGAAATCGTGATATTTCGATTGCCACGTCATTCTCATGATGCGGTAAGCGAGGCAAAGTGCACAATATCTTTCCTAGTAAAGATTCTGCATTATTGCCAGTGGGGGTACATAGATCAAGCGTCCTGTCAATAAAAATCACGGAAACTCTTGTTTCCGGAGTTTCGATCGCTCCGCGGCTGCCGACATCATTGCTGTTCGTTAAACTTTCAAGTTTCTCAGCAATGTATTCACTGAATTTACCAACTGCATAAATATCCTTTTTTGCATTTATGTGTTCAAATAAATTATGAAGAGAATTGGCAAGATGAATTGCCTGGTCAAGTGATTCCTCTGGTGCATCACCATCCAAAGGAGGCATTAATTTACTGAAAGGTGGTGTTACTAGAAGATCTTGGTGTAGTAGAGTAAGAAACAGGGGCACATAGATAACATTTACCATTGGCTCCTGTAAAGAGTGGTCTAAAGAATTGTACATAGTGCTAATTGAGGGGGAACACCATAAACTACCTGTTGCAATGTGCCAGAATTCATCCACTCTTTTACATCTTTTTTAAGCTTCTCATAATCAAGCACCTTGTTCAAAGGTACAGGCCCATGCTCATGATTAGATGAACGTGACTGTACAGCGCATATTATAGTACAAGTATCAAACTTGTTTTTACCTGCTATCATTTTAATTGTACGTTGATAGAATGCAGGGTCACTTGATGTTGCAATAAGGACTGCCTTTCTGGTGTCCTTCACCTTGGCATACTAGAAGCAATCTGTGTTATCATTATCTAGTCCCATTCCTCTGTCTTATAGGCAGAAAATCATACAGAACTGAAATCACCTACATAGAAGTAATACATGTCCAATTCATGAACTGCAACTGCACCAGCATCTTTCAATCTGAGAAATCCTTTGCCTGCAGTATGCCAATGCAAACATTCGGCTGTTGCATGGTCTATGTAAACAGCTGCACCCTGTACCTCAGCAAAAACTTTTGACCAACAATTGTCAATGAAACAACTCAGAGGATCAGTGTCACTCATGTTTCTGGTTTGGATTCTATTACCAGTGTATAATGTTATACTCCTACTTAATATTTTCTTGTGATCTGTCTGTTAATATAAATATGTCTGATGTTTATGCATGGCATAAATAGCAATTTATGAATAAATGATAAATACGACCGGATTAGTAGAATGCGATAGCGACACGTGGCACTTCATAAATACTTTATTCAAAAGTTCTTTAAAAAGTACTTGAATGTATTTCATAAAGTACCTGGAATTGCCAATTAGAGATACATAGTGTCAAATCTCGTTTATCTACTGGTTGCCTACACACCTTCTGTAACCGATTGAAAGGTACCAACTGACATCAATGGCATTTATCAATCTGCGCATTAAAAAACGGCAGGTGTCAGTTTTTGAATGCACTACTCATAAACAAAACATGGGAATTGAATGGTAGCGATAGGGTATGAATCAGTGATCATCAGTGATAAATAACGGGTGACGGATCCTCCTTGTTGATCCATTCAGGATCCGTCGGTAAAGTGCAGGGTTCTCAATTCAAGACATAACAATTGCAGCCATTTGTCGAAGGAATTCTAACCTGACGTAGAAAATGATCGTGCGTTGTTGGGGGTGTCGCTCCAAGGTAGAAAAAACAAGAACAATAACAAGAAATACAACGACCGAGGAACTTGGCGCTACCACGAGCTACCAGTAAGGTTTCAGCGTGGTTAGTATTTTCAAGTTGTTTTTAATGATTGTATAAAGGGGTAGCAATGAAAAATGGAGAGCTGTAAATCGACTGATCGGTATACGATATCATTCGCATTTCAACTCGTTACAATGAATCATGATTTATCCGTATAAACCTTTGTACAGTACGGATGCTGACAAATTTCTTCTGCCTACTTCCTGCTTGTTATTTTTCGTTTACTTATTTATAAGTAGAACTTGTAATTGTTTCAACATGTAAATGTATATAATTGGTCTTTGCTCTGCACAGGGATGTCGTCAGTCAACAGTGTTGAATCCCTCGGGACGCTACAATGGGACATGATCGAATTGGCCGCGCATTTGCGCCAGGAACGTTTATTTGTCAATTCAGAACAGCAGAATTTACAGGCACTCAATGAGAAGGTGAAGATGACACAGATACTGAAATAGAGAGAAGGAGTGCATTAGAAAAAATATGACTGTTTGAAATCATATGTTTCCAGGTGCTGTATGTCTCATCAGATCTGGCACAGCAAGCATGGGTGACAGCTCAACAAAGAGTGAATTTACACCGGCTGATAATGGCCAGGCCTGATAGTACTCCAGCATCTTGTTGTCAACGTGCTAACATATTGGAAAATTCCCGATTTGTTGATGCCAGTAAATATTTACGTTATCAGGCATGTCTGGCATATGGGGAGTTTTTAGGGACTCTCAGGAAGTCTCCTAAATTATTAGCATCATGTCTTGTCGAAGGCGACAGGCTAATGCCAGAAGCGATGCAGGGTATTATTCAGTCTCTGGCAGCAGGCCTCTATGGGAGCTGCTTGTTACCAGAAGACAAAGTTTTGGTACTGAAGTTGCTACGTCATCTGATGCTTCTTCAGATCATCCCTTCGGATAATCCGCGTCGTTTGCTTAGACATGGAGCATGTGCATTCTCCAGATTTTATTCCGTTTTTCACGAAGGTCTCTTCTCGGCAAAATTCTTTTTAACCGCCGCTCTGCACGGTCCGATAGTTCAGCTACTAATGGAGGACGAAATGTTTCTCGACATCGATCCGGATAAGGCTTCTATTAGATTTCTGCCCGCGGAAAGATTAAAGAAGTTCGGGAAGGAGGGTACACCCGAATATCAAGCGAAACTCCAGCGATATAGACTCTGGACAGTCAACTCATTGATTCGTATTACTCAGAGATTTATTGTTAGTATAAGAGAAAATATGCATTGCTTTCCGACTAGCGTTTCATGGCTGGTTAGGCAAATGGCGGGCCTTCTAAGTAAAAACGGAAACGTAGATCCAAAAGAGGTGCATGCAATGTGCACTGACCTAGTGTTCACCTACTTTATATGTCCCGCAATAGTTAATCCCGAGCCGTATGGTATAACGGATGCGCCAATTAGTTACATAGCCAGATTTAATTTGATACAAATTGGCCAAATCTTACAAATGCTCTCTCTAATAAAATATCAACCTATTGATGGCAAGGCGATCGATCTTTATAAAAGATTCGAGAAGGATTCCGTTTCTTCTATAATAGACGCGATGTTAGAGACAGCCGGAGACGATCTTGAAGACGAACCGAATTTGGTTGACTCTGGCAAGCTTCAAGGACTTTCACGATCAGCCGCGTTGTTCACCGAAATCGAGTTGAACGGCTTAATTAGTTTCTTTCATGCTATAACGGCATTCGAGTGCAACGAAGCCTCGCAGCCACAATCGCAATCGTGTGCTTTTGATACAAAACAATTGCGCGATATGCTTTCCCACTTACCCAATGGTTCGGTTGCTACCACTAAGTTAGCTAATACTGTTTCCTCTGAACCGCCTTCTACCAGACGAGGTGGACCTTTGGGGAAAGGTATTCCTCTATTTTACTTAAAACCAATCAGCCCTTCTGGACTTAATTGCTCATTTACGACCTCGTCATGATCCTTTTCAGGCAAAGGACGAGGTCCTCGAATGAATCCTTCCACGAGTTCCTCGGGTGGTACAGCGGACGGAGGGGACGATTTGAACGGTACTTGTACACCCGACGAGGAATCTGCCGATAAAGCTCCGCAAGACGTGCTTGTAATACCTTTCGGACCAACTTCCGCAGAATTTGTTGGACTGCTTAGCGAGCAAAAAGTACGCTGCTTTTAAGAAGCATGGGACAAGTTTCTTCCAGGCTGTCCTATTCTATGACTTTACTTTCGATGTTTCGTAGGTACTGTGCACGGAGCTACAGAACGGCATGGAAAATGGTTCGGTTGCTTTGGATCTTGGAGACGATATGCCGAGTGTGCATCATAGACGCGAAGGGTGTACCGGCGGATCAACGGATCGTATAGAAACTCAAGAGAAAAGAACCCGGTTTTCTCTTTCACACGACGAAGGTATTATTTGCATTTCCAATTCTTGATCATTTTCTTTTTAACTACTAGAACTAATAACTAACTATTTAAATGCTTTTAGTCTTATTTGAAGGATTTATTGGGAATACTTCGGACAACCTGGAAGCCGTATCGGAGGCTGCATCAAATCACAGCGTTGCATCGTCCTTGGAGTTAGAAACGGAAGATCAAAATGACAATCTATCTGACATGGTTTCCGCCAGCGTATCTGGTCGAGGCACTCCAAACATTTCAGGTCTGCCCGTGGACATTTTACTCCTGTAGATTCAGGAAATTTTAGTAAAATAATTAGCTGACATGCGGCCTAATATTCGTAGGTCGTGATACGCCATCATCGCAAATTACTGAAGGAGAAGACGGTCGGGACGATGGCCGGGCTGCCGGAGAATCGCGTCGGTTAGATTTACCGGCACCTAATGTGCCTACTAAGCAGAGCCGTTCCGAAATAGACGACAAATTTTGTAAATTTGAGATCAAGAAGTTGATTGAAGGTACCTTATATTTTACATTGTAAAACATTCCTATTCGATCCTCACCAGTTTCTTTAATTCATTCAATGCGATGGAATTTGTTCAGCGGACGAGACAGTATCTATGGTATCAGATACATGGTCAACTGACGTTTTGGCATCCGACAGTGAGATAGTCGAGCAACAGGAAAAATCTCCATATCCCCCGCATACCGAACAAAATCAGGTCTTAGCTGCGAGTGAACCGAGTCAATCAGTCATTCTTGACATCAGCGAAACCGCCTCGGAAGCATGGAGTACCGACGTACTGGCCAGCGATTCTGAAAGGTTGACCGAGGTTGATACCGATGATACTGCTAGTGTCGCCAGATCTGACGATACAGCTAGATCGGAAATCGAAGTGGAAGGACGTGCTGAGGTAGATTCCGTAACGCTTGAAGAGTCTACTGCTGCCTCTACATCAGCATCAACATCCACAATTGCAGGGGCATCAGTTTCCACGGCGATGTCAATGCCTTCTCTGACTTTCACTCCCATGACAGTTTCCATGGCTCAGGGAACGTCTCGTAAGTACGCTAAAGTAATGGCAGCTCACCATTTTACATATTACCAGAAATTGATGTCAATGATACATTTTTAGAAAATAATGTACATCACTCTAGTATGGTAACGTTTTATCCAACAGACCCCTCATCATTGTTAGTGGCCAGTCCGAACATAGACGGAGAACTGATCGAAAACAAGCATGATTGCCGGGGAAACGCCGCTGAATACGTAGACAAGAACGCTAATAACATAAATAATGCGGATTACGGTAAATCTCTCCGGGAGGACAGACTGGTACATCTAATAGACAAGCTCCAAATTGACGGAAATGGGAAGAGTCAGGTGGAACGACAGCCTTCGGCTCATAATCATATCGCAGCAGCGGCCGTTACTCCTGCCTTTCTGCTGGCCAATCACATCTCAGCGCCAGTCTTATCAAATGAAAAAACGCGCAACGGCGAAGCTAAAGTCGAGGTCCGTCTCCTTTTAATTTGCTCTTGCTCCACCTGACCCGCTGGCTCGCATCCTTCGGGCTAGTATCCCTCCACTTCCCGTGACATTTTCCTAAGAGCAATCGGTCGTACCCTGTTAAGTATAAATATGATGAATTCTACACGTTTCTTTCCTATCGTAGGAATTGGACGGTGATGCGGCCGTTGTTGGTCTGAGTACTGGGAGTTTAACATCCAGTAGTAGCTCTGGATCTGGTTCAGATCCCCGAGCAAAAGACAACGCGTCCACTTTGGAATTACCGCTAGCAAGTACATTAGTCAATGGAAATTGTGATGCAATCGACGGAACCACTACTGATTTGCCAAAACCAAACGCTTCTTCCGGCGCGATTCCGAAGAGTATAAGCTTCGATATGACCGCCGAGCGCGGAGACAAAGAGTTGCTGGACGACGATCAAAAAAACAAGAGAAGCTTCTTCGGAAAGTTGAAAATGTCTCTAAGAAGTCGCAGAGGTAAGTCTATCCGTGGTACGGACGATATTGGCAGATGCTACGACCGCGAATCTAGCGTGGACGGAGTTGAGTTGGGAAGACACAGACTCCGTAGAATCGTATCCGAAGATGTAACGTCGGGCGCTGGTAACGCTATCGTGGGTACGTAGACGTTGATTCTTTTTGTATGCCAATTACGAGGAAAGAGGAATTAAAACTGAAAGAAATATTGTAGATAGTACGGAAGATATTCTAGCAAAGTATAGAAGAAAGCCAAGCGCCACGAGTGACAGTGCATCTCTGGAGAGCAATCAATCACGAACGAAAGAGACTGCCGAAGATGAGAGACTATTCATAGATCCTAACAATGTCGAACTTTCGTACGCCTTTGCCGATGCGAAGAGAAAGTTACGCATGGTATTAAGTACAGCGGATCTTCAACATGTACCATGGATTAGCAGCATATCCGAAGTGAGTGGATGTCGAGATGTACAGATTCTGCGACCTCTCATTCAATTCAATTATCGTTGTATTTTACCAAATTGTAGAGAAGCAGATGGCCGCAAAAGGAAAACGAACTAGTCGCATTTCTACAGCTTCAACTGGCAGAAGCTATTAATTTGCAGGATAGAGCTTTGATATCACATCTTCACGAAACATTGCGTTGCGTCCGACTGTTTAACGAGGACGGTTGCAGAAAATTGTTTAAGTCGTTACGCGAGGATTACCAAAAACGATCACCGTATATAGCATACCTGATACGATGTCGGCAAGGACTATTATCCACGTTAGCGCATCTGGACAGGTATGATATTTGTATGATTTAGTTGAATCGTTTAATCCTCAAAATTAAGAGAGATAAATAACATGAAAATTCCTCGAATAACCGAAGGTTATGCGTGAGGGTGAAATGCGACCGTGATGCTGTCAATAATCACTTGGTATCCGTCTGCGTGAAAGTTTTTTTGGAAAAGAGAGAACCGTTAATTCTACGGTTTTGCGATGAATTTAAAAAACTGACCCTCGCCGACGAGAAACAAGATCTCGTTGACAGCTTTCTAGGCAAAGTGCACGCAAAAATGGATAACGATCCTGTCTGGCAATGTACGTAGAACATTAATTGATTTGTTCCTCTCAAGTTACCCCATAATACCGCACTAGCAATTTACTTGTAAAATGACTGCGTTCTGTTTGGTAGCCGCCAGTGAGACCCAGCTAAAATTGGCACGCGTAGTTGTCGAGAGGACCGTGATGGCTCGCGTTTATCACAATGCCTTGTACCCTAACGGGGACGGAGATGTCTACAGGGACCAATTGCTTCATGATCATATTAAGAAATTGGCGAAAGTCGTGACGCCGAATCACAAGGATCTACGCATTCCAAAAATCTATCATTATGAGTGTCCATGGCCATGGGCCCAGGCAGAATTAGCTGTGATATCAGCATACAAGACCCCCAGAGATAAGCTACAATGCGTCTCGCGTTGTGCTACCACCATCATGAACCTGCTATCGATGGCATCTGAAAGAGGAGTTCCTGCTGCCGATGATCTTATCCCAGTCTTAGTTTATGTCATCATCAAGGTAAATATTAAAAATTGTTGGCTCTCTCTTTTTTTCATTCTGATATACATACATTTTACGCACACGTTCTCCGTCTATTCTTTCAGACCAATCCACCATCCCTTCTCTCTACAATACAGTATGTGGACAGTTTCTATGGAAATCGGCTGGAGGGTGAGATGCAATACTGGTGGACGCAGTTTTGTTCGGCCATCGAATTCATAAAGACAATGGACTAAGATTATCACGGGATAGCGAATTTTATCGAGAATTCCGATAAAACTGTAGAAATAGTGTATCATAATTATTACGTCGGATATTTTCATTGGATGATAACGCGCGCGCGCGCTTTCGCTATTCGATGGGCTAGCTTGAAGAGGCATTTCTTCGAGCGAGCATAATCGGAATACTGTCAAGTTGATTCTTGACTTTCGATCAATGTACGCGTACCTTTTAGATATAGAATCTTCTGTAATATCTTAACATTTATTTTAGTAAGTAACGCCCGCATAGTGGAAGAATCCGTTTATTCAATGTTCATTTGCTTACCTACGCCCAAGTATCCTTTGAACTTCAAAACTCGCGATCATCCTTTGAACTCTTTTCGATCATATTTCGATGAAGAGTTCAAAATCTGGTGTGCGCGTTATATTTTTGTATTATATTTTTCTTATAAAGCATCACGCTAAAAAGACAATGAATAAGGGTGGGGGAGTGCGATGCCAGAGACGCGGGAAATGGCGGGTCTAGCACGTTTTATTGGCTTGTTGATAAATAGAAGATTGGGACCACCCCTGGGACTTTGATTACATTTGCTTAGAGGACATTTATAGCAGTCACTACGGACTTAAATATTTAGGATTTATATGCTGATCGAATTCAGGAAATTTGAAAGAAAATTAAATTAAACACAAGGGATCTGACTTAACCTAGTCTCTGAAGAGAGAAAGGAAGCAAGAGAGATAGAGAGAGAGAAAGAGTTAAACCCCGCTATTTAAAATGTCGAAGCGCCCAGAAAGATTAGCACCTCCCGAACTGGTAAGAGAATTGAGTGGGTTAACAATAACTTACTGTTTACACGTATTATAAAATATTTAGATTCTGAACAATATGTCTTTTTCCCTCCTGTTCTTCTATAGTTTTATGATGAAACAGAAGCACGAAAGTATACACAAAGGTATGACTTAAAGTACCAGGGAATTATACTTATTATTCATTCTATTTGGATTTTAACATACCATACTCATTATAGCTCAAGAATGATAGACATTCAAGTTCAAATGTGTGAACGAGCCATTGAACTACTACTACTACCAGAAGATGAAAGTGCATTACTACTTGATATTGGTTGTGGCTCTGGACTTAGTGGAAGTGTTCTAGAAGACAATGGACACTTATGGGTTGGAGTAGATATATCCTCTGCTATGTTGAGTATGTAAAATTGGAAAGCAATGAAAAGATTACTAAAATAGAAAGAAGCAAAAGTTGGCCTCAATTATCTGCAGGTGTAGCTGTAGAGAGGGAGGTCGATGGTGATTTAATTTTGGGTGATATGGGACAGGGAATGCCGTTCCGCGCAGGAACCTTTGATGGTGCTGTTAGTATTTCTGCATTACAGTGGTTATGTAATGCAGACAAGAGTTCACATGAACCATCAAAGCGTCTTTATTGTTTCTTTTCCACATTATATGCATGCTTGTCACGATCGGCCAGAGCAGTTTTTCAGTTTTACCCGGAAAACAGTGAACAAATCGAGCTGGTGACGACGCAAGCTACGAAAGCGGGCTTCTATGGCGGGATGGTGGTAGATTTTCCAAACAGTTCAAAAGCAAAGAAATTTTTCTTGGTGCTAATGACTGGTGGTATAACAGTACTTCCAAAAGCACTTGGTACAGCTGATGATGATCATACAATCTCCTACACTTCGAGAAGGTAAACATATCGCGATGGAAAAACAAAAAAATATTTCGTTTCCAAAAAAAAAACTGTTCCTCTTCAATCACATTCCCCGTCTTTTACGCGATCATTTAATTTTTTTAGGGAACAAGCGAAAAAGGCCAGGGGAAAACCATTAAAAAAGAGTAGGGACTGGATTAACGAAAAGAAGGAACGACGACGGAGACAAGGAAAGAATGTTCGGGAGGACTCAAAATATACTGGCCGAAAAAGAAGTGGCCGTTTCTAATAAATAATACGTAAAATGTAAATTTAGTTTGGGGGGGGGGGGGCAATTTTTACATACGAGAACAGGTTTTGTTATACAACAAATGCTCGTCGTGAGGATGCGCTTACGAATGTGTTACCATTAATACAATTGTATACTAGGGAGCGTTATATTTCAAATAAATTAATCAAACACCATAAATGCCGAGATGCTCTTCCTAACTTTGGAAGGCAAAGTTTCCGTCAATTCTTGTCGGTCTAACCATCGGTGATTTACTTTCGAAGTAACACGGCCTTTTACATATTTCGCTAGGAAGAAAAAAACTTTGACTCCACGAGGCCCGTTAGCGCGTATACTTTTGGGATAGACGTATTTATAAAATCCCACGGGTGCATTACCGTAAAAATGTGCCGTAATTTCGGTACCGCACATTTCTTGTAGAGTCCTTTCCGCTGCCTAAAATAACGGTCGATCATAAACGGTGCATTCGCCGCTATTGGCTGCAGAAGCACAGATTTTTAACAAACCTGTTTCATTGTTTCTCCTTCTCTTCTTGTGCTCTGAGGAGGCATCCAGAACAAAGATTCTCCAATCTTTTGTTCTACCAGAAGTACTAAATTTTTGTCAAGTTTACGCTCCAAAGAAGTAGTGTCATTGGTTTTGTCAAATTCTATTAGACAAAGGATGATTCTGATATTAGAAGTATATCCTCTAGGAACTTTACATGAAGAATGTCTTTGTTTATCATAAGCATGTGAGGTTTGCTTTTAATTGCACAAAATGGCAGAAGAGCTATTTAAGCTTGCCTGTTATCCTTGGTGCTAGTGCAAACTGCTTGAGCTCAGTTTGACCAGCATCTATTAAATCTTGTGTTGTATGTTGAACAAGATTATCAATTTCAATATCCACCAGTCCCTTCTCTTGCATCTGCTGTTGCTGTTTCTCTGCTTCCATTTGTAATTCAAAGTCGCATTTTAAGCTTTTCTCAAGTTCTATTTGATTCAACATCTCTTGAAACCTGACTTCTATATCCTGCATGGGTTTTGTAATAACAGGATGACGTTCAAGACATACAGCACTCACAAGATCCCATTTGACCGGGGAATCTGTAGTTTGGCTTTGGGAAGCAAATGTCCTTGATAGTTCAACATCTTTAACACTCTTTGAAATACCTGCATAGGAAGAAATCTGAGGATACTAAATATTACGAAGTATGTTGCTCAGTGATTTTTCATGGGAGCTTTGGAGAAGATGAAAATAAGCAGTCAAAACATTTACAGATTATTACAAATTTTGTTGTAAATGAACTTAAAAAGAACTAGCTAAATCAGTTTCATGTATTTCCATACGAAAACATCCTTTTAATGAAAGGATTTAAAAATATAATCCAGTTGTTTATTTAGCATAGTAAAGTGAAAAGAATGACCAGATCGTTGAAGATTTCTATAATTAGAAATCTTAACTGTGAATATCTTGAAGAACGAGAATAGAATCGTAAGTATCGTAAAATATTATTAAAGTCCCAGTAAACCTCGGCCTAACCGCCAAAATTTACGAAGGCAATATGAACTATTAGGGGATTGTACGTAATTGTTTAAAAGAAATATTTGGACGAGACATCAGTGGATGATACAAGTGAACGTACCTAATGGGAAAAAAGCCCTGTGAGTGCTGGCAGATAACCGAATAGCGCTTTTTAACATTTTTAATCATAACCATAACAAAACCTCTTCTCAACCTAGCGCGAGTGTACGCAACTGAACTGAACACCGAAATGAACTTCATAAGCTCTCGATTAATCGAGTTTTATTTGAGATCGAGATTTGGAGATAACGCGGCAATTACACCGAGCAACTTACTCTCCGCTATCCAATATTAAGACAAATTCAGATAAAATAATATTGCAAATTATTATAATTAAAACTTCATCGTACTATCCCGACGCCTACATTCCAGAATATTTCTAATCATGAATAATTCAGGCCGATATAGTTAAATTATATTATACACAATTTAATTCTATTATAATGAACACATTCGAACATGTCACTGCTGTAATCAACTCACGGGTGCTTTTAAAATCACCCTAACTTTCTGAATTAAATACCACTGCCATTTTGAAATTAAATTAATATTGTATTTCGGAAAGGAAAAATTTGTTCCAAACTTATCAGTAATGATTTTTAATTGTATATTTAAAAATGTGAACTGAAGAAGAAATAGAAATAGTAGTCGTGTCTAACACAACGATATTTCATGGATAAGTCAGTGGTTCGAGCAAAGCGAGGATTGGTCAAAATCGACTGAGCTGAGCGAAAGAGAAAGCGAACGGAATCGAGGGTGCGACGAACATCATCGTACGTATGCAAATTTTTTACTTGATTTTTAGTACTGATTAGTATGCGTACTCGATAACGAATTATCTAGAAAAACAGATAACGAAATCCAAATTCTCCGCTGACTTGCATCTTCGAAAATAAGGCTACTTACGTATAACAAGTTAAGCGCATAGTCACGATTCAGTTGGCACCACATTTACTTATCACGGTGTTATTTAATTAGATAAGTGACTTCTTCGTGACAAATCTACAATTAATTATCAACGAAGATCAAAAAATGGCGACAAACGAAACTGCAACTACTACTTCGTCTACGAAACTTTTTACTCGGGCCGAAGTCGCTAAGCACATAGACAGCAAAGACACATGGATCATCATTCACAATAAAGTTTATGATGTGACCAAGTTTCTTAATGAGGTAATAACAATGAATATACTGATATTAATAATATTCGCGTTAGATATTACTTCTGAAGATTCTTTTTCCTTTACTGCACTCTTAGTCTTCAATGTCATATTACTCCAACTTGTTGCACATGATTTTTCTGAGAATATGTTTGTGTGTCTACCTATTTCTTTTAAAATATCCAGCATCCTGGTGGAGAAGAAGTACTCTTAGAGCAAGCAGGGAGAGATGCTACAGATCCTTTTGAAGATATCGGTCATTCCAGTGATGCCAGGGAGATGATGGAACCATTTAAAATCGGTGAAATAGTTCATGTAAGTAAGACATTTGCTAAAGAATACTCTAAGCAAGTATTAAGATGCATATTTAAGCTTGTTCCTATGATTTTATAACAGGAAGAGAGAACAGAGAATAAGGATAAGAAGAATTCCTCTTTTGGATCCTCTGAGGAAGATAGTTCTAGGTATATAATACTTTCTCTTATTTTCTTTTCTACTGCATATCTTTTTGCCTAACTATTACTAACCCAACAATTTCAAGGATTTATACAAAACTAACTTTTATCAATTTAATATCTAGTAGATTTATTTAATGTATGGAAGTAAGGTGCTTGTATCTCAGCCTATTCTTAACTTCATGTGCATTATGTTTGCTATGTTTTTATATTACTTGTTGCTTTTTTAAAATTCAGAAAATCATTCCAAGAAATGTTAATTGTGCATTTAATCTGATGAACATGTTACTGCAAAATTGCTTATGATGATGCATAATTCTTATTATAACAGGTATATTATGGTGCCAATAACAGATAATGTATTGGCTTTCTCCTCCCCTGATTTCCTCTTATTTGTGTCAGCCTAACTTTTTGGTTTGTAATATCATCTTTAACATAACTAGATCAATGGACATCAAGGCTTTAGTGTATGTTTCTTCATGTTGTCTTACCGACTGCAACAAGTTTCCAGTAGGTCAATTTCTCAGCATTGAATATAATATTCTGCATTATCTAATAGATATTATTTCTCACTTATTTTTTGGTATTTTAGTATCAATTCATTGTTTGGATAGCGCATTCAGGTAATTGCATCTTAACACATTGTAAGCTGGTCCCGCGATATTGCGGAATTTCGTCCTGCAATATTGCCGAATTTCGTCCTGCAATATTGCCGAATTCCGCTCTTAATATGTAAAGCACATCTGGCGAACATTCAATAAAAATACAGTACATTTTCTTGAAATATAATATATGCTATATACTATTCTGTGAAAATGTAAAACGTTTTTATTGTATTTTCGTTCAAATATGTATTCTTCATTGCTAGGCAATATGGCCGCCGGCACTCGCACTTTGACCGGCCGACATCTTGTCGGCGTACAATGTGTTAATAATAATTACATAGAAATGCATTCATGACACTGATAAATTCATACTCCAATGGTCATTGTTCAGTTTACATGTCTGTACCCTCTCGAATTATACTATAAAGAAAACCCGAGTTTTTCATGAATTCCAATGCTACACTACTCAAAACAGTTCACCAATATGTCTGGCTGTTTGTGCTATCCGAGTATCTACCATTATTGGAATTTATTGAAAATACTATGGTGTGCAAATAGTAGTTGCTGCGTCGTGATGTGATGATTGGCAATTGCAGTGGTTCGTGGACATCCTGGCTGATTCCTGTTGCGCTCGGACTACTCGCTACTATCGTCTACCGTTATTTTATCAACGCACATTAAACACACATTCCTGAGGCAGTTATTTTTTGTAATTTTTATTGTACACGAACAACCGATTGTTATTACTATACATATACAAATGTTGTGAAATATTATTTAGCGGAACTGATTATTCTTCGCAACTGGTTTGAATGAATTGAATATGTTAAACATGTAATCACGAATGTTTTCTACAAATGTGAAATACTTGCACAGCCGAGTTAAGGCCTAGCATTTATAGAAAAAGGTTTCAACACACGTTGTAAAGTCAAGAGAAATCCGTATTCAAAAGAGAAAAATGCAAATATATATATATATTATATATATATGTATACATACATGTACTAATAATGAAATATCACCAATACATATTATACAAAGAAATAAATTAATTTAATTTATATTGTCGCTCTCGTCTTTCTTAGAAAATAGCAGACGAGGCTAAAGCTAATGAACAAGCAAATGAGCTTGAAGAGGATGATTTCAAGAGTTAAAGTAATTTTGTTCATTATCGTCCGCATTTATAATCTATTTTGCTATACAAATTTCTTCTTGTACATACAGCAGGTGCTATTAATTTTGAATACGAAGATCAGATAAATATCATATCACCGGGTTACCAAGAACAAAGCCACTTTCGAGAGCAAAAGAAAACACAAACTTACACGCGATCCGATGACACTCAGTCACGAATTATATATCCCGGTTAGTACTTTTATATTGGGATAAGTAATAAATTAATATAAATTATTAACTCACGATGATGTATATTTATTATTACGGATACTATGTGTCACACTTAACAGTTATGATGAAGTGCATTGTTTGAGGTGCAATTTGTTATACCATATATGTAAGTATATATTTCGGCCGGAATAAAGTAAGCTTTGGATAATGTCTATAAAAAATTCTTTCTGCTAACAGTTGTACGATTTATTAAAATAAATTGAATTTTTCTGTTAATCGATTATACTGACTGTCATTTATCCTTGCAACAGAAATCACCTACTTTTTAAATATACCTCTGCATCATTATTTGCTAATTAGATCGGTATTATTTAAGTGAAATTGGCAAAGCCCGAGTTTATTGGCTGACTCTACAGTTTTATTGTATACATAGCTATATGTCGCGTATATAAATCACGTGTTGCTCTTACGCTTTAAAGGTCTTTGGTCTCTTACGAATACAATGGTACAACGCAAAGAAGCTGGATTCAATCATAAAGTTCTACTTTAAGTTTTTTCTATGAAGTAACTTTTTCGTAGTGTTTTTCATTTTTAAACGGACAGGATGTTTCGTACGCCACGAAAATTTAATAGTTTATTTGTAATAAATTTCGCGGGTTATACAAGAAAATGTTACAAGTATCAATGTTCAATCGTAATTTCGCGGCAGAATTAATTTCGTAATCGTTTAGACATTCGAAAACTTTGTTCGCGTATTAAAATTTCACAACACGTTCCGTCATTGTTTAACTGGCTTTTAGCTCTGCATTAATTACACCGAACTCGCGAAATCAAATTCCGAGAAACCGTCATCATTTGCATTCCCCGACATCAGAGGAAATGCAAATGCAAAGTTTATTATGTAGATAAGCTATTCTCGGCAAACTACAATGATTATTACATTTCGATAAACAGAAGTTTTGCGAGAAAAGTTACATGTCAATAAGGAAAATAATTCTTTTAAACCACGATTACTCGCGGTGACCCAAGATTTAAGATTCCTCCAACGATTTACCAGTTAAATACAAATTACAGCAATCGATTTGGTTATCTTCCTCCAACAGCATTCGATGGTTTCACGCATTGGTCGTCGACATACTTTTTCCAAATCCATCGACATAATTATCTCGTTAGTAATAATATGATAGAAAATTAACAGTAATTAAATATCACAGAACTAGAGTCCGGAAATAATTGCAAATATTTTGTGTTAACAGTATGTCTTTGGGACTTAGATTCATAATTAATCTACTGCAATGTTCAGTCTTACTCAGGTTGCATCGGAAATAATATTGGAATGCGACAATGATAATATTCAAAATAGAATAATACATTGTCTGAGTAGTACTTATTCTACTTAGGTCTTATGACCTGGGTGGTACTTATTTCACTTAAGTAGTACGAGTGCACCTATAGCCGACCAACGTTTTCAGTAGTATAACCCTTACTCTCATAAGGTAGCAGCCAATATGTGATTGCATTCGAAACCACGTTTGGAATCCATTTCCAGAATAAAAACGTGCTTTTAACACGAGGCAGATACCTTACTATTAAATAAATTATCTATTGCAATCCATTGCAAGAATGGGATCCAAAAGGGTGGTTTCACCGATGCATTTTTAATTAGCGAAGATTACTCTCAATCCTATCTGAATACTGGAATTTGATTTCAAGAAGCAAGAAAGAAATAGATGTTGTCGGAAAGCGAATCAAAATAAAATTGGTACTATGCTCCTAGAATGGGGTTCGAAAGGAGGGTTTCACAGCTATCCCGTGTAAGCGGCGAGGGAACGATATCGAGCGAGTTCGAGCGCCGACGCTGGCTACCCGCTCGTCGTTTCCCTTCTCGTTCCTCCACTTCACTTCTCCTACCCCTCCATAACCTATGGTCTTTCTCACCCTTTAACTAACATCGCTTCTTTCCGCGTCTCTCTCTCTCACCCTGTGAATCGTTCGCGTCCACTATTCAGTGTTCAGTTTACCACGAGAGCTGAACAGGTTTGCGTCGCGTCATTGCAACGGCCAGTAGACCAGGACTTAAGGTTCTATCAGTAAGCTTTCTATAGAGGCGGTGATTCGGGAGTGCTTTCAACGCGCGTAAACGCGAGGCTTCCCGGTAGTCAGAATCGAGAGGTAAAGAAGCGGAGTAGAGAGGAGAGTATACGAGATAAGCTCGAAGCTTTAAAGCGAGCGAGCCAAAGCCAGAGAAGAAGGGATCAGAGGAGGAATTCGCGAGTGACTGAGAGGGGAGAATCTAACGAGGAACGGAAAGAGAGTCGGTGATCCGAACTCAAAAGTAGACGGCAGGCACACGGTGGTTCCACTAAAAAGTCGGCGTGGTGTCATGAGAGGCGGTCTCACGGTCCGCCCTTCTTATCGGTCCCTCTTAGAGTCATGCATGTCGCGCCCTTCAAACGAGGTGAGTGGGAAAATCTTCATTATTATCACCCACACACGATGCAGACTCTCTTTTTACGCGAGTCTTTTATCTTCTTTACAAACCCTCTCTCGCGAGAGCCACTTCCTTCGTAATTGGAGTGATTCGCGCGCTTTCTGCCCACCCCTAGTCATTCATTCATAAACGCCACACGTATTCTTCGTTCCATCGGTGTACATCCTTAAGGTTGCTAACTTATTTTTCTAACATCTAGATTCTCCAACATCCTCTTATACCACTTATTTAGGAAAAATGATAAACCGAGTAAGTATCTCAATGTGAACATGAATAGCAAACTTTATATCACCGGTTAATATACGTATATATTCTATAAAGAAATATATCAATTTTGTAAATAAGTAGAAATAAGATACTCGTAGATCGTATGTCGACACGTAGATCGCTGGTGACAATTGAAATTCATGAAAAGCGTAACATCGTTTACATGCAAATCGGAAGCGAATAAAGGTTGTCGTTGCATCTTTTGATCGCAATGGAGTTTAGATTCGAGGGAGCACGTGTGTGCCAAGAGAAGACAGTAATTCGTTTCATTCGAACATCTTTACGAGCTAATTATAATGCCTGCACCTTGTCCGAGACTCCTATTATTACTGCTTGACCGTAACAAAGGCATAAAGCTAAGGTTTACGATATACGACCGAGGTAAGTAAGGCGTTGTCAATCAGAGTTGCACTCACGGGACCTTATCTTGCGTAACCTTTCTAAGTCATTTCAACCCTTTCATTACGGCTGATGTATATATACATCAACCAATAGCCTCAGAATTGTAAAAACCTATTTACACGTTCCGAAGAACCGCTTACTAGATGCGACATTAACACACACGTGATATAAAAGATGTATTTTATTACTACAAGTCAGCAAATTTAGTGTGCTCGCTTCGTAAGAAGCACATTTTGCATAAGAATGATGTCCACTTACAGCGAGTTATACCGAAGGAGTTAATACAACAATTAATTCTTATATCCAGGAAATAAATTTTTCATTATGTTAAATTATTAGAGAAACGAGAAGCCCTTTTTTTCATCACTATTCGATAATAAAAATATTTATAGCTCAGTAATATTTTATTTACATCCAATTCAGTATCTCACGGAAATACGCAAGTAAATGCTTATACTACTTAAGTACGAGGCCGGTCGCCTTTAGATTTACTTGTGCTACTTAAGTGGAGTGCGGGTCACATGATCGTTTTGCTTAAGTAGAATAAGTACTATAGAGTTCGACGAATATGAAGAGTAATAAAAGGGATTGCACGCGTAATTTATATGATCACATCTTGCACAACTATCATTCTCAGAGAAATTTCTATTTATTCGAGCCAATTCGTAACCACCGTGTAGTTACAATTATTTTCAATTAAATCACTCTTACTTTAGGCATCGTATTATTTAGTATCATTATTTTCGTATCATTATTATTTTCAGAATAAACCAGTATTTATTTGCCAGGTTTGTTTGGCGCCAAGCATTCCTACTCGGTAAATTCTTACAATAATTTCGGTGTAAATCATCCACCGTGTCATCAACATTTCTTACTATAACATCATTGTTTTGGTTCAAGTATTATTTTGAGAATATTTCCGATTGTACAGGATGCCAGTACTTGGCGCCAAGTACTCGGATTTGTGAAGTCTTTAAAATCAACTCATTTGATTCTCATTAGATTTTGTAAATTTGTGGTGATGAAAGATTTCATTCAATGATTTCAAGTACTCTTGTTTCATTCAGTTCTTTGACAGTTATTTCTGTTTGCAAGAGGTGTCAATGTTCGGGGTCAAGTTCCGAAATTCATAGAAAACTCGTTAATTATTTCAAAGGCAATAATCGATCGGAATATAAAATTATCGAGGATGATAGATGTTTGACGATTGATCGAGCGCAAATCATTGTCCCCGATTATGCAATAGAGGAGCGCGTCACAAATTCTACGGAGTGTTGCGTCATCCCGTGAAACCAGAAACTCGAGTTTCTGGGGTGCATGGATTCTTAACGTATCCCAGAAATATCCTCCTTCCTCTTTTTGGACCCATTGCTGGAATCACTTGCCATTTCCCCGGAATTTCCAACATTATAATTCACTATCATATTTCTCTTTCAAACACCATTTACGAAATTATTACCCGCGAAAATAAACTGAAATATTTTCCTTTGAAACGTTCGGCATCTCGTGTTGCATAATCCGCAAATGTCCCATCTCTCGTAACACACTTCTATGAAAAAAAATACAACTAATATGCTCTACAATTACACCTGGTGTTTTTAAATGATTATATCCTTAAAGCAGAATTATTTTAAAGCTCGGATTAAAATGTTTTTTGAATCCGCCGATATTCGGGAAAATGGCTGTCGCGGTTGATCGACTATTTCGGATTCGTTCGATGAGGGGATCAGAGTCCCACGTAGGCGACTCTTCCCACGTAGGAGATCGCACGCTTATTTTTAACGTTTCAAAATGGATATGTGCCGTACACTGTGGCTACAAATAGCTGGAGACTTCTTCTTCAACGAAGAACTCTAAACGACCGGGAATGAAATAACGATAAGCATTCGACGTGCTCGTTTAAGCCAATTACTCGGCGCACGCAAGATGACCCCCGATGCGCTTCTACGCGCCGATTCAAGTTTCTTTGATATCAAACTATTTCAGTATCACACACGGTATAATTACACTTGCTCTTATTATATTCTTTAATCCTCTACAGTCCAATTTTTTCGTATTTAATAGAAGATTATCTAACGGTGAAACAACCTAAATGCTAACCCAACGAAGCTACATTTTGAATATTTTCGTAATTTGGTTTCTGAAGAGTTCGTTTAAAATTTCAAACTTACGTGACACGAAACGTTATATGTTATGAATTTGTCTGGCCTGTGTTATGAAACAGTACTCATGTTTCTTCCACGCTAATTGTTCGTCGAGTTGATAATGAAATGACCGTGTTAAAAAGCACGTTTAAGTTATCCGGTGTTTATTGATGTTCCTGTCATAGATCAGAAAGAAAAGTTCGGGAAGAAGTTTCAAATTATTACGGTTTGAAACAAACCGTAATGATTTGCTGGTCTTTACACAGAACATCGTTTCGATTATATCTTATATTTAAAGCATTAAAAACGTCAGACTTATAAGACGATACGGTTGGTTCTGCAATCGATTTAATGAAACCAAAGCCATTGACCAATGCCACCCACGTTAATCGATATTCTTTCCTCTACTGAAATTATTTTTAAATCACACATTAATCACATATCTATTGAATTGACAATATAAGTGAAATATAATTTGATAACATACCGAAATAGTTAACGTAATTATATAAATTAAATTACAAAACGGATAATAAAACAGCTTAAATATTTCAAATAGATTTAAGCGCTTTTCAAGTGGTATCGCCACGTTGATTTCATTCAATCGTTTCCCATTTTGTTCTTGACCCGCGAATCGCAACTGGAGATCACAATCGAAATGGGATTCTCCTCGTGTCGAACGAATCTTCGCAAAGTTAACTGTATTCAGTAGCTTAGGAACGAGGCTTAATGTCCTTTTTACGATCACCCCGACCTTGACTTCGATGGAGAGTTTTCTTTGAATCGACACCTCAGGACGAGCGAGATCGACTTGTTCCGCACGAGCCTCGAATTAACCGCAATTGGATCATTACGACACTTTATAGCAATAGCCACTAAATCGCATTTAGCGGCATGTCCATATTATTCCCATGCGCTAATAGCGACAATTGCTCGCTTCATTGTTCTTTTCTCAGCCTATTCGTTCGACTATCATCCAGCTAATCCGAGGCACGTGGAAATGGTAAAAAAACTTTGCGAAGATAAACGCACCGATCGTCAACAAACAAACATACTAAGACTCTGATTATATCTTCGAAAACCACTGAAAACTTCGTAAATTAAATTTGTCTGTTAATAAATGATACGAAATAATTATTACTTTTCTTGATAAAATTAATTTCGCTCACGTAAAGGGATAAATAATTAAATGATGATAAATCAATATAATCAATAATAATGAAATAATAATAAATATATGGCGACAAGCATTATGTGCGATGCAGTCTAAGTGGAACGATGAAAGGGAGTTGATTAATATAAGTTATTGTAACGCGCGTTACGTCGATAGTTAAGGATATCGCGTTTCTACTTCGCAGAATTTTGTAACCCCGTTCTTGGATGGCAGTGGTGCGTCGAGGACAGTGGCTAACGAGTATCGCCCTATCTTGATTAGTTTGACCATTTAAAACTATTAAAACACACGTTCCCTCATCGACGCGCCAATTACATGGCTGCTGTAAAATATCGACGCTGATTGTTCTCGCAAGAATGCGAGCCTTCGAACTACGTGCCACCTCGCACGCTGTCGAATTTCGCGTAGAAATACTCTTTCAACGAACGTATTGGCACTAATTCAAAATTTCGGTTCATATAATTTGTCCTTCGAAATTATGCCGCACAATTTCTCGATTTCACATTTTTTCGGTCCCTAAGAAAATATAACTTTTACTGAATAATTCCTTCTTCGATGTGCACCGAGCCTGGAATTTGTTATTATTATTAGTAATATCAAGTATTATGTTATACCGAATATAAATCATTTTCATACATCAAATAACTTTGCCAGTGGTGTTCATTTTTTGGAATATGAAGTAGCAGTTTACAATTACACGGGAATTAAATCTCGATTTATGTGTCTTATCGCCCCACGGCGTTTTACTTAATTCTCAACCACCACGTTTTTAATCTTCATAATTAAACATTATGCGTTTACACCGCTAACTGCAAACATCGAAGATTAATATTTCTGGACGGTTCGCGGTACTCGAGACGGATATGAAATGGTAAATTATTTTCGGGGACCGTTTTAAGCGACAAACAATGAATGCTTCCAAGGTGCCCTCGGCGTCTTAAAACTCGCAACATTAATTGCGCGTAAATCACTTTACAACTCCTATTCGAATGAGCACTAAACTTAGAATTTATTGTTATTACGAGTCAAATAACTTCGCAAAATGTCTTGGTATTATTGTACAATTTGTATCGGATGCTGCGGATGTTGCACAAAGGAATTGCAAAATTGTAACGAGTCTAAGAACAATATTATAATAAACTTCTCGAGCTGCTTAACTTCATAAAATGTTAAGATTATATATTTGTTCCATTTGAATTTACGTAGAACGCCTTGACTTCGATTATCTTGCAACAGACCTACTATTTGCATCTATTGTTTATCACAATTCTGACCTTGTTGTGCCGAATAGGAATGCAATTACGTGCAAACTCATTTAGGAGCAAGGATAAAAAACTCGTCCATTTTAACCTTTCCTTTATCAACACCCACAGCCTTCTAGTTATATCAGACTTCGATTAATTTTCACGGAAATTTTGGTAAAATTAATTCTTACGGCTTTCTCTAAATTGGGTTGTCTGAAAATTGAGAGAATATTACAACCATGAGTGACGTAATAATCTCGAAACAAACAGAACGGCGAGACAAGATTTTTCTTTTAAATTGGTGTGTTAGCTTCACCACGGTCATTTTTTCAATTCATCATCCAAGCAGTCAAAAAGGATACCTCGACGGTAAATGTGTGTCAGATTTTTCGTTCCTGACGATTCTCACAACTTATTTTTGATTTATATTTAATAAAATGTCGCCCTTTACTTTATGTCTTCTTCAGACTTATTTACGTTTACCAAACACAAACTGATTTATCCTGAAGACTGAACATTAGCTAAATAATAAGTCTATGATTCAAACATCGTTTTATAAAAATATATATATTTACAGTTTAAATATTGAATATTGTCCAAATTTAAATACTCTATTAAACTTGTATTATTTTGATCATATTATTACAGAAGCAATGAAATAACTTAATCATCGATACAAATTATGTTCATATATTTTACCCAAGACTGGCACCGATAAATATCAATTATCATTACAATAAATTATCCTATTTAGTTGATAGCCCCGATAATGTACTCCTAAGACTTTTCACGTTTCCCCTTTCTTTTTTCTGTGCCGGCCACCCTTGTATTGTGTGAGTTATTGAAATCGTTCCCCGAGGGTTCGAACATTCATCTTGTTTTATCCTCTTACGTAAACAAACGCTTCTTATTATTCAGTTTGGATTTTCTTTGATATCATTTACATATATTTATTTTGGTTTCGGGCGTAACTCTGTCGAATTAAATGAGACCACCCACGATTTCTGGCGGCTAGGAATTCAATGTGGAAACTAGTCGAAGTTAGAAAAGGACATGGCGTCCATGCTGAATGGGGATGCTTCACGAATCGATTCGAATGCTGGCTGTTCGTTCAGATTAAATAGATTAAACACTGTGACATATTAGTATTTAGTTAACTCTCAAAAATTGTACTCGAAAAAGTTGAGATTTCTTATCATGTAGTAAAGTAAAAATGTCTCTTACGAAAGGGTGCGATTCAGAAAAAAAGACGTAGACGAAACGAGGAAGTCGATAAGCCTGGATCGCAAAGTCACCTTGGGGAGGACGCGTTATCCCAATCCGGTTTATGCGTTGACGAAATACGATCGGGGTACAGGCCACCACGTAATTTATATCAAAAGGAATGACCAACTGGTACGACATTGATCTAGGAAACCAATTTCAAAATATTACTTCTCTATTCCAAGAAAAATATTGCAATCCCTTTGCAAAGCTTTAAGTGCTTTCTGGGAATTCCGGTTAACATTCCCAAGAATCTGGAATATTCATGATATCGTTTCAATAGAAAACCGGGAATGTTTATAATATTATTAATTCTCAGTAATCCAATTTTTATCGTGTCGAAAAGAAAATTGTATTATGCGAATTTAATTACACATTCTTGATACGTTTCATGAACCAAATATGGATCCAAGACTACATTAATGACCGAGTATATTAATCCATATTCCTGTCTCGTGAGTTGCTCAGAACAAGCCGGAAGTCCGTGCCTATTATCTCGAATTATTTATTAAGCTTTCGTTCGAAATCAGGAATTTCTACGAATTCCTTTTACGTAATCCTGGGGCTAAATTTCGGGAATCGACCAGTGTTCCGTGTTGTTCCCACCCATCTCTTTCATTCCTACCGACATCGCGATCTCTTTCATTTTCAGGCTCCCCAATCCTCCTATTGGACCACGATTATTCAGAAACCCTTTTATTGACATTTATGTATATCAGAATTCTCACTGCATTCAAGTATTATTTCGATATTTTATATCTCCATTTAACAACTGGAGATTTATATAATATTTTCCGGTATCACTAGTTTTTAATGTCCCGAAAAAATTTGACGGTGATATTAATTTCCAAGATATTTTTCGGCCTGTATATTTTTACCCTCTTTCCTTAACCCACTAACCCACATAATACTAATTTATGTTAATAACTTCTTTATGTCTCACGATTCGAAATTCCGCTATTTATATATACTCCGATACCGCGAGTCAATATGAGCCTAATTCAACCTAATCTAATCAATCAGTGTCCACTGTGCATACAACCCTTTCGCGCCAAATTAAGGTCATTTTTATTCCGCGTAACAAACGGAGGAGGCGATTCTAAGAGGTCGTCGCACCAAATACAAACAAGTTACAGTCATTTAACATTAAATAATAAAAAAAAATTAAAAACATAACATTAAATTTGTATCCCGACTTTAAACTATTTGCTGACAAGGAACCCTCGAGGAGACGTTCATCAGAGGAATTCTTTTTTCGCGTAAACACGAACGTCTGTTTTAGGAAGATATTACTAGACATTATCAGATGAAATTCATTAGGTCATCGTCATAAATCTGAAAATACACGGGGAAAGAAGCTTCCCGCGCAAATTCGGCGTTATTTCTACTTCGCAGCCTATTGTCCGCGGAAACCACGAGGGAAACATAACTGTCGCAGTCACGAGACTCAAGACCACGAGTCTTTTGGCACATGGCCACGCGAACTATTACGGTCGCAGCTTCGTCTCTCCGCGATAATAATATAATAATCTATAGCATCGAGTGGCTGCATTAGCACAAATACTCCTCGATGATTTGCCGGTCTTTTCGTCGGACTATTCACATCTCTCACTCTCTGTTCTTCGTCTGGTGCCGTTTCGTATCGTTTCGTCTCATCTCGTCTTGTCAGTCATCCGAGATATGCCGGACAAACCGGACACTCTTTTTCACGCGCATTTATCGAAGTAGATCATCCCAGATCATCGAGTAGATCCCAGTAGATCCTATTAGATTATCGATTAACGATTATTCGAATAGATCCAAATAGAGTAAGATCCCCATTTGAACAGGGTAAAAACCATATTACGTTCAAAGATAAGCTGATTAGATGATTTCGCGGCGGTAGAATTACCTTCGAGCCAACCGGTAATATTCGGTTCGATTACGAATTCGATACTTCTTTATTTTATTTATATTTTTTCCGTAGGTGTTTTAACCGTTCGAGTGCTGGGGAGACCGAATACGATTGTTTATTATCTTGTTATATATTTACTTCTCCTCAGCACGCAAGCTGTTAAATACTTTTAATTATTGTTTATCTACGAAATGATAAATTGCTGTTTGCAGTGTAATTTGTCACCGTACGGAAATTATCCTTGGACGTAATGATTCTGAGTACGATAATGCTAATGGAATGATCCCTGAAAAATTAAAATATTCCTGGAAACGTCGCGTTGTTCTTTTGCATTAAATACTGCGTAATTGTATTGCATTGTATTACAAGAGCCGTATTTACTAAAGGCTGCAACGATTAATCAATATATAATTATTAATCAAAATAAACGGTCGAAAATATGAATCGCAATGGGTCCCCGTGTTAATTAGAAACTAGTTTGTTACGACACAAAAAGATTCAAGCAAGTGGGAAGGTTGAACCAGGGAATCTAATAATGCATAAAAATCGAGGCTCGTTGGTGAAGTTTGTACTTTCCTGTAAGTAGTAAAGGCTACTTAAGATCCTTCGAGTTATACATCGAATTTTTGATTGCCCTATATTTTCAACTATATTCGCGACTCTCAGAAACGTATTCCCGTTATCTCGAACACGTAATTCCTTCCTCGGAATTCCCCGATTCGTGCTAATTCAAGAAATTCATTATCGGACATACTCTACAATCACCACCCACGCTTCCGTCATACGAGCCCGATCGGCGGCGTATTAT
The DNA here is from genome assembly GCA_910591585.2 of Nysson spinosus. Classification (NCBI taxonomy): domain Eukaryota; kingdom Metazoa; phylum Arthropoda; class Insecta; order Hymenoptera; family Crabronidae; genus Nysson; species Nysson spinosus. Next base: position 1,959,869 of record OU342843.1, on the reverse strand, counting down.
ATCCATTAATCGCATGACTCCACATGCCTCGCACCTACGGAACAATAGGAGATATATCACGATATCCCTTCGTTCTCCTTTCTTCCACCAATCAAGCGATCCTAACGATAAATCCTTGCGATTTAACAGATTCCAATATTCCGAAGATTGATCAATAATTAAGGGCGATACTAGGAATTATCTTAAAGTGAATGACGCGCGATATACGATAAGCTCTATTGTCTCTAATCACGCGTTAGTACTTGAATCGGAGAGGAATTATTTAATTTTGAGCTTAAATTTCTGGAATATTACCACAACCATGTAAAGTGCAATACGATATCTATGACGGGGGTGGTATTCTTCCTAGCATTTCGCTATTATCGTAAAACTTAAGGAGAGCTTTTACGAGCGATATTAAAGAAGGCAATTGATGGTTTCAGCTACCGTGGGACATGATCCGCAGACGAGTAACGGGAATCAACCGCAGGCACAACAGCAACAACAAGTACTACACGGTGGTGGATGGCTCGGCGGAACACCCGAGGCAACTTTGGTCCCACGATCCATCAGAAGTAATGGAAGCAGCAACAGCAATGGCTGGGACGCCGGTAAATCACCATTACGGCTTCAACAACAGCAACAGCAACTACATCAACGCCACCAAAAAGAAGAAACTCAATCTGGAGGTGTGGGGGATGACGAAGACGGGGGTGGAGGGGGCGGAGGGCTGGAGGGGACGGACCCAGAGGAGAACAACGCTGTTCACCTCAAGAGACGGGTGCGTCGATGTTGCATACGATGAAGTATTAGATATACTCGAGTAATACCGGGTGTTGAGACTTAACTTTAGATAAATTTTCTTGCAGGTGGGACTCGTCAGTGGGGTGGCTCTAATCGTCGGCACCATGATAGGTTCCGGAATCTTCGTCTCGCCGTCAGGCCTTCTGGTTCGTACCGGTAGTATCGGGATTAGTTTCCTGGTATGGACAGCCTGCGGCTTATTAAGCTTGTGCGGTGCATTGGCGTACGCCGAGTTAGGCACGATGAACACGAGCAGCGGTGCCGAGTACGCCTACTTTATGGATGCTTTCGGTGCACCACCAGCCTTCCTCTTCTCGTGGGTCTCCACGTTGGTGTTGAAACCCTCGCAAATGGCGATAATATGTCTTTCGTTCGCCCAGTACGCGGTCGAGGCATTCGCGGCCGATTGCGACCCACCCGAGGAAGTAGTAAAAATTGTCGCCCTTTTAGCAATCGTGCTTATTCTTTTGGTTAACTGCTACAGCGTTAATCTGGCGACGGGAGTACAGAACGCATTTACCGCGGGCAAACTGATCGCGATCCTAGTCGTGATTATCGGTGGATCGTATAAGTTGATGCAGGGTAATACACAGCACCTGAAGGGAGCTTTCGATACCATGGACGGTAGTACAATTAATATCGGCAGACTCGCCACTGCCTTTTACACAGGCCTCTGGGCCTACGATGGTTGGAACAATCTCAATTACGTCACGGAGGAGATTAAGGATCCCTCGAAGAATTTGCCTCGTTCAATCATGATCGGCATTCCTCTCGTCACGTTATGCTACGCGTTGATAAACGTCTCTTATTTGGCGGTGATGTCACCTTCCGAGATGATCGAGAGCGAGGCGGTCGCAGTAGTAAGTCGAGTGAATTTATTTTTTGTTGAATTCTAATCAGTTAAGACATATCGCTTAGAAACTTTTATACTTTCTATGTTTCAGACTTTCGGAAATCGCATTTTAGGTGTGATGGCATGGTTGATGCCACTCTCCGTAGCGATCAGCACCTTTGGTTCCGCAAATGGTACCCTATTCGCAGCAGGGAGACTCTGTTACGCTGCATCCAGAGAGGGTCACTTGCTAGACTGCCTAAGTTATGTACACGTACGACGTTTTACACCCGCTCCGGGGCTCATTTTTCATTCCCTCGTAGCAGGTACACCTATCCGAAAAATGAATGAAGTGGTTGACATCTTCATATTCTTAACACCTTCTTTTATCATATAATTTGCGTGTCCTAGGTGCGATGGTGCTCTCAGGGAGCATAGATTCCCTGATCGACTTTTTTTCGTTTACCGCGTGGATTTTTTACGGTGGTGCGATGCTCGCGTTGTTGGTAATGCGAAGGACCAGACCCAATCACCCCCGACCCTACAAATGCCCGCTGATTATACCCGTGCTCGTACTCGCGATTTCTGCGTACCTGATAGTAGCGCCAATCATTGATAAGCCCCAAATCGAATACCTCTACGCTGCCGGGTTCATATCGACGGGTATGCTTGTCTACCTCCCATTTGTTAAGTACGGATATGTGCCCAAGTTTATGGGTAAGCATTTACGCAAAGTTTCCTAACAGCCCGATGCCGCTGGTTAAATTTAGTTTATTCAAATTTTTGCATGAGACTGACTGTTCTGGTAATGATATAAACTAATACTTTGTTTTTATTTGCAGAAGGTATAAACGCCTTCCTACAGATGTTACTGGAGGTAGCCCCAACGGCGGCTGCCTTTGACTGACCGGGATCGGATATCGACAGTGGTTCTCAAAACGCCGAATCATTCCATTGTGGCGTCGAGAACTACATATGAATATACACTTATTTTAAATATGCGCAGATTAAATCCCAGTCTATCCTATTAAAAGAAGCTCAAGGCTGGCCCAAACAAATCCATAAATACGTTATTAAAAATATATATTATAAAAATATTATTTTATTACTCGTTATTCTTCATACATAAAAAATATGATGTATATGTATATATACATACATATAGTGAGAAACAGAAATGATGTTGCAATTAGGGGCATAGTTAGTTGATGTTGTAACTGTTACAATGAAATGACAAAAGATATTTTAAATGTTTACAGTTACAAAGATCAGCGTTTCTTTTTATTCAGTCCACCCTTCTGAATCTTCCCATAAACTTCTAGTATTCCATCGGCATTCTTTTTATAAGGTTTCTTAGGTTTTTGTCTCTTTATACTTTTACTAAGACCAGACACGTGTTCATCTTTCTTCTCCTCTTCCTTTTCTATTTTCCTTTTAGCTTGTAATACCTTGTAGTTAATCCTTCTGTTTTTAGGAGGTTTTGCACCTAGACTTATTGCCAGTGCAACCTTCGCTTCTCTTGCCTTAGTTTTTTCAAAACCTGACATACCAAATTTTATTACCTCATATCTGATCCTTTTCATTTCGCGTTCTTGCTGCTTTTTAGGATCTATATCCCTTTCCGATTTGTTTCTTGTAAAACCATACGAAGCACGTTGAGTTTGAGTGTCTTCCTTAGGGTCCTCATCGTTCTTTTTGACCTTCTTCTTTCGCGCGATATAATTAATAGAAACAAAGTTTTTCTCGGCACCTTTCTTTATTTGCGAGCCACGTGTTGCAATAAAATCCTCCATCGTCAAAAATGAATTAATTATTCTTCAATTTAGCACGATAGTTGTTTGAGGTTAGATTTCAGAATGGTATAACAACGTATTTAAGCCGAACCCATGTTAAGAGGGATGTATCCATCCATGTTACTTTAAAAACTCTTATAATATTCTTTATATTTGTTCTATTTATAGCCTTTTAACACACTCTTGCAAGCAGAACATATTTATATTAATAAACAAGCGCGAGGTTATCTCCGAGCATGTATGATTCACAAAAACTACCACTGTATGAACCTTCATGTATTGCTTCAGTATACAAAGTTTGAGAACCCGAATACTATACGGTGGTCCCTGCAGAATTGGGTAAATCGCATATATATATCATATATATCATGTATTTAAATAGGGAGATCACAACTATCACATATTAATGGTGAAAAATTATGAGAGCAATAATACTATCAGTACGGCACCATAGAGGACAAGATGATAACACTAAATAGAAGATCACTGTAAAAATTGCAACATAAAATGGAATTTAAAGTTATGAAATTATTTGATGATTAGAAATTAAGTTTATTGGGTAATAAGATTAATATTAGAAAGGGAAACAAATTTCGTTCTAAAGCGTCTAAATCAATAGTTGGTGGTGTCTAAACACGATCTAGGACGATTTTGGGTCGAAAGAAGTGGATTAAAAATTTGTTTCCGTCAAAAAATGGGTCGATCCAAAAATTGCAAAAATGTGAAGGGGTATACCTTCAAAAATTCTCAAAAATTGAAAGTCGCCAAAATCAATTCTAAACGACCCAAATCGATGGTGGGTGATGTATAAACATATTCTAGGACGATTTCTGGTCGAAAGAAGCGGTTAAAAAATTTTTATTGGTCAAAAATGGGTCAAACCCAAGTCGAAAAAATGTGAAGGGGTATACCTTCAAAAATTGTCAAAAATTAAAAGTCTCCAAAATCAATTCTAAACGACCCAAATCGATGGTGGGTGATGTATAAACATATTCTAGGACGATTTCTGGTCGAAAGAAGCGGTTAAAAAATTTTTATTAGTCAAAAATGGGTCAAACCCAAGTCGAAAAAATGTGAAGGGGTATACCTTCAAAAATTCTCAAAAATTGAAAGTCGCCAAAATCAATTCTAAACGACCCAAATCGATGGTAAATGATGTATAAACATATTCTAGGACGATTTCTGGTCGAAAGAAGCGGTTAAAAAATTTTTATTAGTTAAAAATGGGTCAAACCCAAGTCGAAAAAATGTGAAGGGGTATACCTTCAAAAATTGTCAAAAATTAAAAGTCTCCAAAATCAATTCTAAACGACCCAAATCGATGGTGGGTGATGTATAAACATATTCTAGGACGATTTCTGGTCGAAAGAAGCGGTTAAAAAATTTTTATTAGTCAAAAATGGGTCAAACCCAAGTCGAAAAAATGTGAAGGGGTATACCTTCAAAAATTCTCAAAAATTGAAAGTCGCCAAAATCAATTCTAAACGACCCAAATCGATGGTAAATGATGTATAAACATATTCTAGGACGATTTCTGGTCGAAAGAAGCGGTTAAAAAATTTTTATTAGTCAAAAATGGGTCAAACCCAAGTCGAAAAAATGTGAAGGGGTATACCTTCAAAAATTGTCAAAAATTAAAAGTCTCCAAAATCAATTCTAAACGACCCAAATCGATGGTGGGTGATGTATAAACATATTCTAGGACGATTTCTGGTCGAAAGAAGCGGTTAAAAAATTTTTATTGGTCAAAAATGGGTCAAACCCAAGTCGAAAAAATGTGAAGGGGTATACCTTCAAAAATTCTCAAAAATTGAAAGTCGCCAAAATCAATTCTAAACGACCCAAATCGATGGTAAATGATGTATAAACATATTCTAGGATGATTTCTGGTCGAAAGAAGCGGTTAAAAAATTTTTATTAGTCAAAAATGGGTCAAACCCAAGTCGAAAAAATGTGAAGGGGTATACCTTCAAAAATTCTAAAAAATTGAAAGTCGCCAAAATCAATTCTAAACGACCCAAATCGATGGTAAATGATGTATAAACATATTCTAGGATGATTTCTGGTCGAAAGAAGCGGTTAAAAAATTTTTATTAGTCAAAAATGGGTCGAAACCAAGTGGAAAAAATGTGAAGGGTATACCTTCAAAAATTGTCAAAAATTAAAAGTCTCCAAAATCAATTCTAAACGACCCAAATCGATGGTGGGTGATGTATAAACATATTCTAGGACGATTTCTGGTCGAAAGAAGCGGTTAAAAAATTAAAAGTCGCCAAAATCAATTCTAAATGTCCAAATCGATGGTAGGTGGTGAATTAATATTAAATTAATTCGTTCACAATAACGAATCCACAATCTACCAATGTTATGGATTGGTTATTTTACATTTACAAGTAAAATGTTGATTCGCCTTATAAATGTAAAATAACCAGCAGCCGATTAGCTCGAAATTATTTATGGTGTAATAAGAACGACAACTAAATTATAACGCTGGTGCTCCTTCCGTGACGGAATACAATTATAATTCTACATAAATTTGTTACTATATAACAATATCTTAAAATAATTTTCTTGCCATTCTTACACGACAAATAATTCCGATTGCCCAGGTCTCACCACGTGGAGGTTGCTGCTTTGAGACCCGCCCTATGCGTAGGGCGGGAGGTAAAAACTTACCTCCCAATCATTTCAACAAAATTTGAATTCTAATTTATATTCAGCATAAAAAGGTATATGCTGAACTGAACAAAATTCCCTTTTTACACCATGCAAAACGCCTAACAGAACGCTTTGCACGTATTATAAAAAGGTACTTGATTCGACCTACCCGAGGATAAGCTATTGCACTTCATTTCACCAGAATGCAATGGTGAAACAATATGAAAATTGTTTCGTCGGTCGTTCCTAACACTACAGTCGTCATCCCGGACAATTGCAAAACGGAATTTAAAACGAAATGCGACGAACTTAGAAATAAATTAATACATTAGCATATCGGCCGTGATATACTAAGGTATCAACAGTTCCCAGGTGAGGGATATCACCTTTTACGAAAACAACTCGGAGTGCTGACCGAAGGTGAATCCTCTGCCCTGGCCCTACCTACTTAAAATTCGATGTTCACCATGCACACAAAGCTAGAGAAGGTATGCTACATGCCTACAACGCGATATTTAGAAATGACAAAAAAGCAAATCAATCACACCAACACACATTACTCCGCGGTTCTCACTCACGAGCCGTGGGTGAGAAGGTCCCGGGACCCCTCCGACAACCGAACTCGATACAAAACACATACAACGGAAAACCACGATACCAATTATCCTGAAATCGACTGGCAAAAGGCTACGATCCATTGCGGATATGCTTTAGCATATGAAAGAATTCAAAGAATACTACAGGTACCTTTTTGCGGTACATTCCACGATCGCGATTCCATGTACTTAATACAGGAGCTCTCTGTACGAAGTAACTGGAAGAAAATCGACTCTACATCAAGCTGACATAACTTGATTAAAAGGAAGCTACTTGAGATCGAAGACTACGTATATTCATAGTCGAAAATATACACATAGTCAAAAGTGGACTATGGTTTAGTAAACTAAATCGGCCGGCTAAAGTAAAGAGATTCACTTTCAAGCGGGGTAGACAAAGCCCTCGGGCCGTCAACCTCGCAAGAAAATTAATCGCTTTACCAAAACTCAAAACACCGACGTAATTCCACAGAAATTACCGCACACGCACACATGTGGAAATACGTCGTGCACGGACCCCAAAATCCCCTGCCAGTCGCAGATTGTGATTAGTTGAAATACCAAAACTAAACCATGCCCATTGTCCGCATCCATCCGATTCACATCTGAGATCCACGGCTGACTGCGGACCAGGCAAAATGGGCATGTAATAAACTACGATTTTTATCCCGGACCGATTTCAAAATGGAAGTTTAAATAAAAAAAATGGAATTCTCGAAAATGTAATCGATCTAAACTCTCGATATAAACTAATCAAAAGCACAGTTCAGAGTCAACGAGACGGTGTGGAATCGAAGCAGAGAAACAAAACAATGTGCAGAAATGCGAGAAAATGAAACTCACTGAGAGTTGAAATTATTGAATCATGAAAGAATGAACCCAATTACGGTTGAAGAAAAAAATCAAACCCGATTAGGGTATAACGCGATCGAAAACTGGCCCGGAAAAATCAGGCATTTTTTCCGAAAAGAAACTATTAAAATTAATCTAATTAACAGGGAGTTATTCGTCTTCCTTGAAATACATCGCCGACAACTCTAAACATCCTACTTAAGGATGAAAATCAAATGAATCTATTCGTGATGCGACTGTCCAATTCTGGCGTTCGAACAGGAAAAGCGGGATTTTTAGTGGATTTTAGAAAATCCATTTCGCCGAAAAGTGAAAAAATGCATTCAGCATTGCGATGACCGCGTCGATGAGTCATCAAGGAACTTTCAGTCCGTTGAGTCTTTCGAGCTATGCCAAACTTTACTCGCAACTGTGTTTCCTCGATATTTCACAGACTTCAGGTATTCCAAATTAACTTTGCGAATTTAAATACCAATATTGTCACGATATTGTCACGATATTGTGACATAAGGAAATAAAAGGGCTAACAAATTTCATCCTCCTGCATGGCTTTTATATGCAACTGTAAATTAGCATCATGTTTGAGTTTACGTGAAAACATTTCCGTATACCTCTCAAGAAACGGATATAAAGCAAAGCAAAAATTGAAAGCACGTGATTTTCGGACACGTGCGACTGAATATTATATATCATGTATCAACATGCCGTGATATAATAATATATTTATTGAAAGCTACTAAAAGTGAAATTTTATTGAACATAAAAATGCTTTCTTTACCCGATTTTAACCGTGACGATAATATCCACCAGGACAAAAGTTTTAATAATATCTAAATCATTTGATATCGTTTAATATTTTTAATCAGAAAATAGCACATTTTAGTATAAGAAATAATTGATTCATAGAAAATATAGATATAAAATATCGATACTTGGAAAAATGAAAATGTTTAAATATTTCATTAAAGCACGGAAGGTGCAAAGAATAGACAACTTCATTATAAATCATCAATAATAAGATGTTCCAACAGTGTTGTGTAATGAAAATTAACCTTTCACAAACGCTTGGCTTTTTGCAATATCAAATTTGGCCTTCTTTCATTGAACTACCTTAACTCTCCAGAACCCTCTTTCACATTACTCTATATTTCATTTGATTTGATTTCCATTGAAATCATCAATTTTATCATTATTATCGTATATAAGTAAATATGCATATAATTAATTACACTTTCTCACAAGAAAACAATAAATATGATCATGGCTCAAATCCATGAGATCTCGAGGTGTTATTTGCATAAACATTACCAAAAATGGTGTTAAAATATGGTACATTTTACAGGTAGAAATTCTCTCTCCTTTGTATTTCCATAAAAATGAGGGTTCTGAACAGCCGAACTGGTTCGAGTGACTCGTCAGTTAGCTTTTACAATCGCTACAACCCCTTCGGCACCTCGAACTGTTTCGATCAAACAAATCATCGAGAATTTTCGCAATGACGGTCCGAACTCTATCCGGATAGAGTTGCCACAGTGGACTCCGTACAACCCTCTCAATTGTTTAAATCGATCCAGTTCAAGACCTTGGAAATCTACGACAAACCGCCCTCGGAGTTTATACTCGTGCAATGAACCAGTTCTCCTACGTCCCCCCAAAGAATTTTGTGCAAACAAGGCTCAACTCTCCGGAGAGTTCAAAATTCTTATGGGGGTCCCTTCCTTCTCGTGCCTCTTTTTGGGCATTGAACTCCTTCAAGACGGATACTTTGCCAAGTGCATATTAGATTGGGCAAAATATATATTGTGATACAATTCTTCATTTATATATATTTGCAAGAAATATTACATTTAATAATAAACTGATCATATCCAAGTCCCACCTCTGATCCAATTTGCTGGATAACAATTTTTAATCGCGCAAGAATTCCAACATCTCATCCTCCATACTTTTCAGCATAAATTTCAACTATATATTTCTATTTCTGTATACATAGTTGCAATTTACGTTAAAGAGCTGGCAGAGAAATATTGTCTTCCTCCTTGAGATCTTAAAAATTGCAATATCCAGACGATATGTGCCAGAAATGATATTTGATTATGCTCCATATATACAGGGAACGTGAAATCTATTATTTTGCATTTAATGCTTGATTTAAGTAATGTTATTAATCGTTATAATAATGAGTCTTGAAGGAGTTCGTATTATTATATTCTCGAATAGGCCTTTCTATGATGAATTGGTTGGAACTCTCATTCAACCAATTTTAGGCCTTATTGTCATATTCCAAATATGACCATTCCAGATATACTGAAAGCCGTAATGTCAGCTTTCGTGTGTGAACCCTGGGGACGCGGGGCAACGGAGTTCGAACACTACTAATTCAATAAAAATTACTCATAATATACTTCTTCGAAAAAGATTTTAAATCATAGAATCTATTAATATAAAAATTGACTCGATTTCAATAATATTTATGTTACCTAGAAATATAAAAACTGACCCGATTCTAATAATATTTATGTAATCTAGAAATATAAAAATTCACCCGGTTTTAATAATATTTATGGTGTTCCAATAATTACTTCGTATAGGCTATTTTTTAGGAATAGGTATTTTCGGAGGGGTTACCACATAAGAGACGACTTATGCCGAAAGACAGCGCCCCGTGGTAATGCTGTGTAGAGAGGGATACTATACGAAGCAACTGGAAGATAATTGACTCTATCTCAACTTATTTATAATAAAAGTTTGCTGAAAAAAGTAAAAACTTTGTAGGGATATGAAACTATTATTGGAATAAATATAACTTTAATCAAATTTCTTAAAGATTCGCGACGCGGATGTTTGCGTCCCAGGTTCACAAGGGGGTATGGGGGTAGGGTGGTCAGAATAAAATATAATTAGCGAGCATAGCGACTTAATAGCATAAGAATGACGATCCATCCGAAGATGAATCGTCATTAAATAGGTCTTCGCCACTTGGGCTCTTCGCACTTGGCTCTTCATCCCGCGTTGCGTGAAAAGTATTTGCTCGGACATTCCCTTTTCGTACAAAGAACTGGTGGTTCCACAGAAACGACGAGTGTTCCGGTGCAATAAACCAGCTCATAAACTACATTTACTACATTTATATAACTTGAATTATTCTTGAATATCCGCGAACATTCATCCGTCGAATACCCTTTAACATTCAAAGATTGAACGTTCTCCGGAATATCCTGCGGTGACACATTCTCGAGTACCCACGAATAGAATATTTTCGGTGCCATTCTCCGAAAAATACTTGAATTTAATTCAATTTAAAAGGATAATATTGAGATTGACTTTACTTCGACAGAAATTAGATATGAAGTTAGATATATAATAAAAAGTTTACTGGTATCCTAGCACAGAGCACGCCCAGCCATCTCATATTAACGAAATGGATGCTCGTACCTGTACACATTTAATCGAATGCCCAAGCAGAATACAATCCACGTGCTGAAAGAACAACCTTACTAGTCCGTGATTTAAGGACTCAGCGAATTCAGAAACCGGTGTTTAAGAACCACTGCAGCCTGTTAAACTACGTGCGTTCTAGGATTAATACTTATGAATACATTAACACTTTAGCATATCGGTGATGATATACTAATTTATTAACAGTTCCCAGGTGAGGGATCACACCTTTACAAAACAACGCCTATTGCTAACCGAAGGTGAGTCCTCAGCCCTGGCCCTACCTACTTAAAATTAACTCATAATCAAGCACACAAAGTTAGAGAAGATATGCTACCTGCCTCCCTCAAGCTATATTTAAAATGGCAAAAAGCAAATCAGGCACACCAACACAATCAGCATCAACCCACTCCACGGTTCTCATTCATGAGCCCTGGGTGCAAAGCCTACACTAGAGAGAAGGTCCCGGGACCCCTCCGACACCCAAACTCAATACCAAACTCATACCACGCAAATGTACGTACCCTTTTTCCTGAAATCGACTGACAGAGGCTGCGTCCATTGCGAATTTTTATGCTTTGAGCATATATGCAAATATAAACTCGCGTTCCAAGAATTACTTCGTATAGGCTATTTTTTAGGAATAGGTATTTTTGGAGGGGTCACCACATAAGAGACGACTTATGCCGAAAGACGGCGCCCCGTGGTAATGCTGTGTCGAGAGGGATACTATACGAAGTAACTGGAAGATAGTTGACTCTATCTCAAGTTAATTTAACTTGAATAAAAGGAAGCTACTCGCGTCTAAAGACTATGAATATTCATAGGCGTCAAAGTATAAAATATAAAATATAGCAGATGACTATATTTTAAAATCTATTACGACATTATGGATAGCAAAAGTAAAGAGATTCACGTCCAAGTGAGGTAGACGGACCCCTGGGGGCTCGCCAACCTCGCAAGGAAGTTCATGGCTTTACTTAAAAGTTAAAAACCGACGCAATCCCACGAAAACAACCGATCATACACACGTGTGGAAATGCGTCGTGCACGGACAGCGAAATCCTCCGCCAGCCGCCACACATGATTAGGAAATATTAAAATTAACCCATGCCCACCGCCCACATTCATCCGTATCACATCTAAGATCCACGGATAATTGCGAGCTAAATAAAATGGGCATGCCTTAAGACTAAATAAATGAACACAGTACACAGGAGCTTGAGGTTTGCTGAAAATCCTGACTAAATAATCCACTTAACAGAGTGGAAGAATAAGTATCTGAGCGGACTAAATTGACTTTACTTTAAATCATTTGCATAAAGGGAGGGCTGAAGAATTGATTTATACGAGGGTAGGGAAGGATGTATTCTTTATTTCAGTGACGCGTGTCAAAGGGGTATCACAATATTTCATTTAATATTCAGAAAAATTCAAATTCAACTAATATATATATGAAAGTACGTACTGAAAAGTACATACGGAAATTGAAATCTCTAATTGTAAGTAACCTCGGGCGACCCCTTCATCGAAGACATTACATTCGTCGTTCGACTCCGGAATCTACCCGTCGCGAATTGCCTTCTTGCTCATATCAACAAATCATTTTTTGCGTCAAGCGTACGAACGAAAATCGGACGAAGCGAAATGCACATTAATGAATACATATTCATGTATAATCAAATTAATAAGGACTAATATATGATATCAAATCGGATGCATGATCCAATTTTAATCGAAAAAAGTGAAATAAAGTCGCAATTAATTCATGCGACTCGCGATTCGCGATTCCACGGTACGAGACTCTACAATCGGCGGAAATAATCCGCGCATGCATATTATAATTGAAACCGCGAAGCTACAAACAAGACAAGAAGGCCTACCTCAGCTAATAAATATAAAACATTCAATGTTGATGCTACCCACGAGCAGATTCCACAAGTAGAATCTGCTCGCGGTCGCTATGCTCGCAAATATTTAGAAAGAATTATAACCGGCACCCCATACCGATTCGGATCAATCGTCCTACGGCATAGGATACCGGGGGGGCAAGACTCTAAATTTAAAACTTTGAAAATTGAAAATCGGGTCAGAGGGTATAAAAAATATTGAAACCATTGTGACTCACTCGGGGATGTCTTGAAACTGCCTGTAGTAGGTTGATGTAGTAGGATGATGTTGAAGATGATGCTGGAGCAGCTGGAACTTACGAGCGTGAATTTAACACTCCCGAAACGGATTTTAGAGTCCATTATGTAACAAGTTTTAAGTCGCGGCCGACTTTATTTTATCCGGCGAAAAAAGATGCACTCCCGATATTTTATCCTGTAACGAGAGAGAAGAAATTCATGATAAGACAATGTTCATAAAAATACCCAATATAATAAAAAATTGAGTTGCAAAATTGAAAAAGAGAAATAAAAATGGATTTTGAAACTTACCGATCCCTTCGCTGCAGCCATGCCCGATGGAGGACCTCTCCGCAGGAATCGCCTTTTGACTCTAATTATCGCGGACGAGCAAATTGTAAAAGATTTTTATAACTCTGAATACTAACATCTAACATCGCGACCGTATACTTATTTCCGGCGAACAACACTGATTCTAATTTCCGCGAATTTCATCTAAGATCGCATTGCACGCGATCACAAAATACGGAACTCAAATAACTGGAACCTGGAACCTACGGACTTGAAGTTAACACTCGCGAAACGAATTTTAGAGTCCATTATTCAGCAAGGTATAAGTCGCGACCGACTCAATTTTCTCCGGCGAAAAAAATACACTCCCTATCTCGCGATATTTTATGCACACACTGATGAATCCTGTAATAAGAGAGAAGAAATCTATCATAAGGCAACGTTCATCAAAATACCCAGTATAATGAAAGACTGAATTTTTCAATATTTTCTTACTGGAAAATTACGATTGAAAAGGAGAAATAAAATGTGGATTTCGAAACTTACCGGTCCCTTCGCTGCAGCCATGCCCGATGGAGATCCTCTCCGCAGGAATCGCCTTTTGATTCTAATTATCGCGGACGAGCAAATTGCAAACATTTTTATAACTCTAAATACTAATATCGCGACCGAACTCTCATTTCCGGCGAACAACACTGACTCTAATTTCCGCCAACTTTTTTTCGGAAGCAAGTGACTCTAAGATCGCATTGCGCGCGATCGAAAAATTGCTGGAAAGAAGAAGTATTAAACACAAGAAATATTCAAGCCAAGCGTTTGTTCGGTTTGATGAATGTCAATCAAAATTGAAATCTCTAATAAACGTTGAAAATATAATATTACAATATTAAATATATTTGGAATTCATGGTGGATGACTATCGTCGTAGCCAAAATCGAGTAGAATAGCCAAAGTTTTAAATGAGGAAATAAACCGGCTTCCTCGTTTTTCAAGCAACTCTAATTGGCAAGATTCAAGTTTCTTGAGAAGACGTACGGAAGTTCGGTTTATGTGTATGGAAAAATTTAAGTCAAAATTACAATTGCGTATTGTACACACACTTCGAGTGGAATTTTCAGCCCTTTATATGTTCATACAACGAAAAATAGGAGTGAACGAACTCCAAATGAAACACGGTGACACCTGAAGAGAGTGAAATTTCGATGAAACAAAGACGAGCAAAGTCAAGCAATTTCACCCAAAATCAGTTCATGAAACTGGATCTAACGAACATCCAATTCCCGACAACACAAAGAGAAAGCCAAGCAAAGCGGAACACAAACCTCTCATGAAAGCAATTTTTAACAAGAACGACGATTATTTCAGAGACGAATATTCAAGTACTAGTGCACTGCTAGTATACAGAAGTAAGAATTATTCAAATTAATTATCAGAAATAAGAATGATATTAATCACGGATCGAAGTTAGAAACAGAAAGGAGATTGAAAACTTTTAACATGGAACATCGCGTAACAAAGTTTAGGTAGCGTAACTGCGCCGCGTCAAGATTTGACTTTGAAAGGTCGCGAAGCAATACAAACCAAACCGTCTCGTTGAACTACGTACTTGGCTGCCTATCCTCTTCCACACGAAAATTTGGAAGTTAATTTCGCAAAATCTACAACAATCGGATTCTAATTGATATTAAAACGACGAAAATACTTGAAAATGCGAAATGAAAGATCCCGGACCACGAGGCTTGCAAAGTACGTCGCGAAGAAAGTGACGCCACGCAAATAACTCGAAAATTTACTAATTAATTATCAAAAAAACTATAAACCCGAGCCGAGGACACTTCGTGGCACTTGCGGAAACACGTTTCGAAACGAAAAAGTAAAAATTTTGAGAAATAAAAACCGAAAAATCGGAGCACACTGACAACACGTCCGCACTACTCGAGGAACGACCGGCGAGAGAGTTTACCGCACCCCGCGCCTAAGATCCACGCATGCTCGGGAGTGGGGAGCCGGCGTACCGAGCACAGCGACGCTACTAACACTACTTAAGCCCCTCGTACGTGTGAGCTTTCTTACGTACTCACACATATAACGCCATACAGAATGACGTCATACATGTGAATATTTCTTAAATAATTAATTTTAACAAGTTATTAAGAAGTTATACGTAGCTCATTAATGAATATGCCTTACATTCTATCCCTCTTCGTTGCAATTATTGCGTATAAACTTAGAACAAGCATGTTCAAAGCCAAAATTGTTCATATAACCAACTGAGAATGTTAATTAACATTTTAAGTACTTAAATTTGTATAAATTTTGTGAATTTATACGCAATCTTGCAGTCTGATTCTAGATTACTTATCACGTATTCGAAAGAAATCGTTTAATGATGCTCAAATTAGGAATAAACAATAGAATATATCGCGATCTCACAATCTCCGACAAAAAATGCTACGATTTCTTTGAAATATCATGAGATTTAAATGGAAACGAGTCATTAAATAAATTAATGGCATTTAGAGTCATTTATAACGTCATTCAATGTGTTATTTGAGGTATTAAAAATCTAGAATTATGAATATTCGTAAACGCATTCACATCGTTTACGTTATTAAATTATTCTCCCACTTGTTAATAAGTGTATATTAAAATCTTTAAAAGCAATGAGATAATTGGAAATCATAGCGTCTGAAAATCGGAAAATGTAGGATATTTTAAAAAGATTTTAGAGACTAGGCGTATATTTTGCGTCCTTCCAGAATAGTGTTGATAAGAAACGTTATACACTACATTAAACATTCTAAGAAGTACACCAATTCCAAAAAGTCACAGTTTTTATGCGACGTACCTTAAGCGTGTTGTTATGCTCGGTTTGTTGAGATAAAGGATCATTGGTTTGGAAGTATCACTGACGTACGAACAGAATGCCCGGCCCGGCTATCTCAAAGCGACAACAGGTACGGGCGCACGAGGGTTCCTAGGGCCATTAAATATTTTTTATTATTGTGTAATTATTAAACAAATAGGCCACTTTATGATTGTTGTGAGGATAAAACTAAATTATTATTATTTTGAGAGTGGCATAAGTTACGTTTTCGCAATGTTACTTTAAAGAAAGAATAAAAACAAAGTGGCACACAAAGCCAAATAAATTAAGCAAATAATAGTTAGTTTAAACGTCTGAAATGAATATTAATTGGTAATTAGTAATTAACAATACATCATCCGATTGTATGTACCGATTGGCACGTATCTCAGTAAATGAATTAAACTAATATACAGGATCCCCAATTTAACCCTTTTGCAGATCATCTTCACCATTTTGCACTCCAACTTAACCATTTTGCAAAAACCTTTCCTACAAATTTGTTTTCTTTAAGCTAATGTAATAAAAATAAACTCCAATATGACAAAATTAACATAAAATACTTGTTTAATACCAAGAATATTAAAAATTAAATATTTATAAATATTTATTGTGTTAAATAAGTATTTTATTTAACTTTTGGTCATTTTAAATTGTTTTATATTTAAGTATTATTACATACATGGAATGCAATTTTTATTTCGGAACAATAATTTTGCGTTGGACTTTATTTTTATTACAATAACTTAAGAAAACAAATTTGTAAATATACATTTTGCAAGGGGTTGAATTTCATTTCATCAATTTTGAAGAAAAGGGTCATTTTTGTCACTTGAACAGCACTTATGACGAACATATAAAAGTTAGAGAGGTTTCATAAATTGCAAAGAATTCTGTAGGCTTTTGCGAATAAAATGACATAAATTACTTTCGCAGTACGAATTTTCAAATATGTTTAAATATTATTTAAATTCGAGACATGTTCCGCACGCCCATTATGCGAGACTATTTTAAATTTGCATAAAAATTGTGAAGTAAATGTAAAAGATTGACAGTCTTTATTTATTGCCAAAAATGCTCTGGTCCTTTAAGAATGGAGTGCTATAAATTAGATTTACAATATGAAATTGCAAATGTGTGTACACATTAGTTAAAGTTGACAAAGCACGCCCCGCGAATGCATTTTTAGAATATTCCTTGTCATTTGAACAAGATTTGTGTCGTCAGTATAGAAGTAAAACAGTTTTCATTCATTGCAAAAAATTTTGTGAACTTTTGCGAATAAAACGATATGTATTAAATTTGCAATATTAATTTGCAAATATGTTTAAACACTAGTTAAATATGACGACGCACTTTCCACGTTCACATTCTTAGAACGTTCCTTCTACTTTGAACAAGATTTGTGACGTCAGTATAAAAGTGAAATAGTTTTTGTTGATTGCAAAAGATTCTGTAGACTTTTGCGAATAAAACGATATGTATTAAATTTGCAATATTAATTTGCAAATATGTTTAAACACTTGTTAAATTTGACGACGCACTTTCCACGTTCACATTCTTAGAACGTTCCTTCTACTTTGAACAACTTTTGTGACTTCGGTACAAAAGTAAAATAGTTTTCGCTGATTGCAAAAGATTCTGTGAACTTTTGCGAATAAAATGATATGTATTAAATTTGCAATATTAATTTGCAAATATGTTTAAACACTAGTTAAATTTGGCGACGCACTTTCCACGTTCACATTCTTAGAACGTTCCTTCTACTTTGAACAAGTTTTGTGACTTCGGTACAAAAGTAAAATAGTTTTCGCTGATTGCAAAAGATTCTGTGAACTTTTGCGAATAAAATGATATGTATTAAATTTGCAATATTAATTTGCAAATATGTTTAAACACTAGTTAAATTTGGCGACGCACTTTCCACGTTCACATTCTTAGAACGTTCCTTCTACTTTGAACAAGATTTGTGACTTCAGTATAAAAGTAAAATAGTTTTCGCTGATTGCAAAAGATTCTGTGAACTTTTGCGAATAAAATGATATGTATTAAATTTGCAATATTAATTTGCAAATATGTTTAAACACTAGTTAAATTTGGCGACGCACTTTCCACGTTCACATTCTTAGAACGTTCCTTCTACTTTGAACAAGTTTTGTGACTTCGGTACAAAAGTAAAATAGTTTTCGCTGATTGCAAAAGATTCTGTGAACTTTTGCGAATAAAATGATATGTATTAAATTTGCAATATTAATTTGCAAATATGTTTAAACACTAGTTAAATTTGGCGACGCACTTTCCACGTTCACATTCTTAGAACGTTCCTTCTACTTTGAACAAGATTTGTGACTTCAGTATAAAAGTAAAATAGTTTTCGCTGATTGCAAAAGATTCTGTGAACTTTTGCGAATAAAATGATATGTATTAAATTTGCAATATTAATTTGCAAATATGTTTAAACACTAGTTAAATTTGGCGACGCACTTTCCACTTTCACATTCTTAGAACGTTCCTTCTACTTTGAACAAGTTTTGTGACTTCGGTACAAAAGTAAAATAGTTTTCGCTGATTGCAAAAGATTCTGTGAACTTTTGCGAATAAAATGATATGTATTAAATTTGCAATATTAATTTGCAAATATGTTTAAACACTAGTTAAATTTGGCGACGCACTTTCCACGTTCACATTCTTAGAACGTTCCTTCTACTTTGAACAAGTTTTGTGACTTCGGTACAAAAGTAAAATAGTTTTCGCTGATTGCAAAAGATTCTGTGAACTTTTGCGAATAAAATGATATGTATTAAATTTGCAATATTAATTTGCAAATATGTTTAAACACTAGTTAAATTTGGCGACGCACTTTCCACGTTCACATTCTTAGAACGTTCCTTCTACTTTGAACAAGTTTTGTGACTTCGGTACAAAAGTAAAATAGTTTTCGCTGATTGCAAAAGATTCTGTGAACTTTTGCGAATAAAATGATATGTATTAAATTTGCAATATTAATTTGCAAATATGTTTAAACACTAGTTAAATTTGGCGACGCACTTTCCACGTTCACATTCTTAGAACGTTCCTTCTACTTTGAACAAGATTTGTGACTTCAGCATAAAAGTAAAAAAGTTTTCGCTGATTGCAAAAGATTCTGTGGACTCTTGCGAATAAAATGATAAGAATTAAATTTGCATTACCAGCTTGCAAATATGTTTAAACATTAGTTAAACATAACGGGACACGCTCCACACGCTCATTTTTCGAGACTCTTTTCAAATTTTCAAAATAATTGGGCCTCCGGCGAGGATTCCAATTGCTCTACGGCATAGAGCAGATATTTTTCTTTGGAAAGCACTCCCAAAACACGTAAAACGGCGTGTGGTATTGAAAATAAAAGCCAAAAAGTCGCGGAAGTCACGGATGTCAGCAGGATCCTACTATCATCTAATTTAGATGAAATTTGAATGGGTGAATACTTCGTGAAAAATTAATTTCATCTATACAAATAGCTTCCTAGTTAAATAACAAATGATTTTTGTTGAAACATTTTTATCCTATATGCCCTAATAAACGAGATATTTAAAGAAAACAATTTGCATTTTTTATTCCGGTAAAGGCCAAATTCATGGGCAGAAAAAATGCCGTCCATCTAGCGGTGGAAAGGTGGAACTAAACTCGCCCCCCCCACAAACGACTTCCAAAGCCATGGTCAAATTCATGACATGTCGTCCATCTAGCGGTGGAAAAGTGGAACTAAGCTCCAAAAATCATGCCATGTCGTCCATCTAACGGTGCAAAGATGGAACTAAACTTTTGACTCTCCTCTTAAGAGAATCCCCACGCCGGTAATAACGAAATTCATGGGCAGAAAAAATGCCGTCCATCTAGAGGTCAAAACGTGGAACTAAATTCGTCAAACCTTCCCTCTGGAAGCCCTTGGTAAAGGCGAAATTTGTGGGCAGACAAATTATCATTGTAGAGGAAACGCAGTTTTAGTTACACATGTTCACCGCTAGATGGACGGCATTTTTTCTGCCCATCATTATCGACATTATTGTGCGATGTTATCCTAGGAGGGGAGTAGCGGGTTTAGTTACACATGTTCACCGCTAGATGGACGGCATTTTTTGTGCCCATGAATATCGACAGTATTGTGCGATGATATCCTAGGAGGGGAGTAGCGGGTTTAGTTACACTTGTCCACCGCTAGATGGACGGCATTTTTTCTGCCCATGAATTTGGCCTTTACCGGAATAAAAAATGCAAATGGTTTTCTTTAAATATCTCGTTTATTAGGGCATATAGGATAAAAATGTTTCAACAAAAATCATTTGTTATTTAACTAGGAAGCTATTTGTATAGATGAAATTAATTTTTCACGAAGTATTCACCCATTCAAATTTCATCTAAATTAGATGATAGTAGGATCCTTCTGACATCCGTGACTTCCGCGACTTTTTGGCTTTTATTTTCAATACCACAAGCCATTTTACGTGTTTTGGGAGTGCTTTCCAAAGAAAAATATCTGCTCTATGCCGTAGAGCAATTGGAATCCTCGCCGGAGGCCCAATTATTTTGAAAATTTGAAAAGAGTCTCGAAAAATGAGCGTGTGGAGCGTGTCCCGTTATGTTTAACTAATGTTTAAACATATTTGCAAATTAATATTGCAAATTTAATACATATCATTTTATTCGCAAGAGTCCACAGAATCTTTTGCAATCAGCGAAAACTATTTTACTTTTATACTGAAGTCACAAATCTTGTTCAAAGTAGAAGGAACGTTCTAAGAATGTGAACGTGGAAAGTGCGTCGTCAAATTTAATAAGTGTTTAAACATATTTGAAAATTAATATTGCAAATTTAATACATATCATTTTATTCGCAAGAGTCCACAGAATCTTTTGCAATCAGCTAAAACTATTTTACTTTTGTACTCACCTCACAAATCTTGTTCAAATGATGAGTAATTTTCAAAGAATGCAATCGCGGAACGTGTCTTGTCAACTTTAACTAATGTTTAAAGATATTTGCAAATTAATATTGCAAATGTAACTTACATCATTTTATTGGCAAAAGTCCACAGAATCTTTTGCAATCAATAAAAATTATTTTCCTTTTATACTGGCCTCACAAATCTTGTGTAAATGACAAGGAATTTTCTAAAAATGCAATCGCGGAGCGTGCCTTGTCAAGTTTAACTAATGTTTAAACATATTTGCCGACTCCTATTGCAAAAATTTCTATCATTTTATTATTATTTACTTAATTTATTCGACATTTTGAGCCACTTTGTCTTTATTCTTTTTTCAAAGTAATAATTTAATTTTATTCTCACGATGATGATGAAGTAGTGGCGTATTTATTTAATAACTATAGAATAATGAAAAATATACATATGGCTGTTTTACATCACGCGCAACCTGCACGTGGTGTGCTCTGGAAATCTGTAATAATTGTAAGTAGAGAATTAGAAATTAGAATTCTTCTAAAATTACAACCGAGCTAGTATTTGCTTTATACGTATACTTTAATTAGAAGCTAGACACCTCGCTTAGCGAATAAGTTTGGAATATCGCTCGACTATTTTTCCGCAATGAACTATACTTTTTTTATACAGTGTACTACACTTATAAATATTATATTTGTATACATACACTTGTGAATAAGATAGGTACATACATGCAACACATTTGCATTTGTTTGTAACGATGTAGGGACGATGCATTCCTATTCAATTTATTGTAGTTCGTCCGCCGCGTCTTTTTTTTAGGGTGTGCTCTTGAGTGGTTGCAGTACGGAATTCTTTTACTCGTTTCTGCAGGGGGCACCCCTTCTTGCGTTGATTTTTACCCCGTCGGTATTTTTTAAGTGGAATCACGAAAGCCCATTTAGTGCTTGGTCTACTTATATCTCATCTGTGATATTACAAGTGTCAGTATAATATAAAAAGGAAGGTAAATCCAAACGACTGTACCTGAGATTGACAAATGTAGGAGGCCCTTTCCGTGTGTAAAGTTACCGTATCTCCTTCTTTCAGAATTCGCCGATACGATTTCGCATAGACGCGAGAGCAGCTTCCGACTGCAAAGGGTTAATTTATCAGAACAATACCGAAACCTGAATCATGATAATCTCCAACAATCCACACCTACACAGTTTTTTAGTATAACGTCATTTTTAATTTAATTTCTAACAGCACCATTTAAAACTACTGTTCTGATTCAGTAGCATTTTCGACTGTTTTTTACATGCAGTCAGCGCCACTTGTTGATCCAGTCAACAAGTTGATCAGTTCCTTGGGTAATCAAGTTTTAATCGTTTAAACTATGCTTTTTTGGCAGAAGACTGTAGCGCCTCTTTACCAAGTAAAACAAAGGATGTAAAGGAAATTACGAATGCCAATAACAAGATAGTGTTATTGATTACTGATAAATGTTTTAATAATAATTTGTACTATTTGCATTAATTAAGAATTAATAATTTAATAATCTTACCTTCGATTATGTCGTTGGTGCCACTTATATCTTCCGTGACGGGATGGGGTGCACGTTGCTAAATAATAAGCGGACGCAAACGTCTTCAGTCGCTGGACCGAACGGGAGAACGGTCAAACGGATCATTCACATCTTGGGGTTACTGACTCAAAATTCGATCATTTACTACAATTTCAAAGCAATCGTAGAACTTCGTCGTAGTAATTTCGTGAAATTAAATATAGTCAACAAAATTGTTGACAGGAGATCCCACGTAATTCTTCACTATCCCGCGCAATCTTTCGCGATCCTGCGCGCGCCATGGTATAGGAAGAAGAATATTAATATTTTGAGGTATTTAAATAGTTTTTAATCTAAACTGTTAACTATTCATGTTTTTTGGTCTCCCATTAAGAATAGTGTCAATTTACATTAATTAAATAAATAGTCTAAATATTATTAATTAAATATAACGGCCAGAATAAGATCCTGATTCGCCTTGTTCGGATACATCTTCGCTAATTGGTGCTTGCGAGTGATGCCTGTGATTGGTGCGCGGGAGGATGCACTCCGACGCATAAAACGGAGATGATTTTGGTGACTCCCGTCATTCGTAAGCCTGAGGTACCTAGAAGAAGGACATCAAAAGAAGCTCTCCCGGATCGCCTCAAGAAGGAAACCAGCCCAATGGGGGGCTCGCCCAATCCAGTGGACCAGTGGTGCCTCAACAGTGTCTTGAAGAGGAGCGAAGCCCCACTGGTAGCCATCGGGCTCCTTCAAAGGCCATAGCGGATGAAGACCGCCATATTGAAATGTTGCAACGGTTTTTTCTAGATGAAACGACGCAGTTCGCCATATTTGAAAAGAGTCGTTGGAAGATCGGCAACAATTAAAGAAAGTATGTGGTAAAATTTTATTTCCTTTAATTATGCTTTTGGCGTATGTCGTTGTTGAGGTGCCTAATTACTTTTCTGATTTATTACAGAGTAATAAAGAACCGAAAACTGGAAAACAAAAAAGAACCTGGCTGACTTTGATGCAACCGTTGGAGCTTGGAGGTGATGCAGAATTGGGTGAGTCCATTATTAATTCGAAAGAATTTAATCAATTCATTAATTCGAATATTATATTAACTTTGAGTTATATAAGCAACGGCTCTCAAACGGTGCTTTTCAGTGCTAATAAATAAATAAATTTGAAAACAACTCATTTGCAAATTGTTAAAATATAGACCAAATTAAAAAATGCAAAATAAAAGCATTCTAATGCCTTTACAAAGAATTTTTTGATAGGTAGTTCGAAAACGTTGTTGAAACGTTGAACAATTCCAAGCTTAAGAATTTTCTCTTTTCTTATACATTAATATATGGTTGGTAAAAACTTAAACTATTTATAATTTAATTAATTGTATCGGAATTGTTCAACGTAAAAATGAGTAATGAAAATAATATCACGGAAATTAATGGTATTAGTATTTCGTAATTTGTTTCCTCTGAATCGAGAATCTAATTTAATATATATATTTTCATGCTCATACCGCGAAACGTAAATATCTTCTGTTTCAATAGGTAAATTTTTATGGAAACTGTTTCTATCGAAAAACATAAATTTTGTCACACGGTTTCATAGAAAATATTTCGCGACGAAGTTGCAATTGCCCGTGAAAATGAGCACCGTTGCAAGAACAAAAAGTGAATACTTAAATTCAACGAATATGTTATATATTTAAGCAATTTCTATTGTACATCGGTAAAAATTCATGTTTTTGAGATCTCCCATTAACCGTATTCCCAGTTGTTTTATTCAAATAAATGGTAATAGCGTGAAATTGTTTAATTAAATATAACGGTCAAATTGAAATTCTGATTAGCAGGCCTCATACGATGCTGCGCGCTCTCTGATTGGTGCTTGCAAGTGGTGCGTGTCAGTCATGCGCACCAACCAAAGAACGAACCAAGACGAAGCTCTGCTCCCTCGCGCAATGGGGAGGCTGTGCTGTGAAAAGAGTAGCAACGCTGTCTCGCAAAAAAAGAGTGTGGCACCCCTGACTTTTTAAACTGCCAGTGAAGAGAGGCCATGTCATTCTAACGGCTTTTTCGAGAAGAAGTGGTGCAGTTTGGCAAAGTGCAGAAAAGTCTTTGGAAGATCGACAGCTTTGAAAGACGGTATGTGGAACACTTGGATTCACTTTAATTATGCATTCAACACATGTCATTGATGAGGTACTTAATTATTTTTCTGATTTATTACAGAATAATTAAGAAAACATGAAGACACCTCCGAGACAGTATACCGCAAATAGAAAATTAAAGAATAAAGACGGACGGCTTGCTTTCGTGCAACTGCTGGAGTTTGGAGGCGATGCAAATTGGGTGAGTCCCTTATTAATTTGAAACCATTTAATTTATTCATTCATTAACTATTTTGGAATATTATATTATCTTCAATTTCATTTGAATTTATTACGATCGGATTTAGTACGTTAGACATTTATTTGCAATAAATCTATTATCGAATGATAGCTTCAACAATTGTTTAAATTTCGAAATTCCTTTAAATAGTTTGTTGCTTCTAGTTAGTTAAATTGTTTTTATTGATGAACAGTTTGCGATTTATTTCGCGATTAATATTTTGTCGAATTCCAAATGTCGTTCAAGAAATTCGAAATATGGTGCGATGTATCGAAACGACTTCGCAAGTGAGTTCGAACGTAACTTATTTGCGAATTGTTGAAATATGGATGAAACTTACAAAATATATAATAAAAGCAAATTTTAATTCTTTCATAAAAAATTTTTTGAGATGAAGTCGGAATCAGACAGCCATTTATTATATGAATCGAAAAGCTGAAAATATACTACTGATTATGAAATTATTCTAAATCTCTCTTCATATGCCATTGTTAATTAATAATTATTTATTAATAATAATTATTTTATAATAACAATTATTTACAATAACAATAATAACAATTATTTTAATAAATTATTTCTACATGAGAAGATCGACACATGCTTTTTATATTGCAATATTAAATCTTAACAGTTTCTTATTACTTAAAATTATCTAAACAATCACATGTCAAACTTTTAATTGAAATATTTTAATTAAATACCATATATCGAAATTCATTTACCACACTAAATAACAACTTTGGAGATTCCATATGCAATTAATACAATTCCCTCTTTGTCAAATATTTAATATTTGCGATCTGAATTGCTTGTTTACTTCATACTATTAAATATTTCATATGCTTATATTGACTTACAATGTTTTTTTTTGAATTTTTTCAGGTGAATGAAAAATTTGTTCAAACAAATTTTGGCAAGAAATAGTTTGGTTTCAATTTCAGAAAGAAGAATGAAAAACAGGTGTGTAAATAACTCGACCTTGTTCTGAATATATGCAAATATTCGTCTATATTTATCAATTATAATAATTCATGTTTTTATTTATTACAGTGAACAGTGAATAGTGAATAGTGCACGGCGAATCCGATTCTGCAACATTTGAAGGCGAACCAGTCGACAACGGGCTGCTGACTTCACAGGTTCGTTAAAAATTCTTGATTCTAATTTGTGTCTGAATATAAAAAAAAATTCGTTTACATTTGTCAGTGGAAATAACTTATTTCTTTGTGTTTTATAGAATAACAAAAGCAGCCCACGAAATAACGAGTTTATTCTGACGCTGGAAACTTCAAATTTGCGGTGATCGGATTGGCTGAAACCATACCGCGATGCGGATATTGGTAAGTTAATTGTTTAATTACCTTTTTATAATAATGGCTTTATGAAAATACTACTTGGTTGATATAAATTGAAATGGATTTAGTAAAATTTTTTAGTATTAAAACAAAATTAAATATAATATCAGGAAAATAGAATCTTGTAGTTTTTCATATCTTGCCTGTTTAATGTTTCTAAATTGAGTGACAAAAAATGCAAAAATTCGTACAAGTCCAATTGTACATAAAATATTATTAAACATAAATATCCTTATTTTACGATCTTATAAATACTGATTTATACAATTTTTCGGATTTCCATTTGAAAAAATATACCTAAAGTAGAATAACGTTTTGAACGTCTGAACTTAGATCTACTTGTACTACTTTCTTATACTGCAACCACTTACTTTATTGGTACTTGTACTACATGAAGTCATTTTAAAATATAAATGAAAGTAGTAGAAATATATTTCGGTGCCAAAGATGGCTCATTTAATACAGTTAATTATATGAATTATTGTTGCAAACTTTATTATGAAATATCTAGAAAAGCTATTAGTATATTATCCTTACATGAAATTATATGCGAAAATGTACTTTGAGATTATCGAATTATTTATTTTAAGATTGTTACTATTAATTTTGAGTTTATGACATTATTGTCATAAACAATTAACAACAATTTTAATTAATAACAAGTTTCAATCATCCAATTTTCAATTTAAAAAAATTTTTTAGACCCTGAACTAAATTTAATATCATTAAATTATTAATTTTGAGTTTATGAAATAATTAATTATTAATCGTTCAAGTATTTATTTTGAAACTTTTTAGACCCTGAAATAAATTTAAGATTATGAAATAATTAATTTTAAATCATCCAAGTATTAATTTTGAAATTAAATTATTTTAAATTACTTTGAAATTAAATGATTTTAAATTAAAATTCTGAACTAAACTTGTTTGATTCTTTATTATTAATTTCGGCCCTAAATGATTCGAATCGGTAGTAGATCAATCCTAATAAGAGTGTTAAGACATTTTTCATTTAATATCATTGAAACTTTAATGAACAAAGATCTGCCAAATTACTTTAAAGATTGCACCGGTTATTACAATAAAAATTAATAACTTCCAATTCTTTGTAAAACCGTATAACCTTATTGTTAATTATCTATGCAATGTATTTATTTTCTTGAACGTATTAATAACATTTTGGTTTATGTAGGTGATTCTTCGACGAACAAAACCGCAAGAGGAATTACAAGTGGAGCAACACATTACGCAGAACCGTTATCTTCCTCCACCGATTTTCTGAGAAATATGCTGTCGGCTGGCGGTGAGTCATTTTTTTGTGTCCCTCTGGTCTCCTCATACCGTAGGATGAAAGGTCCGAACCGGTACGGAGATTAGTTGTAATTTTGATTTTCGGGCATTGTGGCAGCGAGATTTATCTCGCACATGGTTTTTTATTTATTTAGCTCAGTACAGAGTCTTCTTGTCTCTCGTAATTTATTGTAATTCCATTAATTACACATAATGTAGAAGTCGGATGACCCTCCGATTTCACGAAATACATTATGTTTTTATTATCAATTCCTAATATGTTTTATTGTCATTCCATTAATTATATTAGAAATTCTTATTCACATAGTGTAGAAGTCGGATGACCCTCCGATTTCGCGAAATACACTATATTTTTGTTATCAATTCCTAATATCTTTTATTGTCATTCCATTAATTATATTAAATATTCTTATTCACATGGTGTAGAAGTCGGATGACCCTCCGATTTCACGAAATACACTATATTTTTATTACAAATTCCTAATATATTTTATTGTCTTTACATTAATTATATCAGGAATTCTTATTTACGTAGTGAAGAAGTCGGATGACCCTCCGACTTCACGAAATATATTATATCTTTATTATAAATTTCTAATATGTTTTCAATAATTAAATGGAAATATTCAACTAGTATATTCAATTTGACTACTAAATATAGTAGATTTAATGAGCAAGAAGACAATTCGCGGCAGGCCGATTTTGAAATCAGTGTACTCATCTTTCAGTCATGCTGCTTATAAAGAATTTACATTGATAACAGAATCGCCTAAGATGTTACTTTCCCATTAAATATAAATTTTGAATTGAATCGCAATTCATTAAATTTCACTCACTGTAACTAATTGAGACTTTAAACTTTCAATTGATATATTATTAATGAAATTTATACAAAGTTATTACTTTCTTCAGTATTTGATTCTATCATTTATTTATTCTCCTTGATTTACCTTGAGATAATATATTACAATCAAACCTTATATAAATTAAAGTTAACTTTTTTATTAAATATAAAGTCAAGAAATATTATTCCCCCAATCCGTTAGACTTCAAATTAATAAATATTTGAGATTAGGATTTTCAGATATTCATACGCAAAGTAAGTGGTTGGAACTGTGCTCATTTCTAAGCTCATTTTATTCGCTTGACGCAGCTGTCTTTTGAATAAATGGCGGATGGGTGCGGTTCATATTTATATTTTTTATATTTTTGTTGGCGACTGACGAAGCATTGGTGATTATGCACGATGTACTTTCCACGTTTGTGTGTATGTGTGGTTAGGCACGTGGAATTTCCGTCGGATACTAAACACTTTTATCATATTTTTTAGAATCGAATCAAAATGATAATCATTTTCAATAATAATATTTTCACCGTTTATCACGGTCAAAATATAATACGTATAGCACTGTTCATTTATAATATAGTTTGTAACTATATTTCATACTGTTAAAATTAACAGTTTATATTTCGGGATTTATACCTTTTAAAAGCTTATATTTTCATTTATTTACTTCTAAAAAGCGACATCGCCAACTTCTTCAGTCGATTTCAGGAATTGGTACGTACATTTTTAGAGTGTGATATGAGTAATAAACTAGGGTGACGGAGGGGTCCCGGGACCTTCTCCCTAGAGTAGGCTTTTGCACCCTGGTTATGTGAGAGAACCGTGGAGTAATTGTGTTGGTGTGATTGGCTTTGCAAATTTTTTAAATATAGCTAAGGGAGGCAGGTAACATACTTAGTGGTGTGATTGCTATATTTTAAGTAGGACAGGCCAGGACATGAGCAGCTGCTTAAAAGTAGGCCCAAACAGTCTGTCTCTTGATCCTGAAGTTGCGATTATCGCAATTGTTAGTTTTAAGTAGTGCCCGTGGTTTTAGACCCGGACACTGATTGCTACCCCAAATTTGGGCAGCAAAAGTGTTGGACTCAAATTGAGTCCGAAGAAAGAAGAGGCGAATTAAAGCGCTGAAGAGGCGAATTGAAGTGCCGAAGAGGCGAATTGAAGAGCCGAAGAGAATAAACAATGAGTATCCCTTCACGAATGGATAGTCATTGCTTTTAATTGCCACTCTGCCCACTATTATTGCATTTATTGTCATTAATAATCGTTTTATATATTATTATATGTTTTCAGCTTACCAGCAAAGTAAGGGAAACCGAAAACTCAAAGAATTCTGAAAACTTGTGCAAACATAAGTAATTCATCCTGATTACAAAGCTATATTTCGTTGGTACCCAAAAACAGTTAAAAGGCGTGAACTCACCCCTCAAATAACAAAGTTTTCAAATAAGAATTTTTTGAATTTTCAAGCTCCCTTACCTTTCTTGTTAATTGCATTCTATTCACAGGACTTAATTACATATTTGCGTTTAATTCAAATTGTGGTTCGGAATGCCACCTTTTTCGGGAATCTAATTGTATTTTTAATTACGCATCGGGTTCGGATTAATTATTCGCGTTTATCCGGACTATCGCATTCTCGATTCTAGATTCTAGATTATCGCGGGTTTTCGATCGGGTTTTGTGGGAATAAACAGTCATCATCCTCACGGGTTTTAGATTAAGGAAGAGTGCGATCCAAGGATGGCTTTGCGTGGTCATCTTAGTCATAAACTTGTCCCCCAAATGCTTCAGCAAACTAAGAGAGCCCTGCGTATTCTCATTGCGTTTCCGCAGTCGGGCCTTATTGCCTTCTCGTGTGCGACTCGGAACGCGGTGTTAGTACTCGGTCGAGCCCAGTGTGCGCAGTTGTCAGATGGGGACATTTATAATTAATTTTTTTAATTAAATTCAAGGGGGGTAGTGGGATACTTTTAAGCGTGTGAGTGAAGGATGGCTTTGCGTGGTCATCTTAGTCATAAACTTGCCCCCAACTACTTCAGCAAACACGAAGGTAGCCCCGCGTAGTTTCATTGCGTTTCCGTTTCCGACATTCGTCGCTTTCTCAACTTGGAGGGGATCGCTTTTTCGTTTGCGATTCGGAACGCCGTGCTAGTATTCGGTCAAGCCCAATGTCTGCCGTTGTTAGTCGAGGTCATTTATAATTTATTTATTTTAATTAAATTCAAGGGGGGTAGTGGGATACTTTTAAGCGTGCGAGTGAACGATGGCTTTGCGTGGTCATCCTAGTCATAAACTTGTCCCCCAAATGCTTCAGCAAACTAAGAGAGCCCTGCGTATTCTCATTGCGTTTCCGCAGTCGGGCGTTATTGCCTTCTCGTGTGCGACTCGGAACGCGGTGTTAGTACTCGGTCGAGCCCAGTGTGCGCAGTTGTCAGATGGGGACATTTATAATTAATTTTTTTAATTAAATTCAAGGGGGGTAGTGGGATACTTTTAAGCGTGTGAGTGAAGGATGGCTTTGCGTGGTCATCTTAGTCATAAACTTGCCCCCAACTACTTCAGCAAACACGAAGGTAGCCCCGCGTAGTTTCATTGCGTTTCCGTTTCCGACATTCGTCGCTTTCTCAACTTGGAGGGGATCGCTTTTTCGTTTGCGATTCGGAACGCCGTGCTAGTATTCGGTCAAGCCCAATGTATGCAGTTGTTAGTCGAGGTCATTTATAATTTATTTATTTTAATTAAATTCAAGGGGGGTAGTGGGATACTTTTAAGCGTGCGAGTGAACGATGGCTTTGCGTGGTCATCCTAGTCATAAACTTGTCCCCCAAATGCTTCAGCAAACTAAGAGAGCCCTGCGTATTCTCATTGCGTTTCCGCAGTCGGGCGTTATTGCCTTCTCGTGTGCGACTCGGAACGCGGTGTTAGTACTCGGTCGAGCCCAGTGTGCGCAGTTGTCAGATGGGGACATTTATAATTAATTTTTTTAATTAAATTCAAGGGGGGTAGTGGGATACTTTTAAGCGTGTGAGTGAAGGATGGCTTTGCGTGGTCATCTTAGTCATAAACTTGCCCCCAACTACTTCAGCAAACACGAAGGTAGCCCCGCGTAGTTTCATTGCGTTTCCGTTTCCGACATTCGTCGCTTTCTCAACTTGGAGGGGATCGCTTTTTCGTTTGCGATTCGGAACGCCGTGCTAGTATTCGGTCAAGCCCAATGTATGCAGTTGTTAGTCGAGGTCATTTATAATTTATTTATTTTAATTAAATTCAAGGGGGGTAGTGGGATACTTTTAAGCGTGCGAGTGAACGATGGCTTTGCGTGGTCATCCTAGTCATAAACTTGTCCCCCAAATGCTTCAGCAAACTAAGAGAGCCCTGCGTATTCTCATTGCGTTTCCGCAGTCGGGCGTTATTGCCTTCTCGTGTGCGACTCGGAACGCGGTGTTAGTACTCGGTCGAGCCCAGTGTGCGCAGTTGTCAGATGGGGACATTTATAATTTATTTTTTTAATTAAATTCAAGGGGGGTAGTGGGATACTTTTAAGCGTGTGAGTGAAGGATGGCTTTGCGTGGTCATCTTAGTCATAAACTTGCCCCCAACTACTTCAGCAAACACGAAGGTAGCCCCGCGTAGTTTCATTGCGTTTCCGTTTCCGACATTCGTCGCTTTCTCAACTTGGAGGGGATCGCTTTTTCGTTTGCGATTCGGAACGCCGTGCTAGTATTCGGTCAAGCCCAATGTCTGCCGTTGTTAGTCGAGGACATTTATAATTCATTTATTTTAATTAATTAATGGTTGCGGGGGGGGGGGGGGGGGGTTGAGGAGTAATCAAAAATACGTGGGAATGATGACTGCTAGCGTTTCATCTTTTTCGGGATTATCAATTTACACGGAAAAATGTCGTCAATGGTCGTGACACTTGTAGAGTTTTCGTTATTAATTATTATCTTATTTATTGATAGTCCGCCGTGGCATCTTTTCTTTTTTCGGGATTGGTGAACGACTGCCATCGCCGGGCCTTGTCTCACTTTCGGCTTATTTAAGGGGAAATAGGTTACCCATTGTCATGGTACTCGCGGATGCGCATTATTAATTATTATATTTATTTGTGATGGTCCGCCGTGCCATCTTTTCTTTTTTCGGGATTGGTGAACGACTGCCATCGCCGGGCCTCGTCTCACTTTCGGCTTATTTAGGGGGAAATGGGTTACCCATTGTCATGGTACTCGCGGATGCGCATTATTAATTATTATATTTATTTGTGATGGTCCGCCGTGCCATCTTTTCTTTTTCTCGGGTATTGTGAGCGACTGCCATCGCCGGGCCTCGTCTCACCTGCGGTTTATTAGAGCGGGCAAATTCGCGGTATTCGCGGATTTCGTTATATTAATTATTATATTTATTTGTGATGGTCCGCCGTGCCATCTTTTATTTTTTCGGGATTTGTGAGCGACTGCCATCGCCGGGCCTCGTCTCACCTTCGGTTTATTAGAGCGGGCAAATTGGCGGTATTCGCGGTATTCGCGGATTTCGTTATATTAATTATTATATTTATTTGTGATGGTCCGCCGTGCCATCTTTTATTTTTTCGGGATTTGTGAGCGACTGCCATCGCCGGGCCTCGTCTCACCTTCGGTTTATTAGAGCGGGCAAATTCGCGGTATTCGCGGTATTCGCGGATTTCGTTATATTAATTATTATATTTATTTGTGATGGTCCGCCGTGCCATCTTTTATTTTTTCGGGATTTGTGAGCGACTGCCATCGCCGGGCCTCGTCTCACCTTCGGTTTATTAGAGCGGACAAATTCGCGGTATTCGCGGATTTCGTTGTATTATTTATTATATTTATTTGTGATGGTCCGCCGTGCCATCTTTTATTTTTTCGGGATTTGTGAGCGACTGCCATCGCCGGGCCTCGTCTCACCTTCGGTTTATTAGAGCGGACAAACTCGCGGTATTCGCGGATTTCGTTATATTAATTATTATATTTATTTGTGATGGTCCGCCGTGCCATCTTTTATTTTTTCGGGATTTGTGAGCGACTGCCATCGCCGGGCCTCGTCTCACCTTCGGTTTATTAGAGCGGACAAATTCGCGGTATTCGCGGATTTCGTTGTATTAATTATTATATTTATTTGTGATGGTCCGCCGTGCCATCTTTTATTTTTTCGGGATTTGTGAGCGACTGCCATCGCCGGGCCTCGTCTCACCTTCGGTTTATTAGAGCGGGCAAATTCGCGGTATTCGCGGTATTCGCGGATTTCGTTATATTAATTATTATATTTATTTGTGATGGTCCGCCGTGCCATCTTTTATTTTTTCGGGATTTGTGAGCGACTGCCATCGCCGGGCCTCGTCTCACCTTCGGTTTATTACAGCGGACAAACTCGCGGTATTCGCGGATTTCGTTATATTAATTATTATATTTATTTGTGATGGTCCGCCGTGCCATCTTTTATTTTTTCGGGATTTGTGAGCGACTGCCATCGCCGGGCCTCGTCTCACCTTCGGTTTATTAGAGGGGACAAACTCGCGGTATTCGCGGATTTCGTTATATTAATTATTATATTTATTTGTGATGGTCCGCCGTGCCATCTTTTATTTTTTCGGGATTTGTGAGCGACTGCCATCGCCGGGCCTCGTCTCACCTTCGGTTTATTAGAGCGGACAAATTCGCGGTATTCGCGGATTTCGTTGTATTAATTATTATATTTATTTGTGATGGTCCGCCGTGCCATCTTTTATTTTTTCGGGATTTGTGAGCGACTGCCATCGCCGGGCCTCGTCTCACCTTCGGTTTATTAGAGCGGGCAAATTCGCGGTATTCGCGGTATTCGCGGATTTCGTTATATTAATTATTATATTTATTTGTGATGGTCCGCCGTGCCATCTTTTATTTTTTCGGGATTTGTGAGCGACTGCCATCGCCGGGCCTCGTCTCACCTTCGGTTTATTACAGCGGACAAGCTCGCGGTATTCGCGGATTTCGTTGTATTAATTATTATATTTATTTGTGATGGTCCGCCGTGCCATCTTTTATTTTTTCGGGATTTGTGAGCGACTGCCATCGCCGGGCCTCGTCTCACCTTCGGTTTATTAGAGCGGGCAAATTCGCGGTATTCGCGGTATTCGCGGATTTCGTTATATTAATTATTATATTTATTTGTGATGGTCCGCCGTGCCATCTTTTATTTTTTCGGGATTTGTGAGCGACTGCCATCGCCGGGCCTCGTCTCACCTTCGGTTTATTACAGCGGACAAACTCGCGGTATTCGCGGATTTCGTTATATTAATTATTATATTTATTTGTGATGGTCCGCCGTGCCATCTTTTATTTTTTCGGGATTTGTGAGCGACTGCCATCGCCGGGCCTCGTCTCACCTTCGGTTTATTAGAGGGGACAAACTCGCGGTATTCGCGGATTTCGTTATATTAATTATTATATTTATTTGTGATGGTCCGCCGTGCCATCTTTTATTTTTTCGGGATTTGTGAGCGACTGCCATCGCCGGGCCTCGTCTCACCTTCGGTTTATCTGAGCGGACAAATTCGCGGTATTCGCGGATTTCGTTGTATTAATTATTATATTTATTTGTGATGGTCCGCCGTGCCATCTTTTATTTTTTCGGGATTTGTGAGCGACTGCCATCGCCGGGCCTCGTCTCACCTTCGGTTTATTAGAGCGGGCAAATTCGCGGTATTCGCGGTATTCGCGGATTTCGTTATATTAATTATTATATTTATTTGTGATGGTCCGCCGTGCCATCTTTTATTTTTTCGGGATTTGTGAGCGACTGCCATCGCCGGGCCTCGTCTCACCTTCGGTTTATTACAGCGGACAAACTCGCGGTATTCGCGGATTTCGTTATATTAATTATTATATTTATTTGTGATGGTCCGCCGTGCCATCTTTTATTTTTTCGGGATTTGTGAGCGACTGCCATCGCCGGGCCTCGTCTCACCTTCGGTTTATTACAGCGGACAAGCTCGCGGTATTCGCGGATTTCGTTGTATTAATTATTATATTTATTTGTGATGGTCCGCCGTGCCATCTTTTATTTTTTCGGGATTTATGAGCGACTGCCATCGGCGGGCCTCGTCTCACCTTCGGTTTATTAGAGCGGACAAATTCGCGGTATTCGCGGATTTAATTGTATTAATTATTATATTTATTTGTGATGGTCCGCCGTGCCATCTTTTATTTTTTCGGGATTTGTGAGCGACTGCCATCGCCGGGCCTCGTCTCACCTTCGGTTTATTACAGCGGACAAGCTCGCGGTATTCGCGGATTTCGTTGTATTAATTATTATATTTATTTGTGATGGTCCGCCGTGCCATCTTTTATTTTTTCGGGATTTGTGAGCGACTGCCATCGCCGGGCCTCGTCTCACCTTCGGTTTATTAGGGCGGGCAAATTCGCGGTATTCGCGGTATTCGCGGATTTCGTTATATTAATTATTATATTTATTTGTGATGGTCCGCCGTGCCATCTTTTATTTTTTCGGGATTTGTGAGCGACTGCCATCGCCGGGCCTCGTCTCACCTTCGGTTTATTACAGCGGACAAACTCGCGGTATTCGCGGATTTCGTTATATTAATTATTATATTTATTTGTGATGGTCCGCCGTGCCATCTTTTATTTTTTCGGGATTTGTGAGCGACTGCCATCGCCGGGCCTCGTCTCACCTTCGGTTTATTAGAGGGGACAAACTCGCGGTATTCGCGGATTTCGTTATATTAATTATTATATTTATTTGTGATGGTCCGCCGTGCCATCTTTTATTTTTTCGGGATTTGTGAGCGACTGCCATCGCCGGGCCTCGTCTCACCTTCGGTTTATCTGAGCGGACAAATTCGCGGTATTCGCGGATTTCGTTGTATTAATTATTATATTTATTTGTGATGGTCCGCCGTGCCATCTTTTATTTTTTCGGGATTTGTGAGCGACTGCCATCGCCGGGCCTCGTCTCACCTTCGGTTTATTAGAGCGGGCAAATTCGCTGTATTCGCGGTATTCGCGGATTTCGTTATATTAATTATTATATTTATTTGTGATGGTCCGCCGTGCCATCTTTTATTTTTTCGGGATTTGTGAGCGACTGCCATCGCCGGGCCTCGTCTCACCTTCGGTTTATTACAGCGGACAAACTCGCGGTATTCGCGGATTTCGTTATATTAATTATTATATTTATTTGTGATGGTCCGCCGTGCCATCTTTTATTTTTTCGGGATTTGTGAGCGACTGCCATCGCCGGGCCTCGTCTCACCTTCGGTTTATTACAGCGGACAAGCTCGCGGTATTCGCGGATTTCGTTGTATTAATTATTATATTTATTTGTGATGGTCCGCCGTGCCATCTTTTATTTTTTCGGGATTTATGAGCGACTGCCATCGGCGGGCCTCGTCTCACCTTCGGTTTATTAGAGCGGACAAATTCGCGGTATTCGCGGATTTAATTGTATTAATTATTATATTTATTTGTGATGGTCCGCCGTGCCATCTTTTATTTTTTCGGGATTTGTGAGCGACTGCCATCGCCGGGCCTCGTCTCACCTGCGGTTTATTAGAGCGGGCAAATTCGCGGTATTCGCGGATTTCGTTATATTAATTATTATATTTATTTGTGATGGTCCGCCGTGCCATCTTTTATTTTTTCGGGATCTGTGAGCGACTGCCATCGCCGGGCCTCGTCTCACCTTCGGTTTATTAGAGCGGACAAATTCGCGGTATTCGCGGATTTCGTTGTATTAATTATTATATTTATTTGTGATGGTCCGCCGTGCCATCTTTTATTTTTTCGGGATTTGTGAGCGACTGCCATCGCCGGGCCTCGTCTCACCTTCGGTTTATTAGAACGGACAAATTCGCGGTATTCGCGGATTTCGTTGTATTAATTATTATATTTATTTGTGCTGGTCCGCCGTGCCATCTTTTATTTTTTCGGGATTTGTGAGCGACTGCTATCGCCGGGCCTCGTCTCACCTTCGGTTTATTAGAGCGGGCAAATTCGCGGTATTCGCGGTATTCGCGGATTTCGTTATATTAATTATTATATTTATTTGTGATGGTCCGCCGTGCCATCTTTTATTTTTTCGGGATTTGTGAGCGACTGCCATCGCCGGGCCTCGTCTCACCTTCGGTTTATTACAGCGGACAAACTCGCGGTATTCGCGGATTTCGTTATATTAATTATTATATATATTTGTGATGGTCCGCCGTGCCATCTTTTATTTTTTCGGGATTTGTGAGCGACTGCCATCGCCGGGCCTCGTCTCACCTTCGGTTTATTACAGCGGACAAGCTCGCGGTATTCGCGGATTTCGTTGTATTAATTATTATATTTATTTGTGATGGTCCGCCGTGCCATCTTTTATTTTTTCGGGATTTGTGAGCGACTGCCATCGGCGGGCCTCGTCTCACCTTCGGTTTATTAGAGCGGACAAACTCGCGGTATTCGCGGATTTCGTTATATTAATTATTATATTTATTTGTGATGGTCCGCCGTGCCATCTTTTATTTTTTCGGGATTTGTGAGCGACTGCCATCGCCGGGCCTCGTCTCACCTTCGGTTTATTAGAGCGGACAAATTCGCGGTATTCGCGGATTTCGTTGTATTAATTATTATATTTATTTGTGATGGTCCGCCGTGCCATCTTTTATTTTTTCGGGATTTGTGAGCGACTGCCATCGCCGGGCCTCGTCTCACCTTCGGTTTATTAGAGCGGACAAACTCGCGGTATTCGCGGATTTCGTTGTGTTAATTATTATATTTATTTGTGATGGTCCGCCGTGCCATCTTTTCTTTTTCTCGGGTATTGTGAGCGACTGCCATCGCCGGGCCTCGTCTCACCTGCGGTTTATTAGAGCGGGCAAATTCGCGGTATTCGCGGATTTCGTTATATTAATTATTATATTTATTTGTGATGGTCCGCCGTGCCATCTTTTATTTTTTCGGGATTTGTGAGCGACTGCCATCGCCGGGCCTCGTCTCACCTTCGGTTTATTAGAGCGGGCAAATTCGCGGTATTCGCGGTATTCGCGGATTTCGTTATATTAATTATTATATTTATTTGTGATGGTCCGCCGTGCCATCTTTTATTTTTTCGGGATTTGTGAGCGACTGCCATCGCCGGGCCTCGTCTCACCTTCGGTTTATTAGAGCGGACAAACTCGCGGTATTCGCGGATTTCGTTGTATTAATTATTATATTTATTTGTGATGGTCCGCCGTGCCATCTTTTATTTTTTCGGGATTTGTGAGCGACTGCCATCGCCGGGCCTCGTCTCACCTTCGGTTTATTAGAGCGGACAAATTCGCGGTATTCGCGGATTTCGTTGTATTAATTATTATATTTATTTGTGATGGTCCGCCGTACCATCTTCTATTTTTTCGGGATTTGTGAGCGACTGCCATCGCCGGGCCTCGTCTCACCTTCGGTTTATTAGAGCGGACAAACTCGCGGTATTCGCGGATTTCGTTATATTAATTATTATATATATTTGTGATGGTCCGCTGTGCCATCTTTTATTTTTTCGGGATTTGTGAGCGACTGCCATCGCCGGGCCTCGTCTCACCTTCGGTTTATTAGAGCGGACAAATTCGCGGTATTCGCGGATTTCGTTGTATTAATTATTATATATATTTGTGATGGTCCGCTGTGCCATCTTTTATTTTTTCGGGATTTGTGAGCGACTGCCATCGCCGGGCCTCGTCTCACCTTCGGTTTATTAGAGCGGACAAATTCGCGGTATTCGCGGATTTCGATGTATTAATTATTATATTTATTTGTGATGGTCCGCCGTGCCATCTTTTATTTTTTCGGGATTTGTGAGCGACTGCCATCGCCGGGCCTCGTCTCACCTTCGGTTTATTAGAGCGGACAAACTCGCGGTATTCGCGGATTTCGTTATATTAATTATTATATTTATTTGTGATGGTCCGCCGTGCCATCTTTTATTTTTTCGGGATTTGTGAGCGACTGCCATCGCCGGGCCTCGTCTCACCTTCGGTTTATTAGAGCGGGCAAATTCGCGGTATTCGCGGTATTCGCGGATTTCGTTATATTAATTATTATATTTATTTGTGATGGTCCGCCGTGCCATCTTTTATTTTTTCGGGATTTGTGAGCGACTGCCATCGCCGGGCCTCGTCTCACCTTCGGTTTATTAGAGCGGACAAACTCGCGGTATTCGCGGATTTCGTTGTATTAATTATTATATTTATTTGTGATGGTCCGCCGTGCCATCTTTTATTTTTTCGGGTTTTGTGAGCGACTGCCATCGCCGGGCCTCGTCTCACCTTCGGTTTATTAGAGCGGACAAATTCGCGGTATTCGCGGATTTCGTTGTATTAATTATTATATTTATTTGTGATGGTCCGCCGTACCATCTTCTATTTTTTCGGGATTTGTGAGCGACTGCCATCGCCGGGCCTCGTCTCACCTTCGGTTTATTAGAGCGGACAAACTCGCGGTATTCGCGGATTTCGTTATATTAATTATTATATATATTTGTGATGGTCCGCTGTGCCATCTTTTATTTTTTCGGGATTTGTGAGCGACTGCCATCGCCGGGCCTCGTCTCACCTTCGGTTTATTAGAGCGGACAAATTCGCGGTATTCGCGGATTTCGTTGTATTAATTATTATATATATTTGTGATGGTCCGCTGTGCCATCTTTTATTTTTTCGGGATTTGTGAGCGACTGCCATCGCCGGGCCTCGTCTCACCTTCGGTTTATTAGAGCGGACAAACTCGCGGTATTCGCGGATTTCGTTATATTAATTATTATATATATTTGTGATGGTCCGCCGTGCCATCTTTTATTTTTTCGGGATTTGTGAGCGACTGCCATCGCCGGGCCTCGTCTCACCTTCGGTTTATTAGAGCGGACAAATTCGCGGTATTCGCGGATTTCGTTATATTAATTATTATATTTATTTGTGATGGTCCGCCGTGCCATCTTTTATTTTTTCGGGATTTGTGAGCGACTGCCACTGTCGGGCATCGTCTCACTTCTCCGTCGGTTTAATTATGCGTGTTTTTGGCGATGAACTGTCATCACCCCCGCGTATAGCGGGAATTAATTATTGTCTCTTTACTTAATGATGGTCCGCCTTGCCATCTTCTTTTGATTCTGAATGCGTAATAAGCGACTGGCATCGCCGTGCCTCGTCTCATCCTTCGCGCCGGTTAACCGCGTTTTTTGTTCTGTATTAGGTGAAGGCCGTCGCTTGTGTGTTTGTGGTATGGTGTGATGGTATGGTGATTTGGTATGGTGGGATAGTATGTTGCGATGGTATGGTGCGATGGTATGGTGTGATGGTATGGTGCGATGGTATGGTGTGATGGTATGGTGTGATGGTATGGTGTTATGGTATGGTGTGATGGTATGGCGTGATGGTATGGTGTGATGGTATGGTGTGTTGGTATAGTGTAATGGTATGGTGTGATGGTATGGTGTGATGGTATGGTGGGATGGTATGGTGTGTTGGTATAGTGTAATGGTATGGTGTGATGGTATGGTGTGATGGTATGGTGGGATGGTATGGTGCGATGGTTTGGTGCGACGGTATGGTGCGATGGTATGGTGTGATGGTATGGTGAGTTGGTATGGTGTGATGGTATGGTGCGATGGTATGGTGCGATGGTATGGTGTGATGGTATGGTGCGATGGTATGGTGTGATGGTATGGTGTGATGGTATGGTGTTGTTGGTATGGTGTAATAGTATGCTTTTGATGGTATGCTTTTGGTGATATGCTTTTGGTGGTATGCTTTTGGTGGTATGCTTTTGGTTGCTTTATATATGCTGCTTTGCTTATGCTTGTTTGTGTGTGCTGCTTTGCTTATGCTGTGTTGCTTTGGGTATTTTTCGTTTGTTGCTTTTTAATGTAGAAATAGTGCATGCGGATCTCCAGAAGTAGCAACCTCCACGTGGTGAGATCTGGGTTGGCATTGCTGGCGAAACGTTTACAAACTATGCGCTTAAATTTTTCCTTCGTAAACGTATCAATAGTAATGTCAAGCGAATGGCTACTTCAAAATAATTGCATGCTTTGCTTTGGCGTTTTTAGTACTGAAATAAGAGAATAAGTTCACTTTTTGTGTTTAAAATAGTGTCGGAGCTTGTTTAATCTCTTTACATTTCGTCCGTGGAATGCATATGAAGGGATTTTATAAGGATGATAATTAGGATACCTTAAAAGCTCATATTCAGTTCAAATTCACACATACAATTACTATAGTCTGTGCTATCATCCAATATATTTTCGTGTACCACGATTTTGGACTGCTATCACTACCATTTTCATGTTACATCTAACGTTATCAGCCAGCATCGTATTTAGATCCCAACGCTGCTTGTGCTGAGAATTGCTACTAAATTCACCGACAGTAGCTTATTTTTAAATCTGCGATAACATGAAGGAATCGTTCTTATTTTATTTATTTCTCTCTTTACGGGCATATAATTAACGAAAGAAATATTGATATTAATTAATTCTCTTGGTTAAACTTAAAACATTAAGCTTTTCTCGATTACTAAGAATCCAATATGAGATAAGAATTAAGTTCTTTATAAAGATATGTCACAGAGTAAACAACTAACAATTTACGATGCAATTCCTGTTATAGGCACATCATTATAGGAACATAATTCATAAACAAAATATTAAAACTTATCAATTCTCCCTTACCGAACTAAATAACCGTCGGTACGTTTTCGGACGTTTCTTTGGAGATTCGTTAACATGCCTTGTCGAGCGACGATATTTTAGCTGCGACTCCAGCGATAACTTTGAAGCACTAGCTGATAAAGTTGTGCCGTGACCATCGATTTTTTACACGCCAGAAAATGATATGTTTATGATAATCGGTGTATATTGAACACAATAATTTGATTTGATTCCCGATAGATAAATATCTTGTTGACAAAACTACTGGTAACCTGCTAGTGCGGTCATCCACTTGTAAACGTAACTAATTTTCCTTTAAGTATATACTGAAATTTTGATACAATGAGCTATAGTTGACATAA
This sequence comes from Nysson spinosus, assembly GCA_910591585.2. Taxonomy (NCBI): domain Eukaryota; kingdom Metazoa; phylum Arthropoda; class Insecta; order Hymenoptera; family Crabronidae; genus Nysson; species Nysson spinosus. Next base: position 1,917,197 of record OU342843.1, on the reverse strand, counting down.
TAAGGTAGTCAATCTAAAGAAATAAATTACGAATCGACATGCAATAATATTCATAGTTCATAGAAAGTTTATGGGATCACATAGACTGGAGATAACGATTATCTTAGGGAGCATGTAGCTATAGCATAATGAGAGTTTCGAGCGTTGCAGGAGCCTCGCAAATGTTGCAACCGTTTAATTTTACCGAGCAGTTGAGTTCACCTATTTCGAGTATAGCAGCCGCGAAAAGGCGAAACCTGGCAGGAGTTTGCGAGAGAAGTTCGGATGTTTATGCTTCCTGGGAAAGCTGGGTTACATAACGTGCTTTTCCCTCTGCGACCCAGCGCGCACCGCTTGCACCACACTTTCCTTTCACCTCTGCTCTTTAACTAAATCCTCGCGATACGTGAATTCGCTTCGTGTTCAAGAAAATTCATTGTTGCTTCTTGCAGGCCCAGCCGCATTCACTGCAAGAGCTAATTTAAGCTAATCAAAGATTATACGCGTCATATTAGTATCATTAAAAAATGCAGAAATCTTGATTTCGATAGTATTCGTGTAATGAAAATGTTGTCAATCAATTTTGTTTTCAATCAATCCTTTGTAAATAATGACGAGTTTGTATGTCGATCGGCTGACACTTTGCTTGCTTAAATTCATAGATGGGACGATTACGAAATCGTATCTTCTTTTGAGTTCCTTTCGAGACCAATCAGCGTGGTTTTAGTGAAGCTGTTAAGGATAAATTCGGCGGAGTGGGAGGACTTTGAGGTTGCACCGGCGTAATTGACTGCACCCAGTATCCCCCTGTAAGGTTCGAGAGCACCTTACGCGGCGGGATATTGGATGGTGTATCCGATTATCGGTGACATCGGCTTAATTTACCGTGAATTTGCCGTGAATTTACCGTGAAATCTCATTAGCTGAGCGAATGGATAGAGTCGGATAGAGATCCGGCGTACGCTAGCATTCATTTCTCGCGTTCTTCTTACGTACGTCGAATTCCCCCAGGGACGATCCGTTGTCGTTGAAATTCATGAAAGTAAATTTCCTAGATAATATCACAATTATTCGGTATAATCGTTTATTCGAAGTGGGGTATCGCCAAGTAGGCCGTCATTGTTCTCGTCATCCTTGTAATTACTGACGTTCCATTCCCATGGCGAAATTAATCGGAAATGAAATACGAAGAATCGAAGTACCGTGTGCATTTTATCGGGACACCATTATCGCCTTTATGAAAATTAAGTTTTTCCTCTACTATTTTTATTACTTTTGTCATAGTGAAATCGACCTATTTACTTCGGCTGTACTTCGAAGATCTTCATCTCTTTCATAATTTTGTTTCGAATTTTGAAGATCGCATCCCCGATATTCATTAAAATGCCGAAAAAATAAGTCCTGCAAATTTTGCCAGGTGGTAAAATAAGAACCACCTTACAACCCACTCTCACTATTTCAAATTCTCGTTCGCTATGCTGGAAGTAAAAAACAGAAACGGATTAAAAACAGACAGTGCTTTCGGTCTTAAGAAAAAATATATTTCCACAGTTTACACTAGAAAGTCGAGTCGAAATTGCATTTACGCGTTTCTTTGATAGTTAGTTCTGAATTTGGAACTTATCGCTTTAATTCCTAATCGTAAGTACTACGAAAATGTATCACAGGGAAAGAAAGAATGTAGTCAGCCATTTACAAAACTCGTGCGAGGTAGAAAGTGTAGTTTCCTTCTGGGCTGACGATAAGCGTCGTTATTTAGGCTGCGATTCACTGAGGTTTTTTGGCGACGGTTTCACGGACCTGGGTTGAAAGAAGGACAGGCAGAAGCAGGCTGTAAAAATAACAGGAATATTAATTCTTATAATATTATATTCAACTACATTATATAAAATGATACGTATACAATTATCCCTCGATTTACGTGGTACTTTTTAAACGCGGTTTCGAAGAAATTGATCGTGATAACCTTACCCGAGAATAAGCAACCCAGTCCGAAGAATGCTAAGAGGCAGTCTATTTCAAGAAGCGCAGAAAATATCAGATTTCCGATTACCGCTCCCAGATTGCCAACAGTGGTCAGAAGACTGATGCACGTCGCTCTACAGTGATAAAAGAAGAAATCATTGAACGGAGATTTTTCGATGGGAAAACTCGTTCGGAAATGTACGGATCGTTGATACGTTTGAAGTTGAAGGTTGAAGCAAAAAAAGTGGAAGAAGTGGAAGTAAGGAGGAGTGCGGATGACAGAGGTGTCGGTTATTTGCGAGGCATTACCTTAATGGGATAGGAATAACGTCGGCGTTCACCGCTGTAACGACGTTACCCGCGATCCTTGATGTCACGATAATGGCAGATGCCAGCGTCAGCATGTACGGAGGAGACTGAGCCCAATTTATTCCAAAACCGCTTACCACCGATATCAGAAATGACGCCACTGCAACAGTGCACACCGATAATCCACCGATTAGACCAAACCTTCATCTTAAATCTCAAGAAAAACACAACAATTCTCTCGAATCCCATGTTTCTTCCTATAAAATTGAATGTCTGAAAATGCTTCTTACGCAATATCAACGTTTTTCTGAACCTCGTAGTTATTATCATTCCGGAGAGGAAGGAAAAGAGAACAGCCGATGTAGCGATGATGGTGGAGTTCTGATAAATTACTGGACGTACGACCCACTGAAAATTGATGAATAAATTGGTTATTTCTCACATAAATTGATGGAATGTTTATCTTTGAATTTACCTCGATACAGGCGTCGTCGAAATAAGTGCAATTCAGATACGGCCTAGCTGGAATTGCCGCACGACGATTTAACATCTCGCACATTGTAGCCGCCCTATCTGCGGGGTCCCAGTGCTCTTCGTCGAAGTTATTTAAAATTACAAAAAGATGCGGCACCCAGAGTCTCATTGTATTAAATCTATATTATGATGTGAACATATATCTTCCTATTATCATCAACAAATTTGTGAGGGAGAAGACACTTATGTCTTTAAAAAATATAAGGTGCAGTGTAGATGAAACTTTTGTATAATCTAATTTAAAACACGATAAAAAGGTCTTTGGCAATATTAATGATAACATTAACACTAGAGCTACCAAAGCAGTCAAGATGACTCGTTCGGGATATTAATCAGATTATTCGTGTACACAACGGCGCATTGCTTGAGATGTTATATAACTTTATCTTATGTACATAGCACGCATAATTGAATCTATCGATTAACTTACATCCTCCGGTCATAATTTATATAATAACCCTTTTAGTACCTCACAATTTTGTATGTACCATCTAGAAATACCTTCGAAGATATTTATTAAAATCAATATATTTTTTCAAAATAAAATTTGGAAAATTCTTCATCTTAAAATGGTCTAAACTTTTGTCGACATTTAGAAATGCCGAATTATTTTAAGGTATTCGTGGCTAACACCACGGAGCCGATATTTCGAATTTTTGATATTAAGAGACTTAATAAATATTAAGTGTAAATATAATCGAGTATATATTGGGTAGTTCTAGCGTTAATGATGATATTAATGATGATAATATGGAGATCTTACCCGAGAATGCATCCAAATTGCAGAACACATAAGAATGAAACGGCGGGCAGGTACCTCGTAGAAAATAATAGTTTGGTGTTGTACCAAGAGACTCGTATTTTTTCGGAAGCCGCGTTGAGGAATGTTTGCGATAACTGGGGCCCCGTCGGTTTCTGCCCCCCGAGTAACGCTTTTATCTGCAACGAGATCACGGGGAAAACAATGCGAGCGTGAATGATACATTCACCGTCGGTCAGACGCTATCTAAATGTTCTATTCGCCTGTTTCCTCTGAAATACTATTTCTACGTTCGCCCGTTTCCCCTGGTTTTCTGGTTTCCTTTGGTCCTTTAACCGCGTCCCGACGACCCTGTCGTAAATAAAATCCAACCGTTTCTTTCCTGCGTTCTCGGAAACTGCGAGATACGCAGGTTGATCGGTGAAATGAAGTCGCATCTATTAATCTTTCAAACTTTTAGACTTTTAAAGAAACTTTTCATTCCAATCCACGTATCGCATAATTGGCCGTAAAATTCGTCATCTCTGATTAATAAGTTAAAAAGATAGAAAATGTGCTGAGGTACCGCACGTCCTTCGTACGAACGGAAACGTTAGAATTAAACGCGGAAACTAATCTTATCTCACGTACTGATTAACCTGTTTTAAAACTGTCTCGCCAGCCATGCAGTTGATGTATATACTCTAATCCCGCTTAATCTCGATGTTAATATAATTCGACGGAAGTTCGATCTTACCGGAAATGTATCGATGGGCTGTTTCATGTTCATGGAGTACATCCGCGAAAGTAGCTTCAGCGCTTCCTCGTGCTTTCCAATTTCCAGTAGAAATTTCGGACTTTCCGGAAGCATGCATGCCGTTAAGAGACCAACGATCGGAACCATCGAACATATCAGCAAGTAGACTCGCCAAGCATTATAATTAAACCCGAAAATATCGACGTCCCAGTTTAACGGCAATATCGTGAATCCCAATACTGAAAGGAACGATAAATTTCATGGATATCGGATAACTTAATTCGTGAATGTTGATTCTTATGGAGTTCCGATTACCTGCTGGTATAATATTTGCTATAGCAAATAAAAAGCCGGCCCATAAAGCGAAGCGCGGTTTGTATTTGCTGGAATGAAATTCTGCCAAATATCCCATTACCAACGCGAGTGGACCACCGGCTCTGAAAATCCGACCGAATCAATTATTAAGCGTCGTTCGTTGGTTCAACTCGATTCGATTCGATTTCCTCCAACAGCGAATGATACTCACAGGATACCGCAGAGGAATTTAATTAGTAGAAGGACATAGAAAGAGTTTACGGTGCTACTGAGAATATTTAGAAGGGAATCCGCCAGAAGAGCCAGGACGAATAAGTTCCTGGTTCCCACGAAAGGTGTGACGTAGTCCCAAAGGAAGCTGGTCAGCACCGCGGCTGTGCAGTTAAGTTACAATTATTTACTTCCCAGAAGAATTGAACAGGATTTTTCATCTTCTTTCCACTTGAATTATATCGATGAACACATTTCGCGGAATATAATTGTCACGCACCTGCGAATGGACTCGCGACGAGAATACCCTTGCGGATAAAAGTAAGGTCAAGGTCACATTCCGCGGAAGCTAAGATGAAGGCCCCCGTAGTGGTGTCGAATATACCGGCCCAAGCGATTGGTAGGGCTGCCAAAAACAGCAGCACGTTGTACTTTCCATAGCCTACGGATGTAGCAATTCAACCGAAAGAAATGATAAATCAATAAGTCATTGAAAAAATGTAGATTAATCGTAGCTAGTCTCATGGAATGATAGCTTTACCTATCAGAGATACAGCTCTCTCGTAGTCGACCGTCGTCGGCGATCCGCCGTTGCCTCTTGGAGCAGCTAAAAAATCACGTTTTACGGATCAAAGATGTGAATCTCTAAGAGCCACGGTGTCGCGACTCACTGCGACGTATTGCGTAACGTTCATCCTTACGGAAACTAAATTTACGATCTTCACTAATTACCCTGAAAATCTCTGATTTCATATCATTCATTTACGGCGCATCAAGTTTATAACTCTACGGACGAGCAAAGACCAGTTGACATCGACTAACGGAAAGAATGAATGATCTTAATTTCTCGGGAAGTTGACACTACTAATGACAATCATTTTATAAAATACCGTGGTAATAGCATTGCAAACAAAATGAAGCTTAATTAATTGAATGAACTGTGCATCTCCCGTATACTCGTGAATGATTGGATAAAGACTGATAAGATGTGCAATTACCCTGTGTACTCCAAATAGTGGCATTGTTCCGGTTGTCTGCCACCATATCCGATACGTGGCGCGTGATCCCGGCTTTTTCGGGGTTTCGAGATCTCGCACCGCTCGGAGCAGCAACTCGTGGAACGGATGTCGGAGATCGGAGAATGATTGCCGATCGAAAAAAATGTCACTTCGCCGCGACGTCTTCTTTGGTTTTCCGTAGATTTCCGTGTTGCTCGACCGAAACCGATGTCACTCGCACACTTGTCTGATATCTATAGTTATCGGTGTCTCGCTTAGACAAACATTTGCTCTAAACTTTAGATAGGAATCGTGATCGGTGCGTCAGATTTTTCAAAACGGTCCACGAAACTCTACATTCGAGCGATCAAGCTCCGTTCACTGGCTCGCTTCCTATCCTCGATGGCCGAGGATACTCTTGCCAATAAAACGGGTCAAACGATTCAAACGATTCAATTATTAGAGTCTTCTTCTGTCAGCCGATTCTCATTAAAGCGCGCTTTAACTTGGCGATATCTCGGTGCTAGTTTATAGAACAGATCGAACCTTACGTCGCCTCGCCTCGGAAACTGCTTCCTCGTGTCACTTTCGAAACTAATATTAGCCAAGCAAAAGTGCTTTGCAGCGCCGAGAATCTCTGTTCGAATAGTCTTTACTCTGCCGTCGCGGCTATCGAGCTTCGATCGTCATCCCCTCGAATTTAATTACGCTGCCCAACTCCAAGTTCGTTTTACTTGATTTCAAACGATGCAATTTAGAAATTCATTTAAACCCCGGTCAACGGAACCTCCAAAATTCTAGTAGCGTGTGTTTCGCAAAAGTAGATTATATTTTTAAACGGTGGCCCCAAGCCGGCTGGCACACGCGGTACGCGGACATCAATTTCGAAATTCAACGAATCATTCGCAACTTTTCTCGTTCATTGTATCGTTCTACGATAAATTTCGATTGTCTATTATTTAATATAAATTTAATATGATTCACAAGATACTTAATGTTTCGTTGCAACTCGTATCTGCTTTTGAAAATGATTCACTCTTATTAATTCTTATGCATCTGTTTGACGTTTGAAGGAATGTCAAGATCATTGGCACGAGTCGCGTTTTGCGAGTTCGCCATGTTTACCGGGTCTATTGAGAAATGAAAGATTATCGCGCGTATCCTAATTGTCCGTGACTGCGAACTTCTCGGCGGATGATTAAACTCCAATAACTCGGGATACTACTTTTCCAAGGCGCGATTAAATCGGTCCTAAATCTTCTCTATCTATCGCGAGCACGACTACCAAGATTTCTTATAGATAAGATACGGAACCATTTTTCCGTTGATCACAGCGATCACGGTGTTGTCATTGCGTACCTTCCTGTCTCCTGTTCCCGATTGATTACCCACACCTCTTGCAATGCGTTATCAATTATGCACCTCTAATCTGCAGAAAGAAATCGATTATGATCGGTAATAAATCGATGACCCTTGCAAGAAGGTCACTGTACCGATGAGAACTTCCTTCTTTCCCGGTCTTCTGTCTTCTCAAAAACTGACTCGATCCACCGTCTTTCCTATCGCGATTAAAGCAACACGTGTTATAATCATTTCCTCGCCAGATCGTTTAGTCGTTTCTGTAATTAATGCCCATCAACGGTGTCGAGTGGGAGGAATTTTGAACGGATAGCGGAAAAGTGAGCATTAATCCATTATCTTGGAAGCAACCTGACATTCAATTAATTCAGGTAATTACGAGTTCTTCTTCTGCTTCGATGCACGTGCTCACTGTTTCTTGCAAGGATTTCATTTTCGGTCCATCCACGATGTATCTCTTTCGGATGCTTACGTTGTCGATGCCCCCTCGGGGGTGCATCCGGTGCAATAAAAAGTTTTAATTATATAGTATTTGATTCCGTGGCATTGCCAATGGGATTTGCCCCACTTCCGCGGTCGAGTATGCCTGACCTAGTTGAAGGGTAATACGATAGTAGCATTCGTAGTTTGAGCCGAAAACTAGCGTCGCTATCGGATCGCGATTCGGTTGGACGAAAGTTCGATTTTCACTGACCGAAGCGTTATCGTGGTGGAGGAAATGTGGGGGAGGGAGGGTGGGAAGTTTTCGAACAGATGACCCGCTGCCGGGGACAGGTTCGACTGTTTTCGAGTTTCGAGTTTCGGGGTGCAGGCGCTCGTGAAAATTCTCCGTACCGCTCGAACTCTCGCTCGCCGGTTAAAATCTACCATGTGGAAATTTTGCCGGCTCACAATGGAATATTACCGTGCCTTCTGGCAATATTAACGTTAGTTGCAAATACGCCTGTCCTGGGCGTGGCTTTTTCTATGTTTCGCTACTTTTGCTCGCTCCGCTGCACTCCGCTTTATCCTTTGCATTTGCGAATAACAAGTAGCCGGTCGTCCTAGGAATACTTGAGCGAAATTAAAAATGACTCTCGCGCGCACTGTAATACGCGTCGCCTTTGCACCAGCCAGCTACTACTCGAGAAACAAACATGATCTCCGATCGTCGGACCAAATTTGGTTATCGAGAATGACTGCTGGACAAAAAGTGGAAAAAAAATGTTGCCTTTGGAAACTGGTTGTAACGGAGCGAGGGAAACGCGCACAGAATGATTAGACAAAGCATGTCGAACAGAGTGGAGAGGATATCCAACGGCAGGTTGTTTATCCGTGAATGATGAAATTCGCGGTAGACGCTTCTAATCAGAGGAGTATCCTTTTCTCCTTGCCCCGCGAATCCACCCCCATCGTTCGAGCGTGGTTCCCGTCTCTTTCGGCCTTCCTCCCCAGCTTGAAAGCTCTCTTAATGAGTTTCTTGGGTATTCGATTCGGAATGCGGGCTCTATTCAAACTTGTTTTGCTCCACCGAGCTACCCTTCCTTCGATTCTCGCAACCGAGCTTACTTCGAACTCCCGGGACATCGTTCCTTGTGGATCCAAAATCTAGTCGTCTCGTTACTCGACGATATTATATTAATACTAAAACTACCGACATTATATTCAATTATATTCGTACATTTATATATACGTCTTTAAAAATAATGATGGATGGCAAATATAAAAAAACGATGTTAATCTGAATATTTTTATGAATTATCGCGGACCATGCACTTTGAGTGTCTCGGTAGTTCTAGCGTTAACTGGCTCGTAATGCAATGAATTCAAACAGGAAAAGTATCGTGAATTTTCGTTCTTTATCCACGCCGCGGAAAAACGTTTCCCAGGGGTACGGAGTCTGGGAAATGACCAAATGCGGACGCGAATACTCAAAGAGGACTCCTGGTATTCCAGCAACGGCTGAATCCAGAAAACTTTTCGAATTTCAACTCGTGTGTAGAACGCGAGTTCACCACGCTAAAACTTATTTCACCGAGAGATAATACGCTCGAAATTCTCTTGGACTAAGTTTTTCAAAGTTGTCGGGCAATGTTTGCGAACGAAAGCGTACGTTGTCTTTCGATTAGATGTGACGCCTTGAGTAGACTGGCTTTAATTAGTGGGTGACTAAACGCATCCAAGTTTATACATCCATTTACACTCTTAATTCGCTCTGGCACGCATCAACCAAGGAATTTTCTCAAGCGATGCCAAACACTTGTCTACATAAGAATATTTCCGAATATGATTAAATATTAAAATTGTGTCCAGAGATTGTGGTAAATTCTGATCGTTAATTGAAACACGACGATGATGGTTTGGGAGCTGCAGGTGCACGTAATTCATTATGTTCCTTGAGAAACCTGAGTTACTTTGACTGAATGTTGACCGATTTGATTAAAGTTGAATCCAAGATCAAATCCGACTAGGTTCCTTGTGTACTTCTATCGCCGTATCCTCCGGCACGAAATGCCAGTGTGAATTAAGTCGCGTTTGCATATCCGCCAGATGATATTCCGTGAGCTCATCAATCTATGCAAATATAGAAACCGCGATGGCTTTGAGACGCCGTCAAAAGCTAATGGTACAAAGATAATTCGACTCCTCTGTTAATCCTCGTCCGTTGCTTCCCGCGGAGATACGGGAATTCCAGAGAACCGTGCTTCCAGGATTTCGAATACAGAATTCTAGGCTTCGAGAACACTGTCTTTCTTTTCGCTATGTTGCACATTTAACTTTGCACCAAGCTGATAAAAAAATCGTTCGAAAAGATATGAAGTATTCGGCGAATTTTAGGAAGAGCTAGAGTTTCGGATTTTTTCAAGTTTTCGAGTAAAGAAGTAAAGAATTTCGAGAAAAGGTAGAGCTCATTGCCAGACGGGAGTATTCTTGGTGGAGGGAGTCGAATGCACTTAGACTCGACGTTAATTACGCATTCCTATCACGTCCTCGTTTAAGGGTTGCCATTAGCGCGATAATGCGAGAAACGATATATCCGTGTAATATAAACGAAGCCAGAGATAAGACAGTCTGGTTAATTGCCTTCGTCGTTTATATCGATGCAATTGAAATGCACTGAAATTATGACGCACCTAGGGAATAGATTAAAAATTCATGTTATTAGAATATTATTCTGATATTATGCATTGTAAGATGTTGAACATGAAGGTTTCCAGAATGAAATTCTTGTGGAGAAATAAAAAGTGTAGGCATTAAGCGTATATGTTGGGCGCAGTAAACGAAGTATTCTAGAAAATATAGGAAAAGAGAGAGAGGGGGATCGGAAAAAGAGACGGGGTCGATTCGAAGGATCTTAGAAGAGAAGGTCGTCGGAGCGGAAGATATTCGAGCTAGCCAATTTATTTTCTCCAGTGATTCCTCAAAGAAAGAATCCCTCGGAGATTCCTGTTGAAGCCACATCCAGAGTCGATGGGCGTCGATGGGAGTCGATGGGAGTCGATGGGAGTCGATGGGAACTCGACATTTTGCTTCTCGTTGTCTCCTTCCAACCCCAAGGGTATTCCTCGTGTCGCTGACAGCTTCTACTCTTCCCTTTATCTAACTACTCCGCCGAGAGAGAGAAAGCAAAACCTTTCCACAGAGAAAACAACCGATAACCGATACTCTTACCACCGATTTCTTGCGACAATTTCATCCTGCAACCTCACAGTCTTGTCAAACTATATAGTTGTTCACTCTTCGCGTTGCAGCTTTTGTTCTTTTACCTCCCGTGCGGATGTGAAGTTCTTAAAATATAAGGGAACGTATTGGAGTTATTTTGAAAGATATCGCGTGAAGATAAACGTTTAAACGATAAAGAAACGAAGAGGTGTCGGTGTTGGTATTGAAACGGCATAGTACTCGGTGCCGTATTTTTCGCATGGCGTGGCAACTCGGCAGATTTCTAGAAGCACTTTACCTCTTATCTCGCAACTTCCTCTTCTGGTAATAGCTCTCTTCGCGTTGTATTCGAGGATCCGTGTCTACGAGGAAGAAGAAGGAACCTAGGTTTCTAGCAAGCTCACAAGGAATACCGAACGAGTCTGGCGGAGGAAGCGCGAAAAAGGAGCCTCTTCTTCGGCTTGTTTCACGCGCGAACGCCGGAAGCGTTAATTAAATTATGCCGGGAAAAAGCTCGAGGAACTTTGGAACACTTCCTAACCCCCTTTAAACCCCGCCGTCTCTCATCCTAGTTCGCAGCTTCGCTCAAATGGATATCGGACTGTAAACGGGTTGCAGCTGCATTTCTCGCTGTACTTTAATTCCTGTTTTTTTTCGGAACTCACGGTTTACGTGATCTGGTTTTCGTTTGTTAATTATTAATGTAAAATTCATAATCCGTGTTTAAATTCGAATTTTATCGATCAGAACCCAGACTTTGATATTCTAGTTTACGATTGGATCGTGGAACAAAGAAAAAATGGAAAGTACCGATTACATCCGATACGAAGGAAACTTTTTTCTCCGTCTTCTTCGTTCGCGAATCACTTTCCAGCGGTAATATAAATTGTGCAGAATATTTGCGGGCCTCCGTGCAGGAAAGGGAATAAATTACACCTAGAAACCAGATGGCTCGAATCCGAAGAAAGTAGCGTGAAATTGAAGGGTTTGCGTGGGAAGACGAGGGTGGTATTCCCGCGGAAAACGATCACTCGATATAACGCTCATTTTTTCGCAAAGAGTCGAACTTAGTGGATATGATTATAAACATCGTTTGGAAGGCCACACGTGATTTAAATAAATTTGCAAATTCCAAGTATCATTTGCATAATATCGAAGAACCAGTTCTCAGTTCGGAAATAAATCCTTGGCTGCTGTGTAAATCTTAATCACTAGTATATCTCCAATCAAGCATGACCAACGACCAAGTTTTCAGAAATCCGGATTGGACGCGAATAGTAGAAGTTATACAGACTTCGAATTTGATATTAATAATTACCGAACAAAATTAATTTAGACCGATCAAATTTGATTTGATTGAAATTTTCATTGGTGACCGAGGAGGAAACCTTTCGCGTCTAAGGGGATATCACTCAGTCGATGTTCCATCTCCTTTGAATTCCGTTTGTCGTTTAGCTCGAGGCGTAAACGAACACGAAGCCACGTGGAGTACCGAATCCAGAATACTATCTTGCTCCTTCGAAACCGTTCGTTCCGTATCCCCGACATGTCGCCGCTCATTTCTTCGTCTTTCTCGAATGCTTCGTCCTCCACAATGTCCTCCTTCTCGAGATCCTCGTTGCTTCTTCCCATATCGTCTCGTGTTTATCGAAGCGATGCAGTCTAGACGACGATCAATAATTCTGTCGAAGCATGGATACCTCGATTGCTAGAAAATAAAACAACTCCACGACTACGTGCTGGAAAGAAAGTAGGACGCTGAATTGTGAAAAGCTCGCGATGGACCAACCTGGATTCCAGTCATGCACTGTTTTTTCTTGGATGCTAACACTTGGCGTTATCAAAACAGTCGAAATGACGGGTCTGCTATATTTAATAAGCATATTCGAATTTATAACTTTCTGTAATCTCGTAGGATAGGTCAAGAGATTATTTTCTATTTATTCTACTCGCATTGAAAATCTTCATCCAAGTTAACACATTCGAGACCGGTGTCTAATTGAAAGACAATTCTCAGCAACCGACATTGTGTTTGTTGTTATAATGAAAACCAAAAGGAATGCAGAGGTTCAGAGGTGAATGGAACGCATTTCAGACAATTTGTGTTTAGTCTAGACAATGACGCGACTGCTTTTACGCGGTCTTATTTCTCCGACTGATTTTCGACTACTGACTGATGACAACTTAATGAATTCCTTCGCGTGACATCATTGATATGTCACAAACTACTTTGTAAAGGCACGGTTTTGAATGTGTTGAGAGAATAGTATCGGATTTGTTTGGAATTTCCTTGTGGTAGATTCATACAAGAAGATCATAACGGGGGTTGTTTCTCGGAGTTTAAAAGATGCTGTGATAGTTTAGGGACGGAAGCGAGGATCCGTCTGGAGTATCAATCGCATTTCTCAGCAAGCAAATCATCGAGCGAATCAACGATCCGGTCGAACGGGTAAACAACCCCGTAGCTATCGGCTATTTCCATGAGCTTATCAGTAAAGCGTGAACACCGTTGGAGATTATCGTGGAATTAAAGGGAGGACTAGTGAGGACCGATCGGTTTCGGTAGGCGCTTTGACGATTCATCGATGGATCGATTGGTTCGGAGTAATATTTGGAGTTTCGCCCGGCGGATTGCAACCTCGTTATCAAGTTATTAGTAGCGTGAAACGGGGACAAGGCTATTAGATTGAAATGCATCGAGTGGCTATTCTCCAGGCTTTAGGGCATTCCATACCTACCAAATAGCCCGTATCGATGCAATAAACGCTATCGCAATACTATTTTTTTTTTACTAAGACACGTTGTCAATAATAACAATTGCATAACGATGCAATTTCAGATTTAGCATGAAAATAAATCCACGAGAGTAAGGATCACGAGGAAATTGAAAATAGGAGTTGGGAACTCGGAGAAGGTACGATGTAAACTTTGAGACGTTGAATGCAATTGCGAGCGTGAAATTTCGACACGTTCCCCTTTCATCGAACCTTTGCTTAGAGCGCAAGTTATCGCCACGATAATCGAACTAAGTTCGCCGATAGTGAAACGTGCATCCCGTACCAACTCGGTCGCGTCGACCAACCTTCCAGAAGTCCAGAAGTTTGTCGGACCGTGGAAATTGTCGCGCGAAACTGCATCTACGTTAAGTCGGCCATTCGGCCTTTCGGCCGTTCGATAACACCTGCAGCTCCGGTTACGAAACGGAGATAACGACGACCGGCGAATGCCAACGAAGATGTATGTCGTGAGCGATAGCACCGAAAAGATGGAGGGCTAAAGAATATCACTCTACTTAAAGTCATAATCACACAACGATACTTATATTGGCGGTGATATTTCTCAACTTTTGTCAACTTACTTCTCTCACCGAATACTGAGCGATAAAGCTTGATCCCCGATCACGAGCTAATATTTTCAAAAGTTCCGACATATTTAAAAGTTTCCTTGGCAGTAGGTTAGTCGCGAGTTCAACGACGACGCGGAGGACACGTTTCGGTTGGAGCCGTTTGAAAGTTAAGAAACTCGAAGTTCGTCTTTCCCTATACGTCGTCGCTGTGGTTTCTTCCATTCGCGACTTTCTCGGTATTTCTCGGTCCTTTCGGGACGGATTAAACGATTCTCGAGGGTAACAAAGGGGAAAAGGAACGTGACGCTTTAACTGGTTTCGGCTTATCTCTGAGTTTCACCGTATTTAAGGAAAACACGGAGAGAGCCAGGAGATCGTTAGGAAAGTTAGCTAGTATGGTAGAATGTACCGCGCCTCCGAACTAACAATACTAAATACAGTTTGCCGGCAGTTTCTTCTCCCTTGTTCTCCGCATTTACCACTCCCATTTTTTAGCAAACCCCGTGATTCAAACAATTTTATTTATTTTAAAAAATTCGTTGGTCCAGAATCGCAAATATGTAAAGGGGTATACCTTCAAAATTGTAAAAAATTAAAAGTCGCCAAAATCGCTTCTACATGACCCAAATCGATTGTATATGATGTATAAACATATTCTAGGACGATTTGTGGTCGAAAGAAGCGGTTAAAAAAATTTTATTGGTAAAAAATGGGTCAAACCCAAGTCGAAAAAATGTGAAGGGGTATACCTTCAAAAATTGTCAAAAATTGAAAGTCGCCAAAATAAATTCTAGACGGCCCAAATCGATGGTATATGATGTATAAACATATTCTAGGACGATTTCTGGTCGAAAGAAGCGGTTAAAAAATTTTTATTGGTCAAAAATGGGTCAAACCCAAGTCGAAAAAATGTGAAGGGGTATACCTTCAAAAATTGTCAAAAATTGAAAGTCGCCAAAATAAATTCTAGACGGCCCAAATCGATGCTATATGATGTATAAACATATTCTAGGACGATTTCTGGTCGAAAGAAGTGGTTAAAAAATTTGTATTGGTCAAAAATGGGTCAAACCCAAGTCGAAAAAATGTGAAGGGGTATACCTTCAAAAATTGTCAAAAATTAAAAGTCGCCAAAATCGCTTCTACATAACCCAAATCGATGGTATACGATGTATAAACATATTCTAGGACGATTTCTGGTCGAAAGAAGTGGTTAAAAAATTTTTATTGGTCAAAAATGGGTCAAACCCAAGTCGAAAAAATGTGAAGGGGTATACCTTCAAAAATTGTCAAAAATTGAAAGTCGCCAAAATAAATTCTAGACGGCCCAAATCGATGCTATATGATGTATAAACATATTCTAGGACGATTTCTGGTCGAAAGAAGCGGTTAAAAAATTGTTATTAGTCAAAAATGGGTCAAACCCAAGTCGAAAAAATGTGAAGGGGTATACCTTCAAAAATTGTCAAAAATTAAAAGTCGCCAAAATCGCTTCTACATGACCCAAATCGATGGTATATGATGTATAAACATATTCTAGGACGATTTCTGGTCGAAAGAAGTGGTTTAAAATTTTTTTTGGGCAGAAAATGGGTCGATCCAAAATCGCAAAAATGTGAAGGGGTATACCTTCAAAAATTGTCAAAAATAGAAAGTCGCCAAAATAAATTCTAGACGGCCCAAATCGATGCTATATGATGTATAAACATATTCTAGGACGATTTCTGGTCGAAAGAAGCGGTTAAAAAATTTTTATTGGTCAAAAATGGGTCAAACCCAAGTCGAAAAAATGTGAAGGGGTATACCTTCAAAAATTGTCAAAAATTAAAAGTCGCCAAAATCGGTTCTACATGACCCAAATCGATGGTATATGATGTATAAACATATTCTAGGACGATTTCTGGTCGAAAGAAGTGGTTTAAAATTTTTTTTGGGCAAAAAATGGGTCGATCCAAAATCGCAAAAATGTGAAGGGGTATACCTTCAAAAATTGCCAAAAATTGAAAGTCGCCAAAATAAATTCTAGACGGCCCAAATCGATGGTATATGATGTATAAACATATTCTAGGACGATTTCTGGTCGAAAGAAGCGGTTAAAAAATTTTTATTGGTCAAAAATGGGTCAAACCCAAGTCGAAAAAATGTGAAGGGGTATACCTTCAAAAATTGTCAAAAATTGAAAGTCGCCAAAATAAATTCTAGACGGCCCAAATCGATGCTATATGATGTATAAACATATTCTAGGACGATTTCTGGTCGAAAGAAGTGGTTAAAAAATTTGTATTGGTCAAAAATGGGTCAAACCCAAGTCGAAAAAATGTGAAGGGGTATACCTTCAAAAATTGTCAATAATTAAAAGTCGCCAAAATCGCTTCTACATAACCCAAATCGATGGTATACGATGTATAAACATATTCTAGGACGATTTCTGGTCGAAAGAAGTGGTTAAAAAATTTTTATTGGTCAAAAATGGGTCAAACCCAAGTCGAAAAAATGTGAAGGGGTATACCTTCAAAAATTGTCAAAAATTGAAAGTCGCCAAAATAAATTCTAGACGGCCCAAATCGATGCTATATGATGTATAAACATATTCTAGGACGATTTCTGGTCGAAAGAAGCGGTTAAAAAATTGTTATTAGTCAAAAATGGGTCAAACCCAAGTCGAAAAAATGTGAAGGGGTATACCTTCAAAAATTGTCAAAAATTAAAAGTCGCCAAAATCGCTTCTACATGACCCAAATCGATGGTATATGATGTATAAACATATTCTAGGACGATTTCTGGTCGAAAGAAGTGGTTTAAAATTTTTTTTGGGCAGAAAATGGGTCGATCCAAAATCGCAAAAATGTGAAGGGGTATACCTTCAAAAATTGTCAAAAATAGAAAGTCGCCAAAATAAATTCTAGACGGCCCAAATCGATGCTATATGATGTATAAACATATTCTAGGACGATTTCTGGTCGAAAGAAGCGGTTAAAAAATTTTTATTGGTCAAAAATGGGTCAAACCCAAGTCGAAAAAATGTGAAGGGGTATACCTTCAAAAATTGTCAAAAATTAAAAGTCGCCAAAATCGCTTCTACATGACCCAAATCGATGGTATATGATGTATAAACATATTCTAGGACGATTTCTGGTCGAAAGAAGTGGTTTAAAATTTTTTTTGGGCAAAAAATGGGTCGATCCAAAATCGCAAAAATGTGAAGGGGTATACCTTCAAAAATTGCCAAAAATTGAAAGTCGCCAAAATAAATTCTAGACGGCCCAAATCGATGCTATATGATGTATAAACATATTCTAGGACGATTTCTGGTCGAAAGAAGCGGTTAAAAAATTTTTTTGGGAAAAAAATGGGTCGACCATAATCGCAAAAATGTAATGGGGTTACGTTCATAAATTGTCAAAAAATCAAAGTCGCCAATTTCGCTCCTAGATCGTCCAAATCCATATTAGGTGGTACCTAAACATATTCAAGGTCCGTAATTACATTAAAAAAGAACAGTGTAACAAATAACCACACATCTATCTGAAATAGCATCGTCTTACCTTGTAGTTGAAAAAGTTGAGACCGGCAAACAAAAGGAAGACATACCTGATGTGCATAAATGTAACATTTATTCGGCATAAATTATGACGATAGATACATAGATTAAGTATAGATACAAAATGAATTGACTGTAGACAGGACTGTAGTGAAAATACATCGGTGCTTTTCCGTAGGAGTAGTAATACTTACTATTCTCCATACGGTACTGAGTAAATCGCTTTATCCTCGACCACTCACGGTTTTTTTTTCAAAGGAGAAACCGACACGCCGGTACTTTCTCCGATTCGTGGTAACACCACTAATCGGCGAATCAAAACGCAATCGAATTACAATAATGGAGCTTCGTAAAAAATATAAAGTCTTGAGTTTTCTGAGCAAGGAGTCTTCCTCCTTCGCGAATCCGATCCGCGATCCATCGGACCTGGCTGACTCACGCCAGCTTTTGATTCTTACTCGAAGAGAAAAAACAGTGATCGGCCGTTCATTCGCGCGATTACAATACTTTATCGGAAAGACGAAACTTCTTTCACGGCTCACGGAACATGTCCGCTAGTTCTTTCCGAGGCATGAATTGCCTTTAAACGGACTCCGTTGACAATCTTGATCGTGAATATGGATATAAAATATGCGACAAAATATTCCGAGAAATTTCACCGGTAGTTACATTACGCTCGACAATAAACGATTAAATTGCACGTGAATCAGTCTCCGGAGATATCGTAAGATTTAGCACCGGACTAACGGATAAGAATTCTTGTTCATCCTTGGACGAAGTCGCGCTTTGACGGTTTCGATCGGAAACTAGAAAGACGAATGCAAAAACGCGAAACGCAACGATCTGCAAACACCGTGTCGTTCGTCGCCATTATAGCTGTCACCGTAAACTTACTTACGTCCTATATATATATATTTTTATATATATATAATATATATACTTTTATTTTCCATATTATGTCGAATACAATATGAACCGCCTTTACGATTAATGAGGATCACAGCCATAGCTTTGAATACGAATGTTAGCTTCGTATCGTGGAAACCGATATAATATCGTAATCTATATTATCCGTTTACCGATAATTCTAGAGAGAGACGAGTCGTCGGTTCTTCATATTATCGAGTATGTATTACAGGTAAATCTAGAGCTACACATTCATTATTAGCGAGAGTCGGACGCGATAGTCGTGAATTTCTTGGGGGAAATATACTTCTCGGGAATTCGATCTAATCGGGGTGAAACTATCTACAGGACTGAAACTCTCTACTCGCGGAAAAACATTTTCTTACATGAAGCGAGACTATCGTATCTTAAAGATGCGTCGCTCCTTACTCCGTCGCGACGACGCCGGTCAACCTATCCCTTTCCTTTCTCAGCGGGATTCAATCCCCGAGATGACGAATCGACGATCTCTTTCGCCTAGAAAAAATAAAATTTGACGATCGTTATTACTAGCGACGAAGACACACGACCAGTTATCTCATAGGAATGAATTTGGCGAAGCATCGTCGAACGGAGTCGGAGCGATCGAAACGACGACTAAGTTACTACGACAAGATTTTCGCTACGATCACTACGATCTATCTATATACATAGAACTATAACCTCCCTACACCAGGAGGATACAATACCCACCGATTCCGCATTTCCGTCCACGTCGATCGATTCAATTTCCATTCAACACAACAAAATTATGGGAACAAAATACATCAAAATATTTAAAACCGACCGAACGAATGGTTATAATGAGGTTTGACGGATTTCAGAAATGGGTATCCCTTTTGGAACAACTGGATAAACGAGAGGTTTCGGGATTCGGACGGAAGTGGATTTTGATATTTTCGAACGAGAATAAAATGCGTTGACTCTGAAACGAATTGCACATATTTAGTATTTATAAAATTAGTTGGCCACGCCACGATCAAAGATATCGCCTTGGACGAACTCGCGGAATTGGAGGTCAAAAAGACTAGAGACCCATTGTGCAGCCGTGCTCAGCCGCAAAGTTAGGCGTTACTTTTCTTTGGACTCGAAGAAAGCGTGCATCGGTTGGGTCGAAACTACGGCTAAGTAGTTAGGAGGGACCGTGATATCGGACGTACGTACCTGGACTTAAACCACCCTAGATACCTTCTACAA
Source organism: Nysson spinosus (assembly GCA_910591585.2). Lineage (NCBI taxonomy): Eukaryota > Metazoa > Arthropoda > Insecta > Hymenoptera > Crabronidae > Nysson > Nysson spinosus. Next base: position 1,897,361 of record OU342843.1, on the reverse strand, counting down.
ACTGACTACTTCGAAGGAACCAAGGATCGGAGCTTCGCGATTTTCTAACTGCGCTTAGAACACTAGGAAGGGTTCGGCCGAATCCGAATCGAAACAAAACTATCTACTACTCTGCGTTCCGTCTAAGATTGCAATTGGAAACGGATCAGCTACCTCCTCTTTGATTTACCAAAGATGGCTTTGCCTTGGAAGAAATAGCAGTATTTCGTAGTTGAAAACGCGGCGTCGAGAGAATTTTAGACGAAACGAAGAATATCGGGGTCAAGTACAGTGACCCACGCTAAATCTAACGACTAGAATAGCTTTTTACTATCGACAATCTAGAACTGCCTAGAACCACCTAGTACAAAGCGCTACAGCTATTCTACTCTAACGATTCGTAACATTGACAAGGTTTTTTTTTCAACTCTAACTATCACTGGTACACCGAATCTTTCTAACGGTAAGCTACTCCGCTATTTCTTTACTCGGCCTTCGCAATCCAAGGGACAAGTCGAAAACTGCCGATTACAGGAAGAGCGCTTGAAACGAGCTATTTTTGTGCAAACTGAAAACGCAAAGTAATCTGCGTTTATCCGAATGAAAACAAGAGGAATTGGCGCGGAATACGGCGCGTATAACGGAAACCTTTCAGCCGTCCCCGAGTTGCGAAAAACCATTAAACCCTGTAACACGTAACGGCACTCGACTAAATGGCACGAGGAATCCCATCGGACTCAATTGCCTTCGTTTGACCTGATAACGCCGGACGACCGACGATCTGCCGTCCAGGCGCAAATAAAGAACGAAGAACCTAGAACCAACGAAAACGATCCAAAGCCGGGATATTTTTCCATCGATAATTGGTATCACGAACGAACGGACAAAGGAGAACTACGAGGGGACAAGCAAAGGGAACGATTATGCTTGAAATAGTCTCTAAAAGCTCATTTCGAATTACGTCGGGAGTCTACGAGTTTGAAGCTACTACCGGAAACGACGCTGCCGTCGAGGTAACGAGAGGTTTCAATAGCGCAGACCTACTTCTACGTGAAAACGAATGGAAATCTTTTGATTGAAGCACTGTCTCGCGCGTATTACCGCTAATCTACGTATATTTGCCTCCTTACGTACGATGGGCGATAGGTACTTACTAAGCCCTTGAGCAACTCCGAAATCAAGAAATTCTCTCTCCCTTTCTCTCAATCTCTCTCAATTTCTCTCTCTGACATAGGAGGGCTTACTCTAAAAATGTGTCGATCGTTCGTTCGAACTGAAATTCCGATTATTTTGATTGAAACGAAGTCCATCGTGTACTCGAAACTTCATCTACGATATCGGTACTCCATTGTTATCTCTGTACGCAGTAAATGCAGAAGACAGTGTTCTCGAACGAACGAGCGAGCTTTCTCCGATTTGGGCGCATCGTGGCACGGACGAGTTTCTACCGGTTAGCAAAAATAAGTATCGCGTAAACTCAACTCCGATTCACGAGCTGCCCGGATGCGGAGGATTGCATAGGATGCGCGGCGATTTAGGGCGAGGTTTCTTTCTCGAAGCGATATTTGGCCGGAAGCTCAAAGAAAGTTAGGCGTTAATAAGCTTCGGTAAGTTGTTGTGCCACGGCAGGGATGGAAAACGAAAATTAATTAATAATATATTATAGTTGTTAATACTCCATGTTTTCTGTTTTGATTTATTATACTTGTATTTTTAACGAACAAACTTTCCTCGCGTTTCTAACATTTCGGTTAAAGTTTGAGACAAAAATGTGTTTTACGATTTTTGTTTTTATTAGCTAAAAATTCAACGTTAGTTTTCATCCCTGCGTGACGGAGCTATTTTTACGATGCAGAATTTTTCTTCCCCCGTACGACGTTTTTCTCAGGTACGATGCTCGTCTACGAATAGACAAATAGCTCAGCTCGTAACTTGCTCTAGCTCGTTGTTACGACGGGAGCGAGTTTGATCGTTTGATCGATTGATCGATCGAAAACTGAGTACCCTCGAAAGGGGGTCGGTTCTAAGAAAGGAATATGCCGTTGCACCTTATTATCGCTGGCGAGAGATTCGCGTGGCCTTACTTACTAATACTTTGGTAAAACTTACTCTCGATCACTGCCGTTTTGTATACTTGACTTAAGGTATATTCGCGTGTCGCCGTTAAAAGCTACTCTTAATTCGTGCTACGTTTTAAAGACTATCGTTGGACGTGTTTGGCATTAGCGCGCAGGTTCTCGCGTTCTTTGGCTTTACCGCCTCTCGTTTCCCTTCCTTCTGATTTTCTCTTCACTTCCCTTCTTTTCTCTTCACTCCCCCCCCCCCCTCTCTCTGCCAATTCTTCTTATCCTCCGTCGTCTTACACTTCTCCGACGTAAAATCTCTTCTTGAAAATAATCCGATAAGAAAGCTTGGAGGAGTCAAGGAAAATTCCGAAGATCCGGACTTAAGAGACAATGTTGGCTCAAGGAAGTATAGGAGTATCAAACCCTCCAAGAATTCTACCGACTCAAAGGATACACACCGTTTAATCCTTTCCGGCTTTAACAGTTGTTATAAACAAGTCGCGAAAATACATGTTCTTATCAGTTATTCGATACTCTCATGCTTCCTTGATAAGGGAAGCGAAAGGAGAATATTCGCCCGAGGTGACTCGACTCTACGAATATTTTGATTGCACAATTTTTTGAATTCCGCGAACGATGGAGGAGGAAGTCCTTTCCGTGGCATTCGTTTTCCCCGCGTTTTGTTTTAATTCTCGAATTCAAGGTGTCGTCAAAGGACTCGACGAGGGTCGATTATGGCGATTATGAGCGATCGCGAGCGTTACGGGCAAAAAAGCCACGGCGAGGAAGGTTTTGATACGTGATCTCTAGGTGTAGTGTTCGCAGTCCCCACACTCGGAAAGTGTGGGTGTGGACTGACACTAGGTGGGATTTGGATCCTCGTAGGCCTTCTCGTAGTCTCGACGTCTGATAACCGCGAAGTGTGTCATCTGGAAAGAGTTGGTTTTCTTGCAACCGCGTTCCAACGTCCCCGTCATGCTGTAACCCATGTTGAAATCGCTCGACGAGACGTTCGACGTCAGGTACAACTGTCGACAAAAAGACGATCTTGTATCGCATTAGATTTCTATTTTCACCGGCTGTCGCAACCTGACAAATTGCACCTCGTGATTTTTATGTGGTTTTACTAAGCGCCGAGAAGTTTCGCGGATTTTTCAACCACTGCATTTTGACAGCGGTATTTCTTACGTCATCGATTACGTATGATCACATGGTACAAGTTTACACGGTAAATTCACCTAGAGCTCCGCGTTCTAAGACTTTTCTTTACATTATAATTGGCAATATAGCATTCCGGTTGAAACAAATACTTTAATAATTAGCGAGTGTCCGATAATAACGTTAACGATTTTCTATTAGAGGGAATCTTCTGACTGTTTACAGGGTTTTCTACTCGCTTTATAAAGACGGAGAACGATGTTGACGGGATTGATTGTTTTCGTGTTTATTAGTCGAAAGTGTGTCGTATTAGTTAAATAACAGTTCGGGGGATACAGTTTACCTTAAAATCCGGATCGGTTGTCATCCTCTTGAAGGAACCGATAATATATAGCGTCCCTGTCCCCGTGTCCACCATCTTTGCTTGTGTGCTGTACCTGAATGTACAGAGAATAATATTTAATAACAACATTATTATTAAGGAACGAACAGAGTATAATTCTTGGGATTGAAAATACCATATGATTCTAATATGTGAATCGCTCAACAGTTAAAGCGGCTCGTATATCTTTAATTTATTTGGAGTAATTAATGAATTTAATAAGAAAGATCTAAATCTAGAGAATATACATATATCTTATATTTAAATAATTAAGATAACATGCATCTATAGAGACAATTAACTGACGCAACGGTGGAGAGCAGAATAAGCGAGGCGCGTTATTTGATTGGAAAGGATCAGAGGAAGGAATTGATATCTGTTCGTTTCGATAATTGATCGATGCTCCCTGGAAGTCCTTCCGTTTCATTACTCTTTGGAGAAGTAGTTCCGTGCGTATCATTAGTCGAGGAACGGGAGGTTTTTCCTCGGATATTGAGTAACCAGGGAGCAGGATCCCCTTTGTCTCAAATATACACCATTCTTATCCTTCTTTCCCGTCGATGCGAATTAACATCGGTAATCAATGATCAATGAGATGGAGAGTGAAAAGGAATGCCAGAGGAACATCGTTTCATTGCAAGAGCGCGATCAATTAAAACGACTACGCGACCTACTCCTACATGGCAAACGTCACGAGAATCGTTAATGCGCGAAGAAAAGGACCGTGGATGGAGGATCGGGAATAAAAAAAAAGGGGGAAGTACCGAGCAAAGTACAACCAATTAAAATTACTACTCGGAATCGTAAATGAGAAATGTCGCGAGAGACGTTAACAGCACGAAGAAAGGGGAGGAGAAAGAGGACGAGGAAATATAGGATAGCAAGAGATAGTTCGGCGTAAAACGAGGAAGAGGGAAGTCGGATAGCAGATAACGGATAACGGATAATGGATAACGGTGAGTTAGAGAAGGGATAGAGGAGGGTTAGAAGGGTTAGAGGAGGTCTCCCCAGTGACTCGAGGGGCTTATTCCGGCGACGATCATTAAAAGTTTAAACGTCTCCCATTGAAGTGCGCCGGATCCGACACTCGCTTTACAATCCACTATGCCTGCTGCTTTGACTTTTCCCTCGAACCCTCGACACGACCTCTCACAAAGGAAACTTCGAAACTTTAGGAGAGCCGGAATACGCCGGAATACGCTGGAATACGCTCGAAATCTATGCATACATGTTCGTCTCTTCCCGCCCCATTGCTCCCATCGATTCCTTTCTTCTCTTTTATCACCTCTGTCCATGAATCCTCTGGCTTTTTAACCTGCCACTTTTCCTTATTTTTAATCCTGGAAACCAAAGCTGTGCCTCTCTTTACCTCCACTTTGTAGTAACCTTACACGACGCGACAGCAAAACAGTGCACTGGATCATCGAGCTCCATAGAAATCAGACCTAAACGATATTACGGAATTACAAACGGAGGAATATCCCACCCTTTTTTCTCATCCACGTTAATCTCATTCTCATTGATTGCAATTCTTCCACGTAAGCATCCGCGCGCGGGGATTTCAGTAAGAGATTTCTAAGCGAATCGTGATAGACGCAAAACCTTGGATGTCTCATCGATAGTAATTAGAATTGGCTGGTAAATCTTTTCGATCCGATCGCGATCGAATGGAAATATCTCCGGGGTTGAATCGGTTAGGGTGACCGAGGATTAGTCGGAGAAAAGCCTGGCTCGCCAAGGGATTAAGGAGAACGGTAAACGTCCTTGAAATGATATCGGGAGGAACCCGGGAGAGTCGAGAGTTGAGAATAATCCGAAAGTTCAGACGCGTCTCCTCTGTAATTTTCGGTTAGTAGTATGCCAAGTAGATAATAGAGATTCTCCCCACGTAAACCGAAAGCACGAATTTCCGGGTGTGCGGAGAATACGATTACGTTCGAGTGTTGAAACGCTACGCGAGAATCCCATCAATATCCTCTATTGTCCAGTCAATATGACCAACGGAACGAGGAAGGTACAGTAGACAGAAATGAAAATACGAGAGAAAACAATGATTTAGTAGACTCACTAACAATGAAACTATACTAGGTACTTCTAAGCTCAAACCTACGTTGCCAACCTTAAATCCTGAATGGTAATTTTTCCCAGTATCGAACCTTTCATTTCCGTTAAAGTACTATTCGCCATTTTTGACCTCTTTCGACTGAATTTGATGTGAAAACCACCAGGAGAGTAAAAATAATATAATAATAAATAGTATAATAATATTTCCGATCGAAAGTTCTACCTCCTGGTGCCAGCAACTTCGACGACCTTGCACCTGCTTCGACTCCACCAGAACGGCGTTAAGGTCCAATAGGAACTACTCGCGCTCCTGGCCCAACCTTCCTCCGGAAACAAAAGTACCTGCAACATAAAATACAGCCATTCTTTGAATTACTATTCCTTATTTGTTACAACTTAATAATCTATCGTACGCGAATAAAAAAGCATCGTGAAATAAAGAAGCAGCAAAACATCCGCATTTAAGCTAACAGCAGAGGCAACTCGATTTCAAAGCAGAACAGAGAGCAGAGTCGAAAAAGGAAAAGTAATAGATAGTTCGAGGTGGAAAGTAAGTGAAAAGTAGGTGAAAAATTGGCCGGGGCTGCTCTCTATTTCTCGGGAAAGTGTGTTTTGGGCATTTCCTCGGAATTGACGGGTTATGGGGGAAATAGGGTAGATGATAAAGGCGATAGATCCGAGAAAAACTAAGAGTAGCTTGCTTTCAGGAAACTTCGTTCGTTTAGTTCTTTTTTTCATCTACATTCGCGAACCATCGAGGCCGTTGTGTCACCGAAATATTGAAATTTTCGAGAGCATTTCGCATATATGATAGTCTTTCCTCTCTCCTTTGGTTAGAATGGTGGAGAAAAATACACATGTATGCAAATTACCAGACATTTTTTGAGTCTCTTCTCATCTCGTTCCTACCAAAATACTCTATATCGGCGGTATCATGGATATGCAGGTGAAAATATTTTTCGTCTGCGACTTGCGACTTTTTAGACACACATTTATTATCAAAATGGTGTGACCATCTTTGAAAAAAATTTCGTTGAATATTAATTATATTGTAACTTAATGTGAACTTTTAACTCATAAATAATTCACAGTGCAGATCTTAAATACGTGTTTATTATATAATTAAACCTACTTATTTCTTAGCGTGAATTGATAACGGAAGTGTCACTCGTCGATGAATATTAATTGGGCGTAATAACTATATTGAAAGAGGAGTACACAATGAACGGGGAGGCAAGTTTGGCGAGAGCGGTATCGACAGCAGGAGATATTTTATGGTTATAATGAATAATTCCCGACTCCGCTCGATCTCGACTGGTATTTGCTTATTGGAATCAACCCGATTAAATTATATTTCAATTGCGCCTAATATGTTGTATAAAAAAAATGGGGCGTGAATAATTCCCCGGAAGGGTACCGTGGTTTGTCGATCGCGCGTGACTGCTCTCGCTGCTCGCTCGACAAAAGAATTAAACGCGAATCTAACGAAGCTACGATAAACGAAATTCGTAGTAAAATTATGACTTAAACGTAATGCGAAGGAAAGGATTTAAGAGGAATCCGGGAGGACGTAGACACGAGACGCGTTCGATATCGTACGCGTAGACGCGAGGCAGTTCGCGTTTATATTGAGCTGAATGCCGTGCTGATTGAATAAGTGGATCTCACGCGCGGCCGTACAGTTATCGCTACTTCCTCTCTTCCCTCATCGCTCTACCCTTTTCCTCTTTTCTCTTTCCACTTTAAATAAATCCTCTCCCTCCACCTTCAACACGGTCGGACCGTGCCAGTCATACGGAACCATCATCACCGTCGTCATCCGGCTCACTCAGAACTCCGCGGTTTTGCGTCACTCGGCCTCCCGCGGATTGTCTGCTACCCCCTTGCGCCCTCAGCACACTTCCGCTTATCCTTTCCTTCTCTTCCGCTCCATCAAGCCTCCCCCGCTGCGCGTATACGTCGAGCGAGACTTGCGGAACAGAAGAACGCCTGGCACGCTTAATTGCACCCTCCGCAAATTAAATTAAGCCTCATTCAAATTCCGGAAGCGATTCACGATCCCACGGTGTAAATATATCACGTTGCGTGCGTCGAGCTGCCAGCGAACTTTTCCGCGTTTTCGCGACGGTTCCCAGACTGTAAAACGTAAGCTGAAGAATGCCAAGGATAAAGGAAGAACCAACGGGATACAGTTTGGGGAAAGAGGAGAAGTATTTTGAAATCATAATATCTGATTTGAAAATATGGTGATACGCGGGAAGAGAGATGGAGAGAGAATCAAATGATCGGGTGGTTCGGTTGGGTGGTCAGGTTGACCACGTACTTTCGACACGTTACGCACATGGGATCCACCGGTTAATCCGATAATCCGGTGCTTCGGTCCATTGGCCCGCCATCCTCCTCTTCTCCTCATTGTTTCCGTTTCATTTGTTCGCGAACGAAACGTTATGTATACACTGGGGAATGGGTTCCGGCGATCCGCGGAGTTATTCCCTTGTCAAATTTGGATAAATAGATTTTTATAGAAACTATTTCCAGCAACCTTTTCTACTGATATTCCAACGAACGAGATCCAATCGCGCGGCTCTTTCCGCGGAAGGGTGGAAAACAAATTGGCCCACCTCCAAGTCTTTCAATTGGTATTCCTCGTCTTTCTGTTTCTATTATCCCGCAGTTCATCCGCATTGTCCACAATTTTGCTTAAGTCATACATAAGATTTATATCGGATTTTTGTATACTGTCATTCGTCAGCCATGTTTATAAACTATAACTACAGTCGTAGTTTTTAATTTCCGTATGTGACTTCAAAGTTGCATGGCATTGTAGAAAGTTAAGCTACTTTGTTCCATATTTTTGTTTTTAATGTTTGGCCTGGTCAGTTTCAACTTTGTCGCGCGATAACACTATCATCGACGATGGTTGGGGGTGGACTTACGAAGGCTTTATTAGCAGTCGATGTATTCCGATATCTGCGGAACAAGGAGTCTGTCCATTGGATTATCGGATTTAGCGATACAGCTAGGCAGCAGATGCTAAGACTTAATGCGAGGATACCGGTTCCGGTTCCGAACGTGAGTCCTGCCGTCTAATCTCCCGAAATTTACGTTCTCACTGAAATCTCCTCGATATCTGGCTGCTCGGGACACAGTTAGGGCCGCAGCCGCAGCCGCAACCACTTTGTATTGCACCTCCGGGACATATATCGTTGATATCTTCCCAAACATACCTCTTTATGTACTCCCAGCCCTATTTACATGTTGCGGATTAAGATGCAGTTCTGCCTCTCAGAAATGAACCTGGTTCGAAACGTTTAACATACGCGCAATAAATACTATAAAATATATATAACGATAACAATACAAGTAAAATAATAAGAATTCCTCTGATATGTAATATCACTTACACGAGCTAATGGAATCTCAATTAAAAAGTTTCTTGAGACGTGAGAAGTACGTCGCTCCCCTTGGGACTCATTACTCGAGGTTGTGAAGGGATTCAGTGATTCTATTTCGAATTAAATGGCCGTAGAATGTAGCAAGATTCTTTTTATATTAATCAAAGTTCTTTTAACGTCGAATCAATTTTGTCGTTTTTTTTCAAGGTTTTAGAGCGTTTGGATAGTTTTCGTGATTCGTGATGAAGGAGGCACGTTCGGAACGTTAGTCGCTGGAGAAAACGATATCTCCGTCGGTTCGGACGGCTCCGTTGGCGATAAATATATATCTAGATTAAATCCGGCTTTCGAGGAAATCCCAGAAATCGCGGCGCGCACCGATCTGGGGATGCTTTAGGGTCAGCGATACTTTACATCCGCCATGCTAGAAATCTAATTAGATACCAGGGGTTTATCCTACGGGCTTAACGGGATCGTTCGTTGAACGAACCACTCACTCCCGCTTTAAGCACGACCTCGGAATTTACAAGAGCGCAATATTTTGTTTATGCAAACCGGCTGTTCGTATACGTTCTTAACATTTTTATTAAATACCGCGGACTCGACATTTGGATTGCAGTGGTAGTTCCAGTGTTAATGATCATCATTAACCGATGATATTAAAACCGTTAGCAGCCGAACATCTTAAAAGGTTGAAGACTCGACTTGGCTGACGTTCATCGGACTAGTGGCCCAGATTTCGTTTAGTCGTTCGATCGACTTCTTTCCTTTTCCTTCTAATCTTCCTTCTTTCTTCGATTTAATAAACTCCGAGCCGTGGATCCAGCGAGGTACTTTGGAGAGTCGAGCGATTCTTCCGTTCCGAGTCAATCTTCCGAGCAACCTCCAAACGCAAAGCCCATCGAGTGTCTCAACATTGATTCCAATCGATCCCTTTCGCCTCCTCTGCTGCTCCAAAAAATTTCTTTTTATCGGCCTCTTCTCAGAAGTATCCAATCGCGAGCGAAAAAATTACCTCGACTTTTCACTATGAATCTCAATATTACGAACCCTGTCAAGAATATTTCATCGTCCTGCTTTCCAGAATTTCAACGTAGCTTTATGGATCGAGAAAATGTCTCGGTCTTCCAATTCACCGGGCAATTACTAGTAATTACTACTTTCGAGAACCGAAAGTGATTTCTCTCGTCGAGTATCGTCGTGTCCCTGTTCCGGGCACTACTCTCCACAGTTAATCGGCAAAAAATCACGTAGCCTCGCGCAATTAAACTCGTAGACTCGTTAGTAGTAAAATGCATTCGCCACATCCTACTCAGGGACTTTGTTTAACCGGCACTTCAAGGGATATTCGGTTCCAGTGAATTCACAGTGAGAGCACAAACGAGCGGAGACGCGGGCTCTGGACAGCCAATGGGGGAGCACCCTTTTCGCAGGAGGTCTTTTTGATCGTGCGAAAAGATTTCAGTGTCTTTTGTAAGATAAATACGAGGACGTGAGTGGGTGTGGGTCGAGACGAGAGACGATAGAATGCGACGCACTCGAGTTGACCATTCGGTCGAGAGATAGCGGTGTCTTTCGTTGGGGTGGAATCGAGAAAATGGAAGAAAAAACGTGAGGGTTATCCTTGGAGACAGGCAGGGGTGGGTGGGGAAGGGGTCGGGGGTGGTAAGAACGTTGGTTCAGACGGAGGTCGAGGCCAGAATGGCGGTAGGGGTTTGAAGTGCGGTGAAGGGGTTTAAACAAAGGAGAGTCGTTAGAAACAAGTGGCGCCGATTAAAAACACCGACGCCACTCGCTGCGATGCATCGACAAACACGCGGCCCCGTTTTTTCCCCTGGAGCTTCCTTTTTTTTTCTTACTGTCTCCTCGGTCCTCCTACTTCGCTTCCTTTTACCTTTTCCTCTCCGGCGACCGAGATACCCGTAACGAGCACAGTTACCTTACTAATAATAACGCTTGCCTCTTCACCGGCTTTCATTTTCTTCTTCTTCTCTGCTCAATTCTTTCCTGGCTGACTACTTTCTTTAATCTTTTTGGATATCTTCGTCTCAACAAGATTACTTCGCGGTAAACGTCTCGTTTGAGGGTTATCGTTACACTGCTACTATCGATATAATAAACACGTAGAAACCGTGTCTCTGACAAGGAGATCTTTGGCACTGGAACTATCGAACATAAACTCGTGTGAGCTAATGGATTTAATTACGTCCATTATGTACATCAAATGAAGGTATATAAAGTCTCCAAATACACGCCGTCGTGTATTCGAATAATTTTATTAAAAATTACAAACGAGTCATTTTGATTGCTTTGGTAGTTCTAGTGTTAAAAATGGGGAAGATTTGTCCTTAGATGTAGATCGTAATTGTTGTTCGGGAGGATCGGTGTTAACAATATTTACACCGTCTCGTTAAGATCGAGTAAAACTTTCGCGCTGGAAGATGTTATTATTCCGTTGGAAATCCGATTGGCGTATCAATTAAGAAAAGATGGTTTAGCGAGAGTGAAGGTACATAGTGGATTTAAAGAAGTCGGGCTCGAAAGGTGCGTGGTCCTGCGACCTACATCAACGAAAGCGAGGATACATTATTACTAGCATCGGAAAGCAAAGCTCCGATGGTGCGACGGCCGGAGGGTGTTTCAGGGTCGGTTGCCATGGCAATACGCTGGGACAGCCACAGGGTGCACCCTGGAATATCCACCCTCTTGCCTCTTTTCCGCGATTCTCCCTGCTCCCCTTACATTTCACCCCCTTCCACCCCCATTCGACCCCATCCACCACCTTCCGCTACCCCATTTCACTCTCTTTCTCGCACTTTCTCTCTCTCCGTCGCATCCCCACTGTACCTCTTCTCTAGCTTTATCCTTCCGTTAGCTGCCCTCCGTGCTCCGAAACGGGCTTCGTTCCTCCGGTTTTCGTACTTGCTCCCGTTTCTCCTTCTGCTCCTGTTCCTCCTCCTCCTGCTTCGGCATTTCTCGCTCCGCACTCCTCACGGCTTTCTCATGATCTCCCCTTCGCAAGCCTGCGTTATTCTCTTTTACCTTCTCTTTCTCTATCAGTTCACAGTGCATCGTTTGTGTCTGTCTATTGGCAAGTTCTGGCGCTCACTTTTAGCATGGACCGAACGTGGCTGGCTTTCCGTTCGTCCATCCTTCCGCACTTCCGTTCTTCCTCTCTTCCGTAACACCGTCTAATCGGTTGCTCGCTCTCTCGTTCGCTCGCGTTTTATTTCGTCATGGTGGATTTAATCTGCACGCTTCGCGATGTTGCTCTCCTCGTTTACGATCGATAATATGTACAAAACACACGTCGGGAGAACAGAACTACCGATGGTTCCGAGTTTACGAGAAAAAACTCGATATTTATCAAACTCCGCGTTAAACGATTTAAATTGGTTCGTCCGAGTTTACGGGCCGAGGAGGATCCAACGTTTCTTCGAGTCGTGATTCTTACGATAAAATTTCATTCGCTTGTGATAATCTAACTGAAACAGTTTGTAGATATTTCGGTCTCATCATTTTTATTTTAATATCGTCCAGTTTTCGAATGTTTCGATATTTGTCAAAGAGAGCCAATCCACCGAACGACTCGGTGCTCCTCCGCTCAGTTTGATTCGTTACCGTTCTTCTCCCGAGTTACCCCCGCCCTTCCGTTTTACCGTTTCACGGACGAAATCGATGCCGACGCTGGATACGAGATTTTCGTTCCAATTTTCCACGGAAAATGGGGGAGTACCGCGTCCACGTTGGATTCGTGCCGTAAACACAGTGTTACACGTGAATTACGTACGTCATAGTTGGGCACGAGGTTTCCATTTTCATTTGCATTTCTATTGCAAAGTAATGGACACGCGTTGTAACAGCGGTACGAGTGTTATATAAAACATCTGGTTCACAACCGCTTCACAAACGTTTCACAACCGTCAACAAACGAAGAGTTAGAACCTTAAACAAATGTTCTGTCTACCTTTAACAATTTGAACGTAACTACATGAGTCGCTCAAAGGCCAAAGTGACTAACTCCATTGTGCCAAACGTGGAGAAAACTGATAATTATAAATAGTAAAGCTCGAATCGTGTGATTTGGCGATACAATTCGAAAAATTGCAATAAAAGTGGAGTTAATCACTTTGACATTAGAGCGGCTCGTACGTTATTCGACACGTTGAACAGCACTCAAAATCTGGACAAATATCACCGTCAAATCTGTCAGAAGTTCAAAGGCCACACTTGATTCGGACCGTGTATTTTTCTTTCTTCTCTTCGTTTTGCCTCGGTAGAATACTCCACTTGAAAACGGAGCCCTCCAACGCTCGCACATCACGCTCGTTAAAAACTAATTATTTTCGTGCGAGAGCCTAGCTCGCGCCGTTTACGTCGACAAAATAGAAAAGTGCTGGGACACTTTTTCGACAAAACCCTAGGAATCTTGATGTTTATAAATGGTGAGTGGGTGGAAGGGTTGGCGCGGGTGATTTGCTGCCGCCGCAACCGGCTGACCATGAAAAGGTCGATCGTTAATAACGCTAGGTGCAACGACAGTCAGAAAACGTTCCTCGGAACGAAAGGACGTTGGTTCCGGCTTATAAGCTGAAACCACACATTCTGAACAGTGTTCATTGATCATTGCTGCCACGGCTGAGGAAAGAACGATTAATCAAGGCGAACCACGGCGAACCAAGCCACGACACGGCGAAAGAATGGTGTTCGCGAAAGAGAAACGAAACTGGCTGCCATTCAAGGACTTTTACACCCTTAACGAAATATGAGTCACCTCGTCAAATTATTCGTTTAATTTAGTCGTAGTAACGAGTCGGATTTAAGGCTGTTTAGCGAGCTACCTTTGACTACGTGAAAGCAATAAGTTGAGCAAGTTCCGGTGGGTTGATAGTTCAAAACGATGCTTTCATTTCTCTTGGTCGTTTTTTCTTTTTGAGCTTTTATACCGACTAGGCTCTTGTCTGAAAGTCTATCGGATTAGAAGGAGAGGAGACTACAGTCCTGCGAACGTAGAAAAATCTTTTTAGCCGGATGCCTTTAATCGCGACGCCAAGCCAAGTCGGAGTTGAGTCGGAGAGCTGAGTTCTGCGAAGTGGAGGAAAACTCGAGGCGCGGGATGGCGAAAGAGAAAGAAAGATTATCGCACTCAAAGCGCGTTTTTTAAAGAAGAAAGAGTGCCGCGTTTTATTGGAGAGAACTGACTTCGCGTGAACATCGGAGGTCTACATTACGGAACCGTTCGACGGAATTCGACGGAATATTCCTGAAAGAAAAATGCCTCGCCAAACAACAAGACAATTTAATGAGTATGAATGTTCTACAAAAAGAATATAGTAATTGGATCCTCGGTACCAGGAACTCGTCGGGTTTATATATCATTATAAGCGTTAATCGATTTGTTATATTTTAATAAAGATGTCTTTTCTGATCGAGCGAGAAAAATAAACTTCGCGCGTCCACTTCGAGAGTTTCCAAGCCGACTGGAACCTTGAAGTTTTATTTTACGGCCCATTCGCCGTAAGTAATATTGATTGCAGATGAGGGGATGATGGAACTCGCTTCAAAGCTCCATCGACTTCATGCTCGACATCGAGCCTCCAAGAATACCATCATTGGACAACCGGTTTAACGAGCTATCCAATAGGAGCTCCACAGTCTTCATTATCATACGTAAAATAATAAAACTAATCAAACGATAACGAAAGAATTAATTTACAAGCATGAAAGGACATTCTAATTCGATGATAATTCAACGTTTAGCCGTTTATTGATATCGGTTCCGATTCTATATTCGAATGATTTTAGTAAAAATTGCAAACCAGAAGTTTTGACTGCTTTGGCAGTTCCAGTTTAAAATTCATTTTTCATCGGAGTACGTCTTCCTGATATTAAAAGCATAAAGTTCGATAGATACCAAGTAGATCGGCATCAAAGAGGCGCGATAAAGGAAAGTTTAAGGACAGGTGAGGGCTAATAAATGGTCGCGATGAATAATAACTCGGTTATTGAAAGAAAATTCTTCGACTGATACGAAGGAGTTTGGAAAGTTGGAGCATTAGCCCAGTTCCAGGAGGGGTAACCTGGATAAGACACCGACTCTCTCTTCTTCGCGGAACCCTCTCCCTCTTTCGAATTCTCCATCTAGCCATTTTGCCATTTCTCCGTTCTACCTTCGGCATCCTACTTCGAAGCCACGTCCGCATAATGGCTATTCAGATAGCGAATCGATTTATTTCCCCGAAGGCTTTCGGGAACTTGGAACCTCTCTCCTCAGCTAAACTTCCAATAGATCTCTCTTTCTCCTACCTTCGCCGTTCTTTCCTTCTACTTCTTCGTCCTTCTTTCCTTTCTCCTCCACTTCCGTAAACTTCCGCGTCGTAAAATGTTTCTCCGGTTACCGATCGTTCTACCCTCCGACCCCTTCGTCTTTTCAATAATTTTTCAATACGGTGCTCCACCGAAATTAAATACTGTTCGATGCACCGTGCCAAATTCTATGTCCCCGATTAGTGGTTCGTACTTTCGAAGTCTACGGGGTTAATTTCAGCCAATTAAGACTCACTCTTCTTCGAAGATAATATTGTTATCAGCTTTTATCTCCATATTAGGTAATTTCATTTTCACGAACAACAACACGTATGTTTGTATAATCAGAAATGATCGGATTAACATTAGAACTACCAGCGAGATATTCAGTCATATTGTTTCATTTACTTATGCAGCCTTAAAAATGAGGATGGAAAAGTGGAAAAATTAATTAATCAATTTAATTACATCCATTGCAACGTGAGCCATACAAAATTTCAGAAAATAGAATATTCTAAATTTGAATATCTTTATTCAATTGGACGGATCCGTCGTTATGACTACTGTGGTAGTTTTAGTGTTAATAATTGTACAATAATTCGAGCGAAATATAATAATCGGATCACACGGAGAGTAAATCTTACCTTGTTCGGGTAACCATTGTATCTGAGCAACTTCTTACAGCATTTGCCGCGATTCTCGTAGTAAAACATCTGCACCATGTCTGCCCTTTCGGTCGCTCCACTGACGGTGAACGGTGCGCCGTCGTTTCCGATGCTTCTCGAGGACGAAGGTGGTTGATGATGTAATTGTTGTAATTGTTGTTGTTGCTGGGCCGGCGATTCCCGACGGCCTAGTGGCACGCAAGGACACCACCCCGAGACCATCACAACGATTTTGGGCCCGAAATCCGAGCCCTGGAATTATCCTCGTATACCGGAACCGCGCGACTACGTCGATCGGTGCTTCCTCGGGGAAACTTCTCTTTTCATCGTTCTCTCCTCTATCAACGATTCTTTTTTATTCCCTCCTTACTTTTTTCTTCTTTTTTTTACAGCGTCACCCGTACAGCGCGCAGTTAGCGTGCCTTGGCTAACTCTCCGGAGTTTCTCCCCACTTCGCCGTATAGTTTCTCCTTAGATAAACGCTTCGATAGAAAGTTCCTCGAGGCAAGGGTGGCTCGCAATTCCGACGGTATGCAAACTTCCTCGCGAAGCGAACCCGGAAACTCTTTCCCTCGCCACCGATTTTCCTTCCAGGTAAATTTCCGATCTGGAAAGAAGAAGATGGGGAGTTTTATTGACGGCGAATACGGTAAACAATGAATTTATTCAACAGTGGAAGAATTAACGGTGAAATTTGGACGCGATTGTATCGGGATGAGAATATCGGCGAGCGTTCCGGAAAGAACAAGATCGGGATAAATTTACTTAACGATGAAAAGAATTAGATACAATATCGGAATTGAGAATATTGCCGAGCAAATAGATCCGCTTCGCACAGTTATCTCGATCGGTCGGAACTCTTCGAGCCGAATTCCTTGGAAGAAGTTGAAGGAATGATGTAAGTAGATGAGCCCAAGGAAAGACGCTGATCGATCCAAAGGAAGTAGCCTTGCCAAACGAGTAGTTCCTTGAAGAAGACGCCAAATCGTGTTCGCTTCGATTGGGCGAATCGTCGACTCGACGGATGGCAAAGCCGTTAAAGCTTCGGAAAAATCGAGGTTTCTTCGGTGAATACGCGACCTAATTCCGTGCTGCACCGGCAGTCGCTTCCGCTCTGCGAATTTGAACGTTATATTCGAGGCGTATCGTGAGTCGAGGGAGATCACGGGAGTAATGAAATTAACGTGGATTTTTGTGATATTCAAGAATAGCGTGGGTGGAGGAACCACCCGGGTAATTTGATTCTTGTCCGAGGTCGTAAGGTGGCCGCACGGACAAGCAATAAATTTAGTTTACGCTGGTAGCAGATGACGACGGCAGGTCGTTTAATAAAGAGGCCAGACCGGATAAACGAGCTTGTCTTTAAACCCCAGTTCGATCGCGTTCACTACGAGGTCAAGCTGACGCCTTTAATCAAAATCGCGGATCCTAACGACACTCGAGAACTCGGAAGGAAACTCCGAACCTAATCGAGCTCACTTCCGGCTTTGGAAGTTCTGGAAAGTTAAATGCAATATCAAACAACGCGGTTTTAATTGACGTAAATCCTCGTATAATAGAATAGAATTATACTAACTCTTGTAAGATAAGAGAATTTACCCAATTTTGGGTTTAGCAATCGGTTTGATTCAACCAGAGAAACCATAAATCTATTATTAAATTCGGAGTAAATTTTGGAGGAAGAATCGTTGGAATATTAATTACTGATTAAATTTGTTTTTTATCAGCACGTGTCAACCGCAACTCAGCTGGGATTTTGAAGTACATTTAAATGAACATCGAGAATGTGATGCAACTTTAAATTTACAGTGAAAGGTTTATAGATGCAACTGGCAATTAGAACCCGAATCTTGAAATAATCGGAAGGTTTAAAATTGCTGCGGTACTCGATTCAGGCGCGAGTCGATCCCTATTCTTTAGCCTCCTACTATTACTACCCCCTTGATACCCTCCCCTGCTACCCTTTTTCTTCTTGTGTTCTCCTGTGCTCGTAAATTCCGACCGCGCGTAAATAAAGGGCTGCTGCTTCCCAAGATTCTCACCCCTGGTCTTTTCACTGGCGTGCATTGTACTTCTTTTCTATCTTTGCTCCAGAATTCCTCCGCGTGCGTCTAGTTAAGTTTCCGTGGATAATTATCAACGAAAGTTCGCGAATTAAGGAAGGATAAAAACTGAACGAAAAACAGGAATTAAGTTTGCGTGCAAAAAAATATCTCGACAGCCCGAACCCTTCGAATTAATGATCTAAGATGAATGAAATATATCGCGAATATCAGATGATTAGCGAATTGGATTTTCATGGGAGATAATTAAATATCGATATTATATATTTTCATAATTTTTATTAATACTGTCTCGCGAGGCAAACCTTGGAAATTGGTTCCTTTCGTTTATCTGAAATTAGATCAAATCGGAATCAAATTAAATCGTCCGCGATATCATCAGCTTCACGCGACAGATTCGACAGCCAGGTATAAGATCGAACGTAATTCGACAAGTTTATTTCCGCGGAACTAGAAGGCGAAGTAGCTCGGCGGGAAACTCGTTTCGGAATTCGATAACTTATTCGCGGAAGTTTGTATCGAAAGCATCGAGAACTCGAGTAAAGCCGAGCGATGCAGATTTCCGTGGGATCGGCCGCTAATCCTGAAGAGACGCGAGAACGAGACACGAGAACCGATCGGATCTACGAGTTCGGGAACTTTTCGCTGCCTTCGATAGTTTCCAACATTTATAACGTGCTCTTTCACATTATAAATCCAATCGAATTAAATTTCTGATAAATCAATTAATAACGAAAGAACTTAATATGTTGATGAAGCACAATCAATAAAATTCTATTATTTACGACAAATTCGCAAGTGATTTGTATCGAAAAAGAATGAAGGACATTAAGGGAGTTAATGTAGGGATTTGGTGTCGGTGACGATGGTGATGGTGGAGTTAGTGGTGTTAGTGGTGTCAGTAACGAGGGAGGAATAAAAACGTTTAGTCAAAGGAGGGTATCGTATACACCTGCAGCCTCTGCCGGACAGATTGATGTACGAGATCCCTGCAATGATGCCAACCCAACACAAAAATCCCTTCATCCCTTCTATACCTTCCAGGCCTCATACCCCATCTCGCTTACCCGGGAAACTCTCTTTAGAAAAAGAATCGAGAAAAATCAGAGTAACGCGTAGAGTTCACCGTAAACGATGAAGAATGAAAATTGTACGTGCGCTTGGCCTCACTACGGAGGTCAATGAAACGCTTAAACCACTTAAAGCCGTAATTGACATTTATCGAGTTGGCGTAATTTCAATAGTAGACTACGCGAGTCCGTGTGTATTGCGTTCTTCGCGATCGGAGACGGTGATACGTTATCTCGTAACGATAAGAAGAAAGTAAACGGAAAATGCGTAGATGTTAGTTTCTCCGAATCGATGCACGAGGTTTTTTCTTCGGGAAAGATTGGAAGAGAACGTACATGCGATTATGCGAATAACAGTCAGTAACGGTGAATAACAGCGAGTGAGAGCAAGTAACAGCAAGTAGTGGATAATTTACTGGAATGGAATACGCGCGAGGATTACGTGGCATTGAGATACATCGAGCAATTAAATCCTCGAGTATTTAGTTGAGCCAACATCTGCGACACGGATGATGACCCCGTGGTGGTAAAACGAGTACAAACATCCGACGACAAACGACGCGCTTTAATCCCATCCATGAACCCAACGTCGAAACTCCGATAGAGATTTTCACGTCGTTTAATACAAATTCGCAAATACTGAAATGAAAGAGAACGAGAATTTTGAATGCGTACCTTTAAAGCTGCAACGGCTAAATAAATCCTCCCCGCGGAACCTCGAGTTCCAAGTATTTCTTGCTGCTTAACGTGCCACGAGAAATGTCCACACACTACAAAATAATGTCCACGCGGAACGGAACCCTTTCGTCCCGTAGTTTACCAAGAATAACAATTTCGCGATAAGAAATTGGTGAACGTGACGGAGTGGAAAAACCGTCAAACTGAAAACGTGACAAGTGAAGGACGACGTATGTTCCGTCGAGTCTTTGATTTCCGAAAGCTTCTCCTCGGTGCTCGCGTGTTCCTTCGTGATTTTTTGCACGCGAAAGGAGAGAAAGTGTAAGGAGAGAAAAGGAGAAGCGCGCGCGCGCTCGCGGGCGCGTTCGAGAGCGAGAAAACCGTGTGGCGTTCGAGAGGATGTTCGAACGGCGACTAAAAGGGTGAAAGCTCGTCGTGCTCGTCGGCTCGTCGCTCGACGTCGTGCTCGACGACGAGCGGCGCTTCCTTCGATTCGACGGCGCAGGGCTCACTGAGCTCATCGCCGTGCGCCAACTCACCATTCTCTCCCTTTTCAACCCCGACACCCAACCCTCCCACAGTTTCATCCCAAAACTACCCTTCCCGAGCTCCCAGCCTCCCTACGTCCGGAGCTCCGACAACCCCCACTTTCCCCTACCAACCTCTATCGCACCTTTACCCTACTACAGCTCTTATATTTTTATCAGTCGGAGAATTTCGATCTCGTACATCTTATTACCTGTGCAAGAGCCAGATATTTATATGTATTCATTACGAACGTATCGGATTAAATCACGCAGATAATCTTCATGGTAGCTTGATTGATACACAACTATCAGTACATGGTCTCCGATTAATTTTTCAATATTAATAATTGAGTAAAGAACAAGATTCGATTTGCTCCTTTTACACATCGAACTGATCCCGAAACGTATATTAACCCGAATTACGCGACGAGGAAAGCATTACGTACCATTTCTCTTTTACTTTCCCTCTTTTCGCCTCTCGGTCCCCAAACCCTTGAACCCTCTCATTTTTCTTCTTCGCGGGCTCTTTTTCTTCGTACGCCGGAGAGGAATGTGGTTCTATGTGTATCCCAGGGCGTATTTTCGACCGAGAATACCAGCATTTCACTCTCCTCTGTTTCCTTTTTCCCTATAATTTCTTTTACTTTCCCGCAGGATAAACGGTGCTGGAGCCGCGACGTGTAGCCGGTGATTACGAACTTCGCTGAGAAGTCCTTTCTTTGATACCCGCTTGACAATCTTCGTCTCTTTTCCTGCCTTTCTGTCTTTCGAATGATAATCTATCATTTCAGTCGGTTTTTGCGCAAGCAAATTAATCCTTTTAGTACGCAAAAGAACTTTGAATTTTTCTATGCATCATTTAGGAATAGGTTTGATCGGAGTCAAACCAAATCGTAAGTGGATTAGGTCCGTCATTGATCAGACGGAGTCACTAAGCGTTGCACGATGAATTTCGATCGTCAAAGTATTTTCTCGCTGGTATATTTCTCGTTTTTTTCGGCGACACCAGGCACGTGGACAGATTATTTCGGTCTCGTGCGACGCGTAGCTATCTTTAGATTCCTGGAGACACTCTACGCAGCGTATCGCATAATTCCACGCGGACAATACGCGCAAGACTCACAAAGTCTACCCAATTCTGATTATTATTTTCTTCTCAACGTATGTCCTTCAAAAAGAAGTATGCCATTAAACATCATAACTATCTCCAAAATAGCAAATGAAAGTGTGAAGGTCTTCATATTCAACTCAAAATTGTAGCATATCTACGGTCGTTGATGAAGAAGTTGATAACAGATTCACTCAAGAATCTGCAGGGACCGATTTCTGATCTCCGCCGCAAAAGTCGACCGGATCTAGCCAGAAGGCTGATTTCGATGTAAAAGAGGGTTCCGGGTGAGGACAAAGACGACGCCGAGGGTGAGGGCCAAGGGTTGGAGGGCGAGGGATGGAAGGAAGGTGGATGGAAAGCGGATTCAGGGTGGGTTATCCAAAGCGGCAACCTGTCTCGTGGATAGCCTCTGTGTGGCACACAGAGAGGAACAGAGGGCTAAGGGAGAAAGGGAGAAAGGGATATAGGATGGTGGGAAGGGCGAGAGTCTCTCTATTACCGTTCCTAATTCCATGTCTCTGTCGACAATCCATCTATGCTCGAAATGCTCTATCCGTAGGTTAACGGAGCTAACGATCATATGCATTTAGTCCCTTGCAGATGCAGTATCGCACTTGGCTTCGGTTCGATCAATAACAATATACTTGGAAATATTTATTCCTTTTTCTACACACAAATTCTCTCTTTTGCCGATCGCCCAACGATTTAACGAATCGGCCATATTTTATACTCGCGAAAATGTAAATTTTTAAAACTAAGTTAACACTAGAACAACCAAGCAGTGACAATGACTGGTCCGCATTATTTAATAGAAATACTCATATTCATAGCATTCCATTTTCTAAGGTTTCCGACGGATAATATTGCATAATAAACATAATTAAATCGATTAATTTATCTTCGCCATCCATCTTTATTTTTAAGGACATACGCGTAACTATAAAATATAGCTGAGTGTATTGTAGGTAGTTCTAGTGTTAATTACGATTGCATACTTAAATAATTCGGGAAACTGTCTAAATGGGGAATTCAAGTATAAAAAGGCGTGGGTAGTCGAGTGGACTCATTCTACTAATTAAAACGGACGAAGACCATTTTTGTCGAGCATTAAACGATGTAATAAAGATAAGGGAAGATAAGCAATGATAATACTAAAGTTTCTATGCGTATGTGGATTATGATAGAGCCGACTTCCGTGACCAAACGACAATGGTCGGAGCTAATAGGGAGCGTGCGGAGTACATGAAAATTCGACTTCGATCACGTCCGGAAGTGCTGACGCGCATGCAGGTCAATTGTGCGACCCGCATGTCTTCCGGTCCGCTATTCGATCTGACTGGGGTTTGGGAGTAAAAGAGATATAGGGAAATCCTATCTGCCGGACGACCGGAGACCCGCTTCCTGGACGTAATCTCCGATCGTGTCTCGTCGTTTCGATCATCTGCAGAAACGCGATCCCCCGCGCGTATAATAATATTCTAATATAATAATATAATAATAAACGAATGATCCGTTTATTTGTGACTCGTAGAACATTTTGCATTTTGTGTTCCATTAATTAGAAGTTTGTAGTGAATTTTGATTCGACTGTTGTTTAACGTTATTCGAACGAGTGAATCGCCACTCGATCCGATCCCTTTCGGAAGTCTGAAACGCGAGACGACGCGGAAGGGCTTCGCGCGTGATTCGTCAGTAGGAAGGGTTTGGAGTGCGAGTTAAAAGAAGATCGGACTCTAACGAACGTATTTGCATTGAATAATTAAAAGGCCTCTTGAAAGCAAAACTGCAACCCTAATCCGCGACTCCTGTGGCTCCTCTTCTCCCTTCTCTCTTGCGTACCTCGATTAATAATCCAACCTTGAAGCTCCCCGTTCATTGTCTTATGACTTTCAATGGAACGTATGACTCACAACCCTTTTGCATTCGCTTAGAAATACGAGCTGCATTCTATCACAACCCTTCGCTTCCGTTGCACCGTCGAACCACCATTCTTAATTATTGCCCACCTTATGCGAGAGCATTCACTGAAACGTCTGTCTTTCCGCGTGGAAACATAAATAAACCATGTTATTCTACCATTTAACACTAGAACCACCGAAGCACTGAAGGTGACGGATCTACACTTTTTGATAAAAATTTTAACTAGTTTCGCTTTATACAATTTTCTTTTAGATATACAAAAATTATGTTATAGAGGGGTAATGATAATTGAATCGTTGAAAGATTCCGTTCCTTTGACGGACAAATTTCGAGGCTTGGCAAACGAATAAACTGGAAATAATGAAAAAAATGGTGGTCGCGGGGGCAGAGGATACAGACGGCGGAAGAAAAGCGTTGCGTCGGGTATTGGCCGGGTTCCAGATTTTCGGAAAATCCCCGCGGGAAGAGGTATTTGCCAAAGTTATGGCGAACGCGAATGAGGGGTCGAGAAGAGGGGGCCACGGGGGACGCGAGAGGGTCGATAGAGTGAGTCTCGCCGAGGATATAAACGGATTCTTTTACAAGCGCAGGATGAACAGAAGCGAGTTCATTGTTTCTCGGCCTTTCGTTCCTCTTTTGTATCTTTTATCTCTGTTACCTTTCAGCCGCGCTTTTCGTCCGCTTTCCCCCACCTCCGTATTTTTTTCGTCGAGACTTTTTTGTAAACAGGTAACACCGAGTACGTTAATGGTCCACCGGACGCCATAATAGTCCGCACAATTCCGAGCATTGTTTCAATTCCCCCTCGAAAACGCTTCCCCCACCACCCTCTTCGCTTTGGTGAAAGCAATTTACTAGACGAAATCGCGCTCCCTATTACAACTAATTAATTCGATAGCAGCTTTCCGCGCTCCCCGACGCGACTAAATGCCTCCCCCTCATTTCCCCTTCCGCCCCCGTCCCTGCATCATCCCTCGGAAAACTTCCCGATGGAGAGGAGCTGTCTAACGATCCGATCGCCTCGGGGGAACTAGAAAAAAGCTTTTTTATATCAACCGTATTAAGCTCGTTATTGCATCACGATTTTATAAACAATGTGCCCCAAACATGGCTAAGTGTGTCTCAAATAGGAATCAATTAACGAAAAGGACTACTTGCATCCCCATAAATCCGATAGAAAAAGGATTCACTGTTTAGCTATTAAAACTTACCGGTACATTCGTGGTCGTATTTTGATAGAACCGCTTAATCGAATTCCGAGCGTACGCTTAGCGAGTTGTGTTTTATTGGGTCACGGAACACGGTGACCGGACGACAGACAGGTCCCTCTAAATTTTCCATGCAAATTGACAGAAGGGGGGCAGTAACATCGATCCGACGATCCGCTGATCCGTTGGACCTTCGGACCCTCAGTGTCCGCCAGTTTCCAGTCGTTGCTTCTACCGTGTTCTCAACCAAAATGAATAGGTTTATATTTGTTAATATCGTTTTATTACAAGACGTTTGAATCACGAAAGGTATCATCATTATTTAGTGAATCAATGATGAGTTGATTGTATTTCGTCCGAGGAAGTTTCGCGCATGAGGAACTCCAAGATAGGAAGATTCTCGAGTTGTAACAATAACGGAAATAATGTTGGAGATTGATGGGCGAGTTGGATCTAGTGATATAAAATAGGAAGATCATCGCGGTGGTTCGTGTATTATAAAAGCAAGGGCTATCGCTCGAAATCGGGCCGCGGTTTCCCAAAATTCCTGGCGAACCTCCGACTTCCTTTTATTCTCTATTTCTCTTCTTCTCGTCTCCGTCGAACCGTTCCGTTCCATTCCGTTCCATTCCACGCGCGATTTATTGATCCACGCACAATTCTAGCTCGTCTCGGTCACTATCTACATTTTATTCATCCACCAACAACCCTCTTTAACACTGATAAGAACAAAATATCTCTTACTCACTTAAAGTGACGTGTCGCGAGGAAACGTGTTCATAAAATGTAAATAATATCTCACCGCGAGCCGCTTTTGACTTTACTCAACCGGTGCGAAACCAATTCAATTCTATTTCAGTTTGAAAGTCAAACCGCGCGAAGAAAAGAAACACGGAAGAATATAGGAATATAAGTTCCCGTGGAAGGCTTCTTATATTTTTGATTAACTCGTCGATTCCATCGAGAAACGTGGTCGGCCCAGGAGGTAATAAAAACTCGTCGGGCGCTTAATCAAGCCAGAACTCGGAATTTATTCAAATCTATGCTAACAGACATTTCGGCCGCTTTCCATTCAAATTGCAGGTAAATCGTATCAGCTGCAATTTACATCGTGGAATTCTTAATTCTTCTTCCCCGTCAGTCTACGATTCTCGCAACTTCTCCACCCTCTGTTTCTCCTAGGTTTACTAGGAATTTGGTAAACGTTGAAAATTCTGCTTTTGTTGGTGCGGCAGTTTGCGTCGTAAGCGGGGCGCGCCGTAACGTTCCGCGAAATAGTTGAAAATTCGAACGCTGTATTAAGCGGTTCACGTCCCGTAATTGCAGCCAGGCTATTCCATTACGAATTTAAATATTGATTCTCACCGGTGGCGGGCGTAATGGAATCTGAAAAGGTTGGAATATAGAGGGGGCCGATGCTCGGGTTCGGGTTTGGCCCGTGTGTTGGCTCGTGGCTCTCTTGCCCCTCCGAACCCATTCGGAACCCACTCGGAACCCATTCGGAATCGCAGATCAAAGTTCCCCGGTAACTAAGTTAAGTCGGGGGCTATGCAAGTTAATCTGCCCTCTGCGACCCACTATCGCGATTCATTATTAACTTTCCGTATGACTCCGAATATTCCCTCCACGATATTCGCGTTCACTCCGTTCCACTAAAAGTACACCTCCACAAGTGCACCAACCAGTACACCAACCGACTCTCTTCTCCCTTCTTTCAAAATCCATCCGCATACGACGAGAAAATTCACGTTAATGCAAACCCATTAAAAACCAATGGCATTTATATAATTGCACGATAAATGACACGGTATATATATGTATCAGGCGCCCGACTCGAAATAATTTCCGAGTTAAGAGAATCCAGAAGATTCCGAGATAGACGAAATCTAAGAAATTCAGATTTCGGGAAAATAACGGAGGTGTTTTATGTAGAGGCACGAAGGCAGTGATACAAACTGATGAAGCTGTGGAAGGAGAAGAGCGACTTATTCCCGACGCGATCGGATCACGTAGCGGCATCAATATTTGCTCGGCTACTTGGACGGATGACTGTGAACGTGAAACCATTGGCGCCTTCTCCAAACCCATTCTAGTTTCTGGCTTGTACGATTTCCTGCGAATTCGACGGAAATACGTGCAACGTATCATTACGCTGATGCCGTGCAACGGAAACTTGTTAGGTTCCAGTAATTCGGTCACCTTTAGGACTCATTCATCGTCCAGCGATCGACCATGTTTCTTTGGCGTGGAATAATGATTCGCGATTTTGCTGGAAAAGGGAATGTACATTTGTTAGAAGAATAATCGCATCCACGTTGCTATGCCGTCACTGAGAGACACAGTATATTTTCGGCAGTGTCATAATCCTTTGGAAGTTCCGTAATCCGGAAGATCTCGAACCTCGGGAGACTCTGAAGGATCATACGACCGTACTCTTGCCTCTCGACGTATTTACTCGACAGATTGAAACTTTGCTTAACTCCAGGTTAACTTGTGCTGCTAGTAAGACGTACGAGTCAACCATATTCGAGAGTGCATTTTGAGAAGTCAATTTCACGTCTCACGGAAATTTGCTGAAAAATTCAACTACGGAGTCCAAAAAACTAGTCCACTCGAAGTATATTCTGCCTGTCCAGTATCGCCAATATATTTGTATACTACATATACTCTATTATTATATTATATTTATTATTTCCAAGTATACTTCGAGTGGAAATCTTATCGATGGAAATTTTCTTCGTCCAGTCTTCTTGGTTTCATTGAAATCCACTCGTGGAGGGAGGTTACTTTTCCGATTACTTCTTTAGGAAAAATAGTTCTCGCCTTATCATTCTCGAAGTATCAGGAATCGACGGTGTAGGAAGCATCAACGAAAATTGAAGGGGGTTCCTAGTTCCGAGACTATTCTCCTCGGTCGTTGATACGCACAGCGCGTGTACGCTTCCGACGCCAGCTAACTCGTATCCGCCTTCCTTTGCCTTATCTTCCTGGCAACGTCAGCGAAACGAAATTGCCTGACAATCGACTGGGAAGATTGCTCGGCCCCGAAACTCCATTCGGTACTGCTTCGACAAGAATCTTAGCCAAATAATATCCCACTATTCCCGGTTCCTGGAAATCCTGTTGGGTTTTTCCGGCGTGTTTCATCGAGCTCTTTACTTCGGCGTTATCTCCGTCATTTCTTCTTCTCGGCTTCGTAACGACATAATCAGTGTATTTCAAATAGTTGCCCTGAGAAGCTGTTAAAAATTTCAACAGATTTCCGGCTCCTGAAGATCTTGTATTATTTTCCAGGTGTACTTGATTGGGCTCTTTTCTTCCGCATTATTTCCGGCACAATAATCGGCGTGCTTAGAAATCTTGCACCCGGAAGCCTTTAACAATTTCGATCGATTCATTTATACCGGTCAATAGACAATCGATAGAAAATTGATCTTTTACGTATCTCCGAGCACGAATTGACGTCAGAGTTCCGTCATCCCATTGACCTCTCAGATTCCGAGGAGTTGTACCGGTCAGCTCGAAATCCGTTAGATAACGAATGTACTCGATAACGCGATGATTAACAAGTAGCACTGCGTGGGTTACCCGGGTTATCCTGGGTTTTCCGCGGTGCTTAGGTGCCCTTATCATCCCCGCGAATCTCTCCTCTTGACGTGCCTTACGTGATCGGCTTACGTACCGAATGCTTTTCATTTATCTAGAATCGCCTCCCTCTTCTAGTACATCCTATTCTTTATCTACTTCAATTATCTACTTGTCGGATCAACGTACTGATAATCGTCACATAGCGACAATTATAGATACATTAATATATAATATTCTTAATTAAATCTGATTAGTAACCATGGCATAAATAATTATCTTTTACGACGTTCATCGAGCCATTCTCGTCGGGTAGTTTTCGAGGAGTATCATTTAATTAATTTCCCCAGAATTTTCTCTCTCTGTTTTGTGTAAGGTGTTTCGAGAAGCAAAGAGCAAAGAAAGCTTTCGAGAGATGGGAATCATCGACAAAGAGAGTTGATAAAGTGAGGAGGACAAGGTGGGAGAAGTGAATCAGTGGATGAGAGGTGGAGGGTCGGAGAAGGGAAGGGTTGTTCGGTGTAGGAGGCGAGAAGAGGAAATTGGTTTTGCATTACAAAGCTGGTGGGCCGTGATAATGGAGCACTTCATAGGCGCAAGTACGAGCGGTTACCTACTATGAATTATCCAATTACATTATTATCCATAGCGCGGCCTCCCTTGTCTGGTTTCCAGCTAGCGTTGGTGGTGCTCGCGCAAAGCACAAATTAGACCTACGAATAATTATCCCTTTTTATTGAACTTTGTCTCAATGGATCGACGTAACGCGAGATACGTTTGTTGAGGACGAGTAACACTTTAGAAAAGGCATTTTCTGAAAATGATTTTCTCTAAAGGATTGATCTCTGGAGAAGAGAATCATTTCATCTAAAATTTCAAATAATTATTTCATCTACATCCAAGAAGATGAATATCCCGTCGCATTGGTACTAATTTATTTCCATTTGATATCGATGAGACATTCTCATCTCATTTCATTTCCCGAAACCCGGGGACAATCGATGTTCCTTATACAATATTTCTAGGAGCACATTCGCGACATTTCATTGGACACGCAACCACGATTGCGGGTGGTCCATTTTTTGGAGGGAAGCAATATCTCTAAGGAGATAGCTCGTCGAGGATATGACGATTTTATGGATTGTCTCGTGCGGCGATTCGAATGTTATTCTTCAGGCTGGCGCAATAAGAGAATCGCCCGGGAAGATCATCGTACTCCCCGGGGAGTGGATTCTCCCTGTTTTCGCAGAATAATCTATTCTGTCCGTTCGCTCGAACGAAACAGATCGAACCAATGACAATTGGGCTTTCCGTTTCCTGAGAGAACCCAGGGAATTACGAGAAGTTGCATAAAACGGTAGAAGTTGGGGGTAGAAAGGAAGAGGTGGAGATCCGTCCCGACAAAAGACTGACGGTGCACGCCAGAACTCACGGAATCTCCTCGATGTATTATGAAATATCGATGAGCTTATTCGCATTTTAAAGAGAGCAGAACGACGATGAAAGAGAAAGTGAGGTCTCCAGGAGAGCCGAGGATGGAGGAGAAAAAAAACGATTGGGAGGTTTCAATATCGAGGCAAGGCGTGTTCGTTCTACCATGATAGACATTGCCAGAGACATAATAGACTCTGAATAAACGAGAGCCTTCCAACTTTTCCACTCTCTCCTCCTCCACCTCTTCGTCCTCCTCGTCCTTTTTCCTCCTTCTACACTCACTAAAACACGTTCGATACAACTCCGTAGTCTTCCTGCAGGATTACTAATGAGAAACGTCAAAAGTCGAGAAGTTGATGCTTCCACGGTTTTTCTTTTTTCGTATCCAGCCCTGTTTTCGTTTCTCTCGCGCAAAGTAAATACCACCGAGACGCCATATGCAGCTCCGTATCTCAACCACCAAGCTCCTCGGTATTTCCTGATATTCTTTGAAGAACGAACGCGTTTAAGGAAGGATATCGAACCGTCGAACTTCCGGAATGAGACTCGCGAAGGATGCTCCAGGAGGCACTGTGACTTAAAGAGGAAAAATGTATGACCTTGAGCGATCGACTTCGCTCGTTCTTCGTTCCAGCTTTGAAAGATCGACCTCTTTATGCGCAGTTTTCGTGTTCGTTGAATATCTGCCGCTTCGTTGGCTCCATTCGATGCCCGGATTCGCCGGCGGCTGTCGAGCCACGTTCCAACGAAAGTAATAAAAATAACGGGCTGAGCTTTCAAGAGAAAGCTTTCGGCTACGGGGATGAGGTTTATCGAGGAGAAAGGAAGAGGGCCTAGGGCGGGGGGAGAGAAAGATAGCGGACAGTGGAGAGCAGTGGTATTGGGCTTGCGACACAAGGTACACGCCATATCGTTGTCGCCTCGATATGTTTTACGAGGTGGCTTGTCGCTGCCGTGGATTCGCGATTTATCACCAGGAATAAACGACTAGTTTTTTGTGAACCCTTTCTTCTCGAAAACATGGATGCTGCGCGTCCCTCCAAAGAGCTTGCGAGAGGATCGCGATACATTTAACCTGTTAACCGGGGACGACGAGTTAACTGTTACTCGAAACTTGCAGCGAGTGGTGGATTTACGTTGAAGCCGAACTCACGGATTATTGAAATCACCTTGACCGATGATTTCTTTGACAATGACGTACATCGAGTGCATTTATAATCGTGAGAATCTTGCGATAGTGTCGGCGGTGATAAAGTGAGAATGATTCGTTCGTCGGATGTCAGTGAGTCAGGAAACTCGGGAGTTTGCAGGGTAAATCACGAGTCGGTAGATACTTCAGTTCTATTCGAGTCGATTTCAGGAGATTCGAGGATATGATTCGAAACCGAATACAGGATTCGAGGAGATAGGAGTGTAAGTAAAGGGAGGCAATCTCTTTGGTGGTAGTTGGTAGCCCATAGCCAATGGGCCACGAGGCATAGACTGGCTCCTCAGACGTTCTCTGCTGATATTCCTCTTCCGATCGGTTCGCCGATAAGCCAACCGTTTTCTTTTCCATCTTTTTTCTTTGTTCAGCCAACGACGAGTCGTTAGATTTCTAGCTGTTTTATCCGGCCCGTCTGCGGGGCTAATCTACCGATATTTACAAATCTTCATCGAAAAACGACCAATGAAACCGATTGCCTCGACTTTTTCCCCCATTTTATGGAAACCTTATTGACGGAGCTCGCGCGACGGCGACGAGGAAAATCGTACCACCATGCAGTTAAACGTCCAACATATTTTCCGTGTTACGAATATAATAAGAGTCCCGATGATTACGTGGACAAAAGAAAAGTGTTCGATTGGTTAACGATAAAATAGAATCTAAAGATATTCAATCAGGGTGGAGATAAATGCAGGAAGAGCGGGAAAAGCGAAAGCAACGGTTGATCGAAGTGGGCGTACACGGAATAGTGAAGTGGCTAGAAAATACGTGATTCGATAGTAAGTAAATTTTTGCCGCGTATTGGAAAATCCAGCTATTACAGCAGTCCGGTGACCCCCTAAGGCCGAGTTTTATTTTCCCTCTCGGAAAAACCTCTCCAGGGGGAGACGGTATTTTTATTCAAATTTCCGTGGATCCGTCCTCGAAGTTTCGTTCCAGCCACTCCACCCGGGATCGTATTATGCGCTGCCTCCGCCTCCGCCGTACTCGGTGGACTCTAATGCCAGTACTTTGTAAATTTATTCTATTTGCCCAGGAGCCGATAGACGGTTCTATAAATTTCAATGTTCCTCCACGAGCCTACTCGAGGATTATCGTTCGACTCGTTCCTTTCCATACGTTTACCGAATACCCGCCTCTCTCTTTATAATATTTCATTCCTTTACAAGACCTCGATATATTTCCTGGTTCCCTGCAAAAAATAGGAATAAGACTACTCTCGAAGACTTTCGAAGAGTTTAAATGGTTACTGAATTATTCTCGAATATACATTATTTATTTCAAAGCATTGGTTTTAAGAAATGGCATAAAGGATTAAATTACACCAACAGACACCGATAAGAAAATGCGGCATTTTCAAGCCTAGGAATAGATAGGATCTGCAACTTCGCTCTAGGTCTACGCGAATGATAAGAGCTCGAAGTGCTGTGCCAATGTCAGCGCTGAGCTATCGTCTGGTTGGTGGCCGCAAAGAATACAGACACCGAGGACACTATGCCAAAATCGTAGTCAATTAAAGTACTCGTCATTTTGTTCGCCGAACTGAAACACTTTGAGAAGGTACTTGGAGACAATTCCTTCCGACAAGAATCTGTTGACAATTCAAAGATATAACTGAGAAGTATCCCTGGTGTGACTACGTATTTAATAATAATAGGTAGACAAAACTCTAAATAGACAACCATAAGATGATGTTACAAGCACATGCGCCATATCTCGCCTAACGAGATCTCAATCCATGGTTCGCATATCGAGTTCTGTAGCTTGTATTTTGAAGTAGAAGTGTCAGGCACATGCATATGCCCGGGAAATATGCATGTTTCCGCGAAAGCTGATTGCGGAAATTCGTAATTAGGTGGCACTCGATGTCACGTTCAGTTATCAGAGAAGAGGAGACCCGGAGGATAAGCATCAACGACTGTCGGGTTATCATCAGACAGGAAGCGGCAAGTTAATAGATCGACGCGTACTGCAAAGACGTAGCACGATACGCCATTTGAAAGAGGAAGAAGGGAAAGTAGGAAAGTGGTTCTAAGAGAAAAAAGATTGGAAAAAAGGAAAGGATGAAGAGAAGGTCCGTCTGGTCCGCGGTATCAGAGTGTGCGACAGTAGCCAGGCTCTAAGAAGAGTTGCTAATGATTCGCTAACGAGGTACGTGCTCGTTCGGTTTCGTACGGAAACGAAAGAAAAACCGGCTGCTTTCCGAATAGGAGAGGAAGATCTCTTTCTCTTGAGACTCTCTCGCCTCTCCCTCCCCCGTGTTCCTTCTCTTCTGCGACATACCGGAACCTACCAACCTCCTTCTCCCTTAAACATACCACCCCATTTACTCTTTCTAGATTTACCCCGTAGATTGCGATTATGTTAGTTAGATGTTCCTCCTTCCATTCGCCTACAAAATGCTAACATCTTCCCGCTGACATTTTCGAGCTTAGGAAACGATGCCATCGGACGATATAATAGTTCTATTTGTTTCCAGAATACATCGATATTTATTTCGGCTTTTATGTAGTGCGAGTTGGTACTATAAAATTGATTTACTTTGTTAACTGTTTCTGCGCAACATCGTTGCCCTTGAAATCGGACAGAGGGTAGGATAATGGAAATAGGAGTAGCCGAACATCGGGGATGATAGAATAGTAGACGGCTACCAACAACGTTGCGGTTTAGATGTATCACCGGCATGGAATTACTTATCCCCTTTCACCGCTTTCACCCCTTTCACCCTTTCTGTTCGCTCTCTTGGCAATGATAGATGGAACTGACACTATCGAAAGAATTAATACACGGCTATCGGTCATCGTAACGCCTGTCATTTACGCGGCGGAGCATAGAATTTTAAATGTGTCCCTCTAAATAATAGATTGTTCCTCGTCATTCATCGTTCCTCGAACGGCCCGCCTCTCGCATGTCCGACCAGAATTCAAAACACGAATTTCATCTCGAATTAACTCCATCGAATCAACCCTTTGCACTCAAAAACCACTGTCTCTCAGTCACCTTTCAGTTTCTTCATGTAATTCGAGTGGCAAATGAAAGACAGCATTAACATTTATTCCACTTAATTTTTATTACGTTTTATTACTTAATTATTATTTTGCACATCAAATTATTCGGTATAAAAATCAAAGATTCCTGGAGTTCAAAGGTAGCTGGGAAAGTGATAAATATTCGTAGGCAAGATCAGCCCGATAAATTTCAAAAGTTTCCGAGTCGTCGGGATTTTAATGGAAAGTTCAGGGTGGCTGAGAGAGGAGAGGCTGGAATATGTCTGTAGTCGCAGAACCGGGAAGGGTTTAGTGTGAATGTCGTGACACGAGAAGGCTTTTCCGGAGACACGTAAATAAGAGTTCGGGGCCAAAGTGCTCGGAAATAAAAATGCCTCCGAACGTCCTCGCTGTTCGTCCTCCGAACGACAGCTCGTCGACGATCGTGAAAGCTTTGTATTCGCGATTTTGATTCCAAACTAATACATGGACAGATTTCTCTGTATGTGCCCCGTATGTTTACGGATACTTCGTTCTGGGTTGATCTCACCGTAATAACGCTACTGGCATTGATTTGTTTGTTTCGACCACGATGAAGGATGTAACCACTGTATATTCTAGTTTCCAGATGTGTACAATCGTGGAAACACGAAGGGATGCGGAAGTCCGATGCGGAAACACGAAGGGATGCGGTTTATTAGGATCTATCAGTTTACAGACATTGCGAACCGATTTATAACACAGTTTCTTAGTTTCCGCATATCATCAGAGAAAGAAACATTCCGTCGAAGGACTGCATATACGAAATTTATTAATGCATTTCTATGCGGAAGGTCGTCCCACCTACAACTTCGGGATACGATGCTTGAAAAGCCTAAAATATGGCATAACTTCCGAAGCACTGCGAACCATGGTAGACATGTTTTATAGTGTCTTAATTTCTGGGCTCTTCCAAATCGTTTCACACTTGTTTATCGCGAATGAAAAATATCTTCCGAAATGTGATGACTTAATATCGTATGAAGCAGTTGCTTTTATCGATTCTTTTGAATTCTTTGCTCGTTAGTAATATTATGGAAATATTCTCCAGCAATTTAGGGCAGAAACGCAACTGTGCGTGAGAGTAGACAGGAAATTGGTGCTCTGGAAGAGAGAGGAATTCCGTGGTTTTCCACGTAGGTGCTCAATGAAATATTCAACGTGACCGCGCCCCGGGCTTACGGCCACGTCGTTATAGCTTTTGTTCTAAGGAAAACCAATCGAATGAGTACCTCCTTCCACGGATATTGTTTTAACGCCCTTTTTCCTTGATCTTTTAGTTGTAGTTTCAATAATCGTTAATGTAAAAATTGGGGCGGGGTTTATGCTCCTAAATGGTTCAAATCAATGGTAGACGGTCCCCCAGCATGTTCTAGAATGATTTTGAGTCGAAAGAAGTGGATTAAAAATTTGTTATCGTCGAAAAACATGTCGACCCAAAATCGCAAAAATGTGAAGGGGTATACCTTCAAAAATTGTCAAAAATTGAAAGTCGCCAAAATAAATTCTAGACGGCCCAAATCGATGCTATATGATATATAAACATATTCTAGGACGATTTCTGATCGAAAGAAGCGGTTAAAAAATTTGTATTCGTCAAAAATGGGTCGAAACCAAATCGCAAAAATGTGAAGGGGTATACCTTCAAAAATTGTCAAAAATTGAAAGTCGCCAAAATAAATTCTAGGCGGCCCAAATCGATGGTAAATGATGTATGAACATATTCTAGAATGATTTCTGGTCGAAAGAAGCGGTTAAAAAATTTTTACTGGTCAAAAATGCGTTGACCCAAGTCGAAAAAATGTGAAGGGGTATACCTTCAAAAATTGTCAAAAATTAAAAGTCGCCAAAATCAATTTTAAACGACCCAAATCGATGGTGGGTGATGTATAAACATATTCTAGGACGATTTCTGGTCGAAAGAAGCGGTTAAAAAATTTTTATTAGTCAAAAATGGGTCGAACCCAAATCGAAAAAATGTGAAGGGGTATACCTTCAAAAATTGTCAAAAATTAAAAGTCGCCAAAATCGCTTCTACATGACCCAAATCGATGGTAAATGGTGTATAAACATATTCTAGGACGATTTCTGGTCAAAAGAAGCGGTTAAAAAATTTTTATTGGTCAAAAATGGGTCAAACCCAAGTCGAAAAAATGTGAAGGGGTATACCTTCAAAAATTGTCAAAAATTAAAAGTCGCCAAAATCAATTTTAAACGACCCAAATCGATGGTGGGTGATGTATAAACATATTCTAGGACGATTTCTGGTCGAAAGAAGCGGTTAAAAAAATTTTATTGGTAAAAAATGGGTCAAACCCAAGTCGAAAAAATGTGAAGGGGTATACCTTCAAAAATTGTCAAAAATTGAAAGTCGCCAAAATAAATTCTAGACGGCCCAAATCGATGGTGGGTGATGTATAAACATATTCTAGGACGATTTCTGGTCGAAAGAAGCGGTTAAAAAATTTTTACTGGTCAAAAATGCGTTGACCCAAGTCGAAAAAATGTGAAGGGGTATACCTTCAAAAATTGTCAAAAATTAAAAGTCGCCAAAATCAATTTTAAACGACCCAAATCGATGGTGGGTGATGTATAAACATATTCTAGGACGATTTCTGGTCGAAAGAAGCGGTTAAAAAATTTTTATTAGTCAAAAATGGGTCGAACCCAAATCGAAAAAATGTGAAGGGGTATACCTTCAAAAATTGTCAAAAATTGAAAGTCGCCAAAATCGCTTCTACATGACCCAAATCGATGGTATATGATGTATAAACATATTCTAGGATGATTTTGGGTCGGAAGAAGCGGTTAAAAAATTTTTTTGAGCAAAAAATGGGTCGATTCAAAATCGCAAAAATGTGAAGGGGTATACCTTCAAAAATTGTCAAAAATTAAAAGTCGCCAAAATCGCTTCTACATGACCCAAATCGATGGTAAATGGTGTATAAACATATTCTAGGACGATTTCTGGTCAAAAGAAGCGGTTAAAAAATTTTTATTGGTCAAA
Organism: Nysson spinosus; assembly: GCA_910591585.2. Taxonomy (NCBI): domain Eukaryota; kingdom Metazoa; phylum Arthropoda; class Insecta; order Hymenoptera; family Crabronidae; genus Nysson; species Nysson spinosus. Next base: position 1,860,510 of record OU342843.1, on the reverse strand, counting down.
AATGGGTCAAACCCAAGTCGAAAAAATGTGAAGGGGTATACCTTCAAAAATTGTCAAAAATTAAAAGTCGCCAAAATCAATTTTAAACGACCCAAATCGATGGTGGGTGATGTATAAACATATTCTAGGACGATTTCTGGTCGAAAGAAGCGGTTAAAAAAATTTTATTGGTAAAAAATGGGTCAAACCCAAGTCGAAAAAATGTGAAGGGGTATACGTTCAAAAATTGTCAAAATTTGAAAGTCGCCAAAATCGCTTCTACATGACCCAAATCGATGGTATATGATGTATAAACATATTCTAGGATGGTTTTGGGTCGGAAGGAGCGGTTAAAAAATTTTTTTGAGCAAAAAATGGGTCGATTCAAAATCGCAAAAATGTGAAGGGGTATACCTTCAAAAATTGTCATAAAATAAAAGTCCCCAAAATCGGTTCTACATTGTTCAAATCGAAGGTATATGATGCCTAAACATGTTCTCGGACCATAATTACATTTAAAACGAACGAAGTGATCCAATTAGCCCAGCATCCGACTTATACAGCTCCACCTTTCCCTATTCCTCGTGGAAGGCACCGAAGTGCGAACTCTTATAAAGCAGATGCTTCTGCCGATAAATAAACAGGTTTAACAAATGAACTTGCCTAAAATTTCGATCTTTTACGAACAAGATGATGAAAGGAAGGGATGGGCCAAGAATAAGAGCAGAAAGGGGTGGCTCTGTCGCGTCGAGATGATTTTAATGAGATTGCCGTGAAGAGAGGCGACGAAAGGACCGGCCGGAAATAAGGCTAAGAAACGAAGGAGAAAGGAGCTTTAGTGCGACAGTATTAGGCCGAGTAAGTAAAAGGCTAATGATAGAAGTCGAATTAAAATAACAAACGCGACGGTCGAGTGTCTTTTGGCTGAAGACTTCAAGGGTCGACAAAACGAACGAACGAACTACTTTCAATAAATTACCCTCCGGATTCCATTGATTTGCCGATGCTGAAACGTCTTACAATTGCAAATGCCAATGCTCTTTTCCGAATTTCAATGAAGAGAACTTACATAATCCGAAGTGTTCCATGTATTTCAAGGAAATCAAACCGCATATACAAAGGATTTCTTTAGTGTTACTCAATAAAATTCTCTCTCTAAAGGAGGGTGGCTTTTTGAAGGGGAAGATCTTCCTCCCTTCGGACAAAAATTATGTGATACGATGCCTGTTAAAACCGCTAAAAAAGCGGAGAAAACCGCTTTAGTGTACAACGATAATTAGGAACAATGGAAGTAATTATAATGATAGTAATAATAACGGGAATAATAACAATGATATTTATTCGAGACTTATTCGCAATCTATTCGATTTAAGCCGTATTATCAGAGTCAACATAGTACGACAAAATACAAAATTATTGTACATAAATCCTGCTTAACTTTGAACTTCAATGCAAATTGGCCCGAATACAACGTAAAAGAGAAATAAGACAAGGGAAGCGAGTAAGGCAAAGGGCTGAAATCCGAAGGAGAGAACGAAGGAACTATGGTAAAGAGGAAGGACCTTCGGTGGAAGGAATAGATTGACGATGCCAACCTCGAGGGTAGTCCCATACATCAAGGAGGGTCCTTTTGAATAATTTAATGGCCACCTCGGTATATCTACTCCGTCAAAAACGATCCACGCTATTCTACCTTCAAGCTCTCTTTATTTAGAGAAAATTATTGCCAAAACTATTTTTAATATCTGATGAGATATTTTGCGAATATAAGGAGCAGGTCAATTGCCTCAACACTAGAACTACCGAACACATACTCAGTTATGTTTACGCATTTATTTATATCTAAATTATCGCTGGAGGATTCAAGTTAATTAATGTATTCAATTATTCACATTATATATATATCACATAAAAGTATATATAATTTCGAATAATTCACCGTGGTATATTTTAATAATTCAACTAAAAATGGCGGACAAGTCATTTTGACCCCCCTGATAATTCTAGTGTTAATCTGAAGAAAGAAACGATTTGGAAAGGGAGGATAATAATATAATTGGAAGCAAGTTAGCAAAGGGGACTTAGGACGGTTAATACGAGCCTGAAGAAATGTTCTCAACTTGAAGGGAGAGCACACGTAGTAGGGGAATTGGATGCGTGGTCGGTGGTCATACCAAGCAACGCCCAAAATGAGTGACGTCAGATGTGTATAGCGCAGGCACAAGCGTCGGAGTGTGCTGATCGCGTCCCAAAAAAAACGTTGAATGCATAGCAGAAATGGCAACGATTTTTGAAACCGTGAGTGTCTTGTGCACGTTGCTGTTGTTGTCAGTGATAGGTAAGAGGATATTGCTAATACCGCTCTCATTTTACTGTTTCCTTCGAGTAACCAAAAACAAGATGCTTGTTTATGAGAGACACTGCGTGTCTCCATCTTGAAAACACTACTCACGTAACCAAAATAGAAAGTAAAATACCGCGATTTTTTGAGCTATTATGATTTATCGAGCTCAGAGTGATCGTTCGGTGAAACATTTTAGTCCCGAAACGATTCGACGATGAAAGCATTTCGTGGTGTTGTCGATCGTGGATAGTCACGCGTTGTTTCCAACGGGTAGTTTCACACAAAAACAAACACGTTTTAGGCTCCGAGGCAACTCGTTGTTATCAGTGCAGCAGCAACACGGACCCAAAAGGTGAGGACCTGTGTGGGGCTTACGAGAAATTCGACAAAGATAGAAACATTCCGATCGAATGCAGTTCCGACGAATCTAGCTCGCCGGGCACCTTCTGCATGAAGTTGACGCAGCAGGGTCCTCGTGGCTTTATATGTAAGTGCTTTTCATAATTGGTTTCCCGTATTTACTCAAACACATAATTGCTTATAGAATAAGGTATAATTTGATCTTTGAAAATTAGATTATTACACATTAATTTGTAACTTTATATTGGATACGAGTGCATCACACTGTTGGTTTACTGCGGATCCGCAGCTCACTTCATGTTCCTTGATCAGTGAAACTAACTTCGAATTTGAATGATATAGATGAAGTTATGTGTGTTTTTTCGAAAAATGTGTATGTCATGTGTTTTAAAGGGGATGGTAGATGGAGACAAGTGATACGTCGATGTGCGTCAGTAGCTAGCACGGGAGTGACTGGCGTGTGTAATTGGGGCGTTTACGAAAATGGCGTTTATTGGGAAGAGTGTTATTGTTCCGAGGATTCTTGTAATGGAGCAACAACATTGCCATCCTTGCCAACCGCAGTGCTCCTCTGTCTGGCTCTTTTGATCTCAATATTCTCTTTTAAATAAATCATCCGTCCAATGCGAGAGAATTTGAATCGAAAGGGCCGTGTTCGCGGGGACCGCGTGGTCCAAGAACAGGATTCGAGCGCGATCCACGTGAATCGATGTCTTCGACGCATATGAAATCACGTGACCTTGCATGATAGATTAGACATATGATATTCAAAGGATCTGAAAGATATTTCGTTAAGAAGAGAAACTTTAATGAAAATTATGAATTAATGACAATTACGAATGAGCGAAAAACCGTAAGCGTTCATCGAAAATGATATAGATATTTTATATAATCCGTCCATTTTCTACTTTTATAGGCGTCAATATGGGCGACGATCGTTCACAGACGAGTATACAAATTTTATATTTATATGTTTTCCTGTTAGATGTAAATAAATAGATCTAATTAAGCGTCTAATAGGGTGGTTCTTCTAATGTTTATGCTGATTATGACCAGATGTTATCACCCGCGGAAAGAATAGATGTACCGTCCTCTTCCGATTTGATTTTAATCGCAGGTTACATTAATGCAAATTAACGAACCCCCGTTCTTAATGTTCATTAGTGTAGGTTTCACCAAACTAGTAATAAGGGTGCTCTCCTGGACTAACTGGTACAGAACTGTCGGAAATTTGGTGGTCCCGAGTTAATTACGCCGCGTGAGACTATTAATGGCTCGGTGGACGGGACACCGCAGTACACAAAATGGCTTCACTATTTAGAACCTTTCCCGTATATCAGACCAACACGTATTAACCTTCCTTATTCCAGACATTATAATGAATCCTAGGATCTCATACACTAATCTTACACCTCATATTTCCCAGACTTCATCGCGATCTCGACATGTAAAATCTATGTTGTTCTAAACGTTTACTTCAGCAGACGCCTCTCTTAATATTTACGATTTTTTCACTCGCATTTATAAAAATATATATTTATGCTTCTAATAAGACATACTCATACTTAGTGATTATTGTAATGGTAATTATTGCGCCATAATTAACGGAGATACCGGACGTTAATTCGGTAAAAGCATTTAGTTGATGAACATCAGTGTCAGGATGATTTACTAGATCCTGGAAAGAGATAGCTCGTCCGGAATTCTCAGTTCCAGAGTGCTTTATTTTAAAGATAAGGGTTCTGTGTTTGTGTTTTAATGACGTTGTATAAAGCTGCGCTTAATTAGTTTACGCGGAAATCTTGGAACCTGAATAATCTAACCCACAGTTTCAAGTTAACAATCTTCATTTATATAGTATCGAAGTTCAAGGTAAGTGACCTACAATTTAATAGCGTATTTTTAATCACTATTATATCACGTAATTTCTGTTATTTACCACAAAACTGATTTATTTAAGTAGCAATTGTTTGTAAAAGATTTATGCTTCTCACTCATAGGTATCTTTCTGTTTAATAATTTATGTTTGGTCTACCTGAAAAACCATGCACCAGAAATATTAACCGAGTTTTTCGGTTGTTTAATCGTCGAATGAATTTTGCAATTACCTCATTTTGTATTTTGGATTCCGTTTTGAATATCAAAATACATGCGATGTATAAAGTACTTACATCTTCGCGGTTTGTTCATCACTCACTCGGATGACAATTTCGCATACACTTTTGAAAATTTAAAGTAATATGTTTTACTACAAATGCTGAGTATAATATGAAACTGTTATTGTGGACACGTTAATTTCACTAAAGGCCTAATTTCTTGTATGCGGTTAAAGAAATTAGCACTAGTGGATACGGGATAAAAGTATACATATTAGAAAATGTGCAGTGTGTAACCGTGCAGTGATGCAATTTCGAAGTAATATGAAATATGGGGAACCCCGGAGAGTGAAGTTCATAAAGAGTTTTTACGCATTTGCACGCAGCAAGAGTAGGGCGCATGCTTTCGATGTCCCTCCACCCGAAGAAGCACGGTATACTTGGGCCCCTGTGAAGTGGTCAGGTTAAATCTGTGGAAGATTAAAAAGTCGGTTTCGTGTTTAATGTCGTATTAGGAACGAAAAATTCTTCGTGATTTCGTTAAAGATTAACTAAAACGATGAACGTGGCTGATGGAGTCGGACATTCAAGATCCGAAATTCTTTTGCTCGTAGCAAGAGTGTCCTTCATTGCGGCGGTCGGATTTGTTACAATGAAATGGGTCATGAATCAACTCGATCCAACAAATAATGCAAAAAAGAAAGCTAGGAAAAAGGTTTGTGGGACAATGGACTGATATTTCGGAGAGATTTCAAATTAAAAGCCAATGTAATAACCACGCTGAGGCGAAGGTTATCGCGTGGGTTTTAGCGTGCGCGGTTTTCAAACTCCTTCATGGTACCGAAATTTTTAGGCACAGGAACAGTTACGAAAACTGGCTAAGACGGACAATTTATTGTGGACCGTTGATATGGATCAGTTAACCGATTACGAAATGATAATAGCAAATCACATAGTTGATCCCAAAGATATTAAAGTATCATGGGATAATATCGCCGGATTGGAGCACGTTATTCAGGAACTCAAAGAGACTGTTATATTACCCATACAAAGAAAAGAGTTATTTGAAGATTCTCAATTAACTCAAGCACCAAAAGTATGCGATTATATCTTGTGTGTGTCATTGAGACATCGGTGTCTACATACGTACCTATCTTTTAGGGAGTGCTTTTGCACGGACCACCTGGTTGTGGTAAAACAATGATTGCAAAAGCAACTGCCAAAGAAACAAGAACATGTTTCATTAATTTAGATGTAAGCATTTTAACCGACAAATGGTATGGTGAAAGTCAAAAGCTAACAGCCGCAGTTTTTTCCCTCGCCGTGAAACTTCAGCCGTGTATCATCTTCATTGATGAGATAGGTCCGATATTGAAAATAAGTTGTTAGTTAAATATTGATGCCAATCGCACTTAGTTGACTAGGAAATCTTCCTCTTGTTAAAGATTCATTTTTACGAGCGCGAAATTCGCAAGATCACGAAGCCACGGCTATGATGAAAGCACAATTCATGTCCCTTTGGGATGGTTTAATAACTGATCCGTCCTGCACGGTTATAATAATGGGTGCTACTAACAGACCGCAGGACTTAGATAGGGCTATCTTAAGGCGTATGCCAGCCACTTTCCACATTGGTTTGCCGGTAAATGAAATGTTATTGATCTAATATTAGAATATGTTCATTGTGTATTTCTCTAGAAATGTATAAGGCATTCAGATATTCCTTCTAGAATGAACAACAACGATCGCAAGTTCTAAAATTGATATTAGAACACGAACCGATCGCGGAAAATGTCGATAATCCGAGATTGGCGAAGATGACCGACGGTTTTTCCGGTTCCGATTTACAGGAACTTTGTAGGAACGCATCGGTTTACCGCGTTCGGGATTATCTACGAAATCACACTCAGTAAATATGTTTTAAAGTTTTCTCGCTACTCGGAAATAGCGGATGCACGATAAAAGAGCGTGGCGACGAAAGTTTTTTCTCTTACAGAGATGCAGTAGGTTCGAATACGGAGGATGAAGAATTCCATGATGCAGTTCGGCCGATCACGATGGAAGATCTTCTTACATCGTACAAGAAGATGAAAACATCGAAATTTCATACAGGCACTTTGAGTACGAAATTAGATTTAGATTAAAAAAAGGGCGTAACAAAGAATTTTTCTTAATTAATACCGTGTTTGTTGTAAACAATGCCCTGTTTCTTATATGTTCAAAAAGGGGGCACAGATGATATAGTTTTACATAAAGGATTCTTATTTAAACATTTCATGCTCAATTTATCTTTTAAGGTGTTCACGGTAGATCCGCGATCATTCTCATTTTAAAAAGATATTTTTGAGTAAGAGGGGGGGGGGGGGGTGGTCAGAATGAGCGCACGTGATTTAAATAAAATAGTGCGCTTATGTTGTCACGATGAGTTTTTGTGATGTCGTACATTGTAGTATAACTGTTATGATGCGTCAGTTGCGTATGCATATGTAACATACGCTTGGCGCAGGTTTGACTGTATAAAGCGATATAAAAAGATCATTATGTTTTTAGATCTGCCTCGATAAATTCGATCGAGCCGGGCATGAAATCTTCCAGTAGCAGCATCCATTTCTTATTGTGATTTCTTTCCGTAGTAAATTAAGTTCTGCTGTACTAGAAGTTCCTAAATACATAAACATTCTCTTTGTAAAGTGGGTCTCCCGCGTCTGTGAATTATCTAATTCACAACTGCAAAATAACTCGATAACAAATAATATTTGTGTAATGATGTGCGTTTAATCCATTGCAATGAGCCGCGGAAAATTGATCGTAGTCGATTTCTATATATTTAATGGGTACCAGCAAATTTTGCCGGTGCTTTGACTTGAATTATTTACGTTCTATAACATAATCTATCCTCTGTTTGAATCTTTTATGAGCATAAAGATACTAATTTGAGTTTGTTAATTGATTAAAAGGCGATGATTAATTCGCAAAGGTGAAATTGACGCAACTATGGATTTCGAATAATCGAGCTGCATCCGCTCGGTGGAAGTGTCGGAAAAATGGGGAACGCATGCGCAAAAGTGGTTGTAACGAAGCGCCTCAGTGTTCGGCGAAAGTTTTCGGTGGTTTCCGGGAATGAAATTGTCGGAGGGGGACAAAGCGTTCACTCTGGTTAGCTTCGCTTCTCTCCCTCTCGAGATGCGTTATAATGCTGCAGGCTGAGGAAATCTACGATAATTCGTGTATTCCGAAGAGTAGATAGAGCGTGAAACGGCGCGATATCAACGCATCGTTCTTTCGGATTGACGTGTGAATGGCGCTGATGGTGAAAAAAAGTGTATGTTGCGACTGAGAGAGAGAGAGAGAGAGTGAGAGAAAAGACGGTGTATTTCGATTTGGTAGTTGTACTCTCGTACTCTTGAACATTGTCTGGATTTCTTGAGATGGACGCTGAAAGAAACATGCTCCTGTTCGATAATTGAACGACTGCGACTCGTCCTCCATTTCTCTGATATCGGTTTCTACTCTATCGGAGCTGTGACGGAAATGCGAACCGACGTGAGGAGCGGAACGACGGCAACGGCAAGAGGAACGGCGAAGACAACGACGCGTACATCTATATTAACGTCAACATTAACCGCGAGAGCAACGGAAACGTTAACGTCAACCGCGAGAAGTTTTGTAAGAAGTGCAGCAACGGCTACGGGAATAGGGTGGAGTATAGGAAGTATAAGAAGAAGAACGAGAGCAAGAGTGACAAGGTTCTCGACGTCGAGTACAGGGAGCATCGGATTCCGGTACGAGCGTCCGTAAAAGAAAACCCGAGTACCCAGCATCGGATCGTGTCGGTTGATAAAACGAATCTGCGATTCTCCTAGGACACCTGCGGTGCATGATATCTTATTGGATCTTATGCATTGTCGGTGAGTGTGCATGCGCGTACATACGTACATGAATTACTATGCGTACGTGCTTCTCTACCTAAACTCGATACACCGTGTACGACACTGAGATTACTGGCTCACTCACTGGCTTCTTTGCCTCTCGTGCGTGAATATGTGCATCCCATGCATCTCTACGTGTTATATATGCGACCCATCGCTCTACCAGAGATCCCGATTCACCGAATCTGGAGATTCTGACACGATGACACTATCGCCCTGAAAGAAACGTGGCTCCTCGTCCAAGACAGTGCGATATACTTCGAGACGAGCAGATATCTGGCATTTTTGAAGCGTTAGTTTAAGTTGCTCGCTCTCCGACTCCACTCCGAAGGTGCCGATCCACCGTGCAGAGACAGAGAGACGGAAAGAGTTAGATCGAGAGAGAGAGAGAGACAGAGAGTGCGAGAGTCCCCCAACCGAACGGATGAGATTTCAATCGTACTCCGGTTCGGTGTTTAAACTTGGTTACCAGTGAAACGTGGAAAGTCCGAAAAATCGAACTTTATAATATCGTCCTCGAACATGCTTCGAACGTTCTTCGACGGATTTTTCAGAATGTTGCACGAGCATCGTTGGATCGTCCTCGGCCTTGTAACGCGTCTAAAGTAAAATTTCGCGACGCGAACGAATCGTCTTCGGAATTCTGGTACGTCGAGTGCAAGGCCGATTTCAGCATGAATTGAAGGATGAGAAAGTGGTGTTTGTATCAGTGAGAGACGGAACCAGAAAAATGTATCGTGTTCAGTGGCCTTTACGACGTTATAAACGGTGCTTAACCTAACACAAGATCGATGCTTCTCGCCGACGTTTCATTCCTTCGTTAGCGGAACTTGAACGAGCGAACGAAAGAGCAACCGCGAGTTCAAAAACATCTCGAGTCGATGATAACCGCGCGCGGTTACTCGCGAACTCTTTTAAAATTCATCGTTGCTACAAGAAAGTGGCACGAGCTCCCTTAAAAAGCCTAATTTTGTGCCCCCGTGCCCCCCTTTAAATCTTCGTAATTTCTAGTTCGTTTTAATTGAACGTGAATCGGTATTAACTTGAAACTCGTACTACTCCTCCGAATGTGTGTTTGAGATTGTTAGCCTAAACGGACGAAATCGTAGGCCTACATACACGTTCTTCAGTCCTCGGTAAAACGAACCATTTCCCTTGCCAGTAATATACACGTCATCGCCAGTGCACGCACGTTTTACTCGTACGTATAAAAATATATAAAGATATGTGTGTGAATTGTAATCGGCTATTAATTGTTAGATTTTATTAAGTTTCCTACAGTAAAGGTGATGGGTAATCCTGTCGTTTCGTTATCAGTGTTTCCCTCGCGAATATCAGGGCTACAGATTAAGACTGGTTTTTAAATGAAGCAGTGTATGTCTTTCCTTGCCTGTGCTTTTCATACTCTTTATCAAACTTTCTATGATATCGGTAATCGTCAAGTGGAAGCATCTATGTGGCGTCTGTCTTGTGTCGTGCAACGTGCTTCGAACTTGCAGAGTTGCGTTTTTGTGAAAGTCTATGATTTAGGAACCCCGTACAGTCGGTGGCGGTTAATTTGAAATTAAAATCGGTCAATAAACGAGCGTCAAAGTGTTACGAAAAATAGATTAAAAACTCCGCGAGATGGACCATACTAAGGACACATGCTCTGGGAATTGATGGGTATATGCTTTTCCTGCAGGAGACCTACAGGCAGCAGGTTGAATAATAAAATCTCAGAGCATATCTCAGCATCCGTAACACCCCTCCATGTTTGTCTGGAGGAACAAAGAGGACCAGAACTGGGCTCGTGTGGTGCCTCGGTTCACAAGCCACAGGTATATTTTAAGTTCTAACATTATTCTGTTGAATGTACCTAATATGTATGCCACGCAAGTTACAAGAATAAGACATCATTGGGAACATTGAAACATAAGACTCAGTTTGTTTCATAGCAGGGAAAAATATTCTTTGAAATACAGGCAGAGGAAGGGGGCACCGCTGGAGAAGAAACAGACAGTGGATTACTAGGAGTTGCGGCTGAAGATTTAAGACAAACTCAGCCGAGTATGGCCAATACCATTAGTAATATGAAAATGACCAACCGCATAAAAGGGCTTGTCAGCAAACGCCGTAAACGTTTTATGCAAGATGGTTTCGATCTCGATCTCACATGTATCCTTTGCAAATGTAATTATATATCAACGGGATTCCGCGATATATAGACGCGAGAAATTTGGAAAACTTAGCGGTTCCTCTTAATCTCGTAATATTGTTCCCGTTTGTGCGTCGATATATTTCCTTAATAGCATGTATGGTAATGGTAGATATAAGAGACAACCTAATAGCAATGGGTTTTCCGGGTGAAAAGTTGGAAGGTGTATATAGAAATCACATAGACGACGTCGTTAAGTTTTTGGAATCCAAACACAAGGATCACTATAAAATTTACAATCTGTAAGTTTCACGTTTCCGACGCGTTAACGTACTTTCCGCGATTCTCCGCGGAAGTAAAACATATCTTCGGTCTAACTCAAACCGGTAATTTTAGATGTTCGGAAAGGTCTTACGACTATAAGAAATTTAAAGAAAGAGTAGCCACGTACGCGTTCGACGATCATAATCCGCCAATGATGAAGCAGGTAAAACCGTTTTGCGAGGATGTGCACGCGTGGCTCTCGCAGGACAAGAGAAACGTGGCCGTTGTTCATTGTAAGGCAGGCAAGGGACGAACGGGTGTAATGGTTTGTTGTTACCTGCTGCACAGCAGACAATTTCCCACTGCCACGGAAGCCCTAAACTATTACGGGAATAAAAGAACACACGATAGGTAACAAACAGTAATTTGTGCGCGTGGCCTCATCCGCGAACACGATGTATTAAAATCTCTTTCCCGGTAATTGATCATATAGGAAAGGAGTGACGATACCTTCTCAGAGAAGGTATGTGGGATATTATGCGACTCTTGTTCAAGAAAGTTTAAATTACCAGCCAGTCACCTTATTATTACGGAAAATACAGCTGGATCCGGTGCCCAATTTGAACGGGGGCCAAGGCTGTAAGGACGACGACAATACATACTTTATGTTAATTACTATGTTTTTAAAATACATTTTCAAATCGTAATAATCCTAAACTTTTATTATCCACCTTTATCACGAGTAGTGCGATGATATCGTTACACGTGATCGTTCAATATTCTAGATTTGCACTGCGTAATATCCGAGTCCAATAAGAGGGTATATAGTTCGGATATAGTTGAGGTACGTAAGGGGTCGAATATCGTGGATATCCAATTAGAGTGTACCGTACCTCTCACCGGCGATATACGAGTGGATTTCTTTAATCGACCAAAAATGAAGCGAAAGGTATGCGACCTTACGTGGGGATCGTAAAAATGCAAGCGGCACTTCGATTGAAGATTCACCCGTTACCGTTTCAGGAAAAGATGTTTCATTTCTGGTTCAACACGTTTTTCGTGCGAGATTATTTAGCGCCAGAATACGACAACGGAGAATTGCCAGTCGAACGCTCGACGAGAGCATTGAGTTGCGATGGTACAACGATGGATCTGTCGATGGCCGTGCAGCCCTTAAAAACGAGAACGGGATCGTTGGCAAGCCTTGGATCTATGCCACCCACTCTCGTCTGGAGCATAGACAAGTGGGGCCTGGACGACGCGCACAAGGACAAAAATCATAAGTTGTACAGTGAAGACTTTAAAGTGCGTCACTTTATTATTAGCGTACTTCTCTTCGTGTTTACATCCTCCAAAGACGAATATTAGTCAATAAACTATACTTGTTCACTACAGGTTAGTTTATTTATGCAACGAATCGACGGTAGTCTATCGCCGGCTGTGCCAGCGACAACAAATAGAGCGGGGGAGGATGTACAAATTGGAATGCGTGGTCAAGAAACACCGAGCGAATCGAGTGAGGGTGACAGTAGCGAATGCGATACAACCGGGGACACAACAGGGGACGAAGATGGTGAATCTGGTGAGTCCTCTGCATCTCTGGTGTTAAATCACCATCCACTTTCACACACCAGTAGCCGTACACAAGTTAATATCCACCAAAGAGCTAGTGTCAGAGAATCCGTGAAAAGTTTGCCGTCATCGCGCGTCAGCGAAAGTAAACATAGTAATCGACAGAGCTCTATCAACGCGAAACGTTCCTCGAACTTCGACCGTTCGGCCACCTTCGATACGTAGCGATGTCGATTGTATTTATGTACTTAAACTCACCTTTCCTAAACACCGCGGACGCTTTTGGAGTCGATGCAATAACATATAATATCGTATCGTTTTCTCACATAGCTCACTAGACATTCGTAGAACGTAAACCATACTATTACCGGATTAACGAACTTGTAACAGAATTCACAAATGATTTCAAATCAGTCTGAGAAGACTTAGACTTTTCATTGCAAGATTATGCGTTCGGACCATATTTTTCTTTTTCTTTCGCTTTCCTTCGAATCACTCTCTAGAAACGCACCAGCAAACGAATCTCGCGTTCATCACGATTGGCAAATCATTTCGAAAAGGAATCCTGCCTGACAAGTGTTTAGTCTAAGATCTCGTACAAAAGTCGAATATTATCTTGATGGACGTTTCGAGAGATCAATGTGTGTTTATTCTTGCCGTAGATTCTCACGAAATTTCTTTTACGTAGAACGCATCGAAACGTCCAAGCATTGGATTTTTAGTTATTTTTACAGAACTCGGCTTACTGTTTTTGCATGTATTAGAACGAATTTTCTCTGGGTATTGGGTTTTCCTCTCAAAATCAATCTTGTATCTGTCGCACGTGTTTCTACGAAATACGGTAAATATGTTGTGATCCTTGCCGTGCCATTTCTTTGGAATCGCTGGTTTCTTAAGTTCAAACAAGGAGTGTCCATTTGTCGGTTGCATTTCGATGCAACGCAATTATGCAACGTACTATTACCGAAAGCTAGTCTTCGCATGAAAATTTTCTTTTCCGACGAACAGCATCGTCCGCAGAGAAACTTTTACTTCTTTGGAACGTTCGTCTTTTCGCTTTAATACGTTTAAACTCATTAGCGAGATTTTTAATTCCGCGCGATGATTCAATGTGATTTTTTTGCGCTTTGGAAAAAGACCAAAGTAAACTTTCTACAGAAGTTTCCTGGAGAAGTAGAATTTACTTGGTGGGAGGAGGTTGGAAGATGATGCCTCGTTATCTTCGGACATTTTATCTTTTTCGATGTTGCTTCTTTTTTTATAGCAAATATGTGCGCGGAATTTTACCAGGCTGTGGAATTTAGTAACCTTTATATTTCTGATAGATTATAATATTTATCGTCGCACAGAACATTAAATATTAAACAAACTTTGAAAACTACAATAAGATGAATAAAAATGAGACAGAGAAAAGGAAAGGAAAGGAAAGGAAAGAGAGGGTAATATCGGAAAAAAGAAAATTGGAATAATTTTCTAGAGGAGTTATTTTGTCAGGAAGAAGGAAATTTACGATAATTTTCTTCTTCGGAGAGATATTTAGGAACAAAAATAGCGGGGATAAACGGGAAGGTAGAATTCAGAAGCGATCTTTCCGTTTAATCCTATTGTTAGAGATTTAGAGAAGAGTTTGTCGTCGAGCTAGCTTATTATTTCATAATAAGTTACAAAGAACTACTTCTAGCTATAAACACCAATCGTCTTTCTATCGTTTATATCGCTTTTTAGTGTGTAGAGAGGTTTGGATTTGAACTGCCTGCGCGCGCTGCAGATAATTCGAGTTTTATACCTGTTATTACCTTAACGTAGTTAGGCTCGTATTACAAAAGTACATTTTTAGAGAAGTAATTACTTCTTGAAAGCACTCGAAATCTTTCGAAAGATCGGGCTCACCATTTCCGCGAATAAAGTGCACAATCGTTCGAGGAAACCGAAAGTTTCGTAACGCGCGAATTAGTCGAGAAAGTAAATGGCGAGTGCACGGTGGTGCGACCGATTAACCGGTTTAATCACCTCCGCAGAACGGATCGAAATCAATTCTAATTATTATTCTCCTCGAGATGAACCGTACGAGTCGAACCGATATTTTTTTCCGCACGCGTTAGAGTCCTGTAGAAGTCGAATTAAGAGGATTAGTGAGAGTATGGCGCACGCTTTGGAAGATCCCGGGTGCCATGTTGCAAAATTAATGGGAAGAATTCTGATAAGAATTCATCGGAATAGCTCCGAATCTGTTAATAATTCGTGGAATATTTATCGCGCGAGATGCGTAAAGTAATTTTGTATCATAGAGAAACGTATTAATTGTTGATAAAAATATTAATATATCGATGCTAAAATAAGAAGTTTCCAGTAAGAAATATGGACGCCTTTCGTAGTACGGGGCGTAAAATAATCGGATGATTTTGGAAAGAATTGATTAATTTTTCCAGTAGTTCCTTCCATGGATCGTATAGTATTTACTTGATTCACGTATTCACGTATTTACCTTATCACGTAGAATCCATGAACGTATGATACGATTAGCCTGTGATTGGTGTTGCTCGAAATACGGAATTCCACGGGATTTCATTGGAGTTTGATCGTAGTTTTAAGTATTTCGAAGTCGATACATTCAAACGCGTAGACCTGAAGAGCCCCATTGGCTCTTTTTTTTCTGCCGATTTTCTCCACCGTTGCATGTCGATGATTTATAATCGAAGATTTCAAGATTGTCGTAGAAATGAGACTCGTTCGATCTACGTAACTTCTTCATTATTGCGATTACATTGTGATACTGTCATACTTATTATTATTAATTGTATCGCTGTTATATATTGTCTCGATGATGATTATTATTTGATTACTATTATGGTTATTATTAATATTACCGTCGCCTTTAGGAATGTAAATATAACTTCAGTCGTTAGCACTATTTTGACACGATGATCGGAGACATTTTTATTATTACCATTATAATGATTATTATTATCACTATCGCCAATAAATGTTACAAGTTTTTCAATATTATCGTTATCCTTTATTATTATTTATTCGACATATTCTTGTGAATGTGTACCCGCAATGAACATTCTAGGAACAATTATATAGGAT
This sequence comes from Nysson spinosus, assembly GCA_910591585.2. Lineage (NCBI taxonomy): Eukaryota > Metazoa > Arthropoda > Insecta > Hymenoptera > Crabronidae > Nysson > Nysson spinosus. The sequence goes on along the minus strand of OU342843.1, from coordinate 1,844,739 downwards.
ATTATATAGGCGAGCTGCAATCCATTAAATCATTTTTGATTTTGTGCTGCTACCGTTAGAAATCATTGAGTTCGTTCCTTTTCGCTGTTTGATTTTACATCAACTTGTATCGAAGTATTATTTATTGCCAATTGTAGACAGTTTATTAATCTAAAATCTAATCGCCAGGAGTCGTGTTTAGAAGCGATAAAAGCCTCGATACTTTCTTCCTCATTAACTCCATCCGATCATCCCTTCCGCTTATCTTGCATCGTTTTTTCCTCTCTTATCTTATTCTCTTAGTTTCTCTTAGATTCGTAGACATATTCTGCCCGGTCTTCGTAACTTTTTTTTGCAAAGCCATCGCTTCGTAGATCCTTCTTGAATTCCCACACTGACATGATATCTATTGTACGTCGTTTTTGGTCTGAATGCGTGAGTGCTTGTCTTTTTACCGTTTTTATCGCGTTCTCAGTGGGTTTTTGCTACCACTGATCAATTTTGTCATCGAACGATGAAAAAGAATTTGAAAGATGTTAGTGGTAGGCGTACGAGTATTTTATCGTGTTAGAAATTCTAAGGAGAATGCGGAAAGTAAAAAGTATGTTGCGTACAATCGGAAGATCTTGCACGAATTGCATCACGGGAATGGAAAACGAAATTACTTTTAATAGCTTAACACTAGAACTACGTAAGCCGTCAAAATGACGCGTCCGCGGAATTTAATAAGAACATTCAGATTGATAAGATTCCATTATCTAAGATTTATTTCGGTTCACGTTGCATAACTTACTTGTTTTCTTAGGGTGTACACGTGACTATATAAATATAGCTGTATATATCGTCGGTAGTTCTAGTGTTAATAATTAATTAAGACACTCACCTTGTCACTATTCTACTTACAATTAGTTGTAGTCAAAATCAGTGCTGTATTTCGTTGATTTTAAAACGACGTTCAGAGTTTCTTTGAAGCGATGAAACGATGGTTCCAATTAGAGGAACGATTTTGTGGTTCCAAGTGATCTTTTACGTACATCAGGCCGAGGATCTAATGATTTCGAGATGTAGGAAGGGAAATCATTGTACGATATCGAAGTAAATATGACTTTTAGGGGAACACGTGAATTAGAATCAAAGAAATACAGCGATAAAGTAGTACGGCGACTGACTGAAATTGTGTCTGTGTGTCTGTTGACCACCAGTGGACATGGAACAGCGCGTCGGCCGATACCGCCTTCTGTCAGATGGAGGAATGATAGATCTTTTGTGAGTTCATCGCCTGATTCGATCACCCTGATCATCTCGCTCATCTTTCCTGCGTTAATTAACCCTTTGACTGCGGCGTGTTCCAACGAAAAAAGAACGATTAAGATCGTGCGATGCGATATTCGCGTGACAGTAGTTGACACTAAATTGTATCGATGAAAATAAGAGAAAACGAGGAGTTATTGAGATTCGATTATTCGATCGGTTGTTACGTGACATATGACAGTATATTACATACTGTATTAATTTACTAAAGAAGTAAATGCGTGCTACCGAGCAAAATTTACAGGTCGTATATAAACGTCTTTCGTATATATTCATGGACATATGAGAGCGTATATATACGCGTTTCGCAGTCAAAGGGTTAATCATTGATTAGTTCGCTAATTAATACAGAGTACCAACATTAGCTGGTTGACTGCCACGTCGGACGTTTTCCTCTTTTGACACAGCGGAGATCAAATGCGATTCCTGATTTCATCGAAGTAATTAAGTTTTTGAAGAGAATGTTACGGTTATTCGATAAATGCGAATAATGGCGGCAGTCAGCCTGTTTATAGAACCAGCACGCGTCTTGTTCTGGCCGTGAACTACCTTTTTATAAGTGATTTAAGGCATTCACTTCGAATCTAAGTTCTTATCACAAGGTTTTTATAATACGTAAGGTTTGCAGTGAAATATACCAGTGAAAGGAGAAATGATGTTCAGTTACGAGACACAAGATATTCGTTTAAGTTCTAAGATGGAGGAATATAAAATGGCCCGTAAGCACGTAACGATACCGATCACGAAATCGATATCGGGAATACTTGGCACTGAACATCTGTGCAAAAATGAACGTATTTCGTAGAACTACTTACGTCGAGCATAAATAAGCCGTTCATAATAGTTAAACAAAGTGACTTTGCAACGTTTTAAACGTTAACTTGATTTTGTTGAAACATGGACTTGGGACACTTTCAAAATAACCGGCTCATAATTTTCTCTCCAGATGCTCGATCTAAGTTTTATGATGCTTAGATTGATTTCACGTTCCACCATTTATTTATTTATTTCGCAGCGAACATGTAGATCATTTTATATTCTGTTTCTTTCGGATAGCCAGTTTTATCGGTGGTCATCGATAATCAATGAAAATCTCGATCGAGGCGTAGTGAGAATAATTTAGCAAGTAATCGGTTCGTAATCGAAGTCGCCTAGACGCCGCGTTATGGCGGAAGATTTTAATCTTTGAAATCTTGCAATCTTTTTTTTGCGCTTGTGCGTACAACATACATACACGTACACGAATATATATGCATATGTATATGTGTTTACGTACATATAAAGCGAATCTTTTTAAGAACGGATGTGAGGTTTTGTACTTACTGTTAACGAGCTTGCACATTCTTTCGTGGCTTCTCGATAAAAGTATCGTGTAACAAAAGCAAATAACGGATCGCGTAATAATCGGCGAACGGCGGATATTGCGACATTTTTAATCCACCGAAGTATCGAGTACTATTCAGTTATAATATTCCTCCACGATATTATTAAAATTAATAAAATCAAGTCATCTCTTCATCATATCTTTGCGATATGAATTGATATGTAATTTCACCGAATTATTCCGAAGTAATTCAATGAAATATCCGCCCGGAATAAAGTTGAAAGAAACATGACGAAGTAAGTGCACGAATGATTCTTTAGTATTTTGAAGTATTTCCGCTTCCGTTGCGCATCGAATCTCAGAAAAGACGGAAATGGGGGAAAGAAAGAAGGAGGATGGTTCGACGGGAAACGTTTTGAGTATTCAGCTTATCTTTTCTCTTCGAGGTTTGCGTATCCACGTTCGTGAATACTGTAGAAATAGAAAATGAAAGAGATAATGGAAAAGAGAAAGGAAATGGAAGAAGAAGAGAGTGAGTCGGTGGAGAATATAAAAAGCGTAACTGGTGTGACGGAAAAGCATGTTTATAGACTGTGGATCGGGATGGACATATAATACTGTAAAAAGAACAAGACTATTTTCGTAACGAATAAATCGTAAGTCAATAATAATTCGTCTAGTAAGAGTGAAATTTTGCCACTTATTCTTCTCGGTTATTAATACTCGCGATATATTTATTACTCGCTACTAAACGGGATTAATTTAACGTATCATTAGCGCACGAGAGTGTGTGAGAGAGGCAGAGAAAGAGAGAACAAGTGTGAGTTTCATTTTCCCTTCGAATGGGTCATTATCGAATCATTATCATAGGCACTCGATGTTTCATAGAATTCGCAAAATGCTTAGATATATACATATATATTTTTGTATAAAATATATTATTATTTAGGACATGTTCGAATGCGAGGTGCCGGGAGCGCGTCGTATCTGTCGATCTTAATTCTCGCGAATTAGTGGATTCTATGAATTAAAGGTCGGATGTCCTAGAATGAGAAACGCGGCGGATCAGTGAAACAGCGAATCGATGAATCGATGAATCGACAGGTATCAGGCTCCTCTCTTATTTTTTCCCACCGGTGCGCACCGTCGTCCTTAATACTTGTAGACGTGTACATATATACTATAGATAGATGAGTATATGAGTATATGAAGGGCATGGATAGACAGCGACGGCAGATTTATCGGAACATTGTTATTGTACGTCTCTTTCGAGGGTGCGTCAATAAATCTTCCTGAAAAGTCGTAAGTCGTAAGTCGTAAGTCGAATTCACATCGTGGCTCGTTTCGGCTTCCGAGCAGCTTCTTTCCACCTGAATCCGTGAAGCCTCGAGCTGGCAAGTAATGTTCCGCAATAATAACTACACTGTTCGCAGGCGAACAACAATCTATGCACACAAATTTACGCTTGAAACGTTTCATTTTTCCTATTAATCCCCTGACTGTTTTTGCTAGAACCTGACCTCGAAACGTCGAGGCTCGTCCAAATGTTAAATAGTTCAAATATTCCTTTGCAAACTTGATGAAGGCAACGTAATAATTAACAGTAAGTTTACCTAAGGATACCACGAAAAGCTTATTTTTTTTGTAAAGAAGGATATCGCAAAGGTTTGCCCGAATTTAGATCCGAACGCTCCGAGATAACGCGTTGGAGGATATCGGGAAATATCTCGTTTCTGCGTTGCTTCAAAACTGCTTACGATGTTAAATCTCATGGTAAACCCAGCGTCCATCTATTATGTTTCCCAACGTGACTTCAGAACACGGCGTAACACAAGAATTCCGAGAGAAATGAACAAGAAATTGCGCAAAAAGAACGGCGTACACGTTCCGCTAAACACTTTCTTCCCACTTTGCAGGACACGCGCGTTTACGAAGTTAAGTTTGATCTCGAGATATAAAGAAAGATATAAAATTCTTCTGTCTGTTCTGGAAGTACGGTACACGAAAAGTTTCGTTCGTTAACGGAAGTTTGTTCAACGGAGCCAAGTCGAGTCGAATCAAAAGCAAGAAAACTGGTAATAAACTGGCGAGGTTCCTTCGAAAGGAACGATCTCCGAATTCGAGCGTACTTTTTTTCTACGTACCTCAAAGCGTTCAGCAGGCATAACCTTCTAAATCGTAAGACGATTAACAATTATCGATATAGATAGACTTAGTTACTCGGTACGATTAAAATATTAATATGCAGTTTGTGTAAGAATGTTTACAGTGTATCGAAAAAAATGCATTCCCTACGGTTTAAATCGATTCCGAGAGACCTGCGTAATTCCTGTTCCTATTGGTTTCGCCGTCGCCGCCGCCGACAAATGAGATATCGTCAGACCGAATCAGATCGTCGTTGTTCGTCGCTCCTTCTTTTTCCTCGATCTTATCACCGATCGATTTATCACCTAATTCGCGAGGTCAAGGTATCATCGTCTAGGTCCTAAGAATTCATCGAGACACTATTCTGACGATACCTCATTTCCTTAATTGCATAAAAGCAACCAAAACGTAAACGCAAGCGTGAACGTCACGGGAGATTCGTTTTTTTACCCACGAACAACCTACGGCATACGTATATACGATATATTACACTACTTTGTATAACATACATGCTTCTCGACATATTTTTTCTTCACGTACGAAAAGATAGTGATTACCGTTTTATAAGTGACGTCTCTTAAGGATAATTAACTTTTATATGATTCATGCGGAATGTTCAAAAAATACAAATAAGATGCATTATTTTCTCTGTGATATTATGTATGCGGACGAAATTACCGTGTCTCTTCCTCTCTAACTCTTCGCAACCTTTTTTTCAGAATGCATGACGATCGTTTCTAACGAGTATCGAGAGGTGATGGAAGTAAATGTGTGCGAACGAACAATCCAACGAACGATCTAACTATTTCGTACTATTAACCAATCCGCATCTTCGTATTCTTTCCTCGTAGAAGCACGGGGATATTAATCTCTGACTCGCTACTTAGTAGATTTATTATAAATATAGATATTTCATTAGGCAAATTTTCCCGCTTTGCTCGGCTAGATATCAAACCGGAGGCTATGCACATGGAAGCTTTGGGGTTTATAGTTTTTGTTTTTGTTAGCAGTTCACCTAGCGTATTTCATCATATATATTCATCTCGCGCGACTAGCTTACTACTTTTCCAAAAATATGGTCTGGCAAAATTCTGAATTCTCTGAGCCTATTGTAAATCGTCGATCGGCTTAGTGAAAAGATTGAACTAGCGTAAATATTCGAGATGGCGGATAATTTCCGCTGGACTGACTGGGTGACTGGCTCTGCTTACAGGGGAGTCGACATATTTGTGAATTTACGAGGTCTGTCTGATGCCGGGAGTCCGGGAGTCTCGTGATCAGAGCTAAAGCAAGCTAAAGTTCGCTAAAGCGAGCTAAACTCTCTGACAAACAGACACGATGAACCTCGCTATCCGCAACGCACGCAACCGCTTCGTCGCGAATCCGAACGATAGAAAAAAAGCAACGACAAGTCGCCTCCTAACCTGCCATTCGCTACGCATGTATCGCTATCAAAATACCCGCCTTCGTATATCCTCTCCAAAACTCTCGGTACAATCTATTTGCTTTTTTCTGGTTTTATTACTTTTTATCTTGATTGTATCTCCTTGTTTTAGAGACCAACCAGTACCTCCCGTTCGGCCTAGATTTTTCAGTTAACCGGTAGGTTCTGTCTCCGATCGCGAGACCAAATTCGACAGACCGACGAACCGATTCGCATTACTTTCGAACAGTTCGATCGAATTCCGATTTAATTTAGTTCACAGGATTTATTGTTTTAAGCAAGATCGTGATATCGTGATATCGTGTTCGATTTAGTAAAAACAAAATAAAACAATCCAGGCGCGTTCCTTTCGCGCTACGTCCATCGAGGCTGAAGAGTTTAACGCGTGGCAAGTCGTGCGTCAGGCAAAACGAGCGAATAGTTTTAAACTGGAAATTCTTTCACCATCTTGCCACGAATGGTAAATCGGTATGTAAATGAACATTGAATAAGATGTTAAATGTAAATAAAATTGATTAGCGTTTAGTTCGTTAGAGTGCTGTTTGGAAGTCTTTTAAATTGGTTCGAGTAACGAAGCTCGCGCATCGAAATCTGGTTAAAGGTAAACACACTGGAAGCAAGACAGTTGCTGGTTTTCGAAGCCTCCGCCACTGCAAGTTTTTATATTCTAACGTTATCAGGTACGCCGTATTACTTTGATTAAGTTCCGTTATTCCACATAAAAAAAGAAAACACGCGTTGAATTCAAGCAGAAATCGAACACGACTGTGTCTCGCTTCTGGTGTATGGAGACACTTTAGTGCGCAATGAAAATCTTCGATAATTTATGTACAACAATTTCACGCGAGATCATACTTTTTTTTGAATTCGGAAAAAGTCTTAGTTCTATGATCAAAAAGGTTTCATCTTTTAAGCGGAATCGAAACGATCGTATTTAAAATATTTAGAAGTTGACTTCGCGAGGCCGGCAACTTAGCCGGCGTTCACGAGAAATTAATTTTTAGGATGCTGCGCCTTTTTTGAATTATTAATCGTAATTGTTAGTAGAGTTACTTTAATATCTATTTATGAAAAGGTCAAATGAATTCGCTCGACGTATAAAGTACAAAGTATACTACTAGATCTCAAATGTTCTGAAAATAATTACTTTCGAGCTGTAACAGACACCGTACTCTTAAGATATTCGATGTAGGGAATTGCTCGGTCGACGATTCGCATGCGAATATCGGAAGATCGATGCATTCGATCATCTTCTTGTACGATTAATTCTTTGCTTTATCACTGTTTTTAATTCAAACATCTCGTATGACCGGTGTTAGAAAACAAAGGTTTAAGATATAGGAATTTTTCTAATGATATCGAAACAAATTGCGACACGGAACGTTTTGAAGAATGTGATATAATTATTATAAAGCTTACAACATCGAAGGACATAATCAAACTTTTTTTTAATTTTGTATGCAAACATGTCGGCGATCTCAAGTATTTAATATAAAACAAGTTATCAGAGGTTTGTACAAGTTTTATTTTTAATTCCACCTAATTTACAAATTTCACTGCGAGAATTACAGAGCCCGATATGCGATCGTATCGTATAGAACGTAATATCGTATAATACAAAAATAAGAAGGAAGGTTTATCCTAATTAATAATTTTTTTTTGTATTGTGCGTCATATAAAATACTTCAATTTTTGCAGTTTTACCTTCCTCTACCTCTTCCTCTATTGAAGCCTCCTCTTCCTCGGCCGGAAACTTTTCCTTTGGGCGGCGGGGATTTTGGTCGGAGTGCCTCTATCCTCTCGGTGCATCCCGTGGTTACTTGCCCGTTCGCGAAATAACTGGTATAAAGGTCAGCATTAAAATTTGTATTTGTTAACTCTGGACCAACTGTTAGCCAGCCTGGTCTGATAGTGCTGTCGCGACCAAATAAGTGTAATCTGAAAAAAAAGATATTTCGATGGAGGTGTGACGATTTGCACTGCGCCTAACACGACATTTTTTATTCTACCGTCTTCTATTCGTACCGTCGTCTACCGAGACAAAAATGTTCGATTATATGAAATATTTCGACGGGTTTTTCGATGGAACCATACTCCGGTTCTTCCGATATGATGAGATCGATATCAACATTCGCGTGAATAAAGTCGCCGTCGGTGGATCGTCTAACCGTCCCTTTAATACCCATCAGACAGTGCTCCTTGGTCCTCTGAAGAACCGCTTTACTATCCAAGTTTTTACTATGCCCGGGATTATTGATATTTGTCCGAATCCAGCAAATATCTTCGCAACGTCTGAAACCCCATTTTCGAAGGCAAAAGCGACCCATATCGAGGCCGTCGCTACTGCCGCACCAAAGAAATACGAAACTTCGATTGGCTGCTACTTCTCCAATATCCAATTCCATTATCTGTGATACAACTTTATTATTTCATCTGTGGTGCAAAGAAGACAAGAATGCAAGGTGAATCGGATCAAACCTGATCCCAGTTCCAGAGCTGTACGTTGGTAGCACCGCAGGTTCTCTGATATTCCTCTAAGGGAGGTTCTATGAGGATAACATCAAACTTGCAATTGAGTTCTTTCAGATTATATGTAAGTAAGTCTGTTTTGAGATACATTGGTGGAGTCGCGGTTTCCGCGATTAAATCATCTTTGAGTTTAATGAGTTCCCTCAATTTTGGATACTCTTCAAATCTATCCGCCAGACCCACATCCCTGATAAAATTTTGTGGACGTTGTCCAGTGTCAATAAAATGCTGGCAGTAGTCATTGTGTGGATTAGAGGACTGAGTGCCCTTGAGGAAGGTCGAAGAATCTTTATAAACGATCTCGTCGGTTGGAACCACATTGCCCTTGGAGTCCTTAATCGTGCCGTCCGATTTCTCGTTTGCCGATCTATTCCGTTTCTTTTGAATATCGTCGATGTCTGTTCCAAGTATTTGTCGTAGCTCGTCGACGCTCGATACACCTAGCTGCAAAAAGAAGAAAGCGGCGTAAACATCCGGATTCCTGCCCGGCAGATGCAACAATAGGAGTAGGAGTTCCTCTCACCGTTTGCGCCAGAAGTTTCTTACGTTTCTGCGAACGTTCGCGCAGTGTTTGAAGCATTTTTACAATTTTTTACCGCGTCGCATCGATAGAAAAATGACCAGTTAGCAGTATCTTGCTTAAAAATATTTGTCCATTGTCGACTTTAACGGAGAATGTCGACGGAAGACTACGTACGGGTCGTGCCGCCGAAAGTACAATGTACGTTCTCTTTTAGCTTTTTTTTTACGGGAATTCGCTGCGCGAATTTTAATTCGCCAAGGTTTATGTCATTTTGCAGCATCCAGGTTCCTCGGAACCGTTCACATATTAAATGGAGATCGAAGAAGACGTACTGACGCCATGCTTGACAACGCGTGACGGAATGACGATGCTGACGGCGTTGACCGTAAGTTCCGGATGAAGATAGTCGGTGGCTACGTCTGGCGGCAGTGTTTTTCATCAAAAACCCCGTCACGACGCGACGCGGCGCGCAACGTCGCTCTTTTTAATCATATTGAATCATTTTTTAATACGCCCTTTAAAACATTACAGCGGCGACGAACTGCGATGTCCGAGCAATTAATAAAAATTATTTCTTGCAGAGTTACTATAACTTCCCGAAACCCACTTCTTGTGTTCCCGACATATGATTGCTTTTACTTAAGCGCGGATGGCTTGATATTTTTTTATTGCAATCTTCGGCATTGCAGCAACGCGGGACAGTTCGATGAAAGAGAAGTAGCGCTCGAACACTAAAATCAGTGATAACGATTCATGGAATCTACGATTAACCAATGTTTCCGATTAAATTAGAATTCGTTGGCGAACTAACGCGGAGGAAGCGGCATGCGGTTTGTTTATTGTTGCGGATGGCACCGGGCATCCCCCCCTCTCGAGAATCAGGAAGATTTATTCTGAAATTAATGTCGAAAGAGAGTATGAATGTTCTACGCGGCAAGATTTAGTGCCAAAACGCACCTTTCGGGGAGTTTCCCGTAGTTTCGTGCAACATCGACGAGCTACGACAAACAACATGTTTACAAAACCAAATGTGTCATCCGCCGCAATATTTATGAGATAAAATATTACAGCGAAACACCAAGAAAGTCGATCTTTCCAGGAAAGGATGAGAGTCGCGAGATGCAGTGAGCGGCGTTTAAGCGCGATCGCGGTGGTCCATCGGTGACGTTAGCGGTGCCGATTTAAAGGCGCCGCGAAGAGATCGAATCGCCGGTGAACCCGGCGGTTGTCGACCAATACGAATCGGCGTTAATCGGTAGGAATCGGTAGAAATCGCTGGGAGAGACCAGGAAGACAGAGAAAGTGAAAAGTTCCGTATCGGAAGACGAAGGTGTGATCGGGGCAGTGTTTCGCGACGGTGTCAAGGTAACAGTTGCCGGAAACAGGTGGTAAGATCGTGCCGGTGCCTCACGTCGCTTCCTCGTTGTTCACCTCGTCGTCATCCTCGTCATCATCCTTGTTCTTCGACCACGACTCGAAGTCCCGGCACTGGATTCCACGAGTGAATCCCTTCCAGGACCGCAAAGTCTTCATCGTTCCAAGGTTCGTAAATTGGTTCACTTTGAACAATTCCCGATTCTATTTAATTTTAAACTCCCCGCGAGACACGCGACCCTAATTAATTAGCTAGGGCCCTATTTAAAAATTAGCCTCCTTCCCTATTTGAAAATTCCACCGCCCATTCCCCGTAGACTTGACACTAGCCGTTAACGGGTAAATAACTTCGTGTTGACATACAAGCGCTCCAGCTTTCGGAATCGCGGAATTCGAATTGATAGGCAGGAAGTCGGAGCAGGCGGTGGAAGAGAAGGAAAAGGAAATCATCGAGCGAGACGACCGTGTATTCGAGATTTTACGACGAACTAGATGATACTTCTATAAATACGTTTCATAAGTCTCACGCTTTATCCCTTTCGAGAGAGTCGGATTTCGTAGGAATACAAAATAGAATGCGAAATTCCTTGCTCAAAGTTGTTTTGCAATTAAGAAGTTCACGAATTACTGGAAAGGGTGGATTTCATAATTGAAGAGAGAATCGAGAACTCGTTTAATCCGCGGAGGATCTCGAAAGAATCGAGAGAGATTTGCAGGGTAATTTGTTGAGCGTGTAGTGCATTGTTTTTGTCGGAGTAGTCGCGAAACACGGTAAGAGTCACGGTAGGAGTCACGGTAGGAGTCACGGTAGGAGTCACGCAGGTATCGAACGCACGTACACCTTCTAGGCACGCGCTCGCAAAAACAATTTTTTGCCTCGGTTAGCTGGCAGAAAGGTGTTTCGCACGACCGGAAGAGAGGCAGAGTAAAGTTTCGATGAAACAAGGAGGAGAAGAAGGCAGAAGACAGACGAGCAGACAGGCAGACGGAAGAAGGGGTTTCGCGAGTTTAGCCGAAGAAGAAAAAAAAGAGGTGTGCGAGGTGAATCGAGCGACCGATTGGTCGCACCGGTCTGCCAGTTCTCCGAAATCCGTCTCGAATTCCACGAAATCGTCGGCGGCGCTACGTTCAACGGGTTCCCCGAGCTCCCTTTTTCTCTTTCTCTTCTCCTCGTCGTGAGCTGCTCTATTTAGCTCCTGATACCCTCGTCGCGGCCCATCCGGTAGATCGACCTTTCCGAGGAACCTTTTTGCGCGAATTACCATACCTTTCTGGAGGTTGGTCACTCCAATTTCCCTTGAATTCTCTAGTTTTTCATACCGTTTACATTTTTCCGTTAAATCATCAAGTTACGTCGAATCTCTTCGTACGCAAACTGAATACGCCGAGCACGCGCCTGCGATATTTCCTTTGCGTCGATTCTTCGCGATCTTCCTTTCGATATTCGTCATTTCCTTTGATACTGTAATTCTCTATTCAATTAATCGGGAGATTTCAATATTCGATTAATCGTGAATTTTGGGACGGGATTTTACTTCGCAGAGATCAATAAAAAAAGGACGGTGATTACTCTCGGAGAACTTGAGCAAGATGAGACCCGACGAGGTGATACAAAACGAGCGAAGGGCGACGGAGACGATGTCCGAGACGTCGGAGGGCACAGCTACGACCAGCGTTTCCGGTAAATCCGGCTTCGAGAGTCGCGAGGAGCTGCGCGACCTTGCCGCTATACTGGGTATCGGCAATCCGGACGACCTGCATCAGGAAAGATTTCGCGTTGATCGTCGTAAATTGGAACAGATGCTTCTAGGTGAGTAGACATTTCAACGTTTCTTCTTTCGTAACACGTTAATCGCCAAGTGAGAATCGGGCTGTGTTACCCGCGAGGTCAAAGTTCGAGCATCACCGCAGTGTGACGGACTAACAGTATATGTGCTTATAATTAATCTACTTGCCATTACAGTAGACTCCCGTATAACGCGAATAATAAAACACAGGAATTACCTGATTTAAGAATGAAATCTGCTTTAGTTGAGCATTAGATTGCCATTTATTTTTGAAACACTGTCCTATTTGATAAAACATAGAGAATCAAAGTTGGCATAGCAATAATTATTTCAAACATTATATAAACCTATTATATAATTGGGATTGTTTTAAAATCAAGTTCTTTTCTGTCTCTTAATTCTTAGTCTATTTACATGCGTTAATACCATTAAGTACTTGTGTTACAAATACAATTGTTATAAATTACTTGTAAAATTGTCCATAACTAGACGAAGAAAAGCGTCACCCAAATATGGGTGATATGGCGATTAACGTGTTAATCAGTGAAAAAAACAAATTTTCGAATTTTATACCCCAAAATTCCAAATATAAGTAGACATCGGCAGAGCCGCGGATCGATTGCTCTATCGCCGAGTTTTCGCACCATCGCGCATCGTTATGTAAACAATCCGAACGATCCAAGGCAGATCTATTAAAGGCGAAAAAAACGTAATCGGCCGATTAATTCGCGCAAGATCTAGGATAGTTAATGTTCATCCGCCATGATTCGACCTCTCCCCTCTGCGCTCTGACTCTGTGTATACACCAAACCCTCGATCTACACGGTAGATTGGTTCCCCGAGAATGTGTAAATTGAAATCGTGCAATTCGAATTCACATTTCACATTGAAAATAAATCTATAATAAACTTAGCAAGTCCATATGAAACAGTATATATGTATTTATTGCAAAAATTAGGGTACATATTTCGAAATATTCATTAATTCATTAATTCAAGCAGGATATACATAACATTGTTGAAAAGTACATATTTTCCTCCGCATTTCTTCAATTCATGTTAAACCGATATCGTGCAATTCGAATGCCGTGTAAATCGAGGACTAAGTGTATTTGCATTTTCGAAGGGTATATATGTACATATATATATTGGCTCGATTTAAATAGATGTTCTGTTTGTAAACGAGATTATGGCCACAGGAACTGTCAAACGCGAAATGTTGTCATCGTCGTTAACGCTCGTTGACCGTGATAATATCGGTTCGAAGGTAGCTACTCACACGCGCAGACAGTTTGACGAATTCCGGAGGCGGTGTCGAGGATGGGCCGTTTACACCAAAATTTATATACTACTTACTTCGTAAACACACGAGACCTACGCTCTCTTGTCCGATAATCCGATAAACCTAACCCCGATAACGTCGCGTATTGTTTTCTCTATTCCATCTCGGCGCCGACACGTTTTTCTTGAAGAACGCCGAGCGGAAGTTTACGATGTACTATGATGCTCTATTTATTTGCTTGCAGGTGATAATGACGTACCGAAGCCAGCGGACACGTTTTTCCACGGCGTAAGTTGCCTCTTTAATTCCGTTCTCCATTTAAATTCCACGAGCCACCGGCAAATAAACGAAGCGATTTAACTTGTTATCTGGGGATAATGAGGTAATTCCTCATTTGGATCTTCACTTGTTTCGATTATATAAACTCCCTCATAATTATCCTTCTCGTAATTATGAATCTATCGAAAGCATTTATTTGATTATTAAACTGTAAGTGTCCGTGTAACGTCGTTACATGGAAGAACTCCCCAGTGAACAGGTTAAACCAAATCTAAATTGTATTCGTAGAGACGTCTCACAAAAGATACCGTCGCATGTAAACAGATGTGAGACTAATAGATACGAAATTAGACGAGTTAATCGGGAATCGCACATTTCCTTGCTATCTTAAATCCGCGTTATCGTTTGTTTCAAACTTATTTTCTTCGCTCCAAATAATTCGTTCTGCTTGTCGTTGCCCCCTACACCCTTTCCGCGCCGCGGCCAACCCGCCTTTAGCTCTCGCGATAAGCCTCCCCCAAATTCGAATAGCAGATTAATCAGTGAATGGATAATGGCTGTGTTACGTAAAAGAGCGGTGCATATCGCGTACAAAATAATACTCGCTCGCGGTGAATTCGCGTACTCGAAAGCGACGGAGGACGTGTGTTGGTGTCTTATGACGTAACGATCACCTTTCTCTCGATCCTCGATCCCCGATCGCCGATTTTAACCTCTTAGCTACTGTACACCACTATAGTGGCATTCGCGTATGTCATGTTTTTGAACGCTACCCCATTATAGTGTCTTTCACGCGTGTTGTCTTACTATGTTGTTCTTTTCAAACTCTTCACATGAAAATGTATAAAGATATTATAATTTACTCGTCACTAACTCTGTTCTAATGTAATTTCATAGTGGAAAGCACCCTCGGACACAAATCGCAGTGCTATTTACATTATTTTTGTGCGCGCAGTCCGCGTCGAGCATTGCCGTACAAAAATACAGCGCCGCGGAAAGTCCAGCCGTAGTTAAGAGGTTAAAGAGAGTAACCTTGCTTACTCCTTCCTCCTTCAATGTTTTATTTTATGCATTGTTTACCTGCACGATATGTATGTGTGTGCCGTTTATTTTGTAAGCGATCTAAGTCCATTTTTCAACAAAATTAAGTTCACCTTTATACAGTTACAAAGTAACATCGTGTGGCTATTATAAAAGTTAACTTTATTTGTTTTAAATGGGATTTAGGCATGATCGAGTAGTTAAACTAAAAATGGCAGACAAGTTATTTTGACCGCCTTATTAGAATAGTTCTAGTGTTAAAGGAAATATCTACACCCTGTGTACTTTTACTTCGCGTAATTCAAAGAATGGCTAGAATAGGCACAGTTTTCTTCTCTTCGAAAGAACTGTTCTTTACTGGATGCACTCTTGTTTGACCTTGCGATTACAGGAACCCGAAGGTGGCTATTTATGTATACGTAGATCCCCCACCGTTCCGAGAGGCTTCTGATAATTCATAGCCACTTAAAGCAGCTCTTCTGATATTTTCTCCCGAACTCGGCTTCTCGTTCTTTTTTATGCGCCTCGATGTACTACACGCTAATTTATGCGTAATTCTAGTCAAGCCAGAGGCTTCATTTTCGTGATTATGCACAGCACGATCACCTAACACCAAACACTCCTCTCTAACTCGATGGTCCTCGATTGCTTTTCATAGAATGATTTGCAGAGTATATTCCCAGAAGTGCAACCGATTTCAGAGTTTCCTTTTGTCACTCGATACCTCGATACTTTAGACAGCATTTTATCTCGCAAAGAAGCTGATTTTCGTTGGATTAGTTGACGGAAAGATCCACGTGATTTCTCGAATCGTACATAGATCGAGAAGAAGTAGAAACGGAAATCAAGGTGGAGAATGGAGGGGACAGTTTCCGTGTCCCTTTGCGACGGTGGATCGAGAAGCGGAGAACCGGGAAGAAAAAGTAGTGGCAAACGCAAAAGCGAATGCAATTTCTAGCCGTTCACCGAGAATGCTTGAAGCCAATGTTCGCGCTTATCCTTATCGTTGACACGTTGCGTAAAAGGGGACCCTGGAAATACACCGTGCCGCGATTATTTATAGCGCCGGGCTTTACTTCGCTCCCACTCGCTCGCACTCGCTTCCACTCGCGCCGCGAAAGAAACTTTACAAGCGATACGACACCGTTCACCTTCTTCAAAAACCCGATGAGCTTATTCATTTAATTCTTTCTTTATGCATAGATCGGTTTACTGGGAATTGGTGAATTCATAATATACTATCCATTATGCATAATAATATATCTTTTTTATATTACAATAATATATTATGTAATACAATATTACATATATATAATCTTCGTTTATTTATATAAATTTATAGATACAGATTATTTATTTATTTATAGTGTCTTTTCCGTTGTCGTTTTTTTTTTACAAAATTTGGATATATTATATTATATATACATACACAAAACGCTAGTAAATTAGAAACTTAGCAACTGCTTTCATCAACATCGTTAAATCTTTCAAACAATTCAACCCTCCTCTGAATTCGCGTTTGTGTTCGGATCCCGGCGGCGAATTTTTTTTACCGTCGATGCCTGCGAAAACACACGCGCCGTGACTTTGCAAAACCGCGAACACGGTTTCGATGGAGATGTATTTTCCATTCGGAAGTAATCTAAACATTAGTTCGCTAGCTTTGGATCATTGCTCCGCGAGTTTTTAGAGGTAAATCGCGAGGGAGATAGCAGGTTCGCAGGTGTAAGATTCGCGATTATTTATATTCTTTGCACGAAAGAAAGGCGAGTACTTAATTAGCTCGAAACGCACCTTGGAATAACAATCCGATGCGCTGCAAACGTTGGAAATATTGCAAAACTTATGATAATCGAGTGAGATTATCGAGATGCAACTATCATTCAATTTCGAGATAATACAAATTTGGAATGAAATCGGACCGACAAGCATTTCTTGACTGTTGCAATTCTTTTTTGGTATCCAATTAAAGTAGTTCAGAAAGTCGGCTAAATTAAGAGGCCAGGAATTTTCGGGCGTTTGGCGAATGGCAAAAAACCCCTGGGATTTCCATTGTGTCTGTTTTTTGATTTTCTGTCGGCGATCCACGAGGCTGACTAAAAATATCCTCTTTCCTGAAAGAAAGCGAGTAACCAGCCGGCTTTTAAGCCACGCATAATTTTAGATTCACCTGGTATTTACAGTCGGTGTTCTGTGCGATCTTCTGATAAGACTTTGTTTTACTACAGAAGCTCCTCGGTTACAGATTCGACATATGGTTCTAAATCTAAATTCATACGAGTGTAAAAAACTCTTCGTTTATTTATGTAGATTTATAGATACAGATTATTTATTTATTTATAGTGTAGGTTAGGTCTGGGTTAGGAGTTTTCCATTGTCGTTTTTTACAGAATTCTCCGGATCACCCATATATTTTGCGAATTTCAAAGTCGCCCAAATCAATTCTAAGTGGCCCAAATCGATAGTATATGATGTATAAACATATTCTAGGACGATTTCTGGTCGGAAGAAGTGGTTTAAAAATTTGTTTGGGCAAAAAATGGGTCGATCCAAAATCGCAAAAATGTGAAGGGGTATACCTTCAAAAATTGCCAAAAATTAAAAGTCGCCAAAATCAATTCTAAATGACCCAAATCGATGGTAAATGATGTATAAACATATTCTAGGACGATTTATGGTCGAAAGAAGTGGTTTAAAAATTTTTTTGAGCAAAAAATGTGACCATTCAAAATCGCAAAAATGTGAAGGGGTATACCTTCAAAAATTGCCAAAAATTAAAAGTCGCCAAAATCAATTCTAAATGACCCAAATCGATGGTAAATGATGTATAAACATATTCTAGGACGATTTCTGGTCGAAAGAAGTGGTTTAAAATTTTTTTTGGGCAAAAAATGGGTCGATCCAAAATCGCAAAAATGTGAAGGGGTATACCTTCAAAAATTGCCAAAAATTAAAAGTCGCCAAAATCAATTCTAAATGACCCAAATCGATGGTAAATGATGTATAAACATATTCTAGGACGATTTCTGGTCGAAAGAAGTGGTTTAAAAATTTTTTTGAGCAAAAAATGTGTCCATTCAAAATCGCAAAAATGTGAAGGGGTATACCTTCAAAAATTGCCAAAAATTAAAAGTCGCCAAAATCAATTCTAAATGACCCAAATCGATGGTAAATGATGTATGAACATATTCTAGGACGATTTCTGGTCGAAAGAAGTGGTTTAAAAATTTTTTTGAGCAAAAAATGTGTCCATTCAAAATCGCAAAAATGTGAAGGGGTATACCTTCAAAAATTGCCAAAAATTAAAAGTCGCCAAAATCAATTCTAAATGACCCAAATCGATGGTAAATGATGTATGAACATATTCTAGGACGATTTCTGGTCGAAAGAAGTGGTTTAAAAATTTTTTTGAGCAAAAAATGTGTCCATTCAAAATCGCAAAAATGTGAAGGGGTATACCTTCAAAAATTGCCAAAAATGAAAAGTCGCCAAAATCAATTCTAAATGACCCAAATCGATGGTAAATGATGTATAAACATATTCTAGGACGATTTCTGGTCGAAAGAAGTGGTTTAAAAATTTTTTTGAGCAAAAAATGTGTCCATTCAAAATCGCAAAAATGTGAAGGGGTATACCTTCAAAAATTGGCAAAAATTATAAGTCGCCAAAATCAATTCTAAATGACCCAAATCGATGGTAAATGATGTATAAACATATTCTAGGACGATTTCTGGTCGAAAGAAGTGGTTTAAAAATTTTTTTGGGCAAAAAATGGGTCGATCCAAAATCGCAAAAATCTGAAGGGGTACACCTTCAAAAATTGCCAAAAATTAAAAGTCGCCAAAATCAATTCTAAATGACCCAAATCGATGGTAAATGATGTATAAACATATTATAGGACGATTTCTGGTCGAAAGAAGTGGTTTAAAAATTTTTTTGGGCAAAAAATGGGTCGATCCGAAATCGCAAAAATATCAATGTCATATTTTAAATATGGAAACGAATATCGTTGTGTAATTAGGTAGCCTGTTTTACGTGGTATACCCTGTGTATATACAAATAATGAACAGTGTTTCGATTACTGGAAGGATGATCCTTGAAAAATATCAACTTACGTATTCCACTTAATTTTCAAGAGCGTAGCTGGGCCTAATTTGAATAGCATCGTAATCTTTCGCGACGGGATTCGACTTCTCTTCCTTGCAAGTCGAAATTAAAATGCGAAAGGGGAACCGCGTCACGGTGAACGCTATTTATATTCCGGCTACATTCTTACGGAATGCCATACTCGTTGTCGATGTGCTAATCGATTTGCGATTCCGGAACCTATCGTTACGTTAATTCTTTCGAGACGGAAGTCGAGTCTTCTTCGTTCCATTGCTTAGGAAGTTCAGCCGTGAGAACATTATTGAACCTTACCGGAAACGATTCGAGTCGTTGGAAATTATGCGAAATTAAGATTAAAAATATATATGCATATATTTTATATCGTCCATAACTTCCATAAAATATGGAAGTCAAGTAACTATGACCGGGGTCCATAATTAATTCCTGCATTATCAATTATTTCAAGTATTTCAAGTATTTTAAATTATAGATATATTTTATTTTAAATTATATACATCTAATTATCTTTCTAATCCTATCTAATCCTTAAATTCGGTATCCGGTTACTTGATTCCGTCGGACCGGAAAGTTTGGGCGGCCGAAAAACAGGTACGGGAACAGATTGTCCGAAGAACAATTCGGTGAGAGGTATTTTCGTAAGCAGATTTGCATTACAATACATGTAGGTACCTGGTCTCGTTACTTCGTATAACCAACGCCATTGTATTCCGAGCAAGATTTACCGACTAACTCAGACTTCGATAATCCCATAGTTACAGAAACATAAGCACGAGCGGAAAGAATCTTCCCATATCGATGTTTCCGCGAAGGTACATATTTCGAAACTTACCCTTCGGTTTAACTGTGAGTTGCCAGTTTTTAGGAGATACTAATTAATTTTCTACCAACAAATTCACTAAATTCACTAAATTCAATCAATTCGGTTCAGTATTTCAATACTTTAATATATCAATGTTTCAATATTTCAATATTTTTCTGGCGAAGAAACTTGATGATTCTCAGTTCTCGCTACACCGGTCAAAAGATCAATTTACAAATGCAAAACTAATTTATGCGCGCCGTACATCTATTGGCTTAACAATAATTATTTCACGCTAATGGTACATACAAATGATATATAATGCTCGCGCGTATATAGAAATATAGATATATAACCTTCTCACTTAACTATGTAAGTTAAACATTTGAATTCTTTCCAAGAGTCGCCGGGCTTCGGTTTAAAAATATTTCTCCGGCAAATTAGTCAGCTGTGATTTACTGAATTAATTCCGTTCTTCCACGCAATCCATGATGCATTTTAACATATTCGCAAATAATATTAAACGCGGGTTATATTAGGCTCGATATTTGATATTATCATAGACTTAAATTTTCTAAAAGATTCAATGAATCTGAATGATGTCAGGATTAGAAATATTAGCATACAATATCGAACAATTCGGTTGTCCATAAAGCGAGTGGTTCCTTCGAAATTGTTCACAATTCCTCGTAAACCTCGGTGATTTGAATTGTCGTACGTTTCAGTCAAACAACGAGTAGTGAATTATGCGGTTATGGCTTCCACCTTTCTCAAAAATGTCCTGTTTCTACCTTGCATTCCGGGTAGGTCGCTCGTACGTTTATGGCGATGG
This sequence comes from Nysson spinosus, assembly GCA_910591585.2. Classification (NCBI taxonomy): domain Eukaryota; kingdom Metazoa; phylum Arthropoda; class Insecta; order Hymenoptera; family Crabronidae; genus Nysson; species Nysson spinosus. The sequence continues at coordinate 1,823,963 of OU342843.1, read as the reverse complement.
CCACCGTAAAATCTTCCGTTCCTGCGTGCCCTTCCAGGTAAAGTAGCAGTGGAATTATCCACAAGTATTATTGGTGGATGCTCGTTTCTTTGGTACTTCATAGTTCTACGAGGAACTATGCAGACTTGGAATGTACCGATAATGATTGTTTACAGTATATAATAAATTGTCTACTATATATTATACATCATAAATAGCTGTGGCTCGTTAGTGTAGCCATTGAAGAAAGAATGTCTCGAACCGAATTTTAGGATTCTCTGTCCTTTCGATACCTTGGATACTTTAAATACTTCAGATATTAACGCGATTAGAATTCGATTCTCTTTGGAATTAATTAGAAATTAAAAAGAATGAAGAGAAATTTTTGAATTAAATCAAATCGCCCACCTGAGATATTTTCCCCAAAAATTTTAAGCTAAATGTTTCTAAAAAGGAATAAGAACTTTCTAATTACAATTAATTATGTTTCGATGGTTCGACGTATCGGCATTATCCCACTCGAGTTTCGTGCTCCAAGAATAGTAAGAGAACAAGATAAGGGCGAAAGAAAGGAAAGCCACTTGTTTAGAGGAAGGACGAGGTGGGACAGGTGGACCTGCGAGTAACCCAGGGACCTAACTACCTGCATTTCGGTCGACGTGTTTCGCGTTTAAAGGCGTTTGAAAGCATTTTGCGAGGATTTTCACAGTGATAGGAGAATGGTTTGATGGCGTGGGGTAGGGGGAGGTCGAGAGGTTCAAATCGGCCAGTGGAGGGAAGGCAAAAGACACCGAGGCAGATAGAGAACCGGCACAGAACGGGGCAATGAGTGGGAGGCGGTTCACCGAGCGGACCCGTTATATTATATCTCCTGTTAGTCAGTTAGTCGTGCCAGCGATCCCGACGCGGTAAAAACCATCGGTGAATCGTTCTTTTCCGCTTTCGCGAAATACTCAAACAGTGAATAGTTTCGCGACGTGCGATCGGTTTCATAAGTCGCCAAGGAAACAAGTGCGAATGGTTTGCGTGTGAATTTTAACCGCCGACTAATCCTTCGTGTGAACAGAATCAGTGTGGAGTGAAAGGAAGCCTTTCGAAGGATATCGAAGTAAAATTCCAAGCTAAAAAGTTTGGTAAATAAAAGTTCTAAAAGAAAATTGAAAGTTGTAATTGAACGAACTTTCAAACTAAAGCATTTCGAAAATTCGAACATTCTAATCGGAAATAATTCCAAGCTAAAATAGAAGTTCGGAAAATAGAAGGTTCCGAAAGAAACTTCGAGGATTGAAGTAAAAAATATTGAAAAAAGATTTGGTGGAACGAGAAAGGGAACGGGAAGGAAATCGGGATCGGTCGAGCGGGATGTTCGGCACGTATCGATAGTTGGATCGAGGTGAAAGTAAATCGCGAAAGGGTGTCCCGTTTCGGCGGAGATACGCGCGTCCACGTCGATCGTTCGATTCGTGGACGTCGTCGATCACCGTGGCTCGTTATCGTTATCGCGCGAACCGCGGCCGATTCCTCGACATGTTCCTCAACGCGTCTTAGGATACTACGAGTCATTTAAATAGTGACCCTGACAAAAGTACGAGGTCGGCGCGCAGTGGCTGCTTCGTCGGCGATTCATCGCGATTCGTCGCGATTCGAGTCTTTCGTTTGTCCGTTTCGCCGCGACTATTCGAGTTGGCTGACTAGCTGACAAAATCTACGGAGTGGAGCCAATCGCCGTGTCTACAGTCGAACACAATGACCGTGGTAATGCCCGACATTCCAACCACTCGTATTTTCAAGTATTTTTAAGTATTTTTAAACAGTAAATCTGTGCCGCACTTTCGGTGCCTTGCGAAAATAATCGCGCACCGATAACTCGCCTTTATTGGAGCTAAATAGCTTTCGTGTGTCGTCCGACCATTAAAAAATACTCAGTAGCCATTCAGTTCATTTTGCGGTAAATCGAGTGGCGACTGAGAGGCGACATTAATATTTTCTTCAGTTATATTTTGTTATTAGACGTTAAATCATCGACAGCTGGAGTCAATTTCAATGTCGCCTCTCAGTAGCCACGCGAATTACCACAATAAACTCAGTGGCGATTCTCTTAGGGGTACCAAGAAGTAATGTGATTACTTATTAAAATAGAATTTTGTGTAGGTATCAAAAACGACATTACTTATGGTTACCTCTAATATTTTATTGAGATATTATGATCTCCATATGATATCCATAGTTAGCGATCTTAAGTTTTCCTGGATGAATCAACTTTCTTTAACGCGGTCGAATTGCACGATATTTTTAACACGCAACAATTATATTCGTATCTTTAACATCACCTGATGTTCTATGTCGAAGAACGGCGAGAAAGATGATATTCTAACAATTGTAAGATCTAAAAAAATGGAGATCAAAGAATCTGCATTTTTGAGCCCTGTTTTCTTAGGAAGGAAGACATGTTTGAAAGGTGACAATAACACTAAAATGATGCATTTATTGTTCCAGGTTATGGAGGAGACAAATACCTTTGTTACGTGGCCGTCCCGGCTCAAGATCGGGGCAAAGTCGAAGAAAGGTAAGTGGAATGGCTAGTTTGGTTCGCGCTAACTCCCGCTAACTACCTCACTTTTAGCTCGTACATTCTCCGTTAGTTTCAACCCGTTTCTAGTCTCATCAGTGTATCAGAACGAGTAAGAACTTGGACGTTCTCAAAGTATTAACACTAGAACTACCGCAGCAATCAAAATGACGGATCCGCGGTTTTTAATAAAAATGTTTCACCTCTTCAGGAACGAATTTTGAGTGCCACTACTTGAACTATGATATTATATAATTATATTACTCTATTAACTAAAATATATAAGAAACGTTTCCATTCACCTTATGACAATTGGAAATTATTTTCTAATTAGCAAAGTAAACATTAAATATTGCACATTTATTTTTGTAACAATTTCGCGAATAGAAATGTATTTTCTGTAGGACTTAAATTAACCGTCCACATATGTGGTCAAGGGCGTAAATAATTTAATTTGATAACCTTCCATTTTCTGAGATTGTTTCGGCTCACGTTGCATAATGGACATAATTGAATCGATTAATTTACCTTTTCCAAAGATCCTTCTTTTTAAGGACGAATACTGTTGAATATATCGTCGGTAGTTCTAGTGTTAAAATCGGTTTGCAATTTGAAACTAAAAATTGTAAAGTGTTTTTTTTATTTCGGCCGAGAATGAGGCTCTTCGATAAAAGACGCGACGGACGTAACGCGGGAGTCTTCTGTTTGTTCTGCGACTCCGAGGTGCGATTCAAAATTCTATTCCATGGAAAATGTCGTCCACGAGACGTCTGTTTATCGTTTATCGACCGTGCGTAGATACTTTGTTACATACACTGGCGATTACGTCAACCGTAGTTCACGTCGATTCGCTGGCTCGCCTTGCCTCCACGGAACTCGTCAGCTGACGTATCGCGTGCGTCTTTCTCGGGGATCTGCTATTTACAGCACGCAACTATGGATTCTGTGATCATTTGATCCTCCAGTGTTCTGAGGACCCTGTGACTCCGATATCATCTCCTCGAATCTGCCTCCCAATTTTTATCGGAAAAACACGCTCCTCCTTTGACTCCTTCATTCGTCACTCGGGTCATTAAGTTGATTAGAGTCCGAGTTAGCGCCGAGATAGCAAGACCGGAAGAAAGTCAACCATGCTTCCGCGTCTATGGAAATGAAGTCAATTAACTCTGTTATTTATTTACTCGTCGTGGATTAACGGGATGTGCCGTCTCGGGTATGAAATTCCCGGAAATAAGTAGGCGGACGTATACGGCGTAATCGCGAGTCAAGCGATTTCACTATGAAACGTCAAACGATATATCGATCAGTCGATTTCGTGATTCACGAGTCGAGTCGGAGGGTCGAACGACGATCGTCACGGGGAAGAAAATTAATTGGAGCGTTCTTATTAATCGAAAGTGATTACGAAACGAGGCAGGTTCGCTCTCGTGCAATGGCGCGTGTCTGCCGTGAAATAAAGCGAAACCGAGGAGTTTATCCGCGCAGAAATATACCAGGATTACTTTCTCTCTCTAGCTCCGGTCCAGCTTGGAGGATAATTGTATAACACCGATCTCGAGATATAACTTCCTCTCGCTTGTCTTTCGGTCGTTGCCTATTCTGATTTTGCACTCCAAATTCACCCTTTTGCTAATCAAGTTTTCCTACAAATTTATTTTCTTAAACTATTGCAATAAAACTAAATATTGCAAAAGGGTACATTTGATTTGCAAAATGGTTAATTTGGAACGCCAAACTTGTATCGTTGTTACACAGGTAAAATCATTAACTACAATTTAGTCATTTTATTTTTTCAAATAAAATCATTTAACAAACACAATTTTACTAGACTGTACAGGCTGGGTATATAAAAGACTTGCTGTGTATGAATATCATAATTTTCAATTATAAATTATACAAAACCTTTGCAATTTGTTTACATGAGAATATTGGTAAATGAATTAGATTTATGTAACAACGAGATAGTCGTTGATTGGTTCCCTGGTGTCCTGCGTCGAGTACGGTGTCAGCCCGTTCGTTCGCCGTGGAAACTTTTTGGTGATTCATCCCTTCCTCGTCGGCCGAACAGCTGTTGCGACTTCCTCCGCCTCTTACCGAGCCACTGCCGATTCTGCGTGACAACGTGTGACAACGCGTGTAATCTGGTATAAATAGTCGTCCCTCGAGTGCTGTACCTCCTACCGAATCTATATGCACACCGGAGTTCCGTGAAAGAAGTCCTCCAGCGTTCATCTTTTTGCTGGGAACTCGATAAGAGTCGCCTCCCCTTAACCTGCCTTACGATAAACTCATTGGCGAATTAACGCGCTGCTTCTTACATCACTCTCTCTATTAATATTCTCGCGAGTATTATTTATAAACACATCCGGCCATCGCAAGAACAGTGGCGCTACTCAAAATACAATATATTTATATTTTCCACCATACTTTAACATCGTAAGAAGTAATAATTACTATATCTGAGACGAGTATAATAAGTTTGGAAAAAATATTGAAAGATTAACAGATGATTTACTATGTTTATAACCTGTTGCAATTTACAGCAATTTTTAGACGCATCTTCTTTAAAATCAACAGAGTTAAATTTGTGTCACTTTGAAGTACGACATATGAAGAACTCGCTTGAAGTGTAGCCAATCGGCAGCGTTGAGTTACCGATTTCTCGTGCGATCGTACGATTCGCCGCGACGGGAGTCTCTGGTCGAAGTTCGCGTCGTTGGATGGTTCTTATTATCGGTGATTTTTATTTTCGCTTGTTTCGTGGATACTTTTGGAATGCAAATGCGCACGGTCTTTGGATACGTCCCGATCAATTGAATATAATCGATGAGATCGGAGGGCGATCGGATGAAATTTCGATTAGATAATATTATCTGCGATAGTTTCGGACAGCTGCGAACGAGAACCGGCTGCGGAGATCATCGGTAATCTATTGTTGAATGGGAACTTGCTTCGCGATATTAAGGCGATAGGAATGGAACGGGAACGAATGGAATCGTAAGCGCGAAGTTGAATTGCAACTAGCGGGAATTATAATGGGCCGTGCTAAAAATACTATCGAAAAGTGGAGGTCAGCCATACTATTTATTCCGTATCTCGTTGACGATCACGGAAATCTTGCGATTCTCCGTGGCAACGTATCGGAGGTTTCCTATGGTAAACATTCAGTGGGATTAGTAAAAGTAGTGGAATATTCTCGAAAGAAATAGCGGACGGAAAGGGGGGGGGGGGGGGCTGAGTAAGCCGATAAGAAGTAATGATCGCCGATGAATATGTAACCCGACATGACTTGCCACGACTTCGATATCGCCGTCACGGTTGTTCCTTCGTTTCTCAAAAAAATACCGAGCCTTTTACTTTCCCTCTTCTCGCTTCCTAATGCCAAAGTCTCCCGCGACAGCTAACACCGAGTGTCTCCGCCAATCACATAGCTAACTTGCAACGTGCCTTTTCTCCAATTAAATTCTCATATTTCTATCATTTGTTCTTAATAAGATTGAGGTATATCACATCTGTTCAAAAAAGGTAAACGATGTATTTCCGCGTTATCGAAATTCTTCTTCTTAAAATTCAGACGAGAGACTGTTGATTGGTAGTTGCATAGGATACCGTTGATCAAGCGATAACTCTTATGAAATATGTCATCGAGATACGAAGGATGTTTTACTGCCGATTTATTGCTTTTTTAGCGAAGTTTTACAGCGGTTCCAGTGGACCGTAAACTTTTGATACGAACCTGCTATCTTTGCATGATAATACATAGTATAAGATAAATAACATAATTATGTATTTTTTATATTAATACTAGAACTATCGAACGTGTAATCTCTTGAACTTATACATTTATTTATAAGTAAATTATGGCTGGAGGATATAAGTTAATTACTGGATTTAATTACGTGCTTTATGTGCGTATAAAATATAAAATGCAGATATATGAAATCTGTGTTCGAATAATTTTATTAAAAACCTCCGATCAGTCATCTCGACTGCTTTGGTATTTCTAGTATTAAATCTACGCGTTAAACGAAACGAGAATCAACGAGTCCAAAAAAGTAGGAAAAACTGGAGATTTTTGAGAGAATTTTCAAGGCTAGCTTCGAAGTTCGGTCTCCTTGAACCTTTACGTCGAAGTATACAACGTTAACTCGTTCGTAGCGGAATTTGAGTGCGATGCAAATTAGCGGTTACAAATTTGCCAGCATTTCGTAACAGCGTAAAGTTCATGGGTAGAGAATTCGTGGGAGCAGTCGGTGGTCGATGAACGGTTTAAATATAGAGCGGTTTTTTTTTGCGAAAAAAGTAACAGGTCGATGCGCGAGCATAGCGTGTCCTCCCGTCGATTTAAGATCAGAAGTGAAAGAAAACGGTGGTCATCGTCTATTTCTGGGTCATCGTTTCGATGCAGCTACACCGGCTTTCCTTCTCTTAGCAACGAACTCCATTTTTCTCCTCGTTCTTCGGCTTCAAACTATTCTTAGGTTTTAGGATTAGGGGCTATAATCCTTCAGAAATTCCCTGCACCGCAACCGGTTGGTTTTCGTTTGAAAATGCGATGACGAGTGGATGCCCTGAAGACGTCATCGCACGCACATTCACGAGGATTTCGTAATATTAATTTATAATAAGTCCTTGCGGTGTGAATGCGGGATTTCCCTGATCTGGAAACATTCTTTTGTAACAATATTTGGTCATACAATTTTTCATTTTTATAATGCGATACTTTTATAGCGGTATCTTACGTCATCGGGACGCGAAAGGTTACATTAAAATTTGGTGTATTTTGGGAATCACCTCGTTATTTTGATTGCGCCGTCGGCTTTCACCGAGTGACGGCTCGATTACGTCGGATATATGATATCTCTCTTCTGCTTTGATTTATTTCGGATATACTGGCTTTTAATGGCTTTTTTTTCGAGCCACAACATTAATGGCGAACACTCGAGACCACGATATTACCTTCACTTTTCTCCCGGCTCGATCGTTCTCACGCCTCTGCCGTGAACCCTTTCGACGAGATTGGCTCCATCGTGAATCAAACAGCTCGCAAATATTGAATAACTCATTGCATTATCTTTTACGGCACATCGTAACTCACGATCCGAATCTGATCAAAGTTTGAATCCTCAAAAATACTGTAGAGTTCTGAGAAGGAGACACTGGGAGGTCGAAATTCCACGCGACACTTGCGTCACGAGTGCCTATCCCGAACCTAACCATATTAAAATCAAAATAAAAAATTAATCTCATTAATAGAATTAAAATTATTAATTAGAAATGACTAAAACTGGATCGCTATGATCGAATTTTTCGTATCTAAAACCAAGTCGTTTAAAGTGAATTGAATTAAACGCGAATCGAATGAAACTACATTACGCAAAAATAGTAATAAACTGATTACATAAATGCACCGAAGAAGGTGACGGTTGTCGCACATACATTGTAATTATTGTTGCAACCAAAAAATGATGTAAACCAATTATGGGGATAGATGAGTGTCCTGAGTGCATTGCATGGCGTCGCAAAGGGTTAACGAATCGCGTGATGTTCTTCGTGCGAATATTCCCGTTCGTTCCCCGATGAATTCATCGACTTGTAGCCGATTATGTTCTTGCAACGACACGTCATCGTTCCTGACTTCGGAATGTTTTACATCCAGGAAGGAAAGACGACGAAGTGCTCGTCCGATGTGCGGAGAATATTAAAAGACACTTTGTAGGCATTCGTAGGTTCGTCGTGATGTAAACCTGGCACACGATTACGCGCTATCGGTAGCCTTTGTTTTGCAAATAAATAAGCAAACACCGTTTATTTTCTGCTTTTTTTTCAGATCCGCACATAAAGGTCGCGGGTCGACCCGATGACGTGCGTGCCGCTAAAGAGAAGATAATGGAAATTTTGGACACAAGGGTAAGTTACGTGATTCTTCATTTCACCTTCGTTTCTTGCGTTCAATATGTCCGTCACAACGAACATTCTCATTGTGGCTTGACGGAGGATTTATTCGTTAAAAATAATATTAAGGGTACCGGAGATTAATTAGTTCGAGAGTGGAGAATTTGTTCGCATTGAAATTTCCGAATTTGATTTGTTCGAAAAGGGAATTATGACATTGGAGGATCGTCGGCTATGGATCATGGATAACGATGGGGATTATCTAATAGAATAATGTTTAATATGAAAAAATAAATTGAGTCTCATAAAGTATATGAAAAATAATTACTTTCTTTCCGGTACCCTTAATGCGATCAGAATGGTCGCAGTATGCGCTCAGTAATTATCATTTTTACATCAGTTTATTTGCTTACGAAATAACAAACTTGTGCAAATAAATCGTATTGCGCAACCACTCAACAGTTTAACAACGAAGTGAAAAATTTTAGCCACAGTTGTTTTAAACGAGCACCGTCCAAGTGGAGTGCTCGGCTGCATCCCGCTGCGTACTCTAAGTGTTATTTATTATTATTATCATTATTGTTATTGTTAATAATCGTGCAATAGAATGACCCGATACGCGTGTGTATATTGGATCACCGTAAGAGAATGTCTTTCTCGAGTATTTCCTCTCGAAAATCAGCAGATATCTCGAGAATTCGGTAGATCTACCTGTCGATATCTATGTGACATAATTTTTGAGGCCATCCCCGAGCGCACTTTGTTTTTTTTTTATCGAGGGATCTGCAGAAGCAACGTAGGAGGAAGATAAAGTCGAGTAGGATCTCGCGACTGCGCCGACATGCGGTGATTTACTGATTTTTTATGAGGCATTACATCATTGGATGGCAAGATTAGGGATGACCTCGTCGATGGGCTTTTGACTTTCAGTGGTCTCGATCGATCGACTCGCCGTACAAACATATTGCTCCCCTCTTATCACAGATAATCCGAACGACAGTGATAAAACCCGTGCGCATTTTGTGTTTCGTACTCGGGGATCTCTGTAAGTCGAATACAACGATTCATTTTCACGAATTATGTTTGTGTATGTCACATTCATCGCCATTATTAACTAATACAAATATTTTCATGGGAAAATATAGTTCTTCTTTTAAAAATCCTGGACGATCAAAACTACCAGTACCCCTTAAACTAACTGGAAGACATTTTCCAAAAATCAGTGCCCAATAAAAACGAGCGTTAAGCGTACTTTGATGATGATTGTTGCAACACAAAAATGAAACGAGACGAAAGATATGGGAGTCAATATGGCGGCGACGTATTCCGCGAAATTCTATCTTCTCTTCCTAAGTCGGATTCTAGGCTATGTATTAATTGTTTCGGACAAATAAAGGGAAAATAAAAGAAAGAAAAGAACTTCAGATAAATCATACAAATAACGTCTGCATCTATCACAGAACGTTGAGCCATTGATCTAATTTAAGAGCCAAGAAAAATCACGCGAGCACTGCGTTTACGGATCTACAGAATCTATCCTGTTGTTTTGCCTTATGTTTTATTCCGGGTGGCAACACTTTCGCCGGGTTCTCATTGTATATTTGCCAGATAGAATTCGTACTTGTTTTCTAACACGCTCTCGTGCCTTTCTTTTTAATTGAGGGGGCCCGTAAGCAGTTCCTACAACTCGCGAAACGGAGAAAGGGATTTTGCTCCGACGTCGTCTAGGAAGAAGAAGAGGAGAACGTTGTATTTATACATCGATGTGTAGTTACTCGACGTGGTTGTGTCGTGGTCGTCGTGGTCGTCGTCCTCCCGCGATTCCAAACCGAGAAAGCGAAACGTCTCCTTCACGAGTGACTGCCTTCTGCGTGCAATTGATTTTTTAATATTCCCTATCGCTTCCTAATGTGCCAATGTAATTTACTGTCTTAACACTAGAACTACCGGCGATATATTCAGCTATATTTATATATTTCTATATTTATATCTATGCCCTTAAAAAACGGATGAATGAAAGAAAGAAATTAATTGATTTATTTATGTACATTGTGCAACGTGAACAGCGAAAAATCTCTGAAAATGAAACGTTATAAATTTGAACATTTCTATGAAATTCTGTAATTTTGACTGCTTTTGGTAGTTCTAGTGTTAACTTGCCTCCATTTTAGATCCGAGATTACTGATTACGAAACAGAAATTCGTTTGTATTATATTTGTAGATTATATCTGTGAGCATACAATTTACTTGCAATTCTTGGTAACACATTTCATGGATGAAAGTATACATTAATATTTATATAATATTAAAAAATATTGATGTTGAACATGAGCGAAATGTAATAATAATATTATTACATATCATTCCATGTACTCGGTAAACCCCGGAGGTATCAGTGACAAATATTATTTCCTAATAACTGTTCAAAGTACTTTCCTTGATGACGATTTTATTAGTCAGCTATGTTTTTAGTGTGTTTTAAGACACGATTATCTTCAGTTGCGGGTTACTTTTACGGTGAATGTCCCTTTAAATTTTCTTCCTGAGATCACGTGACCGTCGTGAGTCACCGTATATGCTTCCTATCCCATTCTATTATATTTACCGAGCAGTCCCGTTATCTCACTCATAGCTGTCATCCGCGTACCGACTTTCCATTTTTACCTTTTTTACTTTTTTATTTGACAGCATATCACGATTCCATTCTGCAAGTACATTCTTTAACTATCCAGCAGTGTCCCACCAGCTTTCATGATTTAATGTCGCTAATTTTTCCGTCGAATTAGTAAATTTATAAATTTCTACATTTTTGTAGTCTTCCATCGCTGCAGATGGTAGGATGTTATTGATACGCATATCGCGGTTGATCAAACGACAGGGATTTTCGTGTGAACCACGAATCAGGGATCATTCCGTCGATCGGCGATCGCGGGGCTTTAATTAAGTTTACCGATAGCGAACCAAACATTGATTGCATTTCTTTTGATTGAGCACTCCTCTGTTCAACGTTATAAATTAACACGAAAACTTATATAACTGGTCGGACGATTTTTATTTGATAGCACACGTTGAACTCGATACGGTGGATCGAGTACACAGCTTTTTAAACGAAGACCATGTCGAATCAATCGCATTGCATTTTCTTCGAATTTCCATGCGTTAAAAAATAATCAGACATCCATCTTCAAATTGCCGACGAAAGTGTTTTATTTTTGCGTGTCGTTCCAGCAAAGTAACCGGGTAACCATGAAGCTGGACGTTAGTTATACCGACCATTCGCACATTATCGGCAAGGGAGGTTTAACGATAAAACGAGTGATGGAGGAAACTGGCTGCCATATCCATTTTCCAGATAGTAACCGCAGTAATCACCAAGAGAAAAGTAACCAAGTTTCCATCGCCGGGGAGATGGAGGGTGTCGAGAGAGCTCGTGCTCGTGTCAGGGTAGGTTACGTCTAAAAGATACCTTGATTCAATTTTTTACCTGATTTTTTGTTCGCTGTATCTGAACCCTTTGCACTGCCAACAATTAATTTTAAATTCAAGTCTTCTACATGTCATACAAGCTGAATTAATAACAGAGATATATAAGATTGATTTGTCAATTTCCGTAGAAAAAGATTGTTTGTAATTCATTAATCGCTATCACAAAACGTCTTAGAATAAGTCCTCGTTTATAACCAGAATATTAAATAGAATTACATGAATATTATGGGTCATTGAATAGTGAAATTGAACTGGGATCCGTTTACAAATTACAGAACCTTACCCCTTTGATATTCTCATTCGAGTTACCTATAATGGGTGCAAGCCAAGCAACACCCGATTCCACCTCACCGTACGTCGTAAAAATTCAAGAAAAGTTTAACGTTCAAGTAATGTTTCGAACGAGGCCGAAACTGCACGCTACTTTGGTAGTCGTGAAGGGTTGCGAATGGGAAGTTACGCAAGTCAAGGAAGCGACGGTTCTACTGATTCACTACATGTGCCAAAACTTAGCTGTGAGTACCGTGAATTCCCGAAAAGACCGTGTAAACAAACAATGGATGTATCACCAAATATCGATACATATTTTATAATGTTATTCACTCCCTTTCGTGGATGTAGAGTCAAATACAAGTACAAATGTCGATGGAGATCTCGCCGCAACATCACAGCATTGTTTTGGGGAAACAAAGCAGCAACTTGAAGATGATCATGCAACGTACAGCGACGCAAATCATGTTCCCCGACGCGGGCGATCCGAACATTCCGAGCTTGAAGAAAAGCAACGTTACGATCACCGGTGCTATCCAGAACGTTTATTTGGCACGACAACAATTAGTGGTAGGTCATGCTCCGTCTGTCTTCTTTTTTATCATCATCGCCTTATCTATTCACGTTACTTTGTCAGTTTGTTTTTTCTCGTATAAAGATTTCTCTTGTAGTACGAGAATTGTTTGTTACACTTGCTCGCATGCGGTTCTTATCAGTAACAATATTATTAATATCGACAAATATTAGATTTAACTCTTTACACTCGGTGGCGATTCTCAGTAGCCACTCTATTGCGGCAATTCCTCTGGCGATTGATAGGCGACATTAAGAATTTCTCCAGTTATATTTTCATATTGGATATTAAATCGTCGAGTGTAAAGAGTTAAATAGAAACGATTTATTAAAAATATTGAATATAAGCAGTAGAGGAATAACATATTTTTGGGCCCCTCCGTAAAATATATTTTTGGGACTGCCACTGAATATACTTCCACCACTTAATATAAGCAGCAGGATAATTAGTGCGCGACGGTTGCAGGGTTCGCTACCATTGGTCCTGATGTTCGATTTGCCGGAGGACTCCATGTCATCGGTGGACACAGAAAACATATCTCAATTAATGCAATCGCTGGATGTGTTCATAAACGTGAGACACAAGCCGAAGCAAAGTACACTGTCGGTGATTATAAAAGGAATCGAGAGAAATGCAAGCAACATTTACGAGGCGAGGAAACAGTTGCTGGGTCTCGACGAGCCGAGAGTGCACGCCGAGATACCGGGAACTTATCACATTCCGAACGCCCCCAGTATTATTCAGCCGAATTCTACCAACGGTTCCAGTAAGTCGCATCGATCTTATCCTTTTATCGGCTTTTGATTAAGCGTCGCCAATTATTCATTTATTATTAAGACTGTTCCGTATTAACTTTAACTCTTTTGGTACCTTAATGCTGATATATCGGATTCGTGAGTTCTTGCGAGAAATATCTTGAGCCGATATATCCGCTTTCCATTTTTAATATAATTTAAACACATGTAACGACATGCAAAAATTAATAGACACCTCAAAAGTCACATATTTTTCAAGATATTTTTTTACTGGCCGTTGACACCACATTGGTGTCACACTAATCGCGGAGGTAGGAACACATGTTTATGTTTATATTTATTCTTGACACCAGAAGTCACATATTTATTAATACACATATGATTACATTATAGTAAACATTGATTATGTACATATAGAAATGATTGTATCTCGTCGATCTTAAACAAAAAAGATAAATCCGATAACATTGGTCCGCAGGTCCGAATAATTTGATGAGTGGGTTATCGGAGAACTTCAGCAGTATGTTAACGGTAAACACACAGAATCCGCCATACTGCATCTCGCCGATGTCGCATTCGCCGAATCCAATGGGACTGTCACCACACTGGGGTCTGCCGGCGATTCCGTCCATGTTTTCACCGCTACCGCTTCATCAAACCTATCCTTATCCTCACATCAATCATTTGCTGACACCACATATCATGCACGGAAACACGATGCCGCATTCTCACGGTTTGCAAAATCACGGTTTCACCGGGATCGGACAAATTCATCAGAATATGCCCGCAAGCTTTCACAGTATTCACGGTTTGAACGGAAGCAGTTTGGCGAATAGCAAGGAGAGTAGTGGTGAGTTTATCATTACTATCCATGAATTTCTAGTATAATGTACTTCCCCGGATTAATACGTAATTTTCGATGATTCATTTAACAGCGTATTCCTCGCTAAGCAGCGTATCTAGTTCGTTATCTAGTCCAGCCATCAGTCCTCGCAACGTATCTCCCGTTAATCCTACGGAGACTAGTCCCAATTTAGGTAAGTCGGTATACCTTGCTTTACCGAAACCTAGAATTCCCTCGAATCCGCGTAACCCGACGTTCTCTTTCGTACAGATTTCTCGTGTATGCTGTCGGATTTATCGGTATCAGATCGACGGGCACCAGGATGCGAGAAGAAATCGCTGGAGATTGCGGCGCAGCAAAACCTCGCACCTTTCGATTACGAACAGAAAAAGGTATTAGCCGCGAAAACGATGCAGTCAAAACCGAACGCGAACGATTATCGCGTTCCGACATCGGCTTGGTCCGGCTATGGGTTCAGTCAAAGTATTCCTCCTGTAACCACTACCGATTTAACTAAGGTAACGTATGAAATACCAACAGCCTAGCAAAAGTACCGTTTCATACTGGAGTATTCACGATCCACAAGTTTCACCATTGAAAAGATATACTGTTATTAACCGTTCGAGTCTATTAATTAATCTATTAAATATCGAATATACGGATAATTCTCGGTAACAGGAGTTGACCGCTCATCCATCCGACTTGTGGAAGGAACCATCGACGCCCGTGTTTGGTAGAGAAATGGACTTTGGAATCGGACCTGGGAAAGATCGGGTTGGACAAATCGGTATGACCTCGAATTACATGGATCACACGCCGACCGGACATCTAAACAAAATCACGTCTCATCGTTACAGCGACTTGGCTAGTATGCTGTCCAGCGTAGGATTGGAGAAATATATTCGTGAGTGTTGTTGATATTTACATTATGATCGCTTTGATGGTGCTTTCTACGTTCGCTTTTGCTTTGACAATTCATACTGAAAACTGGTGATATCGTTGCTTTTGCTCGTTTATTGTACGTGCCGCTTATTTTTGATTTTATCAGGCCTGTTCACGTCTCACGAAGTGGACATGGCGACGTTCCCATCGCTCACGGAAAGGGATCTGAGTGAAATCGGAATAAACGCTTGGGGTGCAAGACGCAAAATAATGTTATTAATCGCCGGTACGTAATCCGATCATACGACATAATCGAGTGATATTAATCTGCATGTTTTCGCCAATGTTGTTTACGATGGGCTTCGGCCTGTTTCGCTTTACGGGTATTTATACGCTTGTTCTCTCCTAGATAACAAAACTTGGCACAAACAATGTTTCGTAACCCGGCAGTTTGACTTTGCTTCACAGAAATGAACAAAAGAACCAGTCCGTTCTGTGGCAGCGCGGCGCCCGGTGCAGAGAGGAAAGCGTCCACGTCAACAAGCACATCGGCGTCGGCGTCGGTGTCAGCGTCGGCGGCTGTCTCGGCGTCGATCGGGAAATGTAATCTGGATACGAAGTGGTAAAAAGAAGGGAAGAAACCTAGAAATCGCCGCGCAAATTGCGCGTCGGCAAGTAAAACGCGAATTAAGAGATTTCGATGCTTTAAATTAAAGCTCAAAGCTCGGTTAAGATTCGCAGCTAGCTCGACGAGGAGGGATTCTGTTTCGCGTTGTCATGGCGCGGAACGTCGATGAAGATTGAAAAGATCGTGTCGAGGCTGCGCGATTAGATTTGACAATAGAAGAGTATAATTAGTATGTTAATTTCGAAGTTGAAGGCACCGGAAGGATGAAGGCCAATAATTCTTTTTGTGGCTGGGGACAACTTGTATTTTTTTTTCTCTTTTTTTTTACTGTTCCCGGTACACGTAGATCGGAAGGTGCCTTAATTGTTAAGATGATCGTTATATACTATTTTCGTTTCGTAAAGTTTTTTCTGTTACTAGTGGTCTCGCTCTAGTCGGACGGCATCCCGCCGATTTCCGTGAGTATCCGCGAGTGTCGTTCGACACGTTGTATAATCGTGTGTCTTTATACGAAATGGTGAGGAAAATCCGTAATGCATCGTTGAACAGTGATAGGCGTACGATTTAGAGTAAGCGATAAAAAGCTTACGGATGACAAAGTATCACCTTAGAGTCTACGAAGGAGATAAGCGAGTCATCGAAATTTGCTATGCGATGGGCGAAGGATTGTCCCGTGTGTTCAGCGGGCTTTCGCCCTAGCAAAACCTTAGCAAAACCCCCTAGCAAACCTCAAATATTTAATTCCGACTAAGCTCGAAATTCGCCAGGCTGAATGACCTATCCTGACACCCCGTTCGCCGATCGGATCGGTTCAATTCGATCTCTCGGTTCAGTTCGATCGCGTAAGGAGATCCGCTGGAGAAAGGATCGATTTACGATTCGTAGGGATTCGTAGGAATTCCTAGGAATTCATGCGGGGTATGAGGCTCTCTACAGCCGCGTTTCCGAGTTTTAAAACGTAACAAAGTATTTATTATTCATTCGCGAAAGACGCTGGACGCACGCCGAGAAACGGACTACATAAGAACCTTTTTTTTTGTAGAAAGCAAAATTGGAAGGCGGAACGATTATTGAAAATTCGAGCGTACTCCGAGTCGGTAGGTTTTTTTTTTGGCGTACTAGTTACACTTTCGATCGTGACGTTCGCGATCGAATTTCTTTCCTCGAAGCACACTCAGAATTTTCGCGAGCGACCTAGCTGCAAAGGTTTAACGATCGACATTAGTCATCGGACGATCGATTCTCCAGGAAGCACCGCGATATCTCTTTTTTTCTTTTACTTAAGTACTCGATTCGTACATACGAGGAACAATACTTTTGCGTTTCACGAAATGATCGTGCGTACATCGCGGACCAATAGCAGTTTCAATAGCAGCAGTTTTACGAAAGTAAGATGTCTCGTTTGATATAAATTATTGTTATTTTAAACTCTTTTTTTTTCCTTTTTTTTGCACAACAAAATGGTGGCGTTAGGTAACGAGCCATGCTCATTCGCGATCTGCTCGCGCCGATTGGCACTGTCAACAAAGCCTTCTCTATTTATTTCGTTAAAGTCCAGAGACATTTCTGGCGTATTGATCATCGTATCGCTCGATCGATTTCGATGCAAAGCCACCGAAAACTTTCGTATTCGCCATGGGACGAGAAATTTCGGATCGTTATTGAAATGATGTACCGTTGCGACTGAGCTCACCGAAGATGCCTAGCGAACAATTTTACCGCTAAAAGTTTTTGACTAAGTCTTTTGTGAAGTCTTTTTATGCATAAATTATTGTTCTTTGCGCGCCACGATCGCGCGCGCGCTTGAGAGAGAAAGAGTAATCGAAAACAAATTAGAAAAGATACATTATGTGTGTTTCCGTGTATATGTGATGTTTAGGACTGTCCGATTGTCTCTATATGCCTCGTGTTCGTTCGTTCGTTCGTTTAAGGATTATTCAAAAAAGAAAACGCTCGCTTCTTACGTTTTCCTCGAGTCGATGTAGTAATTACTGTCGAGGAGAGTTGCTGTATCTTCGAATGACAGGGAATCATTATTCTTTTTCTTTTTGATTCGCGATGTTGCGGATCGATAGCTATTTCGATTGCAAGACTTTCGGTGCTCCGAGGACGGTGATATTAGTAGAATAATCGGAATACGTCGGTCACGTTTTCTACTGCATCCGGAAGAAGGAAGAAGCGCAATGTGCAATCGATCCGATTCGAACATAAAACAACGGAAATAGACGCGTATCGTAGGATAATTGTTTTTAGGAGAATTTCTAATAGCTTTATTAACAGTTCCAGCACGGAAGTCTTGCATCCTCGAGACGGATAATCCGATCCTTGGCGGATTCCTTAGATAGATACGTCTTTGTTCCGAAGGCCCCCGATGTTCCTATAAAATGTATATTATTTCTACGCGAGTTAGCGAATAAATTAGTGATTACTTAAATTAGATTAGTTCAAAGTAACACAAGGCGAGAGTTAGGATTCGAATGCCTAGCGTTCGAGCGTCTCGGCAGGAAGCGACTTACATCAACCGGAAGTTGTCTCGCAGCAGATTCAATTTGCCCTTGACTTGTTTTGCAAGTAGCAAAGTTCATGACATACCTCTCTTTGCCCCACCTTTGGCTCACCGCACCAATAATTCTTTATAATTCATCGGAATTCGCTATTCGCAATTTCTCCAATTTATTCTAAGAACAAATGCATTTCAGGGAGCCAATGAAAATAGGGGAAAGAGAGGCGTCGATCTTTCCGTACATGGTGCCAAGAATGGACACTCTCAATAGACGAAACGTGCCTTTTTAAAGCATGAAACCACTTACGACGTAAATTAACCCTTCCGAAAACTTCGAGCCTCCATGTTTGCACTGTATCTCGCGAAATCCGTAATGGTTTTATAGTCAATTTATCTTGTCGTTCTTGCGTTGTAGCGTTATGAGGATGAACGAAAGATCTAGCGGAAGTAAGGAAGGGTTAAGAAATAGTAGTCATTGATCGTTTTTAATACGATACGCTATCGCGAAGTCGAACTAACGCAACGCTCCGTTTTGTCTCGAAACGTTAGGTATTTTTGATCGCCGATCGCGATCTCGCACTTCTTTCGACGTTTAAGTCAACGAGGAATACACGGTAGAGGAGAAAGTATACGGAAATTGTGTGATTAAATAGCTTTCAACTAGTGCCTTTAAGGGTCGGGAGATTAGTTTGGTTAGTGCGACCAAATGATGATAATAATAGTGATAATAAATATGTTCTGAGTTTAGTATTATAACGGGATACGGTAGCGCAAAGATACGATGTCTCAGGTAACTTTGAGGTTTCCGATGACAGACCAATATGCCGGACCAATCAGGTCTTCGCGAATCTTTCTCGAAGACAACGAGCCGAGGTGTTCAACCGATTCAATATCAATAGAAATAATAACTCTCTTGGACAGCGTTCGATTCGCCTACCTCGCAACTCTAACACAAAGTAACATTCCAAACGAAGCATAATGAATTCGTAGGATTTAAATGGATAATACGATGATGGGATGGATCAAAGGAACTGAAATGTATCGATAGCACCGAATGTACCTCGCGTTTAATTAACGTCAATTAATCGGTGATCGAGGAAGGTAACCGCCTAACAAACACGTGCAGCAACCAAGAAAAATTCACGAATGCCCATGCGCAATTAGTTCTGTGTATGAAGCGGTACGCGTTTTATGATAATGCAGCATGATATTTTTATACGGTAATCTAATATTCCGATAGGTAACGAATATATCATATTGATCTATTATCGTTTGTTTCGAAGGAAACGCCGAGTTTTCTCACCGAGAAAAATCGCAATGTTGTATCGAAGTGAAATAAAGAAAAAAATTTTGTATTGCTATTTTTAATAAAAAAATATATATATATTACACAGGAATATATATCTGCGTATCTACATCGTTCGAAGATCCTTCGAAATGCATTGCGCGGGGAAACAATGCGCATTGATAACGAAACCAGCGCATCGTGTCTCATCTATGTTTTAAATCTGCTAAGTTTTTGCGGCCGCTGAATCCACCTGGTAATTCCTCATGTTTTCTATGTTTAATAACATGTCACAAAGGGGACATGGAAATTCGCTTATCGCTGTAAAGTGCGCTTTCAGGCAGTAGTAACAGAATACATGTTCGCATCCTGCGTGACACGGCAAAATTGGACTGTCGTTGCAGTAAGCGCATTTCGTGTCCCAAGTCATGCTCGGAGATGATCTTCTTACGTTGGACACGTTATTTCTGTACAAAAATCTTTTCGCCGTTTGTTTCAGATAGTGATAATTAATCATTGGCAATCCGAGTGTGAAAAGCTCCATCAAACCATGCCAGAGAAGTTCTCTGGTCATGTAAGAGTACCCGATACTCCGAGGTTTGTGCATAGTTATAGAACAACTGGAAATTCCCAATAAACTTTCGACTATAAGCGGCTGCCTCCCGCGATTTAGAAAGATCAACAGATTCGCGAATTGCAATAATTTTACAGCATTATTTGCATATTCTAGGACGGTCTTTAAGTAACGACGCGCTGGGTCTTCGTGAGAACCAACGTTGTTCGAGACTTTATTCCAAGCGTATTCCGGTAAGATCGTTAATAACATGTATAAGAATGACTTTGATTTAGTTATATTGGCATAATGTAAATTTAACAACTGCTGCCCGAACGTGGATTTTCCACGGCGCAAGGAAAAATTCCAGATAAGCAGCTTTATGATCGCGTCGATTTCCGCCTGCCACTCGTCGATTTTTCCTGGCGCTTCGTCTTTTGCAATTTCTTTCACTTGGTTCTTCAAAACCTTATAGATCTCGACGTCCAGCTGAGCCGCGTCCACTTGATTCACCCGTGAAACGTAAGGAGTCGATGCCATTTTTTCTCAACTTACATTTCTTTATTAGGTTCCTCGTATTCTTTGTATTTCGAAAAGAATCGCGCGTCGATGGAAACGTTGTGCGACGCTTTAAGAAATCGATCGCGAATTCCGTTCGAGTATAATTCCTGAAATAATGTTACTTAAAAATAGAGAGTAAACTAGTATGTACATATCTACATAGAGAAATGTCGAATGTCTGTCTGTCGGTCGACGCTCTCTATTGGGCCGAGCGTTTGTTTTGATTTCAGTCGAGCAGTGTCGGCGTACCTGTTGTTCCGGAGTGAGGTTCGTTCGCGGTTGTAAACACGGAGGTGGAAAAAATTCTGTTTTGTAGAAAAACTGTTTGAGACTTTGGAAGCACTTAGTTGTGCACGAGGAACAGCTCACGTTGATGTGTAGAGTTTTGATCGTGAAATATCCAGAAATATGGAGATAAGCGGAATGTAGAACGAAGGTTAGGTGTCCAATGGTCGACCGTCTCGACTGGACTCGACTGGACTCGACTCGGTTCGACCGATCGCGAAAACTCGTCTCGATTCGTGGTTCCACAATTATATTGTGTCATTTAAACGTTTTCGAACGCATCGTCACTGCTCCGTCACCATTTCGTCACACTTCGGACTCCGTCCGAAATTCCCGCAGCGAAGGAGTTGCGGCGGCGCGTCGGCTGCCCTCTATAGGAAGGTTTCCCCGGGAAATCACGTGGAAAAACTAGTGGATAATCGAAAGGTGGGAGGATTCGGACGCGAGGTATTTGTTTCGGGAAGTCGAGTGTAGTAAAAAGGTTCGGAGATTAAGGTGGACGAGGGATATTTCGGGTGTAAAAGTCGTGCTAATTCTCGGGCGTTTCGGGCTCCATGTTGCCGCTGGTGGAATGACGTCATCGAGTGTTGGTGCTTCGAGAGTGGGCTCGTTCCTCTCCCGTTGGTTCCCTCAAACTTCCCCGATCATGTTTTCGTGATAAGTTTTGACGTTTTTCGGTTGCGGCAGACGGTTCATCGGTGATCTCCGGGTTTTCAGCTCGGCGAAACATCTTCGCCGTCCTCGCTTCTTCCACCGTTCACGGACACCGATGTGAGTACACCTTTAATTATATAATCTGCCTTTTTCTCGCTTTCACGTGAAACCCACTGCCGAAACATCGATCTGCCAACTGACAGGTTAACCTCCGATTTCACCCTCTCGACCCTTCACGACCTCCACTGCATACTCCTCCACTCTCTTATTATTCTCTTCTCGTGTATTTATCTTACTCGCTACATAATTAACTTGAACTCGCTCGAACCATCGCAGAAATAGAGAATTCCTCGGGTTATAACCTCCTATGGTACCTGTCGCCGCGAGCACATTGCCTTAAAACGTATCGCGAACCGACCGCCTTGCACATGTTATTTTCGTGTCGGCCACTTGTTCACGACCACCGTTTCTTCCCTCTTTCTCTTGGAATTCTCTCTTCCGTATTTCAACCACGATTTTCGAATCCGTTCCATTCAAGCCTCTCAAATTTCGCCTCTCCATTTTTCGATATTTTCCATACCAAGTGTGCCCTTTTTTAACCTGCGTGCCCCGTTTTCTCAAACTTCCATTCGCCTCCTATCATCTCTCATCTTCTTCCCACATCTCATTTCATTATCTCACAACCGATACTTATTTCCAATTGTTTGATTTCCATCAAAGGAATCAAGCAACAAGTATATTCGTGAGTTTACGTGAACCTCAAATTTCATTCTAACCCATCTTGATTCTCGTTCTTGTGCCGGTATTATTACCGTACTATCAGTGGTGAAGTTTTAAGCGCTTTTACGAGTACGTGTTAAGATAATGTTTATTCGTTGCCGATGAATTAATCCGCGATTTTGATCGGCCACGAAATCAGATTAATCGGTCATCGACTTAATCCTCCAAGGACTCCGAACGATGGTTCATCAAGATAGGTTTTCTTGGTGGCGCGAGTACCACTAGAATTTCCTAATGATACTTCGATCGAGTCGATTACCGATTTCCAATTTCCATCCTCGAATATTATTCTTTTCCAGTTTGCTTTTCCAACGTGGACTGGGCGTGGCGTACGCAATTTTTCGAGACACTTATTTTTGATTACTTCACTGTTTTATTTCATGTACTCACTGACACTTCACGGTATATAATATAGTGAACCAATTAATTTAAGTATACTTAGACAATTTCTCCTTAAAAAAGAAATCATGTTTAAGAGAAAATTCAAGCTGATAATGTGAATATCAGTTAAAGAAATGTGCAGTTTATTCATTCGGAACGAGGAGATATTTGATTTAATTCCCAGTTGGTTGTGCCGATATTATTAATTGGGATGATTATATGTGTTTATTATTAGCATGTTTAAGTAGAATTTAAGTCACTACGAAGTCAATCAAGGATCTTGCATTACTTGATTAGATGTAATAAGATAAATACCAGGAATCTTTTCAACTGGAATGAACCCAAGTTGCCTACAAAATTACTACACTCGAAGGCGAAGAATATCCGGTTTGTTTTTCGTAAGCGGCACGTGTTCCGTTCGATTCCAAGCCGATTTCAACCTGATTCAATCCGATATGCATCCCATATCCCCATGCGTGTTCTCCGGGCTCAGTTTGGATGGAAAATCGATTGATTCCACGAGTGCAATGTTTCTACTCATTTGCAACCCTTTGATTTACATCCCCACCCCAACTAGTCTCAATATTCCAAGACTATTTTCTAGCGCAATTAAAAATAATTCGGTGTCATCCTTGCTCTCTATTTCCACTTATTATTTTCCTAGAGTCAGATTTCTGCCTGTTGTTTTCAGACCTTGCATATATTCCCAGTTTATTGCGTAATAATTCTCATTTTTCCAAGAACAGTTTTTTTTTCGAAGAATTATTAATTTTTCCCGCTTTAAAAACAGAGAGTTTTTCCTTTTTTCATTGCCACTTTTCCCAACACGAGTGTATTTTGACTGCGTCGATAGCCGGTATTTTCGATTACCTCGCATCGTGTTTCGTGGAATTATGCAGATATGAAGTGGAGACATAAGCCGAAGTACGGTGCCGTGAATGAATTAATATTTCCCGATTTGGCGACGTGCCCGGCTGCGTGCCCGTTTCCTTGCAATTTTACCCGAGCACCACGAACCGAACTACCGTCGGGTTTCCTTAATCCTTCATAAATAAGAGGATTTATGAAAATAATTAACGAAACATTGATATTCGTGAAGAGTGGAAGTGACTCTTGCGTAAGCAAGAAGAAGCACCCTGAAATTGTTAAACATAATAATAGTCTTAAATTATCAACGGTGGTCACCGACGCGAATATTAATAAATTCGAATGAAATACATCGCAAATATTTCTAATACAATTTTCAATATTTTACAATATTACGATAACGATGTAAAGTATCGCAGAGCACTTAAACAGCTTTGCTTTTGTATGTTATATATATATATTACACATACGTATCACGTAGTATCGCATAAGACGGATTTCGCTACTGCAGACAATGTGTTAAGTCTATATTAATAATGTCAGACTAGAGCCGTCGGCCGCGATGCAATATCCAGGATGTTAAGGACACGATAACGCGTGTTTACAGCGAGTTAACGTCTGCCACGACATCGATTAGTCGTCGCTGATGAATTGCAATTACCATTAGTGCCGTTCTTCGTGCTTATCGTACAGCCATTTTTCTACCAGCTACTCCCAGGTTCTACGTTTCCGAGACTCGTAACGTTGATACGACTCTACGTTACTTAACTTAATAAACTAATTTCAAAATCGACATGTTACCGATGTAAAATCGGTCCTTATCGAGTGCACGTGCATGTTAGCGCATAATAGAGAAGATATATCAGCCAGGGATAAAGTCGTAGGTAGAAATAAGGGTGAAAGGGTTGATTTAAATAAAAGTTTGATAGCGGAGTGCTGCCCCCTCGTGATATCTCGTGATTTTCGCGTTTCACCGTATCGTGACCCCGCGGAATTGGGGTCACGTCTACCCAACCCTGCTGCTTCCTCGTGTTCCTCGGGTTTTCCCGACCGCGCTTCCATTCCGCATCCCCAGCATTTTTTGCTTCACCTTTATCACTTCCGTGTGATCGTCCTCCGAAAATCATTTCGGTAATCACTTATAATTGGATTAGTTTGATCAAATAGACCCTGCATTTTCCGCGTTTAATATAAATTAATATTCTTTGTGAGGTGGTTTTTGGTAAATGTTTGAAATGTTTCGTTAAGGATGATGCCGATTGTACTGTTATAATGTAATCATACGTAAAATGTCGATATATGTTTTATAATCTAATCACCGAAATATATCATGCGTGACATTCGAAGATGGCGGACGTTCTTCGAGTAGCTCTTCCGGGGTTATTCAAAGCACAGTTGGCTCGTGAAAATAATGGCGGTGCAGCGGCCTCAGCTAGAATTTCCGAAAGCAGTAAAGAAGCCGGAGATTATTAGCCCCGTAGTTTTCGAAACAGGGAAAAACACCGGCGGTATCGTTCGGTGGAAGTTAGGGGTGGCGAAAGAGAGCAAGAGAGAAAGGGAGTTGGAGGCAGAGCAAGAAAAAGAGAAAAGGAAAGAGAAAGAGAAACGGTATCGTTGACCGAGAGCCGAAATAGTCGAAAGAGTGTAAAACGTCGAAAAAGCGAAGTTTTCCTCGGGAAGGGTAGGTGGTGGCGCGAGGCGTGGCGAAGTATTGATCGCCGTTGCGATTTCCCTTCCCTTTCAACCCCTGCGAACGTCATCCAACCCCTATTCCGACCCTCTTTCACCCCTCGACTCGAATCTCCTACACTTTTACCTCCGCACCCACCATCGGCATTTCACCCTTACAGTTCACCACCGAACCCAACTCCGACTCTTCCTTTTCTTTCCGCCTTTCGACATTAAACACGTGGAATTCCAACCCATTATTTAACCCGCGGTTAACATACGGTCTATTTGCTCACCCCCTCCTCTGCCCCCAGCCGCACATCCCTCTGCCCCCTCTCAGGACCCCCTCTGGGGTTCTCAGGCCTTCGTGGACCACCGTCTTCCGTCATCTCGTTGGAATTTTAGCGTTATCTCTCTCGCTGTTATCGTCCTGCAGCTCCAAGGAAATTCTTTACGAGATAAGGAATACTTTATCGATAATTCGGGGGATTTGTAGAGGCATGTTTTTTAATGCAGCCATTCGTTCGGTGTCTCGCTTATCGATAAGGGAGCTGGGGGTGTATCGCCATCTGTGAAGGGGTAGTTCAGCTATGCCGTGTTTACGAGATTTTTCGATTTCATTGGTGGAATTCATTTGACACTACAACTTATAGTTTAGGCTGGTAATTTTGTTGCACCAATAGTTTGTTCGGTGGTCGAAAATTCGGAACAGAGGGTGGTTCGAATTTGCGGAAATTGCAGTGGGAGGTCGAAGTATCGTTAGTTTCCGGCGATAGTGTGTCGCGGTAATCGCATCGTCTTGAAATTAGTTTGGCCTCCTCGAAGTCGGCAGCTATATCGACCCCAAAATCGCCTCTGGCTAATTGGAATTATGCTGCTTAATGGCTGTGTAACGGTAACCCATTAAGTCTCCGAACTTTCCTCGCGCTATTATCTTTCCAGGAAAATTGGAATTTTTTTTCGAAACTGATACGTAATCGATAAGTGCCATTTAAACTTGATACGTCTAAAATCTTCAATTTCATACCTTAACATCTTAGAACGTCGACAATCTAAACGTTCAAATGCCAGAATGATTAACTTAATTTTCTACAAATTCTTCATAATTAACGATTTCCTCAACTTTTTTCGAAACAAAAATAATATGGTTTCCGCGGGTTCGATTTTGACTCGTTTGAAACGCAGACTAAGTTTAAGTGGCTCTTCCGAGGGACGTATTCCGGGTTTCATCGACGAGAAATCTCCATTTTCACGGAATTTTTCATTTAGCTCGTCATAACTTCAATAATGAGACCCTTTATGGGTCTCGGGTTTAATTAGTCGGTGACTCCTTTGTATCTCCTTCCGGCGGAAATTAAACACTTCCAGACGAGCGAGCTACTCCTTTCGGGGCTTACCGTATTCTTCGATGACAAAGGAAATCCTCAAACAATCCTCGAATATAACATTTCCACACTCTTTCGAATTCTGCTGCGCATCGAGGTTATCGAATTAATGCATTCCTTTTTATTTCTTTGGTTTAACTATTTTCACCTAAGAACATCATTAGGCATCATATACCTTCGATTTGGACCATCTAGGAACGAAATTGGCGACTTTGATTTTTTGAGAATTTTTGAAGGTATACCCCTTCACATTTTTGCGATTTCGGGTCGACCCATTTTTGACCAATAAAAATTTTTTAACCACTTCTTTCGACCAGAAATCATCCTAGAATATGTTTATACACCGTTTACCATCGATTTGGGTCATTTAGAATTTATTTTGGCGACTTTCAATTTTTGACAATTTTTGAAGGTATACCCCTTCACATTTTTTCGATTTGGGTTCGACCCATTTTTGACCAATAAAAATTTTTTAACCGCTTCTTTCGACCAGAAATCGTCCTAGAATATGTTTATACATCATATACCATCGATTTGGGTCATGTAGAAGCGATTTTGGCGACTTTTAATTTTTGACAATTTTTGAAGGTATACCCCTTCACATTTTTTCGATTTGGGTTCGACCCATTTTTGACCAATAAAAATTTTTTAACCGCTTCTTTCGACCAGAAATCGTCCTAGAATATGTTTATACATCATATAGCATCGATTTGGGCCGTCTAGAATTTATTTTGGCGACTTTCAATTTTTGACAATTTTTGAAGGTATACCCCTTCACATTTTTTCGATTTGGGTTCGACCCATTTTTGACCAATAAAAATTTTTTAACCGCTTCTTTTGACCAGAAATCGTCCTAGAATATGTTTATACATCATATACCATCGATTTGGGTCATGTAGAAGCGATTTTGGCGACTTTTAATTTTTGACAATTTTTGAAGGTATACCCCTTCACATTTTTTCGACTTGGGTTTGACCCATTTTTGACCAATAAAAATTTTTTAACCGCTTCTTTCGACCAGAAATCGTCCTAGAATATGTTTATACATCATATAGCATCGATTTGGGCCGTCTAGAATTTATTTTGGCGACTTTCAATTTTTGACAATTTTTGAAGGTATACCCCTTCACATTTTTTCGATTTGGGTTCGACCCATTTTTGACCAATAAAAATTTTTTAACCGCTTCTTTCGACCAGAAATCGTCCTAGAATATGTTTATACATCATATAGCATCGATTTGGGCCGTCTAGAATTTATTTTGGCGACTTTCAATTTTTGACAATTTTTGAAGGTATACCCCTTCACATTTTTTCGACTTGGGTTCGACCCATTTTTGACCAATAAAAATTTTTTAACCGCTTCTTTTGACCAGAAATCGTCCTAGAATATGTTTATACATCATATACCATCGATTTGGGTCATGTAGAAGCGATTTTGGCGACTTTTAATTTTTGACAATTTTTGAAGGTATACCCCTTCACATTTTTTCGACTTGGGTTTGACCCATTTTTGACCAATAAAAATTTTTTAACCGCTTCTTTCGACCAGAAATCGTCCTAGAATATGTTTATACATCATATAGCATCGATTTGGGCCGTCTAGAATTTATTTTGGCGACTTTCAATTTTTGACAATTTTTGAAGGTATACCCCTTCACATTTTTTCGATTTGGGTTCGACCCATTTTTGACCAATAAAAATTTTTTAACCGCTTCTTTCGACCAGAAATCGTCCTAGAATATGTTTATACATCATATAGCATCGATTTGGGCCGTCTAGAATTTATTTTGGCGACTTTCAATTTTTGACAATTTTTGAAGGTATACCCCTTCACATTTTTTCGATTTGGGTTCGACCCATTTTTGACCAATAAAAATTTTTTAACCGCTTCTTTTGACCAGAAATCGTCCTAGAATATGTTTATACATCATATACCATCGATTTGGGTCATGTAGAAGCGATTTTGGCGACTTTTAATTTTTGACAATTTTTGAAGGTATACCCCTTCACATTTTTTCGACTTGGGTTTGACCCATTTTTGACCAATAAAAATTTTTTAACCGCTTCTTTCGACCAGAAATCGTCCTAGAATATGTTTATACATCATATAGCATCGATTTGGGCCGTCTAGAATTTATTTTGGCGACTTTCAATTTTTGACAATTTTTGAAGGTATACCCCTTCACATTTTTTCGATTTGGGTTCGACCCATTTTTGACCAATAAAAATTTTTTAACCGCTTCTTTCGACCAGAAATCGTCCTAGAATATGTTTATACATCATATAGCATCGATTTGGGCCGTCTAGAATTTATTTTGGCGACTTTCAATTTTTGACAATTTTTGAAGGTATACCCCTTCACATTTTTTCGATTTGGGTTCGACCCATTTTTGACCAATAAAAATTTTTTAACCGCTTCTTTTGACCAGAAATCGTCCTAGAATATGTTTATACATCATATACCATCGATTTGGGTCATGTAGAAGCGATTTTGGCGACTTTTAATTTTTGACAATTTTTGAAGGTATACCCCTTCACATTTTTTCGACTTGGGTTTGACCCATTTTTGACCAATAAAAATTTTTTAACCGCTTCTTTCGACCAGAAATCGTCCTAGAATATGTTTATACATCATATAGCATCGATTTGGGCCGTCTAGAATTTATTTTGGCGACTTTCAATTTTTGACAATTTTTGAAGGTATACCCCTTCACATTTTTTCGATTTGGGTTCGACCCATTTTTGACCAATAAAAATTTTTTAACCGCTTCTTTCGACCAGAAATCGTCCTAGAATATGTTTATACATCATATAGCATCGATTTGGGCCGTCTAGAATTTATTTTGGCGACTTTCAATTTTTGACAATTTTTGAAGGTATACCCCTTCACATTTTTTCGATTTGGGTTCGACCCATTTTTGACCAATAAAAATTTTTTAACCGCTTCTTTTGACCAGAAATCGTCCTAGAATATGTTTATACATCATATACCATCGATTTGGGTCATGTAGAAGCGATTTTGGCGACTTTTAATTTTTGACAATTTTTGAAGGTATACCCCTTCACATTTTTTCGACTTGGGTTTGACCCATTTTTGACCAATAAAAATTTTTTAACCGCTTCTTTCGACCAGAAATCGTCCTAGAATATGTTTATACATCATATAGCATCGATTTGGGCCGTCTAGAATTTATTTTGGCGACTTTCAATTTTTGACAATTTTTGAAGGTATACCCCTTCACATTTTTTCGATTTGGGTTCGACCCATTTTTGACCAATAAAAATTTTTTAACCGCTTCTTTCGACCAGAAATCGTCCTAGAATATGTTTATACATCATATAGCATCGATTTGGGCCGTCTAGAATTTATTTTGGCGACTTTCAATTTTTGACAATTTTTGAAGGTATACCCCTTCACATTTTTTCGATTTGGGTTCGACCCATTTTTGACCAATAAAAATTTTTTAACCGCTTCTTTTGACCAGAAATCGTCCTAGAATATGTTTATACATCATATACCATCGATTTGGGTCATGTAGAAGCGATTTTGGCGACTTTTAATTTTTGACAATTTTTGAAGGTATACCCCTTCACATTTTTTCGACTTGGGTTTGACCCATTTTTGACCAATAAAAATTTTTTAACCGCTTCTTTCGACCAGAAATCGTCCTAGAATATGTTTATACATCATATAGCATCGATTTGGGCCGTCTAGAATTTATTTTGGCGACTTTCAATTTTTGACAATTTTTGAAGGTATACCCCTTCACATTTTTTCGATTTGGGTTCGACCCATTTTTGACCAATAAAAATTTTTTAACCGCTTCTTTCGACCAGAAATCGTCCTAGAATATGTTTATACATCATATAGCATCGATTTGGGCCGTCTAGAATTTATTTTGGCGACTTTCAATTTTTGACAATTTTTGAAGGTATACCCCTTCACATTTTTTCGATTTGGGTTCGACCCATTTTTGACCAATAAAAATTTTTTAACCGCTTCTTTTGACCAGAAATCGTCCTAGAATATGTTTATACATCATATACCATCGATTTGGGTCATGTAGAAGCGATTTTGGCGACTTTTAATTTTTGACAATTTTTGAAGGTATACCCCTTCACATTTTTTCGACTTGGGTTTGACCCATTTTTGACCAATAAAAATTTTTTAACCGCTTCTTTCGACCAGAAATCGTCCTAGAATATGTTTATACATCATATAGCATCGATTTGGGCCGTCTAGAATTTATTTTGGCGACTTTCAATTTTTGACAATTTTTGAAGGTATACCCCTTCACATTTTTTCGATTTGGGTTCGACCCATTTTTGACCAATAAAAATTTTTTAACCGCTTCTTTCGACCAGAAATCGTCCTAGAATATGTTTATACATCATATACCATCGATTTGGGTCATGTAGAAGCGATTTTGGCGACTTTTAATTTTTGACAATTTTTGAAGGTATACCCCTTCACATTTTTTCGACTTGGGTTTGACCCATTTTTGACCAATAAAAATTTTTTAACCGCTTCTTTCGACCAGAAATCGTCCTAGAATATGTTTATACATCATTTACCATCGATTTGGGCCGTCTAGAATTTATTTTGGCGACTTTCAATTTTTGACAATTTTTGAAGGTATACCCCTTCACATTTTTGCGATTTTGGTTCGACCCATTTTTTGATCAGAAGAATTTTTAAACCACTTCTTTCGACCAAAAATCATCGTAGAATATGTTTATTCATCATCTACCATCGATTTGGGGTATTAAGGAGCAAAATAGTCGACTTTTATTTTTTGCCAAATATTGTCAAACGAGCAGAATATTTATCCTCCACTCCTCCTTTATACCCGTTTTCCAAAAGACGAGCTAATCAACATCCAAGTATGCTATTATATTCTCCGCATTCACCCGGCGATTAAATTAACTTTCTCTTCATCAAACACTAAGATTTACGAGGGTGAGAGAAAAGCGCGGAAGAAAGGTAGAGGAAGGCGAAAGGGGAAAGGAGAAGAGCAGGAATGCGTTGAAGTGGAAGTCATAACTATCCCTTTTCCCTTTTCGCCTGATTTACTGGGCTCCAAGTACAAGTATAAACTTTCATAAAAAGTAACGTGTTAAGTAAATCACTGTTTACACCGTGGACAAAACATTGCCGGCCCTAACGTGACCTTTTCTTTTCATTAAGTTTTTCTTCTTCGCACCGTTTCGCGGGTTACTTGGGGATTCCATTCACGATGCGAAGAGTTGTAAGAAAAATCTCGCGCGGCCTTCCGAGAGACTCCGTAAGATTTCGAGAGTTTTTCCTTGTTGTCTCCACGGTATCAGCGCGGCGTGGCGTCATTTATTATTTAAAATTCCTGTCGCGTGGTTGGCACCGCTTAAAATTTTAATGGTACATCGAGCCGAGTGCGCGGCACATTTCGCACGACGCGTATTACGGCCTTATCAATGATACGTCAGTTTACTTCAATCAAATGATGCCTCGCAAGTTCCTTCCTTCTCCCCGATACAGCTTCGCCTTATGCGATTTTGTTGTGCTCGAATTTTCCGCTGAAAATCAGGAGCACGCGGTGCGGATGATTCTTTTAAAGCATGGGTTATCGTGGAGTCCATTCTGTATTAATAATTGAAAGTCGAACGAGCGAAAAACGCGTGGCGATAACGCGAGTCTGGAAAACAGAAGGAGAAAGTGAACCGTAAAACGACGGGTAATCGGAGAGGGTGGACTGTCTGGTGCGTCGAGTCATATCGTAGCAGAGGTTTCAAATTCGAAGCAGACCGAGAGGGGGTCGTTGAATATCTCGAACTTCGAATCTTGAATTTGCATGGAAATAAAAAGATGATAGACGTATGCGTATAGGTGAAATAAAATTGTGCAGTGATATCTTTGGAAACCTTGATAATATTGCGATTCTGGTTCGCCCCATTTTTCGAGAAGAATAAATGTTTATTTGACTTGTTTCAACCCAAAATCATCCTAGAATATGTTTATACATCATCTACCATCGAGTATACTCTTTGATATTTCTGCCAATTTGGGATATCATATTTTTTTACCAGAAGACTACTTTAATCCACTTGTCTCGACACAAACGATAACCACTCGCCACAATCGAATCAAGCAATTGTCGCAGAATTGCAAATTCTTAACAAGAACACATTTTTCAACTCTCCGCAATTGCGTTAATCCAATAGCAACACACTGTGCATCAGTTACGGTTCAAGTATTCGTTGCTGCACAAACATTTCCTTCCACAAATACCACGTACTTTGAAAATGAATATGGGAAAGCATATAAAAGGGAAAACACCGTGTACTCCATCTCGACAGTCATTCCCCTCACAAAGCTTCGAAAGATTTTTAATCGCGAAGTGCTTTTCGCTATGCGCGCGCGAGGATTTTTAATTTTTGCACCTCGTCTCTTTCGCTCGACCCGCGGCTTTCCTTTTCTCGCCCTTTGATCCGGTACGCGATATTTTCTATCCACCCTTTTACGTATCTTCCGAATTCGAAAAGTTCCTTCAATCGGAAAAGCTCGTCGCGGAGAGCTTTCAATAAAATTGCGTCAAAGTGTCTTCTTCGTACGTTTAAAATGATTTAAAACCACTTGCTTCTACCCAAAACTCTTCCTCGAATGCACGAGATATTTCTTTCACCGCGGACTTACAGGATGGTCGAGAATTCCGCCAGCGGATAGATAAGCGAAAATTTGCAGAAATCGATCGGATATCGTGTAAATAGATAAGCACTGCTTGACGGAGATAGAAGTACGAGGAACGAGTATCGAGGATTTCCGGCATTTCGGCCGTAAAACTGAAAGACGAAGGAGGCAGCTTGAAACGGTTCAACCGCCTTTATCTCGACATTAACACCTGCCCGCTTCGTGCAGCTTTAACGGTACAACGACCCTTTAAAAATTAACGTGAAATCAGCCGCTTTCCATGCTCGGCAAGCACGAAATATCCAACCTCAAAATGGCAAGCTGGAAAAACATTAAGCTATACTTTTTACAGTTATCAAATATTCAGCTAGATTTCGTGAAATCAACCGATTTATTGACCATTTTATTATATATTTTAATCCACTCTGTTTCGACCCAAAATCATCCTAGAACATGTTTATACATCGTCTACCATCGATTTGGATTCTTCAGTATAGTGTTTGAAGGGAATAGATTTAATGGAGTTTGTTAATATGTAAAGATTAACGAGCGTGGGAAATAGTTAAAATCACCTGGGAGGAGATAAAACGGCGGCGGACCAGGGGGTGGGGGCAGGCGGGCAGGATAGCCTGAGGGAAGCTGCAGTTAATTTCCTGTTAGAGAGACGATCTCGGATAACACCGTTAAGGCCAAATATCGATCGTAATAAGGTCGAAAGAATCAAATCGCTTGGCTATCTCCGCGAAATATAAGACTATCGATTACGAAGCGTTAAAATCTCCGGATCCCCGAGAAAGGAAGCCGGAGAAATTCAAACTTCATTGCTGTCTAAAAGCTCCACGCAATATCGACTTAAAGTAAACTTCACCGGCGTTAAGAAACGTCGAATCTCAGGTCTGATTTTCAAACTGGCGAGATTAAAGGTCTTTCCTTCGAGATAATGAGATTCAAAGTATTTCTTTTATCTTCGAAGATTTTGATCTCGTTGCTGTAAAGTTTGGAATTTTTTCATTGATCTTTTTAACACTGGAACTACCTAAGCAATTAAAATGCCGGGTCCCTCGTATTTAATAAGAATGTTCATATTTATAAGTTCGACTTTCCGAGGCTTTTGCGAGTCGAGGTAGAGTGAATCATATTTAATAAACATTATTATGGTTCTTAAATTGTCTCTCGTAAAACGCATTGGCGTAATAATAATAGTAAGAAAATGTTCGAAGATTTGTATCGCCGATACTCATCGATATTCAACACGGTATCAAGATACAAAATGCAAAAGGAATTCCCCCGAGGAAGCTCATTCAAAGTTTAACGAAGACCCTTCGACAGGTGTTCGAGGCTAAGCAGGTAAATAAAAGTTTCGCGGTATTCCTCGAGGAAAACCTCGGAAGGCAGATGACAGAAGGCATCGTTTAAGTTTTCCAGGCGGCAGAAACACGCGAAAAGAATTTCGAATTCCACGCGATCCTGTATTACCAATTCCGATCACAAACCCGCGACAACCGACGCGAGCGAGGTTACCTTCGTAAACCCGCTTCGTCGAATTCCTTGGAATAACTCTCCCCTGTGAATAATAATCGAAACTCCTTGTCGATTAAGAAATAAATAGAAGAATGCATTCGATGATTGTTCACTCCGAAAAAATACAAAATCAAACTCGTCAATTTTACTCCTAAATGATCCAAATCGTTAGTAGATGATGCGCATCATCTTATCTGCGTTTCCAATCAGTCATTTTTTTTGCGGTCGTAGTTCTATTGTTAATCTTTGAACTTAACGCGACTAGATTAACACTCGAACTACCAAAACAATTAAAATGATGGGTGCTTGGAATACAATAAAAATGTTCAAATTTATAACGTTTCATTTTCTGAGATTTTCGCGAGTGGACGTAAATAAATCGATTAATTTCTTTCTTCCATTCATCCTTTTTTTAAAGACTACATATATTTACATGTACGTTTGTATATTTATACAAACAGCTGAATATATCGCCGGTAGTTCTAGTGTTAAACGTCCTGAAAAGGTGACAGTTGTCGCACGTACTTTGTAATTATTATTACAACGAAAAAATGGCACGAAACGAAAGACACGAGTGTGTGACTTGAAAGTCACATGGCCGAGAGGGTTAAACAACATGCATCTTAATTTAAACAAGTCACACGACAATGTATTGTTTGTCCTTCAGCCTGCAGCGAAGAAGTATGTTCCTTGTTCTTGTTTCCCCTTCCTTACTCCACGATTGTGCGATTCCTGTATTACCGCGGTTGGAGTTCGTTAATTATATCGTTTCGCCTTGATTTTTTTGTTGCAGTGATCAATGCAGCCACGACAAGACATGGAAATGCTCGTGGCTTCCTGAATCGGTGAGTTACCGAGCAACCCTTCTACCCTTTTATCCCGGGAACTCATTTGCGCGTAGGTCTCAACGAGCCCCTTTTTTCGGTGGCTCGATGCTCCGGATAATTGAACTTGGAACTAATGATATCTCCATTCTCTTAACGTTAATTAATACGATATAACCAGGTACTTTGACCTCGACATAACGAAAGGGTAACGTAAGACTCTGTTTTATTATAACTGAATTTTGTTTGTTAAAAAGAAGATCGTATAACGTGAAACTAGTTAACGCGAATCAAACGAAGCCACATTACGTGAAAATAGCAATAAATTTATAAAAAAGTAGCCGCCAAATGATGAAATATTTCGAGAGTTGATACAGCAGTATAATAGAATTCGCGAAAATAACGTTGGTAAGAAAGAATAAAGAAGAAATATTTGAATTGGTCGTTTGCTCGTTTAATTGATAGATCGGAACGGCAGATTTATAAAAGTTGAAGCGGCACTCGACTTTCCCTGTTCAGGGCTCGTTATCTCGGCTAATCAAATCGAGGCTCTCGTTGAAGCAGATATTGTAGGATCGTTCGTTTTGATTAATCGGCTATCCGATAAATCCCTCCTCCCCTTTGTCCCCAATGAAAATTCCTAATTGCGAATAGTCACTGAGTCAGTTAAAGTATGCGATCCATTTTCCCCGACAAAGAGTTCGCGGAGGGTTAAGGATCCGTCTTTTATTCGACTCGGCTGTTATCATGAATATCGAGTGTACTTTATTGAAACACGGTCAATCTTATCTTAAAAGATCCGCGGCCTTTCGTTACTCAATTAATATTAGTAGCCAAATTAACACCTTTTCGAAGAATACTCGGGTCGTGTACTGAAATTTGGTGTGGCAGAAATCTTTATACGGTAGGAATTTAAAATTTCGTGCGGCAGAAATTTTAAATTTTATACGGCAGGAATTTAAAATTTCATGAGGTAGGAATCTGAAAATTCCAAGCGAGAAAAACTTCAATTTTCGTACGGCAGAAATTCGAAGTTTCTTACACCGGACATAAATTGTAGACAACATACTGATTACAGTGAGATCTATTTTTCAATATCCACTAAAACCAATCGATTAGAACAAAAAGTTCTCTCGGCGTCTTCTAATAAGTCGTGGCGCTCGTTTTCCATTCCATGCATTTTTCAGCGGGCTGGTTTCGTCGGCCAAATTTCGTAGGTGGTAGTCTGGTTAACGGTAAAAAAAAGTGTAGTAACTCGAACGAATCATTAGCAGCGGTTTGTTTGATAGAGAGGAAGAGTAGCGCAAGCGCGAGCCCCGCAAAACGTAATGGGGATGGTTATGGATTTTCGGGCTTCGGGCTCCGCGACCTTCGCATGTCGTGTCTCACGCTTTTCGC
This sequence comes from Nysson spinosus, assembly GCA_910591585.2. NCBI lineage: Eukaryota > Metazoa > Arthropoda > Insecta > Hymenoptera > Crabronidae > Nysson > Nysson spinosus. Next base: position 1,786,751 of record OU342843.1, on the reverse strand, counting down.
GCTCCGGACATCGTCCTCGATCCACGGGGCGCAATCCAAACCAAACTTACGGTTTTCCCCGAAACCATTGAACTTAAACAACCTTAGGAAGATAAAGATAAGATTTATTTTAATCTTGAAATAAGCCGAAATCTTTCTGATTTCTAGCGAGGTCTCTTACAATCGCGGAATTTAACGCGTTAGTAAATTACCAGATACTGCTTTATCTAGTAATATAGAGTTATATACTTGCTATATTAATATAATTTATCCGTGATAAGTGCGTTAGTTACGATTATGTTCTATCGGTAGTCGGATCGTAACGTTTGTTCTAAAATTCGAGGGAATCAGGAAATTTCCTTTCTTTGAAATACGATATGCGCCTCCGTTGTTCTCGAATCTCCATGCAAGACCGCAAAAGGAAATTGAATTCCCCTAGCTATCTTTCGCGAAGATTTCCGTTCGCTTCCCCTTTCTTTTAACGGCGATACCTCTTCAGATCGAAAGTAGCCGAGCCACTGAACGCATAAATGGCTGGAGGATGTTGAAATCTTATTATTACTTCAAATAAAAAATGTCAAAGTTCAAGGCACGTTTCGGTGTAGTTAATAAGAAAGATAGTTCGGCTTTAATATCGGGGTTTCCTCGCGTGACCGAATACATTCGTATACCGCGAACTTGCGTACCTACTTTCGGAGGGAAGCCGTTGACTTTTCGGTTTTACTATATTCGGGTGTGCGTTTATTAATTGGATTATGTAGTTTCCTATATTTTTATACTTTACTATACGAGATTAAATTGGATCCTTCGTTAACCAGCTAATTAATGGAATTATTTCTTGCACTTACTTGATGTCTATACAATTTACCGATATTGACCGATTTATATAGAAATCACAGATCGGCATAAATTTTACGCATACAGAAATAGATATTAATTGTCGGCATAAGGTGCGAAATCCAGTCTGGCCAGTAATCGACGAAATCGAAGGTGACGCGAATCGATAGGGAGTCCTTGGCAGCGGTCGTCGTCGCTTTCGTCGGGAGAAGGAAGGAAAGAGAGTGGAGAGCATAGGGCGACGGTTCTAAGGGTGGAAAGGGAAAGGGAGAGAAGGGAGTTTGGCGTAGAGAGGGTGAATATGGATGAACAAAGAGGTAGTTGAGTGGCTGGAGGGGTTTGTGGGGTTGGTGGGCGAGGAGCGGTAAATAGAGGTGGGTCGCAACCCGTGGAGAAAATGTCCAGTGGATCGAGCACTGGCCCGGTACACTCTCTCGCGATCATTCTGACACAGTAAACCTCTCTGCAAGTTCATGGAAGTTTGTACACCTTGAATCCAGATATGCTCGATACTTATTTATATTTCGAAATTACTAGAATTATCAGGCTCATTTAGTTCGGCCAACTGTCTAGTTACATTGGCATTTGAGTCGTTATCTTTGTAAGTGGTATGAGTCAAATTTTGATGAAAACTGAATTGAACATAACTTTTCACGATATAATTGTCAATGGTTGCGAGGTTCTATTTTGCAATGTATATACTGTAAATTCCCGTATAACGCGAGTTCTTACAACGCGCTAAAGATATTGTGACCATTCTTTTTATATACCGCGATTCTCGTACAATGCGCTATATAATAAAATAAGGGAATTCCCCGATAACTCGATTTCATAGAATGCGTAACGTATTAACCGTCCTATATGGGAGTCCACGAACGACAAAGTAATGAGAAAAGTAACGATACATCGGTTTAATGAAATACCGGGATTGAAGCGCGAGGATGCGTACTATGGCGGCGACTGATCCGACAGTGATCAAGCTCCGTCTGCGGTCAGACGTTCCACTAAATCTCACGATCAGTAGTATATGTCGAGCGTATTAACTCCATTATCGTTATAATCTCATTACTCGATCTAACACGTGTACTTCCGATCGATGATTATCATTAAAGGGAACACGCTCATAAATACGATACAATGATCCATCCAAATAATAACATTTCTATATTTGAATACATTAAAACCGTAATAGTATAACGAGCTGAACGAAAAAAAGAGTACAATAATAATCGTAGAATTCCTGATTTATCAGGAATCAGAATATCGGCATTATTATATTATATTATATTATATATTATATGTCAGACCATTATTATTCAGGCAAACAAGCTTATAAATGCGATACAGTGATCCAACAAATAATAACAATTCGACATTTGAATACATGAAAACCAGAATGGTATAATTAGCAGAACGAAGAAAGGGTACAATGCTAATTGCAGGCACGGGTTATCAGGAGACAGGATATCGGCGTTGAGATTATTTTCATTCGAATTCCCGTAAAACAGTTGATTCGCGACGTGGTAAATTTGGTGTATTTGTAAGGTTGTATTGGTAGGTAGGTAGAAGCAGCGGAGGATAATCTGGTGGTAGCTGGGCTGCGGTACTCTGCGGTACTGTGCACGGCCATCTTGCTTTATCGATTTCAACCCCCAACCCCTTATCTTTCTCTACTCTCTGCCACCAACCCCTCAACGCTTCTTCTTCTACTTCTTACAGTTCTCCTTTGTCCGTTTCTTACTTTGCGATTCCGACTTTCGTCTCCTTCGAGTTTTCGGTTCCGTCGCCCTTTTAACCACTGCCACTATCACTACCAACAATCTCTGCCACTACAACGACGTCAACGACGACGATCATTATTGTTTTCGAGTCACCGCGCTTCGTGGACTTTGAAGCGTTTCGATCAAAAGATATCGGGATTCAAAACTTTCATCGGATGCCAGACAAAAGTTGATTATACTTTATCTCGTTTGTCAAACCAGGAACATAAAACGTTTCGGACGCTACATTTTACCAGGTGTTTCCATATTTAGATTCGTATTCCGCGTGGGAGAATAGCACCGAGTGTTGAATGGTTTTCATTTTCGTTGACGGGAATCTACGTATTCGAGAGCTTTCAAAGCTTTGTACGTCGAAAGCTCGCTAATATATTGGTTGGCTCGTATCTACTGGTAGACGTATATCGGTGCTCCGTGCGTACCGTTGGACCAAGTAATTAGCGCGACAATTCGTTTCGCTTTCGCTCGCAATTCGTTGCTTTTCGAATTGATATACTATCATGATCCTCCAAATTACCATCCCTTTTTTTCACATTTTCTATAATTATTCAAAGCATCTGTAATTATTTGGTCAGTAATTATTCTAACAGATTTTAACTGTAACAGTGTATTTATTAGTAATTATTCTAATAGATTTTGACCAGATTCGTTTATCGTTCGTCGTTTATCATAATCTGATTAAGTCACAAATCTGATGGAGTCATCAAGCTTTTGCTTAATCGAATGCAGAATGTCTTTGACTTCCCGAAGGAAATTTTCCGAAAGTCTTTTGCGACATGTCAGTGACAATTAACAGGAGAGGAGTGCAGGGAGTGTTGTAGGGCTCCGAAGGGAAGGTTTTGGGTTGGAAGGGTAGACGAGGGGATGTTTATTAATTAATGAAGCGTACGATGCATGACTTGAATCACAAATAAGCCAGTAGAAGGACCCCTCCGTGAAAACCCGGCAAACACCACGATCCGGAAGACACATTTTCTGTAAAATAAACTTTTCACCTGGTAAATATTGCTTTCAATCCACTGATAAATGGAATAAGATCTACTCGAAAAATTCCTCGGAGATATTATTCTTCGAGTTACGCGATCAAATTTCAAGCTCATAAACGAATATTTAATGTGAGATGCATCAGATGCGTTGAACAACTCCATAGCATCATTTATTTTCTCAGTGATTTTTCCCGAAACGAAAGAAAAACAAAACTCAGAGGAATACGGTGTTGTAGGTTATTTTGAAGAATTAAGTTGCGCATCGTTGGACAGTGTATATATAGGGCTCGACAGATCGTGTCACGCTTTGGGAAGCGTCCCCGAATTTTACGCTCGACAAACCTGAAGGCCCTAAGTGCTTTCACGCTCCATAGCAACGTTTGTCGGAGTGGATTTCGTTGGGTTTCTCTTTGAAAGTACGTAATATCGTCGAAAAAGAGGAGAAAGAAGATCCGCATCTCTCGATTGGAATTTTGAGAAATTTCAAGGCACCTGCCAGGAATATTGTTTTCATTTGTGGATAAAGGATCAGGTCGGGAAACGGTGAATATTTCATTGGCAAGTAACTAGGGACCAGGAACATGAAGGCAAAGCAGCTCGTTGTCATAACTGTCAAGTATAATGAACAATTTGACACGACTCGAACTTGATAATTCGCCGGGAGTGCATGCGTTCCACCGAAAGCTTCCACTCGCGTTGTTTCCCTCGTTATTCGGGTTTCGTGGTTTGACGTATCCTTACGTAACCCAGCCAACCCGATTGATGTCGTGTGTTTGATAAAAACTTTCATTGGAATTAAATTACTCTGCCACCTATTAATAGCCGATTATATCTGCCTTTTATCCGTGTTGACGATATTTAATGAAGCTTCGTTTTTTTCCTGTTTTAAGTAATAAAGTGTCGGGTGAACAACGCGCTCGCACTTACGGCGGATTCGCTTGTATCTTTTTACGGGAGGTTTTTACTCGCGGATGCTGTTGAAACGGAACTTCATAGATAGTCTCCTCTATTGTCCCGTAATCTCATTTTCACTCGCGTTCCGCCACTTGTTTCCCCCTTTTTTCTCACCACCTATCTCTCTTTTTCCTTCTTACTCCTTCTCTCTCTCTTTCTCTCTCATGATTTTGCTCTCCTTTATTCAAACACACATCAAAGCGCCACAAAAATACTTGACGAGTATTTGTCTAACGCCGACGCGTACAGTTAACAATAATATTTCACTCGCGTTCTTTCAATGGAATGCGTGAAAGACGACGTAACTTTTCACCGTTTACTCCGCCGATACCGGGAGCACGTAAGCAGCTGTGTAAAACGAGAAGCGCGTTTCCTCTTTTCGTAAAAGTAGGAAATCTCATTTAGCGGGACGATCGTGAGAATGTCTCGTGGGCGTTTGACGTTTCGCGACTCTGGAACTTGTGTTTCGTTCACGGATCGAGGATAGTGATTTAACCCATATTTCTTTGTCCGTCGGTATCCGCGGGTTTTTTTATGTTTCGTAATCATCAAAGGAGAACGTAATTCGTTTGTACCAAATTATGAAATATCTTGTCTATAAAATGGAATGGGATACTTTTCTTTGGGTATATCTGTAGATTGATGTATGTTGATATTATAAGATGGAGTAAAATGGTAAAATTAATTAAAATGGTAAAATTATAAAATGGACAAAGGTTTTATATTCTATTTACTTTTAATGTTCATTCTAACGTTTAAAGTAAACGTTGGAATGAAGACAAAGCAAGTGCTCCCAAAATGATGGCCGGTAGTGTATGTATCAGCATTAGACACGGTATGCCGTAATGCAGGAGTATTCGCGCGTCAAAGGGGTTATTTTAAGATCGCGAAGGTGGCTGGTTGACCAATCGCGACTATACGTCAATTGCTCGATTCATTCATCCTAACTCGCCAATCTGTGTTCCTGAAAACGCAGACAAAAAAACATTTTAACTCTATGCACACGAAAAATGACTCTCTTACCATTATTTTTACCACTTATTTTTTTTTATTGAATTTTAAATCACCGACAAGTCATTCTTATTGTCACCTCTTAATCGTCCATCGAGTTATCGCAACAAACTGAGTGTCGCCTCTAAGTCCAAAGGGTTAAATTCATCAATCGAAAGGAATAAAAATCGGCCGATCAACGAGCGATTCTTGGAAGAATCGTTGCGAGTATCGGATTTATAGGATGCTTGTAAAAATCGAGCTTGGTGGAAGGTTCACAAGAGGTTCGCAAAAGGTGGACATGAACGGTAGTTGGTACTCGTGGACCAAGGGACTCGCGATGATACCATAAACAGACTCACATAAAATCGGTGGCTAGGTAAACGCGAGTACCAGTGGATCGATGTTCGGACGCAATCGATCCTCGTAAAGCACACTTCGATCGCTTTACGATCGTCCTTTGATCGTCGGACACAACACCTTCAAAACTGCCGCTACTAGTTTTCGCAAAAATGTGGTATCCTATTTCATAGGAAGACTAGGAATTTCAGTCTGCACGAATTAATTCTGCTGCTTTTGTACTAAATCGAGGTGTTCACGGTGTCCCAGGAAGTTGAAAGGTACCGCCGAGAGAGCGATGCTTCTTGCGAGACTATCCTCGCAAAACGTATCGCCGTGCACGCTTAATTAACTTTAATTAATCCACGGAGCCTGAGGATTACGGCTGGCCGAGATTAAGAGGAACGAGATTAACCCACTAGGAGGTCCCAATCGGCCCACGTGGCCTACGTCTTTCCCCTAAATACTTACTTATTTTTAACGAAAAGCAACTTCTGATATTATGATTAATTAACATCACGTACAAGAAACCGTGGGTAGGTTCGAGGGTGGTTCATTGTAGCCCAGTGGAATTAAAAACGGCCTATCAATCATGTATTCAATTTCCAGCGAGTTCGATTCGCAGTGTTTTAAGCCGATTACGAGAGGATGTCGGAATTAATCCTCCATTAATCCGTCATTAATCCGGCATTAATAGGAACGCACAGGTGCAGATTTTTCGGAACGGTTACCGTTCGATTTTCCGAACGAATCGTTTACCGTCCGGTTCAGTCGATCCGTTTTATCTCCTCTTCCCGCCGTAGACCTACCTCAATCTTCTCCTCTCCCAGCATCCTTCTATTTTTTTACTTTCTCTCCTCAAACACGCACGTCGTCTTGCGATCGTTCTATTGGTGGGGGATCGATGTAGCTATTTATATAATTACGTATACATTCTTCTATTTCCATCAATCGTCGCGGTGACAGATCGAGTGTGTACATAATTGATTTATTGCACTATTCAATTGTGTATATCTTTGTCACATTAATGCTACATTATTACACAATTATTATTAATGATATATTATTGCATACTTAAATTGTGTAATGATTGTAGAATATAAATGGCAATGGACTTTAATTGTTGTCCAGTTATCAATAAAAGGGGTGGCAGGTGGAAAAGAAAAAGATGGCGAGCCGAGGAGATAAAAGTATGGCCTCCTCAACTTTCTTTCCAATATCGTTTAGGTCTCCCTCTTTTAAGTCGAGTGGTTTTAAACGCTCGATTCGACGGGGGTTTTCTACGACAATCGTTCTTGAAATCGAGTTTCTCGTAGTATCGAGAGAATCGAATGGAATCGAATGGAATCGAATCGGAATCGTGATTATAATTTATTAGATTAGGTCGTGCCGCGGTGAGCGTAAGCGGCTGGAAGTACACCGAAAACGTGTCAATATTTGTTGAGCCAATAGCGGCGCAATCTCATCGCAGATAAAACGCGTTCGACTTACAGCAAGATACTTTCGTTGTAACGTCACATTACGTAGCTGTATAACGTCTTCGGGTATTTTTATCAGCGTGTAATTCCACAAGAATGCGGCTTTCCGAGTCGGGGATCGTATCGCCTAGAGCGTGATAACGGGTTCGTTTATTTTTAGACATGTGACGTCTTTCGTTCATGATTCCGCTGTCATTTTCTCGGCGGTGGTGCGACCCTTGCCTTTTTTTTAATATCCTCCCCCAATCGTGGTCCTCGATTGACTTCGAATCGTTCAAGCCGAACATTTTTCTTCGACTTCAAAAACGTCATACTTTCTCTTATCGAGTGTTGCCCAAAGGAGAGCAGAAGCAGCGAGGGTGCAAAGAGAAGTGCAAAGTAGGGAATGCTTGCGAAGGGAGTTAGTAGGATGATCGAAAGTGGGAAAGCAGGAAAGCAGGAAAGCAGGAAAGAAAGAAGGAAAGTAGGAAGGAAGGAAGGAAGGAAGGAAGACAGGAGAGGATATCGCGGATCGGAATCGTGGCGATTATATTCGTGTGGAGGGGGTTGCGTGGGTTCAAAGTGGGGGGGTTCGAAACACGCAAGCGTCAGCCCCAATCTTCCCCGAGGCCGATCAGTCGCGCTTGCCTCGTTAACGTTGCCGCTTCGTCTCGCCTCGCCTCGCCTCGCCTCGCCTCACCGCGCCGCGCCTCGCTGCGTCTCACCACGTCGCATCTCGTCTTCTCTGATCTCTCCTTTCGTCTCTTTGAATCTTCTCCTCTCTTCCCCTCTCTCGAACTCTCTCCCAGGGTGCCTTACCGATCGTCTTATCTTCCTCTATCCTCCCCGTCGACGTATCACTCTTTTCAATCGAGTTCCTGGCCACACGTAAACACGCGTTCGTTCTTAATAATTGTTATATCCGCGGGTTCGGCGTCGGCGGGTCATTATCCGTCGCAAGGTAAACCGAGGTGACGCACTCGCCGTTCTGTGTACGCTCGAGGAAAAAGTGATTTCGCGCGAGGAGGAGAAAGATATATCAGCAACACGTGATACGAGGAAGATCTCGAAGTGCGGGGGTTCCGGCGAGTTCATGTGTCACCTTGGATACACGGATTCATATTCGCCGGTGACATTTCTAAGTGTGACATAACTTTAGTGTCGGAGAACGAAGAAACGGGCCACGTGTCTCGCGTTGATTGCAAAGTGTGAATCACCTGGAGAAGAAACAACGAATTGCTGTTTTGCCGTCGGTGTGTCCCCTTCTACATTGAACCCGTTTCTTTTTTGCTGTTCCGTGCTTTTTTTTCATCGAATCCCGTTACTCTGACCAGTGGTAGGAAAGCCGTTGATATCGTTATCGGTGTATCTGCTTGGTTTCTCCCGCGCATATCACGTTCGGGGTCCACGCGAGTGCTGCTCCTACGAGGGAAACGAGGATCGATATTTACGAGGTAGGATCAGACTCACCCTTGTATTATTTCGGGTGTGTTTTACGAACTCTCATTATCAAACAAACCATAGATCTATGAAACCTTAGAACGTACGTTATATTCATTCTACTCCTCAACCTTTGAGTGTCACGCAGTGCGATTGCATTTCTACCATTCTATGTCGAAAATTGAGAGCGAACATAGCAGTGAATACCTGTCTCAAGTTTTTAATTAATTCATAATTCAAGTCTTACTTATCGTCGCAGGATTTATTCTTCGATTCTTACCGAAAAGGAACGTTTGTAATTTGTTAAGCAGCATCAGAAATATTCTTCGAGTGCAAAGGATTAAAATCAAAAACTTTACGTTTAATATATATTTCTCTACACGATCGTTTGGAGTGTAAATATTACCATACAAAATGACGAGGAATAAGTAAACTTACTCGATATCTATGAATAAAGACGAAATAAAGAAAAATGCAATCAGTGAGTGCATCTCGTTTCATCAGGCAGTGCCTGTTCAATCGCGTATCCGTTTTTTATATGCTTTCCCTCGGTGGAAGTTGAAACATCATTTATAAAGGCACACCGCCGGCTGATCGGAAACAACAAAGAAACGCGTGTTTTTGTCGGTGTTCCCTTAATCTCCTCGGCTTGTTTATATTCGCCTGTAACGTACGCTCCCGAATCGACCCGCAAAGTCCTTACAAAGGCATCCGACCTGCTTTCGTTCTCCTCGATCGATTTACCTTATTTCTCCGCGATTTATAATTAACGATCGTATCCTTGTGTTTCTACGAAGTCCGACCGAAATGCGGAAGCTTGCATTAACGAGGATCGATGCGCTGTAAAGTTACGTTTATGTCGTAATCTGTAAACTAGACATTCTTTTATCTTGTTTCATTCTAACTCCTTGCATTAAGGATTTTCGTGTTAAATTAATTTCAGTATATTATTAGCGGAGGCGATATTTTGCATTAATGAGGATGGATGTGCTGAAAAATTAAGTTTCTGAGGGTAATTTGCGAATTAAACTTCATTGGTTTTATATCCTTGCGTTCTAATTTTGTTGTGCTTTAATTTCTTGCATTCTAAGTTTTTACGTTTTAAAGCCTTGCGTTCTAAGTTCTTACGTTTTAACTCTTTGCATTCCAATTCCTTTCGTTCTAACTCCTTTGGTTCCGGAATTCTGAGTTCACTAAATTCCAGAATATTATCAGAGGCGACGATTTTATATTATCGCCATATTGACTCGGAAATACCAACATATATAGAGCCGAGTTACATCACCGTGGCATCCTAGGGCCATTCCAGGCCAGTGGATACTTTCTCGGTAAATAAACCTATATGCGCGAGTACCGAACGTAAACAGAGTATCGAATCTCCTTTGACAGGGGTTGCTCTTAATGGATTACACATTTCATCTCCCAGTAGATTGATATTAACCCCTTCAGAACCGGATATCTAATACCGCTACTCGAACTATGAAATTCAAAGATACCTAAGAATTACTTTTATTTATCTGCGACAATTTTTAATAATGTTATTCGGATATAAAACGAGATGTTCGAGATTTTATATACTTTTATTTTATATACACAACATACATAATTGAATCCATTAATCAATTCACATCCTGCAGCCAAGTATAACCGAGAATATGTTCAGTAGTCTAGTATTAAACTAAATGTCCACGTACGTGGCAAAGGTCCTGATGAGGTGAATTTCTTCCCGCGAATATGGAAATGGCATACGCTCACAAAAAAATGCGAAATCTAGCGGTTTCCGTTTTGCTGGTTGGCAATGTTACTATCACAAACGGTAGAAAGGCATTCGGTGTAGCCGTGATTTACTGGCCTGACCGGAATATCGGCGAGTTACGTAATACGAGCGTGTAAACACCAGCGATCCAATTACTCCGTGAACGGTAGAAATCCACCTAAGATTCCTTCCACCCTGCTAACTCTCGTTTACCTTACACGTACACTTTCGATAAACGTACCTGTTTTTTTTGGAAGGGTTACCAATATTTACTGTACATACTTCCTGATCAGATAAAGTGTCCCATATGAAATGAGTCACCTGAGATAATTAGGCTATCTTTAATCAAGATAATACAGAAGTTATTCAAAAATAAAATACGTATGGCTTCGAGCGACGAATATTTGGAAACCGAATTTTTTCCGATGTCGATTTTCTAAGGAATTTTTCTTATCACCGACAATTTTTATATGGAATATGTGCCATTTATTAAGAATATGGTGTACCTCTATTTTCTGACAAAATTGAGGTTATTTATTTCTTTCGAACTTAACGTGATCTTTTAATTTATAAATAATTTAGAATTGAGATTTTAAATGGAGTTCTAACCATTTCGTAGTAAATTGTTCATATTATATTCTTTGTTAATATATTCCATAATAATGAAATTAATTTATTTGTATACATAATGGCGCGTTGTTTGAGATTATATATATTTTTATTTGATGTGTTCCATGATGCGTGAAGAATGAAAGAGTTAACAAACCTCTCGTATTGAGATGTTATTGGTTATTTGTTTTATGCGTGTGACGAGTGATAACGCTGCGGGCAAAGTAAATACGTCGTTTAGAATAATATTTTGTGTGCGATGGTCCGTGTGCGCGGATTATTTCCCGTGACAAAAAAATACAGTCAACTTCGTGTTTAATCAACAACAATATACACCGGAAGTTACCGTCGAATATATTTAAAGGAGATACGACAAAGAATTCCGGGTCTTCCACTTACAAGTACTTACAACAATCCGCGCGATGATGTAACTTTTCTCGCGAAGGGTGAGGAATTGTTCGAAATATACTTTCCCTTGTCTTCATCCGCCGGTTCTCGCGGCAATCGTTTCCACCCTTCGCCTCCCTTCTCGAAAAGTTTGTCAACGACTCTCTTCTGTGATTTCCTTTTTTCTTTCAACTGTGATGAACCTACTGTCAGCTGACCGAGATATTAGTTTCGCTCTGCTCACAGAACCGAGACATTTTTGGAGTAGAATTATTTTAATTACTGAAATTCTCAAGAAATACTGTATACTTTTGAAATATAACGGATTCGGGGAAAGGGCTTGCTCAACTTCGAAGCGTTTTACTCTGCTCGTTCGAGCGGAACAACCCTCTTAAGGGTGGCAGGAGTATCGAGCGATAAAGGCCGAGCATACACGAAGATTTTGACATGATTTCAGTTTGCAAATGTCAGGAAGAATGCACGACGACGGTGCATTAAGTAAGGATAAATGTTGAGCTTTTGGAATATCAATATTTCCGTGGCTTTTAAATGGAATCCGTTTCGATATGCAAAGCAGCAGTATGCATGGAACGTACGTATTATTTGAAGCCGGGGAACGCAGGCGTCCGCGTCAAATAATACTAACACATATAGCTAGCTATTGATTTTCTACGAACTACCCTCGCTGAACACGCTGTCCAAGCTTGAATACCCTCGAATCGTTTCTGCCTTACGATTATTCCTCCTCGATCCTCCCCTGCCTTTTGTACGATCGATTTCCTAGGACATCCTACACGATAAACACGATTCGTCTGGCCAGCTACGTAAACCTTTCCGACATTATGAAAATCCCACCTTAACACTAGAACTACCTAGACCTAACCGAGACCTAATCCAGAACTACTGAACCAGTCAAAATGTCGGGTACGCGGTATTTAACCCTTTACACTTCGCAGCTGCCCCAACGGCGACACGCGTTTGCAGCAATTAATTAAAAATTCAAGTCTTCCATTTTGTCATGGAAATTGAGTTAGCAAAATAAACGTATAAGATTTATATGATAAGATTCATTTATCAATTGCCATAGAAAATGACGGTTTATAATTCGTTAACCGAAATATTCTTCGAGTGCAAAGGGTTAATAAACAGAATTAAATCGATGGCGGTAGTTCTATTGTTAATCCGACGGAAGTCCAAGCTGGGAGAAGGAAGTTTCCGGTCGCGTGAAATTTTGCTCGGTCACAAGAGCCGCGAGTAATAAGAAGTATTTTAATGGCGATGATTTAGAGGCTTGAATCTACCGTGCAATCTTTCGGAGACGCATTTGTCGGAGTTTGATTCGCGCGACGACACTCCGACGCCAAGCGTCCAGGTTTCCCGAGGGGATCAAAACGAGAGAGGGATGAAGATGGAAGGGAATGAAGGAGGAAGAGATGGCGAGAGAAGGAATTTTACAAGCGACGAGGATGCGTATTCTCGGCCGTTAGATCTGTCCGCAGTTAATAATGAGCCGAGCGTTTGATTTAACGGCGTCATTAGAATGCTCCGGAATAAGAGAAGATGGCAGAGATCCTTACGACTCCATCCTCTACGGCTATTAGCTTTCGCTCTCTTCGCTCTCTTTGCTTGACACGCCGACTGCGTAATTGGTCGCTTTATATCCGGTTGAGTGCCGGGCAGCGCGATCGCGTTTCTCCTGTTCCACTTCGAAAAATGCCAGCGAATGGCAAGGAACTTCGATCTCAAGTTTTTAAAAGTCGATAAAAACCCATACGGTTAATAAATATCATTTTTTGATACGTTTGTTTGAAGTGCGATCCTTCACATTAAAACGGACGAGAAGGAAGTACATGTATTCGACATCAATTTTTCGAGTGTTATTTTTCAAAGATCCGTGGCACTCAAACGGATATTTAATAATTCGCTTCCGATTTTGTGGTAACCTTTTTTGATTCTATCGCGAAAGAAACGTTTCTCGTTACACATGTAGTTCCTTTTGGCCGGTCGCGGCGAAACGGAAAAAACCGGTAGAACGAATTAGTTCGCCGCGGTGGAAGTTGCTTATTCGATTAACCGCACGCGTTTCCGTAACTAGATCCGCCCCTCTCCTTTCAGCCGGTCTTCTCCGCACACAGAATTTTAACGAGAGCCCACTCATTTCGAAGTTAGAGCCTCTCGAAAGCTTTACGATTATTTCGCCGACCGAATTCAATCTCTTCATCCGATTTCCATTATAAACCGTAGACGTCCTCGCGAAATTCTCCTCTTAACTTTATGATTTCCTTGGTTGGTATTTCTGTATATTGGTAGGTCTGAACGTAACATTCGGGTCCCTTTATTTCATTAATTGTATTCACACCAACATTCATTTTTGCACGCGCAATTTTTGCGCGATTTTAGTGTAGCTGGGTGTGTTCTAACGAGATAGGATATTAGATCGCAGGTGCTTTAAATCTTGCCTCAATCATCTGTGAAAACACACCCAAATTGAGTCAACGAATGCTGAAATCGATGTGAAAAACCAACTGTAAAAGTTGCAAAGTTGTTTCCATGGATTCTGTAGATCTTCCAATTTGTTTGATCACGGATTTGTTTGAGATTTTGTTTTGAGATGATCGCGAATCGACGGATGTTCCTCCGGGATATTCCTAATGTAACTAATTTAAATATAATATACTATATTTTAATTCACGAGAACGCAATGTATAATATTAGGAATATATTTATAGCTCAGAATAATAATTATTCGGTTTTGAATGTCTGCTGCACAAAACGACAATTATCGACAATTATCGACAATTCTATAATTTAGCTGAACCAAAATGAATGTGTGACAAGTTTTAGAGGTAATTTAGAATCAATGGACGAGTGGTATGAAATTGCACTGTTGATATTAGAAAGGATGTTTTACTTCGATAGAGAAAGTTCGCGAAGTGAAATGAAGTTTAACGGGCGGTTAATTAAATCGAGTTTGTCCGGGAATGGAGACATTTGTGGAATTCAGATTCGCTTCGACTAGAAACCAACCTTCTCTTATCAATCCGGCTTATCATTGCACACGTTAATGCTGGAACTACCGAACATATACTTGGTTATAATTTTACATTTATTTACATATAAATTGTGGCTGAAGGATTGAAGGTAATTAATGTCTTCAATTATTCGCGGTATGTATTAGGTGGTCCAATAAGTTCGTTCCGTTTTCAGCCGTTACAGTAAAACGCCGTTTTTTTCAAATAGAATTTATTTTATTCACATACATAGTCACCATTCTTTTCAATTACTTCTTGCCACTTCTCAGGTAGTTTCATAATTCCTTTCGCATAAAAGTCTTTCGTTTTTTTATTAAAAAACTCTGCCACGTGCTTTTGGAGGACCTCAAAGTTTTCAAATTTTTTTCCGGTAACCGAATTTTGAATGCACCGAAATAAATAATAATCTGATGGGGCTATGTCAGAAGAGTGCGGAGGGTGTGGCAGGACCTCCCAGCCAAAGTCACTCAATTTTTCAATAACATTTCTTGCCACGTGTGGTCGAGCGTTGTCGTGCTGTAATATCACGCCCCTTCTGTTGGCTAATTCTGGCCTTTTTTCTGAATTTCTTCCTTTAATCGGTCCAATTGGTCGTAATATTTGTCGGCATTGATGGTACAGTTGTTTGGCAAAAATTTATAATAAACAATTCCTTCCTAATCCCACCAAACCGATAACAATACCTTTTATGGGTGCAGTCCAGGTTTTGCCGTTGATTCGGGCATTTCGTTGCCTTACCAACTACGTTTTCTTCTAGAATTCTCATATTGTATCCACTTTTCATCCCCAGTAACAATTCTTTTTAAAATTGATTCATTTCGATGCCGATTCAACAGAGCCATGCACACTGCCAGGCGGTCTGCGCGGTTACGCTCCGTCAGTTCGTGCGGCACCCACATATTCAACTTTGAAATTAATCCCATCTTCCGTAAACAATTATGCACGGTGGATTTTTTCATTTGAAGTTCCGATGCAATTTCACGCACTTGAATCCAACGATTTTGCACCACTAATGCACGTACAGCACTGTTGTCAGCAGTATGTGGTCGTCCAGCGCGATGGTCATCTTCTAATGAAAAATTTCCTCCACGAAAACGATCAAACCATTTTCTGCACGTACGATCTGTTACAGAATCTTCCCCGTAAACAACACAAATATTTCTCGAAGTTTCCGAAGCGTTATACCCTTTAGGAAACTCGTATAACATGATGTGTCGAAAATGAATTTTGTGGTCCGTCATGATTTTAGTTTAGATATTACAGAAAAACTTAAAAAAATACGTCAAATTCGCACGAAAGCAAAACTAGAAGTGTACTGGAATATGTACATTTTTACCTGAGTATGTATTGTGGTTTATTACTCAGGTAAGAAGGTAATAAAGTCGCCGCGCCGAAAACGGAACGAACTTATTGGACCACCTAATATATGAAATAAAAGTATATCAAATCTCAAACAATGCACCGTGGTATATTCGAATAATTTAATTATAAATAATAATTAAAAAAGAACAGACAAATCATTTTGACCCCTTTGATAGTTCCAGTGTTAAACGTAATCCTAGATTGTTACATTTACTTGAATGGCTCTATATTTGCGGGTTACATAAATAATATCTACATAATCGATCAAATGGCTCAGCGAAGAAAGTGAACATACGAATGAAGTTAAATTCGGTGGTTTAAAAATGAATTTAACCGTCGAGATTCGTGGAATCCGTGAAACGTCTGGCTTGGGAACCAGCGGGATTTTATCGACCCGTCTTAGAGTTCTGCACGCACCGATTTAGGAACCCCGAAAAAAAAGCGGGAAACACTTGGACTCGAGGGAGGAGCGTGGGACTACCTTTGCGAAATTGAAGAGGGTCCTTTGATTTATGGTGGGGTTCCACTGCGAACCCCCTTCGAATTTCGTAAACCTGCTCTCGCATACCCTCCCCAATTACTCTTCCCCACCCTTCTTCCTTCCTTCCTCCCCTGCGACGCGCATTCTCGCGATCCTTGCACACCCCCTACGAAAACTTTGCAAAATAAGAAAACATGCGGAACGGATGTCTTTTTTATTGATACGCTGTGTTTGGAATCGGAGTAATATTATATGTCGTAAATAACGCGAAATCTACATGTAAATGCATCTTTATTGTTCCAGGTATGTAGTCAGACTGGGTTTACTTTGGCTAAGTTGGTTCCCCCGAAATTACTTCGCGTTGACTGCTTGTATTCCACGGTGACCTGCTTTCCGTGGAAGAGGTAACATTAAGTGATTATTCAATTTCATAATTTTCGATTTTTGTGGCCTTCATAATCTTCCATAATCAATCGTTATAATTTTCAATTATTAATCTTCATATTGCTCGATTATTAAGACTGAAGCTTCCGGGTACAAGTGGTGTGGAATTTAATTTACAACTAGCTTTATGAATATCTATATCTATATAATAATATATATATTAATAGTATATATATCAACAAGATATAAAGAAAGAGGTATTTCTTTCGCGGATCGTTATCAAAGTAACGGTTGAATTTGACTACATCGCGTTTTATTCGGTTACGCTGGCGAACCATGAATACAGAGGATGCTGGATTTTTTCCACGGAGAACAAAAGATAGCGAAAAAGCGTGGTAAGCCGTCGAGAGGGTAGTTTCCGTGAACAGACAAAAATGAATTACCACCAATTACGCGAGAAGAGAGCGAGGCTTTAGCTGGAATATGCCATGTGTTTTCCATTTCTATCTCTCTCTCCGTTTCCGTGCCTCTTGGTGCCTCTTTTCGCGGTGTACTCCACGGACATTGCAATTTCTGTTTTTATTTCCTATCCACAATGAAAGGGTTGCTGTAAGTCTTCCTTGTCGCTGAATAACTCTCACCGACCTCTCCATTTTTCCATCCCTTTCCCTTCCTCCCCCTTTCCTCTCCTTTCTCCACCGCGAATGCCTTTCCGCGTTCCGCCCCTTTTATTTTCTCTTCGACATACAATATAAATAAACATCAGTTTGAATTTTTTATCTCGTACACCTAAAAACTTCCGATTATTAATCTTCATAATTTACGATTTTTCAATTATCAACCTTCATATTTTTAGAATTTTCGATTATTAAAACCCAGCAATATCCAGATTCGAATTGCGTGGAACTTAATTTTCTACCATTTCATTTACACCTCTTATATTTGAGATGCGTGTCTCAAAGATGGCTGCCCGTTTTTCACGAGAAGAACTTAATTCTCGATGAATTAATAATTCTATTAATTAGTAGATTTTTGTATGCGAATTATTCAAGTGTTTGGTGTACTCGAGGCGATGAATGTCGAGGGTGTTAAGGTTTCGAGGAATACAGTAATTATTCGAGAGGGTGCCGTGCATGGAAAAGGTGTCAGGGATACGAAAAGGTTTTTTTTATGAACCGGAGGTTAAGAGGTTCTTCTTGATCTCAACCCGGCAAGGAAAGAGGGATCTCTTGGTCCAGTGTTCTAGTTTGTAGTTCCGCGAGGTTGCTTATGTCGCAGGAAAATGGGGAACGTTTACATGGAGTTCTTTGAGTTCCTTGCGAACTTCAAGAAGAACTTCCCTCAAACGTGAACTTTTACGAAATTCTTATTAGAAGTACACACTCGCTAATGTTTTGAGAATAGTTTCCGAAAAGAATCCACCAAGAATTAAAGTCTATTAATATTATTCATACTGAATAATTTCAATGCAATTTTTTATTATAATTTAACATTGTATATTTGTTGTCTTTTAATATCTGCGTATTTATGTTTTTCAATATCTTATTTAATTGATAGGATTTCATCTTTAGTGAGATAGTACCTTACTAAATCGATAGGGTTAATTAAAATGTGACGGAGATATAATTTGGGTCATCTCGGTGACGTTAATCAGGAAAGTTAATTTGATCGGGGATGTCTCGAATCCGAATTTCGAGCAATGATTTTCCAGTTGGGATTTCTTGGTGGGTTGCTCCTATCGAATTAATCAGACCAAGAATGGAAGGTGGGAAGTTAAATCGGTAACTCGACCTCTCCCCCTGTCTTTCACACCTCCCTTTTCCACCTCCTTCGATAAAGTTATTAATGAAGAAACTCGCTACTCGCAAAACTACCGCGGTACATCGATAGGTCGCACCAAGAAAAATGTAATTAATTTGCGATCACCGTGACCCCTTTACAAAAATCCTTCTCTCGTTAATTACTTTCACGCTCCTCGACAAACACTTCCTCGGCGAATCAATAATCGGAACTTTTTATATGTCGGGATCTGACTCCATCGAATTAAAATTATATCAAATGTTTATTCATTATAAAATTTACTACAAAGTACTTAAAATTTGAATGCAAAGTACACACTTTGCGGGGCTAATATTTGTCGGGGCTAATATTTCATTTTGAGCAGTCTAATTACAGTCAATATAACTACGCAACTTCGAGGAATTTGATTAGAATTATAATAAATATTTAATTTCGAGCAGTCTAATTACAATTAATATAACTACTAAACTTCGAGGAATTTAATTAGAATTATTATAAATATTTAATTTCGAGCAGTTTAATTACAATTAATATAACTACGCAACTTCGAGGAATTTCATTAGAATTATTATAAATATTTAATTTCGAGCATTCTAATTGTAGTTAACATCAATATTAATTAAAAATCTTCGGATTCGATCCGAACAAGTAATTATTAATGAACGATGTACAAAGAGCACGTGAATCGAAATAGGGAATTGAATTTTTCCCAATAAGGGAAAAATCGCGAAACGAAAGGGTTCAACGTGAAAGGTAGAACCAAAGGGTCGGTCCATCGTGAACGGAAATACAGGTAGATGCATTAATTAAAATCCACTCGGAAGGGAAACCGTCCATTGAGCGCGTTAATGGACTACCAGATTCGCCCCTTTGTCGATTTATTCGGGCATAGGAGGATAATAAATCCGTGGCTTCGATTAATAAACACCTTTAATCCAATTCGGTTGCAAACCGATCGACGTCTCCTAAGAAGCCACGCTTCAATGTATTTATAACAACTACATGTATATATTATATTAATTATATATTAACAAAATAGGGAGAACCAGGCTAGAAACCTCCATCACGTGACGCGAATTTATTAGAAGTTAAAAAATATTCAGAATTTATTTATTATTTATTACTTATTAACATAAGCGGATAATTCATAATTGATATTTCCATAATGAAAATTCATGAAATTCTCTTTCGATATTCGATCGAGGAATATTTGACTTCTGCGTCTCTTTCCTTATTTCTAATAAAAAAGATTCGGTCGACGTAAAAAGATACCCGAACACGTAGTCCTTTCGGGACGTCTATTCAATCTCCGTGGACAGTTCAATTTCCTCGGAGAAAATCGGCGACATTTTAAACTGGCGAGTCTCGAGCGACTCGCCATTAGCGCTCGCATCCATCGCCCTCGACATCACGTTTCTCTCAATGGACCTGCGAATCTTTCGATTTCCTACGTGTCTTCTTTGACGTTTCCCGAATTCGCGGGAGGACATTTCGTAGGTCGGAGGCCAGGTTGAAGACGGTGGTCAACCCGTGTCCACCCTTCGACGATTTCATTATGTCTTTATCCTCGAATCTTTCACTTCCATTGAAGATAGCTCCGGAAAATATTCTAAACGGATATTTTAAGTATCTTCTTTCAAATGTTGGTATAATATTACATTGAAATATGAGGTTTCTAGCTTTGCCATCAAATATTGTGCTGAGTCATAAATAAGTTCCGTTCGTCCGCAAATATCTCAAAAAAAAATGAAATCCCGCGATTCATAAACTTGGTATTGTCGAGCAGTGAAAGTGAGGGCGCGGTATCAATTTGCACGAAAGAAGTGTCGAGCTGTCGCATTACGTGCCAGCAATAACAAAAATGGCAAAAAGCCGATGATTGCGAATGTGACACGTATTTCGCATTCGTTGTAGATTATTTCATCCAACACGTAATCCACGGACAGTGAATTCTGAAGAATGTTCAGTGTGGACTTTTATTCAATTCAAGTAATAAATGTTACAAGTTGAACGAGGAAGTAAATACATTTATTACCTGAATTCGTTTAAAAGTTCCAGTCGTAGTTGCATCAGCTGCGGAAACACGAAAATCTTGATATGCAATTTAACGGTGTGTGTAAATGTTTTAGTTAATTACCGTGCGGGACAGTCAACGATGGTAATTAAATGGGCCAATTAAAAGTTTTACCGCAGCTGCCTCGCACGTTCCTTTCGCATTTTCCGGCACTTTAACACCGATCCGACATCGAAGCGGCCATTTTTTATTCGAGATAGATGCGCCGACAAAAAGACGCCGCTTGTTTTTCCTTTCGAGCGGAAGCGGAACACGTTTCAGGAGGGTAACGGATGAAGATTGCGCGTAAAATGCGAAGAGTAATTGAGAAACGTCTTTCACCTGCTTCCCGGCAGAAGGGTTGGTAGAAATGAGGCCGGAATCGCGGTAGACGTCGACAGAAATTGTTCGCGCGCGAACCCTCGTTTGAATTATTCTAAGGGCTTCTACCGGAAAAGAAGCGACTTGTGTTTTCGCAATAAACAACTCGGGGGCTGCATAAGTTGCGAACGTTGCGAATGCACAAACTCCGGGACTGCTCGGTTTCCGCGCTACTCTCTTTCTCACATTTCCAGGAAAACGCGAAGGGCTTCTATTGTTTTGATTTCTGTTCTTCTTGCTAATTCAGAATCGCATCGTTACATTTGCGTCCTGGTTGATACGCTTTGATAAAAGTGTGTCGATTCCTAATTAATAAGTATTTGTGTAAGAACAAATTGAAATCAGTAGCACGTTTCGTATCAGGAATCCTTGTTGGTTTAATTGTACTAAATGGATAAATAAATAAATGAATTGTGTTTCTTGAAATCCATTCATTTCTTAAATACCTTATTCAGCGGTGCCTAAAGTAGCGCAGGTTTTAATTCAATTTTTTGTACATTTTTGATGCACTTTTTTGCGCAATTATTATATCGCGCCTTTTAAATCGACTTACATTAATCTCTCGCCGGTGATTAAAGTTGAATGCAGGTTGTCAACGCATTTGATGGATAAGTTTTTTAAAAGTGTGTCCAATGCACCACTCGGGTGAAAGGTTACCGCGTTAATGGCACCCTGAAAGGTTTTTAAGTTAGGATGCAGAGTGGAGCTTAGAAATCGTCGCGGTCAGCTCTTTTTAAGCGTGCAAAGTAGTATGCCGGTTTTAGGTATATTTAATGGAATTATAAAAAATTGTAGTTCTAATATTTTCTCTGAAAGTATACTTTATCGATACATTCAGTATATATTTATTGAGAATTAGTGGCGCAGATATTCTCTGTCTTGTTGAGTTATAGCAATTGAAAAATTCACCAATATTATATACTTTAATATTTTCAAATATCAAATACCTCAATATCCCCAAATACAACAAATTTAAGACTCGTCGATATCACAAACTCTTTAAACCACAAAAATACCATAATTCCATTCATAAATTAAAAAATAGCTCACAAAATAAATGTTGCAATACACTTTATTACACATCTTATAATACACAATATAATACAAGAATGAAATTGGAATGCGAATACATGGAATGAAGTGGGCTCCGAGGCCCCTTAGGCCTTATTGATGAGTCGTTAGAAGAAGTACATTCTTAATGAAAAAAGGACATTCAAGAAGATCGCAGCGTTGTGTCATAATCAATTTGTCGGTCCGTTTGATCCTTTGCGTGTTACAAAGAAAGGATCGAATATTAGAGATTCAAGATTCTAGGCCAAGTAGTACGGCGCTGTGTAGGGGGAGGAGTAATAAGGGTAGCCGTTGTAAGCTGTGTATGCCACGGGGTAGTTGTAAGCGGAAGAATATGCAACTGGTGCGGTGTAAGCTGCACTGTAAGCCACCGGTGCAGTGTAAGCTGCACCCAAAAGCAATCCTCTCTTGTTCCTTGCCGACTCACTTTCCGGTGCAATCGCTTCTGCCTTGGCTGGCTCGATAGACTCCGTTTCCAATGGTTTGCCCATGGCAACCACGACCAGCGCGAAAAGGGTGACTACCTAAAATAACAATGGCATCGTTAGACATATTGCATAATCTCGGAAGACTCCATTAACGCATTCCCCGGTGGTACAAATAACAAAAATGTCCAATAACAAAATACAACTGGAGCAAACTTAATGTCGCCTTGAGATGCGGCAATAAAAACATCGCTCGAGTATAAATCGTTAATACACGTTCATGGAAATCTAAGAAGTCCGATCTAAGTTCGTGGAGTCCAGTCGTGAAAATAACTGATGTGAATCCTTGAACTGTTATTACGGAATTATTATCTCGTGGATCTTGGATTGTAAGGTAGTTGAAAGGTGATTTAAGGATGATGAAAATGAAGGTGTACGCGGATAACCAGGTTAAGCGTGCGTGTACTCACTGCGATGCACTTCATCTTGTAGTTTGATCGTTTGGAGGAGCGAAGAGGTGAGAAGCCTTCGAAGACTGTTGAAAATCGATTGATGCTTGAAAGAACGAAGTGCTCCTCTTTTATAGGTATCCGATAGCGACATCGGCGATACGTGCATCGACTGGTGATATCGTTGCTCGCGTAATCGCGCATAATTATCGTCCTCTTGGCATTGTTCGTAAGGGGACTGCATCGAGAACGAGCTAACAAACTTGAGCAACTCGAGCGTCCTTGGCCGTCGTCCAAACGGCCACGCAACAATCTTTTCGGTACGTTTCGATCCTTTCGATCCTTCGCGTCGTTGCACTCCTACAACATGAACTTCCATTCCTTCTCGAGGTAGTTCCATCAATTATTACATCGATATCAAATTTCTACTGTCATTTTTGTTAACGTTACTAACTGAACTCATTTATCAGGAGTACCGGAAAGTAATCAATTCGGGAGTAAAGAATGTTTTCACGTCGAAAGTTGTGGATTTGATTTTTCCAAGAAGGTGGAATTATGGCATTGAAGGATCGTCGGTCAAGGATCATAGATAATGATGAGGATTATCTAATAGAATAATGTTTAATATGAACGAGATAATTAGAATTTTTTAAAATGTTTGAGAAATGATTGTTTACTTTCTGGGACTCGTAATGCTTTGTCCGTGAATTGGAATATTAACCCTTTGCACTTGGAGGCGCCATTTGGAAATTCTCTTAAAGGATTCTCTTAAAGGAGCTTAAGGACTTCGTTGAGAAAGGAACGCGGATTATTCTAAGAGTTTAATATTCCCCTTAAAAATAGTTAAGCGTCGTCTAACGAGTTTATGGGACGACCTTCGGATGAGTCTGGTAATCCATAATAAAGAGTGGGAGGGATTCTCCCTATTGAAATTCCATTTGATCGTTACGCGTAACCTCGTGGCTCCCTGTCGTTTCGCGACGTCGATTTAGCTATTCTGTCCTTGTGCTCAATTAGACCTCGTTCGGGACCACCAAATCCAAATAGTCCCCCTGCTTCGTCCGGATCGTGTCCAGACTGCTTCGTGTACTCATATTTTGGTCAAAATCTTATCTAGTATTTTTGTAGTAGTTCGAAAATCTAGTAGAATCTAGTCTAGTATTTTTCCTACAATAAATAGTCTCCGTGCCTCGTCCCGATCGTGTCCACACAGCTTCGCATGCTCGTATTTCATAAAAAAATCTTGCCTATTATTTTCCTAGTATTTAAAAAATCTACAGGAATCTTGTCGATTATTTTTTCCCAGTAGTTACAAAATCTCCAGGAATTTCGTATAATATTTTTTCCCAATAGTACGAAAATCTACTAGAATCTTATTCAACATTTTTTATCTAGATTTCCTAAAAGCCAAAAAATCCATTAGAACCTTGTCCAGTATCCTTACCAAAAATCAGAAATATAAAATTAAAGAATTAAAATAATCAGTTGTTATCAATCGTTTATATTTTATTGTAGAACTTAATGTAATTGTATACATAGGACAACATTTTTAGTAGCCGGCGTTTTATTCACTCTTCAATCATGCGCATTAACGAATATTAAGGGAAAGCGGCGAATAATCCGATTAAAAAGCAAAAGCAGGCTTATTTTCCGGTGCCTCTCGAAGTAGGAAAAAAAATGCAAAGTAGCGAAGCTGACGTTTCTCGTGGGGGAGCAGGTAATAAACACTGCGTTCCGAGAGCTAAAGTCGAGACTATTTATCAGACTGACTCTCCGTATTTTCCTCCCTCGCTTCCTCTCTTCATCCCTTCATCCCTTATTCCCTCGTAAGACGGTAGATTCTTTCATATACAGCCTGATCGATCAACCGTCTCATCTCCCTCGTCATTGTTTTTTCATCCTCCTGCAACACGATAACGATATTCACCGCGTTCTCTTCAAAAATTACGGCACACTATAAACAAACGAAAATACCAAGACGCAATTTCCTGCATTTTTAATATCGAATTTATGTATATTTCTTATTTCCCACCAGCTCACTTTTAGCATTCTATGTTTCCTTGTAAGTCCAAACATATTCAAACGTTTCGAGAACGAAATGTAACGCATCGAAAGACTCACATTTGAGTTATCCAAGTTCTGGTAAAGAATCTCAAAAAACTCACACGTGCGTCATCCGGTGGGAATGCGTTAATATAGCACGTGCCGCATCAGAATTTGAGTCTCATCGATCATATTCGAAATTGTCCAGTCTCCGTGTCCTTTGGCTTCAACCGTGTCACGTGGGAACTCGCGATTGGCTATTCAAGAACCCAGCATCGTAAACCCGGCGAGTAAAAAGAGGTTTAAGCCAACATAAAGCTTCGACCTTTCGTCCCGAGACGGGACAAGAAGATGTCGGTCGCTACAGGGAATATTTTCTCCCACGGTTCGCGGCTTCCATAGTGGAAAATATTTTCTCTCGCTCGTCTCCTTAATCCTCTTTGAAACGCACGCTCGAGTGGAAAGGTTTAATTAAAAGTGGTAATTTTTTGCGGCCTTTTTTTCTTGGCGTTTAGTGGCGTTTCCGGAGAACATGCTGTTCTCTGCTATGAGATCAACGATTAGTTTTAAGTTTCAAACAATGATACTGTGGTTTGTTTTTATTTCATGTTTGCGAGTCTTGACAATGTCGCTATTATTATTATCAGCCTTTTTTTCGTAGTAGAAAGAATGAAGTGGGTGGGAGATGTTTGACATTCTCTCTATGACGATGACGCTGGCTTCCTGACCTTTTTCGAGTGTCCTTCCTTTTCTCTACGTGCCCGAGCTACTAACTCGCTTCAACTCGCTTCAACTCGCTCCTTCACTTATCTTTTTATTCCCCGGCCAACTCAACGATCTTATCTCCTCTTTTCTCTTCTCCTGGAATTTTTGGAAAAATTCCTTGTAGCGAGAATTTCCAATTGAAACAAGGGTTATCGAAGCCACCGAAGGGTTATCTTTCCTCAACAGAATCTTTGCTATCAGAATCAGTTCAACGGTGTTAAAAAATATTACAGTCCTTTGTGGCCTGAAACACGCGTTTTTGTTAGAAATTGCACTTGACACTCCAGAAACGTTGCTCGGTTTCGTAGAAACGGGAAAGTCTTTTCTTCAACAGATTCTATCAAATCAATCTCCGATATCGGATATCGCATCTTGAGCATCTTCCCGGGTTCGATTTGAAATAGATAAGTGAAGAGGATCAGAAATAAACCTGGCTGAACATACGCGACGACTTGGTCCAATCACGGACGATCCTAAATCGATTGGTTCCCGATCGGGCAGAAGTTTTTAAGCAAATGCCGGCGTAGTATAAAGTGGCTAACGTTTGATATTTGATTTCCGCGAATATTTGCTTCTTCGAATCCGCAATAATCGTTGATCGGTTCTGGGAACAGAAATAACAGGGTTTGGATGTATTATTATAATAATATTCAAAGACTCGTGAAACGAGCGATTATTATGAAAACAAGAGACATTAACCGAGTATCCGGGAAAGTCTGGCATGCTGTTTAGTGCAAGATTGACATTTAAGGTAGCATATCGGCGCCATGCGACTCTTCCGTGTCTGCTTGCGAGCGCGAAAGAGATTTTCATTGAGCGTCGCCGTCGACGTCGACGTCGACGTCGTCGTCGTCAAAGGTCGTCTCGGTATAAATATCCTTGGCGCCGTTGTTGGCTCTTGTTCTCGTTTCTCTGCCTTCGCGGTCAATTCTTTTGCCGTTTCAAATTTCTACTCTCCCCTGGTTGCCATTATTGAAAGCAACAGGAAATATAATAAACTAAGGAAACCTTATCTTCGTTATTTCTGGAAGTTGTGACGGAAAGTATGTTTGTTTTTCTACCAGGAGAAATTGAACTTGTATTGTTTCAACGTAATCAAAGTCTATCATAATTAACACTATCATTCCTGTATGACATTTATATTAATATGATATCAATCGATGATGAATATATAGGATGATCGCATTAAACTCGGATCAGATTCGTCGATTTGAAATTCTTTTCTCTCAAACGAAACTTCCGCGGAACGAAATCGAATAGTTTCCAGTGGCGCGGCGGTAATGGAAGCCGGATCTCGTCGGAGGAAGTTAAATTGCGGAACGTTATTTGCGAGATTACATTTCGAGCAGGAATTTTTTTTTCTGATTCGAATTCATTTTCTTCGGGAAGAAAGAAATCGCCTTCGAGGAGGGAATTTCGTAGGGAATATTTTTGGCAATGCGAGAAGTTGACTCTTTAATAAATATTTAATCAAATTTAATTAAATATCGCGGACCATTAATTTTTACTTCTTCGGTAAACCTAGCATTAATCCAGTGTCAATATTTCCAGTGTTAATTTAGTTTTAACACTAAAACTACCGGCTATATATTCAGCTATATTTGTATATTTACGTGTACGTCCTTAAAAACGGACGTACGGAAGAAATAAATAAATTGATTGATTTACGTTGTGCGCGAACCACGAAAAATCTCAGAAAATGAAGCGTTATAAATTTTAACATTTTTCTTAAATTCCGAGGAAATTATTACCAATTCCATCCGGGGTTGGCAGTGTAAGTGTCACCAGGAAGTGAAGTCATTAGCGGAAGACTTCCAGTATTTATTTTATTTGTCTCTCCGAAGATAAACGAGGAAGTTCCGGCAACGTCGTTAATCATTTATCATATTTGTCCGAGCGTGGCACGCGCAAGCAGAGCAGCCGACTAACGCCATGATTTTTTTTATTTCAGAGTTCCGAACGTTCCGAAGAGTCTCTGTAACCATCGACGTCGTCGGCGTCGCTGGTGTCCTCGCGGGGTAAGTAAACATAGCGTCACCGGAAGTCTACAGTTTCTAGCTATTTGATTTGCTCGGCCTAAAACGACCCATCATTCTCTCCACTCCAAAACCGGATTCCCAGGTGGCCAAAACCTAACCCAACCATTTCTACCTTGTCCTCTCGGATTTTACACCAATCTGCCTCCAACTTCGCAGTTCTTTAATCCAGGTATTTTCAACATGATCGTAAGAAGTGCAAGCTTTAATTCGCGATAGCTAATTGTTGCGATAGCTATGTCCTGGATGGTCTTCGTGTATCTCGATATTTTTTATGTTTGTTGTTTCGACAGACATTTTCGGAGAGTTGTCTCTAATTAGAGGCAACGATCGGTTGAAGCTTTGGCTTTTCCTAAAACGATCGTGTATCTATGTATCCTTCGGGCGGGCGTTTGATAGACGGAGATGAGGATGCATTTGACAGTTGGATCACGCGCGTATCCGGTTCATTAGGTTGTTTGGCCCGGGGCTCGATTGGCTTCTCGTTCCCTTCGATTCTAGAACCCTGCCAAAACTTTAAACAATGCTCTCCCTGCGTTTCTCCCCTTCGTTTACCGATATACCTGATGAAAACCATTCTTTCAGTCTCGAAAGTGTTCTTTCTCGGATGATATTGGAGATGATCGGTAGGTTCCTACCGATGTATTTCGTGTACCACGAATTAAACTGTATCTCTATGCTCTTCATTTTTGTCGTATGTCTGATTGGTTGGGTCATTATACTTTATTGACCCTTTCTTTATTGCGGCAAATGGAATGGCGATTGAGAATTTATTACTCAGAATATGTAAATAAATATCTATATAATAATGTATCATTATAATCGTATTTCCGTAATGCGATATACAAGAAATCGTACGGCAGACCTCGAATTGCCGCGTGAACCATTGAATTGGTACACGAAGAGAATTAGTGAGTTGATGGAGGTGATAGCCTACTTTAATAACGCGGCGCGAGGCACGCGAAGTCATAATTCAACTCCATCGGATTATTAGATCTCGGCGTATCGGAGACAAGGATTAAAAGGGTGCGGTAGTGTTTGGGTAAAAATACTTGCTACTCGCGATCGAACCGTAATGTTCACCAGTGAACGTTACCCTTTTCTTGGTTTTATGATCAGTCGGCTGGATCAACTCGTGGACGAATAAATCAGGCGAAAGCTCTTTGCCCGTGTACGTTGACAAATACCGGACGATGTTCTTTGGCACTTAAACACGTACGGCGACTAATCGCTCGGCATTTATACGTGTCCGTTTACCAAAACAAATTTCGCGAGTCGCGAAGGAGCAATTGGTAATCGGCTTCCGCGAATCAATGGACAGCCGTCCCGCAGCAGAATCGTTGGGTGGATATATCATTTTGCGTTATGGCTCATAATGACTTTGTTGACAATCTTGAAGCGATTGCAAAAGTGAACGAATTTAAACAGCTAACCAGTTATGAGCCAAAATGGTACTGGAACATGTTTATGCATCATATAGCATCGATTTGGGCCATGTAGGAGCGATTTTGGCGACTTTCAATTTTTGACAATTTTTGAAGGTATACCCCTTCACATTTTTGCGATTTTGGTTCGACCCATTTTTGACCAGTAAAAATTTTTTAACCGCTTCTTTGGACCAGAAATCGTCCTAGAATATGTTTATACATCGTTTACCATCGATTTGGGTCATTTAGAATTGATTTTGGCGACTTTTAATTTTTGACAATTTTTGAAGGTATACCCCTTCACATTTTTTCGACTTGGGTTTGACCCATTTTTGACCAATAAAAATTTTTTAACCGCTTCTTTCGACCAGAAATCGTCCTAGAATATGTTTATGCATCATATAGCATCGATTTGGGCCGTCTAGAATTTATTTTGGCGACTTTTAATTTTTGACAATTTTTGAAGGTATACCCCTTCACATTTTTTCGACTTGGGTCAACCCATTTTTGACCAGTAAAAATTTTTTAACCGCTTCTTTCGACCAGAAATCGTCCTAGAATATGTTTATACATCGTTTACCATCGATTTGGGTCATTTAGAATTGATTTTGGCGACTTTTAATTTTTGACAATTTTTGAAGGTATACCCCTTCAGATTTTTGCGATTTTGGATCGACCCATTTTTGAAGAATAAAAATTTTTTAACCGCTTCTTTCGACCAGAAATCGTCCTAGAATATGTTTATACATCATATAGCATCGATTTGGGCCGTCTAGAATTTATTTTGGCGACTTTCAATTTTTGACAATTTTTGAAGGTATACCCCTTCACATTTTTTCGACTTGGGTTCGACCCATTTTTGACCAATACAAATTTTTTAACCGCTTCTTTCGACCAGAAATCGTCCTAGAATATGTTTATGCATCATATAGCATCGATTTGGGCCGTCTAGAATTTATTTTGGCGACTTTTAATTTTTGACAATTTTTGAAGGTATACCCCTTCACATTTTTTCGACTTGGGTTTGACCCATTTTTGACCAATAAAAATTTTTTAACCGCTTCTTTCGACCAGAAATCGTCCTAGAATATGTTTATACATCATCTACCATCGATTTGGGTCATTTAGAAGTGATTTTGACGACTTTTAATTTTTGACAATTTTTGAAGGTATACCCCTTCACATTTTTTCGACTTGGGTTTGACCCATTTTTGACCAATAAAAATTTTTTAACCGCTTCTTTCGACCAGAAATCGTCCTAGAATATGTTTATGCATCATATAGCATCGATTTGGGCCGTCTAGAATTTATTTTGGCGACTTTCAATTTTTTACAATTTTTGAAGGTATACCCCTTCACATTTTTTCGACTTGGGTCAACCCATTTTTGACCAGTAAAAATTTTTTAACCGCTTCTTTCGACCAGAAATCGTCCTAGAATATGTTTATACATTGTTTACCATCGATTTGGGCCGTCTAGAATTTATTTTGGCGACTTTCAATTTTTGACAATTTTTGAAGGTATACCCCTTCACATTTTTTCGACTTGGGTTCGACCCATTTTTGACCAATACAAATTTTTTAACCGCTTCTTTCGACCAGAAATCGTCCTAGAATATGTTTATACATCATATAGCATCGATTTGGGTCATGTAGAAGCGATTTTGGCGACTGTTAATTTTTGACAATTTTTGACAATTTGGCTCAACCTATTTTTTGGCTACAAACTTATTCTCAATTGAATAAAAAAATCGAAGGAACATCAAATTGCTAATTACAACCAGACAGACTGCATCGTTCCCTTCTTCCTGATAATTTAGATACCCGACGTAAGCTAAGAATAATAATCTTGAAAGAGTCCCGTATTCAAAGTCACGAGTCTCTCATCGTTGACAACAATTTCACGGATCGCAACCAGCGACTGACAAACTCTTCATGGAAGTTCGTCACGGCGTCTTAATTATTTTGGTTAGTAGCGTGTTACAGAGCTCCCATTGTCGGCCGTTATGGAACGATTCGCCTCTGAAATTAACCAGTCGCTCTTACCGCTACCTTTTGTCCGAGAGAATAATTGGATTTGTCAACGCAAACGAGAAGAAAGATCTTTCTGTTGCTCCCACTTTTCCCGTCCCGCCATTGCAAGTACGTTGATAATCTCCGATAAAATATTACATATATATTTGCCAACTCGAGTTACTCTCGGAGAATATAATATCGTGATATCGGTGCGAAGACCGTAAGTGGTGATAACGATGCAGTAGCTACTTGGTGATAGGACGCGTTCGATCGCGAAGGGGTTAATCGTGAACGATTAACGCGGAGACACGAATCTGGATAACGCGGTGCTCGGTTTTCGGTATTATCTTGGTTCATGTTTAATTCGGAGAACGAAGAGAGGAGAGGAGAGAGGGAGGGCATGCAGTGTTTCCCGTGGATAATGGGTTTCGGTGAAGCATAATCGTAAGGGATAATACTCTGGAGGACTGGACCGTAACGAGGAACAGGGAACCGGTCTGCTACTCGCCTATTTGTGGTTTGGTTCGATGTCCCCGCTTTTACACGGAGCTTTAAATTAGTAGGTATTTGAAACGTGTATTCCTATATTCAAACATTAGCTGCATCCTCTTTACGCTTCTTTATCGCATCAATTAAAATAAGGAGAAGGAATAAGCTGATAAGTTTGATCTCGACGATGTTGGTCCTAAAGGGTTCCATTTGACGGTAGATGATGTATAAACATATTCGAGGATGATTTTAGGTCGGAAGAAGTAGAATAACAATTTTTTTCGGCCAGAAGACAGGTTCACCTAAAACCGCAAACCGTCTGCTGTTTAGCAACTTGTCTGGAACTTGGATAATTTTGATGTCTAGACACCAAAGTACTGTGTTATTTAGGAAAACCCCCAGATGAATATACCTCGACAAGGGTCGATTCTTTCGCTTCAGTGGCACGCCATAACATCATTTGTCAAATTTTTTCTGTCCATCAACCAATCGTCTTTCCATATCACTCATAGTTTCCATCAGTTTTAACGTACTTCACATGTTATTCAGCTCTTATCTTCAACTTCAGTTCTCTTATATTATTTACATCGTCAGAGTCGTCCGAGAATCGCCGCCTCGCATTCTTATTTCCGACATTGTTTCACGCCACATTTTCCCGAGGTTTCGATTGGTCCCGAGGGAAAAGACAAACGTATTTCCCGGGGAGGAGATTAAAGGTGCTCCGTGAAAATGGGAGGATCGTGGAATGATTCCGTGTGATAGTTTTCCGTGAACGAGAACGTGGCAGCCGTATCACCCTCGTGAAAGCGGGGAGATTTGAGGGAAGGGAGAAAGTATGAAGGGTTGGATCGTGCATAGTGGCCGGTCAGGGCCCTTCTTACCGCCCTTCATACCGTCATAACCTCGCTCGAAGATGGCTCCCCTTAAATCGCTGACCTTTTCTCGAGCATCGTCCCTTTTCCGCTTTTAGATTCCACCGTAATCTTCCACGTGGATCCTTCGTCCCTTCGATTTCATTGAAAGATACGAAAAGATACTCGGAATACTTTAATATCTCCGTGAATATCGTTCTTATTATTGCTATTATTATAATTATTTTTACGTTTCCCAATTACAAAATATACTAGAGAACTTCTCCCCATTCATGTTAATAAATAAATCAAATATCTCTTCATTTATCTAGGACAACCTTCGCACTGATATAGAAACAATATTTTCGGTAGAAAACCCGATACACGTCCGTTGCAGGTTTCCATGAATCGATATTAATATCGTTTTTTAATGCGAAGCGCGGTGTGACGTTCTTCTCGTTTGAACCTCCAATAGGCAACGATGCGGAAGGCGTATCGGTGTAATTTTTCAGGAAGAAAGGAAGACGAGGAGGACAGAGAAAGAGAGGGAGAGAGTGTGTTCCCAAACACGCGGTTTACGGTCTCTCTTCTCTCTCCCTCTCCCACTCTTTGCACGGTTCGACGACTTTTACGTCCGATCACTCTCTTTACTTCTCTCGAGGCTAGCAAATCAATACCCATCTACGGTTCTCCACCCTTCTTTTCCCTTTTTTCTCCATTTCCCCCCCGCCGTTTCCCTTCGTCTTGCTGCTTACACACCGACGCACGACGTAGCTCACCCTCCGAGCGCATTGGACTTCGTCGTTCAATGGAGAACTTCAAGCCGATATCTCGACTCGATACAAATCCGGATATCGATATCCCCCGTCGACGATTCCACATAAACAACGCCCTTCTTTCGCGATTACGAGCCGCGAATTTATTTTGGCCCACTGTTTACGCGTTTCTTTATTTTACGATGCAGACATTGATCTCCGTAACACCGTTTTATGGATGCACCGAATACGTCGAACCGCGTGGAGTTTGCCGTCGAAAAGCACCGCGTCGTATTTTTGACGTGGAAGGACTTCAGAAAAGGACTTCAAATACGAAACGAAGAATGCTCGCTTTCTAAATTGATTTATTTTGAACATCATTATCGAAGATAGTGGAGTGTACTACACGGAAGCAAACGGAAGATGTTCGGAGGCGAATAAAGATCGTGGACCAGCTTCTCTAAGATTTATGGCGGATGCATCGGCGAACTCGATATTCGGGAAACGGCGGCTGGAGTTGTTCGTCTTATAAATTAGACGCTCGAGGCGTGAGCTTCGAAGTACGACGGAATCTTGCGGCGGTTTCCGGTGTTCTTCCGGTAAGCGGCTGTGAATAATCGAGGATGTCTTGCGTTAGTTCTGGGTTGCCCTTATCTCGTTCTCGTTTACAGCCCGGTGCAATATTACGCTCAGCAAAGTTACCCTCCCAAAAAATCCTCTCGCCTTTCCACCCGAAAATTTATGTCCCTCTGCTTTAATGTGTCTCTCAGTATTCTCTTCTCAAGTAAATTATTCGAGTTTTTCTGGTTCATTCGTTTCACGGATGTCACCCCTAAAAATCCTCGCGTTTTATATTGAAATATTTTCGAAACAGTTCTCGAAAATATTGGAGTCTAATACGAAAGATCTTCACGAAATGCTTCCTTAGAATTCGGTGCAGATTTCTTACGAATTTATGAACGTTTACATGTGGCACATTAAAAAGAAGGGTGGAAATGGTTTCGGGTTGCAATGATTGTTTTGATAAACCGACGATGATGATGAAGAAGAAACGGAATTGCCGTTCTTCGTGGACGTTTCCGGGCACGTTTTCGAGTAGAGGATCGTGCAACCACGTAGATCGTGTATCTATTGTTCGAGAGGAGGCAGACAGGGTGTAGAACATTTGGTAAATAGGAGCAGAGTCCTTACACGGATGACACTCGTTACGTGATCCACATACGACACGCCTTTTATTGTTCTTCGCTCCTCCAAACGATCCGCTTCCTCTAACAGCCTCTCTTCTCCAGCCATTTTCAATTTCCGAGAAAACCTTCCTCCACCAATCACAATTCTCCGCTAATAATTCTCCAAAATTATTCCGGGGTTTTTTCCCCGAAAATAATTGATCGGCAAGAAATACCACTGGAAAGATTTGCATATATATTTACATAAAATGAACCACCTAATTATACAACGATATTCATTTCCACGTGAAAAATAAGAGTTATTTGAAAAATTCTGATGAAAATTTGAAAATTTTCCCTTTTGTCGCGATTAAAAGAGATAATTGTGTGGCTTCTTTCACATGGGACACCCTGTATATTATAAATAACATTTCCAGTATTAAATAAAAATTACAATGCTTTCTAGTTGGTTCCGGGAAGTGGACGAAAGTTGTCGGAATTGTTAAAAGCAACGTTACCTTGTTTACATAGGAAGCCCGTTACTTTCTCACTCGGAGAAAGACACTTTCATCGCGAGGCACAAAAATACTGGGAACACGTTTATTTCGGGAAATACGTAACAGAATTCAACGATAGTGTTTCGATACTCGTTGATTATGGT
Organism: Nysson spinosus; assembly: GCA_910591585.2. Classification (NCBI taxonomy): domain Eukaryota; kingdom Metazoa; phylum Arthropoda; class Insecta; order Hymenoptera; family Crabronidae; genus Nysson; species Nysson spinosus. Next base: position 1,751,593 of record OU342843.1, on the reverse strand, counting down.
GCATCGACGGCTCGTAGTTCCTGGAATCTTTAAATTGCGCTCGATTCATCCACTTTCCATTGACGTTGATTTCCTCGAATGTAGTTGATACGTTGAAGAGATGCAGTAGACGCAGCATCTTGCATTCCGTCGTCTCTAGCACGGAAGTACCCAGCACTTCCAGGTTAATCCGCTTTTACGTTCCACGTAAAGATGCATAAGCTGGCTTTACGATCGGTCGAATTCGCTCAGCCACTCCCGACTTCCGTAAATACCCTCGTGAAACCTCCTTCCGGGCCACTCTCGCTCGACTTTATCTGGAAGACTCTCTTCCTCCACGATAATCAAATTGATTACGAGTTCCCAAATCCCTTCTTATTGGAACCACTTGTCGTACTTTCGTTCAGGAAACATTTCTACATTTTTCACGAAGCAGTTCCTTTAAGGTGTTGTTTTATATTCGTTGTTGTTTGGAAATCTATTAACACTTGAACTACCGAACATATACTCAGCTATGCTTAGATATTTATTTATGTATAATATAAATTATGACTGCAGGATTTAAGTTGATTAATGGTATCGATTGTTTACGTTATGTACATCGAAGGAAAGTATATCGAATCTCAACTAGTGTTAAAGATACGATTGTGCTATAGATACAGCTTATAAACAAAGAATGTTTGATATTCGATATTTAATATTTATTTATTAACGGGACAGGCCCTTTAATACAAATAAAAATGAAATACAGTTAATACAATACAGGCGTATAATTAAAAAGAAGTAAGAAAATAAAATCATATAAAAGGAAGAAAGAGAGTGAGATAAAACAGAAGATAATTAACATAGTCAACATAGTATCGCTAATGCCGAAAGCATTAAAGAAATCAAGATTGTCCTGAAAATTATTACAGCTTAAAATAAGTCATCGTTTATAACGGAAATAAGTGTCTTGGAGAAGATTCGGTAAAGTGAAATGGGTCTGTCGGAGCACAAGGAAAATGCCGGTCCCCTGAGTTTTCCGGAAGTCGCGAAGGCAACTCGTTGTAGTAGGAAGTCCAGGATGTGGCGGAGGGAAGCGGGGGGTACACTTGGATGACGGGAGAGAATACTTATTTGCATTCTCATTTGTATGCCTGCTCAGGGTTTTGATGAGAAACTATGATTTATGGAAAGTCGTTGCCCGAGGGAAGAACGTTGATAATAACCTCTTAGTGGATATGCGCTCCGTGTCGACCGGCGTTATTAGTTCCTAAACTATGCGATGTTTCACCGGTTTTCCCTCTTTCTTCTTTTTCCCCTCCATTTATCTAATTAGATAAACCAACAACAGTTTATTTTTAACTTAGTTAAAAGTAAAAAGAATACGTTTTTCTTGTGATCGCAAAATAATCATAAGAAATTATAGGCACAAAAGGTACTCGTTATAATTTTTCAAAAGATAAAAATGTTTGACGATTAATTCCAAGAATATTTATTATTGTTTGGTCATTTTCATATCGCCGTGAGCGGAGGAAAATGTAGCTGCACTTAGTCCTCCATAAACCAATTTTATTTCGTGTCAAAAAAGAAATGGTGTAACTTAAAAATAGTGATAAAATTGTTACTTAAACGCACTGAAGAAGGAGACTTTCGCGTACTTTATAATTATTACAGGAAGATCCCGTACAACGCGTTATATAATAAAATGCGGTATATAATTAACCACGTTATACGGAAGTCTACTGTACTGTAATGAAACTATGAAACACAACGAAGCAAAGATACAGGTGGATGAATATGTGACTTCAAATATACGTGGCATTATGGCAGGTTAAGTAACTGCACAAACACGAATGTCCTAATTATGTCCGATATTCTGGCAAGTTTTCGAAGCTGGTACGCGGAAAGTCGTAGGATTAATGTACGCCATTTTGTATACGGAATGGTGGTTAAGAAGACACATCGCATCGCAGAGATCTTTATGGGAGTGCGGGCCTAGAATGATAAGCGTTTCATCTTCTTCTCGTTTACCTACCCCTCTTTTACCGCCGCCATTAATGCGAACCAAGGGGCCGAGGGATCAGCCGTAATTTCGACCGTAACTTCTTTATTTGTTCATCGCGTTTAGCGGTTACTCGAACAAAAACTAGGAAGCTGTAAACCTCGAAGAAGACGTCGAGGTCAACGCAGGGGATGATACAAAACTCAAGTTAACATTTATAATAGTTACAGAAAATTACTACGTAACTATTACTACGCAACTATCAACTTGATTTCTTTGATTAAATCCACTTAGGCTGCTTTCGAAATAAACGGCTAAATTATGGAAAATAAAAATGATTACAATAATAATAGTAATAACGAACACCGATACGAATCTTACTTTTAGTTTGATTCTTATTTGAACACTTTAACAAATAATCTTTATATTTATTCCTAACAAGAGAAACTTCGTCGAGCTAATTACGCAAATACTCGGAAGGATGTTCGACGAGGACATTACGTCATTTTACTCGTCTCGTTGATCGCGAGCCTCCATTCGTCGACGTAACCTTTCACCGGGAACCTTTCGGGGGGGAAAAAAGCGTTTGTCGAGGGAATAAGGCGGACGGGGAAGGGAAAGGTAAAGACGTAAAGGGAAGACGAGGGAGATTACGAAGGGCGGGTGGATTTCGGGGGTTGCAAGAAGCAATAGGTGAGGAACGATTGGCCTGCTCGGTGACACGAGACGACACGAGTCGTCAGGGGTTTCTTTGGAGCTTTGGTAGGTTAATATAGCGGGGTTCCGTTGTCGCACCCTCGGGACAGAAACATCTCAGGGGTTGATTTCACCTACACATCCCTACACCTCCCTCTTCTCATTAAGCACCGCCGCGTTTACTGGCAGCTTCTTCACTCCCGCAATCATTCTTCCAGGAAAAAACTCTTCGTGCACTCGCAGATGTTCACTTGAACTTTAGAACTGGAGTTATATTTTCGTTATTAACACTGGAACTACCGAGCCTTCAAATGACGGGTCCACGGAATTTAATAAAAACTTTCAAATTAATAAGCCTCCATTTTCTCAGACTGTTTTTAAAGAACATTTACTTGAATATATAAATATAGCTGGATATATTGTCCTTAGATCTAGTGTTAAGTTACTTGGTTTTTTTCTCTTTATCCACATATTTCAATAATATCCATTAAAATTTGAATTTGATTCTTTCAAAAAAGGAATTATGTCATCTTCCACAAAATAGCTAGAAAATAAATAGAATACGCAATTCCAGGTATTAATAACCGATTCATTAGGAAACATCTAAGCTCCAACATTATTTTATATAATTCGAATAAAAACAAATAATATCAAGGATTTTCAGATAAAGTGACGTTGAATTCGTTCCAGATAATGTGATCGAATCTATTTGTAACCGAAACAGATTTATCTCATTCTTATTGGAAGAGTGACTTATATGAAGTTCAGAGTAAAAAACTCGTACGTGCTTCGTATGAGTACGAATTCTTTTACCGAGTTAAATGAGTTACTTCTCAGCCAGATCCTCCGAAACGAAGTCTGGAATTTCAAGATCCGGCCGACTTTAACATCGTCGGGAAAGTTTCTCTCGTTTTATCCACGCCCTTCTAAAATTAATCGCTTTCTCGTACTCGAGTACCACTCATTTATATATGAAACGAGTGACATTTTTTATGCACTCTCGGACTGGAGTACGCCAAGAGGGAATAATAAACCAGATTATTTTCATAATTTTCCACCAACCTCTACAAAAATCTTTCGCCAAGATCTTTCGTAGTAGACTTCAATATTTTCGAGAATTATTTGCAAAATATTATATATCGACTTAACACTAGAACTACCGGCGATGTATTCAGTTATATTTCTATATTTATGTGTACGTCCTTAAAAAAAAAGGACAGATGGGAGAAATAAATGAATCCATTTATTTATATCCATTGTGTAACGTGAACCGTTAATATCATATGAGTCTTCCGGAGTAGAAAAATGAATCTGGTCAAAATAATTGTGTCTTTCAACGTAACATCGAAGGAAGTCTTCTCGACTTGATTCAGTCTCCGTCCATGTTTATTTCCTTCTCGTCTGACCCTTCTCGGTCTCCTCGTGTCTTCTTTTCGCATGGCGGACGAACCGTGATATTTTGACGGCGTCGCGACATCGTAGAAAAAAAAGAACCGTAGCATCGGGTTCCGGAGAAGAAGAATGTCATTTACGTCGCGCCGGCGACGAAACGAGTCATCGCAGACACATTCGGCAACCGAGAAAAAGAAAAAACACTTGCTGGGTGATCTACTGCATTCGATATACTCGACGGTCTTTTTCAATTTGATCAGATATTTTCATTGCAAACAAGCCGAAGGAAATATTCCTTTAGAGTGAGTCAAGGCGTCTGCCGGTTGAATCCTCCGGTGGACAATTAGCATAAATCTAGATTTGCAATTAAGCGAACGAGCAACCGTTCCAGCCAGACGGTAAAGGCAACCCCGAAAATTCTGAGAAACGATCGCGCCAGGAGCTACGCTCGCATTACATAAACCGGCAACCTTCGAGGGTTCCACTAAGCGGATTGTCTTCCTTCTATATACGTATATTTATACGTAATAATGCCTACGCGACTAGATATTTTCTCATCCATGCCAGAATCATATCTTTTCCTACTTTAGAAAATGTTCGCTTCTGATAGGAGCTCTCGTAATTTTCCTTTGTATTCGCTTAATCAGAACTCTCCGTTTCTCGAATTCTTAGATTCGTGAATTCTCGGATTCTTGAATTATCAGGTTGTGGAATTCTCGGATCGTCGAATGATTAGATTGTGGAATTCTCGGATTGTCAAATAATCAGATTGTCGGATTCCCAGGTTACCAAACCTTCGGATTCTCGAATTCCCAAAACCTCAGATTTTCGAATTTTCGAATTTTCGAATGCACAATCCTTCCGAGTGCCAAACTGCATAGCAGCGTATGGAATAAATCGAGTAAAATAAGGACAGCAGGGTGCGGGGAAGCTGTCGAATTTAAAGAGGAAGATTTGAAGGCGGAATTTGTATAAGGGAGGTTATAGAATAGGGTGGGTTCGTCGGTGTCGCTATAAATAAGCAGGATCGATAGGAATATGGTGTAGGGGGTGGTTCTGGAGGGTATAAGTGGTGGGTGGTTGCTCGTCAGTAATAATTTTATGCAGACAGCGAGGGCACCGTCCCGCGAATCCACGAGCTTCGTTCCTCTCTTCTTCTTCCTCGGAATAAAACCACCGACCGATGTCCCTGTCAGCCGCGCTTCGTCGCCTGGAAAATTTCAAATCCGTATTCCGCAGACGAATCGTTTACGGAAAACAATGCTCCAACCAGAATCCTCTCCTCCGATGCTTCACCTTTTTTCCACCACACAATGTCCAACGACGAATCGATTATTCCTGCTAAGAGCAAACTTAAACGGCAGGAATATTTATCGTGTATTCCTGTTTAATTGATAGAAGCCGACACTCCCCCTCCTCTTTTTCCGTAAAAGATTAAACTATAATAAACATTTACGATGAACTTTCATCGCAAGAATTTACGAGTTTCGTGGCGAACAAAATTGTTGGGAACTCTAAGTTGATCCCGTTGAAGAGCATGCATCTGCAGGCGGCGACGCGAACTTCCGGAAAATCTGAATAGAATGTCTCTCCAGGGAAAGGACGAAGTGTTTCGGCGTGTTGCCGTCAAAGGGTCGTCGAAGGGCTCGTCAAAGCCCTCGTCTGAGAGGACGGAGATACGTAAGAGGCTGTGCGAATTAGTTTACGCGAATCCCAGGGACTCCGGGGAATCCCAACTCCGACATCCTCCAACTGCTTCGTTTCATTTTCCCTCCTAAACTCTTACCACTAATGTGAACCCTATCTTTCGCTCTTTATCTGTTTAACGTTTTCTTTATTTTTATTAACCCCCTTCTTCTTGTTTCAGGTATCGTCTGTGCGACAAAAGAACGGGTGATCGATTTGGTGAGTTTCTATGGCGACGAACATTTTCTGATATTATTAGGTCGTGTAACATCCTTTAATGATCGCGACTTTTTCGAAAGAGGAATTTCTTTGTTCGAAACATGTCGGAGAAACCGCGTATAAGCAAATGGTGCATATTATGATTATTAAAACACAAACTTTTCTTTCAATTTGAATAATTTGACATTTGTCATATTACGCGACCTAATATTTCTTAGATATTAATTTAATGTGAATATTTTCTTCCTCGTTCGTGAGAGATCGTAAAGGATCATGAACGGTTGGCGAACACTGATCGTTTCTTAGGAAAACCCTGAGCCCTCCCAATACATCGGGAAATATTTAATACCGCGAGGGTTGTGGGATAAAATATATGGGTCGCCGATACGAAAGCAGCTTCGGGAAAATTGATTTTTATGCTGGGGAAGTCCTTATCGATACAAGGTTCGACAAAAGCGAAGGGGGAAGAGAGTGCTCGAGAAGATGGAGCATATTTTTCTCGGACAAACGTCTGAGGCGTATCTCCCGGTTGGCTTACGGTTTATGTGTTCCGTGGAAGAATAGGGGAGGGAACGAAAGCAAATCGATTTATGTCCTCGGTTTGTGCAACGATGCTCCGCCACCATCAATCGGCCAACCGATTCTCGAGCCAGAATTTCGTTCTCCATTGAGAGCTACGACATTTTTCGTCTCCTCCTCGACATTAGTTTCCTATTTTGTTTGTTTTTTTATTCTCCGGATTTCACGGGGAGATTGCTTGTCGAACGTCTCCCTTAATATATAGAATATGGAAATGCGAATGTATCTTTAAGAGCTTTTGAAAGTTGAGAAATTTGATATATTTGAAAATTCGAGAGCTCAGAAAGTCGGAAGCTTGAAATTCGAAGGGTTGAAAATCTGAAAGTTCGAAGGTCCGGAAATCACAAATTTCGGAGGATCGAAAGCACGACATTCGAAGGTTCCAAAACCCCAAAATTCTAAGGGTTGAAAATCCGAAAGATCGAAGGTTCGGAAATCCGAAAGTTCGACGGGCTAAAATCTAAACTTCGAAACTCGAGGTGTCGAAAATCCAAAAATTCGGAAACATTACGCAGCCCTTCATTTCGCAGAACAGGAATTCCCTTCCCCGAACCGTAAAAATACGCTTCGCCACCCACAATTAATAAACCCCAATTAACGCTCACGATAGACTCAAAGTATTTCTGCAGTAACAGTCATAAAATCATTTAAAAATAGCCAAATCGCCAACACATATTTCGCGCGACACGAAACTTTGGATTCGCGAAGAGCGAGTTAATCGTCGTTAGTTTGCGAATCGTAGATTGGTAGCGGATAGTCGGATCGTTAGCGGATAACGAAGCGGCTCGTTGAAGACAATTTTGGATAGGTTTGCGAGGAGATTAGTGAGATGAATAATGCTCGCTTTAGCGTGTCGTTTGTACGCTGGACTCATTTGGAGATAGTATTACCGGTTGGCTCGTATCTGCGCGAATGTCGTATCGACGAAAGACAAATTTCCTGGTGTTTCCTGGGGGAATGAAATTTGTGGGTGCACGTGCATCATTGATCCCACGATAATGTCTTCCGACTAAGCTTTTATATGTCTCTTTCCCTGTTAGTGCTTTCTATTGTGTTGTTACGGGGAATGAAAGATGTCGGACGAACCCAGCCGTATCTGCGAGTACAGCTTTTCATCTAACCAGATCCTATTATTTTCCTCATTTTCTCGTTAATATAACAATACAAAATTATTCTCTAATTTCCAATATACTTTCCGTGTCAAGACATTGGCATAAAGTAGAACGAGATTTCCAGTAATAATTGCGAGATAATAATTAATGATAAATTTGAAATACCTGATGATTTCTGATGTAACTTTGTTTTATGCACACAACATAGATAATAAAACCATTAAAATTCATAACGCCCCATTTTTTGGATATAATTAATGGACATAATTAAATCGATTAAATTATTTTTGCCAGCCGTCCTGATTTTTTGAGGACGTATACGTAAATATATTAATATCAGTTCTGATAGCATTGCTTTCAAAAGTTGTAGGAAACGAATTTTACACTAATAATAATTTATGACAAATTTCATGTAGCTGATCGAGTCAATCTTATATTAAATACTTTCTTAATATACTTTCCTTGTTAAATATAAAGATTAGACGAAACAACAGAATTGAATTCAGAGATTAGAATGCCAGAATTAAATGCCAAGATTCGAGGACTAAAATTAAATTATACTTTCCATCACTGAAACTTGACTGGATTCATTTTGCGGGATAATTACATCGACGTAAACGATACATTTCGCGTCGATTGCAGCAGTGGGATACGCATAAATCTGACTGTCGTTGTAGTTCGCGGGTAATAGTTCTTCTTGAAAGCCTTTAAGAAAAGCTGGGGAAGCGATAAAACAGAGAGGCGAAGTAAAGGTACATAGACGGTGAACGCATTATCCGCGCGCAGCAACGTTAATACCCCGATAATTCATTCTAAATTCAGCAAATGAACCGGCACTCTCTTCCTGTTGCTCCCCAAAAGCATTCCGAGAAACGATCTTCCCCGATCTTCCCCGATCTCCCGACTACACTCGCTTTCCCTTTGAAGTACTTCAACATTAAGCTTCTTGAATCGCCAATATCAATTAGACATCGGTTAAGTATCCTAATCACATATTATTCGTTGACATATTCAAATCAACGGCTCCCATAAAATTGTGAATATTCCTCCTCCGATTTCAGTGACTTTTAACACCATTGCCGCAAACAGCGGATATTAGCCGTCCCGCATACTTTTATTAATAAAGAAAGAAACATTATTAGTATGGAAAAAATTACGGTTAGAGCCGACGAGACTGTTTTTGGAAATTCTGTGGAAAAATTTGATAATTTCGACTTCCAAACATATAACTCACGCTCAATTCCCTGTGGCAGTAACAAACAATTTATTATATTACTTTATTAAACGGGCTTGGGCCCTTTGACACTTAAAGTTCCAAAATAAAATAAAACAACAAAAACGGAGTTACAGTTTTTAGTTTACAACAATAATAATAAGAATAACGGACGATGATAAGCACAGTAAAATATAAAGATAAGAATAACAGTGCGTTTCTGGGTACAATTTTAAAACTGAAAGTGTCCGGCGATGGGTGAAGTATATTTTACTGCTCGCATTCAAACAGGTTTTTATTTGTTTTTGAATTTCTTTCTCATTTTCCTTCAATGTTTGCTTATCGGATTTAAACACGGAGCAGCACGTGGCATCGTTGACTCTTCGGGATCCAGGGGTTAAAAAACACGGAGGGTGAAAGTCAGCATGACTTAGCGGTGAGCTGGATGTTAGGAACGATTTCCTCGGTTTACATGGTGATATTATCCCTGGTACATTCGGTGGATCACTTTTTCGTGAATAAACAACGTGGGAGAAGTGTGGGAAAATCGTGGAAGAGAATGTAAACTAACAGACTCTGTACTTCTCTTTTACGATGGAAAATTTCATTTATGTTATTTAGTGAATGTTAAGAGTCGAATGTATCGAAATTCGATTGGAGGAAACTTGGAGGAGTTCTAGATGGGTTTGCAGATGCATTAAACCCAGGTGGTACGAACCCACTGGGTTTCCATCTGGCACCTTCGAAACCTTTGAAACCTTCGAAACCTTCGGAATCGTTTCTTCCCTTTCAACCTCCCGAATCCTGTTTCCTTCGAATACACTTTCCCGAGGAAAAACCCGGGATACTCGCTGGATATCGACTTTCGATTATAGAGACTCGTAACACTGAAATATCTGGGAACCACGAAATTTTTGTTCTTCTTTGTGCCACTAATTCCAACGAATTACCTTCTCAATTTTAACAGTATTTTCTACCTTGTTTTACTGCAGACATTTTCCTTGTATTTTTCTTGCTGGAAAATACTCGGAAGATGAAAATCTCGTTCACCCTCAGGTTCTCGAGTTTGCGGAAAAATTAGCATTTTAAGTTAATGGCGACACACTCGGCGTCTCTTAGTTGCGACATTTTGTAAAGTCCTCGGCGTGCACGTAATTTTATAAAAAGAGGAAACTAAGAGGTGGATGAAGCTCGATAAAAAATCTTGGTTCGAGTAACTGTGATACTTTTGGGAGTATTAGTTGCATTATTAGAATCGAGTTTAACTGGATTTACATTCGCGTCCGCTATGAATGTCACATATATGTCATGGCACGGTTGGCTGTTGAGAAATTGGCGTTAAAAACGTCCGAGATTTCCACGAAAATCAGCTGGTGGAAAATCGATCCACGAATGGGAGGAGGCCATCGAGGTTTCGCGTGTTCGTCGGAAGTTTAACGCGGCGGAAGAAAAATGTACTCGTTTCGTGGGACATTTGTGTGCGGGTGCCGTTACCGTGTTCTATCAGACACGCTATCAACCGATTACAGACCGTTTCGAATTTTTATCGGATGCTCGCGTTAAGCTTGTGACTTTTGGTTTTTAGAATTTCTACGATTGTTCTACGAGTTGGATAATTCTATTAGAATTAGTTCTTTAGAATTCGAGTATCCTGTTCTACGTAATTACTTCCTAATTATTTCTTATTATTTCGTATTATTTCTTATTACTCGGAACTCGTGCGAGTATGTTACCCCGCGAAATCCACCGAAAGCTCTTGAAAGAAATGTAATATTCTTCGATGGCCCAGAAACACTTGCGCTTTGTTCGGAAAGGGAAACACAACGGGACGACGAAATGAATGTCGCACGAAGGCGAGTGCACCTTTGACTTTTCGTTCTTCTTCGCTTTTCGGGAGCTTTCGAGGCAGGTTCCTCGTAAAAGCACAGAGAAGGCAGGTTAAACGAAGCGCGAGGAAATCCAAGGATTTTAAAAGGCATTGTCCATGCGAGGAGAAAGGAAACGAGTAGACTGCATTTCGGACGTCATTGCCGATTGTCGACGGTACGTCATTCATTTTTTAGAAGTCATACATTTAAAGATTAAAATATTTCCGCGAATTAAAAGTAGCCTGTACTTTCCGTCAGATTGTAAAAGACGACTGAACAAAATTTCATCCGCATAAAACAAAATTAGTAGGACTTACAGGGAGATCACAAAAAGCATACAGATTGGAATTTCATATTAGTATATTAATAATATGCAGAGAAAAAAATATATTTGCGTGCAACGAGTTACGTAGACTTCATTAGACTCCATAACACGTGTGGCTGTCGATGTGTCCGAATCCAAGAAGTTCATATAGCAAATATGTTTAACGAGGTTCCTTAATTAACCGCGCCGCGAGAGAATCAGGCCCACTTCCGTTAAATAGTAACAAAAACGACAGGAATGTAGCACTTCCGTTTTCTCCTGAATCGCGCGTCATCACTGAAAGTACGTTCTACTTCCGTTGGTTTGGTGCCCGCTCCCGTTTCAGTCCCGCGTTCCCGCTGAGCTGCTTTATTCCCGGTTGTAACTCCCGCACGGTTCTCCGGGAGATTCCGTGCCCATGAATGAACCCCTAGTCATTTTCCACCGGTACTCGCGAATATGCGAAAAAGGGAGATAAAAAAAGGAGGACGTGTTTTTCACATGAAAAGCGTCAGAGGAGAGTCATAGAGGAGGCATAGGGGTGAGTTGGAGAGGGTTGAAGGGGGTTGGAGTGAAAACCACCCCCCCTCTTTGGCGTACATAACTGGAAACGTGGTGCCAGCTGCACGTTCGAGTAATCGGCAATCCGCCATTCCTTTTTTCCCGTTTTTTTCCTTCCTCTTCCACCCTTCCCCATTTCATCCGTTTCCGCGGTCGAAACTTGACACAGAATCGCCCTGCTGAATTAATTCGAGATCTAATTTAACATTTGAACTACGGACAATATATTCAGCTATATTTATTAATACATTTATTAATTTATACAATTAGGATAGATGGAACAATAAATTAATCGATTTAATTACATACGCTATGCAAAGTGAAGATCTTTGAAAATGGAACCTTAGACAGTTTAATGTTTCTAGTGTTAAACAGCTTGCTAATTATAAACCCTAAAAAGTGTTAAAAATTCGTTTTTTATCATCAACATTCGGAAAACATTTACATCCAGTGTCAAAAGTTGTTGATATAATTTGTTGATTCTTGATCCTGGTACGGTACATTGACACCATACTCCTTTTCGATCCGAACCAATCTGGATTTTCGACGAAGTCAAAGAAGCAGTTAGATTGAAATGTTTCGGAGAACGAGAATTCAGTATAAATGCATGTGGAATATGGAATGATCGATGCGTCTGTTGGATCACGAAATGACATCGACGGGAAGAGTGATATCCTAATCGCGGAATGTTTGCCGTAGGAAACATCGACTCATTCGTTACATAAATATTGCTTGGCTAATACGTCCGTGTCATTTCGAGTAGATGAACGCATTGTTTTATCATTCCATTGATAAACCGTCATTCTGGACATATATTTGTCGCGAATAAGTGTGTGACTCCGATAGAATAATAATATTGTACTTACTAATTCATTAGTCTGCTTTAACGGGACCACCTTTTCTTAATTCATAAAATGCAAGAAAGAAAATCAATTTATTATAACATGAATATAACCAACGTCATGAAAGTTCAATGAAACAGAGATAGAAAGAACTTCGCGGTTTATATGCAACAAATAAAAAACTTAAATTAAGTTAATTAAATTAAGCGAAATAATACTGAATCGGATGATGTATTATTAGTATTTTATATGGTAATCAGTTTTGATTAAAAAATTTTATTAGAACTCGGAATACAAATAATATCATAGCGAAACGCCGTAGCTGCAATTACATCGTAGAAAATATTGGATATGTCGTGTAAACATCACACTGCAAACTCGCCCGCAATATCCGTTTTTAACGGGCCATTGTCCGGCTTTCTGTTTGCGGGAGACCAGTGAAAATTGCTGTTCCACTCAGCCCATTTTTTCCGACGATACGTTGTCTTTGTTCCGCTGTGAAAAAGTGTAAAATTAACTGTGAGTGTTGGAGTGCTGGGATCTCGGATATTAAATAATTATTCCATTCGGTGGACGTGACCATTAATTATCGTAACGGTTCCGCATGCGTCGATCGATAGCGGTATCACTGGCTACGTGCCGAACACACCGCACCATAACAAATCTACTCTTTCCACAGACTATGAAAAACTTCATATTACACTCTTATCAATTTAGATTACTTTAAAATCCATATATTTTAGTAGGCAACATTGGAAAACATAAAAAGTCAGAAATAAAAAATGACAACCTATTCCTTTATTCTTGCAAAGAGCGATGATAAGAATTTTGCGGGAATTATTAAAGAATTGTCTGGCGTCCGACGAGAATCAGTGGATTCAGGTTGGCAAACGTTTGGAGCGGAATTCCCTGAAGACATTTCGGTCGCGAAAGTCACGTATATCGGGAAGTCGAAGGGGATTTCCGGATGAACTCCCGCAGCTGAAAACTGTCCCGATTTTAACCGAAATATTAATTTTCCTGGCCAGTAACGGACCGTATTAATTACGGGGACTGCAACGTGCAACGAAGCATTTCTTCGAGGGAAATAATTCACCCTGGGTTTTTTTTCATTATTCGATTATTTCTCGCTAACGAACTTTTCCCCCGATTGCTCCTAATTCCATTAAATATCCTTTTCCATCAGAATTTTCGATTCTATCGAATTTAAATGTTCACCGTCGAGTTTTGTAAATTTATGACGTTGATAAATCTGTATCAAGGGATTCCATATTTTGGTGTTCGATTTTTTTCCAAAATTAGATTTGCCAAGAATTAAATTGTTCCCGTTTAGATTGGAAAAAAACGGATTGTTTGAAAACTATCAATAGGCGGTTCTTTTATGATTAAAATTATCGATTAAATTATCGATACTTGTCGATTTTCATTTTTGCATACAGAAACCTGATTGACAGGGTTTCGAGTTGCTAATTAATTTTTCTCGAATTAGAAAGTCATTAATTAATGAAGATAATATTTCTACGAGATGTAAGGATATTCGAGAGTTATATTTGTATTCCCGGAAGAAGTGTTTCCTTGGAATAAAAAAAGGATATTTCTTATCGGAAAAATGTTGGGAGGGACAAGGTCCCTTCTGACTGAGGAGGCCTCTTGATCCTTTATGGTACCGATCCTTTATGCGGGGATCCTTCGAAGGAGGTTATGTATCTCGTAAAGCACGGCGATAAAATAAAAGTGAAGCAGCGGTTAGCGGCAGTGGATTGGTCGAAACGTACGGAAGAAATCGCGTGCTAAAAGCTAGAAAAAATCTTGCAATTTATCAAACTTCATGGGATAATTTTTCAAACGGCCTATGGTTTCTTTGCCGCTGAAACAAACCACGCGGCATTATTTCAGATTTTATATACTTTTAATTTATATACATAAATCAAATAATTGAATAAATTAACTAATGTAAATCCTTCAGCCATAAGTTTAATATAAATATATATGTAAGTATAATCGAGTATATATTCGGTAGTTCTACCGTTAATAACAGAATTTTATAAATCGCAGTACTTCACTTTACACTCCGATTATATCGTATACCGCCATGTTCTTTTCGGAGTATTTCTAAAGGATCTTTCTCCGGGGTCTCGTTACGTTTGCCGGGAATCACGTCGCTAGAAAATTCGGGCGTTTAACTAAGTATTAAGGCAATTGCTTTTGACTAACATAATTAGAAGAGGCAACGAGCTGGCAAGAAGCTATTCAAAATTGTCGCGAGAGAATGCCTCGCTCTCGGCACTGTGGAAACTTCGAAAAGCGAAATTAACCCATTAGTGCGGCTGCATCGTGAAACCTTCCCCAACCCTTCTTCCTTCTCCCTTCGTCTTTGGATTGCGCTTTTCGTTTTCCGCATTTCGCATTTCGCGAACGTCAGAAAAGGACGACCGTAGAATATTACGAGAATTTCAATTGTAATTGGAGCAAATCAAGTACGCGCTCGAGTGACGACTTTAATTCGCGTATTCCGAGACGAACTTCAAAGGATTCTGGAAAATTAAATTATAACCCGGTCATAATCTTACGAGTAAGTTACGCGAACGGTATTTAACTAGATCTTAGTTAAACTTTTTTTCGAGCCGTTTTACGAGTGAATTGTTAAAATATAGTTTTCATAATTAATTAATGCTTTACGGAGATGCGAGTCCCTATAGTCAAGGAACAACGGAATTGTTTATTTATAAATATTAACGTCCCGTAGAACTCTGTAACTCAACTATTTCAACTTCAAATGGGTCCCGGAATTTTTCGTACCAATTATAAAAATTATTTAAACGAATATGAAATTCTCGGCATATTAAAAATCTCTCAAAATTTATTCAGCTATATTTGGATATTTATGTGAACGCCCTTAAAAAAGGGATGAATGGAGGAAATAAATTAATCGATTTATTGATGTGCATTGTGCAACGTGAACCGCAAAAAATCTCAGAAAATAAAACGTTATAAATTTGAACATTTTTATTAATTGCCATGGACTCGTTTTGATTGCTTTGGTAGTGTAGTAGTAATATAAACATTATTTAGGGGATTCCCTTAGTCTGCATCGAGTCCAAAGCAATTCACTTTTGTTTCTAATTAGCGAGTAGCAATGGAATCGTAAATTATTCGTCGAAACGTGGAGGTAAACCTGAGAATATTTGATCGAGGGTGCCGAAATCCCGTTTACTTTGGGGCGCGTCATTGAATTACGAGTGGCATTACGTCGATTCTCCTAGGTTTACGGCTTTCCGACAAACCACCGGCCCTTCCTGCTTCCTGGAAACCACAGATATCCTGTATAGATTCGAGATTCTAATGCAAGGCATTAGAATCTCCGACATTTCACCCGTAATCCGATTACACAGTCTGCCGTTTCCGATAAATTAATGTGACTGCTTCTATTACAACAAAGCAACACGACAATGTTTCCTTTCCGCGTTCACTACTTTCTTCTGTAATTCTGTGTTTTATTCGGTTTTTTCCCGTTGTTTCTATTCGAACTCTTATTACATTATCACTATTTATTGTTCATAATGTAATTAATAAGTTAATAACAACCAGATCTCTGCTTTTTGGCCAAATATTTATACTCTTATCTCCGGGGATTATTCTCATCGTAAAAAAAGCGTTTAGAGATGTATTCCAAGCATCCCTTGATAAATATCACTTTCAAAAAACCCGAAAATTAAAATGTGTCAACGATACAAATTTATATAAAACTCAAATCTGCAATGTTTGACGATGAGTATTATCCATACATTTGTAGTGAAATAAATATTTTCGAAGCGAGAATGTACAAAATGGTGGATAACAGATTTAACGACATAAATCCGATCCGATTGGTCGATGCGTTGATCCAAGTACCATTATGTTCTTTCTTGGAGGAAGATAATGGTGTAACGTTTCCGGGCGACGTGGACCGTCGAAGACTTCGCGTGGAGAACATTAAGGTCGCAGTATTCCATGGCACGGTTCTCGAGAAATACGAGATCATAATGGCGAGGAGTATCGGAACTCCGACCGGCTATTGTTCTCTCGCAACTGTTTACACATAATTAGGACGTTACGGCTAATATATGTCGACGAGGGCTACCTAACGCCGCAGTAAAATCTCAGCTTCCAAGCTCGGAAGGCCAACAGTTTATTGCACGATTACGCCTTGACGCCGCTCTTCTTGAACATCTCGAGATCTGCCTTTGCTATATCCGGCCACATCTCATCTTTACGAGCTTCGTTGCAAACGATTTTATTTAGCTTTCGACACTTTGTCCACTTGACTTTTGGTCTTCCGTCTTTCCACCCACTTCCGGTCACGACACACCACGTTTGGTGTGTCATATTTGACACTATAATAGAACTATCGGTAAATAGAGGGATTTTTATTAACACGGGTCCACGAAACTGTTCAAAGAAAAATATTCAAAAATTGAAAAATATTCAATGTTGAATTAAAATCGCTGTCTATATATTAAAAACCGCAGGAACTTTTTGGCCAACCTAATACTGTGTTATATTTATATATGTTTATAATTTACGGTATCCACATTATTATTTATTAATATATCATTTAATTACTGATATTATTTAATTACTGATATGATTAATTAAATGGTATCAGGGTATCCATTACTAGATGAACACAGTGCCTTTATAACAAGCCTTTTACAAGACGATAGAATTTTTACTCGGTACGTAATTTATCAGGCAATTCTGTATACGAAGATTTCAATATTTCAATATAAACAGATAGAAGTAGGACAATGTTTTTCAAGCCTTAGCCGTCCGCCGTGCTCGGCGGGGAATATACTCGTTCATAAAAACAGTGTTGTGCGGTGGAACCTTGAAGCGTGTATACCATGACAACGCCAGAGCTCGGCGCCTCGAATGTACCGATCTATTATAATCTCTTTTGATAAGGACTGCTTGAAGCGTACGTGCGTCTGTTGTCCGTTGTGCTCCGTTCAGGAATTTACTACTTTCCAGTAGGATTTTTAGTGAGTAATATCTCGGTGAAATATTTATAATAATGTAGTTATAGTTATTTTAAGACACCACTTGACGATTTTTATTATCGCCGGATGGATGTCGGCGTTTAGTAGCTGAAATAGTGTTCGCGTTTTTGTCATTTTAATGACAAACTTCACGCTGAAATAATTCTAGTAATACAGTTTTAACCCTTTGCACTCCGTAAGACCAACAGCGATATGCGTTCGCAGCAATTAATGCCAGATTTAAGTCTTCTATTAGTCACATAACCTGAATTAACAAAATTAACATGTAAGATTAATATTATAAGATTCATTCGTGAATTGTCATAGAAAAAGAGTGTTTATAATTCGTTAATTGGTATCACAAAACGTCTTAGAATAAGTCCTCGTTTATAACCGAAATATGCTTCGAGTAGCAAAGGGTTAATAATAATAATAAGACAGTAATCTACGAAGATGGTATTCGGTGCTGAAACAAGGAGACAAATTCGTGTCTCGGGAAGCTTCTCCTCGAAATACATGGAGGAGCGTCGTTTCCGGGGACAAGGAGTACATGCTCGACGTCACTTCCACCGGTGAAGACGTAAATCACGTTTTCCAAGGCTGTAACCATTTTCCCGAGGAAAATCGAAATCTCCGTTGTCTCTGCTCCGAATATCCTCGACGCGAGACTCGCAAAGCATCCGTGTAAACGCGACTATCTCGAATAATAGCATACTCGAAACACGAGAGTTAATCGTTGGTCCTCCTCTCGTTTTTTAGCCTTATTTATTTCGTATCACCGCTGGATTCCGAGTGGCTCTCCACTTTTTACGTGGAAAATGAAAATCGCGAATGTCTGCGTGGATCGCGTGATCCGTTCGATTATTTGACGTAGGTTCGACCTGTCAACGTGAAGTGTTTTGCCGGCTGATTTCCAATGAATCGCCAAGAATGGCACGGATCTCTCGGTTTCGTGGAAACAGATAAAAAGAGGCGCAAGACTGATTTATTATTGTGAGTGATTCGATGAGCGACATTTTTTGTGCCAATGATGCATTTAATTCATTGGATTGGATAACCCTAGAAGGGTTAATAAGGGTTCGATTAACACGTTGAGCGTCGCGCCGACATCCGTGTTATACGATACCTCGACATACGCATCTGTAACGTCTAAAAATAGAACTGTTTACGCGTTCTACGATACACTGGTTATTTTACATAGTTATCGCAACCTGAAAAATATTCAAAATTTTATGAATATTGCCGATATATTTGATTCGAGTTTTAATAATTTTGGTATCGACGTTCAACGTGTTAATAATTCCGTTCGAGCGTAAAGTCAGAGTGGTATTCGACGATGACTAGATAACAAATGCTCGCATAAATAGAGCAAGCAACAAAGGAGAATCTGGGAGAATACCGAGCGTGCCATTAACGTCGGGGGAACCACTATTCATCTTATTTCTAAATAGCTAACACCGCAAATACCCGTCGTTTGCTACTGCCACGAGAAACGCGACCCGTGCTACTTCACCTTCCTCTCCTAATTCTCACTGAGAAATTACCATTTAACCCCGACGAGTCTACCTCTCGCCATTTTATACATACTTTATATATCTATATTACATATACCGTATCCAGCATTTTTTTTAACTAGTATTCCAGTATTTTTTTTACTTACTTGAGTTGGAACAACGTGTCTCACGCGCGATAACTACTTCGGGCCAAAAGTGAATCGTAGGGGTCCGCAAAGTTTCCGAATGGAAGTTTGACCCTGCAAGTTCCGCGAATCGTATTCGGGTTAAAATAATCGCATGTTGTTTGTTTACGCGTGGAATCATATCCGCCATAAGTTTCTAAGTTTGATATTTTTTAAGTTCAAGGTTTGAAGTTAGGAAGAAATTTTCTACACATTCTAGAAAATTACAAATTAGCTGGGTTTGATGTTAGAAATGAAGAAGAAATTGTCCAAGACATTCTAGTAAATTAAGCAACTTTCTTAGTTCGGAGATTGAAATTACCAAATAAAACGCGGTTTCTTATCAAGAAGTGATTCGAGGGGACGGAAGGGGCATCTTTCTTTTTTATTGATAAAGACGTGAGACGTGAGAAATGATGGAAGTAGGTTTGTCTCGGATTGACGAGCAATTGGCTGAAGGAAGAACGTGACGGTTGCCAAATTGACGCGCCGTGCTTCGATTCGCGAAATTCTCCGGAGAATCGTTCCCTGCGATTTACGTGAGGTAGCTTTCTATGCACTTCCGATTCGAACTGATTTGTAAAAGGTTTCTTATACGTCTACTTTGGAGCATAGTTCTCACGCGATCCTTTGGGGAATGGAGACAAAGAGAGAACGAGAATGAAAAGGATTCAGAGTGAGGTAAAGAAAGCTCGTTTCCGTTGAGACGCCGAGATTTATTTTTGGCCAATTAGCGAGATTCCTCGACGCAAATATCCTCTCGGAGGCTTGTCCGCGTGTTGCATAACCCGTCGGGGAATGAGAAGCGTGAAAGAAGAAGCCGAAGACACCTTGGCACGCGACACCCTTGCAAAAACTCGCATACCCGCCCCTTTGATACTTCTTAATCCGTCTTAACCCCACACTTAACTCTTCCCTTCCCTTGCTCCTTTTTTTTACCCGCCCAATTAACACCCTTTATTTCCACCACTTCACACATCCCCGAGTCTTATTCTTCCATAGAATAATGGTTTTATTAAATGCATTTGTAACTCAGTTCTTCGATATCCACTTTAACCCTCTGCAACCCAACTTTTCTTGTCTGAAAGAAAGTCGTATAACGCGAATTTAACGAAGTCATGTTTATCTTAACCGCACTTAAGATACTTAAACGCACTAAAAAAGGTGACAATAAATATCTCTTATTTCGTTCTCTTTAATCCAGCAAGTTGATGAACGCTAATCGCTCGAGGCGATAAAAGATCAAACGCGGAGATTTAAATGAAGTTTCTTCCGAGCTGCTGGAGGCGTCTCGCTTAAAGGAACGATGAAAATGAACATAGATATAATAATAAGTCGAACGTTATCGTAGATAGTCGTGCTGCGAATCTCGTTGTAATCACCCCCCGGGGAATCCCATTTCATTGAACGATCTTTCCTTTCTCTTCTCTCTTCATCTTTTCCTTTATCTTCGTTCTTCGTTCTTCGTCACTCCTTTCTTCCCCCCACTTCTTTTTAATCTCCAGAAACTGGGTTACTTTTCCATGATATAAGTCAATTCGAGGAAGAGGAAGTATTTCAAGCGATTATATCTCGCCAAGTTTTGAGCACAGTTTTGTACAGTTGACTTCCGTATAACGCGAGTTCTTACAGCGCGAATTCCTATAACGCGAATTCATACGGCGCGTAATGTATAACGCGTATACCGCGTTATACGGGAGTCTATTATACAGTAACTCATATTTTATTGGAGAAAGACTTGTGTCTGTGAATGTAGAGCTTTATGAATGCAACGTAACTCCTCGGCGCTTTTGATTCGCCGACGTCTACGTGTCTAGTCGATTTTTGTAATCGATGGACTTAGAATCGTATAAATAGCGGCGGATGTCGGTTTTGGCAGTGACATTGCCGGGATTTTTAAAATTCACGAAATGCTCGAGCGTCTGCTCGCTTAGACCGCGATCTTTTTATACATCCCTCGGTGTGCCAGATATTTTTTACTGGCACTCGGCGAGTACTCGTTTCGATACTTTGTTGAGACTCGCGAAGATTAGTATCTTCGTCTACGAAAAACACCTGTCGCCGACGCATTTCCGTAGAACTCTCGATTTGCAACCACGCTTTTCCTTCTGTCAACTTTTCCCGACATTTCTCGTCATTTTCCAACTTCTTCATCCGACGACACTCGGAATCAATTTTTATTCAGATAATATTCCGAGATTCAGATTTGAAGAAAAGAAACTTTGTTCCCTTTGACACGTAGACATTCATTTTCGGCCAATTAGCGAGATTTATGCAAATTATTTGGGAATATTTTATTATCATAATAATTATTGTATAGTATCATTTATCATAATAGTAAATATTTCACAGTATTATTTATTATAATAGTAATTATTGTACAGTATTATTTATTATAATCGTGGTTGTTGTACAGTATTATTTATTTGAATAGTAATTATTTAGTGATCATTTTTCTTGAATATGTTTAAATGTGTAAATCTGCGAAATCACGATTCTGCAGAGTAGTTCCGCGGATGTCTCGAGGTGGGTGGCCTCCCGAAATTTCTGCGAGGCAAACCGGCGTGGAGATTCGCGACGCGTCTGCCTGGTTCGCCAATTATCGCCGCGATTTATTCGTAGCGAGCGAGAATCGCCGGACGTTTAGACTCGATTTCGGTAGACCGTCCCACGATTATTCACGTTTTACAGCGGCGAGTGGTCGTTGGTTGTCCTGAAAATAAAAAGGGAGGTCGGTGAACCCACCCTATTCATTCGCTTCTTGTTCCTCCACTTCATATTCTCCTCGAAACGACTCTTCATAATTACCAGCCGCCATTCCTGAAGAGGTGAGACGTTCCGCGACTTCCCCGCGGAATACTGATTCGATGTAATTATTGCGAAAATTCAACTATCGATATAACGAACCTCTTCTTATCCCCTTCTCGATTCAATGCGCCGTTCAACGTGATAAGGCGATTCGAGACTATCTTTTTAACATTTTCTGAAAATATTATTTTGTGATAGTACATATTCTCCTGAACAGTGTGCTAGATTTTAAGGAAAGTGTTTTAAAATAAGTTGATAATTAAAAACGTTATTCAAAAGTATTAAAAACCGCAAAGAAACTTAAAAAATAATTTAAAAACTGTAAGAAACTTAAAAAATATGCCAAGAGGGTAAATGAAATTCTGTTTTGGGAAATATTTCCTCTAATTAGTCACATTCTAACATAACTTAACGCTGAAGCAGATTTCCTTCAAAAATAAGAAAAATAGATATCGGCGAATCGCCATAATCGGA
Organism: Nysson spinosus; assembly: GCA_910591585.2. Taxonomy (NCBI): domain Eukaryota; kingdom Metazoa; phylum Arthropoda; class Insecta; order Hymenoptera; family Crabronidae; genus Nysson; species Nysson spinosus. The sequence goes on along the minus strand of OU342843.1, from coordinate 1,729,180 downwards.
ATCGGACAAGGAATTTTTTGTCGTCCCTGAGATTTTTTAACTTGTTTGCCATCGATGTTCCTTGATTTAATTTCACAGCGTTTGAGAGTTATTTGATGAGGAAAGAGACGTAAGTGGTGGACAAAAATGAGACCATGCGAAAGAATTGTTTCGAAAGATCCATGGATCGTCGGAAGAGCGGCGTCAGGCCTCGTTAGTGGCGTTAACGCGATCCGGTTACTTGGCGCCAAAACAGTGGTTTCGAATTACCGAACGCAATGCCAAGAAACGATCCGTTAAATCACCCGGTGACTTTTGTCACCGAGCATTCGACTGCTCTCCTCAATTAACTCGCGTCGCTCGTTAATTCGTTTGTTACCGCGAGCACGTAGACACCCTCTTCGTCCCGGATTTCCTATCTTACTTCGGGTAAAAGTCAATGGTTCGTTAGGGGTCGCCATTGTATCGGCAACTCTGCGGAACGTGGAATATTTCCGCGATTAAAAATCTGCTCGGAGGATTTACATTATTTATTTGTGTATAAAATTATACGTAGAAGTTGAGTGTCCAACAATCTTCTCCGACGATTTCTGATTGGTTCATTCCTCGCTGAGAACGTAAGTCGAATAGAATTAAGTCTCTGGATAATAATTAATAATTCTATAATATTATTATTTATTTAACGGGTGGCACCCTTTAAATACCCCCCGAGATATATATAAGAGAATAATAAATAATCTCGGTTATTTATTAATTCATTTTAAGAGTTAAAATTACGTGATATGATACAATACGATATTGACTTTACTTTATGATAAGTTTTATGAAGTTATATGATAAATTGGGTATCCGAGAAAATCGGAATTTATGTTTTTCAGTGATACACAAGTTGCGATATTAAGTCTCTTAATATGGCCGCGTCGAAACTGCCTGATCTCGAAACGACGGGAGGGGAATAATCGAAAAAACCCAGTATACTTTATCGCGCGGTTTTAAGATAAGCAGCTAGGAGGGGATGAAATTCGTTTGTATTCCTGAGGGCGAGAAGATGATATCAAAACAGGACGCACTCACCCCTCACACACCCCTCGCTCGTTTCATCCCCTATCTCTTCACTCGTATATCAGCCTTGACAACCGAGATCGCTATTTATGCTCGTACATTTTTAACCCTCCGTTTCGGCCGATGTCGCTTCGCTTCCGAAGAGATTCATTGGCTCGAACGTTTTCGCTTTCCACTTCTATACGTGAATTTGCGTATATTCAAAGACATATTATCGAAGCGTATAAAAGGTTGCACACATTTTGAACGGTTTAACGACTTAACGCTCGTTTTTTTAGCACCAATTTCTGGAAAATGTCTTCCAGTTAGTTCGTTAGTTAGTCCTCAGGTTCGTAGTTCGCGGTTAGCTTAGCTTACTAAATTAGCGTCTTCCGTTTATTTTGGTTCACCATACAATTCCAATATGTCGGCCGGCACAGTCTTCGCGGAAAAGAAGGCAACAGATGAGATTCAAGATTCAGGGAAAGAGGGTCGGGTCTTCGCTGGAGAGACAAGGGAGGAGGGAGAGGGTCGAAATTTATCACGGGAAACTTTTTATCCGAGGAAAACAAGGGTCGAGTCTGATCGAGGGACGAATCTTTCTTCCTCCACAGGTAGCCCGTTTTGCGGAGTTCTCCAACTTTCTCGTCGTTCCTTTGGCTGATTGACGCTTAATGACTTTCTCACTCCCCTCGATGTCTTATTTTTTATCCCCCTCCCTTTCCTTCCTCTCGCTTTTCTTTTATATCGTTCCATTCGTCCCGGAAGGGTTCGGTCGTTTACCTTCGAAAAGGGCAGAGCGAATTTATAGTCAATTAAGGATTAATCGTGATTCCTGATTTTTCTCAAGCGTCTATTTAATTTTTTAATAATTAATCAAAGATAATATTCGATAAGGTAATCAAATGAAATGATAACGTTCATTTATTACCAGCTATTTATTGGGCGAATCGCATCGCCATAATTTTCCTCGAAGTCAAAATAAAGTTGACTTAAAAAACGAAATCTCGCGATACTTTCTCGCCTGCATTCCGCGAGATTGATTTCCTGACAAACGCAGGTTAGTCTTTTGGAATCGTATGATATTTAATCAGGTTTTTGAAACATGCTGAATCGAAAGGATTCATGGTTGAAAATGTGGAATGATTCAAGACTCGTAATTATTTCGAATGCAGATGTGTGGTGAAAAGGGGATGAAGTAATGGCGGGAATACGGATGCATTCTGTCAGAAAGCCGAGGTCTTCTGGGAAATACGTTTTGGTTCGCTGGTAGCGAGGAAGTTTAATATCTGAATCGACATTCGCGTCCCTTCATGCACGATGCCTCCTCATGATTCCACCGGACCTTACGCCATTTGCTTCCTACGATACACCGAAATATCCTTCTGACGATCCTTCGTCCTTCGGGACAACAGAAATACGCGATATAGTAATTTAATTTTTATTCCTGGAACGTAAACCGCTGACGAAAATACGCGATATAATATATTAAGTTTCATTTTTCAAACGTAATCCGCCATTTCCATTTCACGATAATATTAACAAATCGATACGCGATTTCTATTATCTAAGTATAAATGATAGTAGAGATATCATTTCCTGTTGGTAATTAATAATTTGCAATATTCATCTCGCTTCGCGTCAAAGTAGAGAAGAAGGAAGCGCATTCACGGAACGAGAAAAATCTACGCGGATAAATCACCGGACTTAATTAACGCAACGTCAAGATTCATTCGCGTAGAGTATAAATTTAACAAAGAAATTCGTTCTTGTTTTTTTTTTTTACCAAAGAACATTTTCTATCGCGTTAAAGTGCAGCGTGGAAGAAAAGACATTAGACGATGAGGAAAGAGAGGTTTTATCGGAAGCAAGAGAACCGGTGTTTCTCTCGAGGAGTTTACTTCCGGTGGATGACCGCGTGATAAATGAAATAGCATGGCCGGGGAGCGGTATTAAAGTGCCATTACGGTAATGCGATATTCTTGATTGTGGTACGCGAAGCTACTTCGTTTACTCTTCTTCTGCCTTCTGTCGTAGAAATACGGAAAACGAAACGAGGTTTCTTTTTGTAATTTACTTAAAACTCCGTCCTCAACCGGCGACTTTTGTCGCGATTATCCACGGCAATTTCATCCTTCGAAACCAACTCGATTAGTTGGCGCGACATCGATAAAAGAATATTTAGCTTTTTTGGATTTTATATCCACATATTTTATATTTCTTTATATTCCTGATATTATACTCTGATAAGAAATATATATTCCGAGAATATTCTAATAATTCTTATCAATCTAAATATACTTTTATATAAAATTAAAGTCTAGTGAGATTCATTAGAATGATTCTCGAAGAGCCTCCATTCTTTGCATATAAAAATAATATTTAGTTTGATCGTCGAATGGAATTCTAACGTAATATTTCATAAAGCTCGGTGAAGTGGTGTTTCATAGTCAAATTGAATCACGGCATTCTTTCTTTCCGTTTTTCTGAAAAGGTTCGAGTGCCACTCGACAGATTTTATTGGAGCTTCGACGAAAGCTCGCTAACGAATTAATTAAAAGTGATATTGATTACACTTGAATTCGTATTAATTGCTAGAAGATAATCGTGATAAGTGGTTCCACGGAGGACTTATGGGTAGATTCGGTGGAAGCTGCAGCAGGTGTTCTACGTGATCCAGAAAAAGCTTTCGATGTCGTTTCTATCCTCTATGGCACTTTAGAGACTCCTTTCCCTCGATCCGCTTGCCAAGAAGATTAAAACTAATCGAACGCTCTTCCTGAGCTTTGCTTCTTTTATTCTGCGCTCTTACGGCTCTCAACTTTGCTCCCAATCTCGCACTAACTTATAGTTATCCTGAATCGGTTCTGTCTATATGTGAAGGCCTTTTATTGTATAATAATCTTGTAAGACAAGTGCATTAATATTGCTTTCCGCTCAAAAAAAGGCCGACCAAAAATCGCAGAAATGTGAAGTATATTATATATTATTTTTATATTAAATAAATAAAAATAAATGAATATATAGATAATACCAAAAAATTTGCGTGCACTCCCCTGTTGTGGAGTCGGGGACGTCGGGACCCCAACTGTGGAAGTGCAGCCATGTTGCATTACCTATATGCCCTTTAAACTGCGGCGCTTGCCGCCTAATTACTGACCTACCGCAACACCTATACCTCTCCCCGCTCCATCCCTTACCCTCAGTCGGGGTCAAGACGTCCCCGAGTTCACAACGTGGGGGCTGTCGCAAATTTTTTTATTAACTATGTACCGTAATATGCGATTGAATTTCGAACTTGAGATTAATAAATTAATAATAATAATGGAGTAGCATAGCTCTTAATTTTGTTACTCCCACTGCATAGAAGTATATGACGAAGTGTATACCTTCAAAAATTGTCAAAAATTAAAAGTCGCCAAAATCAATTCTAAACGACCCAAATCGATGGTAAATGATGTATAAACATATTCTAGGACGATTTCTGGTCGAAAGAAGCGGTTAAAAAATTTTTATTGGTCAAAAATGGGTCGAACCCAAGTCGAAAAAATGTGAAGGGGTATACCTTCAAAAATTCTCAAAAATTGAAAGTCGCCAAAATAAATTCTAGATGGCCCAAATCGATGGTATATGATGTATAAACATATTCTAGGAGGATTTTGGGTCGAAAGAAGCGGGTAAAAAATTTTTATTGGTCAAAAATGGGCAAATCCAAGTCGAAAAAATGTGAAGGGGTATACCTTCAAAAATTGTCAAAAATTAAAAGTCGCCAAAATCACTTCTACACGACCCAAATCGATGGTGGGTGATGTATAAACATATTCTAGGACGATTTCTGGTCGAAAGAAGTGCTTAAAAAATTTTTATTGGTCAAAAATGGGTCGAACCCAAGTCGAAAAAATGTGAAGGGGTATACCTTCAAAAATTGTCAAAAATTGAAAGTCGCCAAAATAAATTCTAGATGGTCCAAATCGATGGTATATGATGTATAAACATATTCTAGGATGATTTCTGGTCGAAAGAAACGGTTAAAAAATTTTTATTGGTCAAAAATGGGTCAAACCCAAGTCGAAAAAATGTGAAGGGGTATACCTTCAAAAATTCTCAAAAATTGAAAGTCGCCAAAATAAATTCTAGATGGCCCAAATCGATGGTATATGATGTATAAACATATTCTAGGAGGATTTTGGGTCGAAAGAAGCGGGTAAAAAATTTTTATTGGTCAAAAATGGGCAAATCCAAGTCGAAAAAATGTGAAGGGGTATACCTTCAAAAATTGTCAAAAATTAAAAGTCGCCAAAATCACTTCTACACGACCCAAATCGATGGTGGGTGATGTATAAACATATTCTAGGACGATTTCTGGTCGAAAGAAGTGCTTAAACAATTTTTATTGGTCAAAAATGGGTCGAACCTAAGTCGAAAAAATGTGAAGGGGTATACCTTCAAAAATTCTCAAAAATTGAAAGTCGCCAAAATAAATTCTAGATGGCCCAAATCGATGGTATATGATGTATAAACATATTCTAGGAGGATTTTGGGTCGAAAGAAGCGGGTAAAAAATTTTTATTGGTCAAAAATGGGCAAATCCAAGTCGAAAAAATGTGAAGGGATATACCTTCAAAAATTGTCAAAAATTAAAAGTCGCCAAAATCACTTCTACACGACCCAAATCGATGGTGGGTGATGTATAAACATATTCTAGGACGATTTCTGGTCGAAAGAAGTGCTTAAAAAATTTTTATTGGTCAAAAATGGGTCGAACCTAAGTCGAAAAAATGTGAAGGGGTATACCTTCAAAAATTCTCAAAAATTGAAAGTCGCCAAAATAAATTCTAGATGGCCCAAATCGATGGTATATGATGTATAAACATATTCTAGGAGGATTTTGGGTCGAAAGAAGCGGGTAAAAAATTTTTATTGGTCAAAAATGGGCAAATCCAAGTCGAAAAAATGTGAAGGGGTATACCTTCAAAAATTCTCAAAAATTAAAAGTCGTCAAAATCACTTCTAAATGACCCAAATCGATGGTAAATGATGTATGAACATATTCTAGGACGATTTCTGGTCGAAAGAAGCGGTTAAAATATTTTTATTGGTCAAAAATAGGTCAAACCCAAGTCGAAAAAATGTGAAGGGGTATACCTTCAAAAATTGTCTAAAAATCAAAATCATCTACATATAATTATGAGATAAAGTAGTTAAATGTATCGATTAATTAGAATTTTTTCTGAAGAGTCTCCATTATTTCCACTCAAGAAATCATAAAAGTAACTTCTCCGCCCCACTCGAAACCTTCGATGCTCTCACTAATTTCCCCGGCAAGAACTTTCCCGTTTTCCTAAAAAATTATTCGAATACCGAAGTAAGAATTCTTGAAGCAAATAAAGGTAATTCATGTTTTCGCTTCAACGTAACTTCTGAAGTTCGTATTTTGAAGAACGTTCTGAAGAACGTATTTTTCTGTTCGTTCTTTCGTGTCAGTGTGTCCGCACAGAACGGAAGAGCGGCCATTCGGTAAAAGTTTTTTCCACAATTACGAGATATCTCGAGGTGCGCGAGGGTAGAACAATAGATGAGATTTATTTTTCAGTTTGAAAAAGGAGGTACTTCCATTTGGTAGGAAGGGAACTAGGTGGTCGAAGGAAAAGGAATCCCTCGGGATCCAACGGGGTTCTCGAGTGTTGATCCTCTTTTCGTTTTACACGCTCCTGCGGCAAAGCTAATTGCCAGATCAAAGGATTCCACCTAGAAATTTCCGAGTCTCCTAACTCCGAAGACGCTCGGCCCAAACTTTACCCTCCATAAATTCCAAATACAGAATGATTTGAAATCATTGCTGCACCCTTTAAACACATTACACATTTAGTGTTAAAAACAATATATAGATTCCAAGTTTTTCGAAGAACGATGTACGGTTCAAAAGGCGATCATTATCCCATGATTTTCCAGGGTGAATTAATCAGGTGGTCAAACTTTAGGACACTCGAAAAGCAGTTCGTAGACTGGTAATTCGAAGTGGAAGACCGGGAGTGGACTCGCACTGGCAACTTGTCTCAATTTACGGGAACGATGCTCGCATACCGTTCCCGACACGCTCGTGTCCCGGCACGCTAATTTATATTAATTTTAGACGCATATATATTCGAATTAGCAGTGGGGCGCACTGTTTTTCGCGGGCATTCCTGCGCGCGACGTTTACATCGTTTCCCGGAATGTAATAGGGCCAAGAAGAGTCCGTCGAAGAGGAATGGACGACAGATTCGCGTTAACGAATCCAAATGCTTATACTACTCGAGAGAGACTTCGGAACTATACACCTAATTAGTTCCTCGATTAATTTCCCGCGCGGAAGAGCTACGTCAAATTGAGCGGATTCATTCCAGCCATACTTGTAACATAATCACCGAACGTTACTTGTACTATTTCGGAATGTAACGGGAATCTTTTCCACTGGAATTAACACTAGTACCAATACCAAAGTCGTCAAAATGACGAGTCTGCAGAATGTAATAAAATAGTTCAAATTCATAACGTTCGATTTTCCGAGATTTTTTAGTGTCGCACATTTATTTAGTTATTTATTTAACGGGTGGCACCCTTTGGTAAATGTTACAAACATAACGAAGGTGAAGAAAAAAAATCAAAAGAAGAGATAACAAATATAAGACGAATAGATAACAATAATAAATATAATAATAATGGTAAATTATAAAGGACATATATGAATATAATATAAATATTATGTCTATTGTATTTATATAATGGACATAATTAACTCGATTAATTTATTTCTGCCATTCATCTTTATTTCTAAATACATATACGTCAACATACAAATATAATTGAATTTATTGTCGGTAGTTCCATTGCTAAGATTATATATTTCATATTATTGTATCAGATTTTATTCCTCGGTTGTGATATTTTCAAAGTATTATATCGCATAACATCATACTCTATAGATATTGTATAATTATCTATTTTTATCCAGGATATTCCATTCATATTTTTTATATATTTCTGTATACAATTTAATAATCCTTGGGACATTTAATAAGATTTATGTATGAAGTTATGCCGCGCGAGTATCCCAGCCTTTATTAGGGGCCATTTAGTTTAGACGTCGAGACACATTATTTTGTAGAATATTCCATAAACAGGCTAACTCCACGGAATTTCAGGGTTAAAAGCCAATCCGTTCTCGTGAAAGTTCAAGCTTTCGGTGCGTCGGGCGCAAAACCGCAAAAGTTCCGCGAACTGTTGGTCGTTCGAGTAAACGGGGGGAGAATGTATCCCCAAACCACCCCCGAAACTCCCCTGAGATCCCAGAAGCTGCGGCGAATCTCTCAGCACCTTACAACTTAAACATTCTACAGAAATACGTGCGTGAATTACAAACCCACGTGTTTCTGATTCGCGTAACACTCCGAAGAAAAAAAAATGGTTATGTTTTGCATAATCGACGTTCCAACACGAGTTTTTATCTTCAGTACACGTTTTTTCGTCCAATATGCGGTCTTCCAGACTTAAATATTTGAAGCACTGAAATTCGACGACATTTACGATTGCGTCCTCTCGATTCATTTTTCCCGAATATTATTTTCGAGCAGAAATGAATTTTTTATTGTAAACTCAATTTATACGGTGTTTCACTTCCATAAAGCATCGTATTTAATTTCTTCTCGTTTGTTTGCAGACTTTTTTCTCTCCGCATCTGGACACTCTTCAAACCTACAAAATGGTTGCCTGTTTATGGTGAGTTAATTATCTTCAAGTGTGAAGATATTAATATATTGGATTGGCTAGAAAGCTGTCCAAAAAACAGAAAGATATTATAAGTTAAAACGTATATACGTACATTAACGTATATACATACATTATTGCATAAAGAAAATTGAAAAATATTCAAAGTTGAATAAAAACCGCACGAACTTTCTGGCCAACCCAACAGTACATTTGTTATATTGTATTATATTAATATATAATATATTTCTTATCCTACGTAAACTTAACACTAGAACTACCGGCGATATATTCAGCTATATTTCTATATTTACGTCTGCGTCCTTAAAAAAAGGATGGATGGTAGAAATAAATTAATCGATTTATTTCTTTTTATCGTGCAACGTGAACCGCGAAAAATCTCAAAAAATGAAACGTTACAAATTTGAACATTTTTATTAAATTCCGTTGACCCGTCATTTAGACTGCTTTGGTAGTTCCAGTGTTAAACATAATCTTCCAGTATGATTTCCAATGGCGACATAGAACGAGCAAAAATTTATAACAAAAATCGTAGCGATATTATATCTTCGGCTATCGCGGGACAATCGTCGGAATGGTTGTAATATACGATTTCCTTATCGCCGGATCGAGCATTAAATCATTTCCATCGTCGGGAGATTCGCGCGATCTATCTCCGTGACGTGGCGAAGCTCCCTTAAATCCTTCTTATCCCGTGAATTATGCTTCTACGAGGAACGAGCTAACGAATTTTGGTGCGTACACGCAGCTACGTTGACGCGTGACGAATATAAGTGAGATAGAAGCGAGTCTGTATACATTGGAGAGGCTCCAATCTTGTAGCAGACAGGAATGTCGGTCGTCCGCCGTTCTCACTTCGTCCTCCGTCGATCGACAAGGCCAACGGAAACCCAAGATTTCAGAACCATTTTTCGGACCAAAATCCCTATCTCGTTGCGTTTTTCGTTTACAACTATTTTTCATACATTTTCCATATTTTGCCAATGAATTCTCACGTCCTCTGATCGCCAAGCGATTAACCTATTCATGGAAACATGGAATACTTTAACACTCGAACTACGAAAACCATCAAAATGAGAAGTCCTCGGAATTTAATAAAAACGTTCGAATTAATAAGGTTCCATTTCCCGAGATCTTTTGCGGTTCATGTTTTATAATTGATGTAATTGAATCGATTCAATTTTGTTCATCCATCCTTATCTTTTTAGAACGTGCACGTAAATATATAAATATAGTCGAATATATTGTTCGTAGTTCCAGTGTTAAGCGGGTAGCACTCGCGGAGGATGAAAAAATCGGGGAGCCATAGAGGATGAAGGAGAGAGTGGTCTTTGAATCTAAACCTATTGGAAATGGTACTCGTAACGATAACCTGGAAGTAGGTACAGTAGGTACAGTAGGTACAGTAGGTACAGTAGGTTGGCATTGTTCTTCGCGGAACAGAAAGTGCTTTGTACTCGGGATGGCTGTTTAACTCGTAGACTCGTCGCTCCGCGTTTAATTGTTCTACTCCGTTCCTCTCCGCTCCGCTCGCACGCTTCAGACTTCAGCGCAGTCTTAAGGGTGCCTATTCCAGATCACACGGTCTCTGCGCGTTTTCGCCACTCGACAATCCATTTCGAAGCTCAATCGTCTCGTGGACCACTTCTTAGTAACTTCGTGGATAGCCATTTTGCATATTCTTCCAGTAAACTCTTGCATCTGTGAGAATCTCTTGAATCGTTCATCCAACTTGGCATGAATCGAGACGATTGCGTTATCCGTCTTTCCTATTCTCTTTGGACGCCGTGAGACTTAAATCTTTGCACTCGAAAGGCGACTCTCAGTCACCACTGTTTCTTGATGTAATTAGTGTGGCGACTGAGAGACGACATTAATCCTTAAATGCATACAGTTGCAGAAATGCAAAGGAGTCAACGAAACAAAATTACATTTTTTGAAGTTCGGAAACAAGTGACACTGTGTTTAATGAAAATTGGACAACGCCATCCAGTTAATGCAGTTAATCCTATTAATTCAGTTTTTATGTTAATTTGTTTCCTTATTTTTCTTTAAATAAATACATAAAAACGAACACTTACAAATTTTCTTAACAATTTTAGAAAAATCATGCATTCAAGGGTTAAGATTTATTCCATTGATTTTTTGTTAACGAATTTTAAATCACCGACAACTTAATGTCGCCTCCGAGTGCAAAGGGTTACAATTGAAAATAGTGTAATAATTATTGCAACGATCCATTTGTTGTTAATATAAAATCGCAAGGTTATACTTGTAAAAATATGGCCGAAGTTGAGGTAGGCACGGAAAAGAGAAGAAAAGTCGCGGCGCGTTGGCGCGAGTCGGCGAAGTTACGTAATTGGTAGCAGGTGGCGAACAAGGGAAGGTGGTTGGCCCACGCAGACGCGACGACTACGAAAACCACGACATTCTCCTCGACGTCTACGTCTACGTCGACGTCGACGACGACGACGACGACGACGTCGGCGTCTGCGACGACTGCTATAAATAATCGGGGGAATCCCGCAAGAAATTACCCTCTTCCGACACAAACACGCTGCACGCCCGTCCAAATATTCACGTGTTCCTCTTCTAATTTCGAGACGCGATACCTCCTCGTCTGCGACCTCCGCTTATTTTCCTATCTTCGCCTCCCCCTTCGAACACGCTTCGATTCGACTGATGCCGACTTTGCCCCAATTCCTATTTTTAAAGAGTTCCTCCGAGTCTCCAAGCATTCTTGTTCGTCTGCGATCGAAGTATATTTTTCGAAGCATATTTTCGAAAAATAGTTACTCCGACATGCTGTGCTCGAGTGATAAATTATAGTTTTTGATAGATTTTATGAATTATAGTCTTTGAACCGACACTTTTTATGCAAGTTTTCCGAGCATGAAAGATTGGAGAACTATCAGGTCTTTCCACACGAAATATCGCATTTTCCAAAAGGTTCAATTTAATCATTCCCCTTTCCCTACAGTTAACAGTACGTCTAAAAACCTTTACTGAATTCTCATCGTTGAAGTTCCGGCTACATTTTGTATATTTTAGAATTCGTCAGAACCTTTTTATTATGACGTAATCATAATAAATGTAAAAAGTGAATTTGCCTCGAAATTCCTCGGGTTTCGGACGAAACGTTCTTGACAAGCTGCAAGTCACATGTTTGAAAATTTCAGTCTTGATTATTGTTAATTAGGGTTTTTACAATATCTATATCGAATTTGGGCTTTTTTCGACTTAAATAGCGAGTCTTTGCGTTCCCGGAAAAAGTGCTGTTGTTAATGCAATAAACGATAGACCAATGCACCATGAAACGTAACCTTATCACAAGGCGAATTTCTCGTTGTTGGTATTATTTGCCTGAACAGAGGGTGGTTAACGTTGGGTTTGAAATTAATCAGCAGTAATCCAACATCGATCATCCGATCCGTGCAAATAGCATGGTCGAGTCAGTTATCGCAATTATCCACTCGAATACATCGATTAGATTTACCGCGGAACGTGCAGATCCACCGGCTTCCATGACCCACTAATTTCCCGACTAGCATATCAAAGAGCTATTGTCACTTTATGCTGTACATCTGATTTTGATCACTTTACGCCAATGTGTTGGGTGTTTTAAATATTTTTGGGTATTTTTAATATTTTAGTATTTTAATAGAAAGCGATTCTTATTCAAGTTTCTATATTCTTTCGATTTTCTTTGCTCGATAATTTATTGTCCGTTCTGACTTATAACTTTTTCTTATCATTCTGTCAGCTTTGTAATTCCGCGCTCATAAAAACGCTTCGATTTCCCCCGCGGAACACGGAGACATTAATATCATTCAAAATTATGACGAAGATGGAGTGGGTCACGTGTCTTCAAAAAATATGCGCATACGTACTATATATCCATTCTTTCTTTAATTTTCATTGCAATATTCGGAAGACAACACAGAAAGCACGGTGAAAAGTAGCTTTCGGAAAAGTTACCGTTTGCTTTTTAAGGGAGTAATTAAGTTTCAAGAGTCGGCGCACTTAAGTGACTCGAGCGGACCACTTTGATTTAAAGGCTGCTTCTTAAAGGAGCACTTAAGCGTGTTTAAGAGTTCCGCTGCTTCGACGCGCAGAAAATTCACGATTTCTCCTGGAATTTCAGCTGAGACTGGAAAATGAGATATTTCTTGAAAAACTGTGATAACAAAGGGATCGTATGTTCGCCGTCGTTGGTCGAGCGGCAACGAATCACGGACGTCGACGAGGATGTTCCTCTCGTGTCCAGAGGCTTCGTTTGCTTTACCTTCGTGAAAGAACGTTTAAACGAACGTTTCATAGAACGGATATGTGTGACTAAAAAGCAGACGCGAATCGTGGTAATGTCCGGCGGATCGGTGAATTTTTCAGAGGATCATTCTGCTGGGTAGAGGGATGAAAGGGTGGCAGGGTAGAGGGGGAATGCATTCGCTCCACCTGAAAACATCATTGTACGAAAATCAGCAGAAAAAGGTTTAGAATCGAGGAGTAGAAAATACGGTGAAAAAAGGAAGAGGATCAGCAGATTGTTGAAAGCAACCATAGCGGATGGGAAAAATGTGTGCAGGGATTACGGTAGATTTTCATCGCCAAGTGCAACAAGATGGAGACGGTTTACGTGAATAAATAACTGTGTACGGTTTATTTTTTGTTGGGTTACATATTTTGTTTTTTTGTCATTTATTATCTTTCTTATGTACACCAAAGTGCACATGCCCGTAAATGAAGTATAAATAAGTAGATAAATAAAATTCCGTGTTTCTTCGGAGTTTAGACGCCTGTTATTCCGTAGGTTTCCGAAAAGTCAGAAATCGGATTTTTATTCTCCTCACGTATACAACGATATGGTTAGTCGTGTATCAAACTAGGAACGAATGGAAGAGGGGAAAAAATGGAAAAAGAAAGGGAGGTTTGCGAGGGAAGGTGGTACCTCTTGTACCCTGCGCCAAGCAATCTGGGTCATACCAACCCCCTCTACCCTTCAGAACCCGTCCGAATAATACAACCATAGAAAACCCACCACCACCCTTCTCTTTCTCTCTCTCCATCTCGCTTATCATTCCATTTCTTTTCTTGTCTCCTTTTTCTTTTCCTCTCTCCTTTTAGAGAGGTTGGATCGATGGGGTGAATGGCCCTCTTCGAATAACCATCCCCGTACTCCTCGTACTAACCCCGTCATATCATCTGTTGTTTTTAACTACTCGTGGGTCAAATACATGGGTTCAACAATTTTGTCGCTTGCCTTCTTGTTTATTTGCGTATCCAAGTGTTATTGTCATTAAAAAATCAAATTCTGATTTAACACGCTTGAATAAATGCGGAAGAAAATCTGTACTTTTGAATTTTTATTTTAAAATATGTACCCTCATTTTTTTAACGACACATAATTTGTTAAATTTATTACATATTTCTTTTCAATGTGAAATATGGATTCGAATTGTACGATTTCAATTTACAGAGAGAGTTGGGGGTATTTGGTTTTTAGTGGATTTCGAAGGTGAAGACAGGTGTGTTGACTCTTGGGGTGTCCGAAGTTTCGTATTGTCGTGGAATCAGGCACCCTTATCGTCTGGGCGCATTTTCGTTTGTCATAAGATCATTGATCCCAGAGGGTTGTTTTGTGCGAGACAACGAACGAGGGTGAAAGTTGCTCGGCCTTGAGTACCTCGTCTTCTCGTCTCCCACGAGACGTCGGCGACTTTGCTCTTTTACCTCTCCTTATCCGAAGCCAGAATTTCTGCCGTTTCAGGGATATTTACGGCGACGACGAGCTCTCCTCCACGCTTATACTACAAAAGTTCTCGCACAATGGGCCAACTTGCGAAATACACGCTGCACGTTTTTCACACACTTTACAGGCTGTTACTAGCCGAGTGTGTTGTACCCCGAGCTTGATATTATTTTAGGACGCTTTTAACTCAAACTGTTTCTTTTTTTTCGAGATGTTTAGCGATCTTCTTGTCTAGAGAAGGATTTAAATTGAGACATTTGAAACTGCTTTTAATAAAGAAATATTTTGTGATCATGCTGTTGAGAGAAGGATTTGATTTGACAAAGTTGAACCTGTTTCAGACAAATTTGAACCTGTTTCAGACAAATTTGAACCTGTTTCAGACAAATTTGAACCTGTTTCAGACAAATTTGAACCTGTTTCAGACAAAATTGAACCTGTTTCAGACAAATCCGGCGGTCGTGGAAACTGGTAACGGGTGGACAGGGCGAACAAGGTTTTGTGAAAGGGATTCGAGTTGGTCCGAAATTGTACTTTCTTCGTGGCGGACGGAAAAAATCTCGCGTCCAAAGTGGCTAAGAGCGTAAGTCCCCGTCTCGTGGGGGAGGAGGTGAAGGTGGACGAAGTGAGGCAGCAGGAGAGACGAGCATCGAGGCGCATGCCTTATCTGGGGCCTGATATGACAACCCGGCTGTCAGCCATGTTCTACACGGTCGAGGTCGGGGACACCAAGTTCACTATTCTCAAGCGGTACCAGAACCTTAAACCTATCGGCTCGGGTGCGCAAGGAATCGTCTGGTGAGTCCCATTCGTTGCCATTATTTTTCAATTTTCACTGTAGAAAACAATTTCTATCAAATAGCCGAAAGGAACACACCATTGTGTCACCATCACATAAAAATATCTATGTTTGCGATCTATGTTTTAGTGCGGCGTACGACACACTAACCGCGCAAAATGTGGCGATCAAAAAGCTTTCCAGACCTTTTCAAAACGTGACACACGCGAAGAGAGCCTACAGGGAATTTAAACTCATGAAGCTGGTCAACCATAAAAACGTAAGTGTCATCCCTCATGTCATCCCTTGGATTCTAATTTCAAGTTACCTTTTACTTTAACTCTCATACTTCATTTATAATCTAAAAGAACGCAGATCATCTCCGCATGAAAACCCGTATGTTTCTTCGTTCCATTTCGAATACATTTTACTTGGCGTGTTGCAAAAAGATGATTCGCGCAACCTTTAATGCCCTGTTCCAACGCAATGCATCGAAGCGTCGCATTGCGCAATATTCCTAATGTTCTCGAACGTGACCCGAGTGTTTTATGGGCTACCACTGGTTCAGGACTAGTTCCGCGGTTAATTCATCGATAACAACCGTGAAGTTCTATCTTGCAGATTATCGGTTTGTTGAACGCGTTCACACCACAGCGGTCGTTGGACGAGTTTCAAGATGTATACTTGGTGATGGAGTTGATGGACGCGAATTTGTGTCAGGTGATCCAGATGGATCTGGATCACGAGCGTATGTCCTATCTCCTCTATCAAATGCTCTGCGGCATCAAACACTTACACTCTGCCGGGATAATTCACAGGGTAAACAATAACACGTATTTTTCCCTTCGTCTTTATTCGACTATATCCACTAAGTATTACAACGTTCGGTAATATTTCACTTGGAAGGAATAGATCAAAGATAAAAAAGTATATTTCATTGATCAACAGGATTTAAAACCAAGCAATATCGTCGTAAAGTCAGACTGCACCTTAAAAATACTGGACTTCGGTTTAGCGAGGACCGCTGGTACAACGTTTATGATGACACCCTATGTCGTTACGCGGTATTACCGAGCGCCAGAGGTAAATATATATTTTTTTGGAAGATATTCTTTGTTTTAGAATTCTGACATTTTTGAAAATGTCCTTGTAGGTGATCTTGGGGATGGGGTACAAGGAGAACGTAGATATCTGGTCCGTAGGTTGTATCATGGGCGAAATGATTCGGGGCGGTGTACTCTTTCCGGGTACGGATCATATCGATCAGTGGAATAAAATAATCGGTGAGTTTCATGGAGTAAATACATAATAGCGTTTGTGTTAACCGATCGAAGCGATTGTTGGCGCGTTGCGACACACGATGCGATATATTTGTTTTGCGTTGGTAGAACAACTGGGAACTCCGGCCCAGGAGTTCATGCAGCGGTTACAGCTCACGGTGAGGAATTATGTTGAGAACAGGCCACGATATCCAGGATATCCTTTCGAGAGGTTATTCCCGGATGTCCTATTCCCCTCGGATTCCTCGGAACACAATAGATTGAAAGGTAAGTAGGTTACCAAGCCTTTGGTCCTCGCAGGAAAATTGAATTGGCAAACAGAAAAACAAAATAAGTGGAATATGAATTGCTTGCATAAACTGCGAAAATGAATTTGCACATTGAATATAAAGTGTTCTATAGATCTGCAAGAATTGGAGAACCAACTGCACGTTCTTCGAGTACGTGTTTGTGTTTTGTAAAATTTGAAGTTTCGTTCGGTTTAAACTCAAAACTTGGAGAGGTTCATGTTTGTTAGAATATTTGAAACAGAAATTCATAGTGTTTAAGGTATTAGAGGGGACAGATTAAAATTCAGTAGTCTGGGTACAATAGATTAAAAGGTGAGTAGGTCACGGAGTCGTCGGCCCTCGTTCCGACTCCCTCGCGAATCGATGCTCCGAAACGGAACGTGTCACCACGGCAATAACGTCGTTCAGCTTAGAACATCTAAAGAACATAGTATTTCCTGACAATTTCACGTTGCGCATCTTCCTCCTTTTCCCCCGTGTTCCTCCTTTTTCCATATTCTTTTTTTTAGCGAGCCAAGCCAGGGATCTATTGTCGCGCATGCTCGTCATCGACCCGGAAAGACGCATTTCCGTTGACGAGGCGTTGCTGCACAATTACATAAACGTCTGGTACGACGAGAACGAAGTCAATGCCGTGAGTATCCACGACCTCTTTTTTATCCTCTCGTTCCATTGCCCTTTCTTTCGAATTCTTTAAGCTCTAAATATGTAATATAGAATGTATAGTTTTTGAGTTTTAATAAAAGTGGACTATGAAAAGTGAAAGATACTGATGGGTTAAATTGGTTCTTTTATAGCCGGCGCCCGGTCCGTACGATCACAGTGTGGACGAAAGGGAACACACCGTGGATCAGTGGAAAGAATTGATCTACCAGGAAGTAATGGAATATGAAACGAGCCATAATCCCACGACGGTGGCTCAATCGTCGGAAAGCAGTGGCTCTCGGTAGACACGGAGGAACTCCTCGAAACCTTTCTCGTCGGGGACCCACCTAGACGACGGTCTGTCCTATCGTTTAAGTATCACGGGGATTGTAGAGAAGGAGAGCGAGAAAATAGAGAAACGTTTCGATGTCTATTATAGAGATATCGAACGAGGTCCGTTTTCCTTGGAAGAAGACGGGACATAGTTCAAGAGAGAGGGAGAGAGAGAGATAGAGAGAAAGATACGAATGAAAGATAGAAATGAAATGCCGAGTTAAGAAGAAGGGAGAAGCACTGCTCCGTGGAATTTTCAAGAGGAGGATGAGAATGAAGGCGCACTATGTACAATGCGAACGGCGAATGACGAGGATGAGGTTGTCCCTGATAAAGGATAGGAACGATAACGAGGAAGCAGCGTCGGATGGAAGATTCGAAGTTGATGGAGAAGAGAGAAAGAGAGAAAGAGCGAGAGAGAGCTAACGGCGCTGTGATAATCGATGGTCGTTGGCATCGGTACCGCGACGGATGTCCACTCGACGGTACTAGACTGCCGAGGAAGACTCATTGTTTTCGCCCTGTCTTCTTGTTCCTCTCTACGATAACCTCCTCCGCACTCAAGCGACACTCCGAACACTCTGAACACTCAAGGAACACTAGGAACGCTCCCCATGCTCGAACTTCAAACCGCCAACTCCGCAGTCTTCGAGAACCACGTTTGAAAGATGCGCATGCATCTTTGTGAACCACAAGAACCTGTGTTTCGCATCATCGATTATGGTGCTCTTCAGGGTCGCGATTACAGCTTCTTTTCTTTCGTAACGGTGATCAGGATGCGCCGTTTTCTGAATATGAACATCGGAAACGCAAAGAAGATCCCGATGGATCCGACTGGCCAGTCGAATACCGGGTTACAAATCGAGTCAGTCGTACCATGAAAACTGCCACTCCAATGCTTCTCCCTTTCCAAGGAACGTCCTTAATTATTGTATTCTATATACTTCTTTGATTTTATCAGTCTGAGCTACGATTTAGTGCGTTTTATCCCAAAGCGCGACCCTCTTGCCGCGAAAGCAACGGTGTATCGGGTAGATGATAGTATACCAAGATGTCTTTAATTCTTACGCGTGATATACAAAGAAATATCAAGAATAAAAGAATTTTACGAGAAAGCTACCGCGAAGAATAATAGAAGGTATTACGAGAAAGGTAATATTATTGTTCGGGCAAGAAGCGGTCGTACCGGTGTCCTCAGCGCCGATATTCGTTTCTTTTTACGCAGTCTATAAATTTTCGATTTTATCTTCGTAACAGTTTGTTGTCGTAAAAGAAGTTCACGTCGATGGAAGGACAAAAGATTTTTGGCAGACGCATGAATCCCGAAAGCGTGTCCGATTAACAGGGTGTCGCGGAACATAATAATAATAGAGCTCGAGCGTTCCCCTCTTTCAAGCCCGAATTTCAATTTGCCATAAATTTTCAACGTCTCCGATAGACTCACGAAAACATTATGTATTTTTATATGCAATTCAAGTGCGCGTGCTTTTGTCTCATCGTTTTCGCGTGCGTATAACTTTTTGTACCGGTAACTTTCTATGTGACGGTGATAATGACCGTTGGGTTCCCAGTTTCCTCGGGCGGGAGTTGGGTTAAGCGGGGGGAGTTCTCAATCATCGATGAATATCGAGCAATGTTTATTAGAGGAAATCATTCGCGAGATACCAGATACGGTCTGGACCTCGTCTCTTCGAAAGGTGACTGTGCAATGTCGCGGCAATTTTGATCCTTGAACGTTGTTTACAAAAAGAAACAAAAAAAAACGAAGAAGAACAACTTTTTCGGACGTTCCGCGAACGTACATACTTGTCGATTATCCTTAGGGATTTAGTTTCGTAGGTACTTGTTTTCTTCGTGCAATCCTGCATGGTCGTCATCGAGTCATGGAAGCCGATGAGCGACGAAGTAAAATGGTTAGTTCATAATTGAATTTGCTGAACCGCCGGATTTTGAGAGTAAACAAAAAATAAAATAAAAAGAAACGGCGATAAACCGCGAAGCGACTTCTCGAACGAGCTCGTTCGTACGCGCTTCGAAGCTTCAAACCAAACCGAGCCGTCGACCCTCTTCGACCTTCTCTTTTTACTTTTCGAGAGTGACATTCCCATGTTACTTTGTTGTTGTTTTTTAAAGAAATGAACTTGGGACATTTTTTAATGCAAAGAAACGGAGTAGTTTATTCCAAGTGAATCTAAGCCGAGAAACGATGCAGCACGAGCGACGAGATTCTAGAAAATTGACGAGGACAATGACGACGAGGACGATCGCTGCGGTAAAGATGACAAGGATCATGATTACGATGATGCTTGGTGATTATTAATATTAATAAAACACTATTATTATTATGATTTTATTACGATTAGTTGAAAATTACTCTCATCACTCTCACTCTCACTCTCTGTATAGAGCTATTCTTATTATTAAATATTATCGTCATCCGGTTATTACCGTTACGATTATTAATGGCATTACTATCATAATTATTATTGTAACATCACAATTAATTTCGTCATCGTCATTGTCACCATCATCATCTTCATCTTCATCTTCATTATCATCATCATCATCTTCATAATTCTTTAGATAATTGTATTTATTACGAGTCGACGAGAAGAACCAAGTTAAAAAAAGAAAGAAAGGAAGATATTGACGATCGAGGAGAGACGATGAATATGTAAAACAAGTTGAACTTTTATTTTCCACGACGAATAGTTATGTGAATAATTAATATCGCTACAGTCCGATCCAATTAATCAAGCTTTTGTAATAATACTAATTGTAATAAAGTTAACACGGTGATACTGCTAATCGCGTAATTGTATCGCACACGGTAATTTCCGAGAAGAAGTGCTGGCTGGGGAGGAAAAGAGAAAACGAGAAAAACGAGAAAAAGAGGGAAGGAACCAGCGTGTAGAGCTTTGCGGTCTACGAAGGGAAGAACAAAGAAACGTGCTACGCCAAAAATCTTTACAAATCCGAGGCGACTAATTCTTGTTTCTTCGACTGCTTTACTTGCTTTCCACAAACCAAGAAGTATTCAAACAATTGACATCGACATTTATATAAAGCGGAGACAAATATCAACATATACAAGTAAAACGAGCTTCCCTCATACGCAATAATGAAACGAAACTTTTGTAAAATAGCCTTCTCTTAATGGTCTCCATTTAAACAATTAATTCATTACCTGACACTCGGTGGCCATCCTTGAAAATGGCTCCACTATGGCGGCTACATCATCAAGCAAAGTTAATTATATTAAAAGCAAGACAAAGGTGATTAGATTTAATTGCAGTTAAAGCATTCATTGACATTTGAGAGATGAATAGAAAGATAAAATACATGTTCGAAACTCGAAGGAGAAATTATAAGAACGTTTCAAGGATATTCAAGAAATATTGTTTATCTTTAAGAAGAAGTCGTACGAAAGAGATGCACTATTTTTCCACGCAGTTGCAAAAGTAAGAGCTCTGATTTCTTCTCGAATTATGAGACAGGAAATCGAAGAAAAAGAATTCGGTGAAACGTGGGTCCTCGTAAATTTCGTCCAGCTCCTTGAGTCGACACAGTTTTAATAAAAACACAGGGATTTTCTACAAAAAAAACACGAGACACACTGGAATCGCTTGCGAACATTCTTCTTCTCGAAATCCATCGAATTCTTTAAAGAGACAAATTAATTTTGTTGAATAACTCAGTAGAAAATCGTGGAATTCAGAAGAGAGAAACCTCTGTTTCATAAAGAACATTTTTAATTATGCCTTCTATTATATATGCAGTTTCCGGTTAGCACATTTTGAATTCGATTCGCGAATTTCGAGTGCGTCCGGCATTTCTAAAGATTTTTGGGTATACGCTCGATACGATGGCACGAGGTGATATATATATAGATATATAAATAAATGTATAAAGAGTATATAATAATAATAACGTTTAGGGAAAAAAAAGAACTTGTGGGAAACGCAAAATTGCCAGGTTTCGAGGTGGTTATTGTCTTCTTAATAAGAAAAGTTGGAATTCATTTTAGCCGCGGTCACGCGGGATGCTTTTCCTCGATAAAAAATTATAATGAATAACGAATAAAGAATAAAGAATAAAGAATAAAGATACAGAAAACTATACGGATAGTAGCTGATTATAAACAGTTGGTACACCAGGTTTTTGTTATTTCGGTAGTTCCGTGGCAACTCTAGCGGATAATACTTAATAAATGACGAGGTAACGAGGTACGATAATAAGAAATAATAATAATACTAGTAAGAGAAGAAATGATAACAATAATACTAGCGATAGCGTATAGTATAGCGGATTAATAGCGGTGGTAGTAGTAGCGATAATAACAATGATAACAATAGTAATAATGAATACCTACAATATTAATTGATTACTAACGATAATGAACTAATAATTAGCTGTAAACAATGATAAAGGATACATACACGATAATAAAGTACTGCAGGAATCGTAGAAAAAGAAAATACTGAAAAAGGACCGGAAAGTGTACGGCTATTTTGGAGAACATCTCGAAGTCGCGCGCTTTGGCCTTTTCTTTGGCCACAGGCTTTTCTTGTTAGTTCATTTAGTCGATCGATGAAAAATTACTTCATAATTTCCGAGTACGTAGAACAATGACTTGTATACGACCTTTGTAAATGATCATCCGGTGAAAACAATGGAAATGAAGGAAAAAAAAACGCGCAATATCGGTGACACCAAATCGGAGAACGGACGAACGTGGATCGAAGTCTCCGCCACACGGACAGCGACGAAAGAGGATTTAATAATCAATAAATAAACTAATAAATAATATATTCGTAACGATACTTGTACTGTACTGACGTAAGGGTGATATCATAATTAACGTAATAAACGTAAACTAATTATCCGTGTCCATTCGTAGTCGTACGTCGAACTGTCGGCGGACAGGCAGACGGACGGGACGAAGAGGATGAAAAGAAAAAAAAAGGAAAATAATAAGAAAAGAAACGAAGCATAAACTGGGTACCTTCGATGTGACGTGCCTTTGACATTCTTCGAAGCAAAACGACGATTGGGTTTCAATTAATTCTAATTAATCCTAATAAGAATCCTTCGACGCTCCTTGCGCGGACTACGTACATCCGTATTGCGCGTTTCAGGAAAAGACGTCCCCGTATACCACGGACAAACATACCGACGCGAGAGTCGAGCCGTTAGAAGTCGATGATACAAATCGAACATATTTCCGGAGAGCTAAATTATCTGTTTAATCGCGAAACCTGGAAATTTCACGTCGAGTCGTGCGCGCACCGGTTATTCAAAGGGGAAGGAAAGATTTAGATTAACAGAAAAAAAATGATGGCTGAGAAACACCGAGGTACATAGAGTTTAAGGATCACGATAAGGATTATGATAAGAATCATTCACCGAATTGGTTAACAGAGATCGATACTCACTCGATAATCCTTTTCATAGCGCGGTAAGGGTCGAATATTATAGATGAAGGGAAGAGAGAACGATAAAAAGTGAGCAACAGAAAAAAAGAGAGAGAGAGAAGCGAGAATATTTTGAACGACTCGAGTCGATTGAACTTCGAAGCAGAGGTTGATTGTTTCGATTTTATGATTAGATTGGACGGGGATGGGGATCGATTATGAGAACAATCTCAGAAAGAATATAATAATGTCCATGTTGCTAAATATTAGCGGTCAGGTAGATTTGCGTGTAGCGCCGTTCTTAGTTTGTATTAGTCCTTCGTACGACGGGAAGAATATGTGCGTGTGTGTACGAGCGAATGTGAAGCTGTGGTAGATCGAAGAAAAGTGTGGAAATTTTGCGAAGTTTCCGCGAGGAGGAAGCGGAAAATTGTGCGTGATGCGCGTGTACAGATTTTTACGGGTGCTCCTTCACTTACGACTGGGTTTTTGTCCGGCATTTTTTATTTATATTCTCGTAATGAAGTTGTGAATATCTTTACTTGATAATTCGAGTAAAGCGAAATTCGAGTGAAAGGAAATTCCAAAGGAAACGGGGTTTAATATAGAATTGAATAAAAATATAAAATTCTTCGGCAGTCGCGCCAATTTTGGATGCACGGAATATAAACTGAGCTTTAATCGTTGATACAACAACAAAATCGGAATTGAATAGGAATTCCTATTTCGGTTATTTATTGTGTATTAATTAAAAGATATGAATAAAGTTTCGTAAGTGAAGGAACGCCAATGGAGAGAAAGAAGCGGAAAACATGCACGATGAGAGAGAATGAGTGACAGGGACGAAGAAGAACGCATAAGAGACACCGAGGCATAATAATGTACGTAGATTAAAGAAAGAAAGAAAAATTAGGGTAGATTTCTATAGGTCGAGATTATCGAGCCCGTTCCTTCGTATATTTAGGTGGTAGCACTAGAGATGCCCGTTTAATCAGGACTTATCGAATTCCGAGAAAGACGAGTTGGACACGCGTGGACCCATTGACACTCCGCAATAAACAGAACTTATTACCTTCCTCCGGAATTAAAGCAATGTTTGCGCCAAAATTAATGTTTCCTATCACTCTTCTAATATTTCATTTCATTGAAATTTCGAATACTTCTACTCTGCACTGTTTGTGGAATATTTGTTTACTTGCTGGGTAACTGTGTTATTTTCATTCAACACGTAATATGTTATTAAATATAATTCGGCACTGTTGGTAGGATATTTGTGTTCGTTTATTTATCGCGTTGCTGCATTATTCTAATTTAATCCGTAATATTTTATTAAATATAAAGTGGAATATTTATGTCCAACATTGTCAGTAGAATATTTGTCTGTTTCTCGCGTATTCATTTAAGGCTAACATTCGTTCGAAGAAACGAATCGATACGAAAACAATCTTGAAACCATCCGCGAACCGCAGATAAGGTATTAACGAGGAGGAAGGATTAAAATAGAAATACCAGTCGATTCAACAAGGTTCTCAATTTCGCTCAAATCCGTGTTTCTTTTACCTCGTTTCTCGTTCCTTCGAGGCTCAAACTCTCCGTCGAAGTTCCATCGCTTCGTACGTCGAACTTAAGTTTAATAACTTATGAATCCGAGTGATTTAAATCCGTTCCAACGATAAGTTACACAGCGATTTGCGTTAACGAAAATGGAAGAAACGAGAAACGAGAGGTAGAACTGGCGAAACTAAAAGGGATAAAACAGTGAGAAGAAATGGAGAACGAGTAGATAATGGCGATGGAAGACGCCGACGGAAACACGAGTCGTTTGTTGGGACGAACGAAGGAGAGCGATCTTTAAAAAAGCAAGAACCAACCGTACCCCCCATAGTAGTGACGTGATGCGTAAAACTTAAATTATTATAAATATTAATACATTAATATTATCAAGTATATACCTCTTCTGTACATACAATTATAATAACAAGAGCAAGAACAACAACAATAATAATGAATAAATATCGTGAACGGTAAACATGACGGAGAACGTGGTCAAGGAGGGAAGGATAATTGAGCTGTTTATTTTGTAAGTGGTCTATGTCTATTTTTCAAAAATATCATTTTAACGTTTATAATAGTTACACAAAGTCACTTTGTAACTTTATAACATCAACTTGATTTTTTATAATAGTTTCACAAAGTCAATTTGTAACTTCAAACACTTTAACTTGATTTTTTATAATAGTTACACGAAGTTACTTTGTAACTTTATAAACGTTAACTTGATTTTCTTACGAAATGGACTAAGGCCACTTTAAAAACAACGGCTTAATTGTTCGCGCCGTTTTTCTTGCTGGGGCGGAACCGAAGTGGATTTAAGTTGTGAATAAAGTAATAAGTACGAATTGTAATGTAATTATATTATCGCGGCGAATAACGATGTAATACGATAATGTGACTCGCACCACGGTATAAATATTATAAATACATTATAACGACGACGATCGCACGATGACGGAGATAAATGGTGATTTTTATTATATTATTAGTATTGCAATTTATTATTATTATTCATTATTATTATTAAATATTATTATCATCACGATGATTATTACAATGATTACTATTACTTGTCAAGTGATCGTTGCGAAGCGCAAAAAACTAGCGCTCGACGAGGAGCGGTTTAACAGTCAAATAAAAAGAGCCGCTGCTTTATCATTCTTCTGTAATTAGACCACTGGATAATTACTCGAATTCGAATTCGGATTATACAACGTACTGATTATTTCGTCCTGAATCCAAAACCGGAAGAAGGGCATGGATCTTAGATCTAGATTTGTCAGGGATTCCTATTTTCTCGAGGATATCTCTTGGAGACCGGAACAAGGGTACGTCCGGAAGTCGATTGTCGCCAGCTTATTTCGTGGGTTCCGGGTGTCTCGCATAATGAATTATAAAGCTGATACAATATTAATTATTATTAACACGTTGAGTGCCGGACTGAAATCCGTGTTATACGATTTCGTACCTGAGAGCCGATAAATAAAATTCATTATAATTAGAATTAAAATTCACATTAATAGATACCTCAAAAATCGCATATTTTTTAAGGTACTTTTTGGCAGTATCAGGAATATTTATAAAGTACTACAAGAGTGAAGCACTTTAAGATATATTAGTGACTTTACATCGTTATCGTAATATTAAAAATATTCAAAATTTTACGAATATTAGCGATGCATTTAATTCGGGTTTTAGTAATATTGGCATCAGTGGTCACCGGCGACTCCCACGGTACTCAACGTGTTAATTACCTTTCGATTATTAACAATAATTACTGGCAATAGAATTCGCGAATACTTAGAATTGATTAGAAACCAAATTCGACACTTAGAACTAATTAGACGCAAGCTTATTTAACACCATTAATTAATCGCGTTGCTAGCAGGTTAAAAAAGTTCCCGCGTGATCCCGGATATTATGCCTTCTGCAAGCGCGCCAATCGCGCATCGAGATTGACTCGATCGTAAAGAATATTTTCGGTTCTTCTCAAGAATCCCTTTCTTAACACGTTGAATGCCGAACCGAAATCCGCGTTATACGATACCTCGCGATAAGCATTCGCAACGTGTAAATAACGCCTGAAAACTTGAAAATTTAACTCGTGTGTATCCCGGACTTTCCCCCGCGTGTTATAAAACGATCATCTTCCGATCGTTGTTTATTGGCAGGCAAAAAGTACGAAGCGATGCCATTGGTCGAAATATTAATAAAGGAACGGCTGACGAATCAGGATTTTTGTCTCCCCATCTGTACCTATTGTAGGCCTGTGACGTGACGTGTCGTGTATATGCAACTGGAGCATTAAGGGAATAAAGAATACACACTTTTTATATGCATGATTTATAAGTTTTAATTTCAATATCGGAGAAGATATACCATGTTGTATGTGAATGAATTATTGGTTATTTAAATTGATGTTTTAAAATATCAAAGAACGTCTTGTCATTCGCTCCGCGCCATCGATCCCTGACCTCCTCGATCCGCGATTATGATTTGTTCTTTTTTCACAGCGAACCATGTTTGTTAACTTTTTCGATAATATTTTTTATTACCATTAGAAGAAGAAGAAGAAGCTGGCCTTTTGGAGAACAGGTAAGATTGTTTACACCTTATTTCTTCTACTTATTTATACTCCTTTGGCATTTAATTCTTGTACGTTATTAAATTATTACTAAAATATGATTGCAGAATTAATATGGTTTACGACGACATAATTGAAGATATTACGTCTTTATTATTAATACTGGAACTACGAAAGAAGTAAAAATAACGGGTCCATAGTTTCTTGTGAAAATGTTCAAATTTGTAACGTTCCATTTTCCGAGATTTTTTGCGGCTCGTGTTACATAATGGACATAATTAAATCAAAAAATTAATTTTTGCTACGCATTGTTATTTTGGACGACATATACATAAATATACAAATACTGGTGAATATATTTCGGTAGTTCTAGTGTTAACATATCGTCCGAATAAAAATATAAATCGCAAATTGGTAATCGATTCTGAACAATTTCAAGCGGCAAGCATCTTCCAAACGTCAAAAGCAGCATGTAATTCCGGAAGATACGAATAAAAACATGACATCAGCGTGAAAGTGGATGAAGGGGAAGATTGAAGACGCTGAAAGCGACAGCAGAAGGTGTTCTCAAAGTGATAAGCTTAATGTGGAATCGAAATAATAGGATAAAACGATGGGAGAGATATTAAAAAGTTGGCTACGAACGAGGCTAGGTGCCATAATGGATCTGGCGCCGAAGATATTCGGCCATTACACGAGGGACGGGAAGTTGCTGGCCCAAATCCTTCACAGTTACGATATAATAAGTTGCGGCCAATTAGATACAATCATTAATACGCGGGACCCAGCTCTGTGCAGAGTAAACCTGAAATACCTGCGTGTCTGGTTACGATTTCTTGGAATAGATGTCGACGATGAATGCATCGAAGAGATCTCATGCGGAAAGGGAACCGCGTCCCTCCGATTATTCTACAAGGTTTATTTGTGCCTGGAGAGCAAGGACAGTTTGCACTTCATCACTCTACAAATGGAGAGAGAGAAGTATATTCCAACTTCGACGAAATTCGACGTGACAAATGTCTGCGAGGATCCTCCACCTTACAAACCCGCGGAGCATCCTCTCGCGAATAGACTTTGCGAGGGAGAGGATACTGTAAAATGGTGCCGTGCCAAATGCGCGGAGATACTTCTAGCTTGCAAGAAGGAACGGGAGAAGTTCGAAGTGAAATATCCTGTGAATCGTACCTTCGAGACCATCCAGGTTCGCGATGTCGAGGTACCTAACCCAGACCTAACCCAGATATAAAGCAGAAGTTCGAAGCGAAATATCTTGTGACTCGCACTTTCGAGACCCTCGAGGTTCGCGATGCAGAGGTACCTCAACCGGACCTAACCTAGGTTTAACACAAATTGAAACCTGACCCAACACAGATCTAATCCAGATTTCAGCTAGACCTAACCCAGATTTAATCCAGATTTAAACCAGACCTAACCCAGATCTACCTATGCGGAGCGAGCGCTCGAAAGGTAGCGTAATCGCGAAAATATACATTCCTGAATCGATAATTTTTATTGTTACTTTTCATTGCTCTCAAACTCCATTCCATAATTGATCCCCGATGATCTCCTAGGTCCCAGATATAAAACAAGAACAAAGAAAACAGCTGGATGAATTCGCACAAACTCATCGTCCGAAAGTCGCACAGTCAAAAAAGCATTCAGACGACGACTTAGAAATAAAAAACCCAACGTTCGTCGAAAGACCAGAAATGGCGAAACTCTACGTGGACTCGTTAAAAAATCGCAGAAAACGTATAAAAACCGCGGATGTTCTTAAATCGAAGATGCAACGGAAGCTGCTTTCCGATCTTTGGGAGAAACTTGTTAAGAAGCAGGAAAGAGAGCTGGATGAAGAGATATCCAGACGAGTTTTGGACCAATCAAGGTACGAGAAACAGATTATGAGGAAGCTGTGCGAGATTCGCGAGCAGAAAAACGTTATCGCGGAAAACCGGAGACTCGTCGAGGAACTTGTGATAAGGGGAAGGGAGCGGGACCTTAATGTCCAAAGGGAATACCGGAAGGAAAACGATGAAAGGGATAAGCAAGACGTGGCAGCTGAAACTCAAAGAATGGCGGAACTTAAATCGCGAATCCACGAGGAGAAGATACGAAGAATTCGCGAAAAACACCAGCGAGTTTGTTTGGAAGCTGTGGAAGGTTTGCTGGAGATTGTCGTCGAAGCTGCGGAATACCAGAAGTCTACCGAAGGGCGAATACCAAGCGCGATGTGGTGCGAATGGAAAGGATTGTTTATCAAAGGTCAGCCTATAACTGGAGTTATAAATATCGAAGAATATGATAAGGAAAGTGATGAAGAGGGTGAAGAAGAAATCGAAGAAGTACCCGAAATGGATTTGGAGAGGAAACAAACCATTCGTGACTCCGCTTTCGAGGATTATCACGAACTTAATCCACCATGGAACGAACTTTCACCGTTAATTAATGACGATATTAATGAAAGCTTAGAATTAGGAAAAATCGTCCTTGGATACATTGTCCATCGGCTCCTTGAGTTTGCTTATCCTTATCCAGTGTATTCCAGAAAGTCTCCTTTATCGAGGCCAAAGATGGCGGCCATACTTTTGGGTGTCAAAAACAGTTCTCTTTACCAGCCGCTACAGATGTTGCTTGATAAAAGCAAAATGCGACTGATAAAAATGGAGGACGCGATTAATTATTGCCTCGAGAAATACAAGGAAGAAATGGCTGACGTGGAGTACATCGATTTAAATATCGTTATGGCTACCACTGCAGCTCTGAGGGAAATGGAGACCGGAAGAAAGAGCAAACCGGAAGCGCTGCGGAAGAAACCGGATAGTAGTCGGTCCAGAAAATCTACGGCGACTATGCGATCTTTGAGTCAGTCGAAAAATACCGATGAAAAACAGACTCAAACTCCCAGGACGATACCTTATGACGATATGGATCCTGTTTTAACGGACTCTGCATATTTCGGTAATTTTGTGGAATTATTACATTTGTTATGTTAGGACTCCCAGAATTATACTGGAATTATTATATTTGTCATATTCGAATTCCTAGAATTATATTGGTATTATTATATTTGAACTCCTAGAATTATATTAGAATTTCTACAGAGTTTTCGTCAAAAATATTGCTAATAATACGTGAATCCGTGAATTAGGAAAATGGGCTTACGAGTTCCTAACTTTGGGTGAACCAATAAGTAACGAGCTTTCGACAAAGATTCTTATCGAGTACTTAAAAAATTTGTCGGATATCGAGGGTTGGGTTTTAATGGAGTATCCTGATACTTACGAACAAATGGCACGATTGGAAACGGCCCTAACTGGTCGCGAAATCCCATCAGACCCCGAAATTCTAGATTTTAAAAAAGTTAATATAGAAGACATAGATCCCATCTCCCCGAGGATCGTTTTTCAGGAAGAGGACATCGATGTTTTTGCTTTAAACAGGCAATTATTGCTTTCCTCTTATAATTTTATATTTTATTATATTTATAAATTTTCTCTATTATTCTACCTTCATTTAACTTCGATATCTTTAGAAAAGTTATGCAAACTTTATTAGATTTTATTGAAATTATTTTAAGAAATTCTACCGAAACCAAGTTTGGATTAAAATATCGATATACTTTTGAATTCTTCCATCTTATATTAAATAGGAATTCCGATCATATTTGTAGACAGTCCAAGCTTTTACCGAATCCTACGGTCAGAGAAGACAACAGTGATTCTACTTCTACCTTTATGACAATTTACGTAAGAGCAATTCCAAAGAAGAAAAAAGAAAATGACAGTAAACAATGGCAGGAAGAACCCGAAAGTGTATCTTCGATAGACAAATTCTATGCGGATTTTAATATCGCGTACGCATTTTACTATTCTACCTTCGATCTACCAACTTTGACAGCATTATGCAGACTTCTGATGGAAAAAACAGTAGAAAAGAAAACATCGTGGGAATTATTTGGGGATACCGTCGAGAGAACTAGCTCTGCCATTATAGAACCTTTTATATTCGGCCTCGATAAAGAACAAGAAGAAGAAGATGAAGAAGAAGACAAGGAAGACGACAAGGAAGAAGCTGCCGTAAAAAATATACAAGATCAAGATAACCTTCAAGAACTATTAATGGAAGAAGTGGAACCAAGAATTCCAAAACCAGGCGAAGAAAGCTGGCCGTGGATTAATCTTCCAATTCCGTCTAATATTTTGGAAAATCTAGTTTCCCTTTGGAAAAACCTCGAAGAGTCCTACGTGGAAGATTTAAAGGAACTACTTTTCCTGAGAAGCGTTCACTTCTCTTCCGTTCTTCCTTACAAGGATTTAGCGAGGAAAAAAGCACGGACTTTTATCTCGCGCGGAGACAATAAGCAGGGATTGCTGAAGGATTTCCAGGAGTTTTACAACGCGATTAATCAGGATAATCGCGAAGACGTGGACGTAAAATGCGAATTGCACACTCGAGTCGCGGATTTTCAGTCGGAATTGTGGGATATTTGTGATCGGAGAAAACAGGAAGCTGAAGATGAACGAAGACGACTCATCGGAGATCAATGGACTCCATTCGAAGCTATGTTTCTATTTAATTTATATATCGGAATGATTCAAGCCGAAGTAGATCGATGCGTAGACACTTTAAGAATAGTTCAAGATTATTACATGTCGATGTTACACAAACCATTACAAGATTTCGGGAATGCAAAAATTCTTTTCAAAAGAGTGGAACTCGACACGGATCCTCCGATGAATTTCCACGAAAATACGAGTCCACTTTCCTCCGAGAAATTAGTCGGCAAAGAAACCAAAGAAAAATCTAGGAACAAAGTTGCTTCGCCGAAAACAAAAATTAGTGCACCTGCTGCCGTCGATCGCGATATTCTGGAAAATGAGATTGCAACATTACTTATTAATATTAATAATGAACAATTGGAACCAAGTGAGAGTTCGGTGTATAAAACAATTGTGGAAAATGTTCGCTATGCTAAAAGCATCGTTGATTCGATTTATGCAGTTTTTAATGAAACGATTAAAAAAGAAGATGCTGCGCTTTCGAAGGTCGCCTTGACGGATCTGGGTTCTAAGAAAGGATCGATGAAATCACAGGTTGAGAAACCTTTGAATACTGGAAATACTTTGATTCACGGACTTCTGTTGGAATGGCGATCAGCTGTTAATTTCGAAGCCAATCGCGCGCGATTTCGATTGGAATTGTTGTCTTCGGCTGCATTAAACGACGTGATTTTTCTTTTGGAAACTATGCGGAAAACATTTCATGGGATTTATGATGACATCGCTGATCGGTTAGTGTCAATTAAAAAACGCTTTTGCAGAACTTTATTTACAACTTTGAGGCATGTTACAATTGTTTAATAAATTGATATAGTTTACCGTAATTAACACTAAAACTACCAAAGCAGTCAAAATTGGTTCGCGGCTTTTTATATAAACATTCGAATATACAACGGTGCCTTGTTTGAGATTTTATATGAGCCATTATTTTTGAAAGTGGTATAAGTCCATTTTTACTTTTAATTTTAGTATCGTAACTATTAAAAGAGCATATCAGTATATCGTGAAAAATTATATTTAATTCGCTTTTCATAAAAATTGGACTTATACCACTTTAAAAAATAGCGGTTCAAATATTTCCTCCCACGAGTAAAATATGAAGGATATAATTATTGCTAATGAAATATCTTTTGAAATATTAAGGTATAAACGCGAAATAAAAAGTGTGAACGACATGGCGAATGTCTTCTGTTATGCAATCGAGGAGGCGAGAGAAGTCCAAGAAAAAATGGTACTAAAAGGTGACCGGTTTTTTATGAAGCCTCCAATCTCGGTTAATTTAGAACCAGAAACCTTCTCCACTTCAATTAAAGAAGCAATTTCACCCACGGAATTCCGATTCGCGCAATTGGCTCGTTTACTGGAAATCTTCCGATGGACTGCGCCAAGTGGTATTTTAAACGAACGTTCGTTGATATTTATTCTCGAAGATCTCGTGAGTCAGGGCCAGGAAGAAGGAGGGCCATTTTCTCTTCCTTGTTCCTGGTACCAACTTCAATCGAAGGACATCTCAGAAATCGTAAATCAGCTGTTCGAATCCGCACAATTCATCGATTGGCGTGAATTTCTGATCTACACGCTCGATCTTCCGGCGCCGAGTTATGAAGATATTCTGAAAGCAAGGAATCACTTCCGGACTCAGGATCCGGAACTGAAGGAGATCGTCACGCAAGAACAGTATAATCGAGTTCCGCTTTGGTTCCTCGAAAGTACTGCGATGGTGCCAGGAATTCGAGATGTCCTGCGGGGAAACTTTGAAAGGAACTGGGAGGAACTGTACGAGGAGGAACTGGATCTGATTTATCACGACACCAATATGGCGGCTTCCAATATACAAAAGGAGACATTTTACGCGGAGAAGAAAAGTTCGGGTCTTTATTCGCAGGAAATGCTGAGATTGGTTCTAGCAAAGGAACTACTGTGTCAGATGTACCTCGTCGATCGGGATTCAGTGAATTATACCGCGCTTCTTTTGGCTTTCTGCAAAGATCCCGATCCGAAGGAAGGTTTTGCGAAAGCGCTTACTCTCGCTATTGGAAGCAGAGTTTGCGCGGATATTGTTGAAGGTGAAAATTATGTAACAGAGCTTGAAACGCAACGCCGACTTTTGTTTGAGAAAGAAACGTCTGAGCTCAGTGAAGTGGATAGTCTTAGATTGGAAGCTATTCAGGTATCTAAGATATTTTGCTCTTCATTTTCAACTCGTGATGTGTTAACATATAATCGGCGTGACTTAACAAAATATTTTAAACCGCTTCTTCCGACCCAAAACGGTCCTAGAATATGTTTATACATCATATACCATCGAATTGGACCATCTAGGAACAAAATTAGGGACTTTGATAATTTTTACTACAATGCTACTCCATTATTATTATTAATTTATTAATCTCTAGTTCGAAATTCAATCGCATATTACGGTACATAGTTAATAAAAAAATTTGCGACAGCCCCCACGTTGTGAACTCGGGGACGTCTTGACCCCGACTGAGGGTAAGGGATGGAGCGGGGAGAGGTATAGGTGTTGCGGTAGGTCAGTAATTAGGCGGCAAGCGCCGCAGTTTAAAGGGCATATAGGTAATGCAACATGGCTGCACTTCCACAGTTGGGGTCCCGACGTCCCCGACTCCACAACGGGGGAGTGTACGCAAATTTTTTTGTATTATCTATATATTCATTTATTTTTATTTATTTAATATAAAAATAATATATAATATACTTCACATTTTTGCGATTTTGGGTCGACCCATTTTTTGCACACAAAAAATTTTAAACCGCTTCTTCCGACCCAAAACGGTCCTAGAACATCATTAGGCATCATATAGCATCGATTTGGACCATCTAGGAGCGAAATTGGCGACTTTCATTTTTTGACAATTTTTGAAGGTATACCCCTTCACATTTTTTGACTCGGATTCGACCCATTTTTGACCAATACAAATTTTTTAACCGCTTCTTTCGACCAGAAATCGTCCTAGAATATGTTTATACATCATATAGCATCGATTTGGGCCGTCTAGAATTTATTTTGGCGACTTTCAATTTTTGACAATTTTTGAAGGTATACCCCTTCACATTTTTTCGACTTGGGTTCGACCCATTTTTGACCAATACAAATTTTTTAACCGCTTCTTTCGACCAGAAATCATCCTAGAATATGTTTATACATCATCTACCATCGATTTGGGCCATTTAGGAGCGAAATTGGCGACTTTGATTTTTTGACATTTTTTGAAGGTATACCCCTTCACATTTTTTCGACTTGGTTTCGACCCATTTTTGACTAATAAAAATTTTTTAACCGCTTCTTTCGACCAGAAATCATCCTAGAATATGTTTATACATCATATACCATCGATTTGGGTCATTTAGAATTGATTTTGGCGACTTTGAATTTTTGACAATTTTTGAAGGTATACCCCTTCACATTTTTTCGACTTGGGTTTGACCCATTTTTGACCAATAAAAATTTTTTAACCGCTTCTTTCGACCAGAAATCATCCTAGAATATGTTTATACATCATTTACCATCGATTTGGGTCGTTTAGAATTGATTTTGGCGACTTTCAATTTTTGAGAATTTTTGAAGGTATACCCCTTCACATTTTTTCGACTTGGGTTTGACCCATTTTTGACCAATAAAAATTTTTTAACCGCTTCTTTCGACCAGAAATCATCCTAGAATATGTTTATACATCATATACCATCGATTTGGGTCATTTAGAATTGATTTTGGCGACTTTGAATTTTTGACAATTTTTGAAGGTATACCCCTTCACATTTTTTCGACTTGGGTTTGACCCATTTTTGACCAATAAAAATTTTTTAACCGCTTCTTTCGACCAGAAATCATCCTAGAATATGTTTATACATCATTTACCATCGATTTGGGTCGTTTAGAATTGATTTTGGCGACTTTCAATTTTTGAGAATTTTTGAAGGTATACCCCTTCACATTTTTTCGACTTGGGTTTGACCCATTTTTGACCAATAAAAATTTTTTAACCGTTTCTTTCGACCAGAAATCATCCTAGAATATGTTTATACATCATTTACCATCGATTTGGGTCGTTTAGAATTGATTTTGGCGACTTTCAATTTTTGAGAATTTTTGAAGGTATACCCCTTCACATTTTTTCGACTTGGGTTTGACCCATTTTTGACCAATAAAAATTGTTTAACCGCTTCTTTCGACCAGAAATCATCCTAGAATATGTTTATACATCGTTTACCATCGATTTGGTTCATTTAGAAGTGATTTTGGCGACTTTTAATTTTTGAGAATTTTTGAAGGTATACCCCTTCACATTTTTGCGATTTTTGGTCGCCCCATTTTTTGCCCCACAAAATTTTTAAACTGCTTCTTCCGACCCAAAATAATCCTAGAACATCATTAGGCACCGTTTGCAATTGAATAGGACCCTTGGGAACCAAAATTAGGAAAATCCAAATTTTTACCAATGCATCAAAAATGCCTAATTTAAAAAATGTTTATACCGATCCAAAGCGCCTTTCTCTATCTCTTCTCTATGATTTCAAGGCAGCTCAAGAAGTCTTCGATATAGTATTAAACAAAGCCTCTAGAAGGATTTCGCTGATCGAGGAAGCTCGGTCATCGATCGACAGAACTCTTCCCCCCAGCCGTCATATTAGAATACAAAACCTCGACGACCCAAACAGACCTGTTATGTTTCCAAACCAAGTTATATCCGCGGAAACTCATTCGTCATTCAGCACCAATGGAGACGAAGAGTTTCGAATACCTTATACATCAAGTACACTAATAATGTCCGAAAGTTGGGAAAGGGTCAACGAACTGGTCACTTATTGGCTTCCGCGGGACGTTTGCTTGGTAACATCAATATTCATGCATTACAAAAATAAAAAATTGACTTCCCATTATTTTTATTCCATTTCACATGGGATCCCCAGATATCAAGATTTCGATAACTATTTTAGACCGTGTTATCAGCTGCCTTACCGTGCCTCGTCTCTGAACCGGATCTTTTCCACACCGGAAGAAGTCTTCGCGAGACACTAAACTTCCTCTACGAAGAGTTGAGGGACGAAGATCTCGGCGAGGAGAATATCGTGTTGGCTCATCGTTTAATAAACCACGATATTATAATTAAATTATTATACAATACCAGTAAATTCTCGGTGAAGCGCGTGAGCAGTATCGTGCAGAAGTGTCTTCGGCAGAGGGAAGCTTCCGGAAGTAGGCATGGGACCGGAACCGAAGATGAGATGTGAAGAAGGATGCTGTGATCCACGTATGATTTAACAGAATTTATTGTTTTGATACATCACGAAGATAATCTTCGGCAAAACGGTAATCTTCCACATAAATCGAGAAGACAGCACGTAAGACGTACACGAGGATGTGTTTCTTATTTTTTTCGTTATTTTCTTCCGCCTTTTAACCCTTTGACTGCGAAAGGCGTATATATACGCTCTCATATGTTCATGAATATGACCAGTCAATTTTGCTGGCTACCACGCATTTACTTTTTTATTAATTAATTAATCAAATCGAATAATTGAATCTTAATAACTCCTCGATTTTTTTTTATTTTTATCGACACAATTTAGTGTCAACTATTGTTACGCGAATATCGCATCGTACGATGTTAATGGTTTTTTTGTTAAAACACCTCGCAGTCAAAGGGTTAAGTGATTCGGGTCGCGATCATTTCTCCTTAAATTACTTTTTATGTTTTGTTCTTTCAGTAGAAACGTAAGGCGCTTTGAGTCGCATAACTTTCTTTGAGAAAATCATATCGATTATCGATCGAAGTATCGGTCCTCGTGTTCCCGTCTTGAAAAATCTCGCGGTTCGCAATAAACGTATCTTATTATAGATTATACACGCTCGATCTCGTGTCACCTTGATCGGACTATCGTTTATTCTCATATAAATACTTAATCGCTAACTTAAGCTATGTTTACCTTCTTGCAATCGATATATCGCCAACGATAATCACGCGCTTCGTAAAAAAATCCAGATTGGCTCACTCAGATCGAAAAGGACTATGGTGTCAATGTACCGTGCGAGGATCAAGAATCAACAAATTATATCAACAACTGTTGACACTACATGTAAATGTTATCCGGATGTTCATGATGAAAAAAACGAATTTTTAATACGTTTTTTTAAAGGTTCCTGGAGTGTTTCGTAATTTGGGTTTAGAAATAGTGAGCTGTTTAACACTAGATCTACGAAAGGCGTAAAAATGACATTGAAATTGATAAGGTTCCATTTTCAGAGATTTTTCACGGCTCACGTTGCATTATGGATGTAATTAAATCGGTTAATTTATTCTTTTCATCCACCTTTATTTTTAAGGACGTATACGTGAATCTATAAATATAGCTGAGTTTGTCCGTAGTTCTAGTGTTAAACGATGGAGTTAGTTCCGTGGATTATTAATCTAGCTTTATGAATTATTACTTCGGATGATCCATCAATTGTGAATTATTACTCGGCGAAACAAAACCCTGATCCGTGAGCTTGTGAATTCTGGCTGTTCGCGGGAGAATCGCGGGTAACTGAAATATTGGGTTGTCCGGAAAGTTGATGCCGATTTTCAGTAGTTTTTTAACGAAGAATCTGAAAAGTTGGCGGGGGAGGGGTATCTTCAAGTTGCGAGAAAAATAGAGAAAGGTTGCATACATAATTGAATAAATATATATATATATATATACATATAAAAATGTTGCCTTCGAATTTTCCTTAGAAATCGGCACGAATTTTCCGGACAATCTAATAAGTAAAATCCTGTTGGTAGACCTCTTCAGAAAATGTCACTTACATATCCTAGTTATCTTAGGTATTTTCGATTACTTGATATTGGTAGTATATGGTACAATATTCTTAAAGATAATGGAGACTGTTGGAAACCGATATTCCTTCCTGTATTATTTTAGCTTCGTAGCAATTCTACGTTGACTTGGAATATCATCGTAGCAAATCGGCTTCGAGGAAAATCGCGAAAATCGAGAGTGATTGGATACTGATTCGCGATCTCAATCGCGATAATCAAAGTGGTAACAACGTCGAGTTCCTAATCGAAATCCGCGAACGATGAGAACAACGATCTTAGAGAAACACGTGGAGAAATGTACATATATATATATATTTACAGTCGTAGAAATTACTTTCACATCTCACGTCGAAGTATCCAGCTCTCGATCGAATAAATAAATCGGATCGTTAGTAATCGATTACTTTAATAACCTGCACACTCTAGTGTGATAAACCGGATGGAATCGGATATTCGAACCGGTCTAAAATCGAGTCGCGGGTTTTTCCCGGCTTTCATAGAAAATTCACGTCTACCCTTATTGTGCTGGTCACTCGAGTTTTCGCGAGACACTTTTTCTTTTCTTTTCAAAGAAGGTGCATTATTCACAGCCCGTACTCTCGTACTTAACGATTAAGTATTAATTCCAACGATCGCGTGAGGTGTCTGTGTGTGTACTGTCGGTGTGTATGTGTGCTTTTGTGATTGGATCGCAGATAGTTATGATAACGCGTGATATGTTAGTAACGTGATCACCGATTACGAACTTCATTTACGAGGAGCATCGCGCAAAGGGCTTCTTAAAAAATCGTACTAGATGGAGATTCGAGCAGTTTTTAAATGCTAATCTTCCTCGATTGACATACACATGATTATGTATTTAACAGACTCCACATTAGCTCCATTAATCCATCGTTTCTATTATTTTCGATTATTTTTCATTTATAATTACGTGACATAACCGATGCTCATTGGCCACCCACTTTTGGAGTACACG
Source organism: Nysson spinosus (assembly GCA_910591585.2). Lineage (NCBI taxonomy): Eukaryota > Metazoa > Arthropoda > Insecta > Hymenoptera > Crabronidae > Nysson > Nysson spinosus. The sequence goes on along the minus strand of OU342843.1, from coordinate 1,689,407 downwards.
TTCGAACAATTTTTGCAATCAAGTTAGTTTGTGGAATTGTATTCTTTCTTTCGTGCACATTCTTGCAGTTAAATCTTTATTAATATATTTTAATAAGGATTTAATTAAATAATAAGAAATTATATGAGGGGTACCGGAAAGTAATACATTATTTTTCACACGTTTTACGAAACTCCATTTATTTCTTCATATTTAACATTATTCTATTAGATAATCCCCATCGTTATCTATGATCCTTGAATGCCATCATTCACTTTTTGAAAAAAATCAAATTCTAATCCATCGATGCGAACAAATTTTTTCTCTCCCGAATTAATTACTTTCCGGTACTCCTGATATATTAATTATAACTTTCTTTCTTTTTACAACTTAATTGGATTCAGTTCCGTTCCGCATGTTTTACAATTATTACAAGAGTGTGCATAGTAACATGTTTTTTGTGGACGTGTAAATAAATGCGTTTGTGGCGTCGAATGTGTACGAATGTGCGGATGAAGTTGAAGATGAAGTTGAAGTGCGAAGAGACTAAGCTATTTCGCGCGATGCGTTTAAGTACCGTATTCCCATTCTACGTCCGCCTATTCGATTACGCGCGAGCTTCAATAAAACGGGCAAATTTTTCAAAAAAAAAAAATATATCGGGGCTTCGATCAACCCCTTCAAATGGGACACCTTCGTTACCCACATTATTTTATAATCAGTGAATAAGAAATGATTTCCCATGGCGATACTCGTTGACACTTTTTATGCAGGTTCTTACAAAAGGAAGTATAACTCGCGCGATTATTATTTTTGTTTCCCACACTTGCCGTAATTCTCAACAAAAACATGGACTTCCTGATTCGTCAACGACGACGGAAAATCGGCGATCGAATATTTTCTTCTGGGAAGCGTAGATCGTAAAAAATCTTGGAGATAACATTCGTCGATTTTATGGACGATAACGATAATCGTTTATTGATACCTCAGACAGGACGATTAAGCGGTAAAAGCAAAATATTTCCCTTTTGTAGGAATGATTTCCTTGCCGATTGATTCGATGCTGATAGTTTTCGGTATCCAGGCTTCCGGTTTGAGTAAAACATTTCTGTGATTTTAGGTAAAACTCGAAATTATTGTGCCTCGAATGGCCTTAATCTGGAAGACAAACTTTTTCCCCAAAGAAAAGAAAAGGTTATACGTTAAAACGGACGATACATTATGAGATAAAGAAGGTATAAAAAATATACAAAATTGAATCAAAATCGTTTTCGATAGCACACGGAATGTAAATGGATACAGCTACGAACCGGAAGCCCGCGTTACCTTCTCGAATAATACGAAGTCTCTTGCTCGCGTATTCGCGGAAGCCTCAAACTTCTACGAATCGTACGTACCTGTATACTTTGAAAAGGATGCTACGGATTCTTTACTCTTTCCGCTTTATTCTCTCTTCCGAAACGCTCTTCTCTCTCTTCTTCCTAGTATTTTCATTCACACGTTCTTTCACCCAGTTTCACGTATCTCCTATTCCTTTGTCAAACACCCTCGTAGAAGCACACGTAACATTCGAACAAAGACAATCGCAAACACTGCACTCCCCTTTGGCACATCAGCTCGTATTCGCTAAATTTTATTCCACCCACCTTTCCTCCCTTTCTCACTCACTCACTGTCTCTCCCCTTTTCTCTATCCTATATCGTTGCAATAAAAAAATATGAGGAATAAAAATATATCACGTAACAACCTTCCTCCCGACTATCGTCGATAATGAGACCACACGGTCCACGCGAGAGAAACAACTCGAGAAACCCTTAACCCTTTTACTACCAAAGATCAATGTGATTTTATCCGTCGTAGATACTCGGTGTTCGATGATCTTTCATTTTCAAGAATGATCTTCCAACGACTCTTCAAGGAATGTTTTTCCGGCAAAAATACCGTATCAATATTTTCATCAACACAACGAGAATATATTATGACAGAATGATAAATATACAAAGTTGGTTAGCTTGGTAGTCAAAGGGTTAAGCGGTTCCGACGTCGACGTGTTCCCGGCACTAACGACGCCAGGATCTTCCTCGGGAAAAAATGTCTTTTCTTATGTTTTTTTTTTGGAAGATTCCTTCGTCGCTTCACTGCTTCCTATGCTAAACTAGAACTTTATTGAAATTGGCCGGCCGCGTGACATCGCGAAGTACGAAACGAGTCTTCTTCCATTTGATGTATCTGGATCGATTCTCGGAGGGGCTTGTGTCATTGGCCCTTGTTTTTTTTAAAGGGCCGGTTGACTTTGGGAAGCCCTTAACCGATCCAAGGTAGCCATCAGCTGGGTTGCGGCGGTGTCAGTCTCACCAGAAGCCAAGTGTACAGCTTTGGTTTTTGTTTATCCACCAACTCGTACTGCAGATTCGAGAGCCCGTCGGTGGTGAATCTTTTTTTCCCCGTTTTCAGGAACTCGTACCTGTGATTTTGTGTTTTCTTCTTAAGTGCAATCCTTTTGTTAGAATTCTCGAAGGATTTCGTATCGAACCGTGGATTCTTGTGCTTTACTTTTATTCAGCATCACAAATCCGTGTACTTTACTTATACAGGTAACTCTCGTACAACGCGGGAGTTAGAGTCCAGGGAAAGGTTGCGTTATACAAATTGCATTATGCGAGACTCGGATTACGCGTTATACGAGTGTTACCTGTATTTAATATCACAAATATATTAAAAAAATTCTATCATATGCAATCAATAGCGATATAATTCAAGTATCGGCATTCCAACACAGAAAGTTGAGGTATCGCGGAATAAATCGTGGAATAACAAACCTCTTTGGATTCGCCTTCTCTTTTTTGTGCGTGAGCATTTTGTAGCGCGCCACATTCGCGGGATATCGCGAGATGTGAAGGCCATGAGCTTTTATACGATTCGCCATGTCGTCATCCTCTCCACCCCATCCCCAAAACACATTGCTGAAACCGTTCACCAATCGAAATTGTTCGCGGGACATTGCGGAAACGCCTCCGAACAAATCGGCGTATGGTAATCTGTAACACAAAAACAAACACCCAAGAAATTAGAAACAATATAATCGGTACAAGATACATCTTCCTTCGGGCAAGTTAAGATTTGGTATTCTTTGTATAACATCTTAATAATTCGGCGTCAATTATCAAGACTAATAATACAAAATTAAAGATTCGAAGAATGTCAGAGGTGACGTACCTATATTTAAATTTATCCACCGCGACCGACATATGCCTCGGTTGCTCGGGACAAGTGTAAAGATTTCGATCGTCTTCCGGAAGTAGGTCGACATCGTGAAAGATAAAGCAATCGAAGGTACGTTCCTTCAGGGCTTCGATATATCCGACGTTCATCAGCATCGCCCGATTGAAAGCCTCGTTGCCTGCATACAGAAACAGGAGAAGTGTCTGTCAAAAATCGGTGTTACCTTAGCACGCTATACTATTTCAATCCATTTATCATTTTTTCTATCAAGGATAATAATAAACGAAAGTGGTCTAAATAACTTTTCATCTACGTCTCTTAAAATAAATATATTTACAATTCCGGTTAATACGTAAATCTTCCATTGATTCTTTGACAATGATATTAAAAGTTGTCGACAATAAAAAATATTCTAGATCGAAAGATTGTATCGATTTGTAACCGAAAATACTTTTAATCAGTCCTTCCGGAAAAGTGACTTAGATCACTTTCATAATTACCAGCACAAATGTACCATCATTAAACACACTTTCTTTGACATTAATCCACCGACTAATTAATATGTACACACCAAGCGCGCATATATTACCAGCGAATTCGCGATGCATAAAAGAGGAATAAAAAAGTGTTTTTCATTAGCTTATCCGCCGCGTAAGGCTGATTAAAGAGCCGTCCACACGCGTGGAACTTCAAAGTCGGCTACCGTGTCGGTGTGTCAATTAAAAGTTGCGCTTCTTATCCACCGTGGGTGGATGATCTTGGTGGTTTTCGAGGAGCGAACTTGAAAGTAGGCCGTGCACAGGGATTCTGACCAACTTTCCACCCTCGTCTCTGTCTCCTCCCTTCACTTTCATCTCTGTCCACCCTCCTCCTCCTCCCCCCGCCCTTGTTACCCTCCACTTTCCATTTTTGTCGCGAGTCGGCCGAGTGACGTGCAGACGCGGATAGAAAAGGGACAAAACCGCCTCGTCGAGGTATTTCAGATTGGCTCGAGTGTCCGGAGGCTCGTGCGTCACTTCTGCCCTTATTTTCAGCTTTACTACCCCTGTGGCCTACTATCTTCACTTATAATACTTTTCCCCCGAATACACTTTTAAATCGCACTCTGAAATCCACCCCGAAAATCGATGGTATGCCACACGTCTCATAATCGGCATAAATCAAAATTGAAGAGACCAGCGGAACTATTTTTTAGCATTGTTATTAATTATTTACAAAAGGAGATTGCACTAAAATTGTATATAACAATATTGCCACTGGTATGTAGAACATTTATGTATTGTAAAAAAAATGTTATTTGGGCAGTTTCAGCGTTTTCAATACGGAGTGTTCAATTAGTAAAATCGAAGGCAAAAATTATTAGGTGGCTTCGATCCCAGAAAATAGCGCGAATTAGGGAAGCGCGAATTAGTGAACGAGCGGTGCACATGGCGTACGCAACGGTGAAACATAATGCGCGAAGTCGTACGAAGAGTGAAAACTAGGGAAAATCAGGGAAAAGAAGAGAACCTGGTAAACCAAGTACTTCTCTCTTCTTCTACTTTTCGCGCGGATTATTATTGCCTCGATGAGTTTTACGCCTCGGAGAACGCCCCTCGTCGTGCGTGGATGATCTCCAAGTTTTTAGATAGAACACTGAAAATGTGGGTTTCAAGGTAAACCGAAAACTGTAGTCGAGGAAGAAGTCTCGAGACTTAACAAAGCAGTGAATCATTGGTCTTTAAATAATTGATATCAATTATGGATTGGAATAAAGTGTGCGTTTTTATACCACTATAATTACAAAATCAATAACCATTTCATTTTATTACTTTATCGAAGATGTTCCTCGATTAATTACCAAAAAATTAAATAGACATTTATGGTCCAAGTAATTCTCGATTAAATTCCGATGCAAGTGGTTTCCTTCGCGATATTCATAATGCGGAAAAGTTTATTAAAAATGATCTTCCTACTGGTATAAGCGATTCGCTAGACTATGCTAATGAAGATCATCCGGGCGATGAGATTTTTGTCGCAATGAAAATTCTCAATTGGATGCGAAGTGAATTAATTTCCATACCTGCTCGGGGGAAGACTTCTCGAGACTCTCTCTATTTCCTGAAGTTAAAGAGATCCTCTTCGAGCATTCGTTTAAATTAATATCTACCTACTCTTCGCTGTACGTTCACCTCTTGCATCGATATTTTCATCTGCATTTTCTCTACCGCCATATTTCCAGACCCGGCGGTTATTGCCAAGATTATAATTTAACCTTCTTAATGTCAAACAACGATACATCGTCGCGCGAGAATTGACATTCGCTTGCGCTTGGAAATAACAAACTACGAAAAATTTGGCTCGGTATGTTTCGCTCGGATTTTTAATCTTTCATTCGGCATTGAAAGGGTAAACGCATTCGCTGCCAGGTCACATTATTTCTCTAATTCGTTACACCCGGTATTTCGAGATAATTCGATTATTAATACGAAACGAGGATAATATTTACTGCCGTCGCGGAATACCGTGATATATTTTCAAGGATACCAAATAAACAAGATTTCCCAAGATCGGCGCGCCGATTCTTCGGGATGCAGATCCCGTACGTTTGCGGTACCAACGTAAAAGCAACCGCTGAACTGTTGTCATTTCCGGCAGATTTATCAGAACGATATTAACGGTAGTAACCGCGGTGCTCGAGTCAAGTGTAATTAATTACGCGTGTCTGCGTATTGTATTTCATTTTCACATCCTCCTTCCGGGTACATGCATTCTTACAATAATTCTTGAACAAAAAATCGTGTACCGTTTTACAGATGTTCATTCCTCGATCGTTTGTGCCGTTTCAGAGGCATCCGAGAAATTGCATTCGATAGTGTCTTTAAGAAACGAATTCCGCGACGCGAACTTTTTATTTGAATCCAAATTAACATTCAACCTAACCTAACGCGATAGCCTCGTTAGGTTTAAAGCGACGATTTTAGCGGTGCTGCAATTCAATAAATATTCAGGGCGACTGTAATTACGTTAAACTATGTTTTTGCTGGGTGACTTTGCCTTAATTTCGATGTACCGTGAATTCTGTGGGAGAGAGAAAGATAGATATATATAGGTAGATAGAAAGAGGGAAAGAGAGAGAGAGAGGACGAAAGAAAGCCAGGGGAAAGGTTGGATGCCTCGGACGAACAAGATTTGAAATTCAAAGTACCAGTTGTTCGAAACCACGTCCCGGCTATTTAAGGCAATTAAAGCAACGTTAAGATGACAATGGCGCAGTTGCATCCGCATTTCAACAATAATGTTAGAAACCATTCTGACACTACGATAAGAGAGTCTCAGCACGTAATCTTAATACTAGAACTCCCAAAGGAGTCAAAATGACTTGTCAGCCATTTTTAGTTAAATTATTCGAATATACCGCAGCGTATTTTTTGAGATTTTATATACATAACGCCGATAATTGAATTCATCAGTTAACTTAAGTCCTCCAGTTATAATCTATGTATAAATAAATGTGTAAATATTAGGAAATATGGTTGGTAGTTCTAGTTTTAATTATCTCGGAATTAAATCAAATTCAAATTACGTGTTTCTACCAAATATTATAAGAAACAAGAATGTTTACTTGGGCCTTTTTTATCATTCCATAATTATTATTATATGATTGTTATACGCCGGTGATTATTATTAAGATTTATCATTGCATCCAGATTTCTTGGTGCTTTATTATAATATATATGACTTCCATATTTATCTGTTATAATAATATTATTATGGCGGCTCGGAGATTAAAGAATGGTCTTCCAACGAGTAGGGAAATTAGGTTACGTTTCAGATGAAAGTTACAGAAAATTAATTAAATATTAAGTCAAGGCGCAAAAAGAAACCGAACTTTGCAAGGAACGAGACACCCGCGGAGTTCGGTCATACAGCTTCCGCCAGAATCAATTTCCGGCCCCGTGTTTACGCTTTCTTGTGGAGAACGGAAATGCGCGGCTATGAGGAACATCCGGCAGACGATAATAAATCGTGCAAACATATCGGTTTACGTGTTACCGGGGGGCAATCTAGTTTCCTATGTACTCTCATGGATCCTAGCCTAGATATCTTCGATATAGGAAGCCGTAAGATTTACGTTCCACTATTGCTTCTATTATTGATTTCACCGCTAATTCTGCCAGTAATTTGACCACCTTTCGTGTATTCTGCCCAGTTTCGCATTGATTTGCAACATTCACTGATTAATTTCAGTGAAAACAGCAAATGGATTATCGTCCACATTCCAATATCGCAAATATGAAGTACAATTACATTTATTATATTATTATTTAATTATATTATGTAGTAACCGATATTTTTTAAGTAACTACATGCGACGAAAAAGCTACTTTTATTTTTATTATATATATATTGTCCGTTCTGTCTTACAATTTTTTCCTATGTTTTGGACAGCTTCATAATTCCGTATTTATCAAAAAAATAATAATACAAGCTGTAACACCTTTTTGGGCAATCCAGTAATCATGAAATTATAATCGTAAGTAAAAATGGAATAAATATGTATTTTCATGTTCACTTCGAAAATTATGAGTATCGAGATCCAAGGATTATGAGAGGTTTAGAATGAAGAGAATTCTAATTAATTAGGATTTTAATTAAATTGGAATTATCTAATTAAATCCTAAGCCAATTATTTACCTTACTTATACCAAATCAAGGTATATACACTTTGCAACAATACGCTGTTGCATATCCGAATAATATTCATGATTTATGCAGAGAAAGTACTTACCTTTTTGCTCCACCACGAATATTTGGTAATCAATTTGCTGTCGCAACAAAATTGGATGCAGATTGTAGAGCAGAGTCTGCAGATGCTGCGGTCGATCGCGAAACGGAATGATTATGGCGACGCGATGCCTCGCGGTGCAATCATTTGGATTACCTCGGCCACCGGGTTTCACTTCCGCGAAACTTTTCTCCATCACCGACAGTTCCGGTGGTGATTTACTAACAGCTACTGGTCCAACTATCGACAAGAATTTCATAACCATCAATAATTTCGCTTTTAATTAACACTTTTAGTGCCACGTGGACCATCATTAACATACAATTTTCAACAGCATCATTTAACGTATACAGAATTATCACACCTTGTGCCATCATATGCTTTTCTCCGTAAGAATTATTTTCGCATTTAATACTGATTTATAATATTATAAATATTAGAAAACATATTATATATGCTAGTAATTATGAAAGTGGCTTAATTCATTTTACCGAGATTCGGTGGAATGAGTGGACATTGTAGCATCGCCGGATCACTGGTGCTGTTCACTGTCGAGGGTTCCTGAGAATTTCCAGCAGGATAGGTGTTTCGCGTGGGAAAAACTGTCTCGAGTTTCGAGAAATTCGAGTGACCTCTGACACCCCAATGCAAGGTAGTTGGGGTAGCATTATTATTAGGAAGTAAACTGGGGACCGTAACTGGTCCGTATATGATTAGACCCCGGGGGTGGTGTCTGTACGTTCGATCCGCGTACCTGTAACAATAATATTTACTATTAACAAATTATTATTTTGAATGTCTTATTAGTTAAACGCGACAATTCTCGTGCGCCTTTTATAGCACAGATATAACTCTTACAGCAAAAGATACGGATTGACTCAACCCATCGCTCGGAGGAGGTCCCGTATTTTTATTTATTCCGGAAGAACGAATCGTGGGATTTTTTTGCCCGTCAATGATCTTATAGAGAAAAGTCCGCTCTTTCGAATGCACTTTGTTGCATTAAGATTTACTCCAGGTATTTTTTCTTATTGAATTTTAAATGATCAGCACGGATGTAATAAATCTTAATGTCGCCACTCAGTCACCACCTGAGTTGCCACGGGAGGTTTAAATATTAATAAATAATCCCGAGTAAACAGGTTAACTCCTTCAGCTAGTTTTTATTTAAATTTCGTAATTTTTCGTACGCACAGACGATATCTTAATCGAAGGAACATTTAGTTAGTCGTTCAGTGGGCGGTCAAGTGCATTCACGTTGCCAAGGATTCCCGTGGAAGCAATTTCATTAAGCAGGGTGATAGAGAGGTGCAGGGGGGTTGCGGTGGAGTATCCGGCTTCGATTAATGTCGCTCGAAGGGGATTCGTGTGTAGGCAAGGAGCCAATTAGCCAACCGGTGTCTCCAGTCAGTGCGATTTGTGCGAACATTAGATCCAGGCTGACTCCGAGTACACGGTGTACAGGGTAATGGTATATAATCGGTTGCTAGGACAATTAACGAGCCGATCGAGCATCTAATCGTGGCAGCAATTCCGTCGAGAAACCCGTCGAGAAACCCGCCTTAACCTCTGACACGAGGATGACGTCCACGTTCGAATCCTTCCGACGAACATGACTCGCCATTTCGAATCGATGAATCATCTTTAACCTTCGATATAATCGGTATCTAATGGTGCCCTCAACTTAAATGCATTATGTAACAGTTTTCTTTTACTACACTATTTAAACTGATCGGGTTAGAACAACGTATCCGAGATTCATCTCAGTTAATTACTGACAAATTAAAATGACGAATCCTCGGAAGTTAATAAAAATGTTCTAATCGATAACTTCCAACCATCCTTTTTTAAGGACGTACAGATAAATATAGAAACATAGCTGAATATATTACTTGAATATTAAACTGGAAGGTAAGTGATCAACGATTGATCGATTCATGTAACAACAAGAACGAACTATTCGATAAGCCCCAATGATCTATCGTCCGCATGCTGGTGCAGCTTAAAGTGCTGGCAAACAATTAACGGTGTAATTGCAAGTGGAATTACATGGCCAATCTTAGAGCGGTGCGCGCAATCTCGCGAGCTGACTACGCGGAATTTGGCAATCGCAATAACTCGTGAAATCCCTCGTAAATTGGCCCGGGAGTCAGTTCGTGACTAAGCTTGCAACAAATATCCAAGCGAATCTAATTTATCTTACGACGGAAATTATACTTTGGCTTTCGATCAACCGAGTATTTCTGTGCCGAATTGTAATTCTGTCTGTTTCAGGAATCGCGATGAGTTCTTATCAGAAACACGCGTATTCGGGAACTTACTTCCGGAAATTTCGGATATTCTACTTCCCTCAGCAGAGATAGGTTTCTGACCACCGGAAGTGGACTTAGAGTTTACATACTCGATCGACTGCCGCTACGGTCTCCGATTGCACGAATTTCATTCGGGAATAATTTCAACGTTGTTTCGCTGAATTCGACGGCTGAACTTGTTTCCCCGAATGATTCTAATTCCACCCTTTAATTGCAATTGAAACCAGTAAGTAAATCGAATGTGTATTTGCGATTTATTACGATCGAATTATAATATCGGTAATTGATTAATCTACTGGTGAAAGAGTTGGTTCAAGTTCAGGTAATCAGTGGAATAAGAACGTGTGATTTATGTTTGAGCATGCTTTAAATGATTATTGCCATGCCAACTTTGACTTTCTACGTTTTATCAAATAGAACAGTATTTGAAAAATAAATGGCATATATACGATGAAGAAAACAATTTAATGCTCAACTAAAGCAGATTTCATTCTTAAATCAGGTGTTTTATTATTCACCGCGTTGCAAGAACTCGCGTTATAGGGGTCTACTGTATATGTAATTTTACTTTATAAAATGACGGTACATCATAGAAAGAGGACATTAATTAGCAGAGCTGTATTAACTTGATTTTTCTCAGCGAGTTAAATATACATATGGGTGTTTCCTGGATATATGGGTGCCGAGGGCTTATTCCGGTTAAATATTCCCATGCATATGCATACTCCTCAAACATCGTACTCGCGGCTATTCTCCTCACGAACCCTCCCCGGATTCCAGGTTCAAGTTCTACACGCGATATCCTCTTCTCCATGATCCTACCGGATGTATCCATTGCCACGGATTTTCCATACCGTGGAAATAAGTCGTCTTCGTTCCCACGACATTAGAATCACGTAATGTTTATAACGATATTCAAAATATGTTACGGAAAAATGATCCATAAGTAGCTTAATTAACACTAGAACTACGATATAATTAAAAAAAACATAATCGAATGTACACTGGCATATGATCGCGAAATGTTCAGAAAATCTTAAGCGTTATTAACATTAGAATTATTAATCTTTCGCCGAAGACACGGATGACGATAAATCCGTTGATGCACGAGTTAATCGTCGAAAATTGTATGAGAATTATGGAACTTATTATCCGGCACGTGAAGAGGAAGCCGCGCGGAATGTCGAGAAATAATTGCATATCGCGACAGAACGAATAAGCCAGCCGCGCTACGGGAAAATAACGAATTTTCGTCACAGCCCGACAACGGGTTTCAAATTAATGGTTTCCTCTGCCTCCTAAACTATGCAACGCTATTATGAAAGAGCTGCCTCCATTAAATATATTACGCTCCTCTCTTTCTCTCCAACCAGAACAGAAATCCCTCTTTTTTAAACGTGTCTTTAATATTTCTTTCGCGATTCTTATCGAACATTATTCCTCTTCTTTTTATTAATCTATATAATTCCGTTTAGTTCGCGTGGCATAAATTGAGCAGACATTTCGGCTTTTCAACATTTTCTGAACTTTATTTTTGGCAAAGCTATTTTTGGATGGCACTTAAAGAAATTGTAAGGTGGTGAAAAAGTGAATTTATTAAACTGGATATCGAATTTCATTGTTCATTTTAGATCCTATTAATTCTCGATGATTTAACGGGGTTTATATTGAGAGTAGGAAACCGGGTTTTTTCGAATTGCATTCGTACGGCAAACATCTGCAGGGAGGTTTCATCGGAGAAAGATGGTCTCGCAAGCTCAGCTTTAACCCAGCGAAAAGCTCAGTGGCATGGGTTCAGCTTATAAAAGCAGTCGCGTTCTTCTCTCCTTTTCTTCTCCCTTTTTCTCCGTTCGCGTACGTGCTTCGCTTTACGACAACTATAAGTCGACCGACGCGTAAAAATTGACGTTAAACTCCGCTTTTTCTCTTCCTAATGTCGCCTGGACTTACACTGTTCTTTTTTTAAGAGACACCTTTCCAACATATTAGAAAATATGTTACTCGTCCCCGTCCATCTTCCGAGAACGAACGATTAAATTGTAAGCTTCATGTAAAGCCGCGAGTAAATGCGTTGCAGAAATCGGAAGACTTACAAGAATTTGTTGTTACAAGAAATTGATGTTTTCATGTTAGCGCCGTATTTCTTCTCCGTTATGATTATATATATAATAATATATGTATAGCATGTTGATCGGTAAAAATCGAATCGGAACTTCTCAATGGACGACCACCAAGAATGAGGATATAAAGTGGAATCAGATAGAATACAAAGCGAATGATATTGATCGGTAAAAACCGCGCGACCACCGCAACGACGAGACTAAGAATAAGGATATAAAGCGGAATCGGATAGAATAGAAAGTGAATCATGTTCATCGGTAAAAATCGCGCGACCACCGTACAGAGTGGTTAAAATTGGGATATAAAGTGGAATGACGTAGATCGGTAAAAATCGGCTTGGACGTACCTGGTAGCGTTAATGGTGAAGATGGTCTCAATGGACCGGCGATCGAGTACCCCGCTAAGTAAATACTGTATCGCGATGAGAGCGAGTACAACGCAGAGTATCGCCTTGTAGAGGTGGGCACGATGCCAGAGTGCCACGGCTGCGGCCACAGTCATTGCATTCGCGAGACACCATAACTCCCTCCTGTCGCCGTTAGAAGAGCGCCCTGCCCCGCAAAGCGCTTCCTCCTGGCACCCTCCTCAACACTTTCAATCCACCCCTCGCTAACGAACCTCCCTCTTCTTCTTCGAGATGTATCCACGAAATCGTTCCTCTCTTCCCGTTCGCGAAACCAACCGACCAAGGAAACCACAGGGAGGAAGAGGAAGAGGAAGAGGAAGAGAAAGAAGAGAGAGAAAGGGCCACCCAGGGCTTCTCGTTTTTGATCACCAAGTGCATTACCCACCGGCACCCAGAGATCCTTCGGCAGGACGACACCTCGGATATCCTGCAACAAAAAGTGGTAACCAATATTGATAGAGGAACTAGTTAACGAAAAGAGACATGATTAGATAAGTCATCCAATCGTCGGAAGTCATACTGACTTTCTATAGAATACGATTAGATTGCGCCACGGAACCGGAAGTTTAGGAATTCTCGGACACGCGCGACTCACGAGCCTCGAATTTTGAGTGACCTCCTACGCGCGATGATTAAATGGGTATCGAACGGAACTTCCGGGAAACCACGGTGCCACGAAACATTTGTCGACGACTGCTCATTAAAGTCCCAAAATCAGTTGCACATATTTGGCCGGATGTTTTATGTCGATTAGGGATTTGCGAATTTTATGGTGTTCGCGAATTCACTTATCTTCGTAGGTTTTGGATTGTTGTGCGATTGGTTGGAAAATGTATCGGTATGAAAGGTGCGATCATCGATTTCGAATCGTGAAATCCTAGAAGAAGAGACCGAGTTATCGCCTTGATACGATAAGTCTGAAAACCTGGAAACAAGGATATCAGGATTTCTGAATAAACCCGGATTAGCATCGAGCTTCATTCGGCGAAACACCTTGCTTCCTTCTTTTTACGTTGTCGCGAGAGACACAATTAACTCCGCGTTCGCCAGTCAGAGATGACTCTCCGGGTTTTCCGTACTTTTTCTGGAAGGCAAAGAAATTCTTCTCCCAACGTGAATAAACGGCTAATCAACGGAGAACTATTTATTTTAACGAGCATTTTTCCGCGGAGCACGAAAAAATGTCTCGCGGTTAGAATAAAGGGAATGAAATAAGGCCAGGAAAAAGGAAAAGATAAAGTGACGATTGTCTCTCAGTCCTTTCCCTGATTCGTCGGAAGCCGAGGTTTATCCGAGACAACATTTGTCTGCCATTCCAGCGGAATCGCGATCTACGAGATTTATACGTTTATCATTCGCGACCGCGAGATCTCTCCCCGCTGTCTTTTTACCATGCCGAGGTTTTTCTTTGAAACAAAAAATGCACGGTTCGGTTAAAAATATATCCCAGTGAATTTCAGCCAGGGAATAACGCGCGACTGACTCGTAATAACCGCGAAGGTGGTACATTAATGAAGTGAGGTTATTGGAAATCCATTAAACCGGAATACAGAAACAGCTTGCGAAAAATGTTTCATTAAGATTCTTTCGATTCCATCGTTTCTCGAAGACTGAAATGGAAATTACTTTCCGCCCCTAAAAACATCCTGCGATCTTCGAAAGGAAAACAACTTCAAAGCTCCACGCGGAGAAAAAAGAAAAAGAACGCCTTGGATTGATCGGAGAGTCGAACGAAACTCGTGTATTTTTCTAAGCTTTATATATTTTATAATATAATACTAATCCTCGTATACACTGTATATACTAACTACACCCTATGTATATACGAAGAATTTCTATTTTAGTTAGGCTTTAGGAAGTAGATATCGAAGGGTAAAACGCGTCGATTGTCTCTTCATGGACCAGCCGGAAATTTAATCGAGTCATCGGGTGGAAGCTCTTTGGCTGTAGGTCGAGGTCTCTCTCTGATTCAAGAGGGAGAGAGAGAGAGGGAGAGAGGGAGAGATGAGTGTCGTACAGAAAACGCGAAGGAGCACCGAAAGAGCGTCGAAAGAAGGAAATCAATACGATTGTCGCGTTACTCCATCTCCTCTTATGTTCCCTCCATAAAACTCTGTTCCTTCTTCCGCCCTCCTCTACTTCCGGCCACCCCGATTTCTTTCAGGAAATCTCCCCGACTTCCTTCCCCTCGTTTCTCTGCCCCGCTTTATTTCTCTCGTGGAATTATCGCCGTACCGGAAGTGAGTGCCGATAGTTGAAACGAATTCGATCGAAGCGGAAAGAAGAAGAAGATCGCGAAAATATTTTCGGATTACGATGGAATCTGTGTTTTACGGGTTCTTTTGGGCGACGCGAAGGACAGGTATTATTTTAATATCATAAAGGATTACATATTTAGAATCTAGAACTTCGTATCGAATTTAAATTTCTTATAAACAAGTATTACTGTGTTATAACGTAAACTGAATTAATAAGACAAGTGAATAGGACCTGCACAATGTTATACAATTTATTTATTGATTTTATAGGAAAACGCAGTTTCAATTTGTTAATGGATTCCGCGGAATGCAGAATTTTATTACTCAAATTAAGCACTCATTTACGCGAGAAATATTTTCGAAGCGCAAAATGTTATAATTACTTGAATTAATAACGCGATAGGACGTATACAATATTATTTATTAACGCAAATATTTTCTAAGGAATATCAACATAAATATTATGACATCCATTAATTATGTTTTATAGAAAGAAATATATTTTCAATTTGATAATTGGTTCCGCAAAAAGTCTTAGAATTAGAGAAGTACTAATTTGAATGAAAAATATTCTAAGAGTGCATATATTAAATGCAGATTAAAAAACATATTACAAACCGTGTTACGAAAACAGCGAGAGTTTCGTTGACAACGGAATATCGCTTTTCCGTGCACTAATTATCATACACCGTTTCGTTTTCCCATTTTCCTCAGCCAACGTATCGTTTTGACGTTTGCATGTTTGTGCAGGGTTGCGGAAAATGCGATTATCACCCCAGCGAATTTCAACATTATCGCGTAACATCACTATACAGTTTGTGATTTAGTATACCACGTTGACAGTCGAATGTCTTTCGCGCACAGCGAAGCGCGAGATAACGAGACAAGCAAAAAAGCGAAATGAAGAGAAAAATTGTGAAATCGTCGTTATCTATCATCGACACGTTTCTGTTTCGAAAGTAGATTTTCCGTATGCCAGAGGTTTTCGCGCGTCTACTTTTCCGCGCTATCAACTTTTCACTCTTTCTTCATTCCTCTGTTCGGGAAAAGATTGAATTCAGTTGCGCGGAAGAAGTTCGTCTCTTTGTTAATGTTTCTTCAGTGGATTTCATTGTTGGATAGTTCTTGAGACTTTTAGGTTGTATTTCCACTAATGTCACGTGTATTTGTTAATTAAGTAGATGCAGTAAAAATTTACATACAGACTTCAGTAATTTAAGTAGAAATTTAACTACAGATTTCAATAGATTCAGTAGATTCAGTAGATTCAGTAAAAACCAGAGAAGCAAAGTCACAAACGACATACAAATCTTTTCCTTCCGAGGCAGTTCAAAACCTACTATGTAGGATCTTTATCGGAGAATATACGAAAGAGAATATCTAATACACGGCACGTCCAAGAAATATTCCATGTTTGTTTCGACATAAAAAACTACCCTCGGAAAGAGTATATTTCAGCTAGTAAAGCAGAGAGGGTAGTTTCGTGCGTATCTCATCCGTTCGCAAAGTGTCGGCCAGGTTCTCGAAAAATTCTCCGGAGATAAATAGGTAGTCCTTACCACGGCATTCTTGGGGGTGCCTTTCCGTCGGATCATTTTTTACTCGGATCATCGTCATCAAGTCTCTTCGCTCTTTACGTCTGCCACACGTCGAGTTAATAAATCGGCGAATTTCACGGTTATTTATACCCTGCCAACCAAAGCCCTCCTCGTCAAATCAAAAGTAAAATAGGAGATTAGAACACGGTAGCACCGCTATCGCAAAGATCGCACGATGTTCGCGTCACGCGAAACACACTCGACGGGAAGATTTAGAGACACGAAT
The DNA here is from genome assembly GCA_910591585.2 of Nysson spinosus. Classification (NCBI taxonomy): domain Eukaryota; kingdom Metazoa; phylum Arthropoda; class Insecta; order Hymenoptera; family Crabronidae; genus Nysson; species Nysson spinosus. The sequence goes on along the minus strand of OU342843.1, from coordinate 1,672,517 downwards.
TATTCAACGAATCCGATCCGATTCGAATTGTTTCATCGCGCGCATTGATTCGCAAAGAATTTCAAATAGCCTGCGTAAAGAAGGATGCGGTACCAGTGGGTTGACCGATCCGATAACGATCCGATAACGATCCGATAACGATCCGATAGCGATAACGTATCGGACTCCACGGAACCGGCGTGATCGATATTATTCTACTTCATCCGATTCCTACGGTTATTAACCACCCCTCTTCGACACAAGGTGTCCATATTTTTTGTAGCGAACTAAGGGTGTGTATCCTTGACGTGGCGATGAGGGAAGGACGAACTACGTGCTTTGTTATTAATCATAAAAAATGTTGTTAGTTAGAAGGACTTTGCTTTGTTACATATGTGTCTGATTCTTATAGCTGTGACCCACCCTCTCGATACATAATATATTCTGCTTTTTTACAGCACTTTTGTTATGTTACTTTTTGTAGCATTCCCTTTTTACTACCAAGCATGGACACCCTGTCTTATAATATCATAGTGCAGGAATATTAATCCTCGCATAACACCTTCACATCGTTTGACCGGGAAAATGGACACCCCGTATGCTAATATGATATTCCGCTCCGCCATTTATCTGCTAAATGGTCCCCCCACTTTGTTACCGTTTTACCCTTTCGTGCTTTTATGGATTTCTACGGCCTCCCAGAAACAACCTTTCGAAGAATCCCATTATTGTTCCTCGTAGATTCAACATGCCAATAAATTCGAGTCATAAATTCATTAAATTATAATTAATTATCATAAGAACGAGGGTTTTAAGGGAAGAAGTATTATCAGGGTTTTCCGTGTTGCGCGAGGATGATGACGAATGCGAGATAATTTGTTCGGTACTTAGAAGACTTCGCATCTCTGAAATAAGCCCGGCGTCTCTCAGGGAAGTTCGCGTAAAGAAGTTTTAAACGTTTCTTTAAAGGAAGCCGGATCTCACCGTTTCTCGGTGCCTTCTGCGAGGTGTATAAAGTACTCGCGGAAAAGATAAATGACTCCTCGCGTGGAATTTATTTCGGGGGGCGGAGGGTGGCGGTGGGGTGAAATAAAACAGGTGCCTTCAACGCGGCGGTAAAACTTAAGGAAACATAACCGGGAAGCACACGATGCAATCTAGTAAGTAGACATTATTATATTTATTAAGTGGAATATCTAAGCCGCGATACGACGATAAACAAGTCGGTCGAAGGGAGGTTTATTAGAGAGTCCGGCATTATTCCAGGGTGGATGACTTCGTAGAGAGGCACGGCTCTTTTCTCGAAAGTGCCTTTAGAATTTTCTCCAGCGTGGTGAATAATTTCCAGCCGGTGGTTACGAATCGATCCTCCCTCCGTCGTTGCATGGATTGCTTTGCGTGCCTGGAATGTTGTACGAGGACATCGTCAACCCTTTCCCACGAAGAGGCTTCTCCTCGAGTCGTTATCGCGCATCCCTTCCTCGTCGAGCGGTAGACTCGTGCGTTTAAAAGAAGTTTGACAACATTCATTTCCATATTTATATGAGAGAGGAAGTCAGACTTGTTGGACTTCCAAAAACTCTATGGAAATCTTGATTTAACACTAAAACTACCGAACTTATATTTTCGCGAAGTTTACCCATTGAATTATTCATAAATTATGGATGGAGGATTCAAGTTAATTGATGTAATGAAAAATCAAATTCCCAACTTTCGGTGCGAAAAGATTCGCAATATTTATTTTCTGGCTACATCGAAAGTGCTCGGAGGATTGCAAGGACGAAGAGTCTGTGACAGGATATCCGACAGACTTTTGGAGCCAATGGAAAATTAATACTGAAAAAGGTGAACGGCGACTGGTCCAGTAAGACCTAATCATTAACAGGGATGAAGATGTCGAGAGGCACCGGAATAAAAATGAAAATTTATGAAGAATAGGGGAGCATAGAGATAACTTCTGATTACCGTGCAGAGGGAGTCCGTGAGCGGATGGGAGAAAGGGTGGAAGAGAAGAATAGAAGAGGGAGAGAATGGCCTCAGGTGAATGGTACGTGTCCAACGATATCTATCCGCTCGAGATCAACTCGGGGGATAAAATAACCCCTATACAGGGTGTCTCTTAATTGCGCGTTCCAAATTTCTGCAGATAATCCATTCGACGAACCTCATAGAAACTAGTCGCTTAAAGTATCTCATAAAGCATGTAAATGGTAACCCTCGTACAACGCGGTACTTATACTACGTGATTTCGATATAATGCGTTTAATGGAAGTAATGTTTCGTATGAAATCATCCGTTCTTGATTTTATTAAATTTAATAATTCCAGTCTCGTTTCGTTGAATGAAAGTTTCCAAGTCGAATAGAACTACGTATTTTTCTTGACTCGATAGACAAAGTTGATATTTTCTTGATATATCCACCTTCTTTAAGATTTTATTATGAATAATACTATCATGTTTAGTATGCGTCTGTCGTCGGATTAAAGGCAGTTCACTTCGTTCATCTTCTCAGATCTGATTTATCCAAGCATTCCTCGGTGAGTTCGACTGCAGCAACATTCGAGTGCAGTTGCACTCCCTCGGCGTCGCAATGCAGCAACCTCGTATCCGATTTTCGACTCTCTTTCCTCGGGATAAAACGCGAGCCGGGGAAAAAGGAACTCCTTTCTCCCCGCAGCATCTCGTTAAACATTGAAGATCGCTAACACTCCGCGTTTCAATCTCCATAAAGATTACCGCCCCGGCAACCGCAAACTTTCCGCGAAGAGTATTACCGCGAAAAAGTAGATTACACGTACCGGCGGGTATTACCTCTCCCATCGCTCACTAATTATTCATTAGCTTCGTTACCCCGTTAATCGTGAAAATTAACCGGGATCCACTAATACCACACTGACGTATTTTAACCGCTTCCTCTTTAGAGACCACGCGGAATCCATGTCAATTAATTGAGTTTGTATGCAACGACGTGTGTCTATTATACCTCGATCAGTTCTATTCATATACATATATGGCGGTGTATGCGTGCATAGTTCTTTTGAAAGCCGATTTGTCCTCTTTTAGTTGAAACGGTTCGAATACCGTTGATCGAAGCTATCGAAACCCTTGAATGGCATAAGTTTTATTGGTAGAAGAGATTCTGAAGAATTAGTTTGGAATTCAGAATTATAACGAACTACTTCTAGATCTAGAATTCCAAAGAATTACGTCTAAATCCTGAATTCCAACGAATTACTTCTAGATCTAGAATGCCAAAGAATTACGTTTAAATCCTGAATTCCAAAGAATTACTTCTAGATCTAGAATGCCAAAGAATTACGTTTAAATCCTGAATTCCAAAGAATTAGTTTAGAATTCGGAATACCAACGAATTAGTTTAGAATTTAAAATTCCCAGGAATTAGTTTAGAATCAGAATTCCGAAGATTCAAAGATAAAAATTCAGCAGTACGATTACTGTAAATTAAATTTATTTGAACATATCAAATATCAGATGGATTCTTAATAAACTTCTTTCGTGAGTATCCACCGATCTAATAATGAAAAGCACATAAGAATCTCGAAGTTCGCGATGATCCAAAACGTTATTAGAGACGCAGCTATTTTACTACGTCAAGATCTTTTATCCATTGGTTGTCTTAGTTCCAGCGATAAATATAAGGCGATTGTATTCGTGCTCGGCGACCTCGTTTTTTATTCGGGCCGAAAAAAGCGGGAGAATAGACGAAGCCGCGAAAAATAAAGGGAAACTTGGAGGTCGTACGATCTGCCACGCCCTGTAATCTCTTTGATAACGTTCCCCTCTCGCGTCTGTTCCTTCGCCGATGAAACCGTGTGTGCCATATTGTGCCGGCTCATTTTAGATGCATGTTTCTAAAGTGCTCCTATCCCGTTCGCGATACACCGCCACATGCATTTGTCATCGAAACGATTCCCAGTTCGAGAACGTAAGATGTTTGCATGGTAATGGCACCTCGATTATAGACTCCATAAATCGAGAAAACAGATGTTCATTCAGAATCCTGAATTGCGATTTCGGAAGAACTAGTTTCGAATTGTGAATTCTAAAGATTAATATTCAATTCCAAATTCTGAAGAATTAGTTCAAAGTTAATGCTGAAGTATTAGTTCTGAATTAAGGATTGTAAGGAATTAGTAGTAAAAGAAATTCTCCACCGTCGAGTGATATGGATTCAATTAGTCACCGCGAGTTCGCGAGTGGAGGAACTACTTATGGCATACTTTATTATGGAAATTGCGAGAGTTGTCTTCCATTCTTTATGTAAGCTCGAGAATTCCAGCATCGTCTCGCATGGAAATTACGCGGGGCACTTCTTCTTCACAAATCCTCTCTAATTTAATACGCGGATTATCGTGCGGAGACAAACATAAATATCCTTAATTTATGATTTTTAAGGATACGAATAGAATTTCAAGTTAGACTACATATTTCACGACTTAACGTCGGAGTTCAGTGCCTTGAAAGTATGGATGTATTATAATCCCTTTTAATAAGGACTCTTGCAAGCGCGTGTGCGTTACTGTTAAGGAGCAGGAAAATATTCTCCGACACGTTTCGTATAGTTAGCAAAATTGCTATCAAATTATGGAGCTAGAAAATAACCATCCACTTCTTTCGACCTAAAGTCATCCTAGAATATGTTTATACATCATTTACCATCGATTTGGGTTGTTTAGAAGCGATTTTGGCGACTTTCAATTTTTGAGAATTTTTGAAGGTATACCCCTTCACATTTTTTCGACTTGGGTTTGACCCATTTTTGACCAATAAAATTTTTTTAACCGCTTCTTTCGACCAGGAATCGTCCTAGAAAATGTTTATACATCATATACCATCGATTTGGACCATCTAGAAATTATTTTGGCGACTTTCAATTTTTGAGAAATTTTGAAGGTATACCCCTTCACATTTTTTCGACTTGGGTTTGACCCATTTTTGACCAATAAAAATTTTTTAACCGCTTCTTTCGACCAGAAATCGTCCTAGAATATGTTTATACACCATATACCATCGATTTGGACCATCTAGAAATTATTTTGGCGACTTTCAATTTTTGAGAATTTTTGAAGGTGTACCCCTTTACATTTTTTCGACTTGGTTACGACCCATTTTTGACCAATAAAAATTTTTTACCCGCTTCTTTTGACCAGAAATCGTCCTAGAATATGTTTATACATCATATACCATCGATTTGGACCATCTAGAAATTATTTTGGCGACTTTCAATTTTTGAGAAATTTTGAAGGTATACCCCTTCACATTTTTTCGACTTGGGTTTGACCCATTTTTGACCAATAAAAATTTTTTAACCGCTTCTTTCGACCAGAAATCGTCCTAGAATATGTTTATACATCATATACCATCGATTTGGACCATCTAGAAATTATTTTGGCGACTTTCAATTTTTGAGAAATTTTGAAGGTATACCCCTTCACATTTTTTCGACTTGGGTTTGACCCATTTTTGACCAATAAAAATTTTTTAACCGCTTCTTTCGACCAGAAATCGTCCTAGAATATGTTTATACACCATATACCATCGATTTGGACCATCTAGAAATTATTTTGGCGACTTTCAATTTTTGAGAATTTTTGAAGGTGTACCCCTTTACATTTTTTCGACTTGGTTACGACCCATTTTTGACCAATAAAAATTTTTTAACCGCTTCTTTCGACCAGAAATCGTCCTAGAATATGTTTATACATCATATACCATCGATTTGGACCATCTAGAAATTATTTTGGCGACTTTCAATTTTTGAGAAATTTTGAAGGTATACCCCTTCACATTTTTTCGACTTGGGTTTGACCCATTTTTGACCAATAAAAATTTTTTAACCGCTTCTTTCGACCAGAAATCGTCCTAGAATATGTTTATACACCATATACCATCGATTTGGACCATCTAGAAATTATTTTGGCGACTTTCAATTTTTGAGAATTTTTGAAGGTGTACCCCTTTACATTTTTTCGACTTGGTTACGACCCATTTTTGACCAATAAAAATTTTTTACCCGCTTCTTTTGACCAGAAATCGTCCTAGAATATGTTTATACATCATATACCATCGATTTGGACCATCTAGAAATTATTTTGGCGACTTTCAATTTTTGAGAAATTTTGAAGGTATACCCCTTCACATTTTTTCGACTTGGGTTTGACCCATTTTTGACCAATAAAAATTTTTTAACCGCTTCTTTCGACCAGAAATCGTCCTAGAATATGTTTATACATCATATACCATCGATTTGGACCATCTAGAAATTATTTTGGCGACTTTCAATTTTTGAGAATTTTTGAAGGTGTACCCCTTTACATTTTTTCGACTTGGTTTCGACCCATTTTTGACCAATAAAAAATTTTTAATCGCTTCTTTTGACCAGAAATCGTCCTAGAATATGTTTATACATCATTTACCATCGATTTGGGTCATTTAGAATTGATTTTGGCGGCTTTTAATATTTGACAATTTTTTAAGGTTTACATTCGTGCGATTTTGGGTCAAAACGTTTTTCGACCAGAAACAATTTTTAATCCACTTATTTCCATCCAAAAATCCAATGATATTCGTGAGGATTAATTCGGCGAAGTAGATAATTCCTTTTTAGTCGGACAGCCCTGAATCTTTCGCTCATATCACTTTGGAAACCTAATTCTTATCATTATGATAAACCGAAGCAAATGTAAATAACTTTCACTGTCCAACAACTGTTTCTTTCTCACAAAACATTCAACTAAAAATATTTCAAATCCGATGGAATTCTTGTTCTTCTTTGGAAGCGCATTTCCTTTGACTTTTCACAAAGACGCTGGAAATTTATCTGCGCGGCGCACAAAGCACATGAATCTTTTATGAGGTTACGTGAATGTGGAAAGCGTAAAGGCGCGATAAGAAATCCAAAAGCAAAATTACTGTCACTCTTTTAAGGAGACACATCGTTCCCCTCGAGATAAACAGCCAACTTAAGGAGAAGAATAAACATGGTGTCGGGGGAGGAAGGTTTTTGTCTCTTGTTTTATTTCACCCTTTCTATTCGCCGTTCCGAGATTTGCCATATTTTTTCGCAGGATATTTAACGGGAGCTCAGCTTTTACATTCGCACTGTTCGAAACGGCGCAGCTCGCGAAGCGGAATCAAGTGAAAAGTCATTCTCACGATATAAACGTATTTCTTTTTAATAAAAAACACAGAGTACACGTATCTCACTGTATTTTGTAAAATAAATGGAAACGAACCGACGGTGGTAACCAAAGACCCGTTTTAATGAGATACACCGTGCAAAGAAAGTCAAAGTGTATGCAGGATGTAAAGAGATCTTGAAATTATTATACTCTTGCGAAATAATGATATCGTTCTGCGATCTCCCATCATCGAATATTCATGAAATCTAGCTATTTTCAAGATTAATATGTGCTTAATTAGCACATTTCAACTTACAACTCTGACTCGACTGCCTTCCACATTTGTTTTTCCTCTCCTTAATTCTAAGCTCTTCTCCTCATTTCGGGAGGAACCCCATTCTGACAAGAAACAAATTTTTAATCCACTTGTTTCGACCCAAAGTGGTTCTAGAATATGTTTAAATATTATAAGCTGTACTTCTAGGAAGCCGGAAAATTTCTTTCGTTCTTCCAATTGCAAATCAAATCCAGGACGCAGGAAGTTGCAGAGAATCAAGAATAATCAGCAAATATTATTACAGGGAAGATAGAAGGTGACATGAAACGTTAGAAGTGAAGAGTGTTAGCGGGGTGTAGAAAGGTTCGCTATAAAAAAAACCTATGGGAAAAGGAAGGAAGAATGTTTTATGGTAACGAGAATGTTTGGGATGACCAAGAAAAAAAGGATTCGAGGTGAAGGAGAAGGAAGAGTGGAAGCGTGAGGAAAATAGAGGAAAATAGAGGAAAATAGAGGGGAAAACAGGTGCGGTGCCGAGAGAAAAGCGGAAGAAGGAGAGAAGATACAGCAGTTGCGAAACGAGAGGATCGATAGCCATCGTCATGGCGACCATAGTATCAACTAGTCCTTACAACAGACTCTCTCTTTCCTCTTCTCTCTCATCACTTTCCCCCCCTCTCTCTCTCCGCCTATCAAGAGACGAGCCTTGGTAAATACACCGATGATATCCGGTATCGTATCCTAGATCCTAGGGATTCCTCGATCATCCGAAATCCTCCCTTGTCCGACTACGCCGTCCAGCCGTACAAATTTGCTCGTCTAGGGAATTTCGAATCAAATCAAGAACACGCGAGTCATTGCTCCGATCATTTGATACCAGCGATCAAATAAGCTCAAGAAGATTTGGGTAACATTGCCGGTGTCTTTTTAAATATCATTATTCATGAATATATCTTGCAGGGACAAAAAGTAACGCAACTAATTCCTTCTGCCAACTCGGACTTTATTAAATTAGAAAATATGGTAATATTAACGAAAGCTCTTTGAAATATTGATATTCCCCGACATATCCTGCACGGATAAAAGGTAACGGAACTGATTCCTTCTACAAACTCAAACGTTATGAAATTATATCTCTAATTTTTTAAGCGCGCGTACAGAAAGAACGTGAATTGAAATGCAGCACTTTTTCTCGCGGAATTGTCCGACTATTCTATTCCTATTCGGTGAGATAAAAGAACTTTGAAACGATATGAAGCGACGTGGATGTATCCTGACAGTAGAGTAAACGATCTTACATCTCCATTACACTTTCATTCCCTTTTCCCTATTGACGCAAGGGTTGGATGATGGAACCACGTTGGGGATGAATTAGTTTTTCATGACGCTCGAAATCTCTCGTGGGAGAATAGACCCTTTGCCAACCGAAGGAGATCCATCTCTTTCGTGAAAAAAATGTGTTTCGCGTGGAAACCAATTATGAGATATTTTTTAGTCATCCCTTTTGCTTCCTTTCGGAAATTATTCAGGAAATTAAATTTCGTATTCGTCGGGTGAAAAGATGCAATGTGTTATGCCAGGAGTTTAATCATTAATTAATTATAATTCTTTGCAATGGATCTTCCGATTCAATTTGATAGATCTTTCGATTTAATAGATTTTTCTTTCAATTAAAAACAGGTTCGATAGATCTTTCGATATGAAACCGATTCGAAAGAAATAAAAGATTTTAACTCCGATCTCATTAAAAGACGGGAATATAAATTGTCACAAAAACAGTTTTTATGGTTTTCCATAAAAAAAATTATGAAATATCTCCCTCAATTTTAATTCGCTATAATCACCGGCTTCCTTGTGAAGAAGCTGTTAAGTTATACTCGAAGGAACTCGGGTTTCGTGAATAATTCGATAGGATGACTCCTCCGAGGATTCCGGGAATAGGAAAACGTGTAGGAGAGGACTCGAAGAGAAAGAAGGAAGACTTTGGAAGGCTATCTTTGAAAGGAGCGAGGTGAAATTAATTCTGGTCTCAGCTGAAAGGTCCTTCTGGGACTCAAAAGTAATCGTCATTAAAATCCGCGGCAACCTGCTAAAGGAATATGTTCTCCTTTATGGAAATCCGAGCCTCCACATTTTCATAATTCTGAGATCCCGAACATCTCGAATATGCCGAGGAACATCTTCTCCATTGAACTCGAATATCTTCTACGCCATTCTGTCTCCTTGTCTTAGAGAAGATTCGCTCGTTTCACTTGGAACAAGTAGAGCGTGCCGATAGACTAACCGCGATTTCACGATTAGAACGTTTCCCGCAGGAGTTTGTTCACCAAAATGGCGCAGGAAATATCAATTAATATCGGAAGTCTCGTACAATAGATGTTCTCCCGAGGAGATCGTTAGAAGGCTGGAATTCCTTCGTCGAAGGTAAAGTTACATAGGTCAAACTAACTTTGGTTTCCATAAACTCGAAGACTTTAACACTAGAACTACCGATAACATATTCAGTTATATTTGTACATTCACGCATGCGTCTCTAAAAATAAGGACGAACGTCAAAAATAAACTAACCGATTCAATTATGTATTATTATTAAATTCAATTTAATTGTTTCATTCAATTGAATTTATTAACAGCTATTCACCCGTAACGATACAATTAGTTTTGACATGAAAAGTGATTAATTTCAAATGAATAATTTACTCTAAATAAAACGCGACATTTTTTGCCTACCACCCGCGTTATACGAGGGTCACTTATATCAACAATATATTTTCATCATCGTAATTCGAACGCGTGATGTTCCACCGCCCTCAAGCTACGCGAAAGAGAGACTCGTAAAAGTTGATAAAAGTTTTTTTTCTCGGACGAGAGAACAATCAGTATTTTCCGTAGACATAAAAAGGGGGAGGCGCGTGAAGGATAAAGATAAATGTAAGGAGAAAGGTGAAAGAGGGGAAAGAGGTGGTGGAGAATAGGTAGTTAGATCGCCCGAGGATCTACCTTCCTCGTAATCGCTACGGACAAATAGCACTTTGATAATGACGAAGTTGCAACGGCGGTTTCCGACGCGAGTGCACGCTTACGGTTAGCGGCGTACATTGTTTCTATTTCATAGGTAACTAACAGAACCTCCAGGAGTTTCCAAGTGTTTCTGCATCAGCAACCACCGAGTAAACCTGCAAGCCACTGTAATCCACCGGTTAGACCATCCAGAAGATGTTCCGCCTCCAACGTCTTAGCGCGCCAAACTTCCGCACACCCTCCGGCTACCTTTTCTCTTCGCTTCAACTTCGTCCTGCATCTCCCTGCCTCTTCCTGCCTTTCCCCGCCTCTTCCTGCTCCTGATTTAACACCTCGACTAGCAATCTCTATTCAAATTCTTACTAGCGAAACTTCGTCGGATTTTCGTAGAGTAGAATGTTTCGAATATTAGAAGTTCTTCCTGGTGGCACTTCCTCGAATTCTCATATATCAGAAGGTTTGATATATTAGACATTATTAAATGTGAAATTTCATCGAATTATTATATATTAGAAATTCTTACGAGTGAAATTTAATCGAATTATCTTATACCACAAAGTCTTCGTTAATCAACGGAGTATAATGAGAAAACTAATATACATCTCTTGGAGTCAAGGTGAAGTAAAGTGACACACATTCGAAGGAATCTATCTCGCGGTGATATAGAATAAGTTAAGAGTTTGGCATTTGCAAACTGCATCGCTGTGCATGATTCTCGTTCGAGGCAAACACCTATGTAGATATATATGTATACAGGTATATATATATATATAGAGATACACCGAGGTAAGGCGAATGCGGTCGAGATCTCTTTAAATTCATGAGAGAGGAGAGCAATGGAGAATATAGTTGAAGAACTTTCGGAAAGGAGCCTTCAAAAGGAACGCATTTACGTGGAAGGTTTTCATGAAATCATCGATCTCTCTCCCGATAATTCTCTCGAAAAACTTTTCCTCTCGCAAAGCAACTAAATCGTTTATACGCCCCATTAAATTCATCCATCGAATCACATATTTTCCCTCTTACGTATTTTCCCGCGAAATCCTCTTCGACGTTTGTACAGTGTATCGGTGATACGCTTATATTTGTGGAAATTTCATTCGCCAAAATAGCCATTCGTGTAAAATAGGAGACCTCATTATATAATGATATTTATTTCGGTGTAAAAAATATGTGTACCCCGGGAAATTCTGTAAAGAAACGATAAATAATGTTTTATATTTATAATATTTATCCCGGATAAGTTCTCTTGCGGGATATTTGTTCGAAGTGTTTTTTCAAGATATCCGATATTTCTTGCCAAATTGACGGAAGAATTTAATTGGAGATCGGAAAAGGCCGAGTAATGCCAATAATACCACCTCTTAGAAGCCAGTGTACTATTTAATCGAAGAGTTCATCGAGTGACCAATTCGAATATCGCGAATAACAAACCTAGTTTTTCTTGAAAATAACTTTCCATATTTTCCCGCGATTATTTATCCGTGAGTACTACACCGTTAATAAGCACTTCGCTCGAACGAGGCTCTTAGGGATCATCAGAGAATAACCCGGATAATAAATACTCGTAAAAAAATGTTCGGTAGTCGTTGATTACAGGAAAAACTCTTCCCTGGATCGGCATAACGATCGAGGGTTCTTAACGTTAATTAGTATATTTTTTGTTACGACTAATGACTGCTATGGTCACTAACCTTTTATCGATGCGGTTAATGATCAATGAAATGAGTGATTACAAATGTAATAATCAATTTTATTACTTTAGGAAGACTGATATAAATTTAGATGTTTGTATATATACGATATATTATTAATTCACGAGAAAAGAACTAAAATAAAATAATGCGGATCGGAATTTAGAGGATAAAAAATCAAATTAATCTCACATATTATAATACGTTATAGTAGTTGGGAGTGTAATATTCCATTTTTGAGGCAATTACAGCGACGAACATTTTGGAAGACAACGATATCCACTCTAAGCGAAGGATGTGGAGAGATAAAACGCTTTCGCGGCAAGAAAACGGCACGGCATGCATTTCAGTTTGATTCAAAGCATTCAGACACGAATTCTCCGACTCCCAACTTCGAATCCCTCGAGTCAGTGAATAAACCAGACGCCCGTTAGAACCTATCCGATTCGCCAGCTTCTCAGACGATCGAGAACAAAACAGCAAAAATCCACGAAACCGAACACAATGCGACAATGCATTCTCGAAAACGCCTTCGAGATGCGTCGAAACAATGGCACTCGTTCGAACGGCTTACGTCTTGTAGAGGAAGGTCGAAAGTAATTAAAAACAGCACGTATTGTGGAATCGAAAAATAATTAATAAAACTAGGCGAGTGTTGTTTAGTAGCAATTAGGATCGCGAGGTACGGATTAAACCGGTTTCACTATTCCGAGGACTTTTCATTGAGCCAAACGTGTTTCCTTATTTTTGTACGATTAACCGGTTCTGGAATTGCGTAATCAACCATGTTGCCTGGAGTTCACGGAATGCGGGGTTTCTTTAAAAAATTCTCACGAAATTCGTAACGAGAACTGGTTGATTTACTTTTCTACTTAGAATTATTTCTTTTCATGGTATAATAACAATTTCTTTCTCAGAAAATAATTCGAGTTTCCTTAAAATATTAAGTGGTCTCTTAAAAAACAGGTATAATTGTCCAAGTGCTGTGTTTTCTATAATATGCTATTTATTTAATCAAAATGCATCCTATTTACTTTAAGATGGACAAATATTTAATTATGTACAGATATCAATTTATATTATATGTTATTATATATTATTATATGTTACCGAGAGTAAGATACTTTAACCAGGGAATACAAAACACATAAAAATCTATTTCACTCGTAGTTTTCGCATCGGCAACCACCACGTAAGCGCATTACCCTGATTGGACTTTAATCCGACAAAATCGGGAAGTAGGTCTGTCGGGCTATAAATTCCGAGATTCTAAAAATACATTTGCATCCGCAAAGTCCTAACCACCGCTCGGGAAATTCTACCAAAATTCAACGTTGAGAAGAAAAAGAGATTATGTCGGGGTAAAAAGTATAGTGGCGGTAGAAGACCGAAGTAGAACCATGTGAAAACTGGGAAAAATACAAGGCGAGTGTTTTCGAAATAAAGATATTTGTGAATTCAGATCGGCAACCTATGGTGTTCTACTTTAATTCGAATTTAATTCTATTAACACGTTTGGAGTGTTTTAGGTGCACCGCCATTTTGGGATGACCTGTGCTCGAATAAGGGGTGAAGATTCGTACGAGAATAGAAAACGGGTTCAGCAAAAATCTAAAATGGTACCGAGTTCTTACATTATTTGTTATAACATATTTACTACTACATTAGCTACTAAACTTGGATTAATTTCATAGTAGAAATCATAATAATACTGCTATTATTTTTTATATACTTATTCTTCAACTGTGTTATATTATATTATATTATTTCCTCGCAAAGGATACATGGAATTATATTATTGAAGTGGTGCATCATTTCATAGCGCTTAGCACGTCGGAAATATTCTTTTCTGAAACAGTATGAATAGGGTTTTAAAATGATGTATAAAACATTATAAAAATTCTTTTCTTCTTGAAAAAACTTCCGTTAAAGAAAACGCTACGAAATTATGTATCAAACCAATAGAAGGGTTAAAGTGGCTGTTCGCACGGTTGAACACGTGTGAAAACTCTAAACACGGATTTTTCGAACAGGGTGTGATCTTCGAAGAGGAAAATTAAAGGTACGGAGACAGGAAAAAATACCCAGATAAAAGGTGTAAAAAGAGGAAAGAGAGATAGAAGGGGTGCAGGAAGAGGGGCAGTAAAAGGGAAGTTCTTGCTGAAGAGAGGAAAATTGTAGACAGTCGACGGGCAAATGCCGGAGGGTTTCGCCAACACAGTTTTCAAAACATCCCCGAAGGCCAGTAAAACTCAAAGAACATTAAGATATATTTTTGTTAGACATATTTATTGAACGCACAGAAAATACGATTAAGAATTATTCCTCGATAGTTGCTTCCATGATTCGACTCATCTTGTTCGCTACTTTGAGCAGACATTTTTGCTGGGTTCAGAGAGTGCTAGAAGACACTCAAAGTTCTGAACGCTTTTTTAACACCCCGTAGGAGCAGGCTGAAGACCCTCGAATTAAAATGCACAAGATTTTCCTCCCTTACCTCCTTCCTGCCTAGTTTCACCCTCTCGTGGAATTCTTCTTGGCAGCCACAACCCTTTTCTTTGAGTTTGCCTTTTCCTGCGAGCCAACTCGCGGAAATTTCCGGGCTAAAAAGCCGGAAGGGAGACTGTGGAAGGACAACTATTTGTTTCCTATTCTCTTCCATAATTGAGCCGAAGTTGCCTAATCTTTCTGGTACGATGACATTGAGATACTCGGGACCTCTTAGGAAGATACTATTAATAAACCTTTGGCGGTTATGCAATGCGCCTGAAAGATACCTGGTGCATCTAAATGCATCGAGGCCCAAATATAGAACGTGCTAACGAAACTATCTAACTCTAATTCGAATTAAGATCTCGGTGGATGCTGCATGGTGTTAGTTCGGAACATCTCGTGTCTGACTTCCTTCGAAGATCGAAAATAGTTTATTTTATGCAGGAATTTAAAGATTTTGTAAATTAAAAAGTTTCACTAATTTATAAATTCTGCGAACTAATCAGGTTCCATAGTTATGGCAAGTTTGATACGCTAAATTAAAAATTTGGCGAACTAGAAAATGTCACTGGTTTTAAAATTTCACAAACTGCAAAATTACGCTGATTTAAAAATTTTGCGAATTAAAAAATGTCACTGTTTTAAAAGTTTGATTAACACTTTGCACTTAAAAAATTCAGTTCGAAATCGTAAGGAATGAATTAGAATAATAATAGAAATCGTTCGTCATGATTTGATTTTAATATAATCATCTTTTTGGAAGATCCGCCGCGCGATCTCTTTCTTAATCGGGAAACTTGTGCCGTTTCGTGATATACTTTTTGCGGGAATGAAATCCGGCGAAATTGTGACTCGGAAGGGGTAAACGCTCCACACGGAAAGTTATAATAAGGTCCTTTGGTACCCCGGTTCGCCGGAAGTTTTACCGGCTGGCACGGAGTTTAACCTACCAATTAGCCACCGCCGAGATTTCCTTAATTGCGAGCAAACATCCGAAATGAGTGCGAGATGGGTACGCTCTTATTTACAACGATAATACATAATTAAAAAGACACTATTATATCTTACAGAACAAAAATTTCATCGAAGCGAAACGAAAATATATCACGTCGATGAGCCGGAAATCGAAAATATTGATGCCTTCGTACCAGAATCGAATGATACATCGCAGCCACGATAATTGCGATCGATCATAAATATCCTTTGGTGCAATTTTCTCATTTTTTAACAAATGTCACGCTGGGTCGCGCGCCCCTCGTAAATCATTCGGTTTTCATTGAAACTTCTGCAATCAACGCGTTCGTAAAATTGGAGCCAATGACTTTTCTCTCCAAATACGAGCAACAGATTTTATCCCGTTTACCGGAATTACCAATATAAAATTCAAAATCACGGCCGTTTGTTTGCGATGTCCCTATAACTCCTACTATTTTTTGTTCGATTCGGATGAAATGTTGTTTCCTCGCTTTTTACGTTCCGATGGAAAGTACAGATCTGATTCGCGGAAATATTTTAGTATAAAATTCAATCCATCCGTCATAATTGACGGCGAAATATTTCAGACTAATAATTTCATATTTGATCTCCGTATAAGTAATTTCATATTTGATCCTCATAAAAGTAATTTCATATTCGATCCCCCATAAAAAATATCTTCTATCAATTGATTAATTTACAATTAAACTGGAGATTCTCCTGGAAGCGGAACGATGTGAAGTACACTAGAAACAAGTTGGTCCCGCGACGATAAACAGAAGTTTCAATCGAACGAGAGTTTCGAGAATGGTAACTGGAATTTTTTGTCGCGGCAGGACTCGACGTGGAAGCCGGATTCAGTCGCTTAATTCTTCGCTAAAACGTGAATATTCCCGGAGTATTTTTTTTGTAGGATGAGTAACGACTCGCGACTCGTTGAAAAATTAATAACGAGCTCGTCTCTCGTCGCCCGAAAAGAGGAAGAGATACGATGATATCGCTCGTGTTAACGTAACGACCGAACCATTCCCGCCCACAGATCTATCTCCCGCTCGACGGTACGCGTGTTTTACGTACGAAAGTGATTTTACATATTGAGTGTTTCAAACATGGAGTGTTCCGAAATATCTCCCATTATGTATTTATGAATTTCATGCTTTTAGTACCTTAGAGCCGATATATCGACTTTCGATTTTTAATATAACTTAAGCACATGTAATGATATGCAGAATTTAATACCTCAAAAATTGCATATTTTGCAAGGCATTTTTTGACGGTGCCCGGAAAACTTATAAGGTATTATAAGAGTTAAATATACCAAGATACATACAGCTGTTTGCGGATCGGTTCAATAAAAAGTAATCCATTATCGAAATCCACTGCAATATTCGTGACGAGCATTCGCGTTATTATATTATACTTAGAACGGGGTAATTGCTCGGGACACATTGTCACCGTCGATTCTCTTCCCCAACGTACCAAACTTTTCCCGGCACCCTTATTTTCCTGACGTATCCATTAACCGGAAAGAAGATACCAGGAGTAATCTCGACGTGTACGAGGTTCACCCTCAAGATTTTCCTGGTAGAACCAACTTTATGGAAGAACCTCGCGTGGTTGGCGGACATTGGATGAGACAAGGGGTTGAGGGGTTTAATATCAAAATCTGATTATATCAGAAAGATTTTTCACAAAAGAGACATCTAATACCACTCCTCAAAGATAATATTGTTGTTACAACATAAAAATTCACATTTCTGAAAACTTAACATTTTCATGTAAACGAGGCACCGAGTCTTTTGTATTTCTTTCATAATTAAAATTTAAATACTCTCGAAATGAAATATTTGAATGGAGCAAGTCATTTATATCTCTTGCCTGTACTGTCTAGTAAAATGGGGTTTATTAAATTACTGTGTTTGAAGAAGAAAATGGTGGAATAATATTACCGATTTTTACTTTTATTACAATGATATAATATATAAATATATTATTCTATTTCTACATCTATCTATTCAGCACATATATATTCGAACTTTCGCATTAATCTTTCAAGGAAAGGAGGTCGTGCAGGATATGTCCTCGGGTTTCCTGTTCTGGAAGGAAGGTTCGAAAGGGTCAGTTGGCAATTAGTTGTAAGAGGTTCCTCCGAGGAATAGAGTTAACAGGGATTGGATTAAGTTGCGTGCCGGCGTATAGTAGAGGAACACGGATCGCTACTGCAATTTGTTTCTCTCTGACATACACTGCCGGCCATAAGTCTGGGATCACTTACTATCGTTAAACAAATTATTAAATATCTTGTCTATAAAATGGCATGGGATACTTTTCTTTGGGCATATCTGTAGGTTGATGTATGTTGATATTATAAGGCAGAAGAGTCGTATAAATTTCATAGATTTTATTCTATATTAATTATACATTTCGCTTAATACGCGACACGTCGAAGTATCCCTTTTTTCATTATTGCTACTTTACATATTTTTGACATACCCCGACAAGTTTGCGTAATGTTTCTTGCTGCATAGTTCGCCAACCTTCTTGTAGTAAAGTCATTTCTTGCGGGGAAACTAAAAACCGACCGATAGCAATAAACGCACCCCACCGATTTTAAAAGTAACAAAATCTTATTATACCCCGGTGCCAATACAATATGTGTCTGCGTGGCAAGAAAATAGTTTTATATTAATGGTAAAATTATAAAGTGGACAAAGGTTTTAATAATTCAACTAAAAATGCCGGACAAGTAATTTAAACCCTTTTTGTAGTTCTAGTGTTAATTACGATATTTCCGGTGTACTAATTACTTCCTAATGATCTTGACAGGAGATACAGTCTATCAAGTATTTTAATTCAATCTATTCGGCGAAAGGAAGTATAGCTTTTCCCGATTCTACAACGTAGTGGAATAGTTTCAACGAAATAGAAAATACCGGCTCGAATGCACTCCGATTTCTATTATTCTTTACATGATTCTTTAATACGCTTCGAGACATGCTCTTGAAATTGGTATTTTCCAGCTGAGTGAAACACAGTCGAGTACCTCGGGGTCAACTCGCATCTTTGGCGAGCCGCCAAATTGCCAGCCATGAAAGGAAAACCGCTAGTCATTCCATCGGCTTTGAGATCGATGATAGTCATTTGTCTGTACTTTCACGAAGCAATACATTCTTTCGATATTGTCTTCCAAATAACTCGAGCATTTAGCGTTGTAATAAAACGCGCGGAGTAACTTACAATTTCGTTTGAGTATCATACTCGAATTTCAACTTCCACTTCGTTCGAATAAAACGAGCGGCATGTTAAGCAGATAGAGTCACTGGTTTCCCGCTAATAAATTAACCGTGGAAGGAGCAATTTAATTAACGACTCGGTAACTCGATTTCCGTGCTTCCTGGGTAAATTTGTTCTTCGGCCTCCTGGACCGTGTGTCGTTATAAAGTTAGATCGTGGTTGCGAAATGATTGCGCATCGTTGCAAGGCAATCTACACAGGTGACTTTAATGTGACTTTAACCTGTTGACCATGGAATTCCTCGAAAAAGTGTAATCACGCGGATAATTAACCCATATCGGTTTGTATATATAATCCGTATCAGTTGCATATCACGTGGGAGGTGACAAAACATATAAATCACTAATTTTTATTGGATTTGAAATGTACGATAATTAAGTGGCTTATTTCATACAAGACACCCTGTATTTAATATCTTTATTAAACCTTATCTATAATTTTGAACATTTTATTAAATTCCGCGTAATTCAACGGCGTTGGTGGTTCCAGTATTAAAATATATTCCCAAAAGACTTCATTCGGAGAATTTGGATTGGTTGAATATTCGAAAAACGTTCGCACTAAAATTAAGAGGTACTCGTAATGGATTTCGTCGGAACTCGAGGTAAGGCAATCCACAAAGGAGCGGTAAAAAAGCAGATGACAAGATCGAGATTGCGTGACCGGCTTACACGCGACATCAATTATTTATGAATCCTGAACAATGTTCCCCGTGTACGCGGTATTTTCTGCAAATATAGATACACGTAGATACTGCGCTACTGTATAACCCGTGTATTTATGTAATAAAAAGTAGTAATAAGTTTAATAGCCCAATCGTCTACACCGATTACACGTGATCTAACATTCAATTAACTCCCTGACGTGCAATTTAATACCAATTATTCTCGAGTATAGACACGAAGCTGCTTATTGGAAAACTTGTCACAGTAACATTATGGCAATGCATATCATTAATTATAATTAAATGCTGATTAGAAAACATTCGAATTCCAATGAAATTCTAATCGCAATAAATTCGTAGTTATAATCAAATACTGATTATATTAAAATTCTAGTTAACGGAAAATTCTAATCGCGACAAAATTGAAGTCATCATCAGATTCTAATCACAAGAAAATCATAGTTGTAATAAAATTGTAATTATTATAAAATTCTTAACGAGACAAATGTTAGTTTCCGCAAGGAGAGTGGTTATCGCGGATGACAGACACCTTCGAAAGTAGAAACCAACATCTCGCGTGATCGCGGTAATAAATTTGTCCGAAAGCCCGTGAAACGCGACGGTGTAGTCTTCGAGCAAGAAAATTCGCGTTACAGTGGGAATGTACGAAACGACATTATCGCAAATTGCACGTATCCTGCGAATACAGAGTCACGACAATTGCACTCGTTAAGAGCGCCCGAGCGAACCTATGATACACGCTGTCCACTCCGAGATAACATTCGAATAGTTTCTCACCGTTCGCCTCCCCGCAAAAAGGAAACCAAGGAAAACGCAGCCGACGCCGGGAATCCAACGAATTACCGGAAACGCAGTCTGCGTGACTCAAACACGATCGTTCGGAAAATCTCACGGAAAATCATACACCGTGTACGGTGCACGGAAAACGTTATCGTTCACGCGAACAAACCTTTACTTTCATAAAAGCGAGTGAAAGTTATTCAAACCATAATTGTCCGTTTAACAAAATAATACTTGATAATATATGAAAAAACGGCAGAGTTGACAACAAAAATAGATAGCATTATCGAAAGTTTCCTTTGAGAATAGAAACAGAGTAAATAACCGTGTTCCGATTTTTCCGTTATTTATGTAGAAAATGCATTATGGTAAATACTTCCTCGTCGGTTTTCGAGGAAACACCGCCACCGTTCAACGTATGACGATAATTAACTCGTTAATTAGCCACTTAATTACCTCGCTCGGGTCGCAGATAAGCGGATGCACATACAATAAATAATATTCTCCGGGCGATCAACAACAATTAATATAGGATTCATCTCCCGCGTGTTATGTGCGAGGGAATAATGTTCGCCATTCAAATTAATCGCTGCGACTTCGATTATTTCCAAAGTTACGTTATTCCCGAAATAATGCCGCCGTATATTTTCCCGCTAAATAATTTCACGAAATATAGAGTTCCTGCATAAAATAGGTCTCGTAATTCTACGACGATTTTAGTTTTCGAATAAAAAATGTGGTAATACAATAATAATTAATAAAGAATACTCTTTCAGAATACTGACCGTTCGAAGCCATTCGTAAAATGCATAAAATAAAGGAAATAATTAGAATGAATCCCGTGTCATCAGTCGTTTTTTCTGCAAATATTCCCTACCCTTAAAAAGCACACATTCTGTCGGCACCCCGTACAGTACAGTAATAATTTCCGCACAGTTTTTGGAGGAGTCTCGAAAAGGTTGCAATAAGAACGGAAGGAGTCCTGTGTAAGGAACAATAACGGCGGTACGGTCATAATTCATGACTTGGCTTTGAACCTGTATAATTGCTTACTCGGCTGCACGTATATGTGCACATGTATGCACACATGCACGAAAGACGAAATACGAAATGCGAAACACGAGGGGAGAACCAAAATGCTTTTATAGAGGCTGACATTGAGCCAGACTCTCGAGCTGTTATATGAAACCGCGGACTGCAGGATATACCGCATAATGCACCGGATATGAACTGGATAATACCTGAGAGAGAGAGAGAGAGGGAGAGAAGGGGGACCAAGTATGTTTGCCAGGCAATCAGAAAAAACCATGCAAAATAACGTTAATATCCTTTTGCATCTACGAGAAGTAACGCGGAAAAACTAAGCACCGCTGCAATTCACGGAAGTGAGTTCCTATATCGTGAACTTGTTAACCCCTCTGCACCGCCATGTTACAATAGTTTGGGGTCACATACTTCTTTATCAGTATCTTTCGTTTCGTTTGAGGTAAAACAGAGTTTTTCATGTTCGACAAAACCGCACGAACTTATGGAACAACGGAATAGATCCAAGTGACGAGATAACAGGCTGCCGGAATTGAGTATGAAAATGGATATTCGTATGAAAATAATTTGCTCTGTTCAGACTTAAATGACTGGCGCACCTAAATTAGAGCTACACTCGAGAATTCAGGAATAAATGTTTCCCGCTGCATTCGCGATATTACGGGGTGATATAATTCCAGGGTGAAGCGGAATTATTATTAGTCCATGTTCCTGGTGTAATAAGTTTACTCAAGTCGACCGCAATTCTATGAAGAAAACACAAACGCGAATCAGCTTAACGACCGGTGTGAAGTGAACCCGCACCACAACGGTGCAATACTCGGCGAGGAATTCATTGAGAGAAGCATCGGTTTCGTCTAAGCTCGATCGTTTTGTGGTCGCGAAACGATTGCAACGTAATCCGTAGGATGCGAGAAACGGGGAAACGGGGAAAAGGAGAGAAGGGAAGTGCAGTTATCGTTCGTATAAAAAAAAAAGATTACACGAGGAGCGGTAATAACTGGAATTTTTATCGTCTGACGCGATAACACGCTAGCCAGGAAATCGTGGCAAATAATACGAAGAAAAGGTAAACGTATTGCAACATGCATTCTCTTTCAGTATTTCCAATCGTGAAGTAAAAAATACTTTCTTTGCTGAAGGTTCAAAAATATGTGAATGATTCCGGCGAAAAAAATCATTATCGCCATTTGTTGGTACAAAATAATGAATAATTTAGTAATCATTCAAATATAATCTCTCGAATAAAAATACAAAGTCTTTCTCCGATTCGCTATTTGTGGAAGGCGAACAGCTAATTGTTCCCGGAAACTGAATAAAGAATATTAATAACCAAATTGTAGTCTGGCTCATAATACCTTTAAGTAACAATTTTGAGTCTAAATATAACGTGGAATGTATAAAAAATAACGTTGTGTAACAAAAATAAGCATTAAAAAACCATGAGTTTTTCTTCCATCCGCTGCGAAGTTGGAAAAAAATTATTGTGCATAAAGTGTTGAGAGAGTGATAGTCGAGGGCGGCCGGTTGCGTGCAGTCGAATCGCGATGCTGTCATGGATGCTTTTTAATGCATTAATGTAAATCGTGATATCATTGTCCGCCGATAACGACACACTTTGTGCGGGGATGTGTCCATTATCTATTTTTCCACATGAAAGTAATATCAATGGAATAAGTACATCCTTTTACTCGACTTTTATTGCGTTTATCTCTGCGATGCGATATGTTTTATCGAGCTATTAAACCAACTTGTATGAATTGCCGTGTAAATGAGTCTCAAGTTATCGTCGTAATTAGTCGATGATGATAACGAGGAAGTATTAATGGTAAAAATGTTTAGCATAACTACTGTTTTAGATACATACATCATGTATCTTTAATACAAAATTTTGTATGCGTTATAAGCAATGATCTTAATGTAAATAAGTAGAATACATCACTGCAAAGGATATTGCGCAGAAAGCCGAGGAAAGTGTTCGGGAAGTCGCTTAAATGGTTTATTCGCGGCCTTCGTTTCTCGCGCGCCATTGTGCGACTTCTTCCTCGGTTTCAAGGCGTATTTATCGCGTAATCGAGCCAAAACTGACAATGAGTGCTACGATCTCTAGGTCGAGGTCGGTGCAACTTATGTTGGTAGCAATGATGTTCCACCGTCTTCGAAATTAAGTAATAATTAGATGGATATCGATTATATTAAAGTTAAGTTTCCCTGTTTCATGAATATCTACCGACAGCATTAAAATGGCCGAATTAAATCACGAATATTTTGATATCAATGGTATTGATGATCATTTATGTGTAAGCTGAAATAATGCGGCAAAATTCCACTGCATCGATATTTAAGCAGCTTGGATTTGGTCCGCGAAGGAAGAAATTCCGGAACGTCCTACGTTGCCGAATCAGAGCCCTCGAATTTGGAGATGGTCCAAGTCGAAAATTGATCGACCTTTGAGCCAATGGTACGTGCCTTTTCCTACCAGCCGACCAATCGGACAAGATAGTCATTTCGGATATTGCGAATTCGCGTCCTCCGCGAATCGGTCATTTTTCCAACGAAGATACTTAAAACTCCCGTACAACGCGGAACATATCCGAAAGCGAAGTCCGGCGACGGTGCAAAAATGTCATAATAAACTTTTAAACAAGTTATGAATATAGAAATATGAAATTATATTATAAGAGACAGGTGCGTGATGGTTTACTACGAAATGAATAACTCGCGTGGAATAAAATATAGAAAGGTTTTATTTGATATCAGATTGGAATATTGGTTTTAATTAAATTATTATTTCGAGTCCAAACATGCTGGTTTTAGGTCGATATCTAATTAAGAAACACCCCTAAAGTGAGAATATTGTTATCAATAAACAGTTATCTCCGATAATTTCATTTCCTCCCGGTGATATTATTAATCGTCCCACATGCCGATCCGAATATAGGCTCGATCAAAATCTAATGGAATGATAACGAAGCATAAATATGGAAAAGCTATTAATGTCGATAGCTAATCATTCCAATATTCCATAACCATCATACGCCATCATGTTTATTTTGAGAATGTGCTTTACAAGATTAAACCGATAAACGCGTTTACCCGAAACATGATAAACAGTAATAACAGCAATAAGTACAAAATAAATCATAGGACCTGTAATCCGTTAATAATATGATTAGTGGATTAATTTAAGAAGTAATAAGTAATCAAATTCAAGGAGACTTAATACCGCTGATTAAATGCGATTCAAAATCCTGGTTCAAATAGAAAGACGATTGGAGACGATGAAATTTTGTTCAGTCGCTTTTTACGTTCCGACGGAAAGTACAGGTTTTACTTGATTCGCGTAAATATTTTCGTATAATAAAATACAAGATTGGTGGGTTCTTTTAACATTAAAACTACCAAGCGGGTCGAAAATGAGTTGTCCACAATTTTTAGTCAAACCATGCGAATATACCACGGCGAAAAATTTCAAATTTATAACGTTTCGTTATATGTGATTTTTCGTGGTTATACAATTTTCGTACATATTCATGGACATATGAGAGCGTATATATACGGCTTTCGTAGTGAAAGGGTTAATACTTGATGTCTATAGTACTCGATATAAGAGGAGGTGGAGATGTAGTCACTTTATTATAGATAACTACCCCTCGGAATTAGGTGCACGCGAATACACTTTGCGCGCCGATCGCGTGCAACCCCTCGTCTAACGACGAATAGGAAGACCGTACTATTTTAATTCACGGATCCCTCGGGTTTCTACATAATAGACGGAATAACTTATTTATGTCCCAGGAATGTGCCGTTTCAAACGTAAAGCGAAAGGAAACACGTCAACTTTCACCCGATGAAAAGAAAAACTTGCGGAACAACCGAATACATACGCGAACTAATTGACGAGCCTTTTCCGCCGGCGAAGTTAACTTAGTCACCCGGTGTATGGAAGTTTAAACCACGAACCAATGGATGAAACAGGAGGCAAAGAGAGCAAGTCGAACAGAGGCTTCCCACCCCGCTGGATTAATTCTCAACCCCTAAAGCTTCCATCAATCCCACCCCGTTCCCGCTTCGCCGCTTCATTCTTTCTCCGTTCATCCCTTTCACTGTACTCTATTTCTACATTTCTCTCTTTCAACCGTTTCACTCGTGTCGAACCATTCGAATCGATATGGCGACCGGGGAGTGTTCGAAATAAACATTTATACCGATGCCCCGTCAAACTGCCGATTTTTTCCCCCCATTCATCGAGGCTTCCTGAAAACTTTTTCACCCTGGAAATTGAAATATAGACGGATTTAACGAATACCGGAATTCCGGACTAAATATAGTGACGGTTATGAATTTGATTCTTTTAAGGTGTCGAATCGGAATCGAACCTCGACGGGTATCTTTTACTATCGGAATCAGTATGGAATTTAAATGAGTTTTTATAACGAAAGGAATTTTGATAATTAACCGTTAAGGCTGATATTACAGGACGAAGAGGAAGTGGTAGAGTGGCAGGAGTGAGTTAACGAAATTAAAAAAGTTCGCTTCTCCGACGGACAGGATACAAAGACCCCATGGGCTTGATAAGAGGGAAGATAACGAGTGATTTCCGAGCTTTAGAACTTATCAAAAGAATAGCTGTTCGCCGATGCAACGAGTTGCTCCGTTGTTCTCGCGGAAGAAGTAACCAGCGAAACTTTAATTACCTTGAACATTTCGTTATTATTATAAAGAGTTAAAGTCGAGCTCGGAAATATCGAAGATTAGAAATAATGTGGCGATGGAACTGCGTGGCTTAAAAATAATTATACATTTGTATTAGGTATCTGATAATTAACTTCAGTAATGAACAAGAGGCTAAATTAAATTATTAATTTAGTTTGTCTGTCAAGAATTAAGTTTGAAATGTTGAAATTTGAACTTTATATTAAAGTATTATGAGGACTAGTATTATTATTGTGATAAATCCAGTAAAAATATGAAAGCTTGGTGAAATAAAT
Source organism: Nysson spinosus (assembly GCA_910591585.2). NCBI lineage: Eukaryota > Metazoa > Arthropoda > Insecta > Hymenoptera > Crabronidae > Nysson > Nysson spinosus. The sequence goes on along the minus strand of OU342843.1, from coordinate 1,646,142 downwards.
AAGTTGATTCAATGAGGAATTCACGAATATAAATGTTCATAAAAATGCTATCGAGTGAAGAACGGAATAAAGTACTATTTGCCTTGAACAAGCGTCATTGTTTTTAGCACGGCTAAAAAAAGAATATGTTTTTGTTGGTCAGCTGGGAGAGCATACATAAGCTAGTAGCGGCGGAGCGATGGAGTCGGACTATTTGTAATGCCAATGAAAAGAATGATTTATATTTATCGAATCGTCTGCAAAAATGCGTGAACTTTTAGCTCATTAATTCATCCGATCAAATATTTCGCTTTGTTATCAGTGTACTCGGTACGTTTCGATGAAACATAAATTACGATTCGATTTGTAGCAACTAAAACCATCTTTCGCATTAATACATTATGCGCTATATGAATTCGCGTCATAGGAAATCGTGCTGTACGGGAATTTTTCTCATATAACCCGCATAATCTAAAGTAACATATTTGAAATGATTATTGCTGTGGCAACTTTGTACGAAGAATCGCGTTATATGAAAACAGTAGTCGCAATATCATTGCTGCGTACGGGAGTGTACCGTAATGTCAAATCACAAACAATGTAAAATCCTTGTATATGATATTAATACAAAGTAAGACTAATAAATAAGAATAAATGTTATCGCACAATTTCGATACCAATAAAAAGTGTAATTGATTATATTAGGTATCGTCAGTGTTCGACTTTTTATTAAAAATGATTATAATTATGAAAGCGACGAGTGAAGCGTAGCAAAACGAGTGGAAAATAATCAACATTCTAGTTCTCGTTAGTGGAACTCGGTGATTTAAAGGCTATTCATTATTTATCTAGCACTGATAATCGGACAGTCGCTATTGTCAATATGGCTAGAACGACAGAAAAAACAATTCGCCGCGATGCAACGCTGCAGGTACACGCGTCCTGTAATTTTCCTGTAATTATACTGCAATTATGGATCAATCGCGTGAATGCCGGCATTTAACGTCAGTTTTGTCAGCCTGAAAGTGCCGTGAAAATGTGTCTATTTTGTTTCCGATTACAATCGCGAATAAACACTGTCGAAGCGCGTGGTAATTACTGTTATTTAAGTTGTAGAACTATATTTCAGAAATTTTCGAAATTAGAATTATAGAATTATATTCCAGAATTTTTAGAAGGTAAAATTCCTAAAATTCTAGATTTTCTATATTTCAAATTTTGGAGGCCAGTATGTCTAGGGTTCTGGAATTATGTTTCAGAAATTTAAAAAGTTGGAATTCTTGAATTTCGGGATTTTATTCAAGAACTTTTAGAAGCTAAAATTCCTAGAATTCGAGAAGTTACTATTATAACTTATATCTTTTGGCACATTATTCGAGACACTACTTTGATCAGAAAAGAATCGATTCTCGTGAAATCTTGAGGCCTCGAACCTTCGTTAAATTGACACTTATCGATTATACATCGCAATGCAATTTTGTGGTTTACCGGAGCAATGCATTGTCGGTGACCCTGTTAGAAACTGCGGTTCCAATGGTTATCCCATCCAATGGACAGATCGCCACACGCCTGAAATCACCACGTGGATAACGATCTGTCTTCGCCACATTGGAATGCAATTTCACCGGTATTACCAACGATTCTCGTGGAAATATGTACAATGTAAGAATTACACATGGTGTCCTTTTCGACTAAAGTTTTAATGTGAAACTAATTCAATAATGATTCGATAAATGTAACAACCTCTAAAGTGCCAAATAATCCCAACAATTATAATAATAGTAAAAATATTGAAATAATGATATCGAGTATACAGGGTGTCCCGTATCAAATAAGCCACCTAATTATCTCCAACCGCGATAATGCAGAGAATATTGTATGCCTTGTACGAATGGTTTCGAATAACAAATACGTCGAAAGAAAAATATTTCAGTATGGTTTTTTTACAGAAATTTCAATATCACCCATATTTGTTACACAAAGATAAACTGTAAATAAAAATATTCCTGGGTGTCCCACGCAAAATACGTACTTTCAACTAAAGCACCTAATAAAACAGAGCTGATTAAAATTTCAATGATAATAGCCACGTTTCTACGTATTCTGCGATTTATATTTAAATAGTCAATTTACAGTGTTTTTAAACATTTCTCGGGAAAAGCAAGGAAACTCTTTGTTAACATCACGCCGATGACAACCTCGTTACTCAACGAAATCTTATTGCAACGCGTTCGCGTTGAAAGGAAAGCAAGAAAGATGGTGGGGGAATAAATCGAGGATGATTAACGAGGACGGAGCGGACGACAATGTCTATCAGTTAAACCGCGTAGACGGCAGTAATAAACGTGTCAGAAGGCACCGTCGCACTCGCTTTTTATTTCTCTCCGATATTACCTGCGCGCCATTTTTTTCCTCCCCCCTCGCCGCTTTTACGCCCCACTCCATTCATTTTCCCCGGCGTTCTCCTAGGAAACTCGGAAAATTAATCTGCTTTTTTCCACCAACGGAATCGCGGAATGCGTGCATCGGGATGGGAGATTAGATATCGAAGAGCGTAAGCTCCAGCGGGAAAAATTATTACAGCAAACATCGATAAGATATCGGGAATCGGAGAGTAAACTCTTATGTATATTTAGATACACTGTGCGTGCTCGTAACACGATTCGTAAATGGGATACGTCTCGCGTAATGATTTTAATAATCGCGTATTCGTTCGAAATATTCCGATGATTATTGTCGAATATTTTCGTGGATCGCGATCGGTTTCATTGATTCGTGAACTTGCGATCGAACTTTGATGATTTTTTTGAGTTTTATAAGTTCGCGCGTGACTTCTTGGGCAGCACAGCACTGGATCCAGTTACCGGTATAATTCCTCGTTAATTTAACTATATTTTTCCGGTGTACGTGCGTCGATTGACGCATGAACTCGACTCATTCACGTGTTTCGTAATCTACTTATTCAGCTAGGCTAACAAACCGACACAATACGCAATTTGGCCATTACGATGAATGGATGGAAATCTTGAGGACGTTCCACGGCGTTCATGATATAATTGCAACCTGCAATGCGAATCAAACGATCGCTCTACTCTCCATTGATGCAGCAATTTCTAAGACGGCTAATGTGAGTTCAAAGAAGCAATTATTCTGGAAATTCTGGAAATTCTGGAAGTTTGAATCACTAGAATTCAAGAATTTCTCAAATTTCTAGCTGCTATTATAGAATTTCAGAAACACGGGTATTCTGGAATTTTAGGAATTTTTAACTTCTAAAGGTTATGGAATATAATTCTGGGATTCTAGAATTTCAACTTCTAAAATTTCTGAAATATATTTCTGTAACTCTAAAAATTCTGCCCCCCACAATTTCTGAAATATAGAAATTCTAGAATTCTAGGAATTTCAGTTTATAAAATTTTGGAAATATGATTCTAGAATTTCTCAATCACGCCTTTTAAAATTATGAATTTCTTCGTTCAATCGTGGAGAGAGGAAGGAATGGGAGCGAAGACGAGGTAAAGCGAGCTTGGTGGGAAATTCTGACGAGTGGGATAAAAAGAGTACATATTTCACAGTTGAAACTCTTTGAAGGCGCGATGCATTATCGGTTAGTAAAATATCGAATAAAGTCGTGCAGTCCGATTTCCCAGTGTGACATTTATTAGGGGCGTTGCAATTTATGGTGCTACGCGTCCAACGCCTTCTGTCAACGGCATAAACAGAAACCTCGGGTCAATGGCAACGTTATGACTCGAGTTACCCTAATTGTTGACTTACTCGCCTCCGCGAATTACTTATCTAATAATTACGCTCATCACGCATACCGATCCGCCCGAGAAGCAACAACTATTTCATAATAAATAATTATGTAATCGTTGCGCAGCGAGTGGAAAATTATAGTGCACTTACATAGTATCCCACGACATTTTCAAATTTGAATATGCTTATATAAAATGTTTGAATATTTATGTGATTAATGAAATCAAATCGGAGGAACATAGAAAGTTGAATAAAAATCGCTGTCTATTTTCACGTTAAAAATCACAAAAACATTTTGGCCAATCAACTAAAATTATAATATTTATTGTATACAAATACGAGTGCGCATGTCACGGTGAGTTGGAAACAGAAGACTCCAAAAAATCGCGGATATATCAAGTTTAAGGAACGAAACGGGAATGCAGGGAAGAATGCAATTAGGTTTAAGGCGGACGGTTAGTTTATTCCGATCGCATAGGAAAATCTAGGAAGTTTGTGCCTCTGAATTATTAGAAATGGAGCACGCCGATTGGCGGATAATTGCGGCGATCGCAAATTGGCCTTCCGAGGTACCTTCGACTTTGGAACCATCCTCATGGATCGATGAAACAACTTATTACAATTAGAATTCACTCAGCTATCATCATGGAAACGGTAATCATTAATCTTTCGACGCTATATCTCCCAAGCGTTTTGCGTGTTCGCCTTAACGATCCTCCACGCGAAATTATTGTACGCGAGAAACTAACAAAAAAGTGTGTATATTAACTCCGTCCACCGTCTGCCAGATATACCACCATGAATAATAATATTCAATATATTGAATTTTTTATTACGACTTCGACATATTGGAATACTTAGCCAATGAAATTCTGCTACTACGACTTGCAGGTTTTCCGCGGTGTAAGCCGCGATTCTCGATTTTTTCATAGAAACTTCCAGTTTTTAGATACCCTTGTTAAAAATTGAAAACACTGACTTAGCTAAGAAATTAATTAATTTTATAATATTTCGAAATGTAGTACAATAATCAGACACGTTTTATTTCAATAAATTTCACGGAATTCTTGATTTAATTAAAGAGATTGGTTCATTTTATAATTCTAATTTTATCAGAAACGGAACGAAATTTTTTCAATCCATTGAGATATTTGTTAATTTGATAACAAATTCATTTTATTAGACTTATAATATAATGATTGGCAATTTTCAATTTCATTAAATTTGAACGAGTTTTTTAATGTCACTAAGAAGTTACTCATCGAACGCTAAAGCGTCGGCAAGATAGCTGATTAATTTCGGAGATAAGTCAATTACTTAATTAGTCGCGTGAAGCATCTTTATTGCGACAAATGAATTGATCTGCATTTTTCAATTCCACATTATTTGGTACGTTCCAATCGGTTGATTCAATTTGCAGAAATATAAAAATAATGGCACGCCGTAATAACACGGAATATCGAACAATGCAATACAACTCGATAAATACATTTAATAATTAAAATAACCCCGTTGAAACAGTCCGAGGGAGAATAATATTTTTCATTTCTACGGAAATAATTCTCGTGGAATTATACGGCGAATTATACATGAACCGAATATCAGCCGGCGAATTATTAGTTTTATAGCAACCTCAATAAATTTTAATGATCAATATACGAGTATATTTAACAATTAATTACGAAACTGTTGCTGGTACTTTTCATTAAAAAACACAGTGATCGCTGCCATTTTAAAAAGTAGAACTTTATTAACCTCCTCGTGACCTCTGCCACATACATATGTGGCCATTTAATTTAAGTCCTACAGAGAAGCCATTTGCACTCGCGAAACTGCTGTACGATTTTTACTAAATTTTCCTACCAAACAATTTTTCTAAAAATTGTTTAACAACATATAAATCCGGATTATTAAAAGATAAATAAAAACGCTTTTCATTTATTTTTGAATATTATAGTTCAAGAAGCGGCATTAAAAATTTGGCCCCAAAAAAGGTTAAATAAAAAATGAGGATTGTTCGTGTCCCTAAATGAAAAGCAAATTAAACGAAGAGTAATATGTTCGGCATAATTTCGATAGTGCTGCAAATATGATACATTGGCCCGTGTGTCGCAAAGGTTAGAGCTATCAAGTTGACAGCGGCATGCCATTCCTCGGCATCCAATAAGGAAGCGGTACGTAGACTAATTCATTAGATATCAAGGCAAATATTTGATAGACGGAATGAGTTCCATTTTCGTGATAGTGCCAGATGCGTGCGTGCACGCAGCTAATATGTGATAAAACAACTCTTATTTTCATGCTCTGCTCGGAATAATCAACTCTGTTATTCGATGTGTCCCTTATAAATCATTAATTTATCTATAATTTTTAATTCATTATATTCATTTACATGTAATATAATATCTATAATAATATATCCGCGTAACAAGATTTCCTCTCCGCGGCTGAGATGTGGCTTGATAAGCTTCACATACTTCAAAACAACTTATCGGTTTATTATTATCAGATATCTATTTTCCGCTTGCTTTTTTCTCCATATATTTTTATTGCATAGGAGTACTGAATAAACTAATAATTATGTTACATTTATTCGTTACAATTATTAACCTGCTAATCGGGGTTCACGAATTCGTATTAAAAACCGCACAACTTTTTGGCCAGCTAATAATCCCAGTATTATTCGGCCGTGTTTCTTAACAAACGCGATTAAGAATCACACATTACATGTTACATGTTATATAATGCTTACCTTTGTAACTTTCGCCGGAGTACCAGAGTCAACTATGTGTTCGTCCACGTGTTGGATTACTCATCCTTCAAATCTTCTTTCTTTCTCTCCTTTCGAAGCAGACCTCCACGTGAAGCCGTGCGCAACCTTGGCCTTTGACGTTTTCAACGAAGAACACGGAACACTTCGGAGTCACGAGTTGGTACACTTACGAGAAATGATTTCTCTCGCGAGACAAAAGCTAGTTCCTTCTTCGAAACGATCGAACGAACGGGGTAAAGCTACGTCTGTTACTCAGTCTTCGTAGAAATTTCTACGGTCAAAAACAAGATTGATTTCTCGGTAATCGTCCTTTAAAATATTTCCTGCAATACTCTACGACGTGTTTTAAATTCCCTCAAATGTTTTCATTTTTTGAATATAGTTCTTAGACAGGTGAACAAAGTTTGTAAATAAGTATTCGATTGTCCAGAAAAATCGTGCCGATTTTTAAAGCAAATTCAATGACAACATTTTCATATGTCGATAAATCTACATGTAAATTATTCGATTATGTATGCATCGTTTTGTTCGATAACCTTTCTATGTTTTTCATACAACTTGAGGATTCCATTCTCCCAGAACTTCTCAGGTTTTTCGTAGAGAAACTAATGAAAATCGGCATGAACTTTGTGGACAACTTAATAAAACATGTGTGTCATTCGTACACGAATGACGTACGTGGCAAGCAAAGTGTTAAAGGACGATACCGAACGACGAAACGAACACCGACCGACTAACTGACCTTCTCAACGTAACCGGTTTTTCCATGCGCAAGATCCGGCGACCATTCACTCTACCTTCACCGTCTCTTTCCTTACATCTGTCTATCGTTTCTCAAAGGTCCTAATGTTAAAAAAACACGTTTCATATCACCTTTGAATTAAACGAATCTAAGAATCCAACTATTCATTCACGCTTAAATCTGATACGTTTCGCAGCTTAAAAAACAGAGCCAAAATAAAGTAGAATAAAATCGGCCCTTTCAGTGGCACTGTTGCGTAATAATCCCGCGATCAATCGATTAAATCGAAGGAAGAATGAAATAAATATTAATCGACAAGATATATAGTGCAATAAAAATGGCCTTTTTAGAGCCACGCAAACGGTACTTTTCCGGAATAATTCAATGATCGATGGATTAAATCGAATAAATAATGAAATGGATAATTAATCGACCAGAAGTCATGTCTACCTCGCACACAATGTGGAAACAAAATTAAGGAGACGATTGGACGATGATTTCGTATTACACGATACATAAACGTTCCCGGAAAAACTCGCGAGATACGATTGAAAAACGTCAGCGGAGGAAAAACGGCTCGATACGAACGTAACCCGCACGGCGTCCCGGCGCAGACTGCTGGCCGCGAGTCGACGTTGGAGGCGCGTTGAATTTCTCCTTCTCTTTCTCTCTTGATTCGAGGTGAGATAGAGTGGAGGAGCACGAATGTTTCGTCAGAGAATGATAGCAGCCACAACGTACCTTTTTTGCCGCAATTATGACGCGGGATATCCAGAAAGTTTGTTAGTAATTATGTTTTTCGTTGATTTTATAACCAGTGGTATAAAAACTCCCCAGCGATTAACGCGTGACAAAAGTCATCGCATGTAGTAGTGCTAATAAGTCAGTATTAATTGTCCGTCTGACGGTGCATCTGATATTTACGAACGGTTAGAAAAATCGCGAATAAAGGAGGACAGAATTCGCGAATTCCTGGCGAATCAATTAAACGCGTCACTTAGCGTGGTGATTAACGGTAAAGGAATTCAACGCGCCGTTAGGGAATGCATGATTATTTTAATTATTTTGATCTTAATTAATTTGGACGGTAATTGTTTTAGTTAGCCGATTATGATGCGTTTGGGAATTATTGGATGTGATTTATAGTTGCCGCAGGTATTATAATAACCTTTGATTTCGGTTTTATCACGGTTAGTGAAAGTGGCGACTATCATTTTGGTAGGTAGAATTATATCGGTATATTTCTGATTCGAAATTTCCTAGGAAACTTGGCTGTTTGGAATTTTTTACAGATTTTTTAGAGCTCAAAGCAATTGACTCGATGGACAGAGGGTCGAAATGAAATTCGGTGCGAATGCACGACACCGAGACACGCGATATCCTCGGTCTGCTGAATTTCACTGCACTTCCTGCCAAGCATTAAAATGGAAAACCTATCCGAATCAAAATATGACCTCGTCGCGAAGGGAACCATCGGTAATTAGCGCCGGAACACTTAACACGTTGACTGCCGGACCGAAATCCGTGTTATAGAATACCTCGCGATACGCATTTGTAACATGTATATAACATCTAAAAATCGTGTGATACCATAATTTCTTTACATCGTGATAATTACATCGTAATTACATTACACCCGTACATTGTAACATTAAAAATATTGAAATAGTGAAGAATATAAAAAGATTGAAATATTGAAAAATATTTAAAAGACAAAAATATTACCGATATATTTCATTCGAGTTTTAGTAATATTCGCACCGTCCATCACTAATTCCCCCAAGGCAGTCAACGTATTAATTAACAAGTTAATTAAACTTGTTAACAAGTGATATTGGTCTCAGATATTACGTGAACCTCGAAAGTAATGTTACACTTTTAAAAACGTGCTCGACATTCTTTTTCGGAAACGCTCGATTAAATAAATCATTCTAATTGTGTGGCCGGTACATGTGCTCGTAACACGTAAGATATAAAGAGGATAAAATTCTGGGTGACATAAAGCAGGGAACAAATCGAGGAATTTGCAGTTATGACCCTATAACCGTAAACGTATGATATAAACACACCGTGCGAGGGAGAGAATATAGAAATGGTCTATAAAGTTTAATGGCTTAAATAATCGTATATTTTTCTCGCGATATATTATACATAAATTAAAGAATTTCAGAGCAGAAGCGTATCCATTCAGGTACCATCAAAATTGGCCAAAAAATCAAAGTCGTCAACTTTGCTACTAGATGATCTAAATCGATGGTATATGATGCCTAATGATGTTCTAGGACCGTTTTGGGTCGAAAGAAGCGGTTTAAAAATTTGTTTGGGCAAAAAATGGGGCGACCAAAAATCGCAAAAATATGAAGGGGTATACCTTCAAAAATTGTCAAAAAATCAAAGTCGCCAATTTCGCTCCTAGATGGTCCAAATCGATGGGAAATGATGTATAAACATATTCTAGGACAATTTCTGGTCAAAAGAAGCGGTTAAAAAATTTTTGTTGGTCAAAAATAGGTCGAAACCAAGTCGCAAAAATGTGAAGGGGTATACCTTCAAAAATTCTCAAAAATTGAAAGTCGCCAAAATAAATTCTAAACGACCCAAATCGATGGTAAATGATGTATAAACATATTCTAGGACGATTTCTTGTCAAAAGAAGCGGTTAAAAAATTTTTATTGGTCAAAAATGGGTCGAAACCAAGTCGAAAAATGTGAAGGGGTATACCTTCAAAAATTCTCAAAAATGAAAAGTCGCCAAAATAAATTCTAAACGACCCAAATCGATGGTAAATGATGTATAAACATATTCTAGGACGATTTCTGGTCAAAAGAAGCGGTTAAAAAATTTTTGTTGGTCAAAAATAGGTCGAAACCAAGTCGAAAAAATGTGAAGGGGTATACCTTCAAAAATTGTCAAAAAATCAAAGTCGCCAAAATCGCTTCTACGTGACCCAAATCGATGGTATATGATGTATAAACATATTCTAGGACGATTTTGGGTCGAAAGAAGCGGTTAAAAAATTTTTGTTGGTCAAAAATAGGTCGAAACCAAGTCGCAAAAATGTGAAGGGGTATACCTTCAAAAATGGTCAAAAAATGAAAGTCGCCAATTTCGCTCCTAGATGGTCCAAATCGATGGGAAATGATGTATAAACATATTCTAGGACAATTTCTGGTCAAAAGAAGCGGTTAAAAAATTTTTGTTGGTCAAAAATGGGTCGAAACCAAGTCGCAAAAATGTGAAGGGGTATACCTTCAAAAATGGTCAAAAAATGAAAGTCGCCAATTTCGCTCCTAGATGGTCCAAATCGATGGTAAATGATGTATAAACATATTCTAGGACAATTTCTGGTCAAAAGAAGCGGTTAAAAAATTTTTGTTGGTCAAAAATAGGTCGCAACCAAGTCGCAAAAATGTGAAGGGGTATACCTTCAAAAATTGTCAAAAAATCAAAGTCGCCAATTTCGCTCCTAGATGGTCCAAATCGATGGTATATCATGTATAAACATATTCTAGGACAATTTCTGGTCAAAAGAAGCGGTTAAAAAATTTTTGTTGGTCAAAAATAGGTCGAAACCAAGTCGCAAAAATGTGAAGGGGTATACCTTCAAAAATTGTCAAAAAATCAAAGTCGCCAATTTCGCTCCTAGATGGTCCAAATCGATGGTATATGATGTATAAACATATTCTAGGACAATTTCTGGTCAAAAGAAGCGGTTAAAAAATTTTTATTGGTCAAAAATGGGTGGACTAAAAATCGCGAAAAATCAATAAACATTGCATTCACAATTCTAAAATAAAAGACTCCCTACTAAGCCGGAAATTTTGAAAGAAGAAATGAGTTGGAAGGAAGGTGCAAGTAGACTTCTAATAAATAAAATTAATATTATTATATCGGGTTTTAGAAGAACTGCATTGATAATTTTACACTAATCGCTTATCGAAACGTAGACTGCTTTGAAATCAACGTAGCACTCTCTACATATAATGTAATTACCTAGTAATGGAAATGTTTTACTAAAATAATTAACCAAGCAAATCAGGGCACACTACGTTTGAGGGGGAATTGAAGCTCCCTTGATGATATCGCGCAACGTTCTTTGATATTTCCCGGTTGGTCGAAATTACCGTATTATTTATACCGTAAATTATAAAGTGATCTAGTTAATTTTCGTAACCATCGATAATGCAACCAACTTATAAATGCAATGGTTGTACTTATATATTTATTCATTATTTATTATACAATTAAATCCATCAATTAACTTTCACCAGAGGGATTTAATTATATGTGTTATACATATATAAAAAATCTCACAGAACGTATCGTTTGTATTCGCATGAATTTATTAAAAATTTAAGACTCGCCATTTTCACTGTCTTGATAGTTCCAGTAATAATAATTAATTGCTTGTAAATTCTTTTAACTGTATCGTTCTGTATTCAGTTCTTATCACTCCTGATATAATAATATTATTATCAAGAGTTTTACGGTGTTCTATAACTTCCATAATTTTTCTCTTTTTTCTCCGATTTTGCATAAATTATCCAAGTGATCCGCGTAATATGGGACCTAAATTCGAACGGCGTCTAGCCATCTTGCAGAAATGTGTCGGAGGCAACTACCTTTGCAGGTCGCCATGCAAAAACTGATAAGGAAAATATATATTTCCCACTCGAGCGTGCTTCCATAGATATTTTTTATTCCCTTAAAGCTGACGCGGTATCTTGGAAGTCGGCCAATTTACACCCGAAGCTTCTTTCGGATAGGCAGATAAGAAAGGAATTGAAATAATCTCTTTATTCATCCCGCGGGAGCCGGTGTTTCCAACTCCTCCATGATTCCCTGACACCCTTTTCTTTTATTGTTATTCCGATTCTCTTTTCCCGTCTTTTATCTTATCGGTTCGTCAAACAGCCTCAGACTCCGCTAATTCCGCAGACGATTTATGCACACATTATTTCGAAATAGAATCACCGGATTCGCGTGTAGAATTAATGATAAACTGCATTGCAGATAAAAATCATAAAATCGAAGAAAAATGGAGTATTCTTTAATTCGATGATAAACAGTATCTTCTTCTAGGTAAAACATAGCGATTAATTTACAACTGATATCACGTATCTTTACAAGCATTACACTTGTAATAATTCAATGAAAGGAAGATAAACGTCTTATTGGTGAATCACGAATGACAACTTAATTATCTGTTTCACTCGAATAAAAATCGTTCCTTCAATAAAGAGAACAAAATGGAACTCTAGAACTGCGGACAATATATTCAGCTATATTTATACATTTACGTATACGTCCTTAAAAATAGGGATAGATGGAGAAAAGAGATTAATCGATTTAACTACCATTATTTAACCTGGCTACAAAAAAATCTCAGAAATTGAAACAGCGTAAACTTGATCTTTTTATTATATCCCGCGGATCCGTTATTTTGACGGCTTCCGTAGTTCAGCATATTTTAATGTTTTCGAATATCTTGCATCGCATTACAAATATGGTTATAAAAGATATACTGTAACACATATCTATATATATCCGGCAGTTGAAACCGTATTTATAGTATTTCTCCAACATTTCAGAGGCAGTCAACGAAAACCATATTTTTATGTCTCCGGGCGTAAATTAATATAAAATGGAACGAAGAAGCTGAAAAGGATGGTAAAATTCTGGCGACATAAATCGTGAGGAACGGTCAAAATGGATTGACAGAAATTTCCCTGAGGCGAAGGAATCACCAGGAAAAGAATTCGAAGCGAGTATTTGAAATAGAATATTCCAGGAGTAGGGATAGCGGCGCTGTACAAAACGCAAGGTGAGTACGGATTGTATTGCGGCGCCAAGTAAACAGCACTCGCCTTGCGGATAGATAGTTGATTTATGATAAACCGTTATCACGCGTCTCTCTTCAGTCGCCCGTAGAAATTCGTTTCTGTTGCACCTTCTGTTTTCTTCCTCCTCTCCTTCCGCTCTTCTTCTGCTTTCCTTCCATAATTTCACATGCAACGAACTCCCCGCATATCGAACATCTGTCTCTTATTCTACGCAGTTTCGTGGAATGCAATTTCCATGAAAAGAGGCCGAGGGAGAGATATCGGAATTTTTCGTATCCGCGCATCGCAATCTATAATGCGGAACAACTAAAACGACTTTGTTATGACGTCCGTGCCATGGAAATGTTTCCTTTCAAAATGTAGTCGGGAATCGAGGGAAAAAAATCATCGTCCCAGAGTTTCGCATAAATTCAAGATTCCGTGCAATAATATTTCATTTGGCTGTCGATGATTCGCGTACTTGAATTCATATTCAATATACATGTTGTAAAAAATTGTAATGATTGATTTATGCGAGTTATTAATTACATTTATATTCGATATGATTTTCGTGTAATATTAATGATGCAAGTAATAATGTAATGCCAGTAATATCATTATATTATATCACATATTATTGGTAAAATCAGAATTAATTATTCATCTAGTGATAAATGAAAATAATAAGATAATATATAATAGAAAATTATGACATATTTCAAATAAATATGAAAAATACGATGGTACGATAGAAAAGTAATGAACGCGGAAGCTAATTAAAATTGTTGTATGCGATGATTCAACAGACGCGGCTATTATTTCGAAGGATTTTCTCGGGATTATAGTTATTAATTTTTTCAAATTCCAGACGATATACGCGAAATCTTGTTCCCCCGTGGAATTCTCTGATATCGCGAAATCTTCCGAGTGCACGGGTTTATCTCGTAAACGCTTTTCCGCGTTTAACGTTACACTAATTCTATCAAGAAGTACCTTGGAATTTCGAATTTACACCCAATTTTGTTTTTACACGTACTTTGTTTACACTATTCTTTTACAAAAATTTAATAAAAGTTATAATAGAATGGAAATTCGAATCTTTCCATACGTACAGTATATTTTTTGCAGGAATAAAAACAGAATTGGGTGCATTTGCATTTTACTTCTATTTACGATCTACTATTCCTTGCATTCCAAATCATAATCCGAGAAAACGTAAAAACCGAATAATTTAGGAGCCTCGTAAAATCGAAATACAAGGCAGAAGTACGAAGTATTATCTCATATCAAGTATTCAATTCATAAGAAAAGTCATAGAAAAAATTCATAGAAAAAAGTAGCAAGTAATCACACATATCGCGTGACAGCATTCCTCGCGCGACAAACCAATTTTTCATGCTTACATAAGTAATGATTAATTACTGTGTCGAAAAACAACACGACAGCTATTACATTACGACGCCCGAAGGCAAACTGATACCAGAATTCAATTAATTCATTACTCTGAAAATGACAATAACAAAGACATATCATAATATTCGAAGTAATTATATTATTCGCAAGAATGTGAATATCGTAAACCAACTCAATTTCGTAGGCAGAAATAGATAAATGAATTATCCAATTATATTATTCGCTTACCGCGTATTTACTTATATATTCAATACAGAATTCAAAGTTACTCTATATATTTTTTTTACCAAGTAAGTAATTAATATGACATTAGTTGTGCGTAGGGTAATTTGCGTTTCCGTAAATTCCATCCGAAATGAATAACTTCTTGTCAAGTAAAGCTATCATTTTCTGTATCCATGTGACGCAGCCTGTAATTTAGATTGATTATGGCGTATTTTCAAAGGAAAGAGAGAAAGGAGAGTAGATATCGTCCTGTTTGGCGGGTAATTATTATCGGCAAGGTAAAGCGTAGATCGAGGAAACTATAGGAAGGTAATTAGACTGGGGTTCGATTAAGTGGTAGGCTCGCAACGAATTATCAGGAGTACAACTAATTGCGATACCGGAACAATGGGGAATTCGACTATTTCCTTGTCCACCCTCGAACTAATAACATCCGTTCCGCTTATTCTCCAATAACGATCAAAGAATTCCCAATAGATTCTCGGTATTTATTTCACCGTTTGCGCTCGGATGCGACTCTCGGTCGCCATTCATTTTATTGTGACAACTCAAACGGCGTTTAAGAGGCGACATTAAGATGTACTCCAGTTGTCCGTGATTTTAAATTTTTTATTAAAAAATAAATCAAGTAAATCATAATGCCGTCTATCAGTCGCCACTCGAATTACATCATGAAACTGAGTGGTGACTGAGAGGCGCCTTTCGAGTCGATATAAAATGTTGTAATGAATTAATTTCAAATTGAATCTTGGCAAGCGAAGAATATTTCTGATATGAACAACTACTTGTTTTAAACGATTTTATGGTATCGATTAACAAATTAATTGCACTCTTATCTTATCAAAATTAAAAATTGAATTACAGATTCGCGCAGTCTGATGAAATAAATTATCATCGATATAAAATTTTGATGTCAATGCGGATGATTGATTCTTCGCAATTCAGGAAGATTCTATTTTACGAAAATTAAAGAAATAAATGACTGCTTGCCCTAAGAGATTTTGTGGTACCAATTAACAAATCAATATTGTTTTTATCCCATTAAAATTGAAAATTAAATTCTACTCAATTATTTCGGCAATTCACGATGCGCCGCAACGAATCGACTCGAATTTTTGATTTTGAATATGTTGCAATTATATGATCGAAATAACAGCATTTACAATGCATTGTCGTAAGAAGTAAATTCGATGACAATATCAGGGAGATTCAAGGCAGAATTCTCACCGAGAAGAAACAGAACGGTCTACCGATGAGTTATGAAACCCGTGGCTCGTTTATTATCGTAACTGCGGGGTTAATCACGCTCCGTCTAACGATTTCCTTGTTAAAACCCGTGCCGTTGCGAATGCCCAGATTCTACGTTCAAGTTTACATTAGAAAAACCGGAAGAATAGACATATCTCTTTCAAGAAATCTGAATACGCACTGCCTCCTTGCAAGATCGTTTGTCACGCGTACGAAATTCACGAAGTGCGTATATTATTAATGAGCGCCGAGACGTCCGGCGTCGAATGGAGGCGAAGAAAAAAAAGGCGGAAAATGAAAACGCAATAATCCGGCCATTATTTCCGGCTTACAGCGGGTGCATTGTCTCCCGGCGATAATAAACCCACGATACCTATTTAGCCGTTTTAATTAGAATTGTTCTTGATCCATGTTTCATCACTTTTTTTGAATTCGATATTTTGTTCGCAGCCAGCCATACGAATGTTTTAATATGGCCGAAATATTGCATGATTATGGAATTCTGCCAAAATGTCCTGGAATTAATGTGTCGTACGAATATTTTTAATAATTGGTGTCGTAATATTATTGTAGTCGCAATCCGTTCGAATGAGAAAATGGCAGCACTCGTATAGAAGAAGAATATAGTTAAAAATGCGAAAAAGTAGCGAGATGGAGAAGTTTTCCAGCAAACAACGGACGCAATAAAGTTTTAATTACTTTCCGGAGATTACCGGAGATGTTTTATATCTGTAGAGGAACTCGACACTTTGCACGGGAACTTGGGGTTTTATAAGAAAGAATTTAATAAGAAGGGTAAATAAAAAACGGCTTGAACCCGGGTCTCGAATATTAATGATTTCATATTGCATTTCTCGTCCACCACAGAGTTAATAATTCTGTTCTATGACGTTATGAATAGTTGACAGCCTAACTTATTATTAGAAGTAATCTTTCACCCGTCGACCAGTTCTTCCAAAAAACTACATCGCGCGAATACTTAGAATTTCGTAATTAAATAAATGCAATAATCATTGAGCACAACTCGAATTACTTTGTGATAAACACATTATTATATAATTACCTTCGTATCTCGATAATATAAACGTAAATAATCCGTCGTAAAAGAAATACAATAATCACGCGAGGCGCAGTAAAAAATGGCAACGCGGAACTCGGACGAAGGTGACTTTGTATGCGATATGGAATACTGTTTTTAATCGCTTGGTTTACGTTTATGAATTATAGATAAACTTAGCATATTGACTTACATAATGGTAGTCATTAAAAATCTATGGCCTCGCGTTAATTTGCCGGATAACGTCGATACTTGAGATCGAAAAACTTGCGTATTTCGTAATAATAGATCCGGAATAATTCCAGTTTCTGATTACGCTTGGAAAATCCAGACTCGAAACGAGACAAGAATTACAAGCAAGGTCTGCAAATGTCGACGAATCACAACGTTAAACGTACGAGGAAAAATGGGTGTATTGTTATGGTCGCACCTTTCTAAACGAGTGCTCTTAAGTTTGGTAAAAAAGTAATTAATATGCAAATAATTTAAACCCCTCGCGATTCGAATCCAATTTAGTTCTGGATTTATGACGTGGAAAACTCTATGAATTTTTTATATATATACATAACTTATAATTAGATTTTGTATTAAAAGTTTCGAGATGAATCTTTAACCCCCCAACACGCGGTTTTCACTATTTCACTGTTATCCGCCCGAATTAATTCGAACGTGCGCGTTAATTTTTAGATTTACCATGAATTAGAATTATTTTAGATTTTGCATTTAAAAGTTTGGAGCTTCATTTTTTATATTTAGATTTTATACAGATTAGAATCTTAGATATTTAAATATTAATATATATCTTATTCTAATTCGAGTAATATATAATTTTTAACTATTTAAAATTCTGATCTGCGTAAGATTTAAATATTAAAAATTGAGCCTCGAAATTTGTAATGCAAATCTAATATATATATGCGAAAAAGAGTACCTAACTGATTGTAGATTGTCAAATGATATGAACTTCGACGTGTATGAAAAGTTAAGTGATGTCGTAATAATTGAAAGATTTGAATAATAATTTCCATGCACTTCTTCAAGTGATATGCTTCAAGGGAAGTCTGCGCATAAGAATTATTTAAAATTCAAGAGGCTCTCGAGTCGTTAGAACTTTCCGGTTGGAAGGTGATTCGACGAACAACAGATTCTTGGAGCATATTTAATGAAGGGTAAACTCGATAATTAAGTATTCTTCTGCGGAAGAAGTTTGCGAATTATTTCTACGAGGAATCTACATCGACGCTTTCAAATAACACGCTCTTCCTCGGAGACGAGTATTTTTACAGTGAAAAGATAATAGAATTTATTGATCCACCTATCACGGAACGCGGATGCGAGCAGCACGAAGCTAAATTGTTAAAAAAAAATATATAACGAGTATTGTAAATTTACATCGTATTTCACGTTATCGAAGGTATTCATATTCATGGACATTTTTATCGGAACGTCCGTTTACTTTGAAATACAATGGGCTGCCTTGTCCACGACGAAACCGGTGCCATTTTAACTTGATATATCGCAGTTTCGCGAAACTATGCTTCCGGCAAATACGAAGACAATCGAGTTCTTGAGACTCGCGCGGCAATTATAATTACAAATTGTGGCCAAACTGGTTAGACGTCAATGGTAATCGATGAATTATTAATCGAGTATTGCCTGCAATCAAATTGTCAGTTAGAAGGTTTTATAACCGATCTCAATTGTTCGAAGAGGTGAATGATACTTCGAGATTGAATCTTTGCGAACGAAGATGCTTTTATTAACCCTTAAATGCATACGTGTTAATTCCTTTCCGTATTTTTCTTCAAATAAGCACATCAAAAGAAGCACGTACAAATTTTCATAACAATTTTAAAAAAGTCATGCATTTAAGGGGTATATAATACAATATTATGAATATTAATTCATTATTATTTCGCCTCAAACCATCGACGAGTTTTGCATCGAACATAAAATGAAACTAAATTCTTCATCGCACCGAAGGTAATTAATTATAAAATGACTTTGATTCGAAACACGTGTTTGATCGACACACACGGCTTTGTAATTTCGAAACGGCGTTGTAATTAATTTTCATCGCAGTTCGTTTCATATTTTATAACGTTGTATTTACATCGCGATTGACTCTCCTGTTCCCGTTTAATTGCAGCTTCCAATTCTATTTCAATCTTTTTCATACCGTCGAGTTTCATATTAAATATTGAACTTCCAGTTATTGTGCTAAGTATACGCAAAGTGTTCGTTTCGAAATTCGGCGAGTTTGGATGTAGAGTGAGATGTAATTAAAAACTCGAGATATCTCATGCACTTATCGCGTATTGTGGTTTATTCCGGCGGGGTTTAATTATAATTCACTTGTTTGAATTTCGAAATCGTTATATAATTGATTTCCAACGTGATTTTATTAATCGGAATTTGATGGAGCGGTATTTAAATCAACATTAATTCCGCGGTTTAAATGGACTTTAATCTACCCACACAGAAAACCCCTCTTATAACACAAATATAAAACAGTGTTATAGGATACTTCAAAAACATACGAAACTCAAGATTCCGTTTCATCAGGAATATTAAATTGACACATAAAAGAAATGAAAAATCTACGAGGTTTAAGTAAAAATAAAATTAATAATTTTAAACTAATAATAATTCAACAATTCAACGAAAGATATAAATTAAAAGCATTCAAATTCAGGCGATTCAAAGTGTTCAAATTTCATTCTCGGAGTACAGTGTTACAGAAAGATTGCCAATATTATTTCTGACTTCAAAAAAATTTCCAAAAAATATATCTACGATGGATGGAACTTCGGACATCCAGTTCACGTATTCCACAAATGTAAATGATCGATATGACATGTATTTCATAATGCATTTGTGGTAAACTAAAGTCTCCTCGCGGAAACGGTAGTTTAAATCTAGTTTTGAAGGGAGAGGCTGAAAAAAAACGGACGGACGAGAGATTATTCCGGAGGAGTTCTACTTAGAAATGTAGTTAGCTGTGTATTTCAGCGTTTTCTTTCTCGTTTGTTAGAGGAGGTTTGCCCCGAAACTCTTTTGAAACTGTTTACGGTCTGGACCAACCTTATTTCCTCGAGGATTTTCTGCGCTTTTTGCGGAGTTTCGCGACTGTCGCGTTGCATCGTAATACCGTCATTTGCACATTCTTTCTTTCCGCCTTGCGACAACGGTATCAAATGGAAGAAGGCCGTTCGCGTTAGACCGACTTGTCGCCCTCTTAACACTTTATCTACTGATAACCTTTTTTCGATTCGCCGAGAAAACGCCACTAAGATTTTTAATAAAATATATTCCGTAAACACGTACATGATATTATTTATATAATATAACATTATACAGAATTTGATTGCATTCGAGATCAAGAATTTACTGAAGATTTATATATTTATTGATAAGAGAAACGTGATGTAATCGCGCTTTGAAATATATCTTATTAGACTTTAATGTCTGACAAAATTGGTTGAATATTGATAGGAAAACAATTGGCAGCCGTTAATGCTTCGGGATTTATGTATCGCTGAAATCCCTCGCATAAATGATAACGCATTTCCGATAACCGCATGGTTCGAAGATACTCTGCTTCACGGTGTGAATTTCATTCCGAGGACATTGTTCGACACACTATCTTCGACAATACTTGCATTGTTATGTCTTTAAGGTCATACAGTTCTACGTTCAGAAGTTTAGAAACTTAGGAGAATTATTATTTCCGGATTCTAGTTGGAATTATATTACATTAATAAATGATACTTTGCAGAATCCAAGGCAACGTGCGCGCAAAATTAGGATTAAAATGGTAACATCTGGGACAACCTTCCTAAAGAAACCGGTAAGGTTCATTATTAATCCTACAATTATGCTACAGCTAATTAATTAACGGTGTATATTACTTAATAATTTGACAGGATATATTTATTCTTTATTTTAATCTTCTTTTAATTACGAAGTCTCGCGGAAGTGATTCATTCATTAGCTGCGTGTGAATTAATCTCTGCTAGGGCGCTTTAGATATTAATAATGTAAAGTTCTGAGGAAATCAAAGGAGTCTGGAATCGCTTGATGATTTTAAAGTCACTTATCATATGTCTATTAATAAAATAAAATTCAGTAACACAGGATGGAAACAATAAACAACGGGTCACTAAAGTCAGTCTGGCAATTTAAAACTTGAAAGTTCAAACACGGAAATAGAATTTAAGTGGTGTTCGATATCGCCAGATCGACTGGCTAAAGATTATGTGATTTCGAGCGAAGTCTATTTGCGCAACCACTTTACGCTTAACTCGGTCTATTGACAAAATCCACCCCGTTCAGTGAATACATAGTTTTACTTTCGACAAACGCTGCGAATGAAATCTGCGGAAACCATGCGTAAACGCAAAAACAAACTTGTCACTTACCTTGCGGTAGATTTCTCCAACAACAGAAAACGGGAGCTAAAGTTTGCAAAACTCGATACATATCGCGTTATATCGATACGTGAACATTATGCAAGGTGGCAATTAGTACGAATTAGTATGAAATTATTATAAAAACAATCGGAGAACGATCGTGATCACGAGGTCACGTTACGAGTCAATGGACCTGTCATTTTCCACGAGTTCATGCTTCCGCACCTTTCACTGTCAGCTGTCACGTGAGCTTCGAAGGTGCAGAAAAAATCGCGAGAACCCGAAGGAATATTGAATCGACAGCGCGTAAATATGTGAGTTTATTAAAGAAGAGTGTACTCACGAGAGTCAGAAGGACGAGGTTCGTAGGAAATCCCGTTTGATTCGATGATTTCGAGATGGATAACGAGACGCAGCTTCCGCAAAGTTTTCTCTGCTCCAGGAGCACGGAAGTGTCGGTGCTTCCAGGTTTCACTAATGATCGGGTAACCCGATGTTCATTTTATTGACACAAAACACTCGCACTTCGTTCATCTTCTTGTTCTTTTCTTGACAAGAAACGAGTACACAACTGAACGGAACCATGTGATCGCGTGTATCGGTTCCTCTTCCCGATCGTCGAGAAGACGACGATGAATTTCCTACGTAGAGGTGCAAATTCGCGAATTTTGCACGGCGACGGTAGTCCGATCATACGGTAAAACAGAAACTCTTCTTACGAGATAACCCTTGGGACGACCTTGCGAATTTTCACTTCCAACAGCCATCTTGTCGCATCTTCAAAGTGTCCCCACGAATACAAAGTTTTCACAGGAAATTCGGGAAACCGAGGAACTCTCGGTTCTCCAATTTCGAAGTGTTTTGATGCAGACATCCTCCAAGAGAGTCCTCGGCTGAAACGAAGCGAACCAATAGCGCCTTGAAGCGAGAGTGCGGATAACCCTTTGAATTAACACGCGGCAAGTTTGAACGTCTCTTTCTCGACTTCTCATTTATATAAGATATTTCCGAAACGAAGATTTGTATGTCTCAGAATACAAAATGAGATATAAAATGATCACTTTTAATAATTCTGTGCAAGATTATTTGCACACAATTCAAGGAATTGAGAACATAGTTTTTTATCCTGTAGAACAACAAGATTGCATCACCATCTCACGGTCGCGAATGGTACTTTTTAGGTTCCTAAAAAACACTCGATTGCCAGTCTGACATTCGTTAAAAACCTTTGACACAGTTTGAATATCGTGCGTAAATTATATTAAAATACTGTGCACTCACGTAATTTTGTTATAGTTTCAAATTAATTGTTTAAAACACGTGAAAAACATTCATCTTTCCACCATTTAAACTGTGCAAACAACGCTGTACGTAGAATATTTCGAAGAATGGAATTCCATCGCTGCCCCATCAATGCGGAACGGCCAACAATTTTCAATAACCCGTTAGTTAATTTATTACTACATAAATAATATTGTTTGCCATAAACCTCACCGCAGTCAGTAAATATATATCATGATCTACGATTTTTTATACTGATATCCTTATTCAATAGAAATAAGGTAAAATCAGTTAAATCTCAATGAGATCTATTATATGAAGAACGTATATTGTTCGTGAAAATAGTTTACAGAAAATGTAAGATAATCATTATTAAAGTGCCGGCTGGAGAATGAACGGGCGTTTTCATTATGTTGCTCATGTTCAACTATGTCTTCCATTTTGAAAGAAGTTGGAATGATAAAGTAAAACTACGTTTCAGGATTTATTAGTACATTATTGTAATGTGGTGTACACGAAATTTCATAATTTTTTGACGGAATAGATACGCTTAAAACCTAACCTTGCGAACTACGCGTATAAAATACTCGAAACGTCTTCCGTTGTCTGAAAATTATATCACAAGATAATTAAATATATTTACGGTATATTTAATCGAAAACGATTACGCAATACAAAAGAGAAGCAGCTGTTACTACTACTGTTATTGTTATATTAATTTTCGCACAACTTGGCACTTCGTTTTCTTACATTTCGTAATTTCTTCGTCGAATAAAAGAAACGAAACTGGAAGTCAATCTTAAAGTTAGAAATAAGAAAATAAAGAAGAGAAAAGTGTTTGAAAATAGTACACACAGACATATATATGATCCGTTATTAAAGTTTCGAGGTTCCTATGGGACGAGAGTTCATAAAGTTTCCGTGGTTCAATAAAAATTTGCGGCGAATGTGGGAAATAAAGCGGGAAAAGGAGTCGGGGTCGAGGCATTATTGCGATGCCACCGGAAGAGGAAGGCGTGCTTCACCTTTCTCCTTTTTCTTTCTTTTTGTTTGTCCATCTCCGTCGGCACCCTCGTAATTTCCTGAAGGAACTGCTTTTTCGCCGGCAGCCTCCGCAAATAGGCTACCCGCGTGTTCGTCCCATCAAAAATTTTCTCATTTCCATTTTCTCTCTCGCGCCTCCCCCGCTTTCGGCTAAAGTAGCCCGCGAAAGAAGAGGAGAAGCAAATTATTTCCGCGCTGCCAGATAAAGGATGGTATAATGAGTTTTTGGGTGTCACGAAGAAAATGTACGAGCAGTAATCATTGGGAAACGATTCCGGTGAACATTTCGATGAAAGTGGACCTTAGAAATATACTGTGCGCATAGTTTTTGTTTATCTTCATTTTTGGTCCCGTCCTATTTCTGCTAATTTCAGTCGATATCTTACTTAAATACAATATTATCTTATTTTACGTATTTCCAACCGAAATAATATTGGAATGTATCTACGAACGTTTAATATTAAATTGGGTTAATTCTGAACGAAGATGATATTGGTATAGGTTATACAGATATAAATTCTATAGATATAGATCACTATTGAATCGCAAACCCAGTGAATTAAATTGGATGAGGAAGGGAGACGTTGGTGTGCGAACATAAAGCAATGGATCAGATATGTATAGGTGTATTTCATTTGTGCTCCTTACGTACTAACACTTATTGATATTACGCGCTACGTCTTTCATAGAAATACGATACATCGTGCAACCGAATTATGCCAATAGAAAATTATCTTTCATCTCTCACCATCCAAGGTATCCCATTCTCGTAACACCTTCTCCATCCTGACGATACAATCTTCCAAGGCAATCAAAATGTTTTTTATCGTCGCGAATATATTGCTATCCCACTTTTACGATATTTCGACTTATAAAACAAAATGAGCATCTTAACACGACGTAACAAACGATGAGATTTACAAAGCGCGATCGTCGATCGTGTTACGATCCACTGAAAACTTAACGATCACGGGCAGTAATAATCGCGAATATTTCTACGGTTATTCGTCTAATAAATTCTACAAAATCTCGTCAACTAGGCTAAACACGAAAGCGATAGTATTCAAAGATCACTGTTTTGAAAGTGTGTTTCTTACGCTGGGTACCCGACAATGAACTACCGTACTAGACCTTGCCGGATTCCTGTGTAAATAAACACAGCTCGTCGTCAGCCGCGTACACTGGGCGGATTATGGGTCATAATAGAACGCCGCTTATCAGAGTATCAAAAGAAATGTTCTGTTGGCTCCGCTGAAGTGTGAAAGAGAATTTTTCCAAGGAGAACTCATAGTTGTTGGGAACACGGTGAAGCATGGATTCTCAGTGAGTACTGTGATTTATATAAAACATCTTAATATTTGACCAATATCGGGCTATTATAAGATTTGTGATATATTTTTATATTATAAGTATTTGTTCACATTTGAGAGCGTCGATGATAGACGAACATTTCGAATATGCAATCGCATAACCAGCGTTCTACGACATTTATTAGCGAATCAACACGACGTGGTCTTCGTAGAGAAAGAATAATGAATAACTAGCCTAATCAGGAATTAATAATGATTACGCAGTGATATAATAGTGTATATATAAATCGTATCAACGATTTAACGTATAATCTGGAAAATGATAAGCCGGATACGGCATAACGATCAATAAATGGGCGCGGTATTGCATAACGACGCACCGACCTTTAATTTCATATATATTTTTCGAAATCTTTAGCTGATCGAAGTTGAATATACATAAATTGTTAAACACATTTCCCTGCTCGAATAGTACGAATCATTTTCCGACATATTTGTTCTCTCTGGATCAGCTAAATATTAAGAAAAATAATTCGCGGAATAACGGGAGATTAAAAATCCAACTTAATATATTTCGATATACATGTAATTCAGGCTCGATGTACTTTTTTCCTTTCTCTGTAAGTAGTGGTAGTAAAGAAATAGGAAATAACTTTATGGATACATAATGTTATTTCAATATAATTTATATTTTTGTATGACATTTTGATTCTTTTTTTTATGTTTCGACGAAACGTCAATCGAGGAACAGTTGGACATATATTTTGATATTTAATTGTTACGTGTAATATTAAATTCCTTACGAATTTAATTCATTACCTGGCTGATTATTGATAGACCGGTGCCTGAATTACATATTTCCCATATTTTACCGTATCTTTCGCATTGTTGATGAATCACATTTGATTTTTGATTAGCGACTTCGACGTTCTACAGCTAAAGTGACATATGCGTTTACAACGTATACATCGACACATTGATCTAATATCTTTCGTACGCACTGTTTATTTGTTTGATTATTATTTGTCACTTCCGTCGTAATTTGCAAAACTGGTTTAACAATATTTTAGTTTCCGGCTTGGAAATTACGCTGGGAGTTACATTAAAATAGAAGTTCTGCAATGGATACATCGCACTTTAACATTGTTGGAATTAAGAACGGATTCGCAGGATTTTTAATTCGCGGAGAATTTAATATAAAGTACTTTGGAAAAAGAATTGAAATAATGCCAAAATGTAAATAGAGCCGAGTATTTGAAATAATCAGACGTGGAATTAAATATAAAATTCTAGATGTATCGCAATAATTTTTATAAATTGTGATATCAAAGCATGCTGGTACTAATTTCTTTCGAAAGTCCTCCGATATTAAATTCTTATTTAATTAAAAGTCTTGTGATTCCTTTCTTGATTTTTATAATTTATAATCGTAAATCTAGCACTAAAATCCTTCCTCCTACACGAATTTGAAAACACCCAACTAAGAAAATAGTCCAGCTATTTAAGTAGAGCATGACTATCGTTAATTAATAAGAACATCTTTCGTTTGACGTGGACAATTGGACGTTTCAATTTTAATTCTCTTTTGAAGCCATTTCTTCCAAGGATAAAGAAATTGCAAACAATGTCCATCGCTCGCATACTTTTGGACAATTATCCTTAATTAATTATGCTAATTAGATTAATATTTATCGGCGGAATTGTTTGAGTTTATTTGATTAACGTAATTATTCTTTTACACTATCTCCGATAATGGAACAATATAAACAATTAAATACTTTTAACGAACGTGACTGCGCAGATTGCGTTTGTCAAGAATACTTAATTGTTTATAAGTCCTTGAACAATAATCCGCGTATCTACATAAGAACAATATCGTAAAACATTTACATATATTTATCCAGTACGCGGTACTTATGAACGCATTGGCACGGATGTCATCGAAGTAGAAAAAATTATTATTAAAAATTCGAAATTGTTCCCACCTTCCACTTTTCGAAATAAATATCGAAATACGATATTCTCGAATCTGATACACTTGCTAGATCTCTCGTAAAGATCGCGACGAATCGCATTGCGGCTCCAGGAAAATTGCAAAATATCGTTAAACGTATTCACTAAAGTTCCATCACGAAAGAACAGGAAGATCTCTTCGAAGTTTGTTTTCAAGAAATACGGAACGATTGGCATTCAAAAATCGTTGGGAAGAACTTCCTTCTTCCGAAGTGTCTTCACGGTGTCTTCCGAGCTTAGTATAATATTTCTACCAGTTATATTAATATTACCTAGTATAATATTTATACATCGTCTCAAGTAAAAATCCGGCTACTCGCGAATTAGCTTCGATCAGCAACCTGCTCTTCTTCCGGAATTTGCTCCTCCGATCGGCGCTTCCGGAGTTCGTTCGAATCGACTCATCCGATCGACGGTTATCCTTTGAAAATGCAACGATACTCTTCGATTAATCTTAGCCTAGTGATTGGTTTTCTTCGGTTGGCCGGTATTCGACAAGTGCTTCCAGAGGCCGGTGATCAAGGGAACATCCCGGAAGCTATCGGCCGTTGGCTACGCCTGCTACGAACACATAAGATCTACCGATCTCGATTCGCCCCAGGCATTTTGCATCTTAAACCCCGTGGATGGTCTCGGCACCACGTGGTGCGACGTCGTGGACATTGTCGTGTGCCTCAGTGTCGTCATCGGAATATTATTCGTGCTGTTCTTTTTTTGTAGCTTCTTACTGTCCGCCGAGGATTCTTCGTCGAAACATACCTGAAAGTTCAACCGCGTCAAAAACCGCTTGGACCAGCTACCCAATTTTGATCTCATATTTATTATTAACAATGTTAGCACGATATCTGATGTCAGATTCGAGAATTTCTTTATCAGTCGCGTTTTCTATATCGAATGACTAGTTTGATAGATGTTAAGTATTCGCGTTGGTAGTGAAGTGGAGAAGTGGAGTGGGTTTGAAGTGTGGGTGGACTATTCAGGAACTATTCAGGAGCGAAAGGGCTTTGAATCGATGGAGCAGGATGGCGAATCAAAGAGGCTCGTATTTCACCGCTCACCCATGAATTTCCCGTCGGCTTAGGATCGTTCGAGAGATCAATTAAAAGATTCTTCTGAGGGTCGTTGATGCTGTGTCGTTGACCATTCTGCTTGTTCTGCTCGTTAATATTCCCACTTGATTTCGTCTCGCTTGTCTCCTTCTTCTCGCTGTTCTCTGGAATAATGTTTCACATTAACGATTCATTAAATAATAACATTAAAGCTGGAATATATGACGATGTCATTAAACATTTATTATTTTAAAAATACGATATAACTGCCCATACAAGTATTCCAGTATTTTTAATAACACTTTTTTATATCTATAGGATTATCATATGGATGGTGTTGATTTAATGTCCGATATTCGACTCATGACAAAAATAATATTTAACATTAAATATATATTTGCAATCTTAGAAGTGTAGTATAATTTACGATGCGCATATTCCAGTATTCTTTTAGTAACATTTTTATTTGCATGTGATTATCATATGTAACGGTGTTAATCTAATGTTCGATACTCGATTCACGGTAACGGTAAGCCTTTTATTATTAATAGTGTTTGATTTCCCGGTACAAGGTATTTCCGTGGGAAATTAATGAGTGAAAGGGGTGAGCGGGTAGAACCACGATATTATTAATTACTGATGCAACTCCCGTTATTTACGTTCATCACGGTAACGTTTGATGTAATACGACCTATCGAGCTCGTACTGCCGATAATTATATCGTCAAAATGTTAATACATTATGTGCTCGAGTTACTCAAAATTTGGGCATATTTTTACGATGGCGTTCAACAGTTCTGCTTTGTAAATGTATTCACGAAGTGTCGTGAATTTTTTTAGTTATCGGAACTGAATATAATTGGATATCTATAAATAATAATAAATATATCCAACTATATTCAGTTCCGATAACTAAAAAAATTCAAGACACTTCGTCAATTATTTCTAAAGCGGTACAACGATATTCTTAAAAGTTCATTCGACTAAATAATTTCTTTTTATCATAATAGTCTCCATTGTATATTTAGCAATTTTCAGACTATTAAGATAAAGAACAGAGGGTTCTCGAAAGTTGTTAAACGAGATTAATTACTCACCCACTCTGTCGTCAGTTAACGAAGGACTCTTATCTTGAGCATGATGAATCCTGGGATCAGCCTGAGACAATTGCCAGGCCTGATAAGCCGTGTTAAACGCTTGGGCCACTGTCAACGTTACCGTTTGCGCCATTTTTCTTTTCGGACACAAAAACGCGTGACACTCCATTGTTTCATTTAAATTCGTCGCGATGAATGCGAACACGTGGTCGTGCGTTGCATCCGCCGAACAATACGAGATCCTATAACATGGAAATAGATTTCGTATCATTGTGTGTTTCCAACGAAGTTGTTATCGCGATAAGAATTTGAAGCGTGCTTTTTAAGTTTCTTTTGATTTCTGGGCTTAAAAGCGAGTTTCTTCGTGTCTTTTGGAAAACTCACCTGTATATGGACACCTGAAGTTGATCTTCCTCCGTCGCCAGATCAGTCATTCTGATTCCCCTTAAACTCACCGCCAGAGAAACTCTTTGCAGCTTCTTGCCACTCGCTTTCGCCTGGAACGATAACGAAAAAAGGCGAACTTATACCTTCCCCGTGATTTATGTCATTCCTTTTACCCCTCTTCCACTCGGCCGAGATATCGAGTAAATCAGAAAACTCCTAAAACTCCGAAAACTCGGCGGCGTTTCGAATCTCCTCGCACTTTGGGGTGTAGACAAAAATATGTATACAGAAATGCTCCTCGCGAAAAATGTAGCTGCTGTAATCTAATTGCAAGTTTGATCCGTAGTTGCCGAGGAATTTACAAATTTGTTGGGTCTCCCATTCGAATTAATTTAATTTAATAATAGTTGGATTTCCACATCCAAAGTATCGCCAAGGCATTCACGAATTCTTTGGATTTTTTATTCGAATTAATTCTCTACGGGAATTTACTAATATTCCCGATTTCTACATTTACAATATTTTTCACTAGAAGTTTACACATTTTTTAGATTTTGTTCGCAATTAATTTTTGACGAGAATTGAATGCTCGTTCGGGTTTCTATATCTAATTGTCTGGATTTAGGATTGGCGAAATTTAATATACATTAATAAATTGTAACTCGATAAAATACTCTCAAAATGATCTGTACATATAAATTATAGCAATTAGAAAGCATTGTTGGAATAATGAAATGTAAGCACAGAATTCTGACTCAAATACGCGAATAAGGAAAGTAGATTCGATGTAGATCGATGATTGGAATTTTCGGGCGGCGAGTTTCTAACCTTTATCGGGCTTATCCCGCGCCATAGTTTACTTCGTGGAGAAATTAATGAGCCAGCTCCGACAGGGGTTATACGACCGAGAGATTTATGCGTAATTTCGATCCTCATTTTCCCCTTCCGGTTAATATTTCGATAACACGCGCCCCGTAAAACCAGATTTTTCACCTGAAACGATTTTTAGTTTCTAATAACGCGGGACAGTGATCTCCACCATTCCCAACATTTGCGATAATTCACAGTAATAATTTATTACATTACCTTCTATGAAAGAACGAATGAAAAAGTATGCAAAATATTTCGTCGGATCCTTCCCCCTTCGTGGAAAAAACGCGTAACTTATGGCGGACGATAAATTACGGTTTACGAGGTTAACGCATGAAATTAATGTAACTGGGAGATAAATAATTCTAATTGTTTCATCGACTACCTGGCGAGGGTGGTTTCCGAGATGGAAATATTTTCGAGTGAATTATTACCCCGAAATTTTATCATGGAATGATGGCGGAAATTGCATGCTGTATAAATATTTGCCTTTCATTCGTAATAATTACGTTCATGCAAAAAGTGAAAATTCCATTTTAGTCCGAATTTTATAAGACCAACATTTCCGTAATTGAATATAACTTTATTTTGTTTCGATTAAATATGCAGACTACATTAAAAGCCTTAAATAAATTTCACTGGCGAATGAAATATTCGTGAATCAAGACTCAGTGAAATAGTGTCCATTATATTTTAATGCGTTTATTTACGATTTACGATTGACGTGCCACCTCGGGAAAAACCCTCGTAAAACTTCCACCGAAGGGAACTGCGAAGGGTTTTACGAGTTTTTGCTGGATTGACGTCACCGGGCGCAGGATTGAAATAATTTATGTCCGCCGTTCGAAATCAGCCGAATGAAAATTTCCATCAAAAAGTAGCAAAGAAAAAGGATCTGCTTTAAAAGAAATTACATTTTATTATTACATTTTAATCTTGTCACGAATCCATGAATTTTTCAAAGACACCTCGCTAATGATTTTGGAAGTTCAAAGTAAAGCTCGTTACTGATACGCCTCTCCATTTTGCAATGTTGAATTCGTCGAGTTTTCGTGTATAAAAGTGTCATTCAACGTTTCAATAATGTGCTCGGCTTAAATAATGGATTTCCATGACGATCAACTTTTGTTTCAACATTTCCGGGTTTCCCGATCCAATGGAGTATCCGGGAAACATTCGATCGAGAAAAACATGGGGGCTTTCGAAACGCGAAAACGTTTTCACGTTAAATTCGTAAATGCATTATATAAGCCAGCTTAATGAAGCGCAATATTGTTTCGCCAGCTTTTATCGTAGTTTAATTCCCGCTCTACAGGTTGCAGCTTCAAACATTTTATGAATATCCTGTCGCCATGTATATTTATCGTCATCGTGTGCAGTACAGAAATTAAGTAGAACAATTAAAATCAGTAAAAATTGTTGATGAAAGTGAGTCGAAACTATCGCGAAATTTATAGTGCTTCATAAAAAGATCCCATATTTTGAGTACGGTCTCAGAATACTTTAACGAGTAAAAAGTTTATGAGTAAAGGTAAAACTTTCATGGGAACCATCCTTTAAACAGAATGCAGTTTCATATATTTCGAAACACTTCAGAATTACAGTTTAGCGGGAAAGTTTTATTAATTTGTCGTCTGAGTGAATATTTAGGGAAATGTTGGGAATGTAAGTTTGAAACGGGGTAGAATTCGAGGACATGTAATAGATTACGTGGTACAAACCATTGTAATAACCGTTTTGATGGCTTCCGCGGTTGCCTCCTCACTGGAGGGTGTCTCGACGAGGGTGCTTCCCAAATATTTCAGCGTGAACCTCGCTTCCGGTGCATCTTCGGATTCTTCCTGTCCAGCTACCCCGGAACTACCACCCTCCACGCATTCCCGACTGTTCGCCAGAGCCCATTCCTCGCATAGTTCTGTAAGTTAATTCCCTCACTTTACACGAATACCTTTTCCATCTTCCTCCATATTGAACATTACTTCCATATTGATTTCTTTCCATATTTTAACACTAAAACTACCGAACCTATCCTCGGTTATATTTACACATTTAATTGTATAGAAATTATGGCTGGAAAATATATAAAATCGCAAATAACGTGCCATTGAATATTGGAATAATCTTAATAAAAAGTGTAGACCGGTCATTTTGATCACGTTGATAGCTTTAGTGTTAAAATTACGGTATAAACGCTATTTTTATGGATACACGGTTGATTATATGGATAAATTTTATTTCTACTATAACTATTTCCAATTTCACGACGACATCATTTCTTCCTCGCGTCGACTTTAAAACAGAAAACATTTCTCGCTTTAATCCCAATCGGGCTTGGGATTAAATTATATTCTACAATGAGTCGCTCTCTCAATCACGCATTTCGTCGACTGATTTTTAAGCTCGCTTAATCATTCAAACGAGGGAAACAATGTACGCGAAAATACTGGGAGTTCGTCGGTCAGGTATCGCCTAGACATGGAATTATTGATTTCAACTCCAGCCGACGAGAACACGTGAATTATACTCGAAACAAAGAACTCAAGTTTCCCCTCGTATTTCCGCGGTACCGATAGAAGTGCATTGCGATTTAAACTAATTATTATAAGCCTCGAAGACTTTTATATTTCACCGTGAACACACCGTGGTATCACGGAAGTTCAGTGCACCAACTTATCACAAAACTTTGTCAATTTTACCTTTGCCGTCCCATTGTGTTCCTTACTTCTTACCTGCAGAATATACACAGCAATTTGTGCAGAGAAATCTCCGACATTTGTAGGACGATGTATGGCGCTAATATCTTACGAGCCAGATGAACTTTTCTTATTTTCTCGTAAACAGTCGCAAAAAAGAAATTGATGGGGTTGATGTGTACGGATGGTTACGCGGAGTTACGAATAATGACGGAAGAACCGCATAACGAGGTTTTTTATTTGAGACAAGTATAGGTATACGTGAACACGTACGCAGGTAGATAAATGCCGTGGTTGGACGATGTAACATTAGTCGTAAGCCAATCTCGTTCCCCGTCCGCGTCGTGACACGAATAGCACGTCCACCGATAATGGATGCCTAGGATCCTGCTACCAGAATACTGTTCTGCTTTGATAGATCCTTCTCTACTTAGTATCCTCTTCTATCGATCATCCTAGATCTGATACCACGGATACGTTATATGGGATCTCTTGACTGTGCCATATAGACTAATGAATTATTCCTTCCGTTACGCGATCCTCGATGAAGAGGAAAGTGGAAGATGAGGTTTAGGTTTGGGATTTGGATTTGGAATAACTATGAGTTAACTTATTCGACAATTTTAGATAGGTCACTAGTCTCACGAGAATGGATAGATTAGAAGATTAGAACTAGGATATGGATAAACCGATCATCTACAAATAGTTCGTTAACAGTAGAACTATCGGAAATATATTCAGTTATATTTGTATGCTGACGTATAAGTATTTTAAAATATAGATGGATGGGAATAATTAATTAATCGATTTAATTATGTCTATTATGCAACGTGAGACACAAAAGAGCTGAGAAAATGGAAGGTTATGAATTTGAATTTTTTTATTGAATTCCGCGGACCGTTCATTTTGATTTCAATTTAATTGAAACTGATTTATTTCGATAAGGCGATACCGAAGCATTATAATTATTTTTTTCTCTAAAATCTAGATATTCTTATTTTAAAGGAAATTAATATAATTACAATAATTCTAAGGATTTATATTAGTTAGAATTAATTAGGAATGATATTAGTCAGAATAAATTATAGTAGTGGGAATTTATTGTCATCTTATCAAATTATTTTAATTATATACATTTTTCTCAGAACGAGAATATCTGATTTTTTTAACTAACTATTCGTAGAAGATCGGTTTACCTGTTTCGCCGTAAATAATAGGAGGCACGCCGTTTATATAAAGTTTCAAAGATTCAAGGAAACTTGTATGCACGAGGAGATATATATTATCTTTGGAAAGAACGTAAAGAAAAAGTGTGTATTCCCCGGAAGAATAGTTGTGAAAGTGGAACGAAATTCTCACTGCTTCTGACATCTTGTTCCTTCTGCCTTGAACCAATCTCGAGTACCAAAATCGATTTGTACCTTTCAAAGTACCGTCTCTTTCCCTATTTTCCGAGAACTTTTCTCTATTTTGTAAACTCCAGTCTCTGTTTATCCATGAAACTACCGGTAAAGGAATGTAAAAGTAGCGCAACAACAACGATTCCATTCGATTCTTAAACGTACCTCCTTCGTAAATTTTGCCATAAAATCAGCTTGCGATTATTATAGTCAAAAAATTCTAATACATTCAGAGTTGGATCAATCGTTTCTTGATTTCTGCGTTCTCTGAGATAAGTCGTCATTATTGTAATACTTAAATCGGATAAAAGGTAAAAGCACTTTGTGGGAGATCCAAATTGATGCAACGTGGGAGGAGATCAAGGAAATACAGGAAATTACATCAACCGAACCATTTATATCAATGTGTCTGGCGATATTCGTTTTATATCTCGCAATCTTTCGGCAAGACGTGTGGGATTCGCTTATTAAATAATTTAACATAATCTTCTGCTGTTGTCACTATAAAAAGTATTTTGTGGTGGATGTACGAAATCAACGATTTATTTTGTTCTATCAGTTATTTATTATCTTTATTACACATCTCTTCACAAATCTCTTTACAGATTATTAATAACCGTATATTTAAGATCGACAATGAATTAACTGATTTTATCTCCAATTCTGAAGATAGAAAAAATTAAAAAAAAATCTCGTAGAACAACAAAATGAATAGTGAGTCAATGTATGGAAATTTTGTTCGTTTAAGACAAACTTAGCTCGGGATGTTCGTATTCGTCGAAGTTGTTCAGTGTTCGAGCGAAGGGACTCGTTGAACACGAGATTTCCTGGCGGCGTCTCACACTCGAAAGAATTAGAGCAATTACGGGGTGTTTTTCAACAATTAGTGCGCGCCGTCTGGTGTAAAGAAGTAAGCCATTCGCGAAATTAAGGACTCCCTCCATCCACCAGGGCCAAAAGCCCTCTAATTTCTTCTGCTGAAAATTCTTCTCCGGATAGAAGACCCTCGTATTCCACACATTTTCCGGTCGATGCAACTTACTAATGTCCCTTCGAACCAGCAAAGATTTTAAACGATCAAAACTCCATATTTTGTCACCACGTTGAAATGTACACTTCGCTTGACTTACTTCGAAATATTCAAAATAGGTCATAAATTAAGAACGATTTTATTATGAGATTATGGGTTCCAGAATATTAAGACTGACTTAAAGATATTAAGAAATATTCTTAATACTCGAAATATTTCGAATAGAAATATTACGGGCGAATCAATGGAAATAATAGAATGAATATTTCTTAATATCTCTGTTACAATATTTTTTCGTATACGATTATTAAGAAATATCTGTTCTAAAATATTCTTTTCATCGATTCATTCGTAATATTTTTAAGTTAGTCTTAATATTCTTGAAACTAACACCTTATAATAATTGAAGGTGGGCAACGCGGAATTCTCATTGTTTCGTTATATTTTCAATTTACCGTGGTCCTCGTATTACTACAGGTGTTCAAACTAGCCAGCTCAAACCAGAATGTGGACTAGCGTGGATGATTAGAAATTCCCGGAATATTCCGAATTCCGTAGGAACTAGTCGCAACTAATTTCGCTGGAACTTACGATAGATATTTGCGTAAATTATTGCGAGCCGAGTAATGAATTTCGGTTTTTAATTGCCTCGGTTAGCATCCTTGCCCGATCTCGTTAACGCTGGAAGCACCGAACATACTCGACTATACATGCACACTTATTTAAATATAAATTATAACTGGTAGACGTAATTTAATTAATGGATTTAATTATGCGGAATACGTATATAAATCAGAGGTATATAAAATCTCGAACACTCTGCCGTTGTATATTCGAATAATTTTATTAAAAATGTCCGACCAGTCATTTGACTGCATTTGTGGTTTTAGTGTTAAATTAATTCGAATATATAACGAATATATAAATATTGAATATTCGCGTGAACGAATTACAATAGATGCGTAAAGTCAGAAAGACTCAAACAAAGATTGGCTAAACGACAAAACCGGAAGGAAGAAAGAAAGAGTACTCGAAGAATGATTCGGTCGGGCAACTCGCCAAGGGGCAACCAGATTCGGCGTGAGAACTCGAACCACAGAATCGATCGTAGCTGACAAACAGCGGAGAGCATCGCTTGTTTTCTGTCAATCCACAAGCCATAAATAAACCTGGCCACTCCGGGTTCTCTCTCTCTCTCTCTCTCGCGTTCTCTCGGCTGGTCCCATAATGCCGGATATTGCAATTCGTTAATACCACCGCACCAGAATCATCGATATTCCATCGATTCACCCTTAATTGGCTAGCACGCAAACATCCTATAGGTACAGCGTAATCCATGATAATCTTGAGAGATATTCGCCGAGGATAATTGAACTTCTTCGACAACTTTTCCATCTCGTGTCGGAAGAAGTACCTATTTGCAATATTCCCCGCAATAATTTGATTGAAAAAGAAACGATTCTTCCTTGTTAACATAATTTACGTTGAAAGAAATGAGACCTGCCGAAGTAACCCTGCTGAGTTACATAAATGTTATATCGTACAATACAACAACTTATTATATTTCGGAGAAATATAACAAGGAACAATTTTTATTTCACTTGTTTCCGCTTAAAATCATCCTAGAATATGTTTAGGATCACCTATCATCGATTTAGATCATCTAGGAGCGAAATTGGCGACTTTGATTTTTTGGGGGTGAACGATATTGCGTGAAACATCGAGATACTGTGAATATGTGGCATTATGTTTGATCGGTGTTTATTTATCGGTACCATAGTCCCACATTTATCTTCGCGAATATTTGTGATCTCATTACTCCGATAAAACCGTGGACTCGGCTCCGCGAGCGCGTTGCAATAAAGCCGGAAGAATAAAGGAAAGAAAAGCCATGGATGTTGCGCCGAATGGCTCTCCATTTCCTGTATTTCTCGAGCATACTCCACCACAGGATTCCTATTGAATAGATGTTCCTGTCGGAGTGTCGTGTCTGTCTCGAGAATACACGATTCCGTCTCTTCTCCCCGGCTTTCTTTCTCTTTCATAGAACCTGGATATTCCTCCGCCATTCCTACGATTTGCTAAAACGATTCGCTCAAAATTCTTTTCTCCCGAGTACCTACGAGATCCTGTAAAACACGAACTTTTTATCGTAAACCAAGCTCTAACCCTGAAACTGGTACAAAAGAAGAAATTGAAGAGAAAATTGAATTATTTCTATTTTAAAAATTAATATCGCTATGATATAAATATCAAATTCAAAATAAACATGTTCCAGGAGTGTCATATTCTGTAAAATTACCCCGGGAATGTGCAATATTCACTGCATATTATTTAACGCTAGAACTACTAAAAAAGTCAAAATAACAGATCAATAATTTTTAATAAATTTTTTCGAACATACAGCGGCCAATTCGTTCTTCGAAATTTCATATACCTTCGTTTTATGTACATAAAATTGCACGTGAAATAACCGAGGCGAAAAGCAACGAAGAACTACGAAGAACAACTTGTCTGGGAATAAGAATCGGAGAATCCTTGGTTGAAAAATTGGTTCGCATTTCATGGAAGGTAAAAACCGTAAGGAGCGTGGCATTGATATTTTATTTGAGGGAAAAACGCCGGTGTGTATTCGGTGTGGGTAATCCCGAAGATCGGCTTTATGGAACCGTTAGTATTCGCAGGAGTCGTAAGTTTCCCCGGGGATTTCGTGTGTTTAGTACGGATGGGTTATCGCGAGCGCAATATTCCGGCACATAACAATTCCACAGAGGCTTCGAATGCGGGTTTCGAACCTGTACGTGATGTTTTTCGTGAATTTCACGTGCAATTCGAGGAATTCGATTTCACGTAAAGAAGATCAGTGTCACGACATTTTCCGATTACTTTAGAGTGGAACGAGAAACCTTTTGTGTCTGACTCTTTCTACTTCATCTACTTATTATTTATGCTCTCGTTCTTCTCGCATCGCACAACCAAACAATGTAATGATATGGATAACAATGTGGATAAGGATGTGGCTAACAAGGAACGTTTTCACTTATATTGTAATATGCAAAAAACTAAGCGAAACATATTTTTTTATATCTGCGGAATTTCGATTTAAACAAATGTTTTATGTAAAGAAGAAAAATTCAACGTGGCAGTAGTTTACTCTTAAACAGCAAAGCCATCCGAAAAATAAGAATTTCATGTTAGGTTATTTATAATTAAAAATATTTTACACCAACTAAAATTCAAAAGAATTGAAAATTTCTGTAAATCAATTATTCTTGTTATACGTCAGATCTTTGAATGGGACATTCACCCCTTTAATCAGCTTTATTGTTACACGCTAAAATGATAGAATATTGAAAACAATGCAAAACTTTCGACGTTAATCGTGGGGTGGCTGCGAAGAAGAGATTTTCGTATCCCAGTTTCAGTGGGAATCAACGTGTTTGGAGAATTTCCGAGGGAATAGCAAGCCACATGGTAATTCGTGTACAAACGGCCGAGCACAAACAATGCAACCGTGGTGCAATAGCCGAAATTGAATTGCGAAAATTACCCTCGAGCCGGTACACACACCAAATCCTCCCACGTTTCCCTCTTTCGCCTCTTTTGCCACTTTTTTCTCTCTTTTACTCTTCGCGCGATTGTTTACAACGAGTAACGACAATCCAGTAACAACACTCGATAGATTTTCCCCTCGATACGATTCCTGAACGCGTGGACTATCCACCGTACTGGAAACATTTGTCGACTACTTTAACGTGTATATTAATTTTTTATGGTATTTCATTAAAAAGGAGTGCTCGTAATTTTGATAATTGCACCTGCACACAATGCAATCAGCTTGATGGTTTACCGTAAAGAGATTAAAGGAATTCTTTGAAGATAGAGGAAACGCAGTAGTCGCGTTAAGGCACTAGTAGAAGTTTAGGATCACTTAGAGATGCAAAACAGTTCCAATGAGAAACGGCGGGAACTTTCCATGAATTCGTCGCGTTAAAGGGACAGCCTCTCCCGTTAATTACTAAAAGTACATCGATGGTCGAATTACCGGAGGTTAAACGGACCGTTAAACGGCGCATTTGCGATCGGCAAAGAAGTTTGAATGGAAGGACCTCGTCCTTTGATGAAAAAAAGATCTCGTTCAAAGGAAAAATAAGCGGAGAATTGGTAGTAGCGAGGGAAACAAGACGTTCGATAAACTGGAGATCTCTATCTCGTGGGGAGAAAAAGTCATTCTACGATATCTTTAACTGCGACCGAAAAAAATTGTTAATCCACTTCTTTCCACCCAAAACGGTCTTAGAACATCATTAGGCATCATATAGCATCGATTTAGGCCATTTAGGAGCGAAATTGGCGACTTTGATTTTTTGAGAATTTTTGAAGGTGTACCCCTTCACATTTTTTCGACTTTGTTTCGACCCATTTTTTACCAATAAAAATTTTTTAACCGCTTCTTTCGACCAGAAATCGTTCTAGAATATGTTTATACATCATTTACCACCGATTTGGGTCGTTTAGAATTTATTTTGGCGACTTTCAATTTTTGAGAATTTTTGAAGGTGTACCCCTTTACATTTTTTTGACTTGGTTTCGACCCATTTTTGACCAATAAAAATGTTTTAACCGCTTCTTTCGACCAGAAATCGTTGTAGAATATGTTTATACATCATACACCATCGATTTGGGTCATGTAGAAGCGATTTTGGCGACTTTGATTTTTTGAGAATTTTTGAAGGTATACCCCTTCACATTTTTTCGACTTGGTTTCGACCCATTTTTGACCAATAAAAATTTTTTAACCGCTTCTTTTGACCAGAAATCGTCCTAGAATATGTTTATACATCATTTACCATCGATTTGGGTCGTTTAGAATTTATTTTGGCGACTTTCAATTTTTGAGAATTTTTGAAGGTGTACCCCTTTACATTTTTTTGACTTGGTTTCGACCCCTTTTTGACCAATAAAAATGTTTTAACCGCTTCTTTCGACCAGAAATCGTTGTAGAATATGTTTATACATCATACACCATCGATTTGGGTCATGTAGAAGCGATTTTGGCGACTTTGATTTTTTGAGAATTTTTGAAGGTATACCCCTTCACATTTTTTCGACTTGGTTTCGACCCATTTTTGACCAATAAAAATTTTTTAACCGCTTCTTTTGACCAGAAATCGTCCTAGAATATGTTTATACATCATTTACCATCGATTTGGGTCGTTTAGAATTTATTTTGGCGACTTTCAATTTTTGAGAATTTTTGAAGGTGTACCCCTTTACATTTTTTTGACTTGGTTTCGACCCCTTTTTGACCAATAAAAATGTTTTAACCGCTTCTTTCGACCAGAAATCGTTGTAGAATATGTTTATACATCATACACCATCGATTTGGGTCATGTAGAAGCGATTTTGGCGACTTTGATTTTTTGAGAATTTTTGAAGGTATACCCCTTCACATTTTTTCGACTTGGTTTCGACCCATTTTTGACCAATAAAAATTTTTTAACCGCTTCTTTTGACCAGAAATCGTCCTAGAATATGTTTATACATCATTTACCATCGATTTGGGTCGTTTAGAATTTATTTTGGCGACTTTCAATTTTTGAGAATTTTTGAAGGTGTACCCCTTTACATTTTTTTGACTTGGTTTCGACCCCTTTTTGACCAATAAAAATGTTTTAACCGCTTCTTTCGACCAGAAATCGTTGTAGAATATGTTTATACATCATACACCATCGATTTGGGTCATGTAGAAGCGATTTTGGCGACTTTGATTTTTTGAGAATTTTTGAAGGTATACCCCTTCACATTTTTTCGACTTGGTTTCGACCCATTTTTGACCAATAAAAATTTTTTAACCGCTTCTTTTGACCAGAAATCGTCCTAGAATATGTTTATACATCATTTACCATCGATTTGGGTCGTTTAGAATTTATTTTGGCGACTTTCAATTTTTGAGAATTTTTGAAGGTGTACCCCTTTACATTTTTTTGACTTGGTTTCGACCCCTTTTTGACCAATAAAAATGTTTTAACCGCTTCTTTCGACCAGAAATCGTTGTAGAATATGTTTATACATCATACACCATCGATTTGGGTCATGTAGAAGCGATTTTGGCGACTTTGATTTTTTGAGAATTTTTGAAGGTATACCCCTTCACATTTTTTCGACTTGGTTTCGACCCATTTTTGACCAATAAAAATTTTTTAACCGCTTCTTTTGACCAGAAATCGTCCTAGAATATGTTTATACATCATTTACCATCGATTTGGGTCGTTTAGAATTTATTTTGGCGACTTTCAATTTTTGAGAATTTTTGAAGGTGTACCCCTTTACATTTTTTCGACTTGGTTTCGACCCATTTTTGACCAATACAAATTTTTTAACCGCTTCTTTCGACCAGAAATCGTTGTAGAATATGTTTATACATCATACACCATCGATTTGGGTCATGTAGAAGCGATTTTGGCGACTTTTAATTTTTGACAATTTTTGAAGGTATACCCCTTCACATTTTTTCGACTTGGTTTCGACCCATTTTTGACCAATAAAAATTTTTTAACCGCTTCTTTCGACCTAAAATCATCCTAGAATATGTTTATACATCATTTACCATCGATTTGGGTCGTTTAGAAGTGATTTTGGCGACTTTCATTTTTTGAAAATTTTTGAAGGTATACCCCTTCACATTTTTGCGATTTTGGGTCGACCCATTTTTGACCGGAAAAAATTTTTAAACCGCTTCTTTCGACCAGAAATCGTCCTAGAATATGTTTATACATCATTTACCATCGATTTGGGTCGTTTAGAATTTATTTTGGCGACTTTCAATTTTTGAGAATTTTTGAAGGTGTACCCCTTTACATTTTTTCGACTTGGTTTCGACCCATTTTTGACCACTAAAAATTTTTTCAACTCTTCTTTTGACCAAAATCGTCCTAAAATATGTTTATTACAATAGAACCAAGACAACCCTATAGTTAGAACACAAAACTTTATCCTTAAAGGAACGTACCCGTTGAGATTGAGTGTAGTCATTCTGCATTGAAAACATTTTTTCAACATTCCTCTTTACCATTAACGAGTCCGACAAACGGTATAAATGGGAAATAATTGTATGCATAATACGGTAGGAAGGATAATAAAATCTGGTGAAGAAGGGCGGAGATGTGGAGGGTAGTTTCCTTGTGGGAAGGTTTCGTTCTCGCGGGCCCTTCATTTTCCTGGCTTTTCGTAGTTGCCTGGTTTACGAGGTTATTATGCGAAGAAGAATAATGCGAGGTTGGCTTGCCTTGGTATACTATAATATATAAGGGGATGATACTTGGATGGTAGTAGATGGTTGTGAATGGTACCACTACACTTTCCTTGATTATGCGAGCGGAACAAAAGGCAGGGAGTGCAAGCCAAGCCAAACCAGAGACACCAAAACCCGACCACTTACAAGTCCCTCCTCCATGTTGGATACATTTTCGCGCGATGTTATCCTTCTCCCTTCAAGTTCATCAAAATTACTTCTTTCCTCCCACAATATAATGAAGTCGTTACATTATTCAATATTTCCACACATTTAATTTTTCTTACGGAGAATATATATTATACTTCATATAATCCATTAAATATTATATTACATACTGGATCTACCAACAACGCCACGTATTTTATTTCTATACAGAAATATCGGACGAAATTCTTTTTCAGCATCAATTACTCGCGTAACGAAGTTCCCTCATTAATCTTGGGCGAGGAAAATCTTTTCTGGGTCGCGGAATGTTGATCAATCGGATGGGCCGAATAAAAGTTGAATCACCTGCCAATGTAATTAAATTATATTTATGGGCTCGTACTTGAATGGGGTAATTGGATCGACGCGAGGAAAGTATTCGAAAGTAGTGAATCCGCGGAACTGGAAGTGCAATTTTGTGGTGGAAAATGATGTCGGAAAAATATTATTCTCTATGAATAAAAATTCGATGACATGTGTCACAAAGATTAGGATAATTCGAGGACTTAATACGATTATATTCGACTGTCACTTATTTCGAAAGAAATTAAGTAGAATTTAGTCAAAGAACTGAAATTCGAGGGCAAGTTGTCTCCGTCGCTAGGAGAGATAGGAAAAGAAAATTCAAGTTCTGCGAGGAACCGATCACGTCGAAGGAATTTCGTCGTTACTCCGTGCAGAAAAACCTTTTTCCTGACGAAAGTGTCAATTACTCTTTCTATCGAGAAGGACGAGGAATCCTTGAAAGAAAGGACCGTCTGGGGAGAAACCCCGACCGAAAAAGGATCCCAACAATGCCGGTACCGTTTCGTACCAGCCGGTATGAAGCAATTCCTTTTTCTCGGAATCCTTCGGGACCACCGAAAGGAGAGAGGATTTTCTCCTTTTCCTACTCTACTATCCTCTTTCCACGTTTTTTGCCTGTCTTTACTCTCTACTTTGAAACTTTCATTCTGTCTTTTACCGTAAAGAAATCGTCTTTCGCTCCACGCTTTCCGATCGATGAGAATTCGAGAATTAGAACCCTACTTATATGTTAATTACTTTAGTATCTGCATTTTTTGCATTAAGTTCTCTTAATTATGACGGTGTTGTTGCGCGTTAATCCGCTTAGTTCTTCCATTATGGCGAACATTCTATAGTCGTAGTTTTTAATTCTCATAAATAAACCGTACACAGTTATTTATTTAGTAACCCGACTCCAGCTTTTTTCACTCAACAAATTAAATTCTAGTACAAATCCAACAATAAAATGCGTATAATGAATGGACATCCGATGTCTTGTTACGTAAACATTTCTTTTCATGTTGTTTGAGATCTTAGAAAAATTTACGGGATAATCTGAAAGCGATATTGGAAGGAAGAGCAATCGAGTATTCTTAATCATAATCGCCATCGTAATCCAATTAAGCAAACTACTCGGTAAACGTCAAGGTACTATTTGCACGATTCCATGGAATAATATTTATTCATCGGTAATTGATACTCGAGGTGAAACGATCTGTCTTTTCGATTACCCCGTATTCTCTCTAGTTAAAATGCTATCACAGTCCAATATTCAGAACTTAATTGATCGTGGAATAAATTTCATTCCGGGATCATCACGCGGGAAAAATTAATCGACGTACTGCTTGCAAAAAGAATGCGTTTCGTGTATTGGTAGAAGATTACGAGTGCGACTTCGATATTTTGCGATTTGGGGTCAACCTGTTTT
Source organism: Nysson spinosus (assembly GCA_910591585.2). Taxonomy (NCBI): domain Eukaryota; kingdom Metazoa; phylum Arthropoda; class Insecta; order Hymenoptera; family Crabronidae; genus Nysson; species Nysson spinosus. The sequence goes on along the minus strand of OU342843.1, from coordinate 1,601,320 downwards.
TTGACCGAAACAATTTTTAAGCAGCTTCTTTCGACCCAAAGTGGTCCTAGAACTTAATAAGTCATTGAACCATTCCATTGACCAGTTAATAATTAACTAATTTGTAGAAATTTCCAATTTTGGTTTAGAATTGCGGTGTTATTTTATGTTTGCGGCATTATCGGATGCCATAAATTGTAATAAAGCTTGACGTTGAGGCCCTCATTTTCTATAAGTTTCCTCGTCGAGCGCTTAAATTGATCGACTCGGGGATAAAGAAATCTTAGTCGTGTACTTGCTTTAACACAAATGCATTCAACCCCCGACCTCTTGTACCACGGTTCGCACTTACCCCGCTCAACCCGGACTACCAATGAACCACTGGAAATTCCTTCCGAGCGAGGAAACTTATTTCGCTTTTCCAATTACATTTACCGAGATTTATATCCCTCAGAAATCCCTACATTTTAATAAATAAATTGCGCAGGAGAATGTTCGTTTTTTATCAACTCTCACCGTTAATTAATTTGAATATTTTTATGTAATTCATTTATACTCGGTCTCGTTATTATTCCATAAAAGAATCCAGAATTATTCGCCAAATTACTCGGCACAATTTTCAGCCCTGAAAAGTGGGAATAACTAGTTGAAAAATGTTCAATCCGGGTACGAATTAATTGTAGACAACATTTTCCGGGAATTCACCATTCGCGTAATTCATTTTTACAGACAAAGAGAAACGAGTGAAAAAAAGTGCAAATTGCTGGTCGATAAAAAATCGTACTCCAGTTCCATCTGGTAAATGCATTCTGCCGGGATACACGTGGAAACCGGTGGATTATTATCGTACAAATAATTCTCTCGAGAACGTGGAACGGAAAAAAAGCGTAGTTTTTCCTGGCGGCGGGGGAATATTTTTGTCTCGTTCTATCGTGCGCGAGGGAAAAACAAATTTGCGCGATATTGTTAGCACAGCCGTGCTGCCGGAAGTACGGAAAGTACCTCGGTGAAAATGCACGCGAAATAGCTTCTTAAGCTCGGAGAACGAGTATCTTGAGCCGCCACTTCAACTCGCTTCACTTCCCGTGCTTTTCACCACGATTAAAAACTTCATTTCGCCTCTCCCCCACACCACCCCTCCCACTCTTTCCCTTCGTCTAGTACCATTTTGCCATTTCACTGCCATCGGAGCTGTTACGTATATAAAATACAGTAAACCTACCTCCTACAACGCGGTACTTTCATAACGCTGTTTTCATATTGATACAATTTTTTATTTCTGACATTGTCTTCTTTAAATCTGGTACCACGGAGAATATATCCAGCTACATTTGTGCATTTACTTTTGCGTCCTTAAAAAATCAAGATGGACGGCAAAAGTATTAATTAATTTAATTGCGTCCATTGTGCAACGTGACTCGAAAAAAGAAGCTCGGAAAATGGATAAGGAAATGGATGATAAACCAAAGCGACGAGGGAAACCAAGTTAAAACAGAAGCCAAGGGTGGCAAAGCTTCAATCCACAAGTGTGTCCGGAAGGGGAGGACATAAAGTAGAAGGGTTGGTATCTCGGTTTGCACATGAAATACACAGAGGTTTGACCTGACTGCGTTGCAAACCACCCTTTCATACACACCTCCCAACTTCTGTTCTTCCACCGAGAGGGAATCTCTCCGACCCTTTTATTCGTTTGCCACTGTTCTCTTAAACATGGTTCCGCAAATTAATTAAACGAAATGACGATTTACTTCTGAAGCCATGTGTGTTAATCCACCGCGACCCTCCGCGTGCTTCCCCTGCTTTCTGATCCCCGCAGACGAGACTTTGCGCGGTTGTTAACCCTCTCGAGACATCCGTGATGTTTTCAGGGAGCTAAGTTATTGTGAATCACTAATTAAAGGGTTTTAATGAGTAATCAAATGTATAGCGTGAGTGCAGTCGTGGAGATTTTACGTGCGATTGATATACATCGGTATTGCGTGAGAAGGAATAAGTGGAGACACGGTTTGAACTTCATTTTGTTGGAATCGAAATTGATATCGATTTTCGGGCAAATGATTCATCGTAATAGGATTCGTGACGGGTTGTGTTCTACTCGGAGTTGTTCTTTGGAGAAGGTTTTCCCTTTGGATTAGTTTCGTCCAAGTTACGTAGTTAGTTTCGGAGCTTTCCGACGTCTGAAGTCACTTAATAAGGCGGCAGCGCAAGCGGTGAAGCTTCAGATCGAAGATTCATGGGTTACCAGGGAAACCTGGAAAATTCCCAGATCTATACTTGCTTTCGAATCTTCTCCGATACGGTTCGACTAGTGGAACCACCAATAGAAACACTTCGTCCGTCGTCAAAGCTAATGGAAACCTGTTAGATGCCGGAAAATTCCATACTTGCTCTTAATCATCTGATCATTATTTTATTCCGATAGAAATATATTTTCAATTAGACAAATGAAATGACATTATTTTGTAAAATTGAAAAATATGCTCGAAGATAAATGCAGGGATTGTGATGGATATTGATCGTTGAGTAACATAATATGAAGACGGTTTACATAAGTGAATAAATATGTTACGGTTTATTTATTAGAATTAGAGACTACGAAAGTGAAATTTGTTGCGGAATTTAATCGCACAGTAAAAAGTTTAAGTTGACTCTGGTAGTTATCCGTTCTGTTTAGAGGAGAGTGTACATCTGATATCTAATCGCGGTTCGTTGCTCGAGGATGCCAACACCGCAACATGATAGCGGTAGCATCCCTTAAGTCGAGCTACCAACTCGTAAAAACGTTTATATCCGCCATTATTCCTCCCGGAACTTTAGTCCGAGGAACCTGTAGTTTCTCTCGGCCATTTCCCAGTGAAACGAGAGTCGAGAATATTGCCGAGAGAGAGAGAGAGAGAGAGAGAGAGAGAGAGAACTCTCTTAACTCTGCCAAATTTACACTCGGCACTTTGAAAACCGCCGATTCCGGAGGTACTTGAGAATGTAATGAATCTGCGAAAAAATCTACGAATTTCACCGTATGACATATGGCAAATTTAACTGCATTAATAGAATTTTAATGACTGATAATGAATATTGCGATTCGTTAGGTTTTTTCTGTTCATATTCTAATTTTAGGCATACTATTATAAGATTATTGTCATCCACAACGAAAATGTGAAACAGATTGCATTTTATATTAAACGGTACATTCCCGTCAAAATTAAATTAAATTAAATTAAATATTTTATGAACGAACTATTACAAAGTTTGGAATAATTGAATCATTGCGGGTTTGATAGACATCGTGACAACGTAATAATTATTACAGTATTCTATATCCATGTATTCGTATTGGTATTGGATAGAAATAATTATGTTAATTATCAGCTTGTACAAAAAGGATTGAAATTGCGTGAAATTATTATCGTAATTAATTAAATGAACACGGTTGATTATGTGCAGTAATTGATTTCGGATAGATTCAATTTCAATAGAAGAATCGTGTAATTCTAAAATGTTTGAGCCTTTTTTATCACAACGTTTCACCTTCTTTGTCAAAACCTTCCAAAGGAAAAGCTGTAAACACAATGCTTTAAAGTAGTACCTTCCATAATCGCGAGAGTATTGCTCTTTTTTCTGTCGATTTTGAAATTTCTCTGTAGATTAACTTTATCGCGAGTACCAATCGATCGCGAGCCCCGCGGCGTGCATTTCATTCCACCGCGAATAGTGGTTCCATTCCGATTCCATCGTTCCGTTCGGAATTTGCTTTCGATAATTTACTACCGTTGACTTTCCGCCCTGCAAAAATATCTCAAAAATAATATCTGATGCTTCGCTTGATTTAACAGAATTCAAAGGAAATAAGTCAATTACGACGGACGATAAATACACGCGCGGAATGTCCGACATTAAAGTGTTAATGTTAGAGGTTGATGATCTACTTTGCATGGAATTATGCATTTTGAGTTTAGTACAATTGCATTAATAACCTTGTTTTACCCGAAACACTGCGCATGGAGTGGATACTAATACACGTATGCATATGTATGTTTCAGGAGGATCCTGAAAGGATAAGCGGATCCAGCCAAATATCCTGGTTCTAATCCTTTATCTTGCCACGTCGTTACTGCAGGACTAACCGGCCAGTTAGTCGGCGAACCACCCGTTCGTAACTTCTCGGTAAGCACTTTCCACAAGTCATTGTTCCAATTACGACATTTACAACATTTTCGACAATACAATATTCAGCGTGGCGTACCTCGTTCGCGAAGATATTAAAATTTTATATCATCATGTTTAATAAACCTTTATGACATTGCGAATTACTTTTGTACTTGAGACCGTATTTCGCGACTGCGCGCGGAACATTTATCGTGCAACATCTAAAGTTTCATTTCCGAAATATACGAGGAGGTAATTATTAATTTGAATTTAGATTTCATTGCTGCTTTAGCTTGTTTATGTTGATTGTAGCTTATGACGTTCATTTCTTGCTGATAACATGAATTATTATTGCGTCCCATCATTTCATAATTAATATTCGTATTAAGTCTATCAAAGGGTGGTACACGTGAAATTTATTAATCACGTAAGCGGATAAATATTCGCGTACCACGTTACTCGTGTTGAGCGGAGGTTGAAAAGCGTTTTCAAGAGATTAAAAAAGAAAGGCAGGCAAAGTAGTTGGATTGTAAAACGAATTCGATTCGTTTGTTGCTTCCGAGGTCGGATGCAAAGGATAAGCGAGAAGGTCGAAGAAACGGAAAGAATTTCCCAGTAAAATCGAAGAGACTCGGGAATAGCTGGGTTTGACTCGTTGCGTGAAAACGTCGGAACGTTGCCCCTTCGAGTTTTCTCGGAGGCACGAAACAGGGAAAGAGAGGAGGAAGCAAAGAGTGAAAACGCAGATTCGAGAAGAAGTTTGCATTGGAAATCCAACGAGGTGAGGGAAAATGAAAGCAGGGTATTTGGCAGAGAGCCAGAGACCATATCCAACGCGTCTCCGTTTTTCCTCGAATAACGGCGTCGGCTAATCAATGCATCTCTCCGTCCTTTTCCATCCCATTCCCTTTATTTCCCACCCTTTCTCTTCCTTTCTTTCCCTTTCGTGCTCACGTTATTATTCTCCGGTGGATGCCATTGATGCGTATGTCAATATGAAAATCCGCTGCTACCGTATAAAACCATGACAAACCCGAGAATCATACGTGGATTTTGACGCGTGGTTTTTAATTAATCCCACGCTTCTCTCGCGTAATCGATGAACGAGCTTATCGGGAAAGCGATTCTTTTGTCCTTTCGTGTGTTGGACGAGGAGACGTTGACAACCTGAAAAGATTATTAGCCGTTTCGACCTAATTCTGTTCCCAACGATGCTCCATCAACTCCGAGTTCTAGGAATTCTTATAAATATTTGGAAAAATATGTGCATTATTGAAAATGTTATTCCAGTTAAAACATAACTATATTTTAATGTCGGACTACCAAAGTCGTCGAAATGTCGGAATTGCAGAATTTAATAAAAACGTGCAAATTGATAAGGTTTCATTTTCTGAGATTTCTGGGATTTAGTTAAATCGATTAATGTATAAATATAACTGAATATATTGTCCGTAGTTTTAGTGTTAAAACCGGTGAATTTGATTTGCAAAAAGGTGAATGTGATCTGCAAAAGGATTAATTTTAAGTGCAAAGCCAGTATGACTCGTTCTAAACATCTATTTACTTTAATAATATATTGTCGGTGATTGTAGTATTATACGATAAACTTCCAGAGTGTTTCCTAGTGGAAACATCGGAGTCTAGTTACGTAGGCAAAACGGGTTAGTCTTGTTTCCTTGCCAGTTAAAAGGGCGTTCCACGTTATCATTGTTTTTTTTTACGTTAACCGTAGTTTGGAGTTTTTCGCGCATTATCGTGTCGCCGGCGGCATTTATAGAAGCGCAACCAGGAAAAGCGGCTTTTTTCCCGGGGTAACGCGGCAAAGCAACATCCAGAATATCGTGGGATCTAACACCACACTGCAAAAGCGACGGCCCGTAATAAAAGTACTTTCGCCTTTCAGAATTTTTATCAAAATTACCGGGTATCTTATTCTCTCTTTTCAGCCACGTACGAATATGTTTATCTTGGTTCTTGATACGTCAAACAATTTGAATTTCATCTACGAACCCTGCAGGGCTTACCGTATCTTTGTGTTTGATCTTGTATTATATTTATATCTTTTTATCTCCATATCATTCGTCCGCATACGTATCACATATAAATATATTTATTTGCTCCGCGCTTGAATGTTCCGAGGAACAAATTAAAAGTTACGACATTTTCCGTATGTATGATATTAGTAAAAATAATGGAGAAATTCGTTTTTTAAAAATGTCGTGACTTTTAATTTGTTTCTCGGAATATTCAACCGCGGATAATATATATATATATTCTATATATTCTATATATGTATCCTGTAACATGGATTTCCGTCCGGTACTCAAAGTATTACAATCAAATCGTTGCCCCAACTGTGACATAGAATTCGAATATAATAAGCGCGGCATTGAAAGCGACGAATCGCGGCCGATGGTAGAAGATTAGACCGTGCATCGCGAAAAAGTAAGGCGACATATACGGCGGGTAGATCGGCGAATCACACGGGGGCAATTAGTCCAGATAAATCGAATTTCCATGCTAGAAATCTGAACAAAAGCCCGAGGGATGCCGTGGAGGGTGCGAGGAGAGAGGTTTTACTGTCATTTAATTTGTATTTAAATTGAGTTCGGAGCCACTCGTGCCTTCTCCTTTTTCTCTCTTCTCTCTTCTTCTCCCTTTTTTACCACGGTGGCTTCCCCCGTCGAACAACCGAGATCAAATTCTCCCGTTTAAAGAACCTCGTTTATTTCCCCGGAATTTCAACAAGAAATTAGCCTCTTCAGGAAGGAATTTTTAGTGCCATTACCTGGACTATAATATTATAAAATATAAATGATGCATTTTTATTTACCTGACAAATGAGAGTGAATTTCTGGTTAACTAAATTAATAAATATTTGATATTTATTTTTGTAACGGTTTCGGGAATGGAAATATCTTTTTAATAGAACGCAAATTACTTAATTGTCCTAAAAAATATGGATAAGGGAAAAAAATAAATTAATCGATTTAATTACGTCCATTATATAACGTGAGCCGGGTAAGGTGATATTTGAAACTATTCGCGAATAATTCGAGAATTATCAGGTTATCATTTGGAGAGCATCAACCTGAATGGATTAAGGAACACAGAGGATCATCTCGTACGGTTAGAAATTGGTACCGGAATTATCCTGACTTCGTCCTGCGGTGACATTCACGCGATTATATTAATACACCGAGCAGAAGACGATGTCAATGAGGATTAATTTGCGAGACAGACGAAATTTAATGCCGTTGCTGACTGCAGTCTCGGGATGAATCGATGATCGCGCTGAGTCCCTGATGTCACATTCTCAATGTACGCTCGTTCTACACTCGATTTCGACAATAATGGAATCCTCGAAATTCGCGAATTCACCGAGGAATTGAGATTTAACCACCTTCGTTATTATTCCATTTTGAAACTTCATTTAGGAAGCACGATAGCTACAGGTTTCGGGTCAAAATATGAAGATATAATCTTCTTGTAGAATTCAAATTTATTAACGATCTATAATTCAATTTTCTTCGTGTTTTCAAAAAAATTACAATACGATGCTGAACTGATCTAAAGAATTTTTTAATCTTCTACAGAAAATGGTTATCATCGTAAATTATGAATTTCATATTTATACATGGTATTTGATTCTGTATTTAAAATTCAAATTATGTTCAGTTTAATTATAATTTCGTTTAACAAGTTGCCATATTAATTCTGATTTTATGCTCCCGGCGGAATTAACGTGAGTATGTAACGCGAATAATTAAAGTAATTAAACTAATGTTCACTAACTACGGCAAAAGTTCGCTATTGTTGAAAAGGAGTACACTGTGTCTCCCGTTGAAAATTAATTATTGTTTATGTTCATGAAAGACTTCGTTTACACTCGATGCGATCAATTTTATGAAGGCTTTACTTTATCAATTAATAATTATTAAAGCAGTATGAATTAGTAATGAGTCTCGATGAGGTGCAGAAAATGTGAGGGGGAGAAATAAGCGACGATATATTTACCGTGAGTGTTATTAGACCAATACGAATTAATAATGAGATTTGATCAGCCGTAGAAAAAGCGAAACGAAAAAATAACCGGCGATACGCGGAGTAGATAATTGAATGCGACTCGCGTGAAAAAGTGCATTAGCGAGGGACAAATTGATTTACGCCGTGCTGGTAGAACTTTAATCACAACTGCTACTTCCGCTTTCCCCGCGATCTACCATCCCGCTATTAAAAAAATATTTATTTATTTTTATTTCAGAAAAATAGTTTTTATGCAAAAACATATTCCCCATTATTTTTCTATAACCTTATAACCTTTATAATTATTATTTCAAAAAAAAAATAAAATGATATTACAGAACTTCTGAAACAGTTAAAATAGCAATCATAATCATAATTCACATCAGATGCCAGTAAAATATCGTTTCTCTTGTTTTTGGAATTTTCTTTGTAACAATTGATTTTCTTTTTCCCCCAGTTTCATGGTAAATCTGAATTCTCCCCGGTATTTAATGACACTGTTTGAAGAATAAACATTTTCATTGTTAAACATGCCCGGCATTTCTTCCGGCGGTAGTGTATTTAACGGAGCCTCAAGGTAAAGCACTTAGAGATTCTTACGCTCGGTTTTCTCAATAACGAACAAAATTACGGAATTACGAGGTGAATAAAGTCTATGCGGACAAAAGAGTAAATGGAGACTCGACCAAAGAAATTATTCAGAGTGTCAATTTGCACGGAATAGAGCAGACTATTCCGCTCTACTGGAAATAGAGCGCCTTGAATTCTCGTTAAAATTCCGCTCACCGAACAATGGAATTAGTAATTTATTACTAACGTTCACAATAATTATTTCCTTATCTCATATTTTCACGACGATATATAGAATATTCTGTGTACAGATTATATTCTAATATCCTACATTAGATCGACAAATAATTGCCACTCACATTAAATACAAATTATTATTCACAACTATTCATTCTTGGACGTTTCATTAATTACTCATTTAGGTTTGCAATATTGAAGACATAACGCTCGTTCATTCTTTTCAATATGGCGAAAACACAAGGTTGATCCATTTCTGTGAATGATTCAATTGGAAAGAATCGTAAGGCAGTTGTCAGGGCGGTTGATCTATCGAATAAGAAGCGGTTGGGGTAAAGTTCGGGTGTGTTAAGGGGTTGGGAAGACCAAGATGAGGGGTCTTTCCGTACTGTTGGAATCCACCCTCGGTGTATGCTTATGCCATCGATAGATTAATGCTTCCCTCCCTTCGATAACAGATCGCGAGTACCATACGCTTTCCTCCATCTCGAGAAATTACGAACACCCCCTCAAATGTTAATCTTATTAAAAATTTATTAAACTAAAAATATTTAATTATCAAGTACAATAAACGACGTTCAATATAAAAAAGAGATGTAGTCTAATTTTGTCATAATTGACACAAATAAATCATTATGTAGTTAAATTTTATTAATATTCGAATACTTTTGGGAATAACTGTATATTTAATTATGCTTACACATTGATTTATACACAAATTATGACTGGTGCATTTAACCTTTTAACTGGGGAGTTCCTCCAAAAAAAAGCGACACGAAACGTACATAACGTATATGTATACATAGGTACATTTTGTATTATATATATAATATGAAAATGGCTAGACTCCAGCAGGTACGCGTATTCAGTACGCTCGATATCGTTTCGACATAAAAAACCACCTGCCGCCGAGCTGCTTTTCCTCGTCTCGGACAGACTCCCGAAACTCATAAACACCACCCTCTCGCGTATTTTTATGGATAAAAATACCAGGTGAAAAACAATGAGGAAAAAACAACAACGCATTCTTCGCTTGTTCCTCGTACCACGTTTTTTGCTTTATAATTTTATATTTTAATCCTTTGCACTCGAAGAATAGTTCGGTTAAAAATGAAGATTTATTCCGTGACGTTTTGTGGTACCAAATAATGAATTATAAACGATCTTACTAACGACGGCAATTGACGAATGAATTTTATAATGAAAGTCTTATATTAGTTTATAATATATTGTAATATGAGTCTTATATTATTTTATTAATTCAGTTTGCGTGACAAATAGAAGACTTGAATTTGGAATTAATTGCTGCGAACGCATTTCGCCGTTGGGGCGTCTACGGAGTGAAAAGTGAATTGATATTCATTTTATCTAGATATATTTTATAAAAATGGCTATTTGAATGGAAAATTGTAAAACGATGGGTGATAAGGGAAGGGAAAGATCTCGATGATAGTGCGGGGAAGAAAGGGGTCAGAGGTTAAACCAGTGGGCGTGAAATTCAAGAGAAAATGTGGTTCCTCGTCCTTGCTAACGAGACTGGTCCAGCTGTTACGAGGCATTACGAGGAAAACCCACCTACTATCGCTCTAACTTTCCGATAATTTCGTTTCTCTGTTGACGCGCATGAAACCTGCAATTCACAGGATTTCATTCTAGGAACACCGACGAAAGTTTACGCTATTTTCCTGGGTCGGTCTTGCGTGCATAAATCTACGAGGATGCAAAATGTTTCGTAATAAAATTACGAACTATTGTAATATTATCTATCGTGAATGTGTGGCTGGAGAACACTGATATGTTATGATAACTATAACATATTCTCGGATTATAATATTTCCGAGTGATATGGCTCTCCATGATTCTGTGTAATTTTCGTGGATTATTTTTCTCATCTGAAAGTTTTATTATGATTATACATCATCTCATATATAATTATAATAGAATATATATTATAATGAAATATATATTATAGGAGAAGAATTATCGTAACATATTGTAGTTATTCATTCACATATTTTACACAGTCGTTAAATATTATATATTATATTATATATGATATGATCTCAAACTTGTAGATTATCATGCTTATCAGAACTTTCTCGCGTATCACGTGCTTATGTTATGCATCTTAAATAAATTTAATTCGCGTACAATTCGCGACGGGACAAATTGATCATCAACCGTCTGATCCCCCATTTTTATCTCGCGTCACGAGACAGTAATACTAATAATATTAATAAATTGAAACTTAGGGTGCATGCGCAGATATATTTATGAGTCACCACGAAACGTACATCCGGCAAACATTTTATTGGTGTGCTTTAACAATGAATTAGTCTGCCATAGGATACTTTTTGGGATCAATGACCTAATTTGATACCATTTTTTACCATCCATTTAATTAATTACCATTTCAATACTTTTTATCATTTACTGCCAAGTTTGAATAATATTAATTTCAACTCGAAATATGAAATTGTTTTACTCCCCTTCAAGGATAATAATCAAGTGCATTCTATCGTTTTATTCGTAGACCGCCATGTTGTTTCCCCAGTTACTTGTAAACCTCGTAATACAAAATTACCTCTCGCAAGGAAAGTTTCACCGATGAGAGTACGTTGGTTCCTTATTAGGAGTTCGCGAGGATTTGTCCTGGCACTTAAAAGTAGAGAAACGAGTTTCCTCCGCAATCGTTGATAAATAATTTATATCGATGAACAACATGGCGGAGGATAGCGAAGAATTCGTCACCCGCGAGAAAACGAAACGAACGATTTCAACGACGAATTCCCTTGAAATCGAGTAATTTCGAGATGGCGAGATAGTAACAGGTAAAATCGAGATGGAAGAGAAACGCAGGTGGCATTCCATAATTGAATGCCGAGTGGTCTGAGTTGAATGTGCTGGTGCAATACAAGACTCCGATGAAGATCTTTCTTCGTATTACAGTTACAGTGTCATTCTACAACATCACTCGTTGGGGTCCAGCTGCCGTGAGATCTGTAATCTCCGAGGAAATCACAATAACAATAGCCGCGCAACTTTGTTTCCGGTGGTATCATACCATCCGAATCAACGCACCTGCAATCCTTTATTTTGTAACTATTATTCATTATTTGCCATTATTTTTAACTATTATGATTATTATTTATTTTTAACATTCCCTGCCATCTGTCGTCCTAAAAAGAACCTTGAATAATTTACGAATTGCCATTGAATACCACCGCTTAAATTCTTCTCATATGAGATTTCCGAAAAGTTGTCAAATTCAATTCCACAAAAATGCAGGGCAAAAATGATTAAACGCAACGCGGGTGTAGAATAACATGGACAACGAAAACCGGGTAAAAAGTTTTGTAAACTTTGAATAAAAACTGTCGAACGCAGCGGTCAGAAAAAGCTGACGGATGAAAGAACGCCGATATGAAGGGCGCGTCATTTTGAAGGTCGACGGAAAAAATTGATGCTCGATGGAAGGTTGATGGTGATCGGGAGAATTCGATCAAGGATCGATGATCGGTGGACGATCGTTTATGGGGAATTGCGGGGAATAAATGTTCCTGGTTTGGTGGGGAGAGGAGTGGAGAGAAAGAAAGATTTGGAGCATGAAATACGAGGATGGGGATCAGTCGAGACGGTGTTCGAAGTTGGTCGTCTGGTCGTATCGAGACGCGGGTTGTTCCGCGAGATTATGCAAATTTTATGATCAATAATCAGTGCTTTGAAGGGGGTCACATTGGGCTTATAACACGACCCAGCATGCATTACCATAATCTTAAATGAAGCTCTATTACGACGCTTATTGCGAATAATCGTGTTAACTGGTCCGCGCTCCTGCCTCTTTTTTTTCTTCTTCCCTCTCCTCCTTCCTCTGTCCTCGCTCTTATTCATGTCCGACCTTTTACATATAGAAATTTTATACACTTTTTCTCCGCCAAACATATAATCGCGTTCCCCCTTCAAAGTAATCTTCTTTAATAAGTTGGCTACATTTATCGAACAATAAATTATTTGTAAATAAAAAGAAAATACCCTCCCTTAAAAAATGAATTTCTTTTACTAAACTAAACCAACTCTCAAAATAGTTTCTTAAATTATTTTGGTTTTGCACTTTTCTTTATTAAGTTCACTATTTCATATAAAACTCGAAATGTTACAACTTTTGCAATATATGAACGATGCAATTAAACCAAAATTTAAAACGATATATCCTGAACGCAGTAAAAAGCCGAGGATGAAAAGACGCGCGAAATATTAAATAGCACGGATATAAAATATGAATAGTTTGAGTAAGTAAGGTATTAACACGAAATGCATTAAGTGATTTGAAGTTTCGGAGTGACACAAATCCTAGAGTTAATCACGATTTATTATACTCGAAATAATATACATAAAGTGGGGTGTATTTAGAGAAAAAATTAGCCGCGATGAAATTCATCGAGTTATGGCGGTAATATTTTCTTCGTCGTGGAGAATCTCATTTAATTTTGATCTTCTCGAGGCAGAACACGTAGGTCCTGAGAAAGGTAGCGGCTTTCATGAAATCTTTATTAGGAGACCTTGTACATGGCAGACGTATGAGGCTCATAAATTAATTCCAGCTCAACTCGGAGGCCCAACAAATATTATTAATAATGAAAGGGCGCCGGTAACGGTTGCCATTTAAACGTGAACTGCCTCGGAACTTAAGTAAACGACGAGTTACGAGTAATTATTCCAAATTGGACATAAATCCTCGGACAAGTTGGAATTAGTGTCGATGTAAATAATAATATATATTCTAATATTATTAAACGTTCTAATTTCAGTTAATTGGTGTTAAAAGAAATATATTTTTTTGGTGGAAATAAAAGAAATAGATTAAGGGTAAGAATTAGGGTGATTATGTGTTTCAAAGTTTCGTGCTGAATGTTTAGTTTTGTGAACATTTCATGTCTGATCATCGACAGTCTTCTTCTACTTGAAGCGCAAAACGATGATCCCTAATTCGAAAAAATCCCTATTCGAATTTATCGGAAACCGTGAACTCTGTCTTATTTCTCCATTCGACCTTTAACACGCATCGACGAGTGTTATCGTGCAGATACAGTACACTCGAAGAGACAACTTTTCACCTCGACAATACTCTTTCAACGTTTATCGCGAGCCAGATATAAATGCGGTGATAAAGTTGAATGTTCCGCGTAGTATGTTTAACTGCAGCAAGTTGGATCAGGAAGAATAAACGCGCGATACTAAAAAGATATTATAAGCGGACGATATTCTGGGTCTCGGAAAATTGCGAATTTGTATTTGAAATAGTATACATTTTCATTTTATTTTAATATTAATTTTTGGTTCATTTTCTAATTTGGGTTGAAGATTAATCTCCGTTTCATTTTCTAAGATGTGCTCAATCTTAATTTTCATTTCATTCTTTAGGTTCTACTAAATGAAGAAATAAATTAACATCATAAATTTTAATAAATATATCTCTCCGCTTGGAAATTCTGGGACAGTTTTTTACTTTCGACAAATTACGATGTGAATTTCACAATATCAGTTATTGATACAAATGGTTATTAAATTGCAGACCATCGATACCTCTATTAATCGTTTAAAAGCCGGACGATTTAAAGTCTCGAAATTGATACTCAAATAAAGGACTCACTCTTGTGCTTCGAGCTACTCTTCCACAATCCTCGAAGAAACGACATCCTCGCTGCCTAGCGCAGCACAATCTCCAGGAAATCCGGTATCTTTTCCTCCCTTTAAAAAACCCCCTCTTGGTTCTTCGAGAAGATGATATTTCGACGTAAGGATTCCTTCTTCCCCGTCAAAGCTTTCCACCCGCGAAACGTGACGAGATTCTTGATTTTAGTGTCATCAGACGCGAGATTCCCAAGAAATATCTTACTGTTCTATTCCGCCGAAAAACGTGAGATTACACGAGTCGTTGCGCCGCGTTCCCATGGTAGTTATTCGATCGAGGTAAGGAAGTTGTAAAATAAAGATCGAGCGTAAAAAAGATCGATTCTCGAATCGGTGATAGAACGAGGAAGAGTCTCCAAGGGAGAAGTACACGAAGAGGTGTTACTCGAATGGCAGAACGCCGCGATGTGAGCGCGTCCACACAGAGTTTATTCCGCTCCCCTGTCGCGTACATGCGCATCCCCATCCAGATTCTCATCCCTCGGTTTCCATCCCCCTTTCATCCCCTTTCATCCCCTTTCACTCCCTTCCCACGGCCATTTCATCCACCATCCCGCTTCCTGGATTCCGGTTCCGCTTCCGTACCGGATCCCTGCCGAAAGGATAAAGATTATTTTCGTGCATTCACTCTCCGCTGCTCTACCAATAACTTTCCACTAGACTTCGAAAGTCCCCCTTTCGCCTTCGTCTATTCGCTAAATGGATCCCGCGACAAATTCCACGACCACCTACGCCCGAAAATCTTAATATCTTCTCTTAATCGCCGTTCCGGTTGTCGCAATAAACTAAGTTGGCGAGTGAGACTCGCCACCGAGTGCAAGTACTTTAACTTCCTTTTCGCCGAGAACACAGTGTCTCGCTTCTACTATTCTTCGCGGAACCGATATTTTTGATGTCGGTTTAATTACGTATTCAAGGGAGTCGCTTTATCTAATCTTTTTCTTGAAATTGGCTGATGATTTAGCAGAATGTGCTAATCGATTTTATCTCGTTGGTGGATGAAATCGATGGGTTAGTTTGGTAGCCTTCGGGGAAAAGGGGCGGAGTGTCGCGGCACCTAATTTCATGGAAGCTACCCACGGAACTTTCGAAGAAGAAGGAAACTTTCTTCATGGTATCTTCGCGCGAGTAACGATCCCCGAGAGTTCTAACATGATTTCACCGGGGGAACCCGTTATTCTATATTTTTTACATCCTCCCGCGTGCCGCGAACAATGCCATGGATAAAGGGAAACACTAGGAAACCCTAGAAATATATATGAGCCGTTCAAATGCCAAAGTGTAATTGTACTTCGTTTACTTCGTCTTTATTCCATTTTTTATTCATTCTTTATACATATTTATTTCTACGTATTTATTAAACTGGCTTTTGTCGGCTTTTACAAATTTGAGATGAAAATTCCTTGCCACATTCGCTGGCATTTTTCGACATGGAATCAGTGAAGTACTTTTTAACAATTTCTCAATAATGCTGAAAGCGTATGATTGGTGCTTAACGTTTTATATTTATCAATTTCCTCGAATTTTTGCCTGATGGAGTTAGTCAATTTGAGTGGTGAACGGCTCATTTGTTTCGTAATAATCGATTCCCCTTTTCCACCGATGGCAAACGGCGAGACTCTTCCGCACGTGGAAACAATAAACCCGAGATTAACGAACGCTTCTTCGTTAGGAAACGAACGGGGAATAAAATGCGCGAGAACGAGACCCTGTTATTCGATTATCCAAAAGCCGTTTCAACTTCGTTAACGTACGATTGATTTTTGACTGTCAGATGGACTTCATCGAATCAATTTTATCTGCCGCCGATCAAATAACCAATCGTTTTATTCAAATCAACGAGAACTTTTTGTCTAAAAAATTCTACTCGAAATTAACACGTTGAACACCATAACGGTCATCGATGACAGGCGATGCCAATATTGTTAAAAGTCGAATCAAATATATCGTTAATATTCGTAAAATTACTCAATTAAACAGTTTTATTTTTGGACGTTACGAACGCGTATCGCGAGGTATCGTATAACACGGATTCCGGCGTGGCACTCAATGTGCTAATGTCCCTTCGAATGAAATATATCTAGGAATAAGTTGAACCGGTAAACGTGGAAACTCGGTGACGTTTAAGGAATCGTTAACCGAGCGAAAGCTTCCGAGACAAGATGTAAAGGGAATGCAATTCGAAGGATGGAAAAAGGAATGGGAGGGAAAGGGAATGCATTCGAAATTGGGCGGAATCGTCGAGGTGAAATTGAGTGTACCTTCGGGAGAGGAAGACGATAGTCGGGGAGAGAATATCGAGATAGAGAGTCGTGTCGAAAGTATCGAATATCGATACTCTCCGAGGAAAAATTCGTTTCTGAATAAGAATGAAATCCACGGAAGAAATGAAAGAAAGGAGAAGATGGAGAAGATGGAGATCGTCTCGAGATGATGATTTACGGGAGAAACTGTCGGGCAGTCTTTCACGTAGAAACAACTTTTTGCGGACGCCCTCGAAGGACGCACCATGGAAATCTATCGGGGACACGCGCGATTTTTATTCCTTCGCTTTTTTATCTCCCCACGTCTCCCTGTCTGTAGCCCGAAACACCGATATCTGATAAACGCTTCGCCAATATTGCGTATATTTTCATACAAATATTGACACCGAATACGTACCGAATACGTGATTGGCAAAAAAAAAACTCGAGTATTTGTCGGTGGCACTCACGATATCCTTGCTTTAAAAATATTGTCAAATAATATTATTCTGTATCAGGATGTTACGCTTGGATGACTTGTCAGGTTTGATTCGATGTTCTTGAGATCGAAACCACCAATGGAGTCAAAATGACTTATCAGCTATGTTTGCATATTTAATGTACGTCTTCAAAAAGAGAATGGATGGAAGAAATAAATTAATCGATTTATTTATGTCCATTGTGCAACGTGGACCACGAAAAAATTCAGAAAATGAAACATTAATTGGAAGATCTGTGCTGTTTACTTTGACGATTAAAATAGTTACAAAAGGTTACTTTGTAAGTATTAAAACGATAACTTGATTTTGTTGAAAATGGATTTCGGCCGTAACGGAGTATACGTTCAGTAGTTCCAGCGTTAATGCACCGGCATATTTTAATGTCGGATCCATTTTATATTTTCCGGCAACCATTTTCTTCGCTTCTGGTTTCCATCTATTCAGAAATAAATGCGCAACTTCGTATCATCCATACGATATCAGGCTGAAATCTCTTCGGAAAAATTGCGCGCGTTGGATAGACGGAGAGGAAAAAAGAAACCACGAATAACCCACGCTTTTCCCTTGCGCTTTTCGACAATGTTTGCTCAGGAAAGGAAGAGAAAAATGTCAGGATCGTGGAAAGATGCGCGTCCTGAATATTCTACGGGAGAGGAAAGTAAAAATAATTTAGGGTGTGGAGAATGGAAGAAGGTACCTTGGGAACCTGGAATGTACTCGAAGAATGTGGTGAAACGGAAAAAGAATTATTTCAAGAACTCAGTAGTCTTGCATTTCGATATCAATTTATTAATTTATACTTTATAATTCATACAGATACACCGTCAAAACTAAACGTATTGAAACCAAGTCATAAATAAGTTCCGTTCGTCCAAGAATTTTTTTATTGAAAATCGTCATAGTTTTAGATAAGGGGAATCAACAAGTTGCCTCAAAAATGGCAAGAAGTTATTAATCATGATGGCGAATATATTAGATTAAAGTCCATTGTAGTTCATTTTATTAGCCAATAAATTTTATTTTAAAAAACGGAACTTATTTATGATTCGACACAATATTTCATAAATATATGGATTGCGATAGATTTTGGTCGCCAAGTGATACAAGATGGAGACGGTTTCCGCGAATAAATAATTATGTACAATTTATTAACGATAATTAAAAAATACGACTGTGAAAAGTTCCGCACAACAGGCATAAAATCATAATCGACTAAATTAATATTTGCGATATTCCATTGCTACAAAATGATATTATAATATTATTACAATAATATATTTACTCGATTCAACATTTGTATATACTAGAGGAAGTTCAACTGAAGCAGTTTATAGAAAAATGTCGTAATATACACCTCGTAATATAACAGGGAACAATGATGGCAATCGCGTGAAGTTTCCGTTGTCCGCTAATCGATAAGTGGCACCAGAAGATGAAAGGAAATTACGGAAGCTGGCGGAAGTGATCGTGGAGAGAAACAGACATTGAATATTCCTTCAGGAATTTTTCCGATCGCTCTTCCCGTATTCCCTGTGAAAATATATTTTTGCAAAGCTTCGCTGCCGGTATTCTCCCGTTTCTCCTCCTCGTTATTTCAATACGAGATGTTGACTTTTACTAGGACTTTTCCACCCTTTCCCGGAATACCTGCTTTTGACAGGAATTCTCGTGAAACGCAGACGAGGGAATGGCAGTTCTCTCGAGGTAATTCTATCGTCGAGCTTATAGGCATTGGCTACACGCACTTCGAATTCCATTAATCGATGATTATGCTCGATTATGCGCCAATCCGAACACGATAAGCAATTCTGGCCACCTTCAAGAATATTTTCTCAATCGGTGTTAATTACATATTGGAATTCCCTAATCAACTAAAAACAACATTTCTATTTGTACACAAGGCATTGGATAAATAATGTCCACCATTAGGATATTCCAAATTTTCATTCATATCGTGGAAGTTATATTTCGTAGACCAACGTTGAATATACCAAAACGGATAAAAATCGAGCATTTTTAATGATTCTATCGATTTACTTATAATTATAATACTCGTATTAATAATACTCAGCAGTAATTATTTTGATGTTAATTGATGTAATTTACTCTTGGAGTACTGATAGTGATCTGTAATTTTGAAAAGTGTGCTAAAAATACTTTATGATATGATAGTTCGGATGGAACGGAAAGATTTTGGAATCTACAGGTGACGAGAGGGAAGTAATCCCGATTGGGAATTCCGCAGGATTCCCGGCCGAATACTTATTGTTCGAGCAGACTGCATTACTATGCATGCAAACTATGCGAATGATTTGAAGACTCGAGTCTTGGAGTCTTCGATTTACAGTGCATTAGGAGTCTGCTGACAATACACTCCTAATGGTCGGAGTACTCTCGGCGTGGCTTTACTTGGAAATCGAGAAATTACTCCTTCATCGACCCACCCCGTAATCACCTTCCTTCGAATTTAGCTATTTGAAATCACGATGTCTTATCTCAGCTTCCCTCGATCTCTGCGGTTATCGGGACATATTTGAATGGTAATAAATAATTTGAATCCATTTTTCTATTTTTTATATCATAATCCATATATTCAGTAATTATAGACGTAGATAAAGATATTGCAATATTTAGTGTCGCAATGATCTTCATTTCCCATCGCGGAAACAATAATATTATTCCGGGTGTTAGTTATCGCAAAAGGTTTTCGCAATATTCAGTCGCTACGCTTGGATCAAAAACTTGTCTGCTTTACGAACGACTACTTCTACTCTCCTTTAGTGCACTTTATATTCTCCTTCTTCTTCTTCCTGCTTCATCTCACGTGCCACGTATCCTTCGTACCTCGTTCTCCTTGCATTCGGGAGCTCCTTTGATTCTTCTTCGTAGGTACTTTTTACTCGGTTTCTAAAGTTTTCGGCTGGCCTTGATCCAGTCGCAGGAACCTCGAGTCTTCAAGGAGATCCGGAGAACGGAGGTTCCGAAGTCCCGCGGACGACCCGAGTGAAAAAGAGCCTTTAACGTTTTTCCTCTTTGAACTACCAACTCCCTTCAATTTATTCTTCCACTTAGGTGTACGATAAAGCAGTCGTTGGAGAATAAATAAGTCGTGAAACTACGAGCGAATTGTCAAACTCCAAAGCCTGAATATTAATCTGGATATAAATCGTCCAGAATCGATCGAGTAATTGCAGAAATATCTCTCGTAAATTATAGTAAATCAAATTCATGGTTATTTCCAAAATACAGTTAATAAAATTCATGGTTATTTCCCAAATATAGTAAACAAAATTCACGGTTATTTTCAAAGTATAGTAAACAAAATTCACGGTTATTTCTGAAATATAGCAAACAAAATTCACGGTTATTTCCAAACTATAGCAAACAAAATATTATATTATACCACGCAACGCGGATCGTAGCCGCGTCACTTAGCTAATTCCACAATCAAGTTTAATCAGTACAGTCGGATAATATTCATATTGTCCTGGAGATAAGGTTTTCCCTTAATATCTTGGATCCTAGGGATAATCGCGGAGAGTTTCCAGGGAATGTTCTTGCAACGGTAACATCTGCGTGTACCGGACTCAGAGGGGAGTGGAAAACGAGTAGAATACGAGTAGAATGCAAGTAGAATACTTGGCTCGGGATCAGCCAAGAGATATCGGGAGCACGCGGCGCAACCAGCAAAAATATCGCGGACGCTCTCAAACGCGGTCGATGCACTCAAACACACGAATATTTATTCTACGAATGATGTTCGAGTCCATTAATTTACCTTTCGTCCAGTAGCTTCTTTCCTGGTTTTGCAACGCAAATCCAAATCGTTCTACTCGTCCTGGCTCTGCGCAAGATTTTTGATCAAGCCAAGATTTCGAAGAAGTTTGATTCAACAATTTAAATGCATTTATTCTTCCGTATCGCGAATATGCTGAATTATGCAGATCAAGTTACGGTACGTGGTTTAAACCACTATAAACAGAGAAAAATAAAACTGTTTTGTGTGGACTTCGGTATGCACTGTAAATATAGTTTTATGCTACCTCGTACTTTATTGGTAAACATTAACAGTGGAACTGTGGAACTTCAATTATTTACACATTTATTTCTCCATACATTACAGCTGGAGGATGTATCTTGATTAATGTAGAACATTTAAAGTACACATCAACATTAGAACTGCCGACAATATACTCAGATATAGTTTTACACTTATGTGTCCTAAAAATGAGGATGGTTTTCGATCTTAAGATTTCTTATTCTTGCATCTTCGATCTTCAGACCGAAGCAGAATTTTTAGCAAAAATAAAGTAACCATTTTAATAATATTTATCATGTAATATGAGCCGAGAAAATCTCCGAAATTTTACTAAATATTACGAACCCGTAATGTTGATTGCTTTGGTAGTTCTAGCGTAAACCTAATTAACCCATTGACTGCCATATAAGTCACTAATCAACACCGATATGAATATGACTAAAATTCGAATCAGATACATCGCTACTAATTATACAATTTCCAACAATTTCATTTCGGTTCTGTAACCAACGTGTTAATAACCACCGACTCATTAACCCTTGCCGTATCACCATCGTATTTCATAATCACAAAGAGAATCGAGAAGCGGCTGTGTGAGATCGTCCGATGGATATAAAAAGAAAGAAAAACGCTTGCAACCGTTAGCCGGGTCGCAGGTGTATGGCGTCGGTAGACGAAAGACGAAAGATGGCTGATGCAAGTTCGATGCAGTATCTCGCGATGGGAAAGGCACGCGAAAGAATTCAGGGTTGAAAGTGTGTAAGTATAACGAGTCGTCGTGTCTGGAAGGCCGATTACAGTCTCTAGAGTCGCGTGTAGGATCGAGAGAGAGAGAGAGGAGTGACGAAGAGAAAAAAACGGGGAAAAAGAGTATAGGTGGAGGGAATGGCGTCGAGGCGAGGCGAAAGGAGTAATTGGGCTGAAGGCGAAGTATAAGTCGGGCTGATGCAAGAATCGAGTCTCTCGGTAGGCATTTCCTTCTTGGAAATACGTCTCGGAAGGAAGCGGAGAAATTACTGTTATCGTTTGCGAGCACACGCGACTCCACTCGACGCGATTCTTGCCCGAGACACGCGCCATTCATTAACTACTACTCGCTCTTTCGCCGACTCCTCTTACCGTTTAATTATCTTTGTCCTACCGTCGGACAACAGTGCGGTCGCCGTTCCATAATGAAACGAAGCTAAAATATTAACCATGAAACAACGTGACGCTTCGTGGTATTCTTTTATAGTACAATAAATTCTTTTCAACTACTATCTAATGCCTCGCAGTTTTATCAGTTTTTACTCGCGCGATCCAACAAATGTTTCGAGTACCATTCGTCTTCGAAATTCATTATCGGACGAAACACTGGAGAGTGACTGTTTGGGGGATCAAAAAACAGTTCGTCACCGTAGGAAGATTCGGATGAATTGTTTTTTAAGACTACGTACGCCCACCGCCATTCTTCTTCGTTAAACTGATAGACGGACATCCGAAGTTCGAGGAGTGGGTCCGAGTGTATCCCGAAACGAGGAAAAAAGTGGATCTCCTTTTGTTTTTTTGAGGCGAGAGTTGTGGGATGATGCGGGATGATGCGGGTTTCGGAGAGCCACGAAAGGCCCGTAAATCTTATCGTATATATTAGAAGTATTCAAGGTGCAAATACTTTTTGAAGCAGGAGAAAGGAAGATGAGGGAAACAAAACGAAGTGGAGAGAAAAAAGTGGTGGAACGGAAAAGCCGCTCACGGAAATCAAGTAATTTCTCGAGGGATAGTAAACGTTAGTTTGGCTAGTCGGTATTTTCCTGCCCCATGGGCACACTCGCGATCCTTCCTGGAAATGGTTATTCCTCTAACACCACTGGAAAGAAGTCCACCTGTCTCAAGTGGATTGCTCGGAAACCACCAATAACCTCTGACTACCTTTAACCAACTTTCTTTTGCTCCATTACCGTGGAATTTTACAACCTGAGATACCTTACTACGATAGTAATAATAATATGAATAATAATAATCAAAACGGAAACCATTAGAATTGGAACATACCAACGACGTAACTTAATAATGATATAAGTAGTAATAAATTAATTAATTAAGTGGGAATGATGTTAACACTGGAACTACCGAAGATATACTTGTTGTTGTTATTATTAATATTATTAATGCCGTAAGATAAAACGTGAAACATCTACGATGCATTTACCATTCATCCTGAAACCCTTTAAAACATCTCTCTCGTATAGACACAATGTATCGAGTAGAGAGAAATATTTTACGAGTGGAAAAGTTCGTAAATATTCGAAGAAGAGGCGGAGGAAAATGCACGAAGTAAGAAGAATGACGATAGACGTGGAAAATTCAAGCCGACTGTGGGTTACGTTTAAAATTCTGTCCGCGAGATCGTGACTGGTACGCTCATTTATTTTTCCATCGATGTACTTCCGTCGTATCTCTTTTGTTCAAATATCCAAAGGGGGGAAAAGCCGTCGATCACAGCCTGAGTATTTTCCGGGATGCTCCGTCATCCCGTAACGAAAGCACGGGAAGGAAAGCCGAAGAATTTCCACGGAAATACAAGAGCAATGGCGAAACGCAATTTTCATGCGAATAACCCAACTGAATGGAACAATTTTCTACGAGAATTGGTAGAAACTACTCGTACATTCTCTCGTAATAATCGCAAGGAAAATGAATAATATATGCTTAAAACAATGGATTTTATGGTGGAAAATTATAACGGACACCTACAAATTTATGGGATATTTTTCTGTTTCAGAATCATTTGGCATCATCGCGAGAGTGTACTTTAACACTAGAAATACCAAAAACAAAAATGACGGGTCCTCGGAATTTAACAAAAATGTTCCATTTTCTGAGATTTTTCGCCGTTCACGTTGCACAATGGACATAAATAAATCGATTAATTTATATCCTCCATCAAGTCTTTTTTTAATGACGTATATATAAATATACAAATATATCTTAACATCGCCGATAGTTCTAGTATTAACTTAAAATGGTAGTTCCAGTGTTAAAGCTGCATCCCAAAGAACCCAGAGATGTCAGATGCTTGGAATCCACGTAAATGTAATTCCGTTGTCGTCCTGGGATTTGACGCCGTCACAGAAAGGTATTATGACTCGACCTCTTTGAATTTTGACCAAACCCTTAATATTCAACGAAATACTCAGCAACTATGGAAATCCGACTTATTCATACAGCGCATTATTGTTATATTATTATGATTTCGGAGTTCAGGTTTCAGTTCTGCCCTGAAAGTGCTATGAAGAAGTATGTCGATGGTAATATATCATATATATTTCTGGTATTTCTAATGTTAAGATATTCATATCGGTACTAATAATATTCGAGTTGCGAGTAATTATAATAACGATTACTACACTTCTACTTCTACGATTCGAATATTGGAATTCTATTCGGACCTAAGCTGAAATAATTGAAAAGAGTTTTCTTTAACAATACGACAAAAGGAATGTGGAAAATAACAAACGATCATCGGCGGTAAAATAAATGACTCTTTGACGAATGTTAGCACGGAATGCATTCTCGTCGGACGGAAATAGGTCGAATTAACGGAGTACGCTAAACATATACATTAAAATGTGTCGGGAAAATGTAGTTCTGCCGATTGTAACGCGCGAATCTGTATCTGCCATCGCGAATTTCTCTTCCCTCGTTGCGCAGACATGATGATACCTACGTGTCAGAGAGGTAGAAAGATAGAAAGGAGGGAAACCCGTGGAACGTCGAGAAATTAAGCGTAAAACAGAGGGAAGAGATGGAGGCATGTTGCTATGCTTAATTGTCATGGCGACCCAGAAAGAACGGAACCTGACGAGTCATTAAACATCGCGGATCCGCGATTATATTCGAGGGAAAACAAACTCGAAAGATCGTTCTACGCTTTTCTTGAACTCTTCTATTTATTCGCCGGATATTCGCCGGAGTTTTGAGCCGACCATGTTTTGGGAAACATAACTTCTTATTTTGACTTATTAAGATTAAGACATTTTCAGTAGTGCAATGGTTTATATTGGGATCGCGTGATTGTGCAAATTCTTTCGAAAGTTCACGTGCAGTCGGAGACTCGGGGAGTCGAGTGAATTGATCTTTGCACGGTTTCGTTGTCCATCGTCTCGCCGGGAGTAAAACGCGCAATAAGTCGGTCCATTGACACAGATTTGCCGAGTGCGGTGTCAAGTTCAGAATAGAAGGTATTACGTTACGAAACCAGTTTGGTTCGACTATCTTTCGAATATGTTAACCCTACAAATTCCTTCGTTATCGTGTTCTCTCATTTATGAGATTTATTTTCCACGTATTGTAAACCGAGTTCGAATCGGGAGTTGCAATTTCGCTGATTAATTTCAATGAAGATGCAAAACATTGACAAGCTGATTATGAAATGTATTTTTGCGTTCCACGCAATCAATGGCTTGCGATTATATGATACAACGGAGACAAAGTAAAATATTTATTCCGACTGCCTCGGGCGGTTTATTCATGGAGTCGGAAATATTGAGGATGATATTTACACGATTCTTCGATAATGTATTTGAAAATATTCGCAGCCAGGCTGAGGGTGAATTAAATATTTCAGGGGTAGAATATGGTTTCCGAAGTAAAATATTAACGATGCTGGAAAATGTTCCGACGAAATTGAAGTCGACTTGGAACTCTGAAAAATTGTCGCGCCGTGTGAACTTTGAATGTTGAACTCCCGAGATGACGAGGATTTAAACGTAATCCGATGTAACGTCTTCTCGTGGAATGCCAAGGTGAACTTTGCCACCGACGTGACTTCAAATTCGATCAACAACCGCAATTCCGTGCAATCTTTTGCCTCACTCAAGAAACTGAAGAAGAAATGGAAAAGGAACAAACTTTAGTTTCCGTAAACACCTTCAATGCCCGCAAATTACGTGACACCAGACGGGTTAACGAACCGCGTGATTGCCTCGAAACGAAATAATCTTTTGACCATTCGAATTCGCACGTTTCGTATATTTTTAAAATCACGAAGTTAATGGGAAATCGGAACTCAAATGATTGCGATAAAATTATTTAATTACAAATCGATTCAGATCCAAAATTCAAGAATGGAAATCCAAAAATCGAAGATCCAAGAATCGGAAATCCAGAGATCGGAGATCCAAGAATCGAAAATTCAGAGATTGAAGATCCAAGAATCGAAAATTCAAAGATCGAAGATCCAAGAATCGAGAATCTAAACTCAATCGATTACGATAAAATGCTTTAATTCCAGAACTTTGACGGAAGCCATTTGCAACGGATCGTTTCTAACACATTTTCATATTGCAATCAGAACTTCGAGAGAAACACCAAAAGATCACTGAATCGGAAAGTCAGAAAGTAATATCGTAGAGAAATGTATTTTTAATCTGGAATTAAACTGCGATTTAAATTGCAGCTGGCTTTGATATCAGACTGCAATGTTCGTTAGAAAGCTTTGCCGATTAAGTTAAATCGACAGTGAACGAACATCGAAAGCACGGAATTCATTTTCCACGGTTGAAAATCAGCAGAGAGGAGCTTTAGCAAATGATCGTAAAGCGTGAAAACGTGGAACTTTAAGGAACTTGTAATACTCGAAAAGAGTAAAAAAACACGGTTAAACAGAGGAGAATTGAATAGTCGTAACGAGGTATGGCTGTAAAGGTTGGAGAACAAACCTCGCCGAGGCTGGATACAACCTTCGAACCTTTCTTAACTTTTCAAAACCTCGAAAATAGTGGTGCGCGTTACAACGCCGTGGCTTTTGTTTCCGGAAAAATATAGGGTCGACGGTATTTTAAAAAATAATTGCTCTCCACGTCGTAGAAATAATTCGAGCTTAAAACAAACGTAGATTAATGTGTCATTCGTTGCGTCACGATACTGTTTTCCATAATAAAGCACCTTTTTAAACGGCCATATACATCGCTCCCTATTTTCGGGGAATAAAACAAACCGATAAATCGTTGGTTTAAATGGCTCTCCAGCGCGATCGGATTACTTCCGAATAGACGGAATTAAATTTCGAACGTTTTAATTCCAATATGGCGCGTTGTGGTTAATTTAGCTTGTTGAAGTTGACATCGCTTAAATAAATAAATTGTGAGCTATTTTACCTGCGTTTCGAACTTTGTTACAAATTGTTGAAATTTATGAGATTTCTCATAGTTTTTAGACTGCGTCTTTTTGAAACTTTTCACGTATCTGAGACTTTCCATATTTTTGCGACTTCTCATATTTCTGAGGCTTTCCATATTTTTGAGACATTTTATATTTCCGGAAGATTTTATATTTTAGAGACATTCGTTTCCGAGCCGTTTCATATTTTCTACAGTTTTTATATTCGGAGACCCTTCATATCTTTGAGCAGCTTCAATTAATTATTGTGATAATCGTGGACTAATAATTCGGAGTTATTTCGGTCGTATTGATTTAGAAGTGAGTGAATGATCAAAAAGTGAAAAGCGAAAAGCGAAAAGAGTGGATGCCCGTTATGCAAAACGGTACCGGGATGAAAATTACACGGTGCAAGAACTGGAAAACGCTGGCGACGACGCCAAATAATCGGGGAGAATGACGTGAAACGTTCATAGGTGAAAGGAAATTATACGCAGGAAACTCGATAAACCTATTATTAGATAAGGCATACCACGTTAACGTACAAAAAAAGCTATGATTTCTTAGAAAAAGGAACATTGTGACACACCGCTCAAATTGCGAGTCTTTCCGTTAATCTGATGCAAACATTTTGCCTCCGATATCAGCAAGTTTTTTATTCACCGTTACCCATTCCCGGTACGCATATCAATAAATATGCATATTCTCTCTCGCAATATTGCAATATTTATAATATTTGCACTGTTACGTACACAATAAATTTTATATTAATATACCAGAAACTGTATAAAAAGGATCATGAAGATTTTAACGAGTTTTTATTATTACTTCTCTGAATTATTTGTTCGTGAAATATGTGAAAATTCTGTTCTAACTAAATATATTATTTCTATTGAAATATATTATTTTTAATGAAATATACGAACTCCACAAAAAGCAAGTGATATTTCAATTCACGTAATAATTTATAAAATTAGTGAGAATTATTTTTTAGAATCGTTTCCAGCCGTTATTTTTTAAATTGGTACAAGTTCCATTTTTATGAAAACGGAAGTAAATATAATTTTCCGCTACAGATTGATATCTTCTTTTTCATCGTCATAATATTAAAGTCAAAGGAAAACTTATACCACTTTCAGAAATAACGGCTCATATTTTCACGACAATATGTTTTTAACGAGGATGAATTAAGAACTTCTCCGAGGTTGTAAAGAACGACGTTTAATGGAGGAACAGTTTACAAGTAATTCGAATCCTGTCGAGCGAATGAGATTAGAAGGACAGAAACAATTACGGATTATCGTCGAATCGGATAAATTAAGACGAAAAATCGATTTTCGACGCGATTGAATCGGATCGCCGTAAGCTCGAAAGGAAGCCGACTTGTCTTTCCGATAATCCGATAATATAATTAAAAGCGGTCTTGAGAGGATTAGAAGGAAAATCGTATCACCGTGAGTCTCTTTTCCACGACGTTTCGAATTCCATTCGAATTCCTTCGAGTTCCTTCGAATTCGAATTCGAATGCTGATTCGTTCCCTCGAGAAATACACATCTCAACTAGTTCGAAACTGCATTAAGATCGAACCAATCTCTAACGAGAATCTTCCACCGACAGCAACGACGTGCCATTTTACGAGAACCCACGAAGATAATATCGAGATTCGCCGAGGCGTCCCTCGCGAGAACCAACTTTTATAACGTTCAATAGAAACTTTCGAATCTCTCATGGCATCCGAGTTACTTCCCGGAAAATCTTTAACTCGATCAGTATTCTCGTTATCACTTATCATTTTCGCGTTTTCCCGCAATTTCTGTCGCGTTTTAACACAATGCACTCCTTCTTTCTACCTTGCTATTTTAACATTGCAATCATTAGATTTAATTGTCGATAAATATTCTTAACTGATAAGACTGATTTTCTTTACCTTTAAAAATCTTTGTAATGTACTCGATTAGTTGTTATTTTTATTTTTACTTATTTCTTATGTCACATATTTTGTTTCTTAATTTATTATATTTCTGTGACATTTCATTTATGATATTTCATTAAATAAATAAATAAATAGACACGTTGCGTGTAGTGTCTTTCAGTATCTTCCGAAAGGACAGGAATTTTATCTTCAAACAATTATTTAATAATAATCATTTAACCCTAATTATGCAATTTAATGTAAAAGCAGAGGTATTCTATTATCATAAACGAATAGAACAGTCTGCAAAGGAATAATATTTCCTTAGAAAATATTTCAAGAAGAAACTCACTTTTGTGCCTGGAGAACCTTCGGAGCTTCTTGAAGAACGGCATGCTTCGCTGCGATCCACCTTCGCGATTCTCGAACGACGATCTTCGACCCTCGAAATCAAGGATAACAATGCGAAGAAAGATACTTTACGATCACCGATCGATGAAAAATCGGAAGAAAGTAGTATCGAAATGATCACGAGTACCAGATGCAAGAAACAGATTCTGGTTTCCACGGTTTCGAAGGTTTTACTCGAAGACGCGAGAGGAGCAGCTCGTGTCTGGCTGTTTTAGCCGCGCGAGCCTTAACTACTTCTCTCTTTGCCGGATTCGTACGGTTTGACTGGCGTTTCCACTTATCCCCTCCACGGTTGCAGCTCACTTTTACGAGATCGGCACTGCACGCGAGATCGACGATCGGACCCACGTTGCATCGGCCGATCAAGCTTTCTCGATCGACCGCGTCCGCTAAGATTGATCTTTAAACATTGCGGGAAACCAAAGCCTTAACCACTTCACGCCCGTGGAATTTAATAAAAACGTTCAAATTGACCTGGTTTCAGTTTCTGTGATTTTTACATAACGTTAAATTACACCTTACACAATGGACGTAATTGAATCGATTAATTTACTTTCGTATTCTATCCTGATTTTTTAGGACAGTTAATTTGTGTCCTATAGAAAAAAGATTTCCATTCGCGAAACTGTTGCAAAAATAAATGTGCAATATTTACTAAATTTGCTAGTCAGAAAGTAATTCCCACTCGTCATAAAATAAATAAAAATGTTTCTTTTATAAGTTTTAATATCACAGTTCAGGTGGTGGCACTAAAAATTCGTATTAAATCCCAGATTTAATATAAAACCCAAAAGAATAACAGAAGGTACTTGAATGAAGAAAGTCATGCGAGCACCAAAAATTAGAAAGGACTATCGATTACATATTCTTTTCCGAAGCGAATGTGTTGAAAGTTTCGAGTGGATAAATCCGAGGGGTTCCCGTAATCCGAAAACAAATCTCGGAGATTATGGTTTTTGGATCACGAAAATCGTTTGGGATTACTCGGAAGTTTCTGATCGGGGAAAGAGGAAAGGGAGGGGAAAGAGTAGGGAAAGTTGATAAAAAGGAGAGAAGGATGATAGCCAACGGTTAGTTCGGATACCTTAGCCGCTTCAAAGCTCCTTTCGTAGAAGTTCCTCCCGTTTACTTCGGGGAACTCTTTACCGTACAGGAAGTAGGTACCAAGTCAAATTGAAGGAAGCACAAAGGGACGGGAAGTGAAGGGAAGAGGGGAAACCCGGAGAAAAGCTATAAAGTAATTGTTGAATGAGAGCCGAACGTAACTGGTGGGAAAACTTAATTACATTGTCCGACAGAACTTTCTTCGGGAAAAGTTCAATTAAATTTGTTACGCTGCGGTGGAGAAAGTTCACGCTTCCTCGGCATTCTTTAAATCTATATTCTCCGACAATTAATTTCATTGAGTATTCAAAGATGAGGAACGATTTATTTATTTATTTATTCTCTATTGAACGCGCATGCGCCCTTTAGGGTATAATACATAATAAAATATAAAAGAAATATACTAAATATTGAGTTGGCCAAATCGAGGGATGTTTTTGAACGCAGAATTATTTATTTATTTATTTAACAGATGTCACCCTTTAATAAATATTACAAACATATTGAAGGTGAAGGAAAAACCGAAAGCAGAGATAATAAATATAAAACGAATAGATGACAATAATAATAATAATAGTAATAATAACGGTAAATTATAAAGTAAGAAGTAAACACAACTGGTATAAATTACAGAGTACATACAATGTTTACAATATTGCTCTTATATAAATAATGGTTAAAGTTGTCTGCAAGATAGAAAAATATAACTTCAAACAAACTATAATATATATTATTGAATAATAAAAATAGAACAAATGTACATAATTGAATAAAAATCGTTTTCTATTTACACATTAAGAACCGCAAGTTCTTCCGCAAGTTCGATTGTTGGCCAAACCAATCTATATAATAATAATTCATTCAGTAAAGAACCTCAGTATGAATTATTAGCATAAAATGTCACTGCTGGTCCATAAACATTAACAAACATAACAGCTCGTTATCTGTATGATGATGGATCGTTACTTAATCACGGTGACTCTCCTTGATATAAATCACTGTTAGAGGATACGCTGTTCAACGCAGACGTTAATTAATCAGTCTCTAGGTATCATCCTATACGAGTACCAACACCTCCGTAATTAAGGTGCGAGTAATCAAGAGTTTGGCATCGATTCCGTCGCGGGATTATCTCAGCTTAAGTTAGCTTAAAAGTATCTTCGGTGGATTTAAAGGCGAGTACTTGAAAATTCTAGGAGCGCAAGGAAAGTTGGCATATAGGAGTCTCAATTAAAATTCGTGGTCGTCCACTGGCGTGTAAAAGGAGGAGCGAACATCCGGAGTTGGGAGCAAAGTTTAAGCCGCTTCGGTTAAGCCAACTATTATTCCACCGAAGGCAAACCCCTTTCACCATTTCACCCACCCTCGCCAATCCCCTTGGATTTCATTAAAACTCTCCTCTCTACTACCAAATTTGAATATTACCTGCCGCGTACCCGCAGATCCAAAACCTCGACGACCAGAAAATGGATCTAACACACTCCAGAAATTATTCACTTTCTTCCTTTATTCCTGGAAACCCGTTAACCCTTTCATTGGGGTGCGCTTAGGTCAACGGATAACGAGGGTTGCCTCGGTCGCAGACAGTTGGTAGCATTGATTTCCTTTACTGAATCCGAGTCGAGTTCTAATTTTGATATAAAATGCAAGGTAATTATTTTATGTTCATAATAATATATTTTCTAAAATACCTATAAAAATATTCTTCGTCCGCAATATAAAGTTATGATTTCCTCGACGACAATTTTTTATTTCGGTATCCAATATAAAATTGAAGAAATATAAAGATGAAGTATTAAATATACAGAGTGTTCAACATAAAATAGACAAATAACGCAACAGTGTCATTAAAAATATTGAAAACTTTCCAAACATTATCGATGTAGTTGTTTCGAGTTTCAGTAATATTTTTATTTTAATACAATGTTGAGAATATTCGGTAACGTGTTCATTAGACACTATTGGTCAGTTACGGTACAAAAGCATGCTGCATTGTAAAGGGTTAATTATATTGACCGAGAATCCAGTGTCCAGTTGGCGAATTTTGAAACGGGGTCATCGAGCAGCGAAGCATGTGCAGTGGGAATAAAAAAAGGAGGTCCGTGGATTCACACGCCGCAAAAGGATCTACGTAGATCCAACTGCTCGAGGACACTCAACTTTCTGAGCGAGCACGAAGGAACTTTGAAATTAGCAAATCCCAAGCGAGGTCGACGAGCTTTTCGGGAAATCGCTGGCCCAGCTCGTTTCGCCGGGTTTCCCAGCCAAAAAGAAGGCGGACGACCTTTATAAATTCCTGAAGCACTCTGCAACGCTTTCGGTCTCGTTATACACTGCTCGCTTCTTTTACTTTATTTTCTCTTTTTTTCTCTGAATCATATCCCGTTCAACTCATAACTTGAGCCTGGACTATGAAACCTTGATATCAACCAAGTTTTACTAAAATATCACTGGATGTTGCTTGTGCTTGATGTTAATTAGGGTTGCACTTATCAACACCTACGATGAACAACGAATGCATTTTTCTGTCAACAATTTTATAATCGCATTGTAATTCGAGATTTTATAATACAGAAAAATTACAATTTTGATGATCTTTCTCTTGTTTTATATATAATTACCTTTGCACCCCCCAGGGGACCCTCTAACTAATTCGGAGGGTATGGGTTTGACGAACCCAGGGCCCCGAGTCCAAGGAGGAAACCTTGTAAATAAACAACAGGATTTTCCGTATATAGTTTATATGGAAGTTGATTAAATTGATATCGATAATACACTTGTTTAATGTTATATAACTGTTCTATTAATGTATTCCATCGGGTGTTGATTAATTTTATTCAAATATTTAATGGAATATTAAATCTCGTTATTTGCAATTTTACGTGACATGCAACGGATAATAAATGATACGATACCGTGAAATATGTGGTATATTTTTAATACATTTAAGAAAAAAAACCGAGAAATCTCTAAGGGATCGATTGGGCGAATATTATCCTCACAAAAGTACCCGTAAAGAAAAAGTTTCACGTCCCACCGCGACAAGAACTTTAATATCCTACGGCGCGAAGTTTCTCCGCGAAAGTTCGACCTTCCTTCACCTTACTAATACTTGCCGTCGATCTAAATCCGCTAAATGTACGAGGCAACATGCGCCACGACAATTCGAAAAATTCAATTTCGATGTCCTGTCGCATTTTCCTCCTTTTATATCAGATTACTCTAATCCTTCTTTTCCACCGTTCGAGCCGGGAGTATAGTATCTCTTGGGAAATGTGCTCATTTTTCACTGCACAAATTTTTAATCTACTTCTTTCGACCCAGAATCGTCCTAGAATATCATTAAGTATCATCTACCATCGATTTGGAACATTTAGGAGCGAAATTGGCGACTTTGATTTTTTGACGATTTTGGGTCGACCCATTTTTTGGCCAACAAAATTTTTAAACCGCTTCTTCCGACCTGAAATCGTCCTAGAATATGTTTATACATCATTTACCATCGATTTGGGTTGTTTAGAAGCGATTTTGGCGACTTTCAATTTTTGAGAATTTTTGAAGGTGTACCCCTTTACATTTTTTCGACTTGGTTTCGACCCATTTTTGACCAATAAAAATTTTTTAACCGCTTCTTTTGACCAGAAATCGTCCTAGAATATGTTTATACACCATTTACCATCGATTTGGGTTGTTTAGAAGCGATTTTGGCGACTTTCAATTTTTGAGAATTTTTGAAGGTATACCCCTTCACATTTTTTCGACTTGGTTTCGACCCATTTTTGACCAATAAAAATTTTTTAACCGCTTCTTTCGACCAGAAATCGTTGTAGAATATGTTTATACATCATTCACCATCGATTTGGGTCATGTAGAAGCGATTTTGGCGACTTTTAATTTTTGACAATTTTTGAAGGTATACCCCTTTACATTTTTTCGACTTGGTTTCGACCCATTTTTGACCAATAAAAATTTTTTAACCGCTTCTGTTGACCAGAAATCGTCCTAGAATATGTTTATACATCATTTACCATCGATTTGGGTTGTTTAGAAGCGATTTTGGCGACTTTCAATTTTTGAGAATTTTTGAAGGTGTACCCCTTTACATTTTTTCGACTTGGTTTCGACCCATTTTTGACCAATAAAAATTTTTTAACCGCTTCTTTTGACCAGAAATCGTCCTAGAATATGTTTATACATCATTTACCATCGATTTGGGTTGTTTAGAAGCGATTTTGGCGACTTTCAATTTTTGAGAATTTTTGAAGGTATACCCCTTCACATTTTTTCGACTTGGTTTCGACCCATTTTTGACCAATAAAAATTTTTTAACCGCTTCTTTCGACCAGAAATCGTTGTAGAATATGTTTATACATCATTCACCATCGATTTGGGTCATGTAGAAGCGATTTTGGCGACTTTTAATTTTTGACAATTTTTGAAGGTATACCCCTTCACATTTTTTCGACTTGGTTTCGACCCATTTTTGACCAATAAAAATTTTTTAACCGCTTCTTTCGACCAGAAATCGTTGTAGAATATGTTTATACATCATTCACCATCGATTTGGGTCATGTAGAAGCGATTTTGGCGACTTTTAATTTTTGACAATTTTTGAAGGTATACCCCTTTACATTTTTTCGACTTGGTTTCGACCCATTTTTGACCAATAAAAATTTTTTAACCGCTTCTGTTGACCAGAAATCGTCCTAGAATATGTTTATACATCATTTACCATCGATTTGGGTTGTTTAGAAGCGATTTTGGCGACTTTCAATTTTTGAGAATTTTTGAAGGTGTACCCCTTTACATTTTTTCGACTTGGTTTCGACCCATTTTTGACCAATAAAAATTTTTTAACCGCTTCTTTTGACCAGAAATCGTCCTAGAATATGTTTATACATCATTTACCATCGATTTGGGTTGTTTAGAAGCGATTTTGGCGACTTTCAATTTTTGAGAATTTTTGAAGGTATACCCCTTCACATTTTTTCGACTTGGTTTCGACCCATTTTTGACCAATAAAAATTTTTTAACCGCTTCTTTCGACCAGAAATCGTTGTAGAATATGTTTATACATCATTCACCATCGATTTGGGTCATGTAGAAGCGATTTTGGCGACTTTTAATTTTTGACAATTTTTGAAGGTATACCCCTTCACATTTTTTCGACTTGGTTTCGACCCATTTTTGACCAATAAAAATTTTTTAACCGCTTCTTTCGACCAGAAATCGTTGTAGAATATGTTTATACATCATTCACCATCGATTTGGGTCATGTAGAAGCGATTTTGGCGACTTTTAATTTTTGACAATTTTTGAAGGTATACCCCTTTACATTTTTTCGACTTGGTTTCGACCCATTTTTGACCAATAAAAATTTTTTAACCGCTTCTGTTGACCAGAAATCGTCCTAGAATATGTTTATACATCATTTACCATCGATTTGGGTTGTTTAGAAGCGATTTTGGCGACTTTCAATTTTTGAGAATTTTTGAAGGTGTACCCCTTTAC
This sequence comes from Nysson spinosus, assembly GCA_910591585.2. NCBI lineage: Eukaryota > Metazoa > Arthropoda > Insecta > Hymenoptera > Crabronidae > Nysson > Nysson spinosus. The sequence goes on along the minus strand of OU342843.1, from coordinate 1,564,812 downwards.
ATTTTTTCGACTTGGTTTCGACCCATTTTTGACCAATAAAAATTTTTTAACCGCTTCTTTTGACCAGAAATCGTCCTAGAATATGTTTATACATCATTTACCATCGATTTGGGTTGTTTAGAAGCGATTTTGGCGACTTTCAATTTTTGAGAATTTTTGAAGGTATACCCCTTCACATTTTTTCGACTTGGTTTCGACCCATTTTTGACCAATAAAAATTTTTTAACCGCTTCTTTCGACCAGAAATCGTTGTAGAATATGTTTATACATCATTCACCATCGATTTGGGTCATGTAGAAGCGATTTTGGCGACTTTTAATTTTTGACAATTTTTGAAGGTATACCCCTTCACATTTTTTCGACTTGGTTTCGACCCATTTTTGACCAATACAAATTTTTTAACCGCTTCTTTCGACCAGAAATCGTTGTAGAATATGTTTATACATCATTCACCATCGATTTGGGTCATGTAGAAGCGATTTTGGCGACTTTTAATTTTTGACAATTTTTGAAGGTATACCCCTTCACATTTTTTCGACTTGGTTTCGACCCATTTTTGACCAATAAAAATTTTTTAACCGCTTCTTTCGACCAGAAATCGTTGTAGAATATGTTTATACATCATTCACCATCGATTTGGGTCATGTAGAAGCGATTTTGGCGACTTTTAATTTTTGACAATTTTTGAAGGTATACCCCTTTACATTTTTTCGACTTGGTTTCGACCCATTTTTGACCAATAAAAATTTTTTAACCGCTTCTGTTGACCAGAAATCGTCCTAGAATATGTTTATACATCATTTACCATCGATTTGGGTTGTTTAGAATTTATTTTGGCGACTTTCAATTTTTGACAATTTTTGAAGGTGTACCCCTTCACATTTTTGCGATTTTCGGTTGACCCTTTTTTTCAGCGAAAAAAATTTTTAAACCACTTCTTTCAACCCAAATCGGTCCTAGAACATCATTAGGCATCATATACTACTCGATTAGACCCTCCAGGACCAAAATCAGCGAGGTGAAAATGTTATCAAGTAAATATCTCCCATAATGCGGCGTCCCCAGATTTAATCTCTTCAAGAAAACCTTGTTTCCAAAATTCCATAGAATTGTCCGGGTACTTTCCACCACGTTTTGCGTGGGTCGACGTTTCGTCGGTGTCTCGTTATCATTAATTGACAAGTAAGAGGCGGTAGTTCGTTCTGCTCGAAAGGAGCAGAAACCACCGAAACATTAAATGCAGCTCGTTTGTTAGATTCCGGCCTCGGTCAATTACTTTTCTAAGTCCTTCCGTGTACTTGCCCGGATGCAACTTCCTATGCTAGAATGCACCTAGAGATGCATGATATCGGCCACAATAGACATCGAAATGAGATTACCGATGCTACTACCCTCCCGGTCCATTAGTTTCGATTCAATTACACCCCCTGCCCTTACATGCCATGCCAAACGCAAATTCCACCGCCTGTGCTCTACTCTGCTACGATACCAAAGACGGTCTAGTATTTATAACTAGTATCAGTAGTATCCGGAAACTTCACTTTCAACGACACTAACGACGACCGACTTGTCGACTTGCATTATTTAATTTATACATATTACGTATCCAGTATTATAATAATATCATGTATAATTTAACGAGACGTAATCTTTAGACACAGAATACAAGAAAGAATATTAATTTAGTGCGATGTAAATATATTGTTTATTGGTTAATCGAATACTACGTGGTTATCAGTGCAATATAAATCGCAATTATATAGAATATAATATAATTGACGTGCACCATACAATTTGAATCCTAATTAATTGCAATTAACATCGCGCTGTAAGTACATAGTATTCGATTGTCGAATGAACGAAATACTTATATTGCACTGAATTAATTAGAGTATAATATAATTAATGCGCGTGATAATACTTTAACCCGAGCATTCGATATCGTGTGGTATTGGAATCGAACAGATTTCATGGTTTGCGAGATAGTTAAATTTCAATAAATTATCGATTGGAAGGTCGAAGTATAAACCGGATACGCGGAAAGCACGTAGCACTTAATTCGACGCACTCGAATTTCTCTTCAAAGTGGAATTTGAAGGGCCACGTAATTGAACTGTGTCCCATTGGCAAACGTTTCGAAATTCTACCGGAACCCATCGCAACCAATCGGAACGTGTCACCATCCCCATGAATCACGATCTAATCGATGTTTTAACCGCAAATACGTTTGCTACCGCGCATCCTGGATCGGTATACGTAACGTATAACGCACCGTTTTGCTGAATTATTTCCCTCGATCGACACATATATCGTTTCGAACATTCCGATACTCGAGAGATACTGAAAGAGAATCTACGCCATCGCGCAGTTTCGGTAACGTTACAAATTTTACCGAATCGATTTCCGATCTGTAACCTTAGAATTATGACCCGATACAGAATTATTTTCGTTTTTTCTTTATCTCAGTTTGCTCCCAATTTGTCGATTTAAATTATTCTTTTTATATATAATTACAGTAATTATATTACGTCTCCAATATTGTGGTAATATTATGTCTTATTGAACTTAAGTAGAAATGAAGACCTGGGAATTTTTAATATAAATAAAATGTAACTTCAATAACCTCGTGCGCTGTTTTTCATTGTTGGTAATTTTAGGTTGTTGAAACAATGGATTCCTGAGTGCAGGCTATAATTAAATAAATAACGAATAAATCATTATTTTCTATTACTCGGACAGGTTTATATTCGATGAGAAATAAATGGAAAATGAAGGCAATCCGTTATGGAATTAATATTTTCATTAGCAGATTGATGGATATGATTTTAATATCCATACAGTAAATTATATTTCAACATATGTTCCACATACAGACCCAATTAGTTTCGGTAAATTCCCTTAACTCATCAATGCATATTTGATTATAATCAATTTTAATTTGGAGTAATTAAACGCGGCCAGATAAATTATTGGGTTCTGCTGTGAACCATTCGACTGTATATTTTCAAATTATCGATATAATATTATTATTTGAGGCAGCATAATACTTTAAAGATAGCATTTCCCTGAAAAAATATGAGAACAGATCTACCTTTATAATTATTATAATTATTATAATTATAGTTTTGTATTAGCATCTCTTAATTTTCATGATACAATATATATTCTCTTAATGCTCTCGATTCATATTATTTATTTTATACAACAATGCAGAAGAAATAAATTTTCAGGGGTTGCATTTTTCTCAGTTTTCTTAAATATTCAATATTATTTTCTTCGAGGAAATATTAAATGAGATCTTCCGCCGAATGGATGAGTGATAGGAGATAAAAATAATAATAAAGATACTAGATAAATCTATAATAATATATATTTAAAATAATATACAATATAAAGTATAGTATGTGCCTTATAATAATACGTAATATCATAGAAATTAAGATATATTAATTCTGAATTATGGCAAAGGCCGCGCAAACTGAAACGTTTCAAAGCAGTTGGCGCTCAGCGCGATCTTATCACTCGTCAACAGCGCGCCAGAACAACATGGCGGACAGCACGGTGTGTCGTACAGTGGTGTGACTTACGTTTCCGTTCCTCACTCCTCGAATTTAGTTTATTATTGCAAAAAGCATACTCCACGGTTAGTGTAAAGTGTAGTACAACTTAATTATTTACGGTTTTTCTCCATAATAAGCGGTGGTAGGGAAAAGTCACGCCTACATTTCTGAGTTTCTATTTCTAACCTCTCCGAGTTATTCCTTTGCACTTTTCCCAAATAAATCATGACGAGTCGCATGAAAATTTTGTTTAACATTACGCGTGCTCGTCATTTCACGCCGAAGTCATGGGAACCAGAAGCTGTCAAGTGTGGCCTGGTAAAATACTATCCTCGGTGAGTTTAAAGTTGAAAGGTTATGAATGGGTTCCGTAGGTTTTGGTCATTAAGCCGTAATTTTTAAGATCGAAATGTATTTTGGACTCCTAGTTATTTATTTACAAATAACTTTCGTAATATTATATACAAACAACAAATACATTCTAGAATAAGCAGAAAAATCAATTCTGGAATACATAGATAAATCAGTTTTTAGAAGATTTTATTAATAAGTTTTATCATCCAATACACCTCGGATCTGTATAATCAAATTTGATTAGATACAGTATAATATAATTCTAGGAAAACACGGTAAAAAATTCTTCTGAAGTAATATTTTTATTAACGATATTTATACCTACATGCGTTCGAGCAAATCCTATTCCTTATCGTGGAACACTTAAGATATTAAATCTGAATCTAACACTAAAGAATATTATGATTCATTTAATAGTATTATTTAATCTGAACTTATTAAAAAATCATATAAATATTTTTGTCTCGTGACCAGCATTTTTTCGAAGAATACCATTATTCTGAGATAATATTTTAATCAGCGTCCGATATTTCCATCAAGTATATTTGAGCAAGATCTACTGTCACATTAAAAATTATTATCGTTTAATTAACGATATCATTTAATTTTCCATAAATGACATAAATGACATAAATTGTAGTAAACCGAGTGACGTAGATGCTCCGTTCACACCTTCGAAGCTTTTAATGATACACAGAATGAAACCATTTAAGGGTAATCCTTACTGGCAAAAGGATATTCTTAAAGCATTAGGTTTAAAAGAACAGGTAATTAATTCAATCGCGTGTTGAAATGAATTAATAAGTGAAAAATATTACTTAACACGTTCCCCGGCAGACCAATTTTCGGTGCCTTTCCGTTTCCGCTTAGTTATCCGTTTCCGCAGAATTAGTTATTTAAGAAGAAGTGTATTGTTTAAGATGTGCCACAGAAGAACGCACAAATGTTTGTGTTAAAAATGATCGTCGTGGTTTAACACGTTGAACTCCGCGCAGAAATCCGTGCTGTACGGTACTTCGCGATACGCGTCTGTAACGTCTACAAATACAACTGTTTAAGCGGTCTACAATACATTAATTACTTTACTTCGTTATAAATTATTTTATATCGTTATAACGTTAAAAAAATATTGAAGAATTTGAGGAATATTATCGATATATTTGATTCGAGTTTTAGTAATATTGGCATCGGCGTTCAACGTGTTGAGGAGAAAATAGGAAAGTGTTTAATTAATAGTGAAAATTGCGAACTCAAATTCGACCCACGTGGCAGGGGACGTGTTAATTAAACTTGTTATTAATCGCGCGGTTCGTGCAGGGGATGGATCCAGTGATAGTAAAAAACACACCTGAAATGTGTGCGAAACTTTGGACGGTGAAACACTTGATTAAGGTTACGCCAATAAAATTACCGAAAGATATATCTGATGTAAAGAATGCAAGTGGCACGTACTTGCATGAAAATGGCGACCTTTATTTCTCGAAAGTCGATGCCAGACGCTACGAAGCAACCGAAAAGTTTATGAATGACATCAAGAGAATGGACAAGGCACTAATTTCGGAAAGACTCCGACTGAAATGGTTGACTGGCACCTTAGAATAATATTAATAAACTCTGCGATCGTAGTTACTTAATATAACATGTTTGTGTAAATAAATCATTTCATTATCCCCACCCTAAACATCATTGAAATCATATCGCGAACGTTTTAATCGATATATCTTTCTAATCGAATTTGTTTTACATTGAATTCAAACGTGGAATGTAAAATAATTGTGATTAGATAAATGTGAGTAAAGTAAGTAGATAACGTACATTTTATTTAGTGTGAAATTTAATTTGTGTTAATCGGTTACCCATTTCGTTAAACTAATTATTCGAGGAGTCGGTTGAATGTTTAAAAGGTACGATAAAAGAAAAAAGGTTGAACAAATAACATACTTTATTTGCATTTTTGCTCGGCGGCCATCGAGGGCCACGGATTACAACCTACCAACAATAATTTAAAAATCTCAATGTTTTTAGTCGATTTTATATCCTTGATTTGTTTCTAAAAGAATGCCACTTTTTGGCAATTGTCAATATTGTTTCTAGCGATTTTATTATTAATATTCTCATTTTACTCTGCGACACATGTCGACCAATAATACGACAAGAAAATTGAAGAAACCGGAACAGGGACATAAAAAGATGGCATTTGTTACGAAAACTGATAATCCTCAATAATGAAATTATCTTTAACCTTGTTATTTTGAAGGAGCATTGTTATTAATAATTGGCTTCACCGGCTTCAATGACAGACAACAATTCAAATAATGAACTTATCTTTAATCTTTAATCTGGTTATTTCGAGGTACTCTTCGACATTGTTTTTAGAAGCAAACCATAGATTTATTTGTTACGTATCAGAGTAAGTTCTATCTTTTACTTGGAAGAGATAAGAGTGCCGCTTTGGGTCAGTCGTGCGGACCTACGAAAGTACTGTATTTTTTTTATCCAAAAATGAAATTTAGGGTTTTGCCTATGTCTTAAACCAGCGAGACTAGATTGCTGCGTGACAAAGTTGGGCACATTTACTTATAACAATTCAAGATAATATTTAAACAAATGTAATTACTAACAACGTATTAGACAATCTTTATTGCAAACTTACGTATGTTCTTTTTCAAATAATGACATCATGTATATATATATATAATTATTATCGAGGTACAATTCATTAACTAACATTTTCATTTATATATCCTGCCTTACCATCTAGCAAAATTGTGTTTATTAAATTATTATATTTGAGGAAGAAACTGGCGGAATTGTAGTTACTGAATATGACCTCTTTAACAGTGATATATATAAGAACATCACAGGCCCAATGCGCATAATAGTAAACAGGAATAAATAATAATACAAATAACATACAAGATGTATAACGAAGGTAATTTTATTCGAACAATCAAAGGAAACAATAATGTCTACGATGAACGCCCAACTCTGTCGTAGAGAGAAGTCTTACATGATCGAAACGAAGGACATCGTAATATTGTTTGAACGTGTATATATTTCGAAAACGTTTCTCTAGGCCTTTAGTCGACATCCTCTGGAAGAGACGGATCGCATCTTAAAAATCTGAGAAAGCGCTCTACGCGATTACGGGACGCAATTCATTTACGAATTCGGGAAAACTCTTTGACCTTTTGGTAAGTAATTTCATTCCTGCTGCTGCGGCTGGAAAGTCATGCGATCTTTTACTTGGAATATCCATTACAGTACTAAGAAATCTTGTTTCTAAATCGTGGAATCGTAAACCTAATACTCTTTACCGGTTACGCTAAGTCCTATGAAAAAAACAAATGATTTTTGACTTCTCGTTACATGCTTGACTGGAAAACGAACGGATCACGGTAAACGCGAATGTCCTGGAAGTTCTAACGAACGAGACACAGAAGGAATTTTTGTCTAGCTTCTCTTTTAATTGAATCACCTCACTTCCTTGATTATCCTCGAATATTTAATCGACCTCCTTCTTTTTTACGAGGAGTTCGTTCGTCTACGACTTCGGAGCTTCCAAAATCGCCTGTCTCTGGACGTATGATGAATAGAAATAGTGTTTTGTGCTTTTGATCCTTTTTCGGGCATATACATTCTTAAAAGCCTCGCGGCTCGTTCTTCCTGGGATCTGTCCGCGGATTTCCCACTGAGGAAGCTCAGCAGTTTCATACTGCGTTTCTTAATTCTCAGCTTATTCAGGAAGTTCCTCTCCGTAGTTCCGTTTGGACTCCCGTCATTCTGATCTTCATCCTCGAATTTTTTGGATTTCCGATGAAGAAGTTCCATCTGCCTCCTCCGATCATGATTCGCATCAAGCTTCCTGTATCTTCGTCTCTCACCGTGTCCCTCGTTTTCCTTTTGTCTTTCCGCATTCATCTGCTCCACATTTCTATTATTCGTTTCCTCGGCTCTCCTTACCACAGATTCGAGTTCCTGCAATCGTTCGACTTCATTGGTACTCTTCAAGGTATCCGAAGATGTAGTATCCGCAGCGCAAGCTTCGTCCACGTCGGATAGTTTCCGATGAAGATCCACGATCTTCCGACGGAACTCTTCATCCTCCTGGTTGAGTTTCGCGAAAACGCGATCCCTTTCGTTGGCATCGGTACTCGTGCCGACATTCTTTGACGTCGTCGTTTGCAACCTCTGTCACCACCATCCCACCTGATGCTTCCCGCTTCCCGGTGAGTCCTCCTCTTCTGGAAGTGGCTCTAATCTTCGTCTCCCAAGGAAACACCGTAATGAACTCATGCTTCCGGTACCGAGTAACTGATCCATACTGAGCTCTGGCAGATTGCAGTCTTCGTTCTCGGACTCGTGTTCGGCCTCATCTTCCGCCGAAAGATTTAGGGCCAGGTTGTCCTCGCCAGAGGTCCCCGGTGGACCATTTAGCGGCGGCTATGGAAGTCAGTAGGCACAGCTCGGGCTAGTGATTCTTTGCAAAAACAAAGGGCAAGCATTGTCATGCAGATGCGTGCGAAGCTTATGAGCTAACTTTCTCTCTCTTTCATTTACTCTCTTTCAAGATACGAACTGTCTTGCTTCATTCTGCTATTAACCCGTCACGCTCGCCGGCGATTCTCAGTCGCCAATCAGTTTATCGCGGCAACACGAGTAGCGACTGAGAGGCGACTTTAAGATTTTCTACAGTTATACTTTTTTTATTCAATGTTAAATCACCGATTACAGCTGGAGTAAATTTTAATGTTGCCTCTCAGTCGCCATTCGAATTGCCGCAGTGAACTGAGAGGCGATACTCAGTTTATGTTGGCTACCGAGAAGCGACATTAAGATTTACTCTTGTTATTTTTTGTTATTGGATTTTCAGGTAGTACCAACGATGTAGTAAATCTTAACGCCGCCTCCCACTCGTACCGTGTTTCGTGCAAATACTTATAAATGCAAAATAGAAAAAACAAGATTTTTCGGATAAAAAGTAGATGCTCGTATAACTATTCTCAAGGCGATCCTAATATTATGATTTCCGTAGACCTTGGAATCTTGCAATGCTTTATGTTCGTTGAAACAATAAGTCAGTCAATAATTAGCGGCGACGGATTATTAATTCGCTAATAAAGTATTAAAGGAGGAAACATTTTTCGGTGGAAGTTGACTTAAAAATCTAAGACTTAGCCGTGCAATTCAGCTCGTTCTTTCACTGATTCCTTCGAGTCGCGGTTATACGTGAGAAGAGGGTAAAATTATTACCGAATTCGCGGGGAAACTTTCGTCGTCGGGTCCACCGGAAGTCGGGGTTCCCCAGATATCGTCACCGGAAGTAGCACCGGACGTAGTACCCTCTTCGTCATTTGGATCCAGCGAGAATTCCGTTCTTTCCGGTGGTACCGGTGGTTGAAGAAGATACCCACCGACACCTTCGCTAAGTTGCTCCAATAAAACCATCTTACTAACGACGTAATTACTCGCCCTCGCCGTCCATGCTCTCAAACCAGTCGGTGGTGACTCCGTATCGCGATTATCTTCGTCGGCCTGTTCATCCAACTCGTCATCCTGATCCAAACTACTCATCGTGCCGAATCTTCTGAGTGCTCTAAAGTTCAAGAATATTGTTTTGTTTTATAATATCTACATTGTGCAAAAGATTTAAAGGAAGATAATGGTACTCAGTGATACCTGTACGGTGGTTCTCCATCACAGTCAAGGTCATCTTCACTGCCATCTTCCGTATTTCCGTCGGCAGGTGTGTAACTCGGACTATTACGTCCAGGACTATCATGTAAGCCGTTCCTTAATCTATGCCTCGTACATAAATCCGGGGTGGGTGGCATCACTGATATTTTTGGTGGTAACGGGGAGAATGGATCCCTTGCTAAGGGTGGCGTGGGGCAACCCGATCTGCAATATAGTCGTTAATAATAATAATAAGGTTAATAATAAATAAGAAAAATGTACAAAGTTAAAAAGACCATCATACGTGTAACATAAATCAGTCGATAATTAAACTCGTAATATCTCATCAATAAAAAGTTCATGGCGTCGGAACATAATTTTGATAGAATTATTTTAAGATAAATTAGACGGCACTCGAATAAGTTTTAATAATACTTCATGGATGATTTACATAATTATTATTACCTGTGACATCTTCTGCAAATATTGATAGAGCTCGTCGAATTCTCCTTGGAGGACGCGTGGCTTCCATTTTTTCTCGCAGACAAACTATTAGACTTCACTGTACTTAAACTCGCGCTGGAAGCAGTGCTTTGTTGTTCAACGTCGGAATTAATTATTTCCGTAATTACTTCCTCCGTGGCAAGATCATGTTCCTGATCGGAACTATTGCTTTCCCTGGGCGCCCTCGCCGCCAATTCTTCCGGTGTCCATTCTTCGAGAGGACCTTCGTGATCCGGCGGTGGGATTTGATGAGAATTTCGCACCCATTGCACCAGGTGATTATTCTCCCGGGAATTTTTTATGATCGTGTCGATTCTCTCCGAAGAGTGAGATTCCTTTTCCTCCGATTGCCGGGTTTCCCTCGGGATCTATCGATTTTTGTTTATAATTATTTTTAATGAATTATTAGAATCGGTGATATATAACATAAGCCAATTTGTACACTGCTTACATTTATAATAATCTAATATTTAGTATTACATAAAATTCGATACACTACTTAATATTTTTAATCACATAGTGTCATATATTAAAATATATTGGCATAAATTCGTGTCATTTTTAATACGCAAATAGAAAACGATTCTTATTTAATTTTGTATATTTTCTTGATTTTTCTTATTCAATAATCTGCCGATTATTTTGACTTATAATCTTTTCCAATATTTTACACGGATTCTCCGAAAAGAACTGATACGAACCGCTTCGTACTTGTCCATCCGAAAATAATATATAAAATATAATATAGTATATTTCAATGGAAATTCTATAAAATGGAACGTAATTAGCTGGACTCACGTGCGCGATTTCCATGGGTTCTCTAACCGCAGCGAAATTGGTACCCATGATTGGACTCTCTTCCGGGCTCTCCTGGCTCGGAGTTCCCCCATAGCCTGTATTCACATAGATTCTAAAATACAATGAATTAGTGCAGACACACAAAGACTAACGAGAGACAGAGAGAGAGAAACTACCAAGAAACAATTAATAGTAACACTTACAAAGATAGTTCGGCACTTTGTTAGTTAAAGATTTATTTACATAAAAACATATGAATTTATCAAGAAGAAATTTGCATTAATAAAATCTAATATAGGTTGAAACCCATTAATCACCATGTAACAACGTTACATGTAATAATAATCCAAGTTACAATTACCTTAACAACTTAATTTTATATGAATAATTTAGATAGTATTCTGGACAGAAAAACTAATATTAATGAAAAGTGCCGGACACTTTTAAAGCGTACCCGAAGAGACATCCACGAAACTCATTTTTTTGACATATATTACTTACATCTGCCGCTGAAGAAGATTGTGCCAAACGGCTTTGAGTTCGGGACTCGGTGCCCTCAAAATGAGAACCCGTCTTCGGGGTCGACTATGCGGGCTGCAACCACCGCTATTCGTTATTTCCCCGTGGCCATTTTCCGCGTTACCATTCGCGTTAATTGCAACTTGTAGACGAAATTCCGTGGGCCGTTTTCTTACGGTAAAACAAGCCTCGGCGATGCTAGACAGCCTTAAAGGTTCCTCGGTAACGAAAAGAACCCGATCTCTGGAGACCCTCGCGAATACCAAAAGATCGGTTAAAAGAAGAGCCCAGGAAGGTTGTAGACGCGCTCGACCTTCAACTTTTGCAAGGGCACCGCCAAAAAGCCTGGAATTTAGTTAATATTAATTTAACACTAGAACTACCAGCGATATATAAAATTAAAGTATATACAATAATGATGAAGGGTGCAATTTAATTAATTACTTCAATTAGGCGCGTTATGTACGTGCAATCTTAAACAAAACACCGTGGTGTATTTGAATAATTTAAGTAAAAATGGCAGATAAGTCATTTTTACGCCTTTGGTAATTTTAATGTTAATGCTTCGCATAAATGTCCTTTTATTCGAGTACATCTGGAACGTATTCGGTTGGGCAAAAAGGTCTCGCGGTTTTTAATGCACAGATATTAATTATAATATTATATGATATTATTGGAATCTCAGCTTCGGTATAGAATATAATTCTGCAATTTTCTTTATTATAATTCCCTGCTCTGTCGGAGGCGTAACAATATATTAACCTACCATTGCCTTCCTGGCATCGCCAGTGTGAAAGGTTTGCATCTCGCGAAAACGAGCCTGGACTCGACTTCCTGTAAACTTAGAAGCGGTCTTCCGGTATCGCGAGGAGGTTCCATTACACCGGCATTCGCCGTCGCTTCTCGGTATCCTTGTGCCAAATCTCTGGCTTGCTGGCAATTCCTTGGCGACGCCACTCCCAATAATCTCGTCATCTCCCTGGAAATTCCAAAAATTTCTATAAGAAATTCCAATTATTCTTGTCACACGTCAAATCTTTGAGCGTCTGATTTCACCCCTTTAAACCGAAATTCCGCAGATATAAAAGATACGTATCGCTTAGTTTTTTGAGTACTACAACATACGAACCGGTCAAAGACTCAAGCGATTAAGTCCATTAAATAAGAAGTAATGAAAATTATGAAACGAATTACGAATAATATTTCATTATGAACAGTATTTAATTTATATAATATATTATATAATTATGAACTACAATTGTGAATAATATTACATTACGAAAAGATATGAAAAGTGAAGTAGCAATAATTTGCTTCGATACTAGCAAAATGAGAAATCAAAAAATTGCGGAAAGTGGACTTATTAATCACTTTGGCATTTGAGTGGCTCATAAGTGAAAACGAAAAGAAATCGGAGGCGGACATCTACCTAGGGTTTTTTGTGTTTGTGTGAAATATACCTGTAGTGTTCAAGAGGCAAAAGTAAAACCCCCGTAAGATCGGGACGTCTTTTTTGCGGCACGGCTGGTTCGCAGACCAACTTGGCGAAGGCCGTGTTTCGCCTTAAGGCGACTAAAAGGCAGCAGGCACGTTGTAGGCCACTTAAGTATCTTCGATAGGCGGCGGTGATCCTTGGTACCCGACATAGGTAGCTATCAATCCCACCACCCTCGTCACGTATCTCCTCGGAGATTTTGAGCAGCTCGTCCAAATTTTGGAACAGTATCATATAATCCGCCGCCGAAAGAACATCTCGTCTCTCGACCAATGGAGTCATGAATCGCGCGTAACCGCTCTTCAGTATCCCCCAATACCGAGTCTCTCTTACTGTGAGTTCCTCTTCCGGTGGCGCATCCGGTGCCAGGTTTGGAAAAACCTGAACGATTTATATAGCTACTTATCTTTACCTTCGAAATCCAACTGACCTCGAAAGTGCGGAGGTGCGTGCTGTTTTATTTTGGAAGTGCAACGTGCATGCTTGTTTATTTCGAAAGTGCAACGTGCTTTTTGCATTCGGAAGTGCAACATGCATGTAGGCCATTTTGTAAGAAGGTTTAACGAAAAGAAATAATAGGTTCATTTTTCTGTTTTGAAAAATAATATTTCGTTGACTTAAAAATAAGGGATCGAGGTGAAGTAAATAAACGTAATGCGAGGAATGGTTTGAAACAAAACTTATTGAACAACAAAAAAAAGGGCAACCGGCGAAAGTACAAAACATAACTGTATCATAACTTAGTCGATCCTCCTCTCCCGAAGAGGAAGGACTCGCCCGCTATACACCATTGGTTCGCATAAAGTATAAGAAAATATGAAAAATAATATACACGAACGAGTTTCGCGGAATGACTCGCACCTTAAAACATAAAATAAGCTCTGAACGATACGTGCGCCGTGTCATTGGTCGCTTAATCTCGCGATAATTTCTTTTGAAAACGGTAACTTAATACTCCGATATGTTTCGAGAATCCATCCTTCATTTATTAGCCGACTTTAATAAATGTGAACACAGTATTCGTGTCAAATTCCGTGAAACAGCCAATTATTACAAGCATTGATAAACAAACAATAACAAACATATCATCTTAATATAAAATAAAAAATTACGAGTAAAAATTGAAATAAAATTTATAAAACTAAAAACTGGAATTATATTCAAACGGCGGGAGAACATCGCTCGCAAATTAAACTTTATCAAATGTTCCTGATCTTTTATTTTCATTTATAATATTTAATCCATTAATATTTTATCCGTTATGTGAATTAAAATTGATAAAATTTCGTGGTCTTTTTATGTAAAAATGGAGAATTCCCTCGACACGTACTTTGTTCACATTTATTAATGAATAACAACATCAAACTCTTAATCGCATCCTCCACGATAAAGTTTGTTTTAAACATTAAATAAAACGCGAACCATGCAACTTGACGCGAATAAACGCACATTCATATTTCGAAGCGTAGCGTCACACGAACGAAGAAACTGTCATCAAATCATTACTATTATATATTATATATTATATTTAGAATTATAATGCTATTCTTGTTCCTGTTATCTTACGTCTCTTACGAAACTAATTAAGCGGTTTAGCGCGATCGCGCTGCTCGGCATTTAATATCCACAACAAAAAATGAAAGCATCTTAACGTTAGATATAAAATAATTACGCGTCTGGGTGAATTATAAATCTTGATATAAAAAGTAAAAAAAAACGAAGGAAATAGCACCAGGAACAATAATATTGATATAATCCCAAATGCAAATGGCTATTAACACTCGAAGTGATGTCATTATTAATTATAACTGAATAATATCTTGAAGTAGTTAATTGATTTTAAGTGATAATTGAACTGCACGACTATACAAAATCACTATATCCCAACTATCAAGTATGCCAACTGATTATAATAGAAAATGATATTAAACTCTGATAACCTAGCCGACGATATCTCGCAGTCTTACTGCGCCTCCATTTTGGAAACTGACTTTCCTCCGAAATAAACTTAGAAACGATAATATACACCGATTGGAGGACTTTTAACGGTCTCCGAAGAAAGTGAGAGTCGAAAGTTCCAAAATCTGTCCTTGAAATCATTAATTTTCCAATACGTAGAATTTCGTATTGGACCCTTTTTTACGCGGTACATATATCGTAATTAATTACAATCAACGTAAAGTGAAATAATTAATAGTCTGCTTTCTTTCATATTTCGAATTACGTTATTAATATACCAAGATAATCTTTATTCTTTACACTTATTAAGAGTGGATAATGAGTGTCATGGATAGTCAAGATGGCGGCTAATAAGAGTCAAGTATAAGTTAAACATATAAAGTCTCAGGAAAGTCCTTTAATTGTAATCACCTGATTGACACTAATTAACTGCATAATATTTGCAATAATCATTGATAACTGCATTAATAAAGCTATCACTATAATCGTGACCATCTTTGATACTCATTAACTCCATAATAGTTATAATAATAATTAATAAGCGCGTTAATAAATCTATCGGTATCACTGAAATCTCGCGTTGCCAAATGAAGGATTTCAAGGACAACACGTAGAATATATTGTACAAGGAATGCTATTCCAGGACAATGCAAACGTTCTTAAAACCAACAGCTTCGATACCCTGATTCCACACTGGTTGAAAATAAATCGTGTAATATTCGCGAGTTATTAAAACAAAAGATACGCGGGAGATATTCTCAAACGAGGACGCCCGTACCGACCTCGGCGCTAAAGGCGACCGCGTGTTGATTTCCGACGGCGACCGACGGTTGGAGGGAAACATTCATCGAGCTGGGCCTGTGCGTCGACGAATACGAACTACCCTTTCGATAGACCTCCAAAATCAATTGATTCGTAGCGGCCTGTATCAGTCCCAAAATCTCTTCCCGTGGTCTCGTCACTACGTTCGTCATATCGACGAAGACCACGTAATCACCGGGCCTCAGACCCGACCGTTCTGCCGGGCTTCCTGGGTCCACTCGTTCGACGCGTGGCGGCCTACCCCACGATAACGAAAATCCCCATGGAACCTAAAAAACATCGAATCCTCTATTAAACTGTTTTAATATCACATCATAATTTCCGGTGTTTAATAATTAATAATTAAGCCGCTCAACAACCAAAGTGATTAACTCCATCAGAGAAAAATTCGAGAGAATTAATAATTATGAAACGTTTAACAACAATCGTGTGCTTTCACAGTAATATGGGAAAATTTTCAAAAAGTGGAGTTTGTCATTTTAGCGGCACAATTGATACAAACAGAATTGTCTGCGATTGTAAATTCGACATTAATCGAATGAATCGATACATCGATGAAATTAACGAACCTGATTAACCGCAGTCTGCCTGATCAGTCTCCTCGTGATGGTGCAAGGTGTTCTACCCCCTCTGGCAGTAAAACCAGGGTGCAGGGGTAAACCGGTGAGGGGGTCGATGGGTTCGAGCTCGAGGTGCCTCAAATAGGTGAGATCGTCCCCCGTAGAATTGTTATTATCTGGTTCCCCGTCCTTGGAGAGCGGTGGCGAGATTCCGCAATCCTGGGGTAAACCAGTGTACGGGGTACTCGTATTTCGACCGGTTCCCGCTTCCAAGGGGTGCCATGTCGCTTCCTGGAACAATTTACCATTTTCAACCCTTTCGTCAAGGAAAGCAAGTACATATATGGTACATATATGATCCGATTACTTTTAGGTACATGGAAATATTAGTGGTATATGTGTACCATCTGGAACGATAGGGTTCAATTTCTTGCACTTTTTATTAACTTAAAAGGCTGACAATTAACGGCCTTATTAGAGATTAATTTGTGAACGATATTATTTCGTTTTTTACCTATATTTCGAGGTAACAACCGTGAAATAATAAATGATATAACTGCGTGGAGGTCATTAAAGGAATTTAATTTACTTAATGTAATTAATGTACCGCAGTTTGATTTTTTTTGCGATAATAAGATACATATTCTGTGGAAAATTGTAGAGGTGGATAGTCAAATGAGGACGTTTTATGAGGATAATAATTTCCGTACAAACCACGCGCTGTTAGATTAATTCATTTACACTCACAAAATATATATTTTCTTGAAAGTTTGGAAAGTTGAAGACAGAAAAATTATGAGGTTTTATGAAGTCGATTATTTCTGTACGAAAAGCACACTCTTTTCGAAGCGCCATTTTGTTAGACTTTTAGAAGGTTAATTTATATCCTTGTCGATCGTGCTGTCGAAAACGAACGAACGTGCCACTGTTTCTCTAACTTCATGAATTTCAATTAATCCTCAGTCAACTTGATTCCCGGCAACGAATCGTGTGAAAGTAAAACACTTGGAAGCGTAAACCTACGTACAGTGTTAACTGCCAATTAAAAGTTTTCGCGAGTCCATGCCGTCGTTCACTTTGGATCCCGGACCTTTTCCACGACGAAGAGAGATTTCGTTTTATCCATGGCCCTCTTTTCTTTCGAGTTTATATCAAGTAGAAGACTCCATTTTGCCCGGCACTCGAATTTATACCGTTTCGAAGTATCTCGAAGTGGAAACGTCGGTAGTTTGTTCAGCAAATGCGAAAGATATTCAGTAGAATTCCGATAACGAAAAATGCCACACAATACACGGCAACTACCACCATCTTTCTTCACTCCCGATGGAAATTCACCGCGGTGATATATTTTTCTTTCTTTGAAAGAATGATTTTTAATAACGCGGAACGTGGTTGTTTCTTTGATCGGGGTTAAAAGGCGAGTGAATGTTCGCCAGATAAAAAGCTCTACCTGCAAACTTCGTTATGTAATAAGCTTAACCCTGACCTTAAGCGGGAAGACTTACGAATTGTCTCTGCAGCTGGTTTCGAATGTCTGACGTATTCTTATTGCATACTTCATCCTCGTATTTTTCCTACAAATTTGTTTCACTTAAAATGCCCAGCAAAAAATATCGGTTTTCGCACTAACTTCGGGACTCGAATCGATTCCGCATTTCTGTTAACTTTCTCAATTCAAAGTCGAGGTCGCAGTAAATCGATGGAAGATGAGTACAAATATTCTAAGTTTTTTTTAAATAACCTTGTAGCTTTACATTCGTGGAAAACTTGATGAGATTGAATTATTTTAAGTCGCCACGTTGATTCTAAAATTAAACAGTACTCTTACGGTGACCTTAGAAATAAGATCTAATAACAATACACGTGGCTCGTAAAACGAAGTACTGCATAGATGAACAAGGGTCCGGGTAGGTTAACGAAGGCATCTAATTAAAATGTCCTAATGAATAGAAATGAAAAAATTGTCTTACCTTATCTTGCGAGAGGGGAAGAGGTAGAGTCATGCAGCCCAGCAGTTCGCTACGTCTGTAATAAAAAGAAACGGAAGATTACGTACCTGACATTTTTTGCCATGTCTCTGGGAACTTGTGTTTACTTCTTCTATCGTTATATATATTTATGTACTTCTTTCGTATTTATTATATATGTACGTGTACATGTTGAACATGTATAGTCATTGAAGAGAGTGAGCTTCAGTAATTCGGGAAGTACGGAAAAAAGTATACTTTTCGAATAAATATATCGTTGGCATAGAGATCAAATTCATTAACAACATTTTCGCTATTTTCATCTTCGAATATAATAATTTAATAAAGACATTTTAGTACGATTTTATTAGACAGTACGAGCAAGATATAAATATAAGTGACTTGCCATATTTAAATGTTTTATTTCGTGAATATTGAAATTTCAACAAATTATAAAAACAAGTATAAAAGCTTCTGTAATTCGATTACATGAAGATGTTAGTTAATGCATTTTACTGCTATAATAACGATATGTTTTTCCGGGAAAACTGAAGCTGTCTTTTCCGAAGGAAAACTTAGAAGGATATCCTTTCTCGGGGTGCAATCAAATGATCCGGCACTATAATTATCCGGCGGGAATAAAAATATAGGTTTTCAGCGGAAGGTTTGCAAAGAGTCGCACGTGGCGTAAACGTGATGCGCATGCTTCCACGGAATCGATTCCCCTTCTACCGCAACGAATCCGCGACTACCCAGAAATTCTTTTCGATATTCCAATATTTCGATGCATGAAATGTCTACTTAAACTCTTCGTCTATCGAACTCGCGTTACCATTAAATATTCCGCTAAAAACTTTCGCGGTTACTCGCGAAGTAAACTTCAACTTCAACGATACGTAAAAGATCTCTTAAACGAGTACCGTAAAAGTCCTTTCGACTTAATAATAATTTCTTAATAACGGAAGAACTTTCGAAGGAATGAAATATTGCTACAAAATTAATTAACTTCTTACTCCATGATTTAGATTAATTTAACACTAAAACTGCCGCGAATATACTGAGTTATATTTACATTTTTATACCTACGTATCTGTTCTTAAAAATAAGAAAGAATGGCAAAGATAAATGAATCGATTTAATTATGTTTATTACGCAAGATAATCCGCGGAAAATCTTAGAAAATGGTATGCTAATATGAATATTTTTATTAAATAATGTTGCCCCGTCATTTTGTCTGCTTTGATAGTTCCATTAATGGATATATAAATGTATCGGTGAGATCGTTAAGCGGCCATTGAAATCTAGCATTTAATGTTAAATAAGAGACAACCGATATCGAATCAAGTATCGATAATTCCACCGCACTCGAAGTTTATTGGCCCACAGAAGTTTACTCGTAAAATGACAAATCCAATTATTCGGAAAAGAAGTAACTAGAATATAACTAGGGGCTTGTATTCCGTTAGAAATCGAACTTATAGTCTCCTTGATCTCAACTAATGAGACTGCTGACTCTTGACCCGGATGCTGCTACAAAGATCTTCCACGAATATTTTCCGCGGTAGGTAGACTAACAAAATTCTTCCGCGGATGCTGACATCGGACTTTTTCTAGATTTCCCGACTAACCGTTTCGCTTAATTATCGACGTTTCTACTAATAGAATGCGACATTTCAGCTGCGTCCCGAGAAAAAACTTTTGCAAAACGACGGTGAATACGCGAGATGAAAATGTGTGGGAAGACCATCGGCAAACCGATATCTAACGTAAACGTGTTTTGTTTCGTAACCGAGTTACCGATCCATGTTTTCATCGATTACGAATACGTTTATTAATTAAAGTATATTTATAATACTTGGAGAATAATTTTTGACGAGCTTTTTATCATGCAACCCCCTAAAATTGTAAAATTGTTCTACTTGTCAAAAAAATAATTGCTGAAAATTTGAGATTCAAAAACTATCAATTTCTTCGAACAATTCATAAGACAATAATTCAAACATAATTACTGGCGTGTATATAAATATTATAATTAAGATTACTAATTATGATAGATCAAAATGACGACGTTTTCTCTGTCAAATTAATAAAAAACTAGAAGAGAAATTGATGAGGCTTATCAATTCGGGGAAGATATGAACAGTTTATTTTGAAAATAACCTAAGTCCATTTTTGATAAAAATCAAGATCATGTTTACAATAATTACAAAGTAACTTTGTGTAACACAAATCACATATGTTTTTGGAAAACTAGAGGTGTCTTTAACTAAATAAACCTTCCGTAGAAATTCTTTCTCGGAGTGCAATAAAATGCTTACATATTTAATACGTTGATATAAAACGCGGGAACCGTTCCCCCTTGAAAATACCTTGTCGAGTTTCAAGTTCGGGAATTCTTTTCCGTGTTGCATGCGCGGTTTGCGTGAGATTAGTATCTCGCGGCGGGTACCAAGTTCTACCAACTTCCACTAAACGAGACGCTAAATTAAAGACACTATTACCTCGCCGGATTTGATGCTACTTAGAGTCAGGAGAATTTAATGAACTATATCCTCCGATATTATCGACATGAATTTTTGATGGTAGATCGGTTATCTCGAATCGAGTGTTTATGTCCTGTAGTGGATTAATATCCTCGTGTGATCCATTATGAGGGTCGAATTTAATCGTAGTTAAACACTGTTTGCAATATGGCCGGTTTTATCGGGTAATGATAACGATGTAATATTCGCGAAATAATCAGAATCGAATGATTAAGTGCTATACTTAATATTTGTTATTTAATCAAAATGATATATAGTAATGTAGTATGTTATCTATGTAAGAATATACTATATAATCTGTATAGTAATTATACTATTATATATGATTATAATATGATATTATTAAAACTGGAACTACCAAGAATAATTCAGTTATACATATTTGTATGATTACGTATAAGTCTTTAAAAATAAAGATAGATAAAAATACAAAATAAATTAAGCGATTTCATTCTATCTCTTATGCAACGTGAGTCGCTGCAAATCTCAGAAAATGAGACGTTCTGAATTGAACATCTTTTATTATATTCTACCGATCGATCATTTTGACTGTTCTGGTAGTTCCAGTGTTAATTATAGCAGATCTCACACATTAATTTACACCAGCAATTCACCGTATTTATTTACTACATCGTAAGTAGCGTGAAATAGAGAAAAGGACCAACGATGTGTTTTAGTGATTCCGTGAGATAGTATTTAAAAATTGTTGGAAAAACGTGATCTCCGGGGGGATTTCGGAGAACTCGTGGATCCCTTCTCCAGTATATCATTTTTCGTTTTGGAGCATGCTCACCTCGCACGACGATCCCTGTGCCAGACTGCGATATCCAGGGAGGTGGGTTTGCTGGTGCAGTGATTGTCGTTCGCCGGGCAGGGCAGTATCAATGTCTCGTGGAACACGGGATTCGGGGTGGCCCTGTGCACCGCCGTCCTTTTAACGACACCCTCCCCGCAGATATTCTTCAAGCTCGCCTTCACGTAAGCGTGAATGGGCCCCTCGTATGTCCGCCTTAGGTCCCTGCACCTTATCACTGCACGAAACCCAAAAAAAAAAAATTCTTGTAAGAACTTCGCTAAAGAAATTACCTCGCAAACCACCTAGTGCTTCCAAAAATCAAACATCTATCGACTTAATATCTGCGAGCTTAAGAATACTACTTCCTGGTAATTCAATAATAATCAAGCATTTTTTAAATCTCACGATTTTCGGATTAAAATTCATCCTCGATTTGACTGTACAACGAAACCCACCGAGGACGGCTGACCAAAGCGGGCTCGTTCTACTAGCAGTTTGAACATTTTCCGGAAAGTGTTTACGTTGCAATGATATTTTTAACGAATCCCGATTAAATGATTTGTCACGAAGACTTGCTTTTCGAAGTTAGAGATGTCAATTTTCATTCATGATTATCAAGTTAGAAAACGGGGAAGGAAAGTGGCAGTTGGCGTCATCGGCAGGAATTATGATGTAAAAAGTACTTGATTTTTCTAAGATTGATATTCGTGGAAGAATTTCAACTACACTTTCATTAAATACGTAAGAATTATACATTTCGGAAGAGTTCTTTCTATGAGAGCCAAATTTTCCTGCCGAGAAACGAGTCGCTCTTATGTCTGACTGTACCACGGAACGCACTACTCGCACCGACGACGTCCGACCAATGCGGTACTCGTTCTACTGGCTCCTTAAAACCGATACGATTCTACTCTTTCCGTCATCTCGCGAATAAAACAGATACGTAGAAACAATACCGATGTTCAATTTGCTAAATGAAATGTTGCAAATGAACGTAGTGGCCAACGTGGTAAACGAACACCAACAGTGGCACTCGGTTTCACTGACAAAGTCATTCTACTTTCTCCACGAAACTAGCAGTCGATCTCGTGCTTTCACTGTCAAATTCCTAAGTTGATTTCATTGGTAGAACGACGAAGAACTCGATGTAGGTTTGCGAGTCAACGTTGCGAACGACGAACGATCGTAGCACTCGAGTCACTGACGAAGGAGACGCGAAGAGGGTTTCGATTCGCGAGACTTTTTCGGACGAAGTTGAGAAAAAGAGGTGCACGTTTCGAGGGTTTCTTCAGAGTTGTTTACGCAGGTATATAGACTTAGGAAGAATCAATGTTGGTAGGCCTACTAACCGGGAGAAAATTGGCAGGAGGGTCTGTGGGTTACTGGCACAATTGTCTGTCGTGGCCTGCCAACTGAAACATCCCCTCTCGTGGAACGTAACCAGCGCATGTCTTCTACAACCCCTATTTTCAGGGCTGTCTTGGCGTCACCGAGAACCTCGCGAATACGCAGACTCACCCTCGGAACGTTACGCTACCTTTTTAGTCGACCTCGACTCGATTCGCGGTTTTTCGACTACTCGAATATTATGTGAGTTAATTATGCATCGTACGAGTTCGTAGCAGCTTTTAAACCTTTGATTACCGTGTGTTCTAATCAAAAATCATTAACACTTTGTCGACTGATATAAATCTGCTCATACAACATTTTATAGCACATTTTTACTTTCATCTATTATATTTTGTCGAAGCTATATTAAATATCGGATAATCATTATTTTATTAATTGAAGTTGCTTCTGTGTTTTACGGTTATTTAAACTTATGAATGCTTTTACTCCTCGCACGCGAAAAATGCGCGGTGTACAAATAGCGCATAATCGGTTCGGTTGGCAAAGTGTTAATATCACTATATTATAATTAAATATTATAATTCAGTTATTCCATCAGTTGTTATGTGACTCCTTTCTTTTATGAGTTCGTAGCGACCTTTAATACTTTAACTGATTTTGATGAGAATGCAACGAAAAGCGGAAGTGGACGCGATAAAAGTCGATAGAAAAGAATGACGACTCGGAAGTGCCGGAAGAGAAAATAACTTACCTCGAACGTGTATTTGATCGTCAACGAGGGAATATTCGATCTCGATCGAACCTCTGGAATTAGGTCTGGGCGGTTCGGTTTCCGGACTAAATTTCAAGCACCTCCTCACCGTAGCCACCAAAGGTGCTTCCGGTGTATTCGACATCGAGTTCAAGTACGATTTCGAGCTATGAAAATCGTCGGTGAGTGCAGACTTAGGACTATCTAGATCCCAGCATCCATTCTTTCTATTAATATCTTCATCCTTCCTCTCATCGAGGCTACAAAAGGATGTCTTCGGCAAAATAGTCTTTTCACCCAGCGTTGAATCCAGATCGGTTTCCAACGATATCTTTTTCACATTTGGATTAATTGCCTCGACAAACGTCATTTCTGCTTCCTGTGTCTTTCTATTCGTGGATGGACTGTCACTGGACGACCTCCTTTTTATTCGCTTTCCATCGGATGGTTTCTCGGAGTCTTTTTGATGGCGCTTTCTTCGAATACCCCGTTGCCTCTTTAAAGTAAATGCGCCGTCGAAGTCGTTCGGAGGTGAAGTGAATGCCCAAGACATCGGTGAAGGATCCTCCAAGAGTTGACTGGCGGAAGACACCGAGCTGTCGTTGTGACAGCCGATTTCCTGTTCCAGATTCTCCTCATCGTTCTCAACTATCGTTTCGTATGTGTGATCTAATTTTTCTTTACTATAATCGTCCCGCGAACTCTCGAGTATCTTCTTCCTCTCCTCCACGTCTCCCAGCAGAATTTCCGCGACCGTCCTCCCCGTGAAATTAACCTCCTGCTCTCTGCAAGAAGAAGAGGTCATTGAGTGTCGCCAACATTTTTATTTAAACCGCGAGATATAAATATCGTGTAGATAATATAATAAGTATGATTGAATTCAATTATTTCTCCCATAATAGTATTACATTTCGATTTTGAGTTTCATCCACGTTTTTCTCTGAGCCGCGAGATATATATAAATATCTTTTTAGATAATGAAAATAATTTTTACGTAATGAAATAAATAATAATAAGTATTATCATTGTAGAATATTATGGTATATGATATTTAAAGAAAAATAGCAGTGTAACAAACAATTCTTTTTCCAGAAATATTATTAAATCTCGATCGCGACTAGCGTCAACATTTTTCTTTGAACTCCCGAGATATAAAAACTTGTTTTGTAATATGTAATACGTAAATCATCGTCGTACCTATTGAGGACTTCTGTAACCGTATTATCCATGTTCTCGAATTTGAGTAAATCCTGATCGATCGCGAGATTAGAGAGCTTCCCAGCCAGAGGAGTCTGTCCTTGACTCTTGACCTTATATGGAGTGATACCCTGTCCAGACTTCGGATGATACGGAGTTTTACATCGAGCATGAATCTTCGTGATTTTCGCCAATTTCGGCAGATAAGGAGTTCTCGAGGTATCCTGGAATTTATTCTTCACCTCGCAGTTTCGCGAGAATATTCTGGTCTTCGACAATGGCACTGAATCTGCTTCCATCACATCTTCGGGGCTAGTAGCCATAGATATTTGTTGGAAGAAATCCGACACGTGCGATTGGAGATTAGCTCGTGCCTCGTTCACAATATTTTGTGGCAATTCGTTGTCACTCTGGAAATTCTTTGTTCTACTTTTCATAAACAATGTAGGATCCGTTGGAAGAGTGAGAGCTGTCGAGCATTTGCTACCAGCAGGGAAGAACATCAGTGGCCCGATATCAGTGTCAACCCTCGGGGTGCTCTGATAAAAACTCTCCGTGCTCGATGACTTCTCGACTTCCTGTGACATCGACTGACGCTTATTTCCACGCAGATTAGGTTTCGTTGCCTGGAAACATTAAAAATTTACATGTAATCCGGATAAATGAAAACCAGAGAAATAGGTCACCTAATTACACAGCGATATTCCTTTTCATATAAAAAATATGGGTTATCCGAAAATTCTGTAAAAAAACGACAACGGAAAGAATTCTATTTCGGCATATTTTCCGCTCGAAGCCATTCGTATAACACAAATATATTTTCCTTATTATCGCGATTGAAGAAGATAATTAGGCGATATAATAATAATTAAATATATTCATTGCGGGTAAATATTTTCACTCTGCAAAAATTAAATATGTGAAGTTTTCAAATTTATTTTACATAACATTAGTTATCGATACAATTTTAACTCCATTCTCCTCATATATCTATAGATACATCATACTAATAAAATCGAACTAATCGTTACCTGGAAATAGGTCCTTAGGTCGCTTCCATGACTCCTGCACCTCCTGCGTCGAGCTGGAGTGGTCCTGGTGGAATTATTTTCGGCATTTTGAGGAGGTATGTGTCTAGTTTTGGTTCCAGCAGCGGGTGGTGTATTGGACAAGTCTCGGAAGGGTCTTCTCGTTGGTTTGTTCAGCGTGGGTGGACCGTGGGGTGTCGAGCTAGTCGCCGACAACGATCTCGAGACCGTCCACTTCAACATCTCTGTGAGCAAAAAACGAATGCCTAAGCGAAACTCGCTACTTTATGTACCACCTTTTATATTCCCGTGTCCCATAAAACATTTACCCAGACGACTTCAATATTCAAGCAAGTATCGATACCAATTTTTTATCATCGCTATAACATACAACGCAAACACGTAGAATATGAAATCTTGCCGTTAATCGGCAAACTACTACAATTTATTACGCCGTAAAAACTTGAATCCTGGATTAATTTTCTTTTAGGATTTCTTCGACAATTTTGCATCTAATACTTTGTTGCGCTTGACTTTTAAATAATTTACAAACTTCTCCGGAAGGACTCCTAACTTTCCTGTTAAAAATACGAACACTAAAGTATTAAGGGTGCCGGAAAGTAATCTATTATCCTTTACATACTTTATGATACTCCATTTATTTGTTTCGTATTAAACATGCTTCTTATTTATCTATGGTGGCAACCTTTGGTAATTTTACGAATGTAACGAAGGTGAAGATAAAACTATAGAATAAATAAGAACTAATAAACATAAAGCGAATATTCTATTAGAATATTGTATAATTCCCCTTAAAAAAATCAAATTCCCGAATTTCTCGTGCGAAGAAATTCTCTACTTGATATTTTTTAATTGAATACTTTCTGATCCCCTAATATATCATCAATTATCGCGTCATAATATGATTGATGGCATTAAAATGGAATCAATAATTATACATAATATTAATATGCTTAATACGAATATCAAACAGTTCGATATTTTCCAAAGCAAATTTCCAGTAGTAAAATAAACGGTCTCCGATCATAATTCGAAGGGGATACAAGAAGAGAAAGTTAATCGTCGAACTGGTATCAGTCTCCATCGAGATCGTTATCAAACAGCCGAGCAGCGTTGCACAAAATAGTACATCTTTAAAAATGGCTCTCACGATACTTCGATGGCGAAGGTCGATTACGTAACGGCAAGAACAAAGAAAGAAAACGTCGAATTGTCACCTTATATTTATTGCGTTCTACGAGGCGGGTTACGTAAGACGTATTTAACAAAACGGAGGAGGAAGTTTATTGGAGCTTATCTATCCAGCGAAGGATACGATCGCAGGAAGAAGGAGGGTGACATTGACTTTGTAGCTCGGTCTACGTGTTTCCACCAAAAAAGAAAGATAATTGTCAAGGATAATTACGTGGTAGCCGAAACGTTGAAAACAAGGCGTAAGGGAGAAAAGGAGACATTCGGGTGGATGTTGACGAAAATCGAGGAGTTCTGGACGCACCTGTCGCGGCATACGGGAAACAGTGAAACAGGTGAAACGCGTGCACCTGAGTTGGTTGGTTTTACGAGTTAACACTTGGCCGTGTTCTAACGATCCTCTAAATGCTAACCCTTGAACCGCGACAAGAAAACCCTGTAAAGCTCCATCGCTTAATCTTTTTTTCTTTCTTCGAGAACAAAAAACAATACGAACCAACGAAGGAGAATAAAGTCGCTCGTGCGAGGAATCTCCGATTGATTTCACGACGCGGTTTACGAGCTCGCTGATCCACGTAATCGGTGATTTCATTAGCAACAACGAATTCATATCCCCCCCTTCGCAAATACTTTTTTTATTCTCGAATGCTCACTGTGCGTGATATTCCGGAGAAATGAATATTAATATTTATGAGATACAGCGGTTTAAGTTGCGATATTAAATTCGTATCGAAGAGACACTTGATTAACCAATGCAGTTATTGGGTATAGTCAATCTAATTCATTGGATGACTGTGTGCGAATGTTAGGAATTAATTATACCAATTAAGTTAATATTTATGGGGTCACGTTAAACACAAGTTTAATAATATATTAGTGTCTACCATTAAAATTAATTCTGGAATCTATAAATAAATATATTATTATATAATTCGATACTAATTAACACTGGAACTACCAAAGCAGTCAAGATGTCGGGTCCGCGAAATTTAATATAAATGTTCAAATTTATAGCGTTTCATATTTTGAGATTTTTGCGATTAACGTTGTATAATTTTCATAAATAAATCGATTAATTTATTTCTTCCGTCCATCTGTTTTTTAGGACGTACATATAAATATACAAATACAGCTGAATATATCACCGGTAGTTCTATTGTTAATCGTGAAGATTATCAGCTGATTATTAAATGCATCCACTAGATTACCATAACGGCAGTGATTTTTATGCAGCGCATAGAAGCCATGTATTTCATGGGATACTTTTAATAAAGGTAGAACCAGTGACCGGGTAAGATAAGATTCTCTCATGAATATAAAAAGCGGTGCTGCGATTGGCAGACATTAATAGGAAGCAAACATATTGTTGCGAAAACGAGATCTCTGAGAAAATCCGGGGATCACCGCGATCTCACGAGTCGGCCGAACCGGAATCTTTTCGAGGAGAATTTAGTCGCGCACCGTGGAGATAAAAAAAAGTGGTAGGAACGAAGGAAGAAAGAAATCCGGCGGGTTATTTCGACGGTGTAGGAAAGAGAACTGGGCAACCTGAAAACTGTATTGAAAGTGAATGCTGCTGTCAAAAGCGGAGCAATGGAAGGAGCATTAGCAGCAGGTTTTCACTTTTAACGGTTCCTCAGGGGGGGTGAGTTGGCAGCATTGTGAAGTAGGTTTAAAAATGCATTCATTTGCATACAGTCTGTTGCCAAGCTCACCACGCCTTTGCCTCCCGTGCACGCACTTTTTCACGCGTCTACGACACTCCGACACTACTTCGAGTTACTATCGATATATTGTCGAACTGCATTTATCTCGATTATTCTCCAACGATTTACACAGATCGTATTCGCAAAATCACCTATCTAGATCAATAATAAATTCAATTAATAATAATAAAAATTCTCGGAAATGAGAATCTACTGATCTGTAAAAATTCGTCATCTCAGAATATCATTTTTTAGAACTATGATTATTAAACTAATCGTTCTCTCGTACTATTACAAGCATCGCCAGTAATAACCGTGCTCTTTTCTACATATGTATTGTATTTTTTATAACACTTCATTATAATACAAATTTTGTATAATAAGTATTGGAACGCAACTAGCAACACCGAGACACCCGACACAAGGGCAAGCAGTGAAAGTGGCATAAGTAACATTTCCAATTAATCTAATAAATCAATATATACATATATACCACTCGAAGAAAGTATCACAATTGTTTCATAAACGTTATAAAAGACCACAAGTTCAAGTCACATCCTAATTAATGAAGTAATGAATTAATGAATGTAAAATACAACCAATCTTTGGTTTGTCATCGCAATAAACACTGGAAATTAATTCGCTAACTGCAATTGTACTTCTGCATTTCAAATCAATCTGTTTCTTAAGTAAAGCATAATCGAGCTGTTTATCTTGAAAAATAGACTTAAGCGACTTTCAAGATTACGATAAACGGCTCAAATATTTTGGTTAAAGACACTAAACAAACAGTTCACAGAAACGTTTAATTACTTAAGAGTAGCTTGAAACGAATGGTCACTGCAGTAGCCAAAACCAGTTAGCGGGTTAAAAACATGAACCCAGAATGCAGGTCCAGGAAATCGAGCAGGAATTGCAATGCAATTTATTTCGAAGGATCAGTTTATAGTTGCGAGTATAGTGTGTCCGTCAGGGAAGCAGTGACATATTGCGATAGTCGGTGTACATTGCAGAACGACTCGATAAAACAGTACGGGCACCTGCACATATGTCGTGCGAGTTTCTGCTTCCCATCTGGTCCCAGTCCCTCGAACGTAGGCCCACGAGACTGCTATCCTCAGACCCAAGAGACGATCACTATCTGTCCTTCGGTTCACCGGCTTTTCTTTAACGTACCTGTCTCTCTTGCCAGTTAAAGAACCTCTTTAATCATCGACGATGGCCTCCCAGGCATTAAACGCGTATTAACATCCGAAGAATACCTAAGTGAAAGGTACTCCGGGAAATAATAACGCGCGCCTATTATTGCGTTTACGCTGGCAGTACTTCAGAGGGGAACCCATAGTGCACTCGACCGAGTATTCGCACCTCGTGTGTTTAAATTAATTGGTCTTCTCTTTTGCACGGAGAAATGAAAAGGGAGACATTTGTTTTGTTTGGAATTACTGGTTGTTGAAGATCGAAATGTCGACTGGTGTTTGTTCCGTTTGGAAATTATTGTTAACTACTTCTGTGTCCGCGGAATAAGTGATAAATGGAAATTGGTTTATTTCTGAATTGCTATTGATTCAAGTTAAATCTGAAATTTGATCCTTTGGGAATTATTAAAAATATTAATATAATACCATTGTTATAATGCTATTATGTCAAAATAGTAATTTTTAGCGGAGGCAGTTCTTATAAATATTGGAAAATGAATGGTGAAATTTCTCTGAATATTGAGAATATATTCGATAATGAAATATGCAAATATCTCAACGGAAATGTAGTTTTTTCGACTAACCGAAACGGGAAGAAAAGCGAGAATTATAAATAAGTGATATCGCAGGAAATAGACTACGTTTTGATACCATGTTCCATGTTTTTATTTCCGAACGACGGGAATTGCTCGTAATTATGCAAATTATATCCAGCTACATTTTTTACCCATTTAATCGTCTATGCATCGAACACAAAAAACATTCGAAACGTTTTAATGCTTCATCGTCTCTCACCCTACCGGTTTCCTTCTTTCGTAGATATAATTGGGAATGCATATGTCCCATGCTGTTATTGGTTAATGTTCTTTCTAATTTATTTCCCAACTGGAATATTTTAATAAGGCCTCGAACCTAACATATATATATTATATTTATCGTTCTCTAGTAATTACGGCTCTAGATTCAATGTTTACAAAAATATAATTAATATATTAGATCCACAATTTTCTCTAAATTCGTATTAAATCTCCTTGAATTTTTTCTTAAATTCCTATTAAAATATTCTGGATATATATAATATATTTTACTCCCGACAATACATATATATACATTATATTGTATATCCAAGATATTTTAATACAAATTTATAAACATTCATCACTTATTTAAACAAACAGAAGTTTACAACGGCACCGACAAAAAGAATTACCCCCAACTTCGTTAATCGTTTTAAAATGAAGGTGATTCTTTCCAACGATAACTTTCAAACATGCTTCCTTGTTGTTCAGCGGTGAAGATGCGGTTGATCAAGGCCCAATACGTGGACCACCTTAATAAACATTAGGGCCCGAAGCCGTAATTACCAAAGAACGATAAATCTAGAAAGCGCAGGGTGCATGGCTCGAATTTCGAAAGGGGGCCCGATACGGGTCCACCTGTGAACCTTATCTCCTCGAGATCTAACGATCTCGGACCAACAAATGGCCACCGTTCGAAACGAAGAAAGGGAGAAGCCCAGAAGGAACCTTTGCTCGTTGCTTGTACCTTTTCTATTTTATGCGCGAGGGAAACAAGTGCAGCCATCAGGCCCATGCAGAACGACATTAAATTGTTCCGCAGATTTACTTCCGCCATTGTAACGCCAGTTAAATACGACGGGGTCCGAGCATTACATTATACTCCGGAAATTAGCCGAGGTTATCCTCGGGCCCAATGACATCGCCGTGGTCACAATAACTTTGAAGTACTCCAACAATAATGCCACTCGTTGGGCCCTACGTTAATACTTTGTAAATTATCCAAGGTTAACCTCGGACCCGATGACATGATCGCTGTGACAATAACTTTGAAGTACTCCAGCGTTAATGTCACTCGGTGGGCCTTACGTTATGGAGACCCTTCCAAGTAATAATACTACGTTCATAATAATAGTCTTCCTTCATAAATTGATAATCTTCCACTAAGGAAGGGCAGTCTTATGGAAGACTACTTCGGCTTGATTACTAAATAAGTGTCCTATCCTTTTTTCTGAAATTTATACGTTTTTTAACAGATGCTAACTGACCTTTCTAAACACTGACATATGTTTTTCGAATTCCGTGGCGTGAAAAGCGAAACAATGGCGTACAAGTGTTCTTTTATGGTGCGGAATTCTTGTTAGTGCTTCGATGTGCATTGTTTTTTGTTTTTAATCTGCGCTCTAAAGCTGGTATTTCATTAAATTCAATTCACTAATTTATAATCAATGAATTGTGTACAAGTTATTTGATAAAAATGATGTTTTATCAAATATCCTCATCATATCTTATTAAACAACTTTACTTGATATAAATCATATTTCAATTACTATAAATACGATCGCATTAAAGTAAAATACATTTAATTGTCTCGAAGCTAATTCATTAATTTCAATAACAGTCGTACATATAATAATTTAAGCAGCGTAAAATCATTTACTTGTACACAAGTTATTAATATAAATCATACTTAAATTATTACAGACACGATTCAACTGAAAGCGAAAGTGAATCGCAGTCAAGAATTACGATATCGAAATATTGAAATATTGAAATACCTGAGTACAAGGCCCCTCCCCGGTACTCCAAACAATTACTATCACAGTGACATAAATAATTTCGTATCCACAACACGCGAATTGTTCGAGTATGAAAGGAATCGGGGTAATAAAATTGAAATACATCCGTATGGGTATCGTGGTATGGCAAGTGCAGGGGGGGGGGGAGGGGAGGGGTGTGTGTGTGTGCCGAATTACGACATTAAAGTGTCCGGGACCAAGTCTCCACGCCATTCAAATCAGCTCCGGACCATATCTGTCGCTTTTATGGCTTGTAAAATATCCACGCGAAGCAAGCCGATACAAGGCACGTTTTGAGGTAACCTCACGAATGTAAAAAGGGTGGTCCCAAGCCCCCTCTCAGGCTATGGATCACCATGTTTAACCCATCCACGGGACCCATTCTCTGTAACAGTGGCATTCTTACCAACAGACAGGATCGAGGTTGGGGACTCTGCTCGAGAAAAGGACGAAAGTGGAGCGACGGTTGAAAGTTTAACATGCTTTCCGAACACCAGCCCCCTCCGAGGCTAATGTATACCATAAAAACTGTTTTTAACGACTCCGACTGGGAGCCGATTCGAAAACCGAACTATCCTTCTGTCTTTACCTGCCCCGACAACAACCCTCTCCCGCCCTTCGGACCACTTGTTGAAAACCTACTCCACTCGAGATTATCACGTGGACGTCTACCCACGTCGATTTTCGAAATTCAAAATCATCAAAGTCACGAAGGTAAAGAATCAGAGGCTATGCTGTTCGTGTAGTTTAGAAATCTTGATGTAATTAGATAGTAATACTATGCATCACCCATTGTGATGATACAGCTAACTAACTAGGTAATTAACGCGGTGACTAGCATTTAATTAAGCACGACTTGGGCCGCTGCCAATTTGCTGCAATAATTAGAGTAACGTGTATCCATTTTAACGGTGGAACTACGGAGGTCTTCAAAATGTTGGGGCCGCGGAATTAAATACAAATGTTGGGTCCGCGGAATGGAATAAAAACTTTCGAATTTATAAGGTTACATTTTCCGGGATTTATTAGAGTTCCCGTTGCATGTAATTATAATTAACGGTGGATGTAATTAAATCGGTTAATTTATTTTTCCAGTCATCCCTATTTTTAAAGACGTATACGTGAACATATAACTATAACTAATTATATTGTCGGTACTTTATTATATAATCGGAATATAAATGCGAGGAGTGCAGGTAGAAGTGTATATCTACGTGAGAATGGAGGGGGAGAAGGGGCAACGGGGATTCCTCTGTCTTTGAAGTGAGTCCAGGATTAATTGGTTGTCACCGGAGCGCGAAAGGTGGGACAGAGACACCGCGAAAACCGCCATTACAATGCGATTATTCACGGCTCGAAGACAAGAAAGAAGAAGCCATTAACGGTCCCAATCTACCTCCTCTTCGGGGCACCCTCAGGAAAATAAGAAACACAACCAAGCGAACCACGAATCTATCCACTTCTATTCGTCGGGAAAATTCCCTATGGAAACTAGCCGTCCGTTCATGGCAAGGAAATCGTGCGGAAAAGACTCGAATTCGAAACGGACTGCTTGAAGGATGGATGGATGAATCAGTGCGGACATTCGTTTCGCAAAATGTAGATTTTTGCTACATTTTTCCGTGTAACGATAAAATCTTCATTTTAATTATTACTATTAGCTTTACTATCACTATTGCTAGTATATTAGCCGTTTATTTTGAAAGTGGTATATGTCCATTTTTTAAAAAAACCAACTTGACATTTTAATACCTGGACAAAGCTACTTTGTAACTTTTAAAGTTAACGTTTATAATAGTTATACAAAGTTACATTATAACTATTACAAACATTAACTTGCTCTCGTTGAGAAATGGACTTAAACCAGTTTAAATAAACGGCAGATATATCGTTAACATAAAAGGTAAAATTGATTGCCTACATTTTTTCAAAAATCTATCTCGCATTTATTGTTGCAGCTTTTCCTTATCCATCTATTGGAAGTGTCGTGATTTTTACATAAAAATGTTATTTAATAGATTTTATTACTATACCCACGATATGTACACTCTGACGGTAAACAAACTCCGTGTCCCCTCGATAAACAAACGTTACCAGATCGCGAAAAGGAAGCTTCCGAGTCCTCGAAGAAAAGAGATCCTTGCCAGCAGAGTAAGGATAGTGGGGAGGGCAGGTGAGCAGCCCGTACCTGATCCCTTTTGAAAAACGTCTCAAACACAGGAGAAAACGATTCTACACATACGAGGAATATTACGGTGTGTGTACAGACCGCGAGCGGTCCCCGAAAATCCTCTATTCATCCTACCAAACCTCCCTACCCTATCTATCTCTCTCTCTCTCTCTCTTCTCCCAAAAACCAGCCACCCTTCCACATTCTCTCTCTTTCTCTCTTTTGGACACCAGGTCCAGACACTCGCTTCTGATTTATATTGGATTGACCCCGGGAACACCTTTGCTTTAGTGGGATTTTCGAAGAGAAAGAGAGAAAAATGGTCCCGTGAGGTTGTTTTCGAGTAGAAGCGAGGAGGAAGGTGTTTAAAGGGACCCCGACGTATGAAGAAGGACGAACAACATGGCGCGCTACTTTTTGGGGGAACGGAGATTTTTGGGAGGAGACCCCAATAGACGACAATCAAACGCGCATTCACTCCGTTTGTACTGCGTTTCGCGTCGATGGAACGACTGGATCGAAAAGAGGAGAAACTCGATTTCTAGGTGGAAAAGGAGAGGAGAGAATTCGGGGGATAAAGTCTGGTGAGGAAACATGATGGTAGACCTTTTGAGTTCGCGTTATTTGGAGCACACCTGTCCCTACCCGGTTTCTAGCTCGCATTCCCATACCGTGCCTCCCTTCGATGTTTCTTGCGTGCTTCTTCCAATCCGCAACCCCTGTTTTTCGATACCAACATTACTGCGAAACACTGGTTTCCTGAGGGTGTCGGAGGGAAATGAGGAGAAACGGTGGTATCCCTTTTTCATTGTTCAAGGTGACCAGAAGTAAAGACACGCGAGCAGTTCAAATGTCAAAAAGAATTAACTTCACTTTCAAGAAAAATCGGAATTTTTCTAATTTTAATATCAAACCTTTCTTTGTCTTTTAAGTAATTCATATAACACTCGCAAAATGCCGGTGACTTTCTTTCGCAGTTAAAATATTAATTAAGAAATAATTACACCGTGTTCCTGGTTAATAACTTAATTATACTTTAATATTGTTTGTTGGTACTTAAAGGTATCTCGTATCATTTAATTTGCAAACAACAATTCATTCTTAAAACCACCATAAAAATTCGCCTTTAATCGAACATCCTGCGAGCCGAGTCATCGAATATTATCATATTTCACAAAAGTGTGCGATCCACGACCGGCTTCGGTAGAATATGATTAAAACATAAAAGACGATCGAAAGCGAAAGGAAGGTTCCCCGTGCGATAGAAATTAAACTGGAAATTGGCGAATCATAAAAGTGGTGGACACGAAGGACCGTTCACCCTTTCAGGAGTACCAGGACATTCAGGAGGCGACTCGAAAATAAGGTATGAACAATAGAAGCAAAACGAGTCCTGGCGAGCAAACGTCTGGCCATTTAAATGGAGGGATACCCTAGGAAAAGGTTCCACCAAGGTGGACCCACGGGGTCCTTCGAATTTCGACAGGAAAGTTTGTATAGGACCCAGGACTACCTCCTTCCTTTTTGCGAGTCCTTTTCAGTTTCTCCCTCCACCGTTCTTACTCCACCACTCCTTCCCTTCTTTATGCTTTGTACGCCTTCCTTTTCGAACTTCTTCTTCTTCTTTCTCCTCGTATTCTGTCTATTTCTCTTTCTCTTTCTCTTTCGTTAACTTCTTCCTTCCTCGTTGGCAGATGTACAGGAGCCACGCGTGCTTGATTTCCTTCCTTTTTTATCAACCGATTCCTTTCCCTTTTCGTTGCTCGACATTCACGACGCGAACGAACAAACTCGTGCCACCAGATCAAGGAGTCTCACAATTAAACGAGCTTCTAACATCGCTCTTAAGAGACCACTTGCCTTTTGTTCGGCTAACGATCGAAATCGTTGTGGTTTCGGGATCCTAGTGGCAACCCTTCTTCCCGAATTTTCATCCTCCAACGAGTCACGCGAATAGTATTTTTTTTTCTTTCTTTATTAATGTCATCTAAATTTAATAAAGTTCGGGAAAGATTCCGAGTTCGGAAAGCACGGGAAATAAAAAATATTATGATCCAAATCGAAAATAATAAGTCAATCAGTAATAAAATAATAAATCATGGTCATTAAAATGAAATAAATTATGAGAATAAATACTCGAACATATTGGAAATCTGAGAAAATATGAGTATAAATTATTAATTCAATTTTGCGTTCACATTTATTTCCCACGTTTATTAATACAATAAATCCATAACCAAGTAAACTATAAACTCCAACCGAAGAAATGAATCACTTTAACGAAAGGTTTAATTTTTTTTACGAAGCTTACTTTCCCACAACAACAGTGTTAACTAGAAGGCGTTTTCTATCATTAATATTTGTCGTTTAAGGGATAATTTTATTCCTCATCCTGATTCCTTCTCTCATCTTGTAACCCTCATTTTTTCTGACTTTTTTATGCAGCAAGATGGGAGCCGATAATTGAAGAGGTTTTTATACAATTTTCTTGTGCAATTAAAAAACAAAGGGAGGAAGAATCGTTCCCATCCTCGAGGATGGGTTCGTCACAATGTGTGCTTGGAGTTTGGAGGTTGTTCCCTGTTCCCTTATTTTATATATATATTTTTTATATGTACATACACACACACATATATATATCCTTTAGACGAAATTTTTTATCTCTCTTCGAGACGGATACCTGAAAGGATTGTACCCGCGGCAGGGGGGTCGTGTCTTTTTTATCGTGGGACTCATACGGGGTGAAAGCAAAACGAGGGCCCGGCGAAGGCGTGCCATGGATTTGCCTTCGATAAAAGACATTAATCGTTCGATCGAATATAAATAAATGCGGCCTGCCGATTGAGATGTAAAAGATCGAATTACACCGAGTGACGGCGATCGGTAAGATTAGCAGGATACCGATTGCTCCTTTGATTTCGATCAGCGATTATTCGTAATCGATTTCGATCTGCATTCCTATCGACTGAGGTACGTAGATGAAGAGTCGGAATTTTGTATAATTAATCTGGTTTTTATTTGGTGTTATATCTAATAGTTTTTTAAATTGATGAACTGAGCTTTTTAAACAAATAAATTCCGCTAATCGAATGTTAACACTGGAACTACCGAACATATACTCAACATGTTAATTTATATATAAATTATGGCTGGAGGATTTAAGATAATTAATTAACGAATTCTAATCGAATTAATTGAATCAGTTTTTATTTGATTTATTTTGGCGTTGCTTTCCTGGCAACTTATAATTTCGAATGAGACGTAGATTCGATTATAGTTCTAGTATCTCCGTAATCAGATATAAATAATGGCGGAAATAAATCACAGAGAAGAACGAATGAAGAAATTATGAACGATTAATTATCAAGGTAATTCGAAGATTATCGAGTAACGTTAAATCGAAGAACACGAATACATAAATGCAAGATCTGAGTAAAGGCATGTAAAGTGCAACCCCTTTAATCATACATATGCATGCAACACGATGGTAAAGAAACTATCGTTTCGCACGTAATGCGCGCGTTCCCAGTAACCGTCCCGCTAATTAATAACCATTTCCACTTTGTCAGTTACAGAACTCGCAATATTCTCGCTATCTTCACTATTTTCCTGTATCTTTTATCTCCCGAGTCACAAACAACCGACGTTTAATTGGCGAAGCTTATTACCGGGGGGATACAATATTAATTGGACCTCCAATGTTTAGGGTCATTATTTAATGTGGTATTTTAATTGTACGAGTTATTTATAGATGGTATATTAATATACTTTAAATCATCCACTTACAGTAATGTTATAATATATTTAAAGATGATATATTCAATAACATGAACGAGATAATAAGTATATAATTATTAGGATTTTCTGAGAGTATAATTGCCGATTCGATATCAATGAAACTTTTATTAATCATCTTTAATTCACCATTAAATTTATACCGTAAAAATCAATTTTGTTTAATACCAGAACTACCGAAAATATGTTCACCAATATTTGTATATTTATAAATAAGAATGCATAACAAAAATAAATTATTCGATTCAATTATGTCAATCATGCAAAACGAGGCGCAAGAAATCTCAAAAATGGAACGTTTTAAATTTGCATACTCTTATTAGAAACTGCAAAACCGTTATTTTGATTGGTAGTTCTACTGTTAACACACTTCTGTTTCCAATTCCGATATTAATTAACAGAATAAACGTTAACAAAAGTCCGAGATAAAGATTGCCAAGGTTACCGCCAAAAGAATGCGGCGATGTAAAAGACAGAGTGGAAGCATAAAAAAAATGTACTCACTGTATCGTTGGTAGCTTAGTTCACTCACAAGTACATCCAGTATCAGTCATGAAACATCACTTTCCCGATCACTGTCAATCAATTTCAATCTCGCAGCACATAATCCGTGTTCGTAATGCAACACCGATGGAATTCGCGGGTTAAAAGCGGAATGGAAAAATGCAGCACGTAGCACAGCGGTATCGAAAGTGGCACGTTGATCGTTGGCCGGCCAATTCTGAACTGAACGTGGTGGGGTTGACGCAGGGGCCTTATGTAGGAAAGGGCCCCTAGGTAAGCCTTAGAAACAGGAGAGACCGGCTCTCTCCTTCTCTCTACACCTATCCCTGGTATACTATATATATTCTCCAGCCCCCCACTCTCTCCATGTTGCTGACCTGATCGTACCAGCCACTCCACTCTCCCCAGGTGGACCTGGACACCTTAACCGATCCCTGGTCAAAGGTGCCAGTGGGTGTTTTAACATTCCATCCAAAAAAATGAAACTCATCTTGTCGATAGTTCTGATGTTTCTATCATTTAAATACGTATTGCAAAAGAACAATGTTATTCGACCATCACTGAAACTTTGCAAATTTTGCAATTTGTTTGCCTCCAAGTAATATTTGTTATAATTATGAGCGTTTTGAGATGGAAATTATATAGATATTGGAAATCAATGTAATATTGTCCGAGTGATTATTAATAATATCTTATTAAGATAATTATTTAATCAGCAAAGATTCATGTGTAGGAAGACAACGATATCGAAAGGAAATGATTTTGATCTCGGTCAGGAACGATAAGAAATGATTTTTGGACCCATTTACGAAGAGAGATGATTTTTGGTCCCAGGAGGCAACTGGAAAATTCGTTAGGGCTGTTTACGATCTTCCGAAACCCACGTCAGAGATGTCGTAGCTTTGACGAGATCTCTAATCTCACGGCTATTTTCTCCGTCGAAGGATCTCAAGGCTAAAGGATCGTAAGGCCCTTTTCACGTCCAGGTAAAGGAATATATATCTTTTCGTAGGTGCCTCAGCACGCGCTGAAAACCTCCTCCGGTCGAAACATCCTCGACTCTGAGGCCTACCACAAATGTTCCGCATTCACACGACTTCGGAAAATACCCGGCAAACGATGTTACTTCTGCTTCATTTCTTTTCTGCTTTGAATGCATTGCGTTCTCCGCCCTTCTCGAATTATTATTAATAATGCAGATCATCATAACTCCAGCAAACTTCTGCGATCATTTTCTCACCCTCTCAGCACAGCTGAGAATAAAACTTTGTATAAAAAAAATATATTTAATTGCGATTTCCAGAAATTTAAGTTTAATACGAGACGTAGAAGTCAAAAATAAAAGATTGCAAATCTTAACTGCAATTTTAAAATTCATATGTTTAATATGATTAAGAGTTTAGAATTTGAATCGATGTAATAATTCTTCTTTAGTCGCACGCCAATAATTAATAATAGTAATTAATAGTATTTCGTCTCGATGTCAAGATTATATAAATCAATGACGCGTTTTGTTACTTATTTAATATTTTTTGCTAGAAAAATATAAATACAACGTCATCCGCGTTCGATTCTGTTGATGCGAGGAAGTTATTATTTCCAGGAAGTTATTCAGGGGTGATGAAAATAAAAAATTTGAGCACGAGGGTGTTGCGTCGTAATTTCACGTAAGCACGTGACAATCTTACGGACGTTGATCTCAAAAAGAAGTAACCGTCTTTCAGTCTCCGTAGGTACCTAAGGACGAAGGGTCCTTTGTCGACTCCCCCGCACGCGCCGTTTTCGAGAAAGGACTTTCACTTTTTTTTCCTCTTCATTCTTACACACGGGAGGCACATGGTCCAATTACTTCAACAGATTTCTGGTTTATCCTCCGAATCGTCAGAATTGTCAAGCGTGAATCGGTGGGTGACCTCTTGACGAATCCATCATGTTCCATTCAACATACTTCTGACAGCTGGTGTCTTCTCCCGGGAATCGATATTCATAGTCCTCAAAGGACTCCTTTCTTCCAGGATTCTTCCTTCTACTTTTTTTTCCTGATCTTCGAGTACTTGCCGATCTGAGTCAGTCGACCGAATTTTCCTTTCTTTATTTCTTTATTGAAGGGTCGGTTTTCTGAACCTGGCAAATATGGCGAATGAAATTGAAATTAAACCTAGGGATAATATCGTTATCAGAATGAAATTAAATCCTGAATTAAATGCATTAAATCCGTGGTCTTCGAATGCTCATCGATCCGAGTCAGTCGACCGTATTTTCATTTTATTATTGAAAATCGGTTTCCTGAATTTAGCGAAGCTGAAAAATTAAATAGAAATGAAAGCTTGAAATAATATCGATACCAGAATTAAATCCGTGGATTTCAACTAATTGCCGATCTGAGTCAGTCGACCGGAATTTCCTTTCTTTAATGAAAATCGGTTTCCTGATCCAGCAAAGATGACGAGTAAAACTACAATTAAACCTCGAAATGATAACGATATCAAAATTAAATTAAAGAATTAAAAAGTATTGTTGAACGAAATTAAAAATAAACCTAACAGTAATGACGATATCAAACATAAATGAACAAATTAAAAAGATAGTGATGAAGCGTTTTCATGAAACTATTATTAAGTGGTGAAATTTACTAAAGCGTCATTAAGAAAGCTGATTAAAACTAATCGAAAGTATAATAATTAGTGCAATGCACTTTGCTTGACTCCAACAGTTGACAGTAGAATCCAGATTTATTCTGGCGATGCCAATTAAAACCGGATTAAACGGAGCGCATCTAATTAAATCAAGATTGGAGTAATTTTCAAGTGACATGGATTAATTACCGATTGCATGTTCAATTAACGAGTTTACTTCTTAATGCAAATCACATCACTTAAAATGACCCGCGAAAATACAACATTAATAATTCAAACTCGAAACATCGCAAGCAAATTGACGACAAGAAAAAATTAATTGATTATAATTAATTAACTTCAGACCTTCTCTTATATAATTGCATTAGAAAAATTTACCATGGAATTACATCCAGGTTACAGCACAAGGTGTTACAAGACACGTAAGAAGCATGTAACGCGACTCGCAGTTACGGCATCCGTTGTTGTTCTGTTTTGGGTTAAATAAAAAAAAAGTCTGATATTCCGAGGCGGCTTTATATTGCATGGTGAAAAGAATTGGAATAACAAAGAGGCCCATTGTTACACGGATCGGTATTGCATCCGGAGGTATTTACTTTAAATTCTGGGCCTCTTTTTGTGCCCTACGAGTCGACTTCCGAAGACGTATAAATATTATTCTTCCCCGAAAGAACGAAGAGAAAGAAGTCGGTGATGTCTGATGGAAATGAATTTTTCGTTGGAAATCGCGATGGCAACGCAGTCGAAGAAGTCGAGACATTGAAGTATAACGAAGTGTACACTGTACACGAAGAAACGTTGGCAGAACTGTTCTCGAAGTTTGTAGATGCGGGACAGCTGCATTTGTAGGTGATCTCGTGGCTTTTGTCCCGAGGAAGGACACGATCGTCCCAGGACTTCCGATCAAGGATCTGCCGCTCGTTTATCCGGCATGGATAACGAAACGATTTTATTATTCATTATGCGACTACCGGAATTTCACGAGAACACAAGGCCCCGCATGTCTTCGCAGCTACTTTTTAATTGCACGAACCGTCTTGGAATTACTACTGCGTTGTGTAACACTTCTGCGCCGAACCGGAATCCGTGTTATACGATATCTCATGATACGCGTCCGTAACATCTATATCTCAAGAAATCTCAAAAAATGGAAAGTTATCAATTTGAACTTTTTTATTAAATTCCGCGAATAGAACATAACGATTTCAATAAACAAATTTGACGCACTTTCAGATAAATCGTATACAAAATTCCAACGCGATATAATCGAATTTATTAATTTGCATAAAGAGAATAACACTTTCCCTTTTTCTCTAAAAGCAAATTTTTTCAGATAATCGAAGAGATACACAGGAATAAAAAAAGATACGGCACGTTCCACGGAGGCATGAGAAGAATCCAACGAATCGAAGAATCGAGGTTTACCGATCGGAGATTATTCTCCGAAAGGACGTAGGATAAATGGGTATGGAATTAAGTTGAAAAATCGGTGTCTCTCAGACTTTCCAAATAACAGGATTTTTCCCCTTCTAATCGATCATGAAAAAGGAAGAACATCGTGCTCTACATTCGCAGAACTTCTCCCCGAGCGACTTCCGGTTGTTCTGCCGACTACTTTGTCTAGTCGAGTTCAGTGCAAGGGGGGCATCGTAGGCTCGTTTGCGACGAAATACTTTTTTCATCCTAACTCTACCCATCCCTCGCAAAAAAACCGCAAAAGGACACACGTCCTGACGGATCGGCCTAGTTTTTCATGCGTTTTTCGAAAACCCCCGAATCACCCCATCAAATTAGAGCGGGCCCCAATTGTTCGGATTCGCGGCGCTGGAAATGAGATCTAAGGAAAAAAGTTCCTCGAGAGAAGCAGCAGCGGAGGGGCGAAGAAAAAAAGTGTTCCTCTACACTTACGAGTCTCCTAGTTTTCCGAATTAAAACTTTCCGAGTTCCCACGTCCGTCATACCGTCGTGTTCTCCTCCGAAATAAAACCTCCGATGTATTTTACCTTTTGTCACGGGATTCTTACGAAACTGGAGGAAAACTGGTGTTCCCTTTGATCCTGCTAACGACATAATCGTCGGTGGTCCTTGCGTGATGGCATTCGGTATTCCGGGGAGGGGGGATGGATTCAAAATTGAATTATTCCCCGGAGATTAAAGTAAGGTGTTCAATTTGAGGGACGTCTTCATAGTGGACTTCGAGTTCATTCGATATATATATATATTTATCCAGGTTATTGCTCCGCCATTCAT
Organism: Nysson spinosus; assembly: GCA_910591585.2. Classification (NCBI taxonomy): domain Eukaryota; kingdom Metazoa; phylum Arthropoda; class Insecta; order Hymenoptera; family Crabronidae; genus Nysson; species Nysson spinosus. The sequence goes on along the minus strand of OU342843.1, from coordinate 1,520,865 downwards.
ACGAATGCATGTTTTATCCTTTTCCAATTCCCTTCGTGACTGGACTTTAAATCTTTCACTCTACATATTCTTCATTTATTTAAATTTGTATAAGTCGATTTTTTCCAAGAAAGTCGAGTTAACGTTTATAACAGTTACGCAAAGTTACTTTGCAAATATTAATATAATTTAATTACATTGGGAATTATATATTTGATCCGTTTATTTTGAAAAATGGACTTAGACCTCTTTCAAAATAAATGGCTCATTTCGTCGGTTTTATATCATATTTTATGCTGATCTTCGACTGTTGGCAATAAATGTATGAGTGTTAAAAAAATATAAATTAACAGTCATCGATGTCATTATAATTCGGCCAACGACTTTCTCGGTAAGTTCAAACGGCGAGCACGTAAATCAACCAGGTTGAAAAATCAGGAATAATTAATATCGCAGCTGCGTGAATAATAAGCAAGCGTAAAGTGAAAACAATGGCAGCTGCTCAAAAGAATTATCACCTTCTATGACTGTAAAACCAAAATGAGATCGATATTCACCGTGGAAAGGTGGAGGTTTTCTATGTCAATAAATTTTTGCGTGCTCGCAGGTGTATTAAAAAAAATAAAAGGTCAGGTAAAATCGACAGACGGCCGACGTCACGCTCGAATAAATATTTTAATTGACTCACTGCTAAGCTTTTCTTTTATCTGAGAGAATCAAAGGTGCCGATCGATGTAACTACTTAAGTGATGCTGGATTATTGAAATTATTGAAAATGTCTCGATAGATAAATATTATTAATTATTATTTTGATTATTATATAGATTAATATATTTCATATAAATATCGAGGTTACATATTAAATATATTGATATAAATTAACACAATAAAGTTTAAAGGAACAGGAAACGAGAATACAAGAAATTCTGATAAAATCTAGTGGACAAAAAACTGAAAGAATAATCCGAAAATATTAGTTTATTAATTTATTAGTATATTAGAATGATTAGTCAAATTATTGGCCGAAGTTTGTGTATTCGTAAAAGTCATAAAAATTTAGAAGACATAATAAACAATATTTTCTCTTCCGAATTACACATATTCTTCTTGTACAAGAGAAGTAGTTGAACGTTAAGATAAATTCGTGTTTCTTTCACGAAGTAGCTCGAGATTCGACCCTCGGCAAGATTCGTAGGAACTGTCAACGAGTTAAAAAGCTAATGACTGAGTAAGATCATTTTTTCTGCACGCTTCGACGCGGATATCAAAGATATGGGAAGGCGAGTGGGGCCCGGAGGTAAAAAAGGAAACGGGGAGGAGAAAAGAATCAAGGTGGCTTAACGGCTTAGAAATAACGCGACAATAGCCGATTAGGATATCGAGGGGAACCCTATCCCCCGACTACCCTCTACCACCATTCCAATAAATATTTTCGCGCCCTTTATTTCGATTCTTCGTTCCTCCTCTGACATGTTTATTTCTTTCTTTATAGTGTCCTAGTAGTTATAGTCGCCATTGTTTTCTTTCTACACCTTTCTTTCTCTTAACTCCTATCGCTTCTTGAAGGATAAAAGATTTTCCTCTTGTGTCGAATTATCCGGAATTGTTCCTTTGTAATATTTGATAAAATCAGTAATATTATTATACTTAATATTACTACTATTAATAAGACATTTATGGATAAAGGTAAACTATAGTGTAAGTATATATAAATACTGTGGTTTATATATACATATTATAGAACATTACATATATTATAGTATATTACGAACAAACAATTCGAATAATTCGGCATAATACTTCCGCCACATTTCACCTTGATCCATAAAAGCTTTATTAATATCGCTCGATAATAAGCGAAGAAAATAATGATAGCGCAAAGGATTAAAGCACACGGATACGTTATGAGAAGTACTTTGTCCGGTAATCGAAGCGTGGCCACCATATGTAGGAAGCGGAAAATGTTAGGGTTGTTCTCGGTATAATGAAGTTCGACTCGTGCGTGCAACTGGCCCTCCGATAAAATTGCATATTCATACTCGTGCCTTTACAGTTTTATTCGGAAGTATAACGCGAAGGAATAGTGCGTGCCGGTATAAATCCTGGCAGGTGGTAATCCTGATTCATACCTCGTTCCTGAGGTAACCGCATTAATCCCGCGAGGGGTCCCTTGATCTCGATCGATCCTAATCTAACGCCTGGTTACAATCACTCCAACCTTTTGCCAAACTATCGGTGATTTCGGTAGATAAAGCTGAGAAAGGGTTACCCGGAAAATGTTCTGTTTATTGGGCCCTACATGCCTTGCGGGATTCAGAGGAATATTCTTCACTGTTTTACATCGGGTATTCAATCTTTAATATTTTTTATTAATTGTTGTGTTATAGTAATTAATTAGATTGTGAATTAATTTATTTCTGACCTCACAGCTCAAGAAATTTGGTAGCAATTAATTATATTAAGTTATATTATATATATTAACGAGTTAATAGATTATTGTACAAAAAGGGTGATAACTTAAAAGTATGAACCGCGGAGGGTAATAAATATTGTCCATTTAATATTTATTATTTAATCTGGTAATAAAAGATACACTTCAATTTCCAATCGGACTCGGGGATCTTCGTACGTCATTAAATCAAGCAGATGGGTGGTAATAGACGCACTCAAATATTTTTTTTGCGAGATATCTGACGAGACTGTCGTCAACGGGGATTTCAAAGCCCGGGGCCGATTATGGGAAAAAAGTTTCTCGTTCGGGAAAACAATCGCGCGCATGGCTGCGACGAAAGGGTGAGGAGACAATTTTGGGGAAAGGAGCTACGGTTTGGATGGTACGGGGCCGAATCAATCGTGCGAGAAACGATAATGCGGCCCACGAATAAACCGGGTGGTTCCTTTCCGAAATTTACGAGGAAGATGGTGCCGGTAATTCATTGAAACGCCTCGGCTAAATTTCATCTTGAGCACCTATTGTGCTTCTCGATAGAACGTTTCTCTCGGTTTATCATCCGGAAAACGTGGCAAATAAATAAAACCCGATTCATCCCCGATATTGCTACCCGAAATAATTATTATTTATATCGGAAGTTCGGACCAAGCTATTATTAATATAAAATTTAGAGTCTCGATATATTTCCAAACGAATAAACATTTTTAATGCAGCTATTTATTTGTGCTATTTCAGAAAATTTATAATTATACTTTACCAGTATTATGAATATTTTTATTAGAATACAAGTTTTCAACGCAATTCTTTATTTACGATATTTCAGCGAATTTACAACAACACACTTTCATTACTCCGACTATTTCAGGAATTCACAGAGCGTAAAAACAATGCCGTGATTCTAGGGCTCGACACGAGATAAGAGGATAATTCGATTAAAGTTATTTCGATAACAAATGCGTGGAGAGCATATAAAAAATCCGACGGCATTTGTCACGACGGGTGAGATTAAAATCCGGTATACGTTGGGGTGTTTTAACCCTCTTATCGGTGAAATCAATCATTGTTTAGGGGTTGGTACGTACTCGCGCCGGTAAAACGTGCCTCATAATCGACACAGGGGTTTATCCGTCAAAGGAAAAAAAAGCGCTCGATGACGCTTCGCGGTAAAGCTCGATGATCGGCAACCCTTTCGATGGCTAAGTACCTATTTTTTGTTTGTACGAAGAATGAGTGCCGTCATTGATTCCTCCCTCGCTAAGATTTTTTCGATGAATAGCTTCGTGGATTATCGTCTACACAGAGGACTATAAAAAGGGATCCCGAACGAAAAACCTGGAGGATCCTGGACCCCCATCGTGGGCCCTGATCCCGAAACATAATTTAGGATAATGAAGAATGGAAAAGGATTCTAAACTGTTTAATGGCGGTTTAAAACCACCCCCGGCGATTCGCGGATTATATTGAGTCGTCGATGTCCTAATCCGACCTCGATAATATTTTTGAGTGTACGTTGCGACATCCAATTGATATTTATGAGATATCATAATCATCCTATTCATAAATATAATCTTTATTTATGATTTTAATGGAAGAATGTTTAAATGCTATACCGAGTATATATATCAATATTTGTTTCCAAGTAAAAAATATGAGCGATCTGGAAAATTTGGAAAAAAGTGGCAAACGAAACAATTCTCTTTCAGAATATTGGCAGTTCGGAGGCATTCATATAATGCATACAATATTTTCTGTAATATCGCGATTAAGGGAGATAATTAGTTTAGTTAGCTTATTTTATATTAGACACCCTGTTGGACATTATTACCTCAATATTCTTAATATTACTATAATTGCTCGAATTATTTGACATTTTAAAAGTTGTTACATTCTTCGAATCATTATCGAACTCTCATGGCATCCGTTACATATTAAAAGTGACCTAAAAAATGACACATATTGCGATACGTTAAAATGTCATTAGTAATACTTAGCTCTCATTATTATTATTTACTTCCAGTTAAATACACCGAAAATGGGGAACCGCGTATTCTGTGACGGCGAAGGGTCGAGGAGATGGTAATAGAAGAAAGTTCTGACCTGGGGTTTCGGATGTTGAGATCTCTTTGAAATTTATAACTATCAATAAACTGTCGTTCCAGGATCATTAATCTACGGAATATCTCCCGGATTCGATCTAAAGTTCGTGAATTTTTTCTTGGTAGATCAGGTGGCCTGGATAGGGGTAGAAATGCACCCCAATTTCGAGAAAAGATTCGCTCGATGAAAACGGCTTTTCGCGTCTCGGTGGCCACAAAGCCCGAGCAGGGTGTTTCTGAAGAGACTCGAAGTTGTTTTCAAATACTACATCGGTATCGGAGATATTATCGGTACCCTCTCGAAGCTTTTCATTTTCTTCCCGAACGAAAGAGTTCGGGGACCCCGTTTCTGATAAAAGGGTTGCGAATCAAAAGATCCTTTCAAAGTCAACCCGAAGGACTAATTTCCGTGAGTGATCCAAGGGAAACCCGATCGACCCTTCGACTGTTATTACAGTTTCACGCCACGCTTAACTTCCGAACGACACTGGCGAACAACCTGCGCGTAATCGGAGCATCCGTAACCGACCGTGGTTTCCATTTTCCCGTTTATTTTCCACGGAAATGGGACAGCGAAATTGAATCGTACACCATTGTCCCCAGTCACGCGTCAATTTTTCTATTCTGCTTCCCTTTTTTTCGAAAATTTCGTCGATCATGTTTCGAACCTTTCGAGTGCGCTTCGGAGTTTAACATCTTAATATAAAAAATTGGAAGTTATAAAATTGCTGGCTTATCATCAAGTTCATGCTTGATTCAATATTTCATATATTTTACTTATATTATAAAATCAAGTACTATAAATTTAATTATTTGTTCAACATCGAATCGAAGTTAACTCCTTGCTTGATTCAACATTTTATATATTTTACTTATATCAGAAAATTAATATTTAATATCGAAATCAAGAAATGATGAGAATTTCAATGGTAATGAAAACCTTGCTTCACCAAGAATATTATTATTATTATTTCCTATCGATGTATTAAAATTCAGAAAACTTTAATCACAATTGAAACCTTTCCTCAATAAGAATATTATTATTATGAGGATCTAATTATTACTATTACGAACGTATCGTCGTAAAGCAAGTCTTCAATGAGGCGTGTTAAGGAACGCAAATTTTATTCGAAATACGGGATCATTGAAATTTGTGAATACACGACGAATTATGGGAAAAAGAAAGATGGAGAAAATCGTATCTTCTGGATGAGTAAACCCTGCACCTCTTTCTCTGACGAAGGGAATATCGAAGGAGACGGTTAGCGATGCAGCATCCCGTGGGACTAACAAGAAGAGCCCGTTTCCGTTACGAAAATAAAGTACGCCATCATGGAACAAGGAGGCACGTCGCTCGGGAAATGAAAAAGGCGAAAGTGTTTGATTGTACTGCCACGAACTATTAGAGTGCTATTCAAACCCAGAATTTTTTCAAAATAAATCACCTTCGAATTCTCATCGTAAAAGATTCATACTACTCGGTACATTGGAACCTTATTTATTTATTTCGCATATAAAACTAATATATTCACCCATCAAATATGACGGACAATTAAGATACACAAAATATGTTTATACTTCTATTTGTTTTATTCAAATCTTTACTCATCGAATTTTCATATAAAATGTGTTCCAAGTAAAAATTGTATAGTCTTTTAACCACTGAAATTGGCGACGTATATGTCACGTCCATTGCTATTATTAAGTAATACTAATATTTATTTGGAAAATATAATTCTTCTTCTAAGAAAGTATTCCCATGAATTAAGTAGCTTGTACTTTCCCTGGAAATACTTTGGCGCAAGCAAATAACAGGAAAATGACATAGAACTTAGATTCCGTAAATCTACGAATTTTACTCCGACACTTTCCCAAACCACGCAATGGCCACTCTTGGATGTTTACTTAATAGTTTAAGTATTTATCTCTCGTTTACCGAGGACATATTGTTGTCCATCTGCTCGTGGGAATGTCGAGTTTCACTGAAACCAGGCAAATTCTAAGTCGATATATCACGTGGACCTATAATTCCAGTTTGAAGGTATTAGGCTTCCGGGCGAGTACAGTTCACCTTTAAGCGGGGGATGAACAGAATCGGACATAAATTCCACCCCCGATGATCCAAGGCACCCCCAGCTGGGTAACTGTCAAGGATCAAGGATACCAACGGGAGCATCGTATTATATATAGAAAGAAAAGATGGAAGAATGCGTGTGAAAACAGGTCAGTCAGGAATTGTTTACGTCCTATGGGAACACGTATCCTGTTATCATCTCTTGATAAGCTTTTTTTTAATAAACCCACGTTAGAGTGTAAGATAACAGAGCGATGGAAGAAGATTATCAATAATTATAAAATTTTATATAAGTATCAAGAACGAAGTAAAAATTAAAAATTAAAATTAAGTATCGAAAACTTATGGCTACCGCTAATATTTAACTTCAATTATATCCAATTTATTTATGCAACTCGGTACCATAGTTATAACTGCTTTAAATTCCACTTAGATTAAGTTTTGAATATCACATTTTTAATTAAAAAACATCCCAAGATGTAAATTCGACACATTTTTTCCAGAAAAAAGTACCGGTGATTGGAATTTTGTTGAGATTAGTGGAAAGTTTCAAGTACATTGTACAAGTATGCAAATATATTAATTTATAATGCACCAATATGATGAATAATATTAATTTCTACATTAAAAATATATCTATTAAGAACCAGAAAAGTAGTGAATTAGTATCGTTTGTACAATCGATTCTTCCCAATGATTCACGATAGTCAAAAGTTCGAACACATTCTTTCAGAGACGAAGATTCGAGTATCGTAATAAATTCCACCTACAGCCTCTTACGACAATGGCACGCAAAAGCGTAGCAAATAAGAGTAGGGTGATTCGAAAAGTCGAAATTCGTAGGGTGCGACGGAAGGAGAAGGGAAGAAAGGAAGAAAGGAAGAAAGGAGGAGAGAACGGGCGCGTGGAGAGGCAGGTCGAAAAATGGGCCAGTCTCAACGGGAGGTCCTTCGAAGAAGAGGATCCAGGATGCCAGTAATGAGGTTTCATTCTGAAATCAAGCCTGTCATTGTCATTCTTGGCATTCACCACCGTTGTATCGTATTATTCTGCACAGAGAAACCCGTACGTGTTACCGTTTCCTTTTCCCTTCCGAACCAACCACCGTTCTTCCGCGGTCAGACATCTTTTCGATCTGATATCTGGAGTGGTCCACCGGATCACCACCTGGACCACACCACAGACTCAAACTCCTGTGGGAAGGCTTTTACGAAACCTCCAAACCCAAAAGGGGATAATTACGGGACACACTGTTCTGATTGAAATTTATGATACGCGATTGTCACAACTTTTTCAGAAAGCCAAGAAAGCACCGAAAGTTTCGATCCAAGAAAATTGTCTTTCAGTGTTCTTCTTCATTGATCGCGGAAGAAACATAATTATCATAATAGATGAAGATGAAATAATATATAATTGTCACATTAGATAAAAGAGAATCGTGATATTAGATGAAGATAGAATTATAGAAAATTCTATAATTTCTGATCGTGATTTTAGAAAAAAGTGAACATAATTGTAATAATTATGTTGCAAGATTATTATGCAATTCTTCGACACGTAATTCACTGGGTTTTTTTTCGGTGACCTTTATTGTGGAGAGGAAAAGGTCAGTGAGAAATGGACGGATTTTTTCTAGAGTGATCGCGCAGGAAAGTAAGTCATTTTTTGGGGAATAGTATAAAGAAAATACTAGTCACTAGGCGGCCATTTATACGAAAGGTACAACCGCAAAAATGGAACGATTGAGCGCGAGTCGTTACTATTAAAAATGGTGACTCCGTGGAAAGACTATTATTCGAGTGCTCGAGATTGATAGATTATCTTAAAAAATTAAGGGCAATGATTTCGCAACATTTCCCTTTTTGGATCGACATATGGTACTTTTTCCCCGATGGATCTGAAATCATTCACTGATCCATTTTCGTTATCTGAGAACGACAGTATTTTACTACTTAATTCATTCGGTTTCACTTAATTTCAATAGAATTAGTGGTATCTAATTTGCACATGATTTCGAACATGAACAATGGCCGGGTCTTCCCCACTCATTGAAGTCTCGAAATTGATGGATTGCCCAAAAAAATTAAGAGCAATGATTTCGCAACATTTTCCTTTTTATCCTTTCTTGACCATATGGCGCTTCATAGACAATGGAATAGAATCGCCAACCGATCCCCTTCTCTGGCAATGAAAATAACATTCGGAACAATCAATCATCATCTGATGATCTTCTCGTAAAGACAAGTTTTGTTAGAAAAGTTGCAGGTTTTATGTAAATATTTAATATTCTTATCATTATGTTGGTCAAAAATGGGTCGACCCAAAATCGCAAAAATGTAAAGGGGTATACCTTCAAAAATTCTCAAAAACTGAAAGTCGCCAAAATCAATTCTAAACGACCCAAATCGATGGTAAATGATGTATAAACATATTCTAGGATGATTTCTGGTCGAAAGAAGCGGTTAAAACATTTTTATTAGTCAAAAATGGGTCGAAACCAAGTGGAAAAAATGTGAAGGGGTATACCTTCAAAAATTCTAAAAAATTGAAAGTCGCCAAAATCGCTTCTAAACAACCCAAATCGATGGTAAATGATGTATAAACATATTCTAGGATGATTTCTGGTCGAAAGAAGCGGTTAAAAAATTTTTATTAGTCAAAAATGGGTCGAAACCAAGTCGAAAAAATGTGAAGGGGTATACCTTCAAAAATTCTCAAAAATTGAAAGTCGCCAAAATCAATTCTAAACGACCCAAATCGATGGTAAACGATGTATAAACATATTCTAGGATGATTTCTGGTCGAAAGAAGCGGTTAAAACATTTTTATTAGTCAAAAATGGGTCGAAACCAAGTGGAAAAAATGTGAAGGGGTATACCTTCAAAAATTCTAAAAAATTGAAAGTCGCCAAAATCGCTTCTAAACAACCCAAATCGATGGTAAATGATGTATAAACATATTCTAGGATGATTTCTGGTCGAAAGAAGCGGTTAAAAAATTTTTATTAGTCAAAAATGGGTCGAAACCAAGTCGAAAAAATGTGAAGGGGTATACCTTCAAAAATTCTCAAAAATTGAAAGTCGCCAAAATCAATTCTAAACGACCCAAATCGATGGTAAACGATGTATAAACATATTCTAGGATGATTTCTGGTCGAAAGAAGCGGTTAAAAAATTTTTATTAGTCAAAAATGGGTCGAAACCAAGTCGAAAAAATGTGAAGGGGTATACCTTCAAAAATTCTCAAAAATTGAAAGTCGCCAAAATCAATTCTAAACGACCCAAATCGATGGTAAACGATGTATAAACATATTCTAGGATGATTTCTGGTCGAAAGAAGTGGTTAAAAAATTTTTATTGGTCAAAAATGGGTCGAAACCAAGTGGAAAAAATGTGAAGGGGTATACCTTCAAAAATTCTCAAAAATTGAAAGTCGCCAAAATCAATTCTAAACGACCCAAATCGATGGTAAACGATGTATAAACATATTCTAGGATGATTTCTGGTCGAAAGAAGCGGTTAAAAAATTTTTATTAGTCAAAAATGGGTCGAAACCAAGTCGAAAAAATGTGAAGGGGTATACCTTCAAAAATTCTAAAAAATTGAAAGTCGCCAAAATCGCTTCTAAACAACCCAAATCGATGGTAAATGATGTATAAACATATTCTAGGATGATTTCTGGTCGAAAGAAGCGGTTAAAAAATTTTTATTAGTCAAAAATGGGTCGAAACCAAGTCGAAAAAATGTGAAGGGGTATACCTTCAAAAATTCTCAAAAATTGAAAGTCGCCAAAATCAATTCTAAACGACCCAAATCGATGGTAAACGATGTATAAACATATTCTAGGATGATTTCTGGTCGAAAGAAGCGGTTAAAAAATTTTTATTAGTCAAAAATGGGTCGAAACCAAGTCGAAAAAATGTGAAGGGGTATACCTTCAAAAATTCTCAAAAATTGAAAGTCGCCAAAATCAATTCTAAACGACCCAAATCGATGGTAAACGATGTATAAACATATTCTAGGATGATTTCTGGTCGAAAGAAGTGGTTAAAAAATTTTTATTGGTCAAAAATGGGTCGAAACCAAGTGGAAAAAATGTGAAGGGGTATACCTTCAAAAATTCTCAAAAATTGAAAGTCGCCAAAATCAATTCTAAACGACCCAAATCGATGGTAAACGATGTATAAACATATTCTAGGATGATTTCTGGTCGAAAGAAGCGGTTAAAAAATTTTTATTAGTCAAAAATGGGTCGAAACCAAGTCGAAAAAATGTGAAGGGGTATACCTTCAAAAATTCTCAAAAATTGAAAGTCGCCAAAATCAATTCTAAACGACCCAAATCGATGGTAAACGATGTATAAACATATTCTAGGATGATTTCTGGTCGAAAGAAGTGGTTAAAAAATTTTTATTGGTCAAAAATGGGTCGAAACCAAGTGGAAAAAATGTGAAGGGGTATACCTTCAAAAATTCTCAAAAATTGAAAGTCGCCAAAATCAATTCTAAACGACCCAAATCGATGGTAAACGATGTATAAACATATTCTAGGATGATTTCTGGTCGAAAGAAGCGGTTAAAAAATTTTTATTAGTCAAAAATGGGTCGAAACCAAGTCGAAAAAATGTGAAGGGGTATACCTTCAAAAATTCTCAAAAATTGAAAGTCGCCAAAATCAATTCTAAACGACCCAAATCGATGGTAAACGATGTATAAACATATTCTAGGATGATTTCTGGTCGAAAGAAGTGGTTAAAAAATTTTTATTGGTCAAAAATGGGTCGAAACCAAGTGGAAAAAATGTGAAGGGGTATACCTTCAAAAATTCTCAAAAATTGAAAGTCGCCAAAATCAATTCTAAACGACCCAAATCGATGGTAAACGATGTATAAACATATTCTAGGATGATTTCTGGTCGAAAGAAGCGGTTAAAAAATTTTTATTAGTCAAAAATGGGTCGAAACCAAGTGGAAAAAATGTGAAGGGGTATACCTTCAAAAATTCTAAAAAATTGAAAGTCGCCAAAATCGCTTCTAAACAACCCAAATCGATGGTAAATGATGTATAAACATATTCTAGGACGATTTCTGGTCGAAAGAAGCGGTTAAAAAATTTGTATTGGTCAAAAATGGGTCAAACCCAAGTCGAAAAAATGTGAAGGGGTATACCTTCAAAAAATGTCAAAAAATCAAAGTCGCCAATTTCGCTCCTAAATGGCCCAAATCGATGGTAGATGATGTATAAACATATTCTAGGACGATTTCGGGTCGAAAGAAGTGCATTAAAAATTTTTCCCGGTCCAAAAATGGGTAAAAAGTATCACCCAACGACAGTTCAGTTAACATCGCAAATCATCTTTCATTAAACAAACTCCAGGTCTCTCCCATATTATTTACCAGTCCTACCCCATTTCGTCGACTTCTGGCGTACAAATATAAGTACCAACATGTACCAAAATTACCGAATAACGCCTCCTAGCACTAACGTCATCATCAATGTTTCGTCGGCAAGAAGCACACGTTGCCAGTTTAAGTAATAACGCTGACAGGATAAATGCCCGCGATAAGACCCCATAATTATCCTCGAATATTACCAGTCAGAATCGAGTTGAAGGGGGGTGCATTGTTCGATGCAAAAGAGGCAGCCCCCTTTCTCTCTCGCACTCCTACTCTCTCCGGTGGTCAACCCTTGACATACATTACAATGGGCAACGTAAATTGGAAGGTGGAATGGCATGAATGCATAATTTAGTTGGAACCGGTGGCACTTTGTGGCAGAGGGGGTGGGGATCCGACGGGTAACGGGGTTCACGCTCCGTTAAACGGGGGTGTTTCACGTGCCTCCGTTTAAAACCGTGGAGACCGTGGATTTTAATCCCTCGGGGGGACAAAATGTGCCCAAAAAAAAATACTTCCGCGCGTGTCCTTTCTTCCTTGATGCCTGACGTGCTCGCTTGGATATATTAAATATTAATATAACGGTGAAGTAATTGCCCGGGCTTCTTACAGGGGCACCCCTCCGCGATGGTCATCCATTTTTTTTTACTACGTGAAGCAGCGGTGTCCCAAACTTTTTTCCTTATGGAACACTTTCCACTTCACAATATACTTAGGGAAGTATTATATCAAATTAAGGCCCAAATTATGTGATTTCATTCGTATTGACATTTCTGTTTTGAGTGTTTGCATTTTATTGTGAGTATATATATTTTGTTATAGGTGATCGTTTTATAATATCATTCTCTTTGAATTTCCTTTAAGAATAATAACAATTAAAGTTACATTTTTGTAATTAATTTTATCTGCATTTTTTTCAAGTTTTTCACACATGTATATGTATGTCTATCGCGAAAAAAGTGTATGCAAATTCAAAACGCTTCATATTAGAACACATTTAAAATACAATGAGTATACTCGTGGCAGCGAACGGGTTAAAATAAATTGGAAGTTGCAAGTATGATTGTTTTATGTAATTAAAATTGTACTATTTCCTATGTTTATGTATTTCAACTGTGCACTCCGAAAGTATCCTGACAATTAAGTACAAAAATATTTCTTTTGAAATACCAGACTTTTATGTCATAACGCGGAGTTAGAACGTAAGAACGCAATAAATTAGAATGCATTTTTGAGGAGAGTTTTCGAAATAAATCAGTCTAACGAGAAAGTTGGAGAGAAAGGTCCAGTTGAAATTGGATCGGTGAGACGTTAACGAGATCTTCGGACAATCAATGTGGATGGTGGATACTTTCGGTTGAAGAGAGAAAGAAAAAAAGAGAACAAGGACGAACCGACTATTCGAGGGATGCTGCGCGTAAAATTATCTTCGTTCCGCGTGCGAGAGAAGGAAATCTCGAGGGAGGAAAACGTCTTCTTTTTCTTTCTACGTCGCTAATTGGCCGGGATGACGCATGACCCTTGTAATTGCTTGAACGAACCGAAGAAACCGAAGGATGATATGTTTCTTCCTCTCGAAGAAAGCCACGTTCGAACTTCACCTCTTTTTCCTTCCTGAAGTAAACTACGTCCGACATTTCTCTTCATCTCCTTCTCGAAACTCAACCGATGAAACTTTACATTACCCAATTATTTTATCTGATTCTTACCATGTTTTAACACATTAACATCGCCACTGTAATTCATATTTGAGCCGTTCAAATTTCAAAGTGATTAACTCCATTTTTTGAACATTTTCCAGTATTACTGACAAAGTGCATAATTAGTGTTCAACGTTTCATAATTATTCATTTTCTCGAATTTATCTTTGATGGAGTTAATCCACTTTTTATTAATTGCATTTTCTCCTTCTGACGGCACTATGTTCAAAATTAGAAAACCACTTTTAATTATGAGCTATCTGATTAGCTCCGTTTGAACCACCCGTGGTACACGCTAGCGTGAACATGTCCTAATTAGAATATAACGAAAAAGGAAAGTATGAAGTTCGGTTATGCTTCAATTGTATCACGGAGAAAAGAGATGAATGGTTCGAAAAATAAACAAAATTTAGTGGCAAAAGCGAGATTGGTAAAGAGGGGCGGAAAACGTATCCAGGAAACCGTGACGAAAGATCATCGCAGGGTGGAAGAAGAAAGGGGGAGCATCTTGACTGGTATTGTTAAAGAACAGGGGCGAGGAAAGGTCCGTTTCGTAGAGAATTTATGTGGCTCGTATTATTGTCGGTTTTCTTGGTGGAGACGTGAGTACACGGTAGAAAGACCCCCCGTTAACGCGATGCCGTCACGCTGTCCAATCGCCGACGCCGACGCTGAACTTTAAACCGCTGCATCTGCGCTCGACTTCCGACTTCCTTAGGCGAGTTCCATGCACTTATCTCCAACCAACTTACTTAACACAATTTCTACCTATTTCAAGGAAAAAGTGTCTTTTGGTACTTTCGCGTTTGGATGCAAATAACTAGAGAAATAATAGTTAAAAAAAATAGGAGATACTTGAAAAAAGATACTACTGAATTAAATTAGCCATCGTTATAAGGAAAGTCAAAAATTTAATTGAAAGAAGGTGATTAAACTTAGAAAATAATTCTAAGTTAATATTTTATTTTGGATAAAGAAACTCATGGACGAACGGAACTCATTTATGACTCAACTCTATAGTTACATTTTCAAGGTTCTCTTCAGTGAAATAAGATATTGTGTAATGGTTTTCATTTATTACAATTATTGAACGTTGCAGAGGAAGAGGAATCTATAATACCTGATGCCGGAAGTGCAAGATAAATGTTAGAATTGAATGTAAAAATAAGAAACGGTTCCAGTGGCAGACTGGCGAGAAAGATAACCGTCGGTTGAAGAAAATGATCGAGCGGCACTTCAGACCCCTAAAGTTCCTTTGATCGTCCTTAATCCAATGGCTTCACGGTAGCCAATGACCAAGTTCACGATTCGATTCTCGCCTCTTCCTTTTGCTTCCTCTCTCATCGATGTCCACCGGCAGACTTTGCATTTCTTTTACCAGAAAATTTAAGGCGTCACGGAGCATTAAATGTCACCCATCGAAGTCACTACGTAAACGACACAAGTTACATTTCAAAGGGAAATTGTCGCGTTAGTTGCGGGAGCTTCGGTAATTATCATAAATTTACGAGGCTTTCAGAAACGCGCTACTCCGCACTTCCAAAAACGTGGGACAAAATTTCCCTAATTTTACACCATGCAAATCTCAATTACACGTTCCAGGTGTTGACTGCTTTTTTGGGGATTCTTGGATGGATTGTATGTTTTGATTATTGGTTCTTATCAGTTTTAACTGTTAGTTGGCTTCAGAGCGATATATTAATTAGAATGATAATTGTCTGCTTTCCTA
Organism: Nysson spinosus; assembly: GCA_910591585.2. Lineage (NCBI taxonomy): Eukaryota > Metazoa > Arthropoda > Insecta > Hymenoptera > Crabronidae > Nysson > Nysson spinosus. The sequence goes on along the minus strand of OU342843.1, from coordinate 1,505,441 downwards.
TGAAAGTACATTTATTCATTAATGAACCGAGCCCGGTAAATTTGTAATGTAACTGCTGATGAGAACTGCATACGGAAGTTTTTACTTTTAGTAAAGTACGAATATGCCGTACTTTTCGAAACTGTTAATTATATCGAAAATGTTTCATTATTCGATATAATTAGCATTTCGTACGTAGACTCGTAGAGAATATTTAAAGGTTGAGTTTGGTTTTTAAAATAGTATTCTATATATTTTAATACATCAGTCGATTCAATTATATAATATACTAATTTATTATCCAGGGTCTTAATTAAGTTACCGTTTTATTATATGTATTGTATTATATACAATTGCATGAAAATGAAAGGGAAAAAGTAGCGTCATCGAAACCCGGAAACTACGAAAGATTGCAAAATGATTCTGCAATTTTCCCAGACCCAAAATATTTCTGAGACTATCCTGATATATTGTATAATATATAATATATATGTCATAAAATGGTAACATAAACGCTTACGAATATAGCAGCTATTATTTTAATAGTGCATTCTTCAAGATTAATGTTCAATTTTATCGAATGACGAGGGAAGAAACACCAAAAAATTTCGAAGTAATAGATTTCAATTTTGAAGAAGAAACTGCTGTTACAAGATACTCCACAAAATTCTCATTTTTCAGAAAGATACTCCCCGGAGAATTGCCGATACAACTTGACACGTCACTTTGACACATTGACGCAATGACTTGCGTGTAACATATATATATAGTACCATGAAACAGCTTGAAAATTGAATTTAATATACTCCCAAATACGCGACACGGTAAATAAATGTAAGAGTGACTTTCAGGAAATTTACAGTCATGCTCACGAACAATAGCACCGAAATCAAAAGGGAACAAAAATGATGTCACCGAAACCTAAAATCGACGAAAGATTGCAAGGTGACTCTGCGATTTTCCAAGTCCCAAAATATTTGTGGGACCAACCTGGTGTTTGGATAAATCAGTAACAATTCCGTATCAATTACACGCTCGGATTTATATATCTGTTCGGATTTCAAGCAGCTTATTTTGCGTTCATTAAATTAATTAATATATTAAATCGATATCTTACAATACACGGTACTAATTGACATACTAGATGACAGATTATCGTGCATTTAAAAACTGTATATCTGCGAGTTAGTTATGATTTTAATGGAGTATGATATTTATCTGAATTAATTCTGCATTTCCTGGTTTTTCTTCAAGGCTTTTTCTTTTACACTTTTTCTTTAAGACTTCATCTTTAAGACTTTTTCTTTAAAACTGTTTCTTTCAGGCTTTTCCTTTAAGACTTTTTCTTTAAGACTTTATCTGTGAGACTTTATCTTTAATATTATTTCTTGAAGGCTTTTTCTTTAAGGCCTTTTCATTAAGGCTTTTTTTGTAATTTGCATACGCGTGCCACAGAGATCGATAGCAGAGATAACCTTAAGTACAAAAGACTTTATCAAAAAAAGATCGAGCGTCGACAAGACAAGCGAGAAAGAAGCGTGAAGGAAGAAAAGGGCAATCATGAAATATGGAAATGTATGGAAAACACATACTTGAAGAATACTACTCTACTTCCACGATGCACGTTCTATCTAGGCATATGGAACCTATTTCGGGGGATGTCAAGCAGCAATCATCGTCACGCTGGTCAAACCACATCTGTGGTTTTACGGGACCCCTCTTCGCATTACAGAACGTTGGACACACCAAGCAAACCACTCCCAGGTTCTCTCGCAAATCTTCTCTCCTCTTCTCTCCTATCTTCTCCCTTCCGATACTTCATCGAATCTCATAGATTATGATAGGCAAAATAGGGGATGAAATCAAATGGTGAAGTCGACTATCGTTAGCAAATCAAATTCCAATTTCCCACGAACCATCCGAGTATGGCGGAGCTTTGAAACCCCTGGCAGACAAAGACATACTTTTTTTCGAGATAATGCTGCTTTAATGGCCGAAGATTAAATCTCGGAACCATGTGTTATTATTTCTTCCAAAAATCGAGGGATATTCATCTTATTCTTAATGTTATGAAACTCAATTTTTCTTCGCGTTCCGCGATAATAAAAAGAAGATGACACCTCAATTAATTTGAATAAGTTCCGGAGAATTTAATGGTATATTAATTGATAAATGGGAGTAAAAACTTCGGCCTTATGCCAATGAAAATTATATATATAACATATGTGTACATATTAATTGAATATTCTGACTCATTGCAAATGTCACAGTATGTTAGGATGCGTCAGTTTAATTATAAACTAATTTCCCGGATAACCTTCAATTTCTATAATTTATTTAAGTCCGCCATGACAATTTCCACCCTATAAGAATTAACCCCTTTGTGCAGTCAACTTAAAACATTCCCTATTCTTTATTTATTCCCCAAACAGAACAAGTTTACCTTAAAATTGTCACTCAAAAATCTCTTTGAAGATCGAAAATAGCAATCGCTGTTGGAAATAGAAAATAAAAGAATACGGGCAAACACGTATCACGTATCACTAGAAAACATTGACTCGAAAACATGAAAAATAATTGCCCTCAAAGAACACGTATCAGAAGCGTGGATTCGCTCCGGAGATTAATATGTTTAGCTACCGAGAGACCACCGAAAGTGTGATTCGAGGAATCACCAAATTCTTTCTTATTCTCGTAATCGCCATTGCGTTCTTCGCGGCGTAGAAAGACGTGGAAAATGAAGAAGAGAACAAAGGCGTGAAGAGACAAGAGACAAGAGCGAAGAGTTGGAACAGTGAAAAGACACGATTCTCCGAGGAGAGAGTTCCACGTAAGAGAAAGAGAGTGTCCAGCCTCGGCTAATAATTCTCACGTTGCTTGACACGCGACGTGTACATGTCACAGCGTCGCGACGCGCGCGTCCGTCTCATCGCGACTGCAACACCAAAACTGAAACGCGAACCATTTTATTGCCACCCTCTTCAACCACTCCGTGCTTTCTTTGGACTTGTTTTTTTCTCGTCAAACTAAAGCCCCTCCTTGAGTGTGTTGCTGCTGCTTTGGCAAAGCATTATTTTGGCCACGACATTGATTTAAAATGTGTGCGAAGTACAATCACAATACGAAAGTCATTTTGAGTATATTTAAAGCCAACAATTTTAAGTATAACTTTGTTTATCGATATCGCTCGACGCCAGACTAAGATTTAATTGTTTTGTATCGTAATTTTCTATCTAAATAATAATCTATTGCTTTATATTATTCATGCATCTTCCGAATAAATAATGGAAATTAATAGCATTTACTTGGAGTAAACAAAGAAAGCCCGCGAATATGTTACTCGTTAAAATATTTAATTTAATGACTCGCTAAGAACGAAGGGAAAATAAATAATAAAATACGATCATAATTGAGAAGAATAAAAATATAGAAAGAAATAATAGTTTATAAAGAGTGCAAACAATAATTGTATTCAGAAACATCAAGCACCCTTTCGCATGAACATATAAAACACACTCTGCATCCACCAATAAGACAAGCGGAGGATGTCCATTTCGAGGAGAGTTTTTAATGCGAATTAAATGACTACGTCTACTCTGCGAATTCATAAACATCGAGATCTGTCAAATACACGCGAATTCCTGGAGTAAAATGTGGATCGATGTCACGATCGGAGTGTCGGGAAATATTTATAGTGATTTTATCGATACATATAGTCGGAGACTTAACGAGTTGCCAGTTTATTTAGAGGGAAATAATTCGACTTAAACGTAGTTTCAGAGTGGCCGAGGCGTTTTATTGGGAGTGCGACTCTGGCAGGAAGAGTGACGGCCCTCGTAAAAGCCTCGTATAAATAAAATCCCGGTGAATATAATTGTTAGGAGAAGCATGGTTTCGGTTGGTTGGAATATTACGACGCGGTCAGCTGTCGACAGTCCGTCGTACAGCTTTTAATGCACTTTCCCTCCATTCCCTCCGTAAAATCATCTCGCCTCTCTTTCCTTACACTTGCGAATCACGAACTCTCCTACGAGCCCAGACTCCCTGCATTTTGCGACACATTACGTCGACTGTCGCGGATTTTACGATCGGTGACGCCAAATGCTTCACGCAACTCGAGATTACCCAGTACATCGATAACAGTTACATTCAATGGAATCAAATAAATTATAATATCCACGATTTTTCGATACAGAACAAAATTATGAATCTTTTAATCATATTTTATATCCTTATAAAGGTCAGAATTAACCCTGTTGCAGATCATATTCACCTTTCTGCACACCAAATTAACCAGTTTACAAATCGTATTCACCGTTTTGCAAATCAAGTTTTTCTACAAATTTGTTTTCTTAAGGTATTGTAATAAAAATACAGTCCAATGTAAAGTGAAAGTAAATTTGATTTGCAGAAAGGTGAAAATGATCTGCAAAGGGGTTAATTTCGAGTTAATTGCGAAACCAGTATAATACGTACTCTTATAATTATTCTTATAAATTATATTTAACCGACTAATTATTCAGAACATATAAGTCTCTCATAAAAAATAAGTGTCCATTAATTAATTTGTCGCATCAAAACCGTGTTCTAAGTACGTCTTATAAAGGGTTGCTCGTAATACCGTTGCTAATTTATATGCAAACTAATTATAAGGTAATCTCAATGAAAACAATATTTAAACTAGGGTTTATGAAACAGCCATTCACCGTTCAACAAGCAAAATGTACATTAGGGATTACAGGTCTAATTTTTTTTGTTGGAACACAATCAGACCCCGCGGAGAAGCTCTGAGAGAGTATTCCTCGGGCGGTCCCTTATTTAATTTTGGGCCAGTCGATTGAAGAATAGGGATAGGATGCTCGGGGGTCCTGATCTCCTGCGTCGGACCCCAGTTAATGATCCCAGGAGCCTAGCGTCTTTAAACATTTTTTTTCACGAGTCTATACACTTTTTTAGGTATACCTTGTATTTACATAGGAAGACATTTTGACAGGAGATATTATGTTCCCCGTTAGATTAATTGTAACGCTCAATGTTTTCGTTTGATATCCCAGTTTCTGACCGGCCAGAAGAATTGGAAGTACATTTGCAAAAAAACACGCCATTGTAATACATGGTTTGACAATACTTTGTGGTTTCTTATGATTCTTGTCAGGCCAAAATATTTGTTGACAAGGCAAACGTTACCCGGAATTGATAGGTTTGCAATGTAAACAGTAATTGATGTTTTTCTGCGGAAACGGAAAACTTAGGGCAAAGATCGTGTGATCTCATTAAAAAATTGCCACCGAACTTTTATCTCGAATTCTACGGTTGGATATCAAACTAAATAACTTAAAGTATCGGAAGTTATAAGAAATAAAATATGGGGGAAGAAACCGATAGAAAAGGTGATGGAACAAGATTATAAGAATCGGTCTTCCAGAAGTGCATAATATTTATTATTAATATATGATTACAATTTATTATTCTACTGTGAATTACATCTTAAATCTACATCCAGCACTTCTTACAATGGAATCGACTTTCTCAAAGAAGAGCAAGGTACATCCAACAAATTATAATAATTATTATAATTATTCTTCGTGGAATTCTTTAGACTTATTATTAATATATGATCATCATTTATTACTTTACAGCGAATTACATCTTGAATCTACATCCAAGTCTTCGTAAAATGGCGTCGACCAACTCCAAGGAGAGCAAGGTGCAGCCAAAAAATTGGATGAAAGGATCGAAATCCTGGGGTTAAAAGGAATCCGTTACTCGAGAGCCTTGTGTAAGAAGAGCCAAAACCGCTGCTACCGGGAACCCGAATGGTCCAGCAAAGAAGGCCTGTACATTCTAACATGTCCCTGAAAATCGAAACCACCGAAACGCCGGCGCCTGTCGTAATTTCTCTCTTCACGACCCTCCCCCGCCCACTTCTCCATTTCATTCAACACCAATTCAAATTATCCACTTCCTATCAGGTATAATTTTTTTCAACATAAACACAAATATTCGTAATTGCGACCGGCATAATTCCAACACATTTCAAACCTTTCCAGATATGGATTAATTAATTAATTTAAATAATACACCTTATTGACTCCCCAGCATTTTAATGTACACATCGGCCTTAACTTGATTGGCTATAAGTTTATTAATTTTAAATTCGACGACATTAAACATCGTTGTGAAACACTGCCACGAAAAACAGCAGGATACACGTTGGTATCAGAAGATATTATATAATGCAATAGACAGGGAACAGATATTATATAAATCGATTTTGAAGAAAATACCCTGCACTGTCCAGGAATGATCACATAATTGTTCTGCGTAAAGAATTCTTGAAATATCCAATTAAAGAGGAGGTGATTTGATGACTGTGAGGGTCGCCAGCCAATTAATCGCGCGCGTACACATCGGCCCTTACGTCTCTAAGGAGACGCCGGACTTTCGAGAAGAGTCGAAAGATCCGAGATGGTACCGTTTAGAAACCAATGAGCTTCTAATGAAGGAGGAGCTTGGCCAAGGAGATCTCCACCTACTCTTAAAATGTTCGGTTTCTCTTATATGCTGGCTGACTCCTCGAGTGGATGAACAAGCGAGAAACGGAGAGGGAAAGTGTCAAGAAACGGGGCTACGAAACGGAAAGACGCGAAGATCGGGTAAGCGAAGAAGGAGAAGCATTAAGTACGTCTTAAGTCGGCCAAGTCAGTTGGCATCTCGCCGTATCAGTTAAAATGACGTCTCCCTTTAACACTGATTTTCTTCGTGATCTATCAGATGAAGAACTGAGATCGAGTTGCCAATTCTAAGGTTCTTAATTGCCGAGCATTAATCGGAGTCTATTGTCAAAGTGTGGTGCGCCGATGTTCCGATATAACAAACGAAGTGAATGGAACATTAAAGTGATCGAATTTGTACTTCCAAGTGTCTATTAAACACGCTCGATTACCTCGAGTTTAGTTTTCATTCAGAGTTCTGAATAAAATTCTAAATATATATCGAGGAGTATGAAATTCAATGACTTTGAAAATTCGATGTTCAGAAGATACAACGAATCCGAAGAAGCACCAAGGAAGGGCATAATATTTATATCGGCATAATTGATCAATCCTGAGGATCAATAACGTGAGGGAACACTAGTGGTTCGTAAATCACAAGTATTCCGAATGAATACAATATAATGACAATCTGATTTCACTGGATACACAGTCGACCCTCGAATAAGTATTCGTGAGTCAAAGTGAAGTTAGAAAACGCGGTGCGTGTGCCTTAAATAGTAAACTATTTCAATAATCAGAGCGGAGATATTCATTCAGGTAGAATATTCCATTGTGCGTGAAATCATAGATCCGTGAACTTTTTGTGCAGCGACGATTCATGGAGATCGGAGTCGGAGAGTTCTTCGAGGAGGAAGGAAGAGTCTGAATTTCGTATTCGCATAATAATTAGGGCACCCGAATTTTTTTACGGCTTCAAGGGGGAGCCCTTAATCCCAGCGAATTTCTATGCTGCATATTCGACACGCGGAAAGGAAGCTTCGATTTCTTTCATGAGTTCACACAGCACCGATCTTCCTCTCCCTTGGCGGGGATCGGAAAACTGCGACGAATCGTAATTGATCCGACAAATTTCAATCATAACCGATAATATATTCGACGGTAAATCATTTCCCAAACACCGGCATTAACATACTTTGCCTACTATTGTACCGGGAAAATCGGTTCTAACAAGTTAGAACTACAAGATTTCCGGTCAGAAGAATATAAAATACACATGGCTCGAAGAATATTAAAAAATTCGAGCTAATTAATTAGATCATCAATTTCCATTCGATTGATACTTTTATTATTCGCTTATTTTATTCCATACCTTTGTCAGTTTTCTATTATTTTGCTGGAAAAATCGATTTTAATAAGTTAGGACTATCTATTCAGAAATAGTTGTTTATTATTTGATTATTCAAATTCCAACATTTTTGTTAGTTACTTATTTTATTGTTGAATCTAGCGGGTTGAAACATCCCTTGTTCGAAATCTTCTACAAAGCGTCACCAAATAAAAAGCATAATTCTCGATAATATATTCAGTAGTAAATCATATCACGAACTTCCCGATTACCATATTTCGTACACTGCTGATCCGTAAAAAATTTTATTGCACCGAAACCGTGAAATCTCGACGACGCGAAAGGCGGTCGGGAAAAAAGTACGACGAATTAAATCAACTATTACCTAATTAAAATCTGGTTCTACGTATGTACAATTTCCAGCGATATTTTATGCAGGACTGATATCGTGCGTAATTAAATTTATTCATACGTTAAATTTCACATATTTTATTCATAATTTGCGTTAAACGGTTGAAATGATTTTAGTGATGCAAAATCCCGGTACTCTGCACATCGAACATCGAAGAGTTTAAATAAACTAAGTTACATAAAATCAGCAAATTTTATTGGTAAATTGGGACACGTATTAAATATTGGACGAATTATAGACTAATATAATATTTTACTAAGATGCGATATTGTTAGGAATTAAATCCTGACCCGTACTTTATGCATCGTTGACGACATTTATGTAAAAAAAATTCGTCGAAGTTAAGTAGCGATATAGTTGTCGGTGAAGTTACATGGAGATTTCCTCGGCGCAACGACACGTGCCACGAGTTCCTTAATTGCCCCGTCACGCTTCAACTCGGCGATGCTTCAATTAACATTTTCACAAACGAATTACGCATAAACGTTCCACCCTACCGCCATATATCTTCTCTCACCATAAATAATTCCTGCGTGTCGATGGACGGTTTAACGATTTAATTGATTCGATAAAACGGCCGCGCCATAACCAAGCTTTAACGAGTGCTGTAAACCGTCGGAAATATTTGTGCGTCCTTTAAATAATTTTATCATTAAGATCTTATATTCTGTCGGTATTAAGTTGACTTTAACTTCGATTATATATCTGTTCAACCAAATTATTATACATCCAACAAATGAAAATATTAATTGAAGCTAAAGAAGATATATTCACCGAGTTTGAGATTATTATAGAAATTGAGATTTATATGTGCGAGTTAAGATGTTCTGTAAAAAGCTTGGGTTTACTGATTGCGGAGTAAACCTATTTGTTGTTTAAATTGTATTCTTGGTAGATAATATCGTAATAATTGTTGGTCACTGATAGAAGTTTGTAATTATAAACGCTTGTAAAGAATTGAAAGAAATATGTTGTGTGCAAACACGGAACAAGTGGGAAGTGGCGTAATCGTTTCTCAAGTTACGAATTCACATGGACCTCAAGACTTCACGGTATCGAGACTTTTGTCGACACCCACGCATTCGTTAGGTAAGAATTATTAAATTTATTACTTAACAATATTTGCGAATCATATAAGTCGCAAGAAATAGGGCGGAAAAGTGCGAGGACATTTAAATAAAAGATGCAACTTACGCATACGTTGATACGGCGTCATTCAACGATCCTTTATTGTAATGATTGCACTACAAAATTATTTTAACCTTCGCCAATGTTTAAGAAAATGTTGCAATACCATTTTATAAAATTCTAATAATTGATTATTTTTAAGTGTTGGCCGTTTGTTCACGTAATTCAAATTCATAAATAAGTAGTAGGAAAGGAATGGAATTAGTTTCCTTCTGTTTTCGGCGTTTTTCTAAGGGATTAAAGGTCTATAGAAACCCGTTCGAAATGCGATATGCTTGTTGGATATCCAGTTTAATCCGCGACATAGAAGGGGCATTTAATTTCATCGAAATCGCGCGAATTTCCAGTCATGCTGCTTACATTATACCGCTTTGATGAATGCTTAAGTACAGTGGAGTCATTCAAGAATAGCTGTGGCTGTGCCGGTTCTCCGGATTTCTTTTTGCTCGCATAACTGCTTTATCACCCGCGGCATCTTCGAGCGTGCTACTCTTTGACGACGATATTACTCAATAAAAACTGATGCCCTTTAACCACAAGTCAAAGGATGGAAATGATTTCTGCCGGTTGCAGAGTGCAACGAGACTTCCTCGAACGCCACGAGCAGGCGACCACGGAGGAGCAGGACAACCTTTTCGGCGCAACAATTGGCCGCCTTGGAAAGGGTCTTCGAAAGAACTCACTACCCTGACGCATTTGTTCGCGAGGAACTAGCGACGCGCGTGTCTCTTTCAGAAGCCAGGGTCCAGGTAATTCTTCTTTCTTTAAAGTTCAACAGAGAGCTTGGGTTTTCTTGTCCATCCCTTGAAGGTTCTTGAAGTCGGTGTTCAAACCGAGTACCGTTACAAGATTACTAATCGGGATATTATTAAAGATATATGAATTCCACCGATGTGAACAATAATCTTTATCGGGATAATCGTAAAGGAGATGTTTCGAATTATTCGGACCCGTCCACGCGACCTTTGAGAGACTCCCCGCGGTCGGGTCTTTGAAGAGCCGTGGTACTTTGTGAAAGAGAAGAATGTCCGTCAGAAAAAGTATCATAGCGGCGATGGTTAGGTCCACATGTGTTCCCGAGATTATGCGGTGGATAACGGTTGAAGAACAAGAGCAAGAGCAAGAGCAAGAAGAAGAGGGATGGATAGTTTACGAAGTCTACGAGGGGACGGAGAGAGAAGAGGAGGGTGGAGGTCGCGGATAGCTAGGCAGAAAATCGGAGGAGACAGGTTGTCAGGGCGAGGAGCTATGATTAGCCTGGCGGGATAGTTGCGTCTTTCCAGCATCTGCGCCCGGCGTATCCAAGAGGAGCACGTGTGTGTTCGCTGTTTTCTCTTATTCCTCTTGGAGAGGAGACGAGAGGAGACTCTCGTCTTGTCGATCCATCCGTTTCATGGTTTCTTCGTTTCCACGTCCCTTACCTCCCAGGAACGACGTCAGTCTATCCGTCTGTCTGCGAGCTGTACGGCTGCCAGGAGCCGTCACGCTGTCCCGTCTTCGCCCGGCGCATCCGTTCCTCCGTTTCCTTGCGATCTTCTCGAAAATCAAAAACGTCCGCCCAACCGCTCCATCGCATTCGACCTCCTAAGTAAAGTCAAGGATCATGCACCAAACGATCATCCATTTGCTTCGAAAAAACTCTGCTTCTTACGAAATCACATGATCCTCCAACTGCCACTGGTACCAAGCTTCTTCCGGTTACCACGTTACAACTGATTCACGCTCAATTATTTAACTCGCGTATACCGTATTTCTAACAATTCTTTATTAATCATTCATAAAGATATGATGGACTTTATAGAGTCCATACTAATGCAGGTTTCTTATTCTCCTAGGTATGGTTTCAAAACAGACGGGCGAAATTTCGCAGAAACGAAAGAAGCTCGGCCATTAATCGCGGGGTTTCCACGAGTAGAGAAATGGAGGCGGCATTGCCGTTGCGACCTATCCGAATAACTCATACTCATGAAACTAATCCGGAAGTTCTTCAACCACCTCAAGTCACGCAGTATCCTTACAGCGATTACTGGAGATCATCGCAGCACTATGCCACCATGCAAACATCCACGACTTGCCATGGTTTTATGAATAGTAACCTGGGAAACGTGAATTTACCGTCGTATCATCAGACGGAGATACATGGTGGCCTCGAGGGATCCGCCATGAATACTTTAAACGCCCTTAGATTGAGAACGCATCCCTATGGAACCGCATACTCCGCGATGCACGCAAGTATGTGACGCAACTCTTTGTCAAGTCAAGCCTTGTAAATCGAGAGTTAACTTCGCGCATGAATTACTTAGTTTGACGAAACCAAAGCTTAACTCTACGGTATTACATATCGACATTGAACATACGTGGTCCTAATGTAGATGAAATTTGACGATTGACCCAAATTTGGAAAAGCTTTAAGTTATTGATTTGTATCTATTTTTAAATAATGATATATAGACATGAATTATGGTTATATATCAAGTGCACGAAAGAAAGTATTCAATCACACGAAAATACAAGAGGACCACATGAGTTATGACTTTCCGATAGGAATAACTTAGCACTTAAGTACCAAAGACAGGGTAAAGATATAATAAGTCATAACAATGGCGGAAATGAGGTAGCTTAATAAGTAAGATATTTCGTGAACGTGTCATAACATTATAATATATTATAAGCAAAATACACAGATAAAGATAGTCTACAAAGTCGTCGCGTAATGTACGGTGTAGATAGAAAACAAAGTAAAGGCATGCAATATAAAGATCGTTCTTACGGAAGAATGGATATCTTCTTTCTTAATATATTCGAATGTCCAATTTAATACGGTATAAATATATGTATGTATATTTCTCACTCATTCTTTCTATCACATTCAGTGAATTAGCCTTGGCACAATATTAACACATTATCTGCAGGTCACGAAATCTCTCGTGATCTTCCGCGGATAAAAATCGCGATCTTAATGCAATTCTACGGAAACCTAAATAGTAAGATGTATTCTACCGATGATATTAAACAGGAATGCGAAACGTTTAGTAAACCGTTATAAAAGATGTATGAAATGTATTATTGCGAGCAACTAACATCGTCTGTAATGTTAAAAAGATTGCCCGTGGATAAAGTATTAAATACACTTGATTGGATTGCAGAAATATTATGTTAGTACGTATGAAATATGACACTAGTATTAATTAATATTATGATGCAAGGCTCGTGAAATTCGGTATTCCGACATGTCGAAGGAATTCTACCACGTAAAAGAGTTCCAAAAGCTTTGTCGTATATATGTATATAATAATCGTCCGTCCAAGAATCGTAAGTACAAAGTTAAAATTCTTTAAAAGAACTATTTTCCGCGAAACTGTTACTATACAGTAACTTGGACATTTTGCACGGCATTACTCCAATCTACTTTCGAAGGAACCAAATAGAATGCCGGCGCGATTTTGCTACCACATGGACATTGACTTCCGGCAATCCAACTGAAGGAACCGAGTTTCGTTTTACATTTTGGGCAATTTAATTTCCCTTCCATGTTGTGCGTTATATCGGGCATCCAAGCCAACGGTTCCAGAAAATATATCTGGGAACAAAACTCGACGGGTTGATCCTCATCCTTCTTTACATTGTCATGTATTTCACGAATCGGTTTCAATTGTTTACCGGTTCTCTTTGAACTAATGTGCCTCCAAACCTGCCTTTCACGCGGTACATGCGGTAAAATATTACTCGCGCTTGCAACTATTCTTCGGCATTTTTTGCAACGATAAACCGTGGGTTCTGGTCGTACCGTGGTGAGAGCAGGATCGGGTTTTATTAAATCGACACAATTTTGCGGTAATATTTTTGCCTTCCTAACTTTATCAGCCGCGATTTGTAGTCTGTACATCTTGAATTGCACATTAGTATTGTCTATACCAAAGCTCATGGCTTCATAGAGTTTTAATTGCGCTAGGAAACCGGCATTCGGACCGACGAAGCGTCTTTTTGCCTTAACGGCGTCGAATGATTCCGTAAAACTCTTACCATACTTTTTCATTAAATACGCGATTACCATAGTGGCGGATCTAGAAACGCCGAAGTAACAGTGTACCAATATTCTACCTCCCGTTTCAAGCGCCTGATCTATAAACTCGTACGAATCCTCGAAGTGCGTTAATAAATCTTCGCGAGGCATGTCAGTAACTTGAATGTATTTCAACATTAAATTAGGTAATCTTTCATGAATCTTTCTAGGTAGAGGACAAGAATCAACTGTAAGAATGTGAGTGATCTTGTTCTCCTTTAGCCAATCAACATCTGTAGCCGCTGTAAGATTTCCAAGGTAGAGTCCTGATATTATTTCATCATAGCTTGATGGGCCAGCATCGAAGTCTTCCCTAGTTAAATTATCCACCGCTTCTTGAGCCATATTTTTTATGCTGGAATTAAGAACAGAGCTACGACATGGATCTTCCATACAGTCGAGTGACTGTATTCTATTAGACATCCAATAAGTAGCTTGAACTAAAATGATGCTTCTACAAAAGTGTTCCAACTAAACTATTACATAGTTCACTAACTCAGGAAACAGTTAATATTAATCATTCTCTTCGCACTAATAATTCATAATACATTACACTAAACAATTCATTCTGCAGCAAGCTTCAACTATATGATCATACAGCATATCACATGTGGACAAACTTAACTAATAACTTATGCATACAAATTTCAGCACTGTGTAAAACAACACATCTTGGTCACAGTCTTATGAGTAGACTTGTGTACATGTTCAGATAATTAAAAAGTAAAAACTTAGAATTAAAAACTAAAGATAATTAAAATGTTGAGAAAACCTGGCGAATTCGAACGTCGTACATTTTTATAAACGATAAAATAACCAGCAAATGTGTGGAGCGCGCAAATATGGAATGAATAATCAGGAAGGATTGTTAGGTTTCAGAAAAAGATAAGTAAAAGGTAAAGTAAACTTGCCTGGACGTAGAAAAATTCATTCGGAAAAGGAAGGATATGTCCTTGGAAAGGATGAATGATTTTGAAAGTCAGGCGGGTGTCAGGTCACACACACACATGCTCTACGTATGTCACACATTTGTTTACCTTACTCACACGCTTCGTTATTGTTAGGATTCGTTAATTATATTATTCGAAGGAAATACAATTAATAGTATCGAAAGGAAATCCCCTGATAAACAACAATTGAATGATTCGTACAATATACTATCAACGTTATGAAATATATTTTTTAGAAGTAGCGGTACTCGCAGAACGAAGCTATTGTTTTTTTTCGTCACAACCAGTTTGATACGCACAGATATTAATTATCCTATAAATTCTGATACCTTAGATACGTTTAATTATATTCCGAAAATATATAATTGGTTTTTTCATTTACAAAAGGCTAAAAATGCAAGAGTATTCACTATTCACGAGCAAGGTCGAACACACTTTTTTGCCACATGCGAAATGAATTTGTGATGTCGCTTCGATCGAATATTTTTTTGGTGGCGCTTTAAAATTATTTTTTGCGTGGGTATGTTCTTCATTGAATATCGGGTATTTAGTTTAAAATTAAATTTATAATTAAATGTAGTAAACATGTAAAAGTCGCTAATTTTAATTCTAAGTGATTCAAATCAATGGTAGGTGATGTAAAAACATATTCTAGGACGATTTCTGGTCGAAAGAAGCGGTTAAAAAATTTTTATTGGTCAAAAATGGGTCAAACCCAAGTCGAAAAAATGTGAAGGGGTATACCTTCAAAAATTCTCAAAAATTGAAAGTCGCCAAAATCAATTCTAAACGACCCAAATCGATGGTAAATGAAGTATAAACGTATTCTAGGACGATTTCTGGTCAAAAGAAGCGGTTAAAAAATTTTTATTGGTCAAAAATGGGTCAAACCCAAGTCGAAAAAATGTGAAGGGGTATACCTTCAAAAATTCTCAAAAACTGAAAGTCGCCAAAATCAATTCTAAACGACCCAAATCGATGGTAAATGATGTATAAACATATTCTAGGACGATTTCTGGTCAAAAGAAGCGGTTAAAAAATTTTTATTGGTCAATAATGGGTCGAAACGAAGTCGAAAAAATGTAAAGGGGTACACCTTCAAAAATTGTCAAAAATTAAAAGTCGCCAAAATCGCTCCTAAATGACTCAAATTGGTGGTAGATGATGTATAAATATATTCTAGGACGATTTTGCGTAGGAAGAAGCGGTTTAAAAATTTTTTTGGCCAAAAAATGGGTCGAAACCAATTCGAAAAAATGGTATTCAGTAAGGGTGTGCTGTTGAGTGATGCAGTACGGAATTCTCTTCCTCGTTTCTGCAGGGGGCACCTTTTGTTGCCTTAATTTTTACCGCGTCGGTATTTCTTGAGTGGAACACGAAAGTCCATTTAATGCTTGGTCTACTTATATATCTCGTCGGTGGTAAATCCCATACCCGGCTGATAATGTTGGATGCATCATGAAAATGGGGTGCTGGCACCCCAAAACTTTGTACAAAGACGTATATTGGATGATAATTCTATCGTCTGTTTGCAAATTTTGGCATTTGTGTGTTTAGATTTTAGAATGTTTTAACTAAAGAAAGACAGCATTATTCATGGAACGTGAAATAGTCGAACTTGAAATTTTATTGTATTCTCGGTTTAACTCGGTACCAGCTCGGTTTAAATTATCCACACAATATCGAATGATCGGGCGTTAACTTCGATAATATTATTAACACTTAATATTATAACAATCAGTTGCTATGCATTTTTCTTCATTTGAAGAGGCAATCTGGAGAACCGTATTTGATACAAACCAATCACTGATATCTACCTCTATCGTCTACTTTAATCTTAAACTATACTTTGGTCCGAGATTAGCGAATCTCTGCTTCCATGTAAGAAGAAGGACAAAAAAGAGTACAGTAGGTGAAAGTATCGACGCTGATACGAAAGTTTAATAGAGAAGGAGCATTAAAAATAATCGTAACTGCGAAGATTTTCTTCACACACTTTCGAAAAGACCGAGTGTAGTGCTACCGTGGTTTGACACGTAAACCGGAAATGACGATGGTTCCGATCTCCACATCATTCAGAAGAGTGCGGGAACATCGTCCATGCAGTAAGAGGGCTTATTGCGCTTGCGCCTTTTCTCCCTCTCCTTCTCTCTCTTTCTCTTATTTTAAATCATCCCTCTCCCTCTCTTTCGCTCTCCTCGTCTTCTGATCGTGCCACTTGCGTGCGCGCACGTGTGTACGTGAGAGTGTATGGGTATTTTTTTGATTTTTGAATAAAACACGATGGTGATCTCGCAGGAAGTGGTCTCAAAAGCGGAAGAAATCGCCGACCAGGTGAAAATTCAATCTAATATACACGACTTCATTTTTTTCATTTATTAAAACCAGATTTTCTTCGGAAACTTTCTTGCTTCGACTAACAGCAGAAATCCTATTGGAACACAGGTGTACTCTCCTGTCAACGTCATCGTACCTCACGATCCATGTCTTCGCACATATTTTGATTTATATCTCACTTTCTTTCTAGTATTACCTTCTACCTCAATTATCTACAGTTATTTCATAATGTAGACTCTTTTACGCTGTTATTTCTACGTTGTTATAAAAAAGGTTATGAACTATCACTGCAGATATATGTATGCATTTGACGATGCTGTTTTTCCCGGCAATGATTCCTTTTCACGTAACATTCACATCGTCATTTCTTTACAATTTATTATGTCCAACTCGATAATGGAATTATTATTCTATCGTTATCTATCGTTTGTAACGTCCAGTCTGTATATATTACTACACCTGCTGTTAAGTTAAAATAAATTACGATTCAACACCTGATGAACCCGTAGCTTAATGATTCCAATTTAGTTCACTTGGAATTAATGGAACCAACAAATTTCTAGTCTTATTCGTTTTTTCTAACCTCGCGATATATTCGTATCATATTTCTTTGTAATTTAACCCTGCATATGTATAGATAGCTGCTACCTACTTTCACAGCCTATTTAACATATTAATATTGAAACAGCTATGACCAAGAATATTCATGTTTAGTGGATATTGTTGTTACTGGTTCAATTGAAAATGTCGATTTTGTTTATAATAACAGGTAATCCGCAATGGGAAACATATATTACCAACATTGGCAAGACTGTGTCTCATAGCCACATTCCTGGAGGATGGTCTCCGAATGTGGTTTCAATGGTCCGAGCAGAGGGAATACATGAACTTATCATGGGGCTGTGGCATGTTTTTAGCAACAGTCTTTGTCCTAGTAAATTTAATTGGTCAGTTGGGTGGATGTGTTATGGTGATTGGTAGATGGAAAGTCAGCATTGCCTGTGCAGTCCTCTTCTTCATCGTTGTCCTCCAAACAATTGCCTATAACATTCTGTGGGATATACAATTCCTATTCAGAAATTTGGCTCTCATAGGAGCGCTATTGTTAGTTCTTGCTGAATCCAGAGTAGAAGGGAGGTCATTGTTTGCCGGTGTACCGACTCTTGGGGACAACAAGCCCAAAAATCTTCTGCAATTAGCTGGCAGAATTCTTTTGGCATTCATGTTTATCACCTTAATTCGTTTCGAAATATCGTTCCTTCAAATCCTCCAAGATATCCTTGGAAGTATTTTGATGGTGTTGGTGACTATTGGATACAAAACAAAGCTCAGTGCGTTACTCCTCGTTGTCCTACTTTCCGCGCTGAATCTCTACCACAACGCTTGGTGGGCTATTCCAGAGTACAAAGCACTCAGGGACTTCCTTAAATATGATTTCTTTCAGGTAAATATTAATGCGAATTATTGTTCTCACATTCCTATAATCAGTTCGCAAGTTTCATTCGTTACTCCATCGATCGGCCGTTTTCTGTTGCAGACGTTATCGGTCATTGGTGGTCTCTTAATGATAGTATCATTAGGTCCCGGAGGAGTGTCGATGGATGAGCACAAGAAGGAGTGGTAGAAAAGAAGTTTTTTTTTTATCGAGTATACATCATTACATTGTCACAAACATTAAACAAAAGAAGTCTCCCATTCCTGTTCCTTTGTACGCTCAATCACGCCTACAAAATGAGTTTCTCGCGTAACAAGAGACGAGATAACTCTTAGAACATGTTCATTTCGAATCACTCGCCCTGAATTCTGTATGCATGCATTATAAGATATGGCTCAAAGTCCGTTCTCCGCTCTACACCGTGAATAGAAAAACGCATAAAAACCAAATTGTAATAATGCAAAAACAAGAATGTTTTCAAGATACACAAAAGTCTCCCGAAATACAGCCAAATATTGAGGCGCGAAAGAGAAGAAAGACAAGACGAAGACTAATTTCTACAACAATGGCATTGTACATATGACACCACGTTTATTGAGAAAACAAAATATATTTTTTCTGTGTGTTTTTAATTTTTCCTCTATTTTTGGTATCAAGGGGTCCTGATTAAATTAACGCAGATCGTAACTCGATTGTATTCTTCCAAATGCGATTAGTATCATTAAGTTTCTACGATGAGGGAAGAAGCAAGCAATAGATATCCATTTTTTGAAATTTTACAACGATTAAGTTATTGTAAATAAACGTTCGATTTCCGATTTTCCATATTAATCTTTATTTCTATGATCGAAGATCATCCGTTGACCGACCAGTTCCGATCAGTAATCCCGGTAATCGAATTACCAGGTACATGACCCTATCATTAGACTCTAATAATAACATTGCGCTGAAATAAACCGGATCCGAGAATAGCTGGCGTTTTAACTTATGCGATCAAACGCAAGTTAAACTGACGAGAACGGTGCATCGTCGGGTGCGTCTCGTAGAAATTGAATATCGTATAAAATCGAATTATCTTACACAACAATTCTGTTGGAAAATGAGAATTCAAAATGGATTCAGACGACCATTCGTTGAGAAGGGCGAAACAATTTTAACTGCAAAGCCTTTCGGCTACGTTTTACGATCCTTGTATCGCAATGAAAAATGTGATCATTGTTTGGAAAGGTAATTACTATTATTGAAATTATATAATGACATTCTTTCGTGCTCTTCTGGTAGCGTCGGTAGCAACGGTTCTTATACCATCTTTTTATTTATTCGAATTTTACCAATCTGCTCGTCTCCACACCTTTAACGCGTGTCTTACTAATATTATGCTGGGCATTTCTAATATTATGTTATTTTATATTACCATTCTATAATTAGAATTAGTGATAAAGCGAGAAAAATGATTAATAACGAACCGTTCGAAACGCATAGTCATGTAGTAATACCGGCGTTTCCTTTTGGTTGCCCCTTTTCGTAACTCTTAATAGACTGTGATGTGATCGAAAGAGTTAATGCAGTAAAACGAGCAGAATTGATCGATAAATAATCGCATGATCACTGTACGATCTTTTCGAATGTCAGATGAGGAACAAAGTAGTATTATGAAAAAAGGAACAACTCTTTTTTCTACCAAACCCTTTGCGTTTGTTCTCAATTCTGACTATATAAATGAACGATGCGATAATTGTTTAAAAAGGTATTACTTCGGTAAATTTTTTGTTAACATCCACCGTCAGCTCGAGTTGTACTCTGAGAAGGTTCTTTGCAAAGATTTCTTCGATAATTTTTGACATTGTTGCAGAATTAGTAAGGTTACTTATAATATTAAATCATGAACAGGAAAACGTAAAATTTCGTGGACATTTCTTTCAGTGGGAAACTCTTTAAGTGTTCGGCTTGTCAATATGTTTATTATTGCGATCGTAATTGTCAGAAAGAGGCTTGGCGGGTTCATAAAACGGAGTGCGGTAACTTAAAAAGAATTGCACCCAAAATCGTGCCTGACATGGTACGTCTTATGGCGCGAATAATTGTTAAGTTGAAACACGGCGGAAGCGAAGAAGTAGGATATTATTCCGAAACAGGCAGTAGAAAGTTCAAAGATTTAATGTCTCGTGAGTTTACTTAACAGTTCCCAAAAATTATGAGTATCAAGCATGCCTGCCAATGTTCTAAACTTCTGTCTCAACTATGTTTTACTTGTAGATTATTCTGACATAAAAAAGGATGAACAGCGAATGCAACATTTTACTTGTTTGTGTGGAGTTTTGTTTGAATTTCTTGGAGATATTCATATGCCAAATATTGCAGAGTTGATGGGAATATATGGGAGAATATGTATCAATTCATTTAACATATTTGACCTAGATATGAAGAGCATTGGTGTTGGTATTTACTTAGGTCCATCTATATTGGATCATAGTTGTAAGCCTAATGCAATAAGTGTTTTCGATGGACCCAATATAATTATTAGAACCATAGAAGACATTCCACAATTAGACTGGTCGCAGGCAAGTTTAAGTTCCAAAGTGTAGTCAAAAATAGTTGAGACTTTCTCCCATTATAATCTTACACCTTCAGATCAGAATATCATACATAGATGTTCTTCAAACTGCGAAAGCACGTTGTGAAGAATTAAAAAAATCCTATTACTTTTGGTGTGATTGTGAGAAATGCACACAACCAGAGCCAATAGAAGTAGAAGCAGCAGCTTGCCCAAACAAATCTTGCACATATCCATGTTCGCCCGATTCCGATAAATGCCAAGATTGCGGTGCGAAATTCCCGAGTCAATTTAAAGAAACTTTCGACGAGGTATCTGAATTCACAAAACTTCGTCTGCAGGAAATGCAGAACGTAGCTTGTATCCTTCATAGCCGAACTTCACGCAAAAAAACTCTGTCTACCTCTTTAATATAAATTCTTAAAGTATAAGACCATTTCCTTATCAAGAAAATAGATCTCGATGTGTGCAAAATATGTCTGAAAAAGCAAGACGGCGTTTTGCATCGTTTAAATGTACAACACGTGAAAACCCTGGAAGATGCGTATAACGCGGCGCTAAAACTTAATTGTTGGGAAGAAGCCGAATCCTATGCTCTACGACTTCTACCAGGCTACTTGTAAATTAAATAATTAATTTTCTTCATTTCAAGAAAGTACGGACTTGATTCGCGAATAATATTCGCGTTGATTGCAGATTATATTACGGGGAGATACATTCGGTAACAGGATTACTGTATCTCGAAATGGGGAAGATTCAATTGTATTTAGAGAATTACAAAGATTCGTTGGACTCGCTACAAAAGGCGAGCATGATATTAACGATAACGCACGGAGAAAAGCATTCTTTATTACAGGAGATTTTGAAACCCCTTCTTTTTCAAGCCACTATGTACAACATGGCCATTAAGGGATGTTCTTAATAATTAAAAGGGCTGTGATATTAAGTAATCCTGACATAAAATAATGAAGTTTACTACCTTAGTATACTGCCGGTGCGTTTTACCTCAGTGACGAATGCCTTTTGGATTTTTATTAGACGTTTATAGTTGAGTATTTTACGTGTATATCTCCGAAGCCATAGTAGTCATATACCTCATTGAAAATAATCGACCATCATTAATATTGAATTTCGAATTTCAACAATCGATCGCGTGATCGAGTACGCTATTTTTCCACCATCAACAATATTAATAAATACACTTATTATGAGGATGCAACTTGAATTTGAAAAACTCACCCCCTTTCCCTGTTTACTGCCAACGTTAGAACTTTTATGCAGATTCGCACCCCAAGTCGCCCCGAACAGGAATCAAAACGATACACATTTCTGATGTTTTAAATACTTTTTCATCGTCTGACTCATTTATACCTTTCATTTAAGGTACAGTAATAATAAAAATATACAATTTTATTTGCATCATAACGAAGAAATACCAACGTCGCGAACAAAAAAAATCAGTATTCGCGGCTGCCAAATGACAGCTGCTACATCGGTTCTATGTTTTGTAAGATTTTATTTTCCGCTTGTAATTTGGAATAATATGTGGTAAGTCGAAAATTGTCCATTATTTCCCTTATTAATATTTAATGATTCCAAGGTAGTCCGAAGCAATGTGTTTTCCTTATCGCCGTACTTTTTTTTAATATATACTGGAAGTCGCACGTAACGGAGAATTATTAATATTCGTCAACTTATTGGCTAATGAGCCGCTTTCTCAAATTATACTATAAAATATGATCGACCGATGTATCAGACTTTTTATTTTTTTCTGTCACGATAACTCGATTCCATGATATAACTTTCACACATTATAGAATGTTTATCCGTAGAAAAACAATAAATGACTATTTGTTAACTATTTTTCTTACCATTTTATAAATAAAATAATAATTTAGCTGACTACTATTACTTTATCACGCTTTCACAAATGGTATTTGAAAGTTGAACCACAATGTATAATTCCAATTTTTTTCCTTGCTCATACATTACTACAAAGTTATATAAATGCATTAATGCTTATTGATTATGATAGCAAAACTTCGCGAATGGTTGACGTGGTTGCTAAGTACTTTTTTAAATCGTATACATTTTTACGAGTATGTAAATTTTTTACTAAATTTTTTTACTAGGATTAGGTATATTTTTACATAAAAATATCCTCCACTTTCTTATTTCTATTAATATAATATCCCACACCTACTTTTCGAGTTTTTTCTGTGATAAAGCATGAGTCTATCATGAACATACTGCTCTTTGCAGATGTCTGTTCGATAAATATATAGGCGAAAAAGCCGGATACGAAACTTAGGTGCTTCTTTCCAAAGAGGTACACAATGTTTTCTGCATTTAAAAGATTGGCTGGAAAGTCTGATGGCAATGCGTCGCCACGTCCAGCCCATCAGTCGATGCCAAGCACGTTACAAAAAAAGTTTGCCAAAGGTGTACAATATAATAGTATGTATATAATGTTTATGCCAATTAAAAATAAAATGTGCTATTCCTAAGAAGGATTTGTTTTTAGTGAAAATCATAATAAAGGGTGATAGGAATGTAGGAAAGACGTGTTTATTTCATAGACTCCAGGGTCAAAAGTTCATAGAGGAGTATATACCAACGGAAGAAATACAAGTAACAAGTATTCAATGGAATTACAAGGCAACCGATGATATAGTAAAAGTCGAGGTGTGGGATGTCGTGGACAGGGGTAGACGTCGTAGAAAGATAGATGGTTTAAAAATGGATAATGTACCATCAGAAAATATTATAGAAGAACCTGCTTTGGATGCTGAGTTCCTAGATGTTTATAAAGGGACCAATGGCGTGATCGTTATGATGGATATTACTAAGTCGTGGACATTCGATTATGTTCAAAGAGAATTACCGAAAATTCCGAGTCACATACCAGTCATCGTTTTAGGAAATCATTGTGACATGTCGCATCATAGAACGGTCACCGCGGACCACGTAACATATTTTATCGATTCGTTACGAGACCGAACAGCGCAAGTAAATCGGCTGCTATTATTTCTTCTAACTGTTTCGGGAAAAAAAACACGCATGATCAATAACATTTTGCACGCTATTATTCTCCGCAGGTAAGATATGCAGAATCGTCTATGAGAAACGGGTTCGGATTAAAACTCTTGCACAAATTCTTCAATCTTCCGTTTCTTCAGCTGCAACGCGAAACGCTATTGAAACAACTCGAGACGAACGAAGAGGAAACCAGCCTGACTGTACAAGAGCTTGATCTCTTTCAGGAAAGCGATGATGCCGATTATAACAAATTTCTGGATCATCTTGTTAATAGAAGACGGGCGATCGCTGACTCTGTATCTGCCACTATTCTAGTCCCATATGTAACATCTTCTTTAAACAACCAACATCCTCCATCAGTTAATGGAAATGGAAATGGAAACGGAAACGGAAGTACGACTGCCGAAGTTAGAAGATCAGTCTCTATGCCAGGTCCTATCGGAGGTGGAACCCCGATTCCCGTCAAGACATTAGATTTTAAAACACCACCGAAAAAAGAAAACGTACCAAACAGTACATTAGACAATCAAATGGCTTCTATGAAACATTCTCTAACGATGTCAACGTTACCAATAGCACAAAATATTTCGAAGCCCGAGAGTAAGCCGAGTTTAGAGTCAATACCTGATAACACGGATAGAAGAGATTCGATCGGAAAACCGCAATCCTTAATGTCGAAAATATTTGGAGGCTTGCCGAAAAAAGAAGATGAAGCTGATTCTTTACGAGATCGAATAACGCATATTAATGTAAATACTAGTGCTCCATTAACTAGCGTCGAAGATTTTGTACCCGACGATGGTCTCCTAGATAGATCGTTCCTGGACGACAATCACCAAGCTACACCGCAAAAGGTTCAACGCGAAGATTTGGAATCTGAGAGGTATATCGTAACTTCAAACACTTTATTTGTCGACAATATTCCCTAATATGGTAGAAAATATTATATTTGCATTTAGGATTGTTGATGGGAAATCGCTGTACTGTAGCGTTTTTTCAGAACTTATGAAAAATGATCTTTTGCTAGGTCCAAGACTGAAATATATAATTGTCTTTGTTATACAGCGACACGGAAACCGCAAACCCATTAGTTGCTGGGTATGAAGACGACCTATCATCCGCCGACGAAGCGACTCCTCCTGTTCAACCAAAACTAGTAGAAAATCCTTTGAGCAAACCGAAACACAAACGTGAGGCATTGCCGAACGTCGAAGTGAATTCCGACAAATCGCGGGAGAGTAACAAACGGGATTCAGTCTCGTCTATAGAACAGGAGATTCATATTTCAAATAACTTCGATTTAAACGAACAGCAACACTTAAATTCGGATGCATTCGATAGCTGGCTTCGCTGTGATTCTAAGTGGAGGCAGAGTCCTGAAGGAGGTGAGGATGTCAGCAGCAATAGTACAAGAAAAGACAGATTAGAACTGAGTGATAAGAGCTTGGATGTAAGTGTAACAAGCTCAAACGTTCATTTGGAGTTACTCGACAACACCAGTATGCGACATATGAGTTCCGACGGAAGTAGTCCGGTGTTGAAAGAAAAGAAGAAGCACAAAGAAAAGGTATTGGAATAATACAAAATGGCTTTGTAATGTAATTACATTACCGAAGAGATATATCAACCAAATACTTGGAACATATTACAATGGTATTCGTTGTTTTGCAGACGGAAGACAAGGAAAAGAAGAAAAAGAAAAAGTCGAAAGACAGGGACAAGGAGAAAGAGAAAACAGACAAATCAGAAAAGAAAAAGAAACGGTCTCATCATCGTTCGAGAGATGAGAATAAAGAGCGGGATGAATTAGAGGAATTCTTGAATGGTTCTGCGACAAGAATGGGTATCGATGTTGCTTACGAAGCTATATAATATTTTTATGCGAAGTCGTCCGTTGATATATTTCCGGGTATTAATTAATAATAGATTGTCTTCCGACAAGACGAAAATCACAAGAATTCTTTAGAGTTTTTACGGCGGTTGTTTGTTAATTCTGTGCATGGTTTTTTATTCCCTTATGAATTCTCTTTGGATTTACTTCTTACAATTATCTAAAGAGGGTGAAAGACTTCGTAAAACTCTGTCCAATGAGAATTCACGTAAAAATACTGAACGAAATGCAGTATACGAAGTGCGTATATTGAGAAACTAATGATTTACATTGAAAAATGATCTAAAGTTCTTTCAAGGAGGAATACTGTATCTTCTTCATTATTTATCGAACATCCTTTCGAAGTCTGCATAAAGGTTGGTGATTTTTGCTTTAAGCGCCAATGAACGAACAAATAATTCCAACGAATATTTCGCTACTTTATAAAACTATAATTAATAATTTACGATCTTGATTGTGTTTCGGGAAACGTTCACTAAAGATCGACGACATTCCATTAACCCGTTTCATATAAGAATAATGATGTATGTCGAATTGTTATTTTAGGAACACAAATCCAGGTTTGTGATTAAAAATATTTAATTATTTATTTCGATCTTTGTTTGGCTAACTTCGCACTTCGTACCGAGACACGTGCGCATTTGTTACATTAAATGATTCTTTTACTATTACTCGCGATCTCTTTTTACAATGATCATTTTTAGACCCATCTATCTAATTTTTACAAGGAAGTTACACTAACATATTAATTAAGAGATGTTATATAATCGTTATGTTTTTTGTCTGGTAATAATAATTATATATATCGTTGTGTCATCGTTGCAGCTTCACGTGAATAAATGTATGTATAGCAACAAGAGATTGTTTATCGTTTCGAAATATGACGTTTCGATATACAGAATTAAGTTTTTTCATTCGTCGAACACAATAAATAATTATGCATCCTCTTGAATTTTACTTAATCGTTATTCAATTTTGGAAACAGCAAGAGGGTGTAGTTTGCCAGACAAGGAATTGAATTTTCGAATTATTACCGAGTTATACAAATTGAATTCCTAAGCAGATAATGATCTTTCGAAATTAATTGATTTCATTTTAAATAGTCAACTAGATGTACCGTGTACTCGGTTTACTTCAACTTCTCAAATTAGTACTAAATTATAATCAAATTGGTGAGACGGGAAGAATTCGGATTTAAAATGATCCGGTAAAAAAATCACGCCCTCTTACGAGGGTGAGGTCTGATTGTCTCGGCATTCTCGAAAACGTGTTCGAAATGTCTGAAATTGTCTTGGAGCTGAAAGCAGAGTAGCGTGTTAAAGGGTCGTCCTCGACCATCGTGGTTCTTTTAAATCGAGTTATGTTAGATCGTATATCGTCGAAGAGTGCCGCGTTGAAAACAGTGAAAGAAAATCCTCCGCAAAGATGTCCCTGTGTCTTCGCACACTCCCCAACAAATTCACTTCTCTCGTTAATACACGGAAACAAGTAACGAAGATCGACCGTCAGCTACCAAAACATGTTAAAACCTCCCCGTTTTTGGAAGAGGTACATCACAATATCCTTTATCTGTCAATCATTTCTGGCATTGAATTCTACAAAGATTTAATTTCAAAAATCGTTAGATACTTGCCTCACGCACTATCATTACTTTCTGACACTAGAAATACTCGCCGAAAAATCTTAACCTGCTAATACTTATATAATACTAGTTTCTAGGCAAAAAAGGCATTTTAAGAAAGTAGAATTTATTTACAATTGAAGGATATTTCTTAAACCTTGGATTGTTTTTACATATCTATATTACGTCAGTTAATTGTTCATGCTATTGAGCAATCGCCACACTCCCCATAGTGCAGGTCCCCATGTTTCCGCGATTATAAAAAGTTCAATATTCATATGCAATTTCAGTTTTTGGGTGTCCAGTCGGCGAATGTGTTGAATAGTTTTAAGGAGAAAGCTACGAGTCTGGTAGATTATACTAACTGTCAAAATCTATCTGATTCGTATTCCGAAGTTCCTAGCCAAAGATCGGAAATATCAGATAAAAGATGTAATTGGAATCAGGAACGAGTATCCCGATCTTGGTCGCAAAGATCGCCGGATACTCAGCATTTCGGCATTATAAATTCCAACATAACGACAGGTTCGATGACAAATGAAGTTTTAAATAACAATTCACTTTGGATCGAACCGATTTTGAAGCGCAATGATGTACTCGCGGAAAACGCGCACGAATCTCTCACGTATTGCATGGAGAAAGTTTCCCTGAATAAAATGTTACATAGTTCTAAAGGTATAACTGATACCCAAAATCAAAGTATAATTGATCAATCAACCAGTATTGCACAGGAAGCAAATCAGAAAAAACCATCTAAAAATGAGATTGGCAGACCGTCTGAAGAACAGTTACAACATGTGTATGACAATCTCAGTAAAGATGTAGGTTTATGTATATATTGATTTCAGAAAATCATAAATATCAATAGAATAAGCAAAATCCATTGTAAAATGTATTATAATTTCAGTTACCACAATTATTTATTAAACCAATGAATTATTACATATACACACAAGATGTTGTGTTTATAGATAACATTAGAGGAAATATATATAAGTGAGTTTGTAGGAGAAACAATCTATATTATGTATCAGAAATTATGTTCAAATTAGTAGACAAATTAATGTACAATTTTAGGGGCCTCCCTGCTTATGTGAGGGCGATAGCACTGTTAAGAATAGTTGGTCACATCAAGTTTGCTTATATCAAACTTGATGTGATGAAAATTACAATGCATCCAGAGGATGATACTATAAAAGTTCGTTGGCGAATGAAGGGTGTTAGTGGTATGAAAATATTGTCAATATTCTGGCAATTAAAAATTTGGAAACTGAAAGAGTTTTTAACTAACTTGGAATCGTAAGTCGATCGTTAATTAGACATTCGAACTTGGGGATTGATTGATATGGGTTTGGCCGAAAAGTTCGTGCGATTTTCACGTGTAAATGGAAAGCGATCTTTTTTCAATTTTCCATATTTCTTCGATCTAGTTTATTCAATTTTTCCATATTTCTTCGATTTTCTTTATTCAATAATGCATTCTCCATTTCGTCTTATAACTTTTTCCGATCTTACAAACTACTTCGCAATCCCGCGATCACAAAAATCCGTCGGCTTTGCCACGAAATATTCACGCAAACCGCATGAACTTTCTGGCCGACCCGATATATTCGTATACAGATTCCTTTGGTTTTATTGTTATTCTAAAAAAAATGTACATACGATTGTAATGTCAGCGCCTCATCAACTAATTTCATCCAAATTATAGATGGCATGATGGATTTTCTACGTTTTACGTGAATGCGGACGGAAAAATCTACAAGCATGTCGCAGATAAAGTGATGCCCGACCAGGATGTTCTCGCAAAAGATAAAAGCCCGATCGCGAAACTAGCACTTTTCGCGGCGCTATCCAATTTAGATTCGAGCCACTGGGAAGAGATTTGTTCCAAGTTGAATTTTCGGTTACCTCGGTTAAATTAAAATGGTCGAAATTTGTATGGAAATAGGATTGGTGCTAATACAACACTATCATGTAATAAATCGCGTTAACGAACATCCCTTTAACATCCTGTACGAAAACGAGAACATTATCGTTATGCGATTAAAATGATTGAAAAGGTAAGAAATATTACAACTGTGTTTAGGCATTGTATACTTTTTATATGATTGTTGCCTAAACACAGTGCCACATGGCACAAATGTATTCCTGTATTTGAAACATTGTAAGAATTCTGGCGTCAGTAACAAAAGTACATGCATGCTGTATGTATAAATTAATCGATGTTCTTAAAAGTATACCAAATGTCATTTTATTATTTATGACGTCAATAGTTCTTAATATATAAAATATATGATAAAATGCAAACAACGCGTGAATCCGTAGTTATGATCAAGTATTATGCAATGAAATAATAGTAGGTTGTATATTCCAATGAATCGCGATTTATTTATTCTTTTTCGTTAACCTCCTCCATGTTTATTATATTCCTTGAATATTTCGAATTTCCACGATATTAATATAATGAGCGGCCGCTTTTTATTAAATTCCCTGGGAACTAGTCACGATGATAATTGCAAATGCAATTTGGAATAAATTCTTGTATCTGAACAACTTTAGTAGATAATTTTGTAAATATATAGATTAAGTGAAAATAAAACACTTACTGCAAGCTTTTGCAATACGCCGTATTATTACTTTATAATCAAGATGCAAAATATATTTCGCTATACTTCATACATTCATACACAATGGAATAAACTTACATGTAATTAATTACACACGAGTCCTGTAATCAAAGAGAGAACACCAAGTTTTAGGAAACAATATCATCATTAAAATCAAGCTTGTTCTTTTATATGGTTAACGCGTCGACTGCCGTTGGGGTCACCGGTGACCACCGATGTCAATATTACGAAAACTCGAATCAGATGCATCGCTAATATTCGTCAAATTTGTAATATTTGTAAAGTTTTGCTGACCGCCGATGCGAATATTATTAAAACACGAATCAAATATATCGCTAATATTCGTAAAATTGTAATATTTTTAACGTTCCGGCGGCCGCAGGTACGAATATTATTAAAACTCGAATCAAATATATCGCGAATATTCGTAAAATATTCCGTATCTTTAACTTTACGAAAACGATGCAAAGCAACCAATACATCGTAGAGCGCTTAAATAATTTTATTTTTTGACGTTATATAGACCGTGCGGACCCGTATCCCGAGGTATCGTATAACACGGATTTCGGCGCGGCGATCAACGTGTTAGTATTGCTGAAAATAAAATAATCTTACCCAAGTAATCATCCATTAAGGTACCAATGGCAAACTAGAAACAAATATATATATGATAGAATCTATAAAAGAGTAGTAAAATTGATTTTATATTCTGAATACTAACTATTCCAGTTGCATCTACCCGGGTACCAACAATTTTTAATCTGATCTCATCATCAGCTTGAATAATTACATCCTAAAAATTTACCAAAGAATGTAACTCTAATTGTTCTTAAAACTTAGTTTCTCAAATGTTATCATATTGTTACCTCCTCTTTGGATTTATAACAGGGTGGATTCACATTTGGACAAAATTGCATTTCTTCTGGAATACACTAAAAAGTGTGTAATGTTATTGCAAAAGACATGAGATGAACAGATTACAAAAAAATGAAACTTACATGATGAGATATGAAACAAGACAGGGGACCTATTTCTGCAAACATACCGACCTAAGAAAATGGGAGGCCTTAGATTCTACTTGAAACTAATGTTATAAGTCATTTTATAATATTGGTTGTATAATACTTTTTTATATCATATTTGATATATACCTTATTTACTTGTGTTACAATAGCATCTAACACTTCCCCCTTAAATGGCCTAAAGACAATTGCCTTGTATTTCACTGGATATACAACAAAACCTTGACCAGGCTGTATTATACCAGCACCAATGTTATCTATGGTAGTCACAGCTACCACAAATCCATATCTAATATTATAAATATATTAATATCTAATTACACTACTCCGCGATTAGTATCTTACTTAAATAACTTACTTTCCTGTACAAGTGCCTTCAACTTCCGTGTATAATTTTTGTTTTACAGTGTCTAGTAACTGGGGCCCGAAATATCTCGGATGTAGCAAGATTTCGTGTTCGAGTGATATCTGTAAGGATTTGTGAGGATTCACAGTGGTAAGCTTTTGTTATTCAAAGTCAATTCTTAATTTTCTAAGCGTTCTATGGTATCAATTATTTTATGGAAAAATGAGGGGGACGTACATGATAGAACATGGCGGCTACTTCTTATATTAAAAGCGTTCATATAATTCATATCATTTCAAACACATTTAAGAACGACTCTATGTTTTCTGCGTAATTAAATCGGATAATAATAAAAGCGATGCTACAGGTTATAAACAGTTTTACTACGAAAAGCGCCCTCGCAGATCGCGGTGGTGATTGGTAGAGCTAAAAAACTACCCTTAAAAATTGCGCTTATATTTTGTATCTTATATGAATCACACGCTGTTACTAAATGTACGTAGAAACTAAAAGGATTGTTACTTAAGGTAGAAAAACTGGGATATCTTAAGGTATGTTAGGAAATAGATAAAGCGTGGAAGAAAATATATTTACTCTAATGCTTATCTTTATACATCAGTGCATAAAGTACAGACTCGTAATAATTATTATTATTCAACAATTTATATACTATGCTTCATTCGTTAACAAGACTATATTAATTGCTATCATCGTTGACATCATGTAACTTCCGTTTGATCTCGAGAGCTAATTTATATCCCAATTCCGGCCTTCTGTCTTTTCCTTCCACCATTGCTCTCACCTGGCTCGAATTTACGATTACCCCGTGACTTGCAATCACCGTAGCTTTTGTTTTCTCGATATCAACGAGATCCACGCCACGACAGCAATCGTCAATTAAAATCGTGCGATATCCACTCGTTAAAGCATCAACCGCAGTTGCACCGACGCATACGTCGTACGCCAATCCGCAAATATAAATATCCGTGGCACCTCTCTCGCGCAGTTGAGAGGACAACGTAGTTTCCGTCAGTTTTTTATTATCCCAGAACACGGAATATGAATCTACCTCGGGATTGGTGCCTTTATAGATTTTAATTGCATTATCAACTACTTTCAGATTTTTATGTAATTCCGCGCCCCAAGAATCCTGGACGCAATGTCGCGGCCATAAGCGCTGGTTTATTGACGGTGGCCCTTTGAAAGTTACTGTATCGTAAACTTGTACCTCGTCCTTCGATATTCCGGTGCCAGGATCAATCTCCCTGAGCCAGAGATTATTTATTATACGTTAGTATATTCTGATATTTTATAACAAACAGCTCTTAATATTAAGTATTCATATATAGACGCTAAAAAGCTGCAAATCAAATAGTATTGAAATTTGGTACACGGCAGACTGCGGATCTTGCAACTTAACTTTCTTCGTACTATAATTTAATATTGAAAACATAGCCATGCATGATTCGTTCATTCATATATCAGTTACAAATAGAAATAGATTTTTCACCTGAGATGTAGATTATCGATAAAAGATACATGATCCACGGGATGCCAATCGAGCGAATAACACACTGCATCAAATTGCACGGTTTCCAGTAATCGATTAATTG
This sequence comes from Nysson spinosus, assembly GCA_910591585.2. Classification (NCBI taxonomy): domain Eukaryota; kingdom Metazoa; phylum Arthropoda; class Insecta; order Hymenoptera; family Crabronidae; genus Nysson; species Nysson spinosus. The sequence goes on along the minus strand of OU342843.1, from coordinate 1,472,522 downwards.
GTTCGATCACTTCGGAACCGTCTTGTTGCGCGGCACACTGTTTAATATTTAAGGAACCCGTAATAAAATCATTTTGAACATCTACTATGAGGAAGACACTTTTCGGCCGTGTACAAACTTTAATCCAACGATTCCAGCATACCTGAGAAGTGCGTGTGCGTGATAACCGTTTAATAGTTTGTTATGGTAATTAATCATTCGTTTTTTATCGGAGTTTGCGTCCATACCTCGAACTCTTCTCTGTCGATCACGCCATCCCCTTTCAGGTCGAATATAGAGTAGATTTCTTGCAGACGATCCTCCTCGAGGGTATATATTTTTCCGCGATCATTACGAAATAAAGCGCGACAAATCAGTTCGAATTCCGAGATTGATAAATATCCATCTCGGTCTTTATCAAAAGCGGTAAAACATGCATCCATGTCTCCGTTTCTTGTTCTCTTCGTTTCCAAGATATTTGTTTAATCGATATCCCGAATTATCGGTATGCTATTACCTGACACTATGACTTTTAAAAGCTCTTTATGAAATATAGCTACCGAGAAAATGCTGCAGTGTCTTCGCGTATGATGCACCTGATTTTAACTGCACTGTGCTATACGTTCGATTTATATATTACATAAATATATGCAGATTGATCTACTAACACGATCGGCGGATGGGATATAAAGAACGATGTATTTTAAAAAATGTCTTTATTGATATAAATCGTACATTAAAGTTTAATATCATTAATTACATTGCTAGTCTCTGATGAGTTAATAATGATATGTCAACCATTGCCTCAGGTTCTAGTAATTGGCTAACACTGTACTTCATAGACTCTTCATAAGCATATGTTACTGAAGTATCCGTTAAATGCATGTTACACTGAGCTAATATTAATATACAATTGCGTAATCGGGCGCATACTTCACGATTTGTCTGAGGAACTCGCGACAAATCTTGAGTAAAACCACCTTCTGATCTATCTACATCCTGACTACTCGCTCCGATCCAAACATAACCATTGTTGCCCAGAATAAGACTAGCTCCATTTTCCAAATTATGAAAATGCGTTTTCTTTCTTTTAATAAGAGCTGGTGGAACTTTTAGCATTATGCCTTGAGATAATTTCCCATATTTCAAAACCCTAGTGTGCAACGACAGAGAACCATCGACGAAGGTACTTTGTACTTCTGCACAGATTAAGTCTCCTTCTTGGAGATATCTTCGCATAGTTTGTTCATCTTCTGCTGATCTCCTCCTCTAAAATACATGTATCTCATAGGAAACAGCATTGGATATGTTCTAAGGTTTTATTAACAATTGGTGTCCTTTTTCGGATAAATTTAAATAGATGTTGAATATTTCGTAAAAATGTATAAATTTTACCAATTCACCGCCAGGTAAATTCACACTGGATAATAGAAGTACAGAGTCTAGTTTAGAGTTTGTGTCTACTTTCCAGCGCTTTTGTTGCACCTCCGTTATACGGCCCACAACAACATCTCCTATTTCACCCTGATAACGAGCCTTTAACGGCCTTATGGAGATAAGTTTATTAACTTTTTCTAAAACTCCAGCAACCGACGCTCTTAACGTATTTTCGTCGTCTACGTATGTTCCGTGACCTCTGATAAAAATTTACCCTAAATAAATATTTTTCAATGCGAAGAAAAGAATCAAGACGCTCAATTTACCGTAGAAAATCAGGTTGACTAGAAATCTCTTCTCCTGGGGTATAAATTCGTGGTTGCGCTTCTTCATTTGTAATTAGGTTTAAATCGACTCTATTTGCCGCTAAACGAATGGAAACGGGTTTAATTGTATCCATGATTGATTAATTATAATTATTCTCGTTTAAATTTATACTTGTATACTTCAATGCAAGTGTTCTCTTTTTATGTTTATATTTATGTTACTTTCATGTTTGGGGTTTGCGCATTTGATTCTGTTTAAAGGTTACGTTTAAATACCACGTGCAGAAAGTCAGGGTGGGTTTAATAAAAATGTACCTGCATGCTTTCAGATATTATTTGGTTTGATTTTTCTTTTTACTAGAAAGTATTGCCTACCCTGAGCATAGGATGGCCAACAACGAGATATAAAATGTAATTGTGAAAACGTAACTTATGCCACACTCAAAATAATAATAATTTCATTTTGTTCTCAAGATGATGATAATTTAGTAGCATATTTAATTAATAATTACAGAATAACGAAAAATATATGACGCCTCGAGGAGCCCTCGCACCTGCGTCCCTGGTGCTGCCTTGAAATGGCCGGGCCGGGAATTCTGTTCGTACGTCAGTGATATTTCAGCATGAATGACTTTATATAAACAAACCGAGTATAACAACACGCTTAAGGTACGTCGCATAAAAACATTGAGTTTTTTTGGAATTGATGTACTTCTTAGAATCCTTAATGTAGTGTATAACGTTTCTTATCAACACTATTCTGGAAGGACGTAAAATATATGCGTAGTCTCTAAAATCTTGTTAGAAAATCCTATATTTTCCCATTTTCAGAATAACACATGCAATGATTTTGCAATTATCTCATTGTTTTTGAAGATTTTTACTTATTTTCAGTAGACTCCGTAGACATCTCAGTTAAATATACACTTATTTACAAGTTGGAGAACAATTTAATATCGTAAACGATTCGAATGAGTTTATAAATATTCATAATTCTCGATTTTGAATACTTCAAACAACATATCGAGTCACGTTATAAATGACTCTAATTGTCCTTAACTTGTTTAATGTAAATCTCAATGATATTTCAAAGAAATCGTAGTATTTTTTGTCGGAGATTGTGAGATTGCGATATATTCTATTGTTTATTCCTAATTTGATCATCAAACAATTTATTTCGAGGAGGTGGTAATTAATGAAGCATCAGACTGCAAGATTGCGTATAAATTCTTAAAATTTATACAAATTTAAGTACTTAAAGTGTTAATTAACATTCTCAGTTGGTTATATGAACAATTTTGACTTTAAACATGCTTGTTTTAAGTTTATACGCAATAATTTCAATGAATAGGGGTAGAATGTAAGGCATGTTCATTAATGACCTATGTATAACTTGTTAATAACTTGTTAAAATTAATTATTTAAGAAATATTCGTATGTATGACGTCATTCTGTAATGCGTTATATGTTGAGTACGTAAGAAAGCTCACACGTACGAGGGACTTAAGTTGGTAGTAGCGTCGCTGTGCTCGGTACGCCGGCTCCCCACTCCCGAGCATGCGCGGATTTTAGGCGCGGGGTGCGGTAAACTCTCTCGCCGGTCGTTCCTTGAGTAGTGCGGACGTGTTGTCAGTGTGCTCCGATTTTTCGGTTTTTATTTCTCAAAATTTTTACTTTTTCGTTTCGAAACGTGTTTCCGCAAGTGCCACGAAGTGTCCTCGGCTCGGTTTTATAGTTTTTTTGATAATTAATTAGTAAATTTTCGAGTTATTTGTTGTGGCGTCACTTTCTTCGCGACGTACTTTGCAAGCTTCGTGGTCCGGAACCTCTCATTTCGTATTTTCAAGTACTTACGTCGTTTTAGTATCAATTAGAGTCCGATTTTTGTAGATTTTGCGAAATGAACTTCCATATTTTCATGTGGAAGAGGGTATACAGCCAACTACGCAGTTCAACGAGGCGGTTTGGTTTGTATTGCTTCGTGACCTTTCAAAGTCAAATCTTGTTCGCGGCGCAGTTACGCTACCTAAACTTTGTTACGCGATGTTCCATGTTAAAAGTTTTCAATCTCCTTTCTGTTTCTAACTTTGATCCGTGATTAATATCATTCTTATTTCTGATAATTAATTTGAATAATTCTTACTTCTGTATACTAGCAGTGCACTAGTACTTGAATATTCGTCTCTGAAATAATCGTCGTTCTTGTTAAAAATTGCTTTCATGAGAGGTTTGTGTTCCGCTTTGCTTGGCTTTCTCTTTGTGTTGTCGGGAATTGGATGTTTGTTAGATCCAGTTTCATGAACTGATTTTGGGTGAAGTTGCTTGACTTTGCTCGTCTTTGTTTCATCGAAATTTCACTCTCTTCAGGTGTCACCGTGTTTCATTTGGAGTTCGTTCACTCCTATTTTTCGTTGTATAAACATATAAAGGGCTGAAAATTCCACTCGAAGTGTGTGTACAATACGCAATTGTAATTTTGACTTAAATTTTTCCATACACATAAACCGAACTTCCGTACGTCTTCTCAAGAAACTTTAATCTTGCCAATTAGAGTTGCTTGAAAAACGAGGAAGCCGGTTTATTTCCTCATTTAAAACTTTGGCTATTCTACTCGATTTTGGCTACGACGATAGTCATCCACCATGAATTCAAAATATATTTAATATTGTAATATTATATTTTCAACGTTTATTAGAGATTTCAATTTTGATTGACATTGATCAAACCGAACAAACGCTTGGCTTGAATATTTCTTGTGTTTAATACTTCTTCTTTCCAGCAATTTTTCGATCGCGCGCAATGCGATCTTAGAGTCACTTGCTTCCGAAAAAAAGTTATCGGAAATTAGAGTCAGTGTTGTTCGCCGGAAATGAGAGTTCGGTCGCGATATTAGTATTTAGAGTTATAAAAATGTTTGCAATTTGCTCGTCCGCGATAATTAGAATCAAAAGGCGATTCCTGCGGAGAGGATCTCCATCGGGCATGGCTGCAGCGAAGGGACCGGTAAGTTTCGAAATCCACATTTTATTTCTCTTTTTCAATTCTAATTTTCCAGTAAGAAAATAGTTTGAAATTCAGTCTTTCATTATATTGGGTATTTTGATGAACGTTGTCTTATGATGTATTTCTTCTCTCTTGTTACAGGATTCATCAGTGTGTGCTTAAAATATCGCGAGATAGGGAGTGTATTTTTTTCGCCGGAGAAAATTGAGTCGGTCGCGACTTATACCTTGCTGAATAATGGACTCTAAAATTCGTTTCGCGAGTGTTAACTTCAAGTCCGTAGGTTCCAGGTTCCAGTTATTTGAGTTCCGTATTTTGTGATCGCGTGCAATGCGATCTTAGATCAAATTCGCGGAAATTAGAATCAGTGTTGTTCGCCGGAAATAAGTATACGGTCGCGATGTTAGATGTTAGTATTCAGAGTTATAAAAATCTTTTACAATTTGCTCGTCCGCGATAATTAGAGTCAAAAGGCGATTCCTGCGGAGAGGTCCTCCATCGGGCATGGCTGCAGCGAAGGGATCGGTAAGTTTCAAAATCCATTTTTATTTCTCTTTTTCAATTTTGCAACTCAATTTTTCATTATATTGGGTATTTTTATGAACGTTGTCTTATCATGAATTTCTTCTCTCTCGTTACAGGATAAAATATCGGGAGTGCATCTTTTTTCGCCGGATAAAATAAAGTCGGCCGCGACTTAAAACTTGTTACATAATGGACTCTAAAATCCGTTTCGGGAGTGTTAAATTCACGCTCGTAAGTTCCAGCTACTCCAGCATCATCTTCAACATCATCCTACTACATCAACCTACTACAGGCAGTTTCAAGACATCCCCGAGTGAGTCACAATGGTTTCAATATTTTTTATACCCTCTGACCCGATTTTCAATTTTCAAAGTTTTAAATTTAGAGTCTTGCCCCCCCGGTATCCTATGCCGTAGGACGATTGATCCGAATCGGTATGGGGTGCCGGTTATAATTGTTTCTAAATATTTGCGAGCATAGCGACCGCGAGCAGATTCTACTTGTGGAATCTGCTCGTGGGTAGCATCAACATTGAATGTGGTTTATATTTATTAGCTGAGGTAGGCCTTCTTGTCTTGTTTGTAGCTTCGCGGTTTCAATTATAATATGCATGCGCGGATTATTTCCGCCGATTGTAGAGTCTCGTACCGTGGAATCGCGAATCGCGAGTCGCATGAATTAATTGCGACTTTATTTCACTTTATTCGATTAAAATTGGATCATGCATCCGATTTGATATTATATATTAGTCCTTATTAATTTGATTATACATGAATATGTATTCATTAATGTGCATTTCGCTTCGTCCGATTTTCGTTCGTACGCTTCACGCCAAAAATGGTTTGTTGATATGAGCAAGAAGGCAATTCGCGACGGGTAGATTCCGGAGTCGAACGACGAATGTAATGTCTTCGATGAAGGGGTCGCCCGAGGTTACTTACAATTAGAGATTTCAATTTCCGTATGTACTTTTCAGTACGTACTTTCATATATATATTAGTTGAATTTGAATTTTTCTGAATATTAAATGAAATATTGTGATACCCCTTTGACACGCGTCACTGAAATAAAGAATACATCCTTCCCTACCCTCGTATAAATCAATTCTTCAGCCCTCCCTTTATGCAAATGATTTAAAGTAAAGTCAATTTAGTCCGCTCAGATACTTATTCTTCCACTCTGTTAAGTGGATTATTTAGTCAGGATTTTCAGCAAACCTCAAGCTCCTGTGTACTGTGTTCATTTATTTAGTCTTAAGGCATGTCCATTTTATTTAGCTCGCAATTATCCGTGGATCTTAGATGTGATACGGATGAATGCGGGCGGTGGGCATGGGTTAATTTTAATATTTCCTAATCATGTGTGGCGGCTGGCGGAGGATTTCGCGGTCCGTGCACGACGCATTTCCACACGTGTGTATGATCGGTTGTTTTCGTGGGATTGCGTCGGTTTTTAACTTTTAAGTAAAGCCATGAACTTCCTTGCGAGGTTGGCGAGCCCCGAGGGGTCCGTCTACCTCACTTGGACGTGATTCTCTTTACTTTTGCTATCGTATAATGTCATATAATGTCGTAATAGATTTTAAAATATAGTCATCTGCTATATTTTATATTTTATACTTTGACGACTATGAATATTCATAGTCTTTATACGCGAGTAGCTTCCTTTTATTCAAGTTAAATTAACTTGAGATAGAGTCAACTATCTTCCAGTTACTTCGTATAGTATCCCTCTCGACACAGCATTACCACGGGGCGCCGTCTTTCGGCATAAGTCGTCTCTTATGTGGTGACCCCTCCAAAAATACCTATTCCTAAAAAATAGCCTATACGAAGTAATTCTTGGAACGCGAGTTTATATTTGCATATATGCTCAAAGCATAAAAATTCGCAATGGACGCAGCCTCTGTCAGTCGATTTCAGGAAAAAGGGTACGTACATTTGCGTGGTATGAGTTTGGTATTGAGTTTGGGTGTCGGAGGGGTCCCGGGACCTTCTCTCTAGTGTAGGCTTTGCACCCAAGGCTCATGAATGAGAACCGTGGAGTGGGTTGATGCTGATTGTGTTGGTGTGCCTGATTTGCTTTTTGCCATTTTAAATATAGCTTGAGGGAGGCAGGTAGCATATCTTCTCTAACTTTGTGTGCTTGATTATGAGTTAATTTTAAGTAGGTAGGGCCAGGGCTGAGGACTCACCTTCGGTTAGCAATAGGCGTTGTTTTGTAAAGGTGTGATCCCTCACCTGGGAACTGTTAATAAATTAGTATATCATCACCGATATGCTAAAGTGTTAATGTATTCATAAGTATTAATCCTAGAACGCACGTAGTTTAACAGGCTGCAGTGGTTCTTAAACACCGGTTTCTGAATTCGCTGAGTCCTTAAATCACGGACTAGTAAGGTTGTTCTTTCAGCACGTGGATTGTATTCTGCTTGGACATTCGATTAAATGTGTACAGGTACGAGCATCCATTTCGTTAATATGAAATGGCTGGGCGTGCTCTGTGCTAGGATACCAGTAAACTTTTTGTTATATATCTAACTTCATATCTAATTTCTGTCGAAGTCAAGTCAATCTCAATATTATCCTATTAAATTGAATTAAATTCAAGTATTTTTCGGAGAATGTCACCGAAAATATTCTATTCGTGGGTACTCGAGAATGTTTCACCGCAGGATATTCCGGAGAACGTTCAATCTTTGAATGTTAAAGGGTATTCGACGGATGAATGTTCGCGGATATTCAAGAATAATTCAAGTTATATAAATGTAGTAAATGTAGTTTATGAGCTGGTTTATTGCACCGGAACACTCGTCGTTTCTGTGGAACCACCAGTTCTTTGTACGAAAAGGGAATGTCCGAGCAAATACTTTTCACGCAACGCGGGATGAAGATCCAAGTGCGAAGAGCCCAAGTGGCGAAGACCTATTTAATGACGATTCATCTTCGGATGGATCGTCATTCTTATGCTATTAAGTCGCTATGCTCGCTAATTATATTTTATTCTGACCACCCTGCCCCCATACCCCCATACCCCCTTGTGAACCTGGGACGCAAACATCCGCGTCGCGAATCTTTAAGAAATTTGATAATTAAAGTTAAAGTTATATTTATTCCAATAATAGTTTCATATCCCTACAAAGTTTTTACTCTTTCAAGCAAACTTTTATTATAAATAACTTGAGATAGAGTCAATTATCTTCCAGTTGCTTCGTATAGTATCCCTCTCTACACAGCATTACCACGGGGCGCTGTCTTTCGGCATAAGTCGTCTCTTATGTGGTAACCCCTCCGAAAATACCTATTCCTAAAAAATAGCCTATACGAAGTAATTCTTGGAACGCAATTTTAATAAATTATTAAAATCGGGTGAATTTTTATATTTCTAGATTACATAAATATTATTAGAATCGGGCCACTTTTGATATTTCTAGGTAACATAAATATTATTGATATCGAGTCAATTTTTATATTTATAGATTCTATGATTTGAAGTCCTTTTCGAAGAAGTATATTATGAGTAATTTTTATTGAATTAGTAGTGTTCGAACTCCGTTGCCCCGCGTCCCCAGGGTTCACACACGAAAGCTGAAATTACGGCTTTCAGTATATCTGGAATGGTCATATTTGGAATATGACAATAAGGCCTAAAATTGGTTGAATGATAGTTCCAACCAATTCATCATAGAAAGGCCTGTTCGAGAATATAATAATACGAACTCCTTCAAGACTCATTATTATAACGATTAATAACATTACTTAAATCAATCATTAAATGCAAAATAATAGATTTCACGTTCCCTATATATATGGAGCATACTCAAATATCATTTCTGGCACATATCGTCTGGATATTGCAATTTTTAAGATCTCAAGGAGGAAGACAATATTTGTCTGCCAGCTCTTTAACGTAAATTGCAACTATGTATACAGAAATAGAAATATATAGTTGAAATTTATGCTGAAAAGTACGGAGGATGAATTTTGTTGGAATTCTTGCGCGATTAAAAATTGTTATCCAGCAAATTGGATCAGAGGTGGGACTTGGATATGATCAGTTTATTATTAAATGTAATATTTCTTGCAAATATATATAAATGAACAATTGTATCACAATATATATTTTGCCCAATCTAATATGCACTTGGCAAAGTATCCGTCTTGAAGGAGTTCAATGCCCAAAAAGAGGCACGAGAAGGAAGGGACCCCCATAAGAATTTTGAACTCTCCGGAGAGTTGAGCCTTGTTTGCACAAAATTCTTTGGGGGGACGTAGGAGAACTGGTTCATTGCACGAGTATAAACTCCGAGGGCGGTTTGTCGTAGATTTCCAAGGTCTTGAACTGGATCGATTTAAACAATTGAGAGGGTTGTACGGAGTCCACTGTGGCAACTCTATCCGGATAGAGTTCGGACCGTCATTGCGAAAATTCTCGATGATTTGTTTGATCGAAACAGTTCGAGGTGCCGAAGGGGTTGGAGCGATTGTAAAAGCTAACTGACGAGTCACTCGAACCAGTTCGGCTGTTCAGAACCCTCATTTTTATGGAAATACAAAGGAGAGATAATTTCTACCTGTAAAATGTACCATATTTTAACACCATTTTTGGTAATGTTTATGCAAATAACACCTCGAGATCTCATGGATTTGAGCCATGATCATATTTATTGTTTCTTGTGAGAAAGTGTAATTAATTATATGCATATTTACTTATTGATAATAATGATAAAATTGATGATTTCAATGGAAATCAAATCAAATGAATATAGAGTAATGTGAAAGAGGGTTCTGGAGAGTTAAGGTAGTTCAATGAAAGAAGGCCAAATTTGATATTGCAAAAAGCCAAGCGTTTGTGAAAGGTTAATTTTCATTACACAACACTGTTGGAACATCTTATTATTGATGATTTATAATGAAGTTGTCTATTCTTTGCACCTTCCGTGCTTTAATGAAATATTTAAACATTTTCATTTTTCCAAGTATCGATATTTTATATCTATATTTTCTATGAATCAACTATTTCCTATACTAAAATGTGCTATTTTCTGATTAAAAATATTAAACAATATCAAATAATTTAGATATTATTAAAACTTTGGTCCTGGTGGATATTATCGTCACGGTTAAAATCGGGTAAAGGAAGCATTTTTATGTTCAATAAAATTTCACTTTTAGTAGCTTTCAATAAATATATTATTATATTACGGCATGTTCATATATGACATATAATATTCAGTCGCACGTGTCCGAAAATCACGTGCTTTCAATTTTTGCTTTGCTTTATATCCGTTTCTTGAGTGGTATACGGAAATGTTTTCACGTAAACTCAAGCATGATGCTAATTTGCAGTTGCATATAAAAGCCATGCAGGAGGATGAAATTTGTTAGCCCTTTTACTTCCTTATGTCACAATATCTTGACAATGTCGTGACAATATTGGTATTTAAATTCGCAAAGTTAATTTGGAATACCTGAAGACTGTGAAATATCGGGGAAACACAGTTGCGAGTAAAGTTTGGCATTGCTCGAAAGATTCAACGGACTGAAAGTTCCTGGATGACGCATCGACGCGGTCATCGCAATGCTGAATGCATTTTTTCATTTTCCGACGAAATGGATTTTCTAAAATCCACTAAAAATCCCGCTTTTCCTGTTCGAACACCAGAATTGGACAGTCGCATCGCGAATAGATTCATTTGATTCTCATCCTTAAGTAGGATGTTTAGAGTTGTCGGCGATGTATTTCAAGGTAGACGAATGACTCCCTGTTAATTAGATTAATTTTAATCGTTTCTTTTCGGGTAAAAAGTGCCTGATTTTTCCGGGCCAGTTTTCGATCGCGTTATACCCTAATCGGGTTTGATTTTTTTCTTCAACCCTAATTGGGTTCATTCTTTCATGATTCAATAATTTCAACTCTCAGTGAGTTTCATTTTCTCGCATTTCTGCACATTGTTTTGTTTCTCTGCTTCGATTCCACACCGTCTCGTTGACTCTGAACTGTGCTTTTGATTAGTTTATTTCGAGAGTTTAGATCGATTACATTTTCGAGAATTCCATTTTGTTTATTTAAGCTTCCATTTCGAAATCGGTCCGGCATAAAAATCGTAGTTTATTACATGCCCATTTTTCCTGGTCCGCAGTCAGCCGTGGATCTCAGATGTGAAGCGGATGGATGCGGACAGTGGGCATGATTTAATTTCGATATTTTAACTAATTACAATCTGCGACTGGCTGGGGATTTTGGGGTCCGTGCACGACGTATTTCCACATGTGTGCGTGTGCGGTAATTTCTGTGGAATTACGTCGGTGTTTTGAGTTTTGGTAAAGCGATTAATTTTCTTGCGAGGTTGACGGCCGGAGGGCTTTGTCTACCCCGCTTGAAAGTGAATCTCTTTACTTTAGCCGGCCGATTTAGTTTACTAAACCATAGTCCACTTTTGACTATGTGTATATTTTCGACTATGAATATACGTAGTCTTCGATCTCAAGTAGCTTCCTTTTAATCAAGTTATGTCAGCTTGATGTAGAGTCGATTTTCTTCCAGTTACTTCGTACAGAGAGCTCCTGTATTAAGTACATGGAATCGCGATCGTGGAATGTACCGCAAAAAGGTACCTGTAGTATTCTTTGAATTCTTTCATATGCTAAAGCATATTCGCAATGGATCGTAGCCTTTTGCCAGTCGATTTCAGGATAATTGGTATCGTGTTTTTCCGTTGTATGTGTTTTGTATCGAGTTCGGTTGTCGGAGGGGTCCCGGGACCTTCTCACTGTAGTGTTAGGAACGACCGACGAGACAATTTTCATATTGTTTCACCATTGCATTCTGGTGAAATGAAGTGCGATAGCTTATCCTCGGGTAGGTCGAATCAAGTACCTTTTTATAATACGTGCAAAGCGTTCTATTAGGCGTTTTGCATGGTGTAAAAAGGGAATTTTGTAGTAGAATTTTGTGTAGAATTTTGTAGCACATACCTTTTTATGCTGAATATTAATTAGAATTCAAATTTTGTTGAAATGATTGGGAGGTAAGTTTTTACCTCCCGCCCTACGCATAGGGCGGGTCTCAAAGCAGCAACCTCCACGTGGTGAGACCTGGGCAATCGGAATTATTTGTCGTGTAAGAATGGCAATAAAGTTATTTTAAGGCATTGTTATATAGTAACAAATTTATGTAGAATTATAATTGTATTCCGTCACGGAAGGAGCACCAGCGTTATAATTTAGTTGTCGTTCTTATTACACCATAAATAATTTCGAGCTAATCGGCTGCTGGTTATTTTACATTTATAAGGCGAATCAACATTTTACTTATAAATGTAAAATAACCAATCCATAACATTGGTAGATTGTGGATTCGTTATTGTGAACGAATTAATTTAATATTAATTGACCACCTACCATCGATTTGGACATTTAGAATTGATTTTGGCGACTTTTAATTTTTTAACCGCTTCTTTCGACCAGAAACCGTCCTAGAATATGTTTATACATCACCCACCATCGATTTGGGTCGTTTAGAATTGATTTTGGAGACTTTTAATTTTTGACAATTTTTGAAGGTATACCCTTCACATTTTTTCCACTTGGTTTCGACCCATTTTTGACTAATAAAAATTTTTTAACCGCTTCTTTCGACCAGAAATCATCCTAGAATATGTTTATACATCATTTACCATCGATTTGGGTCGTTTAGAATTGATTTTGGCGACTTTCAATTTTTTAGAATTTTTGAAGGTATACCCCTTCACATTTTTTCGACTTGGGTTTGACCCATTTTTAACTAATAAAAATTTTTTAACCGCTTCTTTCGACCAGAAATCGCCCTAGAATATGTTTATACATCACCCACCATCGATTTGGGTCGTTTAGAATTGATTTTGGAGACTTTTAATTTTTGACAATTTTTGAAGGTATACCCCTTCACATTTTTTCGACTTGGGTTTGACCCATTTTTGACTAATAAAAATTTTTTAACCGCTTCTTTCGACCAGAAATCATCCTAGAATATGTTTATACATCATTTACCATCGATTTGGGTCGTTTAGAATTGATTTTGGCGACTTTCAATTTTTGAGAATTTTTGAAGGTATACCCCTTCACATTTTTTCGACTTGGGTTTGACACATTTTTGACTAATAAAAATTTTTTAACCGCTTCTTTCGACCAGAAATCATCCTAGAATATGTTTATACATCATTTACCATCGATTTGGGTCGTTTAGAATTGATTTTGGCGACTTTCAATTTTTGAGAATTTTTGAAGGTATACCCCTTCACATTTTTTCGACTTGGGTTTGACCCATTTTTAACTAATAAAAATTTTTTAACCGCTTCTTTCGACCAGAAATCGCCCTAGAATATGTTTATACATCACCCACCATCGATTTGGGTCGTTTAGAATTGATTTTGGAGACTTTTAATTTTTGACAATTTTTGAAGGTATACCCCTTCACATTTTTTCGACTTGGGTTTGACCCAGTTTTGACTAATAAAAATTTTTTAACCGCTTCTTTCGACCAGAAATCATCCTAGAATATGTTTATACATCATTTACCATCGATTTGGGTCGTTTAGAATTGATTTTGGCGACTTTCAATTTTTGAGAATTTTTGAAGGTATACCCCTTCACATTTTTTCGACTTGGGTTTGACCCATTTTTGACCAATAAAAATTTTTTAACCGCTTCTTTCGACCAGAAATCGTTCTAGAATATGTTTATACATCACCCACCATCGATTTGGGTCGTTTAGAATTGATTTTGGAGACTTTTAATTTTTGACAATTTTTGAAGGTATACCCCTTCACATTTTTTCGACTTGGGTTTGACCCATTTTTGACCAATAAAAATTTTTTAACCGCTTCTTTTGACCAGAAATCGTCCTAGAATATGTTTATACACCATTTACCATCGATTTGGGTCATGTAGAAGCGATTTTGGCGACTTTTAATTTTTGACAATTTTTGAAGGTATACCCCTTCACATTTTTGCGATTTTGAATCGACCCATTTTTTGCTCAAAAAAATTTTTTAACCGCTTCTTCCGACCCAAAATCATCCTAGAATATGTTTATACATCATATACCATCGATTTGGGTCATGTAGAAGCGATTTTGGCGACTTTGACGACTTTGACAATTTTTGAAGGTATACTCGTCATTTTTTGCACAACGTTAGTTTACAGTTTTTTTTATTCATTTCTGCAGAGGGCACCTTTTGTTGCGTTGAATTTCACGTTGGTAATTTTTAACTGAAATCAGGAAAGCGTATTTATCTATATAGTGCTTGGTCTTCCTATATCTCGTCTATACATTCGTACATGTACTGTACATCGTTGTTTGTACCGGTAGAAAAGCGTTGATAAAAAAAAAGCGTTAGTGCTGCGTCAGTTAGCTGACCATGGCGGAATTGTTAGAGGCAAAACTTATTCGCCTTAGCGAATTGCAGAATGTCGAGGACAAGATGGACGTTTTAGCTGACATTAAAATCAAGTTAGGAGGTTTAAATAATCGAGAGGCCGAGCAGGTTTCTCGGAATCTAAATTTCAGTCATTTGTTCTCACAGTTAACCTCTTCCGACAGGTATGACAACAACGCATTTTTCGTTAATATTTTCGCTGGAATAATTATTCGCATAACGTTGTTCTATCACATTCTTTATATTATGCGTTGCCTAGGCAGAACGTTTGAATAATATGTGATCTAAGAATCGTGAAAGTCGTGGTTTTTTATTTCATATGGTTATGTTGGTAGACTGTTTGTTGATGTTCGAGCATATCTTGTTTACTATCATTATTTAATATACCTGTATTCCCTTGCATATTCGTTTTTATTGCAGAGAATACATTGAACAGATCTGTGACATTTTGAAGTCACTGTTCAGTGTCTTACAGCCAGGAGAAATTTATCAAAGATATTCCAGTGATGTACCACAACTAATAACTCATGCGTACCCAACTGTCAGATCGCTCGTATTGCATGAAATTTTGTCCATTGTTTCTAAGCCAGAAGGGTTAGAGCTCTTGATCACAGACATTAATTTACTTACCGCTGTAGTAAATAGAATCGGTGATGAAGAACTAAATGTAGCCAAACTTGCGATGCAGATTATCAGGGAAATCGGTAAAAGTAGACAAGGGTTGCATGTTTTGTATTCGGGCGAAATTCTAAGAAGCATTGCCAGACTGTTGGTAAAGAATGATGTTCATAGTTTTCGTATATATGAAGCTGTAGTAGATATTGCTAAATCATCACAGGAAGGTTTAGATGCATCTATACAATCTGGGTTTTTGAACAGTCTTATTAACACTTTAGATTCCAATGATGTATTAATTCAATTAAACGCTTTGGAAGTTATGACAGAATTAGCATTAGCACCAGGAGGCTTAGGGTACTTGAAAGATCAACAAGTGTTAGAACAGCTAGCACAAAAAATAGATAAGGCACATGAAAATCCAATATTGAACCTATTAATTCCTGGCCTAATGAAATTTTTTGGAAGCGTCGCGCGACGTGAGCCTAACGAAATTTTTTCGACATATCCGGTTGTAGTTTCCTCCTTGTTTGAAGTAATAGACAACGGTGAACCGAATATTCTCGGCGTTGCGTTAGATACTTTGGGGCATGTAGCTTCGAGTGTCGATGGAAAATATGCTTTACAAGCGTTGGGTGATTCAATGCCGTGCGCTCTGCAAAAGATGTCCGTAATCGTTCAGAAAATGCCGACTGAATTGCGAATTCGTGCACTTAACAATCTTGCGCTTATACTTAATGTGAATCAGCACGAGTTGCATGACAATAGAATCTTGTCATTGACGAAATCGTGGTTCGATTCTTTGTGCGATGATCCATTAGGTATGATAGTAAGCTTATGTCGGCTGCCATTCGCGGATATTCGAAAAGCGAGTTTGGAAGTTTTGCGTATTGTCGGGTCTCAAGCTTGGGGTCAAGAATATATTGCTGTATATCCTGGTTTGATTGAATTTTTACTGAACAGAAGCGTGGAATCATTTAAAGAATGTACAGATATAAAATTCGAAATTGTTAAAAATTTATCCGAAGCGGAATCGGGTATGTTCGATGCAGATACTTTAAATAAATTTAAAGAATTTGTTAACCAGGGACCCTTTTACGCCGATCCCATTACGCAAATTGCAATTGAAGGTGCAACCTAAAGAAAGCATTTCTTTTTATTATCGTTAAACCATGTTGATTCTGTTAGATTTACGTCGATCGCAGGAATTATATTCGTTATGCTACATTCTTGAAGACTGACGAGTAATCGGATTGTAATTGGGCACGAAATTCAGGAGATATTGGACAATGAAAGATCGAAATACAAAGAAAAATAATTTATTTTATATTAACATTACATAATCGAGGGTTAAGAGTACACGTTTGCAACGCTGCAAACACGCTTGTAATGACCATACCGTATTTGTAACAGGATGCATCACGGTGCGCCTTTGAGTTTCTCAATTATTTACTCTAATTACATAAAATAAAGTTGTATAAATAATTTTACGAGGTGTTCAGACTTAATCACTAAATTATAGGCTTACTATATACGCTTTCTCTTTTTCGGAGATAGTATCTTTAGCATGCTGACTACAGGAGCTTCGAAAGCCACCGAAACTATAAACGACAGGATATAAGATAACATCAATTGTCCGAGGAAGTTGATTAACTGAAACAAAGTTTCGTTCCGAAATTAGCTTCTTGCGTGATTATTATCATACTGCAATTATTCATATTTTATCTAAACATACCACAGTATCGTTTCCTAAGTGGAACGGCGAGTCTCTTTGCATAACCGTCATTCGAAGTACAATTGGATGAATTAAATAAGCACAGTACGTTACTCTGCTGAACGGGTAGAGAACTGGCGCTGATAAGACACTATTCACGTATCCTGGAAGTAATTCAGACCGTTTACATTTGTTTATTACATGACACCGTAACATATCTTAATGTTATCAATTTTTGTAGTTACTTTATGTCAATTATTTACCTCCGTATCCAGTACTGCACGCGATAACAATCCACGCCAAACCAAGAGCCCAAGCGCTGTGACTTAACGCGGAATAAGCTGCTGCTGCTACAGGACTAAGTTCAACGTTGTATAAACCATAAAGTAAAGTTAAAAGACAGGCGGAGGAAAACATCCATCCAACGGCAACAGTCGCCTGAGAATTATAGGAACATTGTTTTTTTATCGATCACATAAATAATAAGCAATAGGAAGACTGATATAGAACATCCGTGGAGTCTCAATTACCTTAGACATTTTTAATTTACAATCAATCTTAAAGAGGAAGTATCCAACTGACATTCCAATTAAGTATGGACCCAATCTGGTCCACGGTTTGTCGTAAATTTGATCGAACAGTGCCAACGGATCGTCGGAACTTGGCATATGATTGTTCACCAATGCTATGTAACCCGTTGTTAACCAGGAGCTCAATAACAGAGTGATTACCGCGAAGGATGCAATTTTGAAGTGATTCGTGGCTAAAATTAGTATCACAGCACCTATCACGTAGAATTGGGTGTCATCCGCAACGTACCAGCTCCAAAGCATGCACTGTAAAACATTGGAACGTTAACGACTTATGTCTATTATTTTGCAAACTGAAAAAACACGTGTAAATCAACACGGTGCGTGAAATAAAAGGGACACTTACCATTTGATCAACGGGGAATAAAGTATTGATATAAAGCAAGTTTCTCCACCAATATTTCGGACAAGTTTCATGATCCGCTGTCGGTGGTTCGAAGATGGAGTTCGCGTGGAACCATTTCATCGAGACTTGAACCACACCGAGAATAAACATGTACGGTGCAGTTAGCCTGCAGAATCGGTACAAAAGCAGGCCAATGAATTTCAAACTGCCCGCCACAATTCCGCGTGTACCCTGAGTCAATTTATTCAGATCACCCTTGGCATTCGTTCGGAAGAACAGGAAGCTCACTAATAAGCCACCCATGAAGAAGAATGTGTCGACACTGAAGGCGCCATTCGTTATTGTTTGGAAGAGGAACTTCTTCTCGACGACTTTACGGTATTCCATGTTGTCCGAGTATTTAAAGAGAATGATGCATGTGTGCCCGAGTACCACCCATCCCATTGATAACGCTCTGAGTCCGTGTATCGTGCTGATAGTATCTCCTCCAACTTTATCGTCGCAGATCACCCTTAGATTAGCGCGGATGGAGAATGATAGTAGCAATTCCTCGAAGATATCTGTGGAAATTACCTTCATTTATAACTAATATTTCCGAAAATTTCAATAACTTATGCTTTTCGTTCGAACACGAAGAGTGATTCCTCAAAGATAGCTGTGGAAATTAATTGCTTTATAAGTAATATTTCCGAAAATTTCAATCACTTATACTTTCCATTCGGAACATATGAAGTAACTAAACGAAACTTCATTTGGATATATACAGATTTTGTATTTTATGTTAGTATGTATTATAATAATATATATATAGTAATGACATACTGAGTTTCGGCCCGGTTGGACTCGGTGACCGCGGGCTACTTTCGTGATCGTTATTGTTGTTTACCGGTTGGCCACCGTTGATGACGAGGTCTGTTGCTGGAACAGGAAGGTAGACCGTACCTTGAAAAGCTACGGGACGTAATAATAAAATCATGTCACTCGCTATACCACTACTGTCCTTGTCACGTGTTAGTCTGCAGTAATCGGCGTTATGGCACTCGCGAAAAGAATGGGTACATTTTCGAAAATCGTCAAACATTTAAAATCGCTCCAAATGGCTCTAAATGGTCCAAATCGATGGTAGATGACGTACAAACATATTCTAGGATGATTTTGAGTTGAAAGAAGTGGATAAATAATTTTTGAGGAGGGCAACAGTCTAGTTTGTAGTTATTGTGTTAGTCATCCTTGCGTTTTAAAAAGAGTAAAAGATAAAAGAACGTAAAAGGATAGTGAGATTCCGTTTAGTTTCTGAGATGATAGACGAGTGTTCTGATGTCATTTATGAATTATTACTGAGACAAAGATGTTTTACCGTTTAACGTTTTCTGATTTCCATTAGTGAGTTGCTCGATTTTCGCGTGCTTCTCGATGTCGTAGATTACGTTTTTCGCCGAGGAATATCTTTTTAACAGGTGATAATCGTACGCTGTACTGACGGCCAGTAGAAAGCCGACGAGACCACTTACCCCACTGAAATATATTTTTTTTAATGAAAAAGGATCTGTGACTGTTTAGAATATTTCGATTAATTAGTAAAACTAACGTGAATTTATCGACTTACAATAAGAACCAAAATACTGGGTCCGCATAAATATTGTATGGATGATGTTGGTCCCTAACTTTTGTTACTGTCGAGTGTTTTACTGCAAATTCGCTACCCGCGAGTTTTGCGATCGTAGAAACGTCGGACGCGGTGCATGAAAATGGAAGACAAACTCCAAAGTGAACCACTCTCGTCTGAAACCAATAACATATTCATTTAATGGAATTTCTGATTTCAGTCTTATTTAGTTTAAAATATAAATCGGCGTTTAATCGAAGTCAAATAAAATATATCTCGGAATATAAATCGAATAATTATAAATATGCCTGTAGTAAACAACGGCTTAGAATTAAGAGAATCGCTTACCGTTGGAAAGACAGATGTGTTTATGGAAATTGTAAGCATATAAAATCCTAAATCGTAAGGTGGTTTATCCAGGATGCTCTCCGTCAATAAATTCGCTCCGCTAAGTTTATCGGTTGCCGCTCTTCCGACATCGTAGTGGAGATCCTCTATTTTTTCAACGGATGCACCGTGCCTTAAGTTTTGTTTATGCCTTAAATAATCTTGCCCGATATATGCACATTCGGTGGCCGAACCAACGTAGAAAGAATTACCCCAGAAGAATCCATTTGTGAATCTGCCGGAGGCATCGTCCACTAAAAAACAAACAAACGACCAACATTTAGTATTGCGTATTATGTTATTGTAAGAGTGAAAGTATTAATGTCGGGTAAAGATTTAATGAACTGTGAAGTTAGATAACTTCGAGTGACAATCGGCGTTATGGCAAATGGGAAAAGAATAGGTGCATTTTCAAAAATCATAAAAATTTCAAAGTCGCCAATTCTGCTCCTGAATGGTCCAAGTCGATGGTAGATGATGTATAAACAGATTTTAGGACAATTTTGGATCGAAAGAGGTGGATTAAAAATTGTTTTCGGTCCAAAAATGGGTCGACTCAAAATCGCAAAAATGAGAAGGGGTGCCTAAATCATACAGCAGGAAATATTTAAACCTCATATTAAGACAATTCTTACAGTTCACAATCTTAATAATCGTTAAGACAAGTACTGAACTTAGTTTACATAATTCAGTATATACATTGAAGTAACCTTTCAATTCCAACGATTATGTGCAACATTACAAATGTTGCTAAACACTCGAATGATCGATTAAACATCTTTAAACGAGGTAACGATTACTCGTTAAGGAAGCTATAAATTAATTAGAACCTGAAGTCGACGGGTATAATTTACCCGTTATTTCCGCGAGCGCCAATAATTCAGTCTCGGCAATAAAATGTTAAAGGGGGACAACTAAAAACCT
Source organism: Nysson spinosus (assembly GCA_910591585.2). Classification (NCBI taxonomy): domain Eukaryota; kingdom Metazoa; phylum Arthropoda; class Insecta; order Hymenoptera; family Crabronidae; genus Nysson; species Nysson spinosus. Next base: position 1,451,712 of record OU342843.1, on the reverse strand, counting down.
ACATCGATGATCAATAAACTATTACCGAAGGCGTTCGGTAATTGGTTGAGTTTTGCTTTTTCTTTCCGTCTTCCGCAAACGCTAATTTCTTTCAAGGGAAACGTGTTATTTCCATCCACGGAATCGATGGAACATTCGCGAACAGACTCATATTATAATTAGTATTACAAACTATTACGGCAGTTCTATTGAGATTGCGAAATTATCGTCCGCCGGTTGATACAAATCATTTGCAAAAGGATCTTGTTCCATCACGCAATAGTTATATAATATCCTGCGAATTAAAGTAAACGTTGTTTCCGCGTATAATTTTATGCCCCGCGATAATCGTTTTCTTTTATTCGCGGTAGTTTCTCCGACGCCAAGCAACTTTGTAACATTTTAATCATAGTGTGTCTCTGTATATATATATATATATATACAGGTAACTGGTAACCCAGAAATTGTATGAATGTGTTAGTACATTTTTATATATTTTTATTTCGTTATGACTTTATTCACAAAAAGATGTATTTTTAATTTTACCGCTAATTAAATTCATTATATATTAAAAATGTCGTGAAGAAAGTCATAATGATAATTCCAAAATATCAATAAAAATAGCAGGCGCCACTTGCGATTAAATGGATCAAATGAATTCGTAATCGTGCTTTCGATCTCCGACCATTTTTGGTTCACATAAAAACCGATTAAACGCGAGTAGTTTCTCGATGCAATTGATTACGATTGATTACGAGATTACGGCGTATATTTGTACAATGTATATCACCCACGGTCCGAGAAGGTACACTACGAAGGTATTTCTCAGCCTCTTCAATGTAGCAAAACTTTCTATTCAGGAAGAAAGTGATATTATCTAATGTTCGCCGTGACAGCGGTAACATTTGTGTGGGCCGCGCTTTGATTATGCAGCATCCAACGGTGATCAACGGTTTGTTACATCAGCGAAGATTCATTGCGGTTAAAAGCTATGTTGGAGTTTCATGTGAAACAGATTTCTTGCGACTTCGATTTGACTCTTGTAATTGATCCGTGAGAATTTTATTACGTCCTATCACGCAGGAACATTTTCAAGGACTCTAAATCTAGAAATGATATGACGTTCAAATATTGTTTGAAATATTCGAATATAGTAATAATCAAAAGTATAATAATAATGAGTGAAAAAGATATGAAATTGGAATATAATTTGCTTCAAGAAGGACGAACAATTTTAGTTCAAGTAAATTTTTTCGTTTAACGTATAATATAAAATATAACAGATACACGGAAGCACCAAAATACGAAGAGACATTCGCGAGGCGGAAGTACAATGAAATGTATGCTAAAAATGGCGAGGCCACGAAGTGTCCGGTATTTCCAGTTAAAGCAGTGATATGCATTTTACGAGGTAATTCGATATGTTTTAATGGACAATAATCTGACTGAAGAGAGAAAGAAAGGAGTAGAGAGACAGGCTCAATAAATATTGTGCAAGGATATATCTAGCATGTGCGACCGGTTTCCAAGGAGTTCGTCCGCAGAACCTTCGCCTTCATTGTCGAGGTTTTCTCGAGCAACGAAGTTCAGGGGCCGCCGTTGCAACAGCCGCGAATTGCAAAACGATGCATTATTCGCATTATCCGCTCCTCGGAAATCGCAATGGTTTCACCACCGCTCGTTTATTCGTCCCGTAATTTCACGGAGTGTTGTCAAAGTTGTTTTAACCGCGCTATTTCCAACGTGCGTATAAAATTGTACAAGTAAATTAATATTAATCGCGAGAAATATTGTGATTAATATTAATTGTTACTTTCGGGTTATATTGAATATTTTATGTATTTATTCGATCATAGGAAGATAGCGAAATATTTCGTTTCTTATCATCCAACTGGTACGCATGGAATTATTAATAACTAAATTAATATTAATCGAGAGAAATACGGTGCTTAATATTAATTGTTACTTTCGGGTTAGATTGAATATTTTATGTATTTATTCGAACATGGGAAGATAGTGAAATATTTCGTTTCGTGTGATCTAACTGGGTCAGCATATTATTACGTAATCGGTGTCCATTTTGGAAGTACCGAATTCTGTTCCGATTGATTGGTGGCGGTAGCATAGTTCTTCGAGAACGCCGGAGAAAGTAATTCGGAAAGAGAAAGGCTGTCGTCCCTTACATATCCGATTGTGTTGCAATATTAATGATCGCTCGAATGAGCCTGCGTGGCATTAATGCGTGAATTACATTCAAAACATTCTTAGAACGTCGCGTCTTACGGAACGACGATTATTAATTAATCTACGTTGCTTCACCTTGAGCTGAATTAGAATCGAAATTCGAAACACCTCTGAGAAACATCTCACATAATTATATCATAATTAATATACCCAGAGAATGCAGAATCGAATAATTTCGTTGACGATTCTAAAATTCTTCTTTTATTATAAATTCATTTATGTCGGGTTTCGTAATAATAATTATTATCCCGCGGTAGTATAGCTTTAATAATATTCGACAGTGAAACTAGTCATTCATTGAAAAAGGTCATCGATAAACTAATAGATGTATTACACGTAGAAACGAAAATGGATTCGTTTCCAGGAGAAAAGAAATATGCGAGCTAGTTTTGCGAATGTCACGGTGTTACAAAGTCCGGAAACACCGCCATTCCTTGCGCGACCCAAGTTTCTTTCCCACAACGAAACCAACGCAATTTTGATAATTGCGGCAATTTCTGCATCAAACGGAAAGTTTTCACTGCGTTTCGTCTTCCTTTAAACTTTCTAATTCTTCTAACGTTCCTTTGATACGAATCATCGATGATGCTCCCGGAAGTGCCGTGGACACGCAATGGGACTCACTTTCCGTCGCGCGCGACGCGTAACACACTCCGATGACATTGTTATATTTTGTTTTCCATTATCTTCAATGAGCTCCACTCTTTCCAAACATTTTGCACTTTCTTTTATGTTGGTTCTTCTAAGCGTTTATTTAACTTCCTCTTTAACTTCGTATCTCGAGACACTTAATTTGAGACGTTATTTTTGAAAGTTTTATAAGTCCACTTTTTCTTTTGACTTTAATATTATAAGTAACAAAAAGAGGATATCTATCTGTAGCGGAAAATTATATTTAATTCTGCTTTCATAAAAATCATTTAATATCGTTCATATCTTAGTATATTATTCCTAGATTTTTATATGTACGTGTATTAACGTTATCGATAATATTAGGATCGGATAACATATTTATTAAATTTCTTATTAAGAATTCTTAAGAGTTTTTCGATAGCTCCGAAATTTCTTTGAAATATCGAAGACGTTTTTTAGTGGCCATGTTGAAATACTTGAAATTAGAGTGTTTTACGACGAGCCTTTCTTCGATTCGAAGGTAGACCAAATTCATAAGCAAACAACAGAACTTTCTCCTCGCGCTAATGCGCATGCCGTGTTATCGTCGTAGGAAGTTCAAATTTGTCGAATTGCGCCAAGAAAGGGGAAAGGTATGAGGTTGTTACACCAAGTAAAGAACGCTAGAAAGAATACCGTTATGACTCTGAAAAGCGTATTCCTATTGGTCGCTGGGGATTCCGGTTTTTCATCTCTTACCGTAATCAATCAAGTTCATTGCCGGGAGAACAATAACGATACGCTTATTAAGTAACTACGTATATCCGAGCATAAAGCTGCCATGATAAACAATCAACATTAATAAACTCGTTATATCAGCAACGTGAATGTTATTTAAAATACGAGGATTACCTGTAAAAGAAAGTCATAAATGTCGAATTTCCATCGAGTTACGTATCTACAGCAATATTTCATTTTTTAATGGCGGAAGGAATTCGACGTATTCGGCTGAATGAAACGTAATAAGTATGCAGTGAAATAAATCAATATTATATGAAGACAGGGGAACAAGATGAAAGAGATGAAAGAGATGAAGGAGATGTAGACTTATTCGGAAAGCATTGGTTTCCGTTGTGCAACACTTTTCTTCTGGCATACTCGTAAATTGTTGGCGTACGTTCTTTTTGCGGTTTAATCATATCTCCTTTCGCGAATGAAAATTCTATGCCGCAACATCCCATCATCGTTGCAGACGTATAAACGTCGGTGTAATGTCTGGTAGCGAATGAAGTTTGCCATGGAAAAATGACTTGGACGTAATAAGCGGCCCGGGACGCAGTCAGATTTTCTATTTCGTAATAGTATTTCCTGTCAGCTACAATCACCACGTTAGTAATTAGTTACAGCAGCAATTCCACCGTAATAATTCGATATTACGGTGGAATTGGTTTGACAATGTCCGACGTCTTAACACGCTGTATGCGGACTATCGGGCGCGTGCCATTTTTCACGATTCACGCTTTCTGGGAATCGCTCTAATTCAGTGGCGGAGCTACAAGTTTTGTTGGATTTATTGTGTTTTTAATTTTATAAAAATTGTCCCTAATTTAAATTAGATTAAAAATCCACTGACAACAAAACATAACGAAATATAAAATCGAATCTCAGTGCATAAGGCTTTCAATTTCAAACGTTCAGTTCGCTTAAAAGAAGTTGTAAAAAAGATCTCATTTCGGTCATGATATATTAAATACGTATTAATATACGTATTCCGCATATAATATGTTAACTAAATAACTACCAAAGCAGTCAAAATGACGGGTCCCCGGAATTTAATAAAAATGTTAGAATCTATAATATTTCGTTTTCTGAGATTCTCCGCGATTCACAATCGATTAATTAATTCTTCCATCCATCCAATTTTTTTAAGGTCGTAGACATAAATATATGAATAACCTCCATTTTAATAGAAGAATTTTCACGGGCCCTAATTCCCTCAATTCGACGGCGTTGAGGTTTAAGGTAAGGGCCAGACTGACCCTGGCCCACTTTGTACTCGTCTGCCCTTTCACTTACCGTAATTCGACTCTCTTCGCAAGACGGTTCTCAAACTCGATTTATTATTCCATAAGGATTATATTTTTCATTTTCCATTTGATGTATGTACACGAAGAATGTTTTATGGTGGAGCAGAAAGTACTAGCATTGGTCGAGGAAAGTAAAACATTGAAAGCGATTCGTTGTCGCGTCGTAAAGCCGGGCTGTTTTCACAAAGTCGCGCGACGGTGCTTTGTCCGCTAAAAGTGAAATTTCGCGATGAAAGTAGGCAAACCAGAAGGAACTCCGGAGAGGAAGGCAGATGTTTCGTGTTGTCTCTGTCAGCCATTACAACATCGACATAATCTACGATATCATCTGTGTATGCTCCTTACATCTCCCTTATCGTTTATCAGAGCAAATTATCTTTTACCGGCAAATTCTTCTTCCTAACGCGTCAACGCTACTTTCAACTTGTTACTGTCAGAATATATTCACGCTACTCTATCATCATCTGGATCATCATTAGTAATTGTTTTCGAGATACATAATCTTCTCCTCTTCTAGTTTGAAATGTTCTGATAATTGTATAATCGATATGATCTAGTAATCGAATAATTTAGTAATGAAAGTTTGATCACTAAAATCCCGGGCGTATCTTGATTCTTATTTAAGTCTCATCATTTTCATTATTTTATGGTATCTTCATAATTGGCAGTAATTTTAATCAGATTGAATTTAGCAGCGCATTGTATTCAAGACTTAATTCGCGGTAATTGTAAGAGTAATAAGATAATAATCGCGTTGTTTACTGGCGACATTGTACACCGGAGAAATTGTGCTCTCCGGATGCTTATCTGGAGAAGAAAGATTCACCGTTTCTGGTGAATCCGGTGGTGCCGTGACTTCCGGGAATGCTTTCGGCATTATGTGCCACCTTCTGCCAAGAAGAAAGAGATTATGGCTCCTTTCCTACGTTTGGTTCGTAAACTTTCTATTGGTATAATAAATTTTGACTTGCACGACCGGCGGAACGTGCTAGTAAATTTCACAATGCGCAATCGCGAGGAGAGAAAGAAGAACTCGAAGTGTTTCGCGTACAATAAACGATTGCTCCGTAAACGTTTACGAGGGTGCATTAAATTCTGATTATACGCTTCCATCGCCGGAGATTTTCGTGATAAAAACTTAGAAAATCATTCAGATTGCCATAGTATATTTTTATTACATATATAGACACCAACTGTTGTCAATATGCATTAACATTGCCGATAATAATAGATTACAAGATTATTAAATTATAACCGGATAAATATAATTGCTTTTTTAAATTTTCAATACCGATCATTCAATTATTGGTGCACTTATTGTTAGATATATCGTATATAATAAGTATACTTGTAAGTATCACAATCGTTTACATAAGGATGCAAACAAATATGAAATTAATGAGTTCCCGTTAATATCCAACAGGAATAACGCATCAGATAACATAATTATAGTAATTAGAAACGTAATTCTTGGTCGTGGTATTCCAAGTATTTAATAAGAATATTTTTTCAACGGCGAGCGCGCCAAACTTCCTTTATGAAAAGCAGAGAATAGCGATTCTTGTGAAATGGTAATCGCGGTAGAAAGTAATGGAAAATGGCTATTATTTTTTATTGCGAATATCAAGTTTACTTCAGTTTAAAGTATATCAACCTACCTTTAATGGCCCAAATCTCACGGTTCTTTAATCCCTCGATGTATCTCGTGATATCCTTGCCGCAGTCCTCGCCGACCGGATGTTCTTCCGGGAGCCAATTTTTCGCGAGATTTCGCGCGTTGAAGAGATCTAAGACGTCCGACAGCGCGGTCCAATTGTGCTCCGTGATTCGCACGGTTTCCGGTAAGCTTCTTATTCGGTGATTAGTGATTGGCTCGTCCGGCGTAGAGTTCTCCGAGATATTCGACGTAGTTTTCGCGCCCGAAACCAAGAGAATCATGGATAAAAGAACCAATCTCCAAGTCCTTTTCTTCATCGTGAAACTTTTCTTCATATACTTATATTTACACAAGAATTTTCCAAAGTCTGCGATATAATACTTTTTCAAATTCTTTATACACTGATCTCCATGTTTAATATAGTTTTAATACAACAATCGAGTTGATTTAACTTAATAACGGTGAATTTAACAAGTTCATATTATTATTTAGTTGGTTTAATATTTTTACGACTACCTGGAAGTTATTATATATAAAACGAGCACTGTTCAAAAATGATCTTCTCGTAAAGCTAATAATAATATAAATCACAATGAAAAATATTTCCGATCACAATCACTCGAGAATTATCATTAAAACGCGGAAGAAAGATATTCTTCCAATTATTCTTGCGGTTATTAATCAGTTTCTTTAAATTACAACTTCGAGACTTCGGTCCCGAAGAGATTTCATATCAAAACACGTAAACTCGTAGAATATCGTCCCCGAAAAACTCCACGGTGTTTCTTCTCGATAATCGTCCCTTTTCGATATCATAGTTTCATCGAAACGAGAAAAGTGTTTCTCTTCAGTTTGAACCGTCGTCTTAAGATCGAACGAATCGGAGGATTGTTTTATTAGCTTCGTTCGTGATTGGTCGGGCTAGGCGAAAACCGTTCTCTTTGGAATGGTTCCTCGATGTTTGACGAGCAAGGACCGACTGCAACAACGAAAGCGCTATCGTCGGAGAAATGGTTTTCGCCGTGGATACCCCTCGGTGTCACTGAAAGAAACGGCGATGGTGGGAAATAACCTCCCCGCAAGAAATTTCGAATACCTTAGGTTCATTCTTTATTCCTTATTCCTTAATATTCTTTATTTGTCCCTCAATGCCCGTCTCTTTAATATCCGGTAAAACAATTTCTCAATGAAATCCAACGACGAGTTGTTTAGGCGAACCTAATATTTTGGTTCATCTCGTACTAATAATATCTTTGCTTTCAAGAATGATGGATTCTTAATCGAGATAATATTCTGCAAAGTAATACTTCTTGACATGATATATCATTATTTATTTATTTATTGATGTATTTAACGGGAGGCACCCTTTGGTAAATGTTACAAACGTAACGAAGATGACAATAGTGATAGTAATCACGAATTAACATTTCTTCATTTTCGATTATGATTCATTTCGATATTGAAATGGTGACCCAGTTATTCTATTATGATATATGATTATTATATATTATATATCAGATTATATTATTATAAAGTTAAGAAACTGACTCATAATCTTAATACGTTATATTGTATGATATGATATGTTAGTATGAATAAAAGTGGATAGTGAAATATGAAAATTAAGGGTTACGAGTCTGTGTTTCAATATTAATTTAATCATAATTCAAATGATACGTCAAATATATCTGATATATCAATTAATATCGGGAAGTATTTAATAGATATCATAACAGTGTCATTAATTTTGACGTCATTCACCAGCATATTATTATAAACGACAGTGCATAATAGTTATAATTTATTAAAGAATCAAATATCGAAGATCTTCAGAGGTTTCCTGCGACTTGCTACATTTAACCTTAGAAATACCGGGAAGAACATTGAAAAGTCCGAAGAAAAAGTCCGGCCTCGTAATAAATATTATAATTTCCACTGTAATTAAGAGAATTTTTCCCGCGGCGAAGGTAACGGTTACATCTCTACCAATGTAAACAAGTTTAGACTACGCGAGCTAAAAATAGTCATCCAGTAGGAGATATTCTATGCCCGAAGGTGTCTCGGTTATTAATCGGGCGAAGCAATCGAAGGAGGAATCGACGAGGAAAAAGCGATCCAATTGATTGAGATTAGAAAGCTCGTAGCCCGAACTTGGTTCCCGGGTTACCGAAAGAGAAAAGCGTAGGAGTTGTGACCTTTAACTATTTATTTAATCATCTTTTCCGGCGATCTCAAGGAACTCAATGTTCCCCGGAACCTGAGAAGATGTCCGGAGAATCCGTGGATTACGAAATCGTGACACGAAATGCCGGACACTCTCTCCTTTTGCAAAATAAACGAGTTGTTGTTCGAAAGACGAAAATCCGACGCGATTATCAGCGATCTTAAACGATAAATTTCGCGCACGATTACGCGAGAATACATAATAATAAATTAAAAAGTGTGTTAGACATTCATGGCGTTTGCGCGATTTCTGCGAAAGAGTTTCATGTAAATTGTTTCTTGTTGCAATCCCGATAAATTATTAATAATCTTGTTATGTTGAATAGAAGGTATTGAGTAACCCTCGGTGGATATTAAGGGTATCTTGAAATTAATAGTGTTGTCGAAAGGTTAATTAGACAAACGAATCAGCTGTGGACAATGTCTTACGAAAGTTCTTGTCTCGCATGAGCTCGTCTGTGATTGGCGATAATGCCTGGAAGTTTCACTGACAAATTTCATGTCATTAAGGGAATCCCCTCTTTTGTTGAATTCTATCATTTGCCGTTCAGCCATCTTGAAATTTGCTTCTTGCCTTACTGTAATACTTCATCTGATTTAATTGTTAAAAACTGATAGATAAAGTAACGCTGAAAGAAGTTATTCATAGAATAATCGGAGGATCGATGCGGATAATCAATTTGGGATAACAATAGATTATCAGAATCAAAGCGAACATTTATATTGTTCACATCGATGAAAAATACCGCGCAAAGACGACAACAAAAAGTGTGCATTATTTTCTTTGCCGTTGTCATTGTTATTAATATATTACTTGTATGCACGGTTACGCGTCAACAACTACGTTTCTATCGACATTTAGAATTCCAGAAATCCGATGAATTATTAAAACCAACGTAACTCGAAACTGGAAAAAGTTGTCTCGCGAGGAGATCAGTTACATGGCGCCATTTTAGAACAAGACATGATTTCAGAATCATAGATGTCCATTGGTTTTTGTCGCGTTGCGTACAGTTAACACTCGGTTTACAGATATTTCGTACATACCTATCTCTACGGACAAGTGTTAAAACGCGAGAACGAAACCGCACGTTTTCTTTCAAAAAACAATATACTTTATTGAAAAACAACATATTATACATTATTAACTTATAGTCAAATGAATAAAAGCCATATTTACCATAAGTGGTAAACAGAGAAATGTAAACGGTTTCGCTATTTTTCCTTGCGAAATTCGAAATGCGTAACAATGACGCGTCCCGTAAACCTAGTGTTAACATCGCCGTTTGTTCCGCGTATTACTTCCTTCTAATATAATATACGCGACTTTCTTACGTATTCTTGGCAACGCGTTGTCAAACGTGCAATGCGTAACTTCTTCTTCTATCTATTTGCGATGGAAGAAGATCATTGAACGCCGAGAGGAAAAGAGAGAGAAAAGAAGTCCGACAAAAGTGATTCGCGCCACTTGTCAGAGTTTAGAGAAGGAAAAGGGGCCACACGCGGAATGCCGGACCCAAACTCGTCAAACACTTTCGAGCCACGCATTAATTATGAAAGTTAATGCGCGCGTTTCAATGGACAAACAATGAAGCTTTACGCTTCTCTGGAATGATATGTACATATATCGAGGTGAATGAATCAGTCACAAACTTTTAGTTCTTTTACCAGTGATTTCTTTGAAGTATGTTATTTATTCGTGTCACCGAAGTGTTTCATGCTTCCATTGAATTCTGATTCCAGTTAAATCTTGTACGAAACTAATGTTTTTATTTATTAGACAGTATTATTTATTCGTGATAAATATTTTTAGTTATTAGTTTCATACTATTATTTTATATATAACTGAGAACTCTTCTTATTTATTACTTTTATGCGAGATTTAAATCTAATCGAATTTACGATCGGGATTATCATTTATATTATTATTTGGATGGAACTATTATTTATCAGTGCGGTATCATAGTTTATTGAATGAGGATGATGATAATAAGCATAACTGGATGGTGGAGTATAAGATAATAATAGAGATGATGCTATGATGATTTTTAATATGAAATTCAAAATCCGTGGGTTTCTTTGTGATCTCTTTAGAACTTGTTCTATTTTTATCCTGTTTGGATGACATTTTATTTAGTCGCTTTTTACGTTACGACGAAAAGTACCGGCTACTTACTTCGCGGACATTTTTAATATAAAATTCAAGATACGTGCATTCGTTTCGAAATTAAATTAAATATCAGGGTTTTCATTACTCGAGCAAAGGTTACGTATAACGTAAATCTAGTTAAACGCGACTCTAATGAAGGTACATAATTATTATTATTACAACTTTACTTACTTTACGTACTTTAATAATTATTATAATACAACGCAAAAAATCAAATCAAATGAAAGATACGGATATGATAGTATGTGACTTTAAAGTGACATGAAGTTAAAGGACGATACAATTTTTACTCGGAACGTAGTTTATAAGCCGAAAAAGTTCGATAAACATCGATTGTAATATAAACAAATAGAAGCACAAAAATGTATTTTCACACATCAGCCGTCCGTCGCACTTGTCCGTGGAATATATTAATACACGAGATACTAAGATTGAGAAAAGCGGTTTGTCTTGACATGCCCAAAACATGTCGACACGAATTTTTAGAGGAACTTGTCCACCCGGCCAATCGGACCGGCCACGGTAGTTCCTGAAACTTTCCTTTTGGATAGATCTTTGAGATATTTTAATTCGAGATTTCTCTTTCGTTCGTGTCACACATTTATTCTCTGACGTAATTTTCTTACAGAAAATGAAATTACTCGGAAAGGAGTACGTTCAACTTCATTTTCAACTTCACGTGGTTATCGTAACGCTACGATTTTTCGGGCAACGGAGATTCGCGAAGTCGGTTTCTCGAATTGGAATAGCGACGACGATTTTAACGGATGTGTTGATAAAGTTAAATGCGACGTCATTCGATGACGTCTTTGGTCGAAAGAAAGTGAAACCGATCGAAGAAAAACTTGCCTCTTCGCGCCGGTATCCTTTACAGCTCGTGATTTCATTGGAAGGTTATTTCATCGGAGAAGAATTAAAATTGGTAGCCTTGAGTGCTTATTAAATAAACCGTGGACAATAATAAGTACTCTATGGAATTATTTACTTTGCTTTGCTTTGCGCTACGTTAATATAGGAAATTATTAAATATTTCTATATTTCTATTACTTATATATGTAATACAAAATATATATAATTACATATTATGTATACTATAGAAATATAGAAATGTAATTCACAAGAATGATACATATATGTATATATACATATCATTGTTGTGAATTAGAAATATAATTAACAAAAGTAATTTATCAAAAAATAAGTAACATCGTTAAAAATGGAAACTGAAATCTATATGATAGGAAGATGGAAAATATTTCGAAATAAATGCCGTTTAGAGCGGTTGCCGATTGGGTAACAGCGTTTATTAATACTCCGCGTTGGAAATATCTGATTATTACAAATATGTAGTCGGTATCAAAAGTTGTTTATATACAGTGGTTTAAAATGAATATATCTTAAAAATGCATATCTACTTCGGGGGGAATTATGTTTCCGATTTCCACTGCCGCAGGGGGTGAGCTATCCTCAGCAATGAAACCATGGGGGCTTCGAAGAGTAGACTGATAAGCAGAGATGCGCCATAAGATACCACGGTGAATCCGCAGAATAGCACCGCCTAAAAAATGATCGTAATTCTTAGTGCGAAGTGAAATTCCGTGTGACAATTAGAATAAACGAGGGATACAAATATAGTAAAAATCAAATAATATTGAGAATTAAATTCTATGGAAAATTAAATTACCTTAAAAATTAAATTAAATTAGATCAAATGGAAATCGTTTGTGATTAATAAGTGCAAATATTAAGTTGAATTATCATACCGTGAACATATGAGAGGGATGTATCGAGCTTTCAGAGTTCAAGATCGTCAGTCTCATAACTACCGGGTGTACCAAATAAACGCAGTAAGTTAGTCTGGAAACCGGATACAAGTACTTCCAGGACAATATTTGGTTTACTACACCTGTGAACGAGTAATGCCATAAATAACTATTATAATTAGGATCCGCTCGGTAAAAAATCGGTGACATACCTACATTACATTCTTAATAGGATTACGTTGAAAAGATATGTCGGAAAAATAGTGATTTATTAATATAATCAAGTGTTGAGTAATATTACTAACCGCCGTATCCAGTGACGCAAGCGATTAATATCCAAGCTACGGCAACCGCCCATCCGGAGTGCGAGAATGTGGTATAAATAATGGAAAGAATCGGTCCGAAAGTGTTTCCGTACAATCCGTAAACTATACTTAACATGATGGCTACGGAAGCAGTCCAGAAGACACCGAAGAAAGTCTGCAATTACAAGAAGCACGCGTCACTCGTATCTCCCGTTGCCTTTTTACATCGTCTGCCGTGAAATCATACTTCGCGGTTGGTTGTCGGAGAGCCGACGCGAGATCAATCGAGGAAATTATTCTCCGCGCAGATTATTACGGAGAAATTCGCCGCGGCATTACAGCTTCTATATTCTTGATGTAACCGACACGTAATAGGAAACCCGGCGTTACATCAACTTATTTATTCCGCGCGAATATCACTTCGCTGCTCCTTCGAGATACACATTTTAGATTGTTCTTTGATTAACTGCAACCTGCAATTAACGCGATAGAATCTAACTGCACTTAGCCGGGGAATTACACGCGGTGCTGGTGACTTAATGAATCTCTGTCGGGTAATTAATTTCATCGCGTTTAGTAAAGGTGTTAATACAAATTAAATGGATTGAGAGATATTAAAAATTGTATTTTAAGATGATTAATTCCTTTTGTGCGGTTTTTCCTATTTTAGTGTGGAAGCACATAATTTACTTAACTTGACTTATCATAATTATCAAGTTTCTCGAGTGTTTTTATGTTTTGTTTGATTGTCTTTGAACGGCTTGATTCGGGTTTAATTTAACGACAGAAAATGAATTTAATTGAAGTTGAAGATAGTCGAAGATTTTCGGTGATTTTTAGGAAATTAGTTTTTATGGATAAAATCAATTGAATGCATTTTGCAATTGATCTTACTTTACTTATCTCCAGTTTGCACTTTGTCTTGTAAAGATACCAGCCTGCCATCATACCGATCAGATACGGACCAATCCTGGCCCACGGCTTGTCGTAAAGGCTTTCGAAATGCGCAAACGGATCTTCGATGCTAGAATGAAATTTGACTTTTTTACCGTAACTCCAAATCACGGTGCGCATTTTTTATACTGATATTTACCTCGGCACATGTTTCGTGTTATAAGCAACCAGGCCAGTAACAATCCAAGAAACAATTAAAAACGACAACGTCGTAAATGCAGCGATTGGTAAATAACTGCGAAAGATAAACTCGTTACGATTTTTTATTATGATTTAAGCCTGAATTAACACGTTTCAGAAACCAAATATAAACAGGTAACCCTTGTATAACGCGGTTCACAGTGCTTCACGCCATTTTTTTGTACCCGATAAACAATGTTTATATTTCATTTAAAAAAATCATTTTTTGAACGTAAACCCAGTTTCGAGTACAAACTACAATTTCATGTGACAATTCGAATATACGATTGAAAGAGATACATTAAAAATGAAAGTACATTACTAATTAAATTCTATTGAAATTAAATTATACCAGGGTTATCTGTGTTTATCGGTAAGAATACCTTGCACCAATTATCAGAAGAACGATTCCCACGGTGTAGAATTGCGTGTCGTTCGCCAAATACCAACTCCAATTGAAACACTGTTTAAGTAGATCTACCTTTGGTCTGGTTTCATAAGTAGCGCTGTTTTGTTGCGCGGGAATTTCGTACTTACGTATTCGGAATGTTTGTAGTACGTGTTTATGTACAGTACGTTCCTCCACCAGTAATTCTCGCAGTTCTCGTAATCCCCGAGGAACATGTCGATCATCATACTCGCGTGATACCATTTTGTGGCGAAATAACTAATGCTGAGAACTAAAAGGTAAGTCGGAGTTAATCGGAGATACCGGTACCACATCATGCCGAAGAATTGGAGAAATTGACCGTGGCAACCCTTCGTTATCTTCATTTTCCGCATATTCTCCTTCGACATTGTACGAAAGTATAGAAAAGACACCAAACATCCACTGCAATAATAACGTCACCTCCTTTTCTACACAGACGGTACTTTTCTACGCTAAATAATTCTACGAAAAAGTACTCAATTCGAATCTTTGTATATTTACTCGGAATCGTACGAAAAGTTGATCGCAACGATTTTCGGGTGAAATCGTGGAAATTCGCGACGAGGAATCATGCGATCGTTTGGTTAAGTTCTAATTAAATTGATTAACAACGTTTAAGGAAAACTCAATTTAATTGGGAATTAAATTGATTAACAACTTTTAAAGGGTGATCAATTTAATTGTGAATGAAATTAATCGCGTGTTTGATGAAGCGTGGAAAGAAATTAATGATGGAGATCGTTTTAAGGGATATTACCTTATCAAGAAAAATGTGTCGACGGAATACGTGCCGTTACTGATGGTTTGATAAAAGAAACCGCTTTCTGCTTGAGATCTATATCTTTTGGTATCTAAAATAAAATGCATATTAAAGGAAATTTTTGCATTGATGCGGTGCTTTAATAGTTTCTTTTATTAATTTCTGAACATACCGGATATCTCCGAGATGAACATGCAGCCATGTACGAAAATAATCCACAACATGGAATAAAATCGTAAACCATGAATCGGTGCTAAAGTATCGTTTCCGACGTCCAAACTGCAAAGCTTCGAGATATTTAATAATAAACTAAATGATAATAATGCTTCGGAAAGTGGTTTTGGTACGTTCGGATTGGCTACATCTGAAAACAAATCAATTTGATTTATTTATAATTATCTATCTATATAGATATGTAGATATGGCTAGGATTAAATGTAATCGATACCCAAAGACCCATTGTGCTCTTTGACCGCCCATAATCTACCGATCGTAATTTTACTCCTGATCGATCCATTATGGCTCCCCATTTCCGCCATCATGATATTTTTTTCCTGTTTCTTGTTCTCTTTGCACAGCACTTGATACCGGAGAACAATGTCGTACAAAGTTCCCGATATTGTAAGAATGAAAGCTAGGATGCATACGATGCTGTAAAACAATAATTTCATACGTTTATTTCGTAACCAATTTTATTCCATTTGTTTCGAGCCGAAATTGTCCTAGAACATCATTAGGCATTATATAGCATCGATTTGAACCATTCAGGACCGAAATTGGCGACTTTGATTTTTTGACATTTTTTGAAGGTATTGGCGATTTTGAGTCGACCCATTTTTTGACCGAAAAATTTTTTTAACCGCTTCTTTCGATCAGAAATCGTCCTAGAATATGTTTATACATCATTTATCATCGATTTAGGTCGTTTAGAATTGATTTTGGCGACTTTCAATTTTTGACAATTTTTGAAGGTATACCCCTTCACATTTTTTCGACTTGGGTTTGACCCATTTTTGACCAATAAAAATTTTTTAACCGCTTCTTTTGACCAGAAATCGTCCTAGAATATGTTTATACATCATTTACCATCGATTTGGGTCGTTTAGAATTGATTTTGGCGACTTTCAATTTTTGACAATTTTTGAAGGTATACCCCTTCACATTTTTTCGACTTGGTTTCGACCCATTTTTGACTAATAAAAATTTTTTAACCGCTTCTTTCGACCAGAAATCGTCCTAGAATATGTTTATACATCATTTACCATCGATTTGGGTCGTTTAGAATTGATTTTGGCGACTTTCAATATTTGAGAATTTTTGAAGGTATACCCCTTCACATTTTTTCGACTTGGGTTTGACCCATTTTTGACCAATAAAAATTTTTTAACCGCTTCTTTTGACCAGAAATCGTCCTAGAATATGTTTATACATCATTTACCATCGATTTGGGTCGTTTAGAATTGATTTTGGCGACTTTCAATTTTTGAGAATTTTTGAAGGTATACCCCTTCACATTTTTTCGACTTGGTTTCGACCAATTTTTGACTAATAAAAATTTTTTAACCGCTTCTTTCGACCAGAAATCGTCCTAGAATATGTTTATACATCATTTACCATCGATTTGGGTCGTTTAGAATTGATTTTGGCGACTTTCAATTTTTGACAATTTTTGAAGGTATACCCCTTCACATTTTTTCGACTTGGTTTCGACCCATTTTTGACTAATAAAAATTTTTTAACCGCTTCTTTCGACCAGAAATCGTCCTAGAATATGTTTATACATCATTTACCATCGATTTGGGTCGTTTAGAATTGATTTTGGCGACTTTCAATATTTGAGAATTTTTGAAGGTATACCCCTTCACATTTTTTCGACTTGGGTTTGACCCATTTTTGACCAATAAAAATTTTTTAACCGCTTCTTTTGACCAGAAATCGTCCTAGAATATGTTTATACATCATTTACCATCGATTTGGGTCGTTTAGAATTGATTTTGGCGACTTTCAATTTTTGAGAATTTTTGAAGGTATACCCCTTCACATTTTTTCGACTTGGTTTCGACCAATTTTTGACTAATAAAAATTTTTTAACCGCTTCTTTCGACCAGAAATCGTCCTAGAATATGTTTATACATCATTTACCATCGATTTGGGTCGTTTAGAATTGATTTTGGCGACTTTCAATTTTTGAGAATTTTTGAAGGTATACCCCTTCACATTTTTTCGACTTGGGTTTGACCCATTTTTGACCAATAAAAATTTTTTAACCGCTTCTTTTGACCAGAAATCGTCCTAGAATATGTTTATACATCATTTACCATCGATTTGGGTCGTTTAGAATTGATTTTGGCGACTTTCAATTTTTGAGAATTTTTGAAGGTATACCCCTTCACATTTTTTCGACTTGGGTTTGACCCATTTTTGACCAATAAAAATTTTTTAACCGCTTCTTTTGACCAGAAATCGTCCTAGAATATGTTTATACATCATTTACCATCGATTTGGGTCGTTTAGAATTGATTTTGGCGACTTTCAATTTTTGAGAATTTTTGAAGGTATACCCCTTCACATTTTTTCGACTTGGTTTCGACCCATTTTTGACCAATAAAAATTTTTTAACCGCTTCTTTTGACCAGAAATCGTCCTAGAATATGTTTATACATCATTTACCATCGATTTGGGTCGTTTAGAATTGATTTTGGCGACTTTCAATTTTTGAGAATTTTTGAAGGTATACCCCTTCACATTTTTTCGACTTGGTTTCGACCAATTTTTGACTAATAAAAATTTTTTAACCGCTTCTTTCGACCAGAAATCGTCCTAGAATATGTTTATACATCATTTACCATCGATTTGGGTCGTTTAGAATTGATTTTGGCGACTTTCAATTTTTGAGAATTTTTGAAGGTATACCCCTTCACATTTTTTCGACTTGGTTTCGACCCATTTTTGACCAATAAAAATTTTTTAACCGCTTCTTTTGACCAGAAATCGTCCTAGAATATGTTTATACATCATTTACCATCGATTTGGGTCGTTTAGAATTGATTTTGGCGACTTTCAATTTTTGAGAATTTTTGAAGGTATACCCCTTCACATTTTTTCGACTTGGTTTCGACCCATTTTTGACCAATAAAAATTTTTTAACCGCTTCTTTTGACCAGAAATCGTCCTAGAATATGTTTATACATCATTTACCATCGATTTGGGTCGTTTAGAATTGATTTTGGCGACTTTCAATTTTTGAGAATTTTTGAAGGTATACCCCTTCACATTTTTTCGACTTGGTTTCGACCAATTTTTGACTAATAAAAATTTTTTAACCGCTTCTTTCGACCAGAAATCGTCCTAGAATATGTTTATACATCATTTACCATCGATTTGGGTCGTTTAGAATTGATTTTGGCGACTTTCAATTTTTGAGAATTTTTGAAGGTATACCCCTTCACATTTTTTCGACTTGGTTTCGACCCATTTTTGACCAATAAAAATTTTTTAACCGCTTCTTTTGACCAGAAATCGTCCTAGAATATGTTTATACATCATTTACCATCGATTTGGGTCGTTTAGAATTGATTTTGGCGACTTTCAATTTTTGAGAATTTTTGAAGGTATACCCCTTCACATTTTTTCGACTTGGTTTCGACCCATTTTTGACCAATAAAAATTTTTTAACCGCTTCTTTTGACCAGAAATCGTCCTAGAATATGTTTATACATCATTTACCATCGATTTGGGTCGTTTAGAATTGATTTTGGCGACTTTCAATTTTTGAGAATTTTTGAAGGTATACCCCTTCACATTTTTTCGACTTGGTTTCGACCAATTTTTGACTAATAAAAATTTTTTAACCGCTTCTTTCGACCAGAAATCGTCCTAGAATATGTTTATACATCATTTACCATCGATTTGGGTCGTTTAGAATTGATTTTGGCGACTTTCAATTTTTGAGAATTTTTGAAGGTATACCCCTTCACATTTTTTCGACTTGGTTTCGACCCATTTTTGACCAATAAAAATTTTTTAACCGCTTCTTTTGACCAGAAATCGTCCTAGAATATGTTTATACATCATTTACCATCGATTTGGGTCGTTTAGAATTGATTTTGGCGACTTTCAATTTTTGAGAATTTTTGAAGGTATACCCCTTCACATTTTTTCGACTTGGTTTCGACCCATTTTTGACCAATAAAAATTTTTTAACCGCTTCTTTTGACCAGAAATCGTCCTAGAATATGTTTATACATCATTTACCATCGATTTGGGTCGTTTAGAATTGATTTTGGCGACTTTCAATTTTTGAGAATTTTTGAAGGTATACCCCTTCACATTTTTTCGACTTGGTTTCGACCAATTTTTGACTAATAAAAATTTTTTAACCGCTTCTTTCGACCAGAAATCGTCCTAGAATATGTTTATACATCATTTACCATCGATTTGGGTCGTTTAGAATTGATTTTGGCGACTTTCAATTTTTGAGAATTTTTGAAGGTATACCCCTTCACATTTTTGCGATTTTGGATCGACCCATTTTTGACCAATAAAAATTTTTTAACCGCTTCTTTTGACCAGAAATCGTCCTAGAATATGTTTATACATCATTTACCATCGATTTGGGTCGTTTAGAATTGATTTTGGCGACTTTCAATTTTTGAGAATTTTTGAAGGTATACCCCTTCACATTTTTTCGACTTGGTTTCGACCCATTTTTGACCAATAAAAATTTTTTAACCGCTTCTTTTGACCAGAAATCGTCCTAGAATATGTTTATACATCATTTACCATCGATTTGGGTCGTTTAGAATTGATTTTGGCGACTTTCAATTTTTGAGAATTTTTGAAGGTATACCCCTTCACATTTTTTCGACTTGGTTTCGACCAATTTTTGACTAATAAAAATTTTTTAACCGCTTCTTTCGACCAGAAATCGTCCTAGAATATGTTTATACATCATTTACCATCGATTTGGGTCGTTTAGAATTGATTTTGGCGACTTTCAATTTTTGAGAATTTTTGAAGGTATACCCCTTCACATTTTTGCGATTTTGGATCGACCCATTTTTGACCAATACAAATTTTTTAACCGCTTCTTTCGACCAGAAATCATCCTAGAATATGTTTATACATCATGTACCATCGATTTGAGTCGTTCAGAAGCGATTGTGGCGACTTTTAAGTTTTGACAATTTTTGAAGGTATACCCCTTCACATTTTTGCGATTTTGGGTCGACCCATTTTTCGACCAGAAAACAATTTTAATTCACTTCTTTCGACTTAAAATCATCCTAAAATATGTTTATACATCATCTACCATCGATTTGGACTATCTAGGACCAAAATTGGCGACTTCGAAAATTCTACCATCTTTAAGAAATTAGGCAATACGTACAATAAAATATGGAAGGAAGGATCCTCCCACATGGAGAATCCATTGACAAGTTTCCTTACACTGTTTATCGTCACATTTCTCGGAATATTTCTCCTGGAATTATCCGTATTAAAAAGAATAAGTTTCTCGAGATCCTGGGAATCGCACGTTTCTGGCAGACACAATCCAAGGTAAACGTTGTAACTCTGAGAAAAGAAAGAACCATTCTGTGACATTTTCTACCAAGTAAACGTATTCTAAACGGCGTAGAAAACACAGCAGCAAACGAAATGGCAAACAATTAACAAAATAGCACGTTTTACACAACGAGAGAAATTGCTATCTCTTAATCGGTTAATGTAACAAGAAACGGTGAAAGTGATGCGAACAAGCAGCCGTTCGTGGCTGTAATACAATTCTCTTATTTCGGTTCCATCATTTGAGACAACAATTTATAGGCCAATAAACTTGTTTCAATTTTTCCAATTCAACTACGTGATTTTAATAGTAGAAGTAATAACGAACAAGTAAGATTAAAGCATAAAAAGGAGTTACCTCGTGGAATTCAGTCTGCAAAATGTTAAAAGTGAGATTAACACTAGCCAATCCCACGTGAAAAGGCGGAACGAAATTGTCGCGTCGCGTCCTTTGATCCCGTTGCCATTCGAGGAAATCGTTTTCTACTTCGCGACATTGATCCGCAGCGCCAAGCCAGAACCTGTTGCCGGAAAATAAGCCCCACGCGTGTCTTCCGGTTGCGTCCATCACTAAAAATATAGTGGAACATGATATTTATCATTATAATTACGTGCGAAGGAACGATGAAATAAATAATATAATATTGAGGAGTGATGTCGAGCTGGAAGAAACATAATTAGCAACAGTTTATTAATAATTGCAAGAACTGGTGCGCGCAAAGAAGAATGATCGAAATGAGAAACACGGTTGGTTGTTATACAACTAACTCCATTTGAGTTAACTCCATAACGTAACAGTTTGTATACACTCTCCAAAGTCTGAGAATACAAATATGATAATTTATAAATATAAGATAAATACACTTTCATAAACAGGGAAATTTCATTTTCTTAATTAACAATGTACATCTTGCCCCACTTAAAATAGTCCACATAATTATAAAAGGGGAAAGAGAAATATTTGTTTTTGAAATGAAACAATTAATGTCTGTAGAAACGCGATTTAATCATTTCAAACTGAATGAAGATTCTTAAATATGTTTAATAAAATAATTATCGCAGATAAGAAACGCAGCAGGGTGCGATCACGGTTTCTATAATTCTAGAGTTCTGTATTTTATTAAGTCACTTCTAAAATGGCGGACAGAAATTGTCAGACAGCTTGTCTTAATCATTTCTCTGTGAGTCGCGTTTCCACAGTATGTTTAATAAATAAATATCGCGGATAATAAATGCATCCGAGTGGCGATTACGTTAGGGTAGGTTCGGTAATGCGCTGATATGCATCGATGCAACTCGGGCATACCAATGGCGATCCCGTTGCGTCTAGACAAACCACTTTCTCACTTTCTACAGGAAGTATTTTGAACCAACCGCGACTCTCATTTCATTAAAATTCCATCTAGACCTATTTCTCCCTTTTTTTTCCTTCGGGAAAATATTTAGCGCAATTGGATGCTGGAAGAGTTACGTTTCCCTCGTTACCCGACTTCGACTCGATCTTATGTAAAGTGAAATCATTCCCGATAATTATTATTTGCAATGATATTGCGTTTCTATTAAATCGAGTGCTGCGATATTCCTACTTGATTCGGATTTGGATGAAAGTTCACCAAACGGTCTAACTTTTCTTACGAATCGAAAATTGATAGACGACATTTGACTCTACTTGATCGTCGATATTAATTGTCGACATTAATTTTCAATGTTTTATTAGTTCAATTAATAGACGACATCTGATTCTACTTGATTATGAATACAATTAATTTCCTGTGGTATTAAAACACACATGAGAGCCTCTATCGAAACAGAGTGGGATGAAAGAGTATCGGGGGGTGTTCCTCGTAATCTTAAACCACGGCTCTAGATACGTTCTCCACTTTCCCAGCTAAAGCCTTCGAAATGTTATTTTACGGAAAATATCGAGTAAGAGTCTGAATGTTCCTAGAAAATCCTGTGCGCAGAACATTAAGGAACTACAACAGGAAGAGAAATTACTGCGCACAATGGCGACCGGGAACATGCGCGCGCCCGCTAAAACCACCGTTTACGCAACGTCCATTCGTTACGGTCGGCCAGTGATTTAAATCAATTATCAGTAGAATGCTTTCCGATCGTTCTACTTAACAGGTATTTAAGGAAATAAGTACACGTTTGATATATTGACCGTTTCTCTGCCGATGCAAGGCACACTTGTTTTTATTTCCGTTCTACGCTACCTTGATCGTATATAAGATCGATGTTCTACGAAGAACTCGTGAAAGTCCGTGAGTTAAGTAAAGGGCATGGTATCCTCGACTTTAATGGACACGCCAACCTTCATCGACATTAATTATCGCTCGAAAAAAAACTATAAACCATTGTTATCGAATAACTTTATCTACTTATCCAGCATTTGTTTTGCGCTTAACGCGAGGCGCACTGTTTAATTTTTACGAGAACAATATTTCCACGGCGCGGTGGTTAACTTAAAGAATTTCAGATGGAAATCGGTAGGAAATGGAATAAATAGTATCTTTTATATTAAATCTAACGGTGTTTATTAAACTTAAGCAATTATATAGCTAGCATCGAGTCAAACGCTGTTAGTGCAGCACGTTATTTCGAGGTTATGAATGGGTTAAAGAATACTGTTGCTTGCAACGGTTTCCGCTAAGCGTTTGATTAGTGCGTCGAAAGTAATCGGGAGGTAGTATCTCTGGAAGAAATAGTAAGATTAAGTTTAATCGTGGAAGGAAAGTATCATCTGTCAAAGTCAGCGTACCGGCGGTTGAAAGGTACTTCAAACGACTCTCCCTCCGCAGTTACGCGTGAACCAACACGTACTTCCGGTCTGCACGAAACCGAAGAACCTTACGTTTAAACTGCCCGCTGGTACTTTGTCCCGTTTAAAGTGTAGATGGAATTTTAGACACCAAAGCACTAATTTCTAATCCCTGGAATTTGTTTCCGTGAGTGCTATTTACGTTAGAGTTCTTCGTTACTTAAAAGCCAATGAAAAGAGGTCGGATAATTACATTTAATTTAACCACTTTGCAATAATTTCATCCTTCCGCGAGTTATTATCCAATAAATGTCTGTACGTGATTATGATGTTTCTTAAATGAAACTTAAACGTTAATTGCGGGGAATAATATGTTTCTAATTAAAATGATGATTAAAATGATCGTTTGTGAAATTAATACATATAACGATTAATATAACACGATTTTCCTTAGAAAAAATTGTTGGGGTATATTTTATAAACTTTCTTCTAGCAATTCCAATTAAATAAATTACGGTTCTACGTTATCCAATTAGCAATACTTACTTTTTAAGGCCCATCTTTCTCCAGCTAAAAGGCCCTGCGTAAAATCTTTGATATCTTGGGCACAATTTACCGAAAGGTTGATCTCCTCGAAAACACGATTACTCGAGAATCTCGCAAAATCATACGGATTCCAGATATTTAGAAGCTCGTCCAATGACACTGTTCCATTTGAACTCGAACTAACAGCTTCCCACGTTACGTTGGAACCAATCGACTTCGTCGTAAGTGAAATTGGCACGTCATTTTCCGGAATTGTTTTCAGTGAATCAAATTTAACTTCTTTAATAACTGTATTGCTTCCATTTTCAACTTCGTAGCTTTCGGTCCGCGACTTTATTCGACTTAAATGCGATTCTTTTATGAATATAAACATCAACGATATCAGAATCGCGGAATATTTCCCGCGCATCTTTCACTGTCAAATCAGCTGACTTTAAAACAAATTAATTAATGCAACCACTTATTGAGCCGAGGAACTACTACAATTAAAAATATTGGAATTACGAATTTTCAATGAATTACTTCTAAAATATATTATTAATAAAACCTTTAGTACAAATTATTCGTGGAAATATTTATCGAGTCATATTAAAGGACCACATAGAAATTCAGTCGTACTTAGATTTAAGTAATTGATAAACGAATTAATTAATGATCTATTCTTTAGAGAATAATATTGATATCGTACCGATTAATTCGAGTAAATATCTAATGATAAGAAACGGTGTCTAAAAGTGTGCAGTTTCTCGGAAGTTTCACCGAAGTTTTTGTATCAGTTTCCGAAGTCTCGATGAACTTATAATATAAGACACGTATAGATACTGTGGGTATCTGGTCAAGTGCATGTTCAGATATATTCTGTCTACTGTCTCCCACCTTTCGCTATCGCCCAACTTTTGCCTTTCTTCTTAGAATGCACTTTGAGAAAAGGAAAGACTGACATTGTCCAGCGATGTGTGCACGTTTTTCCAGCGGCACGCACACCGGAACCGAACTTCTTTTACCTTAATTGCATTTCATTTCCCCACTCTCGAATCTATGAGCAGTCGGTGCTGTTTTCCACTCTGCTCATCGCTCGACGAACGAACGATTTATTACGTCATCAAAATAGCTGTTCCATAGAAACGAACGCATTTCTGTGTTGTTACATTATCGTGAAATTCATTGGACTTTCCAAATTGATCTATCGATATGAAGTTCCGCGAAAGTTCCTCTTGGCGTATTTTTTTATTTCCATTCTTAGGTACAATTTAGTTTGTTGATAATAATCCAGATATTTTCGAGGTTCACAAACGGTTGATGAAGGCATGTGATTTTTTTGAATTAACATTTATTTTGTTACGTATTGTTTACCTGTTCCATTGACTGTCTTATTGCGGAGTTGTTATGGTGTAGATATTATAAACATAATTTACAATTTATAGTAATAATAGATCATTATTTTTGGTAGCGCAAACGGCTTGCGATTTTTGGTATCAGTCTGAAGGTTTCCGGAAGCTCTGTTTGTTCTGCTTCTGATTATTATTCATTTTTCTCGAGGGTCGCAGTTTCTAGGATAAACGTCCGCGCCTGCAATGAAGACTACAACACGTGTTTTCACGAACGTGGTTTCTTTACGCGCCATTATTGCGCCCTGCGACTCACTCGAAATAGAGTATACGAACAGGGTATATGAATATTATATTTGCTTTTTAAAGGGACGCGTATATCATAATTAAAATCTTATGCTTTTGCTGCGCTAAGATAAGAAATTCATTGTATTTAATCGGGAGTCTAATTCGTTAGCGCTAGTTTTATCATTTTAATTCCGACGATATACAATTCTCACGTCGGTATCCACGTGAAGATATCCATGAGTATGTTATAGCAGTCGCACGGTGATTTAAAAAAAAATGGATATAATAATAGACACAAAAGGCGAAAGCAGTCTAGCAAATAAAGATCGTTTGCTCGACAGTGACGAGGATGACATCGAGTTTGGAAGTAGCGGTAATTGAAATCCATATTTTATTCTTTTTTTTCGTTTCACAACTCGTCAGGTTAGATATCGTTCGAACGTGTATGCTATGATTGAATATTGTGTGATGGCATTTAATGTTAAATCAAGTCTTGTTTGCATTCGAATGATATTAACTCAACAGGAACGCAAGCCTTTAATGTATTCGAAGTGGAAGAGCAATTTTTAGAAGATGAAAATAAGACGAAGAAAAAGAAACATGACGCAAGTAAAGATATTGATCTCGACGAATTCGAGAATGACATGGGTTGGTCGAATGCACGCAAAAGGCAACCAAAGGACGCTGCTAATGTATCTACCCTTGTAAATGAAGAATTAACACCTGTTGACAAAGTGTTAGCGAAGAGTGCTGTCAAACCTGGTTTCGAACAGCTAGAAACTGTGCCATCGTATGCTGAAAGTAAAAGACAACTTCAAGCTCAAAGACGTAAAGAGCGTAGTAGGACAACTGGCAAGAAATGGTTCAATATGCCTGCTCCGGAAAAAACCGAAGAGATTAGACACGATCTTGAAGTGATTCAGATGAGATCCGTATTGGATCCGAAACACTTCTACAAGAAGAATGATCTGAAGGTTTTACCGAAATACTTCCAAGTCGGTAAAGTCGTAGATACTCCTCTGGATTATTATTCAGGACGTTTGACAAAGAAAGAACGTAAGAAGACCATTGTGGATGAACTTATGGCTGATGCAGAATTTTCAAAGTACAACAAACGCAAATACAAGGAGATAATCGACGAGAAAAAGAAGTTACATTACAAAGCACATAGGCATGCAAAGAGACTGAAGGGAAGGAAAAAATAGAGGGATTAGATTTGCTTGTAGATTACTGCCATTGGATTTGCTTACATATTTTATTGTATGAAGTAGCCCATCAATCATATACATGTGTATTTACAAAATGTCTTTTCCAGAATTTATTTACATATATATAATCGTAAAAACAAGAAAGATAAATAATATCAAAACAGTCCTCCTGTGACTTCTATGGATGCTCCATTTACATATGAGCTTTTCTTAGATGCCAAAAATCCAATAACTTCTGCTACTTCCTGTGCCTTTCCCATTCTTTGGAGTGGTATTCTTTTCAGGAATAATTGTTTAATATTATCAGGTATTGTCTCTGTCATAGGTGTTTCTATAAAGCCTGGCAACACTGCATTCACACGTACTCCAAATCTAAAATAAAAACCAGTTTAAAATAATACAATTCATTAATGGTTATTTCGATATAACGACATATCGAGAATCGATACTTGCTTTCCAAATTCCAAGGATGCAGTCTTTGTGAGTGCCTCCACACCAGCTTTTGAAGCGGCATAGTTCCCTTGCCCAATATTACCAGTTTTTCCGATTATAGATGCCAAATTAATAATCGAACAGCCATCGCTGTTCTGAGCCTCTATCATTGCTTTAACGGCAGTTTGCATAATTAAAAATGTGCCCCGTAAGTTAACGTTAATTACTTCGTCAAATTGATCCGGCTCTAGTTTCAATAGAAATTGATCGCGGGTAATACCCGCCGAGTTCACTATGATGGTTGGTGGCATTGAATAATTCTTTATCACTTTTGCAAAAGATTCCTTAATGCTCGTTACACTCGAGACCTCTATATTCAATGCCATATGTTTCGGATCTGAACATAATCATGTTGTTTGATCGTATAATTAATAAAAAAAACTTGTGCGAACAAGTTATAACTACTGTACATTCGAACCATTTAAATCTGCAACTGTGTTCCGTGCGGCTTCGATGTTTCTATCGGCGGCGATCACCGTGGCTCCTTCCGTCGCTAAGATTCGACATACCGCTTTTCCTATGCCGCTTCCAGCACCTACGTATACGGCATTCGGAAGATTATTAATAATAGTTCATCTAGCAATATTAAATATTGAAAACACATATGATTTTACAGACCCGTAACAAGAGCAAGTTTGCCAGCTACCATTTTCTTGCCGTGCGCTACCGGTTATCAAGAACACGCGAGATAAGTACAAAGGCGAATTTTGCAATGATAATGAACTGTATAATTTTGATTTAATAAGAACAATAGCGGTAACGGTGAAACGATACTCATCGTGTGACGTAGTTGTTATTGCGTAATATGGAAATCAATTTTATCGGGTTGCAAATTTATCTTGGCGATTTTGAAGGATCTATACAGGCATACGTATACAGGTACTTTTTGTTCCCTTTTGTACGGCAAGTACGTGCACGAG
This sequence comes from Nysson spinosus, assembly GCA_910591585.2. Lineage (NCBI taxonomy): Eukaryota > Metazoa > Arthropoda > Insecta > Hymenoptera > Crabronidae > Nysson > Nysson spinosus. The sequence continues at coordinate 1,423,237 of OU342843.1, read as the reverse complement.
CGTTGGACCAATTAGATTCGACTTCCGTTGCCTTGGCGACGGTACCATATGCTGCTGACGTCAAAGCACGTCTGCAGTGACGTCAAAAACGCAACACAAGTAGCTGTGTTTACAGAAAAATTGAACTTGAATGATCATCCTACGATCCTTTTCCCGGATCATCCGATACGCGGAAATACTTCAGGAAGATGTTTCTCCCCTTAAATTCAAATCTGAACATCAATCCCCTGGAGAATTCTCTACGTGGAAACTAGTCCGATAAATGACGAAGAATGACAGAATATCCGTACTTAAAGCGTGAAATTAATAGTTTCAGGAAGAGTATATAATTCTTAAGGATTATTTGAGAAATTTTATTAGAAATAGCGAATACACGAGTAGAACATTTCCATGGAAAAGCCAGATCATTGGACGCGTACCGGTATGAGAGAGGCTTGTCACGGAGGTTCCGTAGCGGAAGATTCAAAATTGTAAAGCTTCTTCGTCCACGTATACATCTTTGATGAACAGAATTCAAAAGGTGTATGGCAGAATAATAATCGAAGAGTAAAGTTAATAAATCTTATGAATTCTGAGGTAATAATATAAGGGAAATTGGTGAAAATTTAGCAATGGCAGAGGGCTCGGGGATGGTCTGACAACGCAGTGACTGGCAGCACCGGCGCTTGAAGAAACATAGCCCCGTGCCTCGGCCCCGTATCGTTCCTGCCAGTTTTCTTTCGGAAGGGCTCGAGGAAAGTCTCGGTCGTAAGTGAAAAAAAGATATATCTTCAGCATCGAAGGTTCGAAGAATCTCGTGCCGAACTGAACAGTGCACCCCTCCCCTTCGCCTCTCCCGCCCCCGAAGGTGATACTCGGCAACGAATATCGAATGCAACTAGAAACGGGGTCGGTCGAGGAATATCCGTTCGATGGCTGAGAGAAGAGAGGAGACGGTATGGTGTGTAATCGCGCATCTGAAAGGAGGTTCGATTCGGCGGACATAAGAAGGAAGAAGGAAAACGAAAGGCGTGGAGAGGTAAGAAGAGGGAGGCGAGGTGCGAGGACGCGTCGTGTGTCGCCGTCCGGTGTAAAAACGGCGACGACGACGACGAGGAGGGTGACGGTGACGAGGAATACGATCACGACGACAATCGCAACCATAAAGGCAACTACGTGATAAGAAGCTAAATTGGTGAGAAAGAATTGGCTTGGTAACCGGTAGTTTTTCTCGGCTACCAAGGTGTTTCGAAGCGCAGCAGCAGCGGCCCAGGATGCTGCCCGACGGAGCAAGAAGATGGCCGTGATCGGCGAGCACAGGTATTACACGGAGGTCCGTGCGAACGCGTACACGGAGTTCTCGTGTCGTAGGCTCGAGGCTGCGACAGGTACGTCGGCGTCGTGCACCTCGTCAACCTCCGTTCCTACCTCCGTTTCCTCCTCGTCCTCAGCCTCCGCCTCCTCCTCCTCCTCATCCTCGTCCTCGTCGATCTCGTCGTTAACTCGCCGCCGTCGCCAAAGAAAGAAAGCTCAGACGAGCTTGCAGGTCGCGATGTCGTCGTCGCGGGGCAGCGGTCCAGAATCCGGTGATCTGAGTGATCCTGAGGATGGCTACCTGGATACAGATCCACTGAGGTACGAGCTACGTAACATACAAAGCGTGATACATGTCACAAGACAGAATATTGATGCTTTGAACAATCGTTTTGCTGGATTCCAACATCCACCATCAATATACTTGAATGAATATCAGGAGTTAACCAGTAAACTGCACGATTTGGAGTCCAAGGAGCAGAAGCTCAATGAACTGTTAAATGCTGGACCCACCACTGGCAGTGCTTCCACATCTGAGAATGAATCCAAGGATACCACTGGTACAGTCAATAGAGGTCAAAGAACTCTGATGAGGTCTTTGCTCAGGGCATATCTGCCTAATCAACAGCGTACTAGTGTACAAGTTCGAGAGGGGCTTCCTTTGAGAGATGCACTTGCCAAGGCAATGAAGTTAAGGAATCTAACCACTGAAATGTGCGTCGTATATATTTTGGGTACAGATAATTCCAAGTATCTTACTTCTTGGGACACTGACATCTCATTATTGGACTGCGATGAAATCTCTGTGGAGATACTGGACAAGTTCCCCATCACCACTTCCATCTCACACAACTTTGTGCGCAAAACATTTTTTTCACTAGCATTTTGCGAATGCTGTAGGAAGCTACTATTTCAGGGATTCTACTGTAGAACATGCAATTATCGATTTCATCAGAGATGCGCAGGTGGTGTACCAGCTTTGTGTCATCAAGTACGTATGCAGGATGCATACTATCAGGCATTACTCGCGCACAATCCTGAAACTACCGCGGGAATATTACAACTCCCATCTGGTTACGGTCTGAGCAGAAGTATGTCGCCTTCTCTGGCACCATCCAGGAATCAAAGGCATCCACGTTCCTTGGGGCAACAGGATCGTTCTAGCTCCGCACCTAACGTCTGTTTTAACATGGTAAAACCGAGCGGCGAGCAAGCCAATTTAGATGAATACAGTAGATCTCAGAGTTTAGGCCGACCTGTTTGTACCACACAGAGTCCGGTATCGCCTGGAAGTAGTCCGACTAAACACAGTCAATCGACACAGGCTAGTCCTACTAGTACTTTAAGGCCAAAACGGCCAAGAGCAAGATCCGCGGACGAATCATCGAAAAATCTCCTAGCTCCCAGAGAATCGATCGAGGATTGGGAAATCCCCGCGGAGGAAATATTAGTCGGCTCCCGCATTGGTTCTGGATCGTTTGGGACTGTATACAAAGCTCACTGGCACGGGCCAGTCGCCGTGAAGATGCTCAATGTTAAGATACCAACCACTGCTCAGTTGCAAGCATTTAAAAACGAAGTCGCGGTTTTACGAAAGACACGACACGTTAATATCCTGTTGTTCATGGGATGCGTTAGTAAGCCGCAACTAGCGATCGTCACTCAATGGTGCGAGGGATCCTCTTTGTACAAGCATTTGCACGTATTCGAATCGAAATTCGAGTTGTTGACGCTGATAGAAATTGGAAGACAGACTGCACAGGGTATGGATTACCTGCACGCGAAGAACATTATACATCGGGATTTAAAGAGCAACAATATATTTCTGCACGATGATCTCACTGTTAAAATCGGCGATTTCGGACTGGCTACTGCGAAGACTAGATGGTCGGGTTCCCAACAATTCCATCAACCTACCGGATCTATACTTTGGATGGCACCGGAAGTAATTCGAATGCAAGAGGAAAATCCATATAGCTTTCAGTCGGACGTTTATGCATTCGGTGTTGTTCTATTTGAGTTATTGGCCGGTCAACTACCGTATTCGAACATAAACAATAAGGATCAAATACTGTTCATGGTAGGACGAGGAAATTTACGTCCGGATTTAAATAAGTTACGGTCGGACACACCGAAAGCATTGAAGAGACTGACGGAGGATTGTATCAAATTCTCGCGAGAGGATAGACCTATATTTCGTCAAATCCTTGCCAGTTTAGAGGGTCTTCTACGTGGATTACCAAAAATCACGAGATCGGCATCCGAGCCGAATGTAAACAGGACCCAGCTGCAGTCGGACGACTTTCTCTATACATGTGCTTCGCCAAAAACACCGGTGAATTTTCAATTCGGGGCATTTCCCTTTTATCCTTCCGGTGGGAATATTTAAAAAGAAGTACTAGAAGAAGAGAAGAAGATGAATAAAGATGGCAGAACATTGATTCGTGTCAATGGAATTTGATGCATGGATTTAAACGAGAACATCAATGAAGATGAAAAATATTGCCAAGATGTTATGAACTTAGTTATGAACAATCTACATCATTCTCTCCGACTACACTTTGATCGTGTTGCAATTGTTTATTCGTTGTGTGAAATGTGATTGGAAAGAGAAACATACTTAATATTTTAAAGAGTAAGATTGACACGAAGAGAAATAATAAGACGGATCCTTACCTGGGTGAGAATTCATAGACGATTAATTGTGACGAATCGACGTGTCTGAATGTATGTCGTGAGAAATGGACGCATGTGTAGCTTGTATCTTTACACACTTACTATTTACGAGGCGGATTTTCATCCGATGAGTTCTACCGCTCATGTATAAATGCATACTCGTAATAATCCATGTGTATACATCTATATACACACATATATACACACGTGAGCGCACGTTGGTGTAGCGGTCTCTGTTAATTTTGTGGAATCCTTATGAAGGATGTAAAAATAAAGTAAGTAAATAGGAATAATGGCATTTAATTCGCGTGGGGCCGTCGTTTAACTAGCGAGATATTTCTTCTTTCTTTTCGTGCTTTTCTCGTTTTTGCTTTGGCAACATTATGATCGAAGTGACTTTTGTACCTACTTCCTCGACATTGCCATTTCAGTTCCATCCGTCTCGGAGATTCTCATCAAGATTTAGATTTACATAGACTTTCCAGAAACGCAGCTATGATCTCTAAGCAATTCAATCTTCTTCCCCGTTATTCCGCCATCTTTTCTTTCTTCTCGTTCGATCTATCTTCGATCGTTTCTCTGTGATCTCCGTATATCACCTTCTCCGGTTGCTCCGTTTGTATCCAAGTATATCTAAAAACAAGTGGAAAACTCGGACACTGAAGTATCATTTGTACCTGTTTATTACTTATTAATAATTCTAGTTAGTAGTTGATCAAAAGATAGGGATCTTTATTCTGTAACTCGGTTCTTCCTTGGAAGCCGTCGATCACTCCTTCGCGTTAATAACAATTGATTGTTTGAATAACAATTCTGGAACGATGAAGATGTCGGATATTGTAACTCGTTACGTTCGATTGTTCGATGGATGTTTCATAATGATTTAGTTCGATCGCGATTTATTTCGAATGCATTCAACGAATCCTTACTGCGATCATTCGAATTTATTTTTTCTTACCGATGCTGATCTCGTTAGACAGATCGGAAGCCGAGAGTTGTAGGATTCTCGTGTTTACTTGTCCTTAAACTTTACGAGATTATCTTCGTAATATATTCGCTATAATATACGATACATTCATGTGTCGTGTTGTGTCGAAGAAATTTGTTTTCGATTTGAGAGGTTTCGAGTATTAATAAATGAATTAGGAGCTAAGCCGATTCTTTCTTCTCGTCGAGACAACTCCGACAATGGCACCAACTTAAGACGAATTATTCTACAGAGTTCTATATTCGCTCGGAAAGTCGATTTTCATTCGCGAATAACGCAGATGATATTCGACAATTTAATCTGTGTATTTGTTCAAAAGGAATTTTCGAATTTAAGTTCCACACTGCGTCGTACGATCGTTTTATTTCTAGTGACAAATTTTGGTTTAACAAAACGATATTGTTTTCTTACCGCATGACTAGTTCTTTTTCGTATATCTAATATAAATATATATGTGTAGGATTGAAAGATACAGGAAGAGGCGCGAATTTCACTTCGACTCGATCCACTTGCGTTGTAGGTTTTTTTTCCTTGATAAACAATCAATTATTAATCGACAGTGGTTTCAATTTCAGTTGAACGCGGTAGAAATCACGGCCCGGCAAACATTAAATAATTAATACAGGAACGTGTACGAACGACGAATGCTCCTCGCGGAAAGTTTTCTCCAGATTCTTGCTAGATCGACTATCGACTGTATTACTTCCGTTTCCGGTGAGCATTATTTATTACAAGGGATTCTTTCGATTCCTTAACTCCTGGACTATCAACTTTAACCTCAATACAGCCTTAAAATCTATTCGAAAGGTATCATTGTCTATTAACAATTTCGCTTTCCAAATCATTCTGAAATGTCCGGCTAATTCTCCATTAAATAATATCCCGGAATTATTCAATCTTTATAATCGAAAGTATTGCGAATTGATTATAATATATGATTACAAATGGCGGTTGTTCTAGCGCTAAACATGCGTATTTCAAAATGAAATAAGAAACAGTTTAAATACCATCGGCATTAAAGCGTTCTCCAAAATGCCTGAAATGATTTTCTTATCTCGATTTTCGTTGATCGTAAGTGCATTTATCATAAACGAGTTTGATTGGGCGTTAAGGATTTAATTGACGCTCTTAATCGATAGATCCTTGAACTGTGCTTATGTCGTTGTTGGCAGGTGCACGCATGCGCCCAGGGACTTCTAACGTTTCACTCTTTCGCGTGAATTATGGTGTTTCGATCTTTCGACATAAATTCAATGTATATCATAATTGATTATAATAATCATAAATGATCAAGGACACTCGTCGAACGTGATACGTTCCTAACTTCAAAGTGTACAAGGCCTAAGTGCGGATCTTCGGAGAATCGATTAGTAATTAGGCGTGATCTTATCTCTATAATCCGTGGTATCCTGATTTAGTATTTATTTATTTATGTGTAATCCAAGTGTGACTTGAATCGCGACTAGTGAGAAAAGTGCCGGATCAACAAAAACAGACGGGAACCCTCGGAATCGCGAGAGACACAGTTAACCTCTCATTCTTAATGTTTCTCTCTCTGTTTATAAAGTAGTAATAATAATGGCGGGAACATCGGAAAATTGTTTTACCGATAACGACGAAGGTGTAGAACATTCGTGCGATCTCTTTTGAAAACATCAACTGCCACGCCGATCCGAGCCTCAACTAATGGCATTAAATAGAAAATCTGACATTTTATCAAAAATTAAAGCAATTTATTAAAACAATTTAAATAAGGATACGATTTTCCTTTGTACATCTTACAAAAAGTAACAACTTTTTCTCTTAGATTTTAGATCTCGTATCATCACTTGATAATGTCGAGTGGCAAAATCGGCGTGGCAGTTAACGTGTTAACCCTTTGACTACGGCGTGTTCTGACAAAAACGATTACCATCGTACGATGCGATATTCGCGTGAGAGGAGTTGACAGTAAATTGTGTCGATAAAAGTAAGCAAAATCGGGGAGTTATTGAGATTCAGTTATTCGATTGTTTGTTATGTTGTTGTTTACTTAAGAAAATAAAGTATGAGAGCGCATATATACGCATTTCGCAGTCGAAGGGTTAATATTGATGATAACGATACAGTTGATCGTCGGCCATTAAATTTCAGTTCACTTTAAACTTCTACCGTGGAACGAGATTAAATGTCGTTTCGTGTTTTATCGTATATTGACATTCGAATTAAAGAAGAAGAAGAAATTGAAAGCTGCTGTTTTATCTTAGTATTACGTGGGAAAACAATTTTCCGAGACTTTCGTATATCGATCGTTTGATCACAAAGGAAATTACGAAGAGAACTGATTAGAGGACGCGTTGCGAACGAAGATGTCGGACGCTGGGACACGCTACGTCATTAATTCGTCGATGACGTTTTTCTTCTGAGGCGACAGGGAGAGAGTGAACCGTGAAACATAAATAATGAATAATACTAAAGAAAAAGTGTAACAAAGGAAAGCGGGAGGAAGTAATAAATAAGGCGCAGGAGGATTGTACACACGGCGACTCCCGGATTCCGCGGCCATGTTTGATGTCGTAATTCTTTGAAAGTAAGATGAACTTCTTAGAAAATGGAACGATTACTATTATTGTCAGCTACCGTAAAGACTCACGATTTAGTTAAACATTATCTAATTAATAAATCCAGATTTCTTGAATTTCTGAAATATTTTCAATCTCGTAAACCACATTTCTTGAATTCTCGAATTTCTTCAATCGTGTAACCAGATTTCTTAAGTTCCTTTTCTTCCGAAGAATCTTTTATGCGCGTTTAGTGATAAGTTCGTATCGTTTTTAAGGAGAGAATTTTCTAATGAAAAGATATTGAAATTCGTGTCCTTTATCCTCGCACTATGCGTCCTCCACTTTTGATCTTCCTATACGCCATTATCAAATTGTAGAATATTATTTTCTCAGATGACATTCCTCTGTACAATTGCTTCGACGTATATCGTATATGTATAAGGGTTCGCAAGTGCGATTTTGCGAACGGAAAGAAGAATACGATTTTGCATCGATCCGATTCGTCACCGGATAACCACCGGGACACGAACATGCAAGGCGGACTTTCATTTTCAATTACGCGCACCGACAAATGAAAGTCAAAACAAGCATTCTTATTTGCGACTCTTCGCGAGAGATTCTATCGAAACTATATGATTTACCGATCAATATCAAGTACCTTAAAGTCGCGTAGTTAAGAATTTAACGAAAGAAATGACTCTACAAGGGATTCAACTGAAAAAGGATAGAATTTACAAATGTAAGGGTTCCGCGGAACCGAAGTATTATATTACAGCCCAAACATTGTATTCATTGTTCTGGAACGTTGAACATTTGTTCATGTATCGTGTGTGTATCAAGTCACCTGAGATAATCAGAGATATTTAGAATAATAAAATTGTTGATGTTCCTGGCAGCAACTAGTTTTGATTCTTCGTCGAAAGGTTTTCGGTTTGTTTAAACATCGGCACACGACGTATCGTTTCTCTCCGAATATTAATAATAACAGATCTTTCTTGGTAATCATAACATCGTTAAATCCGTGATAATTATACAGTGAACATTCATATTTCAAGAGTAGTTTTTCACTTTTGCATTCATGGAATATTTTTATGTCTACGATAGTCGAAAATGGTTTAATTTATGTCACCAAATAAATCAGTACATTTCAGAACATGTAAAGAAATGTTCGCGGCACTTAAAGAATTTTGCAGTGGAAAATAATACGAGATAGAATAATGAATAATGAAAGAAAATAATATAGCGAACGGTAGAAACATCGACAATTTTATTATTCGACAGAAATATGGCTGAAGTATTAATATCGAGGATACGATCGTACCGGATACGATTTACGTGGAGAACCGGAAATATCATCGATTCGATCATTTATTGGAACGAACGTTTTCTGTGTTACCTATCGTGTTCTACCGGTAGGACTCGCAGATTTCTTTGAAATGTCTGCCACGAATTTCATGTTGGTTCTACACGATTGCCGATCGCGAAAGGATTTTCTTTCTTGTCGCTTGATAAGCGCGCACGGCATCTCGTTATCTTAATTGGATTTTGGCTTGGTTTCAGTGAAATTACGCCGAAACTCCCACGGCGAACTGCGACGCGCAACGATTGCGCGCCGGTACACCGCTACCGGCTAGTAGGATACTTAATTCAATTAATCGCAACGACAGATCGATCGATCAATCATTGTATTCAACCAAAAAAAAGGAAAAAAAACAATAAAAAATTTACTTTGTCCTTCGCGTAAGTGTATTCATCGATTGTTCTTTTCCAGCTGCGTTAACCTCCTTCCGGTTCCGTAGGAAATCGATATCACGCGGGAGTACTTGGAATATCATTATGGAAAGCGATTAAGTTTTTATCACTGATTATGTTGCTAATTTCTATTATAATCAGTTCTCAAAATTTAATAAGATATCCTTTTTTATTTTAGATCATTCTTGGCAATAATTCCAGGCTTGCAGATATCATAATTACGATATAATGTTTTACCAATTTCAAACGTTTCTTTCTCATTTCTTGCATCCGAAATGCAATTATAATATTCCGATTAATGTTCGGAAGTTATGACTTCTTTAATTAATTGTGAAACCGGATCAATGCTCTTCGTCCATTGTTGCTAGTATTTTCATTAACCCTTTCACATTCTGCAATCAAAATGAAGCGCAGAATATTTTGATATCAATCTGGTCCACTAAATCTAATCGGAACTGCGAAAGCATTTTTGATCCACCATTCTTTTTCTATAAAACGAAAGAGTTTCACTTTGATATACCTACCTTCAGGCGTGGCCGTGCGACGCACGGGCTCAATAGTGAAAGGGTTAACAATATTTCAGTGAAAAAGTAACTTTTATTATAGATATCATTGAAATACACAATGCTTCGAGGTAATATAATAAGTACACGTGTACGAAGGTAACGGAACGATAGTATTTCCTGGTGCATTTGTGGAAAACAAGAATCCCCGCCGGAAGGTCGTTACATCGCGGGACTCCGATAATCCTCTCCGAGATTCCTGAGTCTTCTCCCCCTCCTCCTTCTCTCTCCCTCCCTCTCCGCTTGTCTTCTTTTCTTTTTTTAACCCATTCTCTAAGCTTGATCCACATCCACAAACCTGCAAATGCCAGATTAGCTCCGGCGAGTAACAATACTTTCTCCGTTAACACATATCTTGGCCGTCATTCAATATCGGGTCAACTTGCACAACTACAGCCCGCGAAATTTCTATAAAGCCACCACGTTTTTTGCTAATATCTTATAAATATTTAATACTTTTGATAAGTTTGTGGGTGATATTATTTTAGGAGTATTAAAGACACATATTTGTCGGTTTAAATAATTGAAATAACATTTATTTAAAATAGGAAACGGAAATATGTAATATGACATAAAATCCAATGCGAAATTTCTATAAAGCCACTTAGTTTTGGGTGGATAATTTTGCGTCCCGGAACCGTTATATTTTCTTTTTGCAATTTGTGCATGTGGTACTACTTTCACGGTTAAACGGATGTACAATTTTGAACTTTTTACCATTTCGGACGGAGTTTTTATTACCCTAAAACCGCACGGTCGTCTTGCTTTGGGACGGACCGATGCTACAGCGGCCAGAGGACCTATTGTGTTGTTGGTCTATTGTTGCTAGTTATGCATCGGTCCTTACGCCCTGTACCTAGCTTCGCAAATTATTACTTATTTTTGAGCGAACGGATAAGTCCCACATCTGACGACCAAACGTCGATCCTCGCGGCCCTACCTGGGGCGCACGACCCATAGGAGTTCGCGGATTCCTGGAATTTATTGCAAACAATGGAACCCAATAGTAAGGTCCCAACTTGGTTCGACCAATTAGGATAGTGCAAATTGCAGAAGTTTCTCCGCCTCCACGAAGGTGGGGACCTGGTTGTCCATCGATAAATAGTGAGAGAAAATCGGAAAAATCAGGCTTTCTTCAAATTGACTTCGATATGCCACAAGGAAAGTTATTAACGAGCGAAGAAAAAGCATCCACTGATGCTTATAAAAGTATGGGATGTTCTAATCGCACAATTGCAAATAAAATTAATAGATCACGTACGCTCGTAAATAATTACGCGATATTGGGCGAAGGAGAGGAAGGTGTCAATGAGGTGGTGGTTCACCAATGATTTGGGCTACATTTCGTGCTGATGCAAAAAGACCTATCTGCCGAATCAGCACAAAAATGAATTCTGTAGAATATACAGAATTATTAGATACAGTGCTAATACCTTTTACAGAAGAAATTGAGCACGATAATTTTATTTATCAGCACGACAATGCCAGTGTCCATGCGTCGAACCACACCAAACAGTGGTTTTGTCAAAAAGACATTAGAATTTTATCATGGCCACCCGATCTAAACCCAATTGAAAATCTTTGGGGAATAATTGCGAGGAAAGTTTACGGTAATTGCAAGCAATAATCGTCAGTTAATGAATTATGGACAGCGGTGAACGAAGCGTGGGCACCCATCGAAATTGACACACTTCGAAATTTAATTGTATCAATGCCGAATCGAATTTTCGAAGTTTTTCGAAGAAATGGCAGTTATACAAGCTATTAATATATAAATAAAAAATAAATTATTGTGAATATTGATTTTATCTCTTAAAAAATCCGGTGGCTTTATAGAAATTTCGCATTGGATTTTATGTCATATTACATATTTTCGTTTCCTATTTTAAATAAATGTTATTTCAATTATTTAAACCGACAAATATGTGTCTTTAATACTCCTAAAATAATATCACCCACAAACTTATCAAAAGTATGAAATATTTATAAGATATTAGCAAAAAACGTGGTGGCTTTATAGAAATTTCGCGGGCTGTATAACAGGATACTCTACACAGTAATTTTTTAATATTTTTCGAATGGCTACTTTGTGTAATTACATTGCGAGCCTATATCTCCGCGCTCTACAAGATGTTCCACGTAAAATATGCCACTCTTTGTTATTGTTTTGCAATAATATTTGTTTCCGCCTGAAATATATGATGATCCGGAAATCTGTAAAAAAACAGCAACCGGGAAAATTCTCTTCCGCGATTTCACCGATCGAAATCATTCGTCTATAAAATATTTCCCGTATTAACGCGATTAACATTAAAACTATCAAAGCAGTCAAAATGATGGGTCCTCGGAATTGAATAAAAATGTTCAAATTTATAACGTTTAGTTTCTGAGATTCTTCGCGGTTCACGTTGCACGATGGACATAAATAAATCGATTAATAATGTACTTCTAGTATTCATTCTTTTTTAAGGACGTAGACATAAATATACAAATATAGCTGAATATATCGTCGGTAGTTCTAGTTTTAAGGAGATAATTGTGGCTTTTTTCATACGGGATATCTTCTATAATGTGATTCCGTGTTCCAAGCATTTTTGTGCATTTTACTAGTCTTGTTTTAAATTTTCAAGCTCAGAAAACATTGTTGCGCGCGTGAATTCCACGAAAGGAGAGCCCCGTGTTGCATATCAGCGATATATACATCACACAGCCACTATCAAAGATCCATGAGTGTACCAACACAGTAAAACCTTCCAGTTACGTATTACGTTCATCGTGTGATGCTACCAACACAAGGAAGAACCCAGTGTCCAAATATCAGAGGCAAGTTCGACTTCTTCGATGCAATACGAAAATATATATACATATATATGTTCTTTAGGACGAAAATATAGTGAAGTCTGTAAACGTGTTGGTCAAGCGAAGCGCATGCGCGGATCCAGCTGGCGCCTCGGCCGGCTGAATAGTCGATGCTGGAGATTCGATGTGCGAGTGCTGCGTGTTTTAGTTCCTCGCGTTTCGTCCTCATGAAATTTCCATGCGAATAATACGCTGGTAACGTGCGTAAAACAATAGAACGCGTGTTCCCGGGACAGCGCAACATCTCGATCTCGGTGGAATCGTTGATTCGTGATTCGTGATTCGTGAAGGAGTTACGTCGTCGAGATCGAGCGGCTACACCGCACGAAACGAGGTTAGTTGCCCATGAATCGAATTTCCTGCTTTCGACGCCGATTCTAAAAGCAGCCACGACCGCGCGCGTTTAATGTTTCCCTCCACGGTGAAAAGAAAGAAACCGCCCGTCTTCTTTTCACTTTACTTCTACGGAACGAAGTGTCATTTAATCTTCAAACTGACGCTGTTAAGTCCTAAGAAGAAATTCATCTTCGATGTATAGCGTTATCTCTTTTTTACTTCGCGCAACAGAAACTGTTGTTTTCCGTTGAGCCCGAGAAGTGTGCGTGATGCGTGCGAGATAAAAATAGAGTCAGAGATTTAAACGGTTATGAACTTAAGCAGATCCGCGGAGTATTCGGTTGGTATGAAAACCGGATGTTGCTGTTATTCTTTGAGCACGAAGACACCCGGATTCTATCTCGTTTCGCAGTATCGGAGGAGATACGTATTCGACGGGCATTCCGAGAAGAAACGGAATCGAATATCGAAGAAAAGTGCTCGAACGCCGGGAGATTATTAGAGCTTCTTCTTATCGTACTTCAATAAACAATAAAACATCGCCGACAAGGTATCTTCCGTCCTTCCAGTTCCAAGGAGAACACCTTCACGAATCCCGGATACTTGAAACCTCGTCTTTACGCTGATGCAATTAATAAACTTCTCCCGAACGGCGATTTATTACGTTTCGCTTTTACCACGTAAACATCCCGTCAACCCCGCGCCCACGAAATACATCGAGTTCGTCGGTTTTTTTCTTGCATTCACGGAATATTGATTTTATTCGATACCACAAGGTTTCCACGTTTTTGAAACGCAGATGTACTTTCGGTAAAAGGTATATAAATTATTGTCATATTGAATTGTATAGATAAATGTTTAATAATCATATTCGGAATCATTGAACTCGGAGATTTTCATGATTTCAAGACTTTATCTGACACATCAATCTGCCGTTGTTTTTCAATCACTTTATACGTCTAAAATGCAATATAACTCAATGATATTTAATTCAACGTAAATACAAGTTCGATGCTCCGAAAGTAAACCGCTCGATCGTCGATTATTTTACCTGGCTATTAATTAATCGGAGGGAAATGGATATTTCCAGCGGCGGCTATTCATCCCGGATAATAAAGGAGTCGAATAAAACGGTGTCAATCGAATAACGTATCATAATTAGACGTGATTCGAGGTGTAATAAATGGCGAGGTTAAAGCGTGCTATTATTCACGATTATTAACGTTTATTATCCGATTGACAATTATTACTTTAGCGTGTGAATTTCGCGATTATTAGACACGACGTATTTATTATATATTATTTATATTCCCCCAACGAATATCGGCCAATAAATAACGCGCTTTTTTGTCTGTGAAACTTGCATTTTCACAGCGCGGACACCTTGTTGCTTCGTTCACAAAGCATTCGCTGTTCAAACTTACTCGGCTCGGAATTATCGTTGAATTCTCGGCCGGCGATGATGAGAGTAGTATCATGTTGATAAGGCTCCCGATAACACGGATTATTAACAGACACCCCGCTGATCTTCCGAGAGAACCACAATTCTATCAGGTTTCCAGGTTAGATCCGACACCGGATCGAAATTCTAATCTTATTATGGCGACCCAGGAAATGATCCGCGTTGCTTTCTTTGTCCGGTTTCAAGCTAATCTTGACACTCGATATAAACTAGTTATGTATAAATATAAATTACTTAACACGTTGAATGCCAGGTTGTTGTCCGTGTTACACGACACCTCGCGATACGGATTTGCGACATACAGTAGACTCCCGTGTAACGCGAATTCCTATTACGCGCCAATGATGTTGCGCCTACTGTTTTCGTGTAACGCGATTCTTCGTACAACGCGGCAAATAATAAAACACAGGAATTATCTGATTTAAGAATGAAATCTGCTTTAGTTGAGCGTTAGATTGTTTTCTTCGTTGTATATATGCCATTTATTTTTATTTTATTATATATATATATAACATCTAAAATCAAAACTGTTTAACACTGGAACTACCAAAGCAGTAAAAATGGCGGGTCCTCGGAATTCAATAAAAATGTTCAAATTTATAACTTATCAATTAATAATCGTACGATCAACATTTTATTAACACATTCGCGTTGGACATTTTCAATTGCACGTTACTTCCATAACGAAGTATATTCGCGGAATTTTTATGTTAGCAACAATTGTTATAAATATCAACATACAACATATTGTTAGTCAAAACTTATTCAAACGGTTTGAGACCAAATCTAAACACACATTTAAGTTATCCGCTGCGAATATGTTAAAAGTATGGTATTACTTTATCGTTCCAACGATTCTTGCAAAAGTGCAGAAATAGGAAAACTGTTAAGAATCCACGAAGTAACCGGCATATATTTTTGGTTTCCAGCTCAAAAGCCGACAATCGAATCGTACTGTCGGACCAAAAGACGTTCACCTCGGCGAGAAGAAACGTGACGAGACGAAGGGGGAGGGCACCGGGTGGAGGGATCGAACGAATTTGTCTCGACCCTCTTCCAGCCTGCTCCAGACTGCTTCGTCTCCCAGATCGATTATCCACCTTCTCACCTACCCGGATTCTACTAGGAATCACCCAACATATTCCTTATCAATTACCAGAACCACCATATTCATCACGCGGGGACATCAACCTCAAGTCTCCCAATCTTCAACAAAGTAAACTGTTTCTCGAAAACAAACCATGGCGGGACTTCCCGTAACTCCGACCACTAAAATCCGCTCAGTATTCCTTGGAATACAATAATTACACTCAGCAATCAAGGAATCGAAACCGGAAGGAACCGTTTTAGTACCTGAATCTAAAGCTTTGCATTCGCAATGGTTCCAATTAATCTTTTATAAACCATATTCTCCTGGAATGATGTAAATAAGGAAATCGAAAGGTAGTTTATCGAGTAATCAAGTGGAATTGCTGCAGAGTACAGCATCCGTAGAAAGAAGTACCGTGGAAGTCACGTGAGGAGATCAATCGAGATCATCCTGGTCTTCGGAAGCCGTTGGATCATTCGGGGGATCGAAGAATGGAGAGATTTAGATTGATAAGCAGGAACTCGAATATCCGATAAGATTGACTCACCGGATACGAAAGGAATCTGTGCTGGATTAATCACAGAGCAAACCAGGAGTGTTTGAACGAATGTGTAAGGCAAAAGAGTGGGAGGATGCTCGGTTGGTCGTTATGGTGTTGGATATGGGTTAGGTGATAGATCACAAATAATGGGGTCCTAAAAGAAAAAGAAGAAGAGACACGCAAAATGGATTGGGTGACTCGGCTCAGGTAGCCAGAAACACGACCAGGTCGTTTTCCGTAGGCACCAAGCCGAGACGATTCCCGGGGACATTTTCGTTCACGCTTCCGTTTATTTCCCAAGGAGATTTGCCTGGCCGTCCTCGTCACGGCGAACGTTAATTCTCCAAGACTGCTTCTGTTGCCAGGGAACTGTATCATCACGGGTAAAGACTGAATTACTTTAACGTTGAATAAGATTTCGTCGCGTGAATTCGACTTATGGAAATCCCGAAGGAGAGCTCATTATTATTCGGAGTAGAAGCCTGGAGTCGAGTGAATTGCGATCTTACGAAGCTTCCTATTGGATCGACGTATCCGCTTATTCTACTTCGTGGATCCCTTCTCGCTCCTGTGATAAGACTGAGTAATCATATTAATTCCTCGGATTAATTAATTAATCCTGGTAATGTCCCATATCATCCCCCGAATGAATGGCAAGGGTCTACGTTTCACACATCGCAAGTACATATCTTCAGTGATCTCACGTCGATGATCCATGATTAATCGTCGATTACGAACTTTTCCAAAGGAAAGAAAGAATCCGGAGAATTATATAATTATTAATATAAAGCGCGTTGAAAGCGTGTTGAAACCGCGTACCGACTATATATACGTAATATATACATATTGAAAATATATAGGATATATGTGTGTACTGTATGTGTGTAGTTATACACAAAGTCGAAATACTCTCTCGCTGCCTAATGAAAAAACTGGTTTACCACAAATCGCGAGTATTGTGTAACAATTTGGTCGCTGTTTACTGTGCGTGAAACGTATCTCTCTCTCTCGCTCTCTCCCTCTCTTTATCTTGTTCTCTTCGTCTACCTTTCGGTCCACGTGAAAAGTATTCGTAAAGAAAATCGTTCGCAAAAGAGTTCTCTGCGTGGAGACGTTAAATCGATCGCTAAAGTTCCTTCGTTTGAAAACCATTCGTGCGAACGAGACGTTTCCGATACGAGCGTGGTTTGTAACCGGAAGTACATTTTGGTGATAAGTGAAATCAGTGGTGTCGGACTGCGCGAGGCGTAAAAGAGCAGGATGGGTTGTGGGCAGAGTAAAATTGGCAACATCTACTCGAAGAATAAGAAGAACAAGAACAACAGCAGCAAGAAAAACGGGGAGTCTGTCGGTGAGTGACTTTTCTCTTCAAACTTGTTTTGCAACACTATTTTGCAGTATAAACTTTAGTTATCGATTAACCGTTTAACGTGCATTGCATTCTGGGAAGACATTTTTGACAAATTTCTCACAGTTAGTCTAAAGGGTCCTGGTAGTTTTGGTCATTCAGATATTTTAGCAGAAGAAGTATTTTCTAATTTAAATATTCGTATACTTCATAATGGCGATGGATGTAATAGACGTCGCTGCGCGCGAACGACGCGTTCGCGAACACGCCGCGCAGGAGAAACTCCTGCAACAGGCCGTGCTGTATTTTTCGAATTTCCGCGAAATATGCTACAAATTTGTTGGTCCTACGATTGAAATCTGTTAAACGTGAATTAGAAACACTTTTTCAAGGTGTTAGAAATATGTGAAGCTGTCCTGTGATAGTCAGGGTTATTATTTATTCA
This sequence comes from Nysson spinosus, assembly GCA_910591585.2. NCBI lineage: Eukaryota > Metazoa > Arthropoda > Insecta > Hymenoptera > Crabronidae > Nysson > Nysson spinosus. Next base: position 1,405,341 of record OU342843.1, on the reverse strand, counting down.
ATAATAAGTGAAATCCGGCTACCGTCACGCATGTGTGACGATGATCACGAACGTGTTAAGAGGTTAAGGTAATAATAAGAATGCAGATTATTAATGAATACAATTTTATAATAACGTTAGTCTATACGAGTACATGGTACTCTGTTGTCAATGAAGCGATAGAAAATGGCGGAGGGAAATGATTTCGAGGGAACTAAGAATTCGCGGAAATTATGAACGCGAAGTGGAAGCTCATGCTTGAAGTTTGCGAATCTATTTTGACTTGGTAATTGCACACTCGTCTCTTTAGGGTTTATTCCATATCGATTATGGTGATCGAGAGTAGAAACAGGGAAAGAGGAAGACTTATTAAGATTCGACTTTATCCCTATTAGCCATCGATCGATCGCGGTTTCCTTATAAATATTAATGCAAGAATTGTGCTCGGTCGAGCGAGCACCCTTCGCCGTTCGTCAGATGTGCTTCCGAGAGAGAGAGAGAGGGAAATATCGGCATTGTTCTCGTAATTGGCATCGTTGCTCGTCAATCTAGGTCTACCGCGTAATTGTTAATCCGAGTACGATGATTCTAATTAAACAGATGTGTCTCGGTTAATCTGGGCCATCGACACCAATGCCCTCCGCACCTTCGCGCTTCGAGCCAATTATCGACGGCTTTCCCGGTTAAAGATGATATCCTGTATATTCGAGGATTTATGTGGGCCAAGATACGCGTCTCAAAATTATTAATCCGCGAAATATTCGAGTATTATACTTTTCAATATTAAATTCATATTTTGCGGCAAAGAATGCAAAGAGAATCGGACTTCTCGAATTATATTCGTAACTCCAAGTATTGCGATCCTCGTCTGAGCGAGCCAAGATTCGCGTCTTAAAATTATTAATCGTCTTAAATATTCGAGTACTATACTTTTCAATATTAAATTCATATTTTGCGGCAAAGAATGCAAAGAGAATCGGACCTCTCGAATTATATTCGTAACTCCAGTTTCGCGATCCTCGTCTGAGCGAGCCAAGATACGCGTCTTAAAATTATTAATCATCTTAAATATTAAAGTATTATACTTTTCAATATTAAATTCATATTTTGCGGCAAATAATGCAAAGCGAATTATAGCTCTTGAACTTTATAAGTATTTTCGAGTATCGCATTGATATAGTTAGTAGTAGTATTGTTAGCAAAATTAGAGCGGAATAAATGTGTTCATTTGAGTGCCGGCACTAATTAATGTACCTTTAAAATTCAAGGGTTCTTGTTGCAATATTATTGCGTAACAGGAAGGGGTAACATATTATTTATATTTAGGCCCGTAACTAGGGTAGTACCGTGACGCTGGTTAACTGTATACTGCGATATTATTATTAGTGTATTTACGATAAAAATTATGCAAGTAGGTCGCGCTTTACATGACACACATGCAAGTTAACCGAAGATAATAGAATAGCAGATCTCAAATCAGGAACGTCACTTAGCATGTACATATGAAGTGCTCGCGTACTGGTTAGTTTTAGTGGTGAAAACTGCGTTACTCTGGTTACTTTTTCCGGTGAGGAATGATGATGAACAACTGGTGAAACTTAATCGAGAATGTCCCCTAGAATGAACAGAGGACACGAGTGCTTTCAGTAATAAAGAATAAATCCAATTAATTTTGGGCTTTTCAGTCTCGAGGTCAAATCATAATTCAATCTGCAGAACTTCTCCGTGGAATTTGTCTCGAAGCCGAACCCTTTCAAGTGCCTTCGCGGGTTTCGTATTTTCGCGGCGTGCGTGAACCAATAGAACGCAAAGCCGCAGCAAATCGAGACACTAAATACTGGCGGGAATTATAAAAGTGAAATTAGAATTAAATTATTATTTCGTTTATTAGTTAATATTGAAAACTTCTATTGACCCTGTGATAAAGATTTGAAAGGTATTGACAATGAATAGATTCTAACTGAGAAGATTATATCGATACATAACCTAGAAATCTTTGAATCGTTGCACCCGGAAATGTGACTTGTTAAATCATTTTCATAATTGCCGGCACGGTTCTCTGCGATGTAACAAACGCGTGAAGAAAACAAACGAGCATGTAAGAGACTAGAGAATTATCTTTTTATTATGCAGGAACGTAACGAAAGACTCCGCGAAAACAAGAGAGATTAACGAAACAAAACCGCTTACGCGATACAAAGTCGAAGGGGTTCGGATGGTTCTCATCCTCGGCCACATTCTCTGCGACGTTTTCTGCGTAAAGAATCCACCACTGCTATATCTACAGCTATCAATCATTCTTATTAATAAATGACAAGTAAAGCAGTACTTTTTCGGGTAATTTAATAATTGACTTTGTCTTAATCCGTCTCGGCAATGCGATTGCGCGAGCAACGTGTGACGATAATGTTGTATTACGAGGAAATTGGTGAGATAAGCGGCTTCAATTGAATCTCTGATCGAATGCTTTTCTACGTCATAGCATTCGTGATCGTGATTCAAGTAGGACTTTCCATAAAACGACAAATAATCACATCGCACTGTTGCGTGTCTACGCACACGTACGCACGCGTTGTGTTCCTCGATCGATTTCACGTTCTTAACTCTCTCACTCGTCCACTCGAAGTGGATTAGATTCAGGGTTAGGTTGGCCAGATTGGTTGGTTGGGTTAAGTCAGGTCAGGTTAAGGCATCCTACTCGGGCACTCTATCATCTTAATTATTATATTGAGATTCACGAGGCTCTTGTTTTCTTCTCGTTCATGAAATTATTCAGACAATCATTTCCTATATTTAAATACTAAATACTTTGTTTAAAAAATATTATAATTGATTCGCCATTAATATGAACTATAATGGACTTTAATCTAATATATATACGCCGGCATTATTAATATTTTCTTGCCAGTTTTTAAGCAACTTGTGGATTCCTTTTGCGTAAAACTTTGGCGATTTTGAATAAAGAAAAAGTGGATGAACGGAACTTTGATGACTGATCTCAATAATTAGTTAATTATGTTTGTATGGATTCATTAATGATCAATGAGAATCGCGTTCGGCTGGAAAGGGTTAAAAGTATATAAACAATTCGTGACGTCTTTTGTTTACTATCCGTCAACAACATATATGTACATTTTTGTGTGTTCGAAATCAGAGCGAATTTCGAGGATTTGTTTTGTTACGAAGGTATCCGAAGAGGAGGTTATACGACTTGTTTTTATGGCCGGTCGTTATCCTAATTTAAGGTTTCCGATTTTACCAGAATAAATGACCATCGATGATTAAGCATCGACCATCATTCCGTCTTATAAATGACTTGACCCAGATTCGCGGATGGTCTTAAATGATTTTTCACGTACGCCACATCACCCTCGCAAATCTATCCTCGATATTATTAAGTTTCATAATTGATATATGTAGTCCTAAATCTACTAACGATCGTAGTTTACTTTGCTTCTCTCGAACTACGTCGTTCCCTTCTTATTTCTTATCCATGTAACCTGTTATCCGGGGGGATGACGAGTTAACTCGTCATTCCCATCCGTACTTATCTAGATGATAACAAAATTAGATTAGAATTATCCCCCTTGTGATTCTCAGATTTCGATGCATATCAATTTCAGAAGTGAACATTGAGACTCGTATTCCCAGTAATTATGAACATATCGCATGTATTTATTTTGTTAATAAATTTTAAGTATCGTGATAACATTTTTTTAGAACTCCCCGGTTAACATTTTATAGCTCCATGTAACTTTGACATCAAATACTTGTCTATTCGTATCTTTCAGTTCTTTTTATATTTTCGTTGTATTATAATAATTATTAAAGTACGCGCAACGATCGTCTTTTTCGGTGCTTTTAAATAATATATATATAATAATAATTTCGTTTCTATTTTCACGTAATATACCTTCGTTAGAATCGCGTTTAACACTTTGACTGCGAAAGGCGTATATATACGTCCAGTATTTATACCGATAAAACAACTGCATCCCAATAATTTTCGATTTTTTTTTATTTATATCGATACAGTTTAGTGTCGATGTTAATATGTTTTTTTTGTTAAACAGTTCGCGGTCAAAGATTTAACTAGATTTACGTTATACAAATTTCCTTTTAGATACGACAAAATTGGGTATAGAGAGGTTAACAGGTTGAAGTCGTTGACACTTTCATTGTTCGTATGTTGGCAATGATCAGTGGTCGCGAGTAATGGCGCGCCAAAAATGAAAACAAATGGTTGCAGACTGCAACCCTCGGAATCGCATGTCGAATCGCGGTTTGTTGTTTACCGGCTTTGACGGCTACGAGCTAAATATACAGTGCGATAATACTGATATTTATATCTGCGCGATGGCTTACGGCATTTCGTTAGTACTCGAAAAAGTTCGTATTCGAATTCGCGTGCAAATCGCGATACGGGGCGAATGTGTTTCGCTCGATTCTTCTCATCGTTGTAATCGTAATTCCCGAACTATTCCGAGTCCAGTCGTTCGTGATTCGTTCGCATTTCTGGTATCCGCAGATAATTCAATGCGAATGATATTGCTCTATTAAAAAATATGATGGAATCTCGAATTATATTTAAGATACGATAATGTTTCTGGAGAAAGATAAATATTGTTTTCTCTAAACGTTTGACTATGTGCCTTATTGATCTCCGTCGATGGCGGATTTAGAACGCGACGATGATTCATAAACACGAGGATCGTAATCGAAATCATTTTCTCGGCTTCCGCGAATGACTCTTCGAAATTATGAATTGTTTCATATGTGAATCATCGAAAAGTAATTGAAAAGTTTGTTCGACTGCGTAAATGACAGCTCGTTTTGTTTTAATAATACTTGAGATTTTCCGCAGGTTTGCACTAAGTCCGACAATAATAATATTACGCTAGAAATATTAATAATACAACGACATTTATGATAATCCTCTGATTAATTAGCGAGCATTCTATCGTATTCGAAATCTCGTTTTAATTAAAATATCACTCGATCAATGATAATCATAAAATACTTGAAAGTTAAGGACTCCATATTTACATGAAAACACAGTGAAATAAAAACACAACTTATCAATATTTTGACGCGCGATTAAAATCAGCAGTCAGTGATTGCTACAATTGCAAAAGAATTCACCGATAATGATATATTTCCACCAAATAATCGATCTCCCACTCGAATCTCCAATATAACATCTATCGACATTCATAAAAATTGCGCGAACCGCGAAGTATCTGCGCACGCGTGGTTCGGCTCCCGGTACACGACGTCGCTGCAACTTTCCCGACAGGACTTCCGTTTGCGCGCGAAAACAGTGGTGTCCGGTATCCGGTTCGCGCGTTTTTTCTCACTGATTTGCGAACGCGAGTGCGAGTACGTACGGTGAATTCTTTATTCGAACGTTTTCGTTAGTTTTCTTGAAACTCGTGGATCCGTCGCGTCGTCGCGTCGTCGCGTCGCTGCTTTCAGTAAACAAGACAAGTTCCAAGGCCCGAGGCTGATATTATCGTGTTCGGTAGTAGAACAGCCGGCGGTTTGCCTACGTGATTCTCGTCCGCCTATAAAAGACTCGGGCCTCTCTCGCCTCGGCGTCTGTCTCACGTTGTAATTTCAAGCGTGAAGATCGCTGCGATTTCGGAGTTTCCCCAGCGATTTCAACCGGTTATCGAAACAATTCTATTTACGGAATACCCCCCCACAAGAAAGTAGAATTTCTTGGATATATCCTACTCGTCAACATCGCGATTGACATATAAACATAAAAGAATACCCAAGTTGAGTGACAGTGAATATAGTGATCGTTCAACGACTCGACTAATCGGACCGTTAAGTTCAGACGGAATTCGGCAATTTCCGAACGGATCGGCAACTGTTAAGCAGCACGTCGGATTTCGAGGGTAAACGAAAGTGGGCGAAGATGTGGCTCAAGATTCTTAGACAGAATATATCGCATTTAGCTCGTAGAGCGAAAGGTAAGATCACTCTTTGAACTTGCTGCTTGTGTTGAATGAGAAATATGAAAATGTGCGATGATTGCGACGCATTGTTTTGTATCTTCGTTTGTCTTCGGACACGAATGGCTTGCGTGTTTGCATTCGTAACACGTCCGAAACGTAACAAAAGGAACGGAGAAGGAATTACCGTATTTCTTTTACTTCGCGCGTCGAACGTGACAGGAAACTTGGGCACTACGCTTTTTCGAAACGTGAGCTAATAAGTCTGCAACTTTGGAACTTATAATGGCGGAGTTCTTTTTGAATGACAGAAATAATGAGGATCAATTTTCATTTACGATTTAAGATGACACGGATACTAAAATACTCGGGAAAATCAGCAATAATTCAAGGTCAACCAAAAATATCGCGTGGCTTTTAACTCGTTAATTGAGAATGATTTCTATTCAATTTTAAATATTTCTTTGAATTCCTTTTCTCAATAATGTATCGTTCATCTTGACTTGCAACATTTTTCGTAATTATGCGTTCATAACAGTCCTTTTATTACGTTGCGAAAAGTTGTTGGAACCGCGCGGACTATTTGGTCAATTTAATAAGTTGCCAGTAATTTCGGGGACGTGTGACAAACAAGATGTTATTGTTCCCACGACAATATTGTATTCGTTCGTTTGCTTAGCGTAGGATGATCAAAATTAGTCCAATTTTAATAATACATCGCGTCCTATTGATTTCCCGCAGTAGGCTAAAGGCAGTACGTCGTAGTAGGGCGTTAAAGTGCTCGATTGAAAGTTCGCAGCGCAGGAAGTTCGGAGATCACAAAAATTTCTCGCCATAATAAACTATGACATTTCGCAACGAATATTACGCTATTACATAATCAAATATTTATTCTCGATTATACAACATTATCCGTTTCCCAAAACATTTACGAGTTCTTTCTTTCGTAAAAAAGATCCGAAGATCTTACGAACGTTAAATTATGCGGCAACAAGAATAATCAATTTAAAATATCATAGTTGATTTTGCGCTATTCTTTGAAACTATAGACAACTACATTTGATTATAATTAATTATGCATCGAAGTGTTCGGAAGTTATAACATTAAATTAAATTTCTCTTGAATTTTGAAAGCGAATTCTTTTATTAGGTCTGATACTTTGGTAGATTCATTACTCGATATCTCTGTGGTTTATTACAAATTGATAAAGCTGAATGTCTTCCAAATCAAGTACACCTTTTGATGTACAATATTCATTATTTAGAACATTTTTTGGCGAGCAGGATTCCCGAAATGTTCGTAGCAAGGGCGTAGTCTCCGCGCGGTAGTTGCGTGATTCACTGTTTTAGGGAGCAGATATCCGGCTTTTGCATTGTTTCGAGTTTGTTAACCTGCTGCAAAAATTAAACTGTGTTGACACACTTTGTACGCGTATTCGTGTCGACATTACTTCGCTGTTATGACTCCTAATATATCCCAACTGTTGAACTGTCAGCTCAAGAAATGTCAGTGACGTCCGCAAAAATAGTTTCGTTGTTACCGATATATTTTAAGAATTTTAATCTATTGAACTACTTAAGCTTGTAAGTTAACTCGTAGTATATTCAATTTATTAACTAATGAATATTCTAGTACATTAAATGTTCTAAATAAAAAATATTGTAGTAAATGAAACGTCCTATTTTTGAATTTTAAAGACAAGTTTTCAACTCGAGAAATAAAATGTCGGGCGCACGGTACATTTCCAGAATCTTAGTCTGATTAATTATATAAATATTAACCTAGCGTAATAGGTGGAATTTTTCCTAGTCTCGCAACTTTATCTTCGGCAAATATCAGAAGGAATGTTCCTTGATATACGCGAATTTTTAATTGTGATTTATCTGCTCGAACTGCACTCGACATTCTTCCTTATTAATTCTTAATAAACCACGGAGATATCGAGTAATTAATCTACAAAAATGTCGTGCTTAATGACTTCGCTTTCAAAATTCCAGAGAAATTTAATTTAATTTTGAATTACGATTCATTTTATTTATCATTAACTTACTAGCCTTTCGTTTAAATATGATTTTACTCGTCACACTTCCCGCCATGTTTTTCCATAAACTATATTATAGTATCACGGAAAGCAAGGTATTTCGATCCATAATTAATAATAAAGGACGCCTACGTAAAAGGTTGCATAAACAATCGATGTATGATGAAAGCATCGACACGTGGCGGATGTCGGATTTTCAATGAGTTGAGAGAGGAGAGAGGAGAGAGGAGAGAAAGAAAAGGGACGCGAATCTCTTCGGTTCGTTTAACTTGACGGGAACCACGCGTGCGCCTAACTTTCCCTCCATTAACACCCAATAAAAGGAGGGTGAGAAAAATCCCGCTCGATTATATAAATTAAAATTGACTGATTAAGTATCGCGAGTGTACCAATATTCTCCTAAAACTATGAAATATGAAATATGAAATACCGGTTCCTTAGGCGACAAGCGATTCGCGCACGTGGTTTTAATTTATTCAGTTGTCTAGTCTCGGAATGATTCAATGTTTATTAATACTGCTCGCCGGCAGGTTTTACTGCGCCTAAGAAAGTGGATGCAGGATAAAGTTTATAACTTTGATGGTATTTCTATCATTCTTAATTCTTATTACAATCTAATAACTCGCAAGAATTATCAAAACTTTTATACAATATATAATAGACATTTATAACTACTTATTTTTTCCTTCAATATCTTCGTGATAATACGATTTTAACAAACCCCGATGTCATTTTCATTCTTGCATTCCGCCGTCGAGTTCAAAGGAAATATTCAAAGTGGAAATTCCCGCAAACGAGGCTGCATAAGATATGCATGTAAACACGATTGTTTTATATTCTTTAATTCGAATGATCACATTTTCAATTTAATGCTAGAACTACCGAACGTATACTCAGTTACGTTTACACATTTATTTATTCATAAATTATAGCAGGAGGATTTAAGTTAATTATTAAATTCAATTATTTGGCTTATGTATATCAACCTAAAATATATATAATCTCAAACAATTCGCAGTGATATATTCAAATAATTTAATTAAGAATGAAAGACAAGTCATTTTCACTCTCTTGGTAGTTCTAGCATTAATCCAAGTACGAACATAAAATCATCCGAGGCTCGCAGATCGGAACTATTTTCACTTAAACTTCACTCGCGAAAATTGTACATCAACGATAGTCAATGTGTTTACTTAAAGAGCTTTAAAGCAAAGGAACCGGGCAGAGGTTAATGGGATGCAAATGGGATGTCCGTGGCAGTTTATTTTCAGAGTACGTCGACTGCGGATTGTTTGTATATTTCTACGCGCCGCCATATTGGATCTCTCTCGTCTCCGTGCCGTCGTTTTCGCCGCACGATCTTCGCGATTTCAATACACATAAGTAATCAATATCGACAAATTCTCGAAGAATGTTCTTCTCTTTCAATTGCCTCGTTTTATTAACTCCCGATGCAAGGACGCCGGTAATTTAAATAAGTAAATAAAGAACATTCAATGTAATACGTGCCGTGTAACAGCTGACGCGCGTTGACAGTCCTTGAAGTTGAAAGAGGTTCGTGGTTTCGTAGTCGCAAACTTTTTTCGAGAAAAACAAAAACCCAGGCAAATGTTCTTTTTCTACAACTCGAGGTCAGTTTTCTGCGCGTGATTTTTGGAGGAATTAAACCACGTCGTTTTAGAAGCTTGCAGCGTAGATAACGACCGTGATATTCGATGATAACGGACTCTTATCAGCTAATAAAGATCTTCGTTACATACGAAATCCCATCTTATCTGGTTAAGCCAGCGATCTTCGTTTCTTGTGCACTCGCTTATATGCGACGTATTGAAAACCGGCAGTTTCTTGCTTTCCATGGAAATACATTCGAAATCGACTGTTCTTCGATTCCTCGAACGAGATATCGAAGCAGCCGCCATCTTGAAGCGGTCTAATATCCAAGCTTACTTATATTGTTCAAAACAGTTAAATATATTAGTCACCACATGATTATTGAATGTTAATAATATATAACATATGAATTCAGTGGCGAGGAAATTTTCATATTTCATTGTAAAAATGAATTCTTATCATATTCATCCATTATTCCACCTTTCGATATTACGTCGGGGAATTTCGAAAAAGTTCGAAAACAACTTTGCTGCACGGCGATAGAGTTGTGTGCATAGAGTTCGAAAGAACGTCACAGGATAATATTTAGATGGCAGACGTTAATTAAGTGACTGGGCACACACGGTTAGCCTTTAAGTCCATTATAGCGCGGAAACTAATAATAAATGTAAAGCGACGGTGATGACTCGCTCGATATTAACCTAAGTCTTACAAAAAAAATGCAACAACACCCTTAGACTACTACTTCTTTCCTTCATTGCTTTCCATCGTTTCATACTCCGCGAATAAATCCGTAAATAAATCGCTCGCGTGTTTCATCAAACGAATATCCCGCATACATCGTCGCCGAAATTTATTCCCGTGCATTTAAATATAAATGGCTTTCGAAAGTTTAATATTAGAATGGCAGTCGAGTGGTATCATTTTCAATGTTTTAACGAAATATTCGATTAACATAATCCGTGTTATCTGATATTCGCCTAAATATATATATATCTTGCATCAAAAGTAATTAAGTATATACGAAGCTTATTATACGAGTCGCGTGTTGATATGCAGTTATTAAATTCGTTATTAAATTTATTAAAAATAGATAATGAATGTATAGTAGTATGTTGGGATTAGATTCCTCGCTCAGTTTAGCGGTAATTTCAAGAGGTCCACGTATAATATACGCAGATCTTTTTAGCGGTTTCCGAGGTCGTGGGATCCTTGAAACAACCAACCAGCAGGTTCTAAAAGACTAGACGAAAAAAAGGAGCGCGGTCTTTCTGCGTTTGGTATCGTCTTTCGCGTTGGAAAGTGGTCTTCCACAACGGACGGCAATAACGCTACCTCCTTTGCCTATCTCCCCCGCCATTTTACCGTAACATCACATTCACGCGAGTCGCAAAACTCTTTTCACGCAAAACGCTCCCTTTTTTCTAGTTTTCTTTCCACCCTCGACTCTGTTAGACCAGGTAGTTCAACCTCGGCGTTGTTCGGCTTTGAATCTTTGCCAATTTCGCCTAACCCACTTTCACGATGTCATTCATGAAGCCCCACTCCATCCCCTTTCATCCTCGCTACTCGTGCTTTTCACTGTTTTTATTATTATTTTTATTTCTTAGGGCAGATTGAATTGAACAACGTAGTACAAAATGGTGGTGCAAGTATTTTTATTATTAGTTCTATTTTTTTCGGAATATTGAACCGAGCAAAGTAACTCAAAATTGTATATCTTTATATCAAAACTTATATTTCCCCAGCATTTAAATTACGAGTTAGTAATTAAGATTCTTGTTGGTTATTGTTACCGTGATTAATTCCGACGTAATACAAATATTATGATTATAATTATCTTGTTATCACATAGCGGAAGACGATACTTTTATCTGAAACGGATGTTTCTTAAAAAGAAAGTCAAGAAAGTCGGAAAGTAAGAGGTTGGTAGCCGCATGAAACACGCGTGGCTCGAGATTTCGGTAAATCTTCCGATCACGCGAAGACCTTGCGGTTTCTTTGAAATCTTTCACCTGTTTCTAACCCCTTTATGCTTGAATTAATGTACTTCCAATGTCACTCTAATTATCTCATCAATCTGCGCGATTGCTCGTAAAACTTCTCAAATATAATTGCTTATCTCGACATTCTATGATAAACCTTGCAACGCTTGAAAGGATCGGCATACTTGTATCACGTTGAGCAGCGTGATTTGATTGGTCGTTCTCAAAAACATCTTCCGATTGGTCGGTTTATCTTCTTTCCATACAAGTGTTATAATTTCTTAATTTCCATCTACTCGATATTTTGAGTGGAAGGTTTTTTATGACTTTATTTAACAAATATCAACTTATAGAAATCGCATTATTCTTTTTTAAAGAATATCCATTTAGATTCGCACGAAACAATATCTTTAAACTCAATGTATCCATAAAGATTGATTAATTCCTGAATCTAATTTATTCGTCAAATTGTTTAAATAATTATTATAATATTAACGTACATCTTTATTCGAGAGAAATCTCTTTATATTAATTTTGGAATTGCGAATCCACATTTTTTGTGCGCGCAGATCGAAGTCCAATCGACTCGCAAAAATAGCTAAGCGTTTTATTCCCCGGCAGGATCTGCGCGATAAATACAAGGAGATAGAAACAATTCGCACGTGTCTTGAATTGTTTATGTTCTGCATTAACATACTCTTCTAAAAAAAAAAATTAGAAAAGCCGCTTTCTTTCGCGAAAGATATGTAAAAAGAATTGGAATAGTTGTTATCGTAGTCGTATTTCCGTATCTGGCGAACGAGATAAACGTAAGTCAGGGACGAGTATGAAATTGGGGTCAAGTTTCGTCGGTGATAGTGCCGTACTTACATGTGTTTTTTATCATTCTATTCTTACCGTTTCCAGATCGGAATCAGTGTATTACTTACGTAACACCATAGGAAACGTGACTAGAGTCATGTATTCTTGAATTACGATCGAATCGATTAATGACGATTTTCAATTCCGACATTCCGTATCTGCCTCCAACTTTATTAGTTCCTGCTTTAAAAGAGCATCTACTTACAACGAGATACACTCGTCGAAGCATAGACAACGGAAATAGAAAGCGCAAGCAGTGAGAGTGCGACAGTACCAACATCCGGTAATATAAAACTGCTCGGTATAGAAACTAGGGAATAATTATTTATTAACGTATTTTATATTTAAGTCCAACAGAAAACGAGTTTAATTGGATTTAACCTTTTGCACTCGAGAGGTGATCTTCGGTTGTTGCGATAAATTGAGAGTTGCCGAAAGAACTGAATAAACTGAGTGGCGACTGAGAATCGCTCCCGAGTGCAAAGGGCGGTTAATATAATACCGACGTGTCCGCCATGTTGGACACATTCTCTGCAACATGTTCTACGATCCTAAAAAGCAACTGTAACCAGTCGTCGTTTTTCCTTTTTCATTCCTGAAAGTCGCCGCGTCGGAATGAACATTAGAATCACTTTCCTCTTTAAAAGGTCGAGGTATCCTTTTAGAAATGTATATCTTTGATTCGCGACAATTTAACCTTCTTCGAATCCATCCCCGGCATCTTCCCGCGCGACCAATGGTGGTTTATCTCCGTGGGTCACGTGACTCGTGATCCCACAACGTTTTCTCACGCATTCAATGCCGAATGATTGAATGATTCGCGGTGTGAACGTCATCGTGTGTCGCCGCGGCGTGCTTCTTCGAGGACGGCAACTTAGCGACTTAAAATTAATGACGAATGAATGTCGGACGAACAGACGGATAGAAAGTACCGTTCTATTTTTGGCAACGTCTCCACCTCCCCGCTTAACGCGGCAGGACGCATAATTTCTACTGAAAGTATTATATTCGAGTGATAAACTTCTTCGATCGCGATTGATTCATCTACCAGTGATCCCAATGATCGTAAATCGCTATCAGATCTGTAATTAGTTCGATCGTGATTCTTTACGAGTCACGCGCGTGAAACTCTTCAATGAGTCGAGATAACTCGAGATGTTACTTCACCGAGGATCGTTAATTATTATTAATTAATAGGTGCCTCGGATCGATGCACCGAGTCATTCAACCAGTGAATATATAAATATTATTGTTTTTTATATCTTTTACGATATAAGTTCTTAAGTCTGCGTATACTTGTGTTGGTTGAAATGAATAAATATTCAGATTAACCCTTAATTTATTTCCCTCGACGTTCCACTTCGGGGAACTTTAAAGGAGTCCATTAAGATACCGGAAATTGAACTATCCACCCATAACACTCCGTATATCCGGTATAATATTTCCAAGGTATAATTTACCTTAGTTTTAATAAATAATAGTACTCCTTAGTTTATTTCCTGTCTATTCAGAGGGAAGAATTCTGCAAGAAAGAAAGATGGCGGGGGTTGGCAAAGTACGAAGAATTAGGGTGACTTCGAAGGGGGCGCCACGCGCTTAATTAATCCGAGGACGTAATAATTCGTACTCCACTGCGTAATTATTATATTTGTACTATCTGTTCAAGCTTTTCTACGTCACGCGCACTTTATTATTGTCACCGTTTCCAATTACCTCGAATCTCAAGAATACGCTGAATGATGTCCACCGAAACAGATACTGCAAATATAATAATTATGTTTCTTCACACTTCGCCGCCACGGACCTGCAAAATTGCAGTCACCGAAGCGTTAAGTTCCTCGAGTCTTTCTTTGCTGAGATTTAATGTATCTTTAATGCACGGTTAAAATTCCCGGTAATAATAATTATTAATAATGAACTGTTCACTCGGTGCAGCCTCGTTTATCTTCTCTTTTAAAATGTCTTCATTCGTAAACATATAAAATGCTTTAACTGTATCCCAAACATGTTTACACGGTAGCCAATCGAAAAAACATTAAAACCACTATTATTATTGAAATTCCTTGTTGATCTGAAATAAGAATTGGTTTCCCGTGGCATAGAAATTCGGACGGTCGCGTTTGCCGTGTTACGGGGAGATATTCCCTTTCGTAAACATCGACAGCTGTTTAATGTTTACCTCGCATCGCTCGGGAAACCTACATCAGGCGGCTCTAAATATTTATCAAATTGAGTGCACACTTATCAGTGCCACGCGAAAACATCGAGCTTGGAAAAAAGTCATTCGGATAAAATATTTCCCATTATTATCACAAAACGTTAAAATTACTTGTCCGTGGAATTTAATGAAAACATATAAATTTATAAGGTTCCATTTTCCCAGATTTCTCAATGCTTACTTTGAGTAATGAATTGAATCTAACCGATTCAGTGCCAACCACGAGTATACTCGTGGCATTCGATTATTTGCATGTTCTTTTATCATTTTATCATTGGATGAAGCTTGTGATTTAATTAAATGACGGAGACTCGGTTGGAACATCGCAAATACAGCGGTACATTTTAAAGCACATTGGTCACCCACACTGTTTCCTCTTTTTTTATTTTTACCAAGCGGCCTTCGTAATTCTGCATTCTCCCCTCCGTGAATCCAAGGTGAACGCGTTCTTCTTGGGTTTACGGTTCTTTACTTCTTCCATCTCCCCTCCTTCTTCTTCTTCTTCTTCTTCCTCCCTAACCGCCTGTTACATTAGTGTTAGGGAAAACGAGCTTCTTCCGGTTCGAGTTTCGACGCAATTTCTCCCCGTTTCTTTACTCGTTTAGTAATCTCGAATTACTCGCACGTGCGAACGGAATTCTTCTTACTTCGATTGTATGAAAATAATTCATTATTGCGTTGGTACAACTGTCGGGATTATAATATTGTATTATTCGCATGCGCGAATTGAATTATTCTTATTTTGATCTTCGAAGAATAATTAATTATTGCGTTAATAAAATTGTCAGAATTAAAAAGCTTCTTGATTATCGATTCACCGAAGATTATACGAAATTAATTCGCATTATATTTCTATCGAATTGATTAATTTCCTTATTAATTTCCTTTTTCGAAGTAAGGAAATATTCCGTCTGGCGGAATAAAATCGTAAATAATATTTCATACGATAATTCAACCAGTAGTTTAAACTTCCTTTTTTCAATGCAGCATATTTTTCGTCCGAGATTTTCAAGCGTATTTTGGCGGAGTATAATGTCTTATTAACAAGTATCCGCGATCACTGACTAAAGTCAACGCATGCGCCGCTCTAAAATAGTCTGTTCGCGCTCGAAGAAATTTTTCAAGGACAACGGCACTTCCGCTCGCAAAAATATTCACGGGTTACCGACAAGGCCGCCATGATCCACGCCTATCGCTTTCCGAATCTTTCTTTCCCGTTGAAATCGAATTTCTCACCGGTGCGTCACGGTTATTAACTATAAATCGTAATATACGATTAAATTTCGAACTTGAGATTAATAAATTAATAATAATGGAGTAGCACATCTCTTAACTTTAATGTGAGTTTTATTAAAGCTTTCTTTGAACCATGTTACCTTCTCCGCGATTTTTAGGTTAATTATACGAATATATCACAGCGAATTGTTTGAGATTTGATATACTCTTATTTTATATATATAACGTAAATAATTGAATTCGTTAATTAACTTAAATCATCCAGCCATAATTTATATATAAATAAATGTGTAAGCATAATTAAGTATATGTTCGGTAGTTCTAGTTTTCGGAAGGTTGGTATCGTGGATCATCATTTTTAAGGACTTCCGTTATTCCACTCAGCTATTCATGGAACTGCTTAATATTTGAGGCTAGGAACATTCACTTCTAACCATGTGATACAAAGTATATAAAGTTCATATAACTCTCTACATAGAGCTAGAATAAAATCATCCTTCTTACATTATCTTTCAAGTTTCGCATAAAATATAAAGGGCGATTTGCATTAACCCTTACATTATTAACCTTTTTAGCTCTAGAATACCAAAGCAACCAAGAAATGTCTCATTATTCCCTTCTTCGCTATAAATACTCCTTCGTGTATTCTCGACCTTATAAGAGGTACGTTATGCCACGCGTTCTCGGAGTGCGCTGAACCGGAAGTCGCAAGTCCTTTAAGGCGAATTCTGAATATTTACTTGCCTCTCTGAATATTCCTATTCGGTTCCCGTCTAGTAGTTCATTTCTTGGGTCTTTTTTCCCGTTTCAATCTACTTTGCATATCAATTCCAGTGGAACCTACGAATAATAAACTATGCTTCTATAATTATTTGAATCATTTTTATATTAGTTTTATATTCCTTGTATTAGGAATTTCCATATTTAGATAATTCGTATCGATTAATATTATGTAATAATATTAATATCAATTCTAGTATAATCTATAATATGAATAATTAATTGATAATAAATTCCATTGCATTCCTGGTAATAGTTTGCGCAGCTTTCTGGGGAATTTGACGTCGTCATATATATACATATAAAAAGAACTCCAAACTAATCCGCGAAGTGGAAATGATAAATGCATTAATTATATTCCAACATTTAATGGAATTCCTTGATAGAGGTAGATAAGTGATTAGCGCTGAATAATGCAGATAAGCATCGGATTCGCGGAAAGCAAGTTTTTCATTGACACGGATTGTCTCATCTGATAGGATTCACGGAGTCATCGCGATTCATCGTAATTATCAGAAATCGCATAAACAATTAATTCTTATTGCAAATAATTCCACCGATCGCCACCTGCGAATTTCATAAGAATGTCCATTTTGATTAATCGATCTATGGCTATCCACGTATAAGTCGTCTTTTATCAAACACCTCCAATCAATCGGAGCGATGCAAATGTCATCAGTCAATTTTTAATTTCAAAAAGCAGCATGCAAAAATTCATTAAATCGACACTGCAAAATAATGTTCGTATAATATTTTAGATGTTAATATTGGTACCTCTGAGTGGTAATTAGAGTGCGCTTTGAGCAAAGGAAATTGGAATGATTTCTATTTCCGACATCCATTTTCCTTTGATACTTTGACTCTAATGAACTGTAATTAACGAAGTTCTTACTTAATTCTTGCCATTAAGAGTTTCTATTCTCGAAGATATTATTTCAGTCGCGTGTCTCGTCGCCTTTTTTTTATCTAATGGGATTTTTTATCTAAGAGATAATTTCTACCTGGTCGGAAATCAGACTTGTTTCGATACTTGAGCGACGTATATTATCTTATCTTGTTTCTGGAACTATTATTGAAACTATTAGAAAACAACGTTAATCGCGAATGCGTTGTTGACGCGTATCGATGTTATCATAATTTACACGTGTACCATGGATAATGGTGACATTTTTTTCAACGCTTGTATTCTGATAAATATGATAGCATTATAAAGAAATAACGTTCGTAATTAGTTACGTAACACTGAAATAATATTTTCCCGAGATTTGCAATTTCTCGGTTAGCTTAGATTCGCCAATTTAAGTTAAGTTCTTCGAGTCAAATAATTGCGGTGGTTTTTAGGTCTACGATTTTTTACGAAACAGAATAGCCTGCATTTTGTAATATAATATCTTATTTTGAAATTGTTGTGATTGTTAATACTTGGATTATAATTACTTGAATCATTTTCATATTAGGAATTTTAATATTTCGATAATTTGAATCGATGCATCGATTAATCGTTTAGTCATTCGATGGGAAATACCGGTTCATTTCGTATACAGAATAAAGTAATACGAAAGAACAAATGAATATTATAAAATATTGCAAAAATTTCCACCCGTAATATTTTTCTCATAAAAATTACACGCATTTCCAGACGAAAATATTATCGTCGTTATTTTACCAAAATAAAACCGCGAATTTCCCAGCCACGTAAAACCGAAGGATAAAATCGAAGGGAAAAAGAAGAGACGTAAGGGAATTTTCCAGAATCTTTTTCTGCAAGCCGAGGTCGATTAGCTAATTTTGTCTGAAACATCAAGGAAGAGAACCTTTCTTTCTCCTCTTCTTCTCTTCTTCTTTTCCCCTTTTTCCGTAGTGCCGGTTGAGCGCTACGGTTACCTAACCTGCATCGAAGATGCAACGCAGCAGGTGCAGGTGCACTCGAAGTATGTAAACACAGCTACGAGCTGAGTGACACACTTTTCCCGGAATAAACCGCTCCCCCCGAATATCACTCGCGATATTATATCCTTTTATCAGTAAATTACAAAGCGTCGCGACGCCTTTCGTCCAACCTTTCTCTTTCAGTACCTCCGTTGCTTCCCTTTGATTTTCGAGTTCGCGTTGTCCCTCTGGCGGGCGCGAGCAAACCTTGTTACCCTTTTCGGAGTACAGTTGACTCGCTTTTTATGCGGTAGACAAAAGAGACGTTTCACGGAATTCCGCATACAAAACTACACAAAATAAGATCGATATATATCTGCAACCGGATGTAGAAAGGTAGACTCGCAAACTTCCTTTTTCTAAGTTGATTACATCGTTAATATTCGAGAGTTTTAATGTTCGTCGTCAGACGATACTATCGGCGAAACTACCGAAAATGTCCACAGCCATCTTGTCGACGTATTTATCGTGCACCGCGACATGCAATGGCGTGTCAGCCAGTTTTACATATAATAAAACGGAATAAAGGACGATGACTTTAGATTCTGGAATTTGCTATGATAAGAAGCCCCCCTTCTACCCCCCCCCCTCTCGTTTCTTGGAACTCGTAAAATCTGCATCACGTGACCAGTAAATTCATCAAAACTCCCCTTTAAACTTAAACTTCTAATCTTACTCTTTGCATAAAACTTTGACTTATGATTCTTTTCAACTTCCCTCCGTACTTTAACTCCAATTATTCTTGAATCGATCAAAGAAAAGGTACATTTCTAATATAAAATAACATCTATTTTAAAATTTAATATTGCGAACATAATCTATATATAATACATATTTTTTTACGAAGTTAAAAGTTAAGAAATTTATGTTCTCTACCACTAAAACTACCAAAGCAGTCAGAAGGTTCGCATTATTCAATATAAATATTAATATACATAGCATTCCATTTTCTAGGGTTTTCGGTGGATCATGTTGCACAATAAATATAATTGAATCAATTAATTTATCCATCCATCTTTATTTTTAAGAACATATACTTAACTATAAATATATACAGTATTCATACAGAAATGGAATTAATATATCGATGAAAATTTTAGCGAATGATTCGCGCACGATTTGGAAGTCGGTCGAGCGTGGGAGTTTTAAGGAATTTTCGAATTATGCTCGCGGTCGATGTAACGACGACCTTCGGCAGGCTGCCAGGCTGAGCACGCCGACGGGAATTCAAACGGATGAATGAAAATCATTGTCCGTGGAAATAACTCGTGGTTGAATTTCGGGCCGAGTGGTTTTGCGGCGAAATCTTTTTAAGTATGTACTACCTTTAAAAAGAAAAAGAGCGAAAGACAGCCATTTTACGCCATTTTACGCGATTTTACTTTGACGTAACACATCTACCCGTATCTTTCGTTTCGTTCTTCTCTTTTCGTCGTAATAATAATTGTAAAAGTACGTGCAACAATTGTCTGTTACTTTCATTGAATTTAAATAACAATATTGTTACTATTTGTACGTAATACAGCTTCGTTTTATGTCTTTAATCGAATATTTGAGATTTCGACTGCTCATAGTTTCAAGATACCTTTCTTTTATGAATCCAGTTATTCGGCATCGAATGGATATTAAAGCGCATTCCAGAGCGGTTTATCAAAATAAAAATAACGATCGATCGTTATTGGTCTTGTCGTTGGAATTCATATTGAAATTCCAGCGAGTCGTTCCACGAGAGATTGAAGCCGATTCCTGTCCACCTCGTAAAGCTCGCGCGATTCAAAGTGAAATCACGTATCAAAAAGTCGGAATTCGTTTTATTAAAAACCACCACTTCCTTTGTTTCGCCACTGTTTTAAATTCAAGATATCGCTTGTTATAAATGCCATTTTGGGACAGCTTCCGATCGAAACACGGATATTTTCATTCCGCGGCAAATTATGAAATAATTACACCATAAAAGTGTATTCCACATTTGCTATTCCATATGATCTTCAAATTTCTTTATTAAAACATAAATTAATCCCATGCTATTTAACTATAATACATACTAATATAAACAATTCCTTTAGAAATATTAGTGTTAAATTAAATAATGAAAGGATTTTTATTCGAGCAGTAAAAATCGTTTATTATTATAAATTAAAGGATTTTGGTGATTACAGCAGAATTGCTTTCCATCCTCTATATATTAATCGTTAGTCAGTAGTAATTATAAGTAGTATAATTATCAGCAGTAATTAACGGCGAAAATTAATTGTTAGGGTTACATTATCACGCGCGACATTGTTATAAAGAGCGTATCTAAGGACGTGCAGATTCTTAAAGTCTAATCCACACGTGAAACGCCGATATCGCGAAAGCGGGGGCCACGTATCGTGTGCCGTAATTGCCACCCGGAGTTCCACTACAAAACGTGTTCGGATCTTCACACTGACACCTATACACGTGTTCATCCAATCCCTCTCCTTGTTTCTTTCTCTTCCTCTTGTTCTCTTCGCTTCTCTTTCGCACTCTTTCTTTAACGCGTGCATACGTGTCTCCGGTTTATTTCCGTTTCATTGTAAAACGAGTTCATTCTCCTGTTGCTCCGAGCGTGCCAATGAATGGACCACGTGCCTGCAGGCGCCACGCTGTTCTAGTATTTCTGGTGTAGGAGAGAAATAATTGTCCACTTTCCCCCTTTTTTGGGGAAACCTTGCATCACGGAAAGAAGTAAAATTATATTAAAATGATGGTACTTCGTCGAGGACTTTAATCGTACATTCTAATATCTCGTATCTTTCGATATTCTTAGCGATATCGGCGACTCGCGTAACGTAAGTTCTCTTTTATCCCGCGTTAACAGTAGAACTAAGAAAGCCATCACAATGGCGCATGCGCGGAAGTTCATAGAAATGTTCAAACTTATCATGCTCCATTTTCCGAGGTTATTCACGGCTCACGTTTCACAGTGGACGTAATTAAATGGATTAATTAATTTGTTCAATCCATCTTCATTATTAAGGACATACTTAAGTGTACCAATATGGCTGAACATATTATCGGTGGTTTAGTGTTATAATATATAAACAGCTCAAAGATCTACATAGAATAATATTATTTTATTCGATTATTTTGAATGTTCCATTCGTGTTGTTTTCCAAGTTCTAAGCTGCTGTCATTACTATCGAAGAAGACAATCCCATTTCAGCGAAACGCTTGTCTGGAACGCGCGACGGTTGTCAGCCCTTAAAAGTGTCAAGCTGCTGCTCGGCGTGGCGATAAGATTAAACGTGTTTACAAGTGCATTCTTGAACCTTGCACCCGGGGTCTCATAAGTATGCGCGGTGTTCTTTTTAGTGCAGGCGAACGGAAATCGGTAGCAGAGAGGTTGGCGTGTTTAATGTCGGTGTCCTGTAAACAAGTTAACCGTGGAATACTAGCTCTTCGACGATGTTGTTCCTAGTATCTCGACTACTATTATATACCCGATAATACTCGTTCGTTCCCGACCCTCTTCTTTTCTATTCTTTTCTATTCTATTCTATTCTATTCTTTTCTCTGCTTTTTATTCCCCGCGGTGTGTTTGTTTTCTTTTGTCGACTGCGAAACGACAACAGTGACTCGCGACGACTGCCTTGAACTTGTACCGTCTTGTTTCCGTCAACGAAGGCCGCCATTTTCCGCTACGATTCTTTTGTACCCTGACATTTTATCCTCTTCGACCATTTAAAAATAAATAATAATTGATCGAAACACCCTCACGCGTTAATACATCTTAATTAATAAGTTAATAACCTCGTAATACAATTCCGATGTCAATTCATCATTGATTTAATCGACGATGGGTTATTAACCTCAAATTCGTTCGAATTCTGATTCCAGGAAGCGCGTCGGTGGAGCAGAAAAACGGCAACGGAAGTACAAAAAACAATAAAACGAATAACAACGGCATCGAGGTAAACAGAAACGAGGAACAAAATGGGTCCGCGGACGTAAAGGGCCAGGCGAAGAAGAAGCCGAGTGGGCCTGGAAGTGGACCTTTGCTACAGCAAGCGTAAGTATTAGTTTCTTTATTGTACACTTTATATTTAGTTATTAACGACAACATTATCTTGTCGCCACAAATGTTTTCATAAACAAGATTATATATTGCGAAACATCTTTCTTCGGGCAATCTTGTTTAAACTCGATGGTCAACATTTCATTTATATATTTGGAAGAACATTTTCAACCAGCTAGACACCATTTTGTTATTCTTATTGCATTCGGAATTTTATTCTTATTTATCTTTCATTCAAATGAGTAATTTAATGTAATAATTATTATTTCATATCTCTTGTTTCTTATTTCGCGAGAAATTATCATTTTTTTACTTCCTCCGCGAGCCGCCATTTTCTACGATGCCTCCACCTTACGTTGCCGCCTTGCATTGCGTAACGTCTTGTTTGTATTTACCGCATTCCTGCTAATTATAGCTGGCTCGAATCAACAATCTTGATTGCGTACCAACAAAATACGCATTGATACTTCTCTCCTCGATTATATTCCTGTTTTAAAATAGTTTTTATTGGTCGAGGATGTTTATAGAACTTGGTGCAATTCTTGTTTACATCAACGCTGGGAGAAATCGTTCTTTCACGAATATTAGACTCGATTAATACATGAAATAATAAATTATTAATTAATATAAAATCCGAAAGATGGATATTCGAATATTATTGACGATTTTTCTTGCTTGTTTCTTTCAGAGAAATCTCGACCAGTCAGCTCGACTTCTTCAAGATGCTCGACGAAAAAATCGAAAATGTAAGTCACATATCAACATCAACTATCGTCTGCCATTTTGATTAAAACAAATATTCGAATGCTTGTACGTTTCCGAATAATCAAATTTCGAATATCATTTCGCCTGGAATAAGCGGAGAATATTACTTGATAAAAAAAGGAGCTCATTTTTCAGTCGAGAAACCTTTTCAATTCCACTGAAATTTCTCTTTGTGAAGTAAATCTGAAATAACTCGAGCGAAAAACATGTTTTCTTCAGACGTGGCTATGTTGCCACCCTTATTTCACGCATTATTTATTCCTCTACAATCGCGGCAGATGATTTCTTTACATTACCAAGCTAGTCAAAGGAGGTTCGACATTTCCGTTGTAAATTTACATCAGAAATATCCATGTAAATCTCGATCGTATTATTACGCAGATTTCGGAAGGCATAACGCACGTCTTTTTAGCACATATTTTTGGATAATGTCTCTGAAGTTAGTCCAAAGGGGTCTTGGTATTTTTAGTTATCCAGAGTTTTTAGAAGAAGAACTATATCTTCGAATGAAAATATTTGTATTACTAAGTAATGGCGACGGACGTGTCATACAAGTCGCTACGAGTAAAGCGGTTACAGTAGACTCCCCGTATAACGCGGTTAATATATTACGCGTTGTATGGAATCGCGTTGTCGGACGTCGGGGATCTCCGCGAATCAGGTCACGTAAAGCAGACGCATCCTTACGGCTTCCCCGACCTTGCGACGGCAGCCTTCGTTACGATAATATTAATCCCCTTCTCGTTATATATATATTATATTGTATACAGTAGACTCCCGTATAACGCGGTTAATACGTTACGCGTTACATCAATTCGCGTTATAGGAAATCATGCTGTACGGGAATCTTTCTATTCTAACGCGCATAATCTAAAGTATCATATTTAAAACGATTATTGCTATGCCAACTTTGATTTTCTATGTTTTATCAAATAGGATAATAATTTTATTATTTAGCGCGTTGTACGAAGCATCGCGTTACATGAAAACAGTAGTCGCAATATCTTTGACGCGTTATAGAAATTCGCGTTGTAAGAACTCGCGTTATACGGGAGTCTACTGTATATCATTGGTACCGAAAACTGATCAACTTGGGAGTAGAAATTCATTCGCATCAAAATTAGTATTTAATTTTTGCAAAAAGGGAATCATGACTTTGAAGAATCCTCAGTCAAAGATAATAGATAACAATAGACATTACCAAATAAAATAATGTTTAACATGCCAAACTAAATACAGTTTCATAAAGTATGTGAAACCGAATTAATTCCTTTCCGTTACCTCCTAATATTACTTCCCCCAAGAATTCCCGTTTAATAACAAATCAAAATCGCTTGTTTCAGGGTCCAGACTACGACGAGACTCTCGACTCAACAGCTCGAGCCGAGCGAGTATCCAGTCTCCTCCGCCAATGGGAACTCGCCAGCGTAAGCTGGTCAAGTGTCACAGAACTGAACACTTCCTCCCCGTCCACCCTGAAGAATCGCGCGCCTGGTCTCAGTACGTCGCGGCAAAGTTTAAGCGCGAAAGACAGGGAAGGTATGAGAAATATAATTGGTGGACGTCCGGAGAGTGCACCGATCTACGTGAGAAACGCGAACCGCGTGGATGGTCTTCAAGAGACTCATTGTCCTTCACCCAACATGCCTAGGCATGTCTTGGAATCCATTACTCAGAGTCCAACGCAGAGCCTGAAGAATGTCACCCCGCCTGGCACGTCTCCTACTAGTCTACGTTACCAAGATAATTACAAAGAATGTAATGCTAATCAGACAAAAGGTGTGAAGGTGCATTACACTGGTCAGAATCCTGTGAACGGTGAATATGTTAGCCAGCAGGCACTCTACAGGGAACAATATCTACAGCAGACAGGAATTATTACCATGCCATCACAATATTCGGCTGGCTCACCTGGCGGCAATGTGTTGAGGAATAATCCATACGTTCAACAGTTCCAAATCACTAGTCCACAACATTTCTCAACACCCAGAAAGCGAGGTTTCAATGCTGCGCAGATGACGTGACCAGGATGGGTGCGTACCACGAGATAAGACTGAAACTACCTGCGTAGTCGAGATCCCCGAGGAATGATTCGCTGAGATTGATTTGTTCTCGATGGAAACTAAAGGTGCCAGATAAAGAATGTTTTGGTGACTAGGAGGAGAGGAGGAAAGAAAGAGAGGTAGATAGACAGAGAGAGAGAGGGAGAGAGAGAGAGGATACAGATACATCTCTCAGAGAGGAGAGAAAGAGAGACAAATAGAGAGAGAGGAGACTGAGGGAAAGAATGAGATCGAGGATAACAGAATACGGAAGATCCTCAGTGTTCCTAAAAGATATTCCAATCGGAGTATTCTCCAACAGATATATCAAGCTCGTCCTTGCGCTGGAAAAAGCGAAGAGTCACGAAACGAAGGAGGGGGGTGTCGTTGATGGCCTAGAAAGAATACGAATCTATGTAGTAAAAGGGTATAAAACAAGTCATCCTAAACGTAAATTCTTGTAGGACACCCGTTACACTAATTACGCTATCAGTGCCAAAATGCTACGCGTAAGGAAGTCTAAGAAATCTGCCGTAGCGATTCAGGAAGAGGCGGTTCTCGTTCGACGCGATTCTCACCAAATACTCCGTTTCCTTGTGAATCATACGAGAGAAAGAAAACAAAGCAGAATGTGTGTTTTTAAATCGATATGGCGTGTATATTTCTTAGCACGTTTCAAGCCCCTTCCTCTGTTTCTTTTCGACAAATTCTACTTATTCGCGTGCCACGTACCAATGGCGGAACGCGCACGTTTTCGGAGGAATACTGATTGAAACGCTGGATGTACCATGTACGCGACTTCGCCGTAGCGTTTTGTATAAATGTGTATTAGCGTGATATCTCTCGAGATTATATATTATATATACATATACATATATATATATATATATCTATATATGTATATTAACATCGCGTATATACGTATGTATGCATTTATGTATGTATCATCTAAACGTCGTCGTCATCGTAGTCATCTTCGTGTCGCAGAAATACAAACCACGCAAATTGATTGGACGTCGTAGGAATCTTCATTAATTATTATACCGTGTATAGATTCGCTATATATGCTGTATATATATATAAATATAAGTATATATATGTATATGTGCATATATATATTCACACACAATGTATATATATGTATAATACGGATAACGTCTAACTTAAACGTGATGACTGTATATTTATATGTTGACAATGTTCAGAAGTTAACGATCTATATATAGTTGATGATGAGAGTTTTATATTTCATGTTACGATATACGCTCTACACTGTGAAGTACACTTATCGAATTCGCTGCATCACTGTCGAACTGTGACTATATACGTTTTGTTCCGTTGAACAATCTTCTTCTTCTTCTTTTTTTTTACAAATAAATTCATCGTTTCTCCCCAGAAAACTTTGTACGTTTCATTGTGCGTTACAACGGAACCTCTTTGCAACACGTCTTTCCATTAATCAAGCCGACTAGTCACCGGAAATAACAATTGCAACCAGGAGATCAACATCCGCGGCAGCCTGTCGATGTTACCCGGAAGTCGAAACTCATCGGGAACCAAAGTGAAGCAAAGAAAATGGAGGACAGGGAACCAGCGAAATAGAAGAACACAGAACTTAAATGTTATTTTCAATAAAGCAGATGTTTTATTGAATCATGTCTTCATTGAATGATCTTACATTCGATATCCATTTCATTAAGGGGTTAAACGTTTCTTTATCATTCTTTATTTCTTTGTGATTGAGATTAATAGGTATTTAATTAGGTTTCATTTCTTTTTCAGAGTTAACCGGGCGGAGTTTGCATCCGTGGAGCGGAACAACGCGTGTTACGGAATTTAGTGATTGTAATGTTATTGTATTGTTTATGTATTGTAATAATTTAGATCGTAATTTTTTTCAATTAGTAATTTATGCTGTTGACAGCGAAGAGTGGAATACAAGAAAAAAGAACTGGAATATGTATTGTATGATTAATTTTAGTGGTTTCGTACTTTTATATCCCGACCTGAAAAATGATTCCATCAAAATTCTCCAAAATGAGAACTACTTATCTTATCACAATTAACCCTTTACACTTTAATGGCGACTGAGAGTCGCCACTCAGTTCTTTGCTGTAATTCGAGCGGGGATTGAGAGGGGACATTAAGAATTACTCCAGTTATTTCTTTTATTGAATATTAAATGACTGGAAATTGAAGTAAATCTTCATGTCGCTTGTTAATCGCAATAAACTGAGTGGCGAATGACAGTCGCCTTCAACTGCGAAGGGTTAATTCTGATAAGATAATAAACTAGAAGCCATGTCAGAATTAAAGTTAATTCATTAATGTGATAATAAAGAAAAGTATCTTAGTGCGAAGCGGAAATTCGCATATTTCGGATAATTGTTAGTCGATTTCGCAGCTGTCGTCGAATCAGACGAAAGACATGATTCCTCGTACCACAAGAACGACAGCCAATCCGATTAAACCCGCGACTAATAAGATTTCATTGGCCCGGAACCCTTACGATACAAGTTTAATCGCATTTGTTTCTAGTACACTAAGTGCACCATTGTTGCCTCAAACTTCCCTCGGGTTTCACCCCTTTGCACTCAAAGTTTACAGATCTTTTTTTCATTTCTGAAGGTGGCACCTTTCGCTGCGTTGAATTTCGCCGCGTCCGTAATTTCTGACTGGAATCACGGAGGCCCGGTTAGAGGTTGGTCTTTCTATATTTCGTTTGTTCCCGAATGCATTTATCTTTATTATATTTGTCCAACTACATTTATCTTTATTATATTTGTCCAATTACATTTTTCTATAATTATAGATCAGTGTAAGTATTCTATGATAACGATGGAGTTAATAAAGCGCTGGTTTTTGCTTTTTAGTGCCAACGAAGTAATGGAGTGGGCTAATCAAAAAACTTCGACACCGGTTCCGGAAGAAATATGCGGTCAAGTGGATGCGCTGATTACACGATGCTTTTACAACCCGTTTAATTGCTTTACATACATTATATACTTGTACATTTATATATTAGATAGTTACATATTTATATATATTTATGTTATACTCTTATACATTATATGTATATTTATATATATAATGTACATATATACATTAGAATACATGGAAATATATTATAATATATTATAATTTTAGATATAAGATTAATGTATAACAAGTTTTTGAGTTGCAATAAATAGAAAGAAATGTAATAAATTGACTCCTTAATTGAGACCTTTCATTTCCCTTCCTCTCAAAATCGTGCAAATGCAGACATTTTCTCGATTTTACGGCAAGAAATTTCCGAGAATGGGTGGGAAATGGGCGGGCAAAGGGTGGGTAATGGGCGGGCAATGGGCGGGCAATTCTAGGAAATTACGTCAAATTCCAGGAATCGTGCGAATCGAATACCTCCTCGCACATCATGTTCTCCTGATACATTTCCTCGATTTTACGGCAAAATTTCAGAATTCCCGAAAATTTCGCGGGTTCCAAGAAATGACGTCAAATTCCAAGAATTGTGCGAATCGAATACCTCCTTGCACATCATGTTCTCCTGATACATTTCCTCGATTTTTCGGCAAAATTTCAGAATTTCGGAAGAACTTTTCGGTTCTAAGAAATGACGTCAAATTCCAGGAATTGTGCGAATCGAATACCTCCTCGCACATCATGTTCTCCTGATACATTTCCTCGATTTTTCGGCAAAATTTCAGAATTTCTGAAGAACTTTTCGGTTCTAAGAAATGACGTCAAATTCCAGGAATTGTGCGAATCGAATACCTCCTTGCACATCATGTTCTCCTGATACATTTCCTCGATTTTTCGGCAAAATTTCAGAATTTCGGAAGAACTTTTCGGTTCCAAGAAATGACGTCAAATTCCAGGAATTGTGCGAATCGAATACCTCCTTGCACATCATGTTCTCCTGATACATTTCCTCGATTTTTCGGCAAAATTTCAGAATTTCGGAAGAACTTTTCGGTTCCAAGAAATGACGTCAAATTCCAGGAATTGTGCGAATCGAATACCTCCTCGCACATCATGTTCTCCTGATACATTTCCTCGATTTTTCGGCAAAATTTCAGAATTTCGGAAGAACTTTTCGGTTCTAAGAAATGACGTCAAATTCCAGGAATTGTGCGAATCGAATACCTCCTTGCACATCATGTTCTCCTGATACATTTCCTCG
This sequence comes from Nysson spinosus, assembly GCA_910591585.2. Classification (NCBI taxonomy): domain Eukaryota; kingdom Metazoa; phylum Arthropoda; class Insecta; order Hymenoptera; family Crabronidae; genus Nysson; species Nysson spinosus. The sequence goes on along the minus strand of OU342843.1, from coordinate 1,375,711 downwards.
ATTTTACGGCACAATTTCAGAAATTGCACACCCAAAATTATGAGGATTTCACTTTTCATTTGAATGGCGCCGGCCAGTCGCCACGAACGTTATTCGTAACGGTTCTCAGTCGGCAACGGATTTTGGCTGTTTAACGGAATGGCGACTCTCGGTCGCCATTTAAACGAAAAGTGAATAACGGGAATTGCTTGGAACTCAAAATTTGGCCCGAAAAGCCCTAAAAATATGTGGATTTCACTTTTCTTTTGAATGGCGCCGGCCAGTCGCCACGAACGTTATTCGTAACGGTTCTCGGTTGCAAACGGATTTTTGCTGTTTAACGGAATGTCGACTCTCGGTCGCCATTTAAATGAAAAGTGAATAACGGGAATTGCTTGGAACTCAAAATATGGCCCGAAAAGCCCTAAAAATATGTGGATTTCACTTTTCTTTTGAATGGCGCCGGCCAGTCGCCACGAACGTTATTCGTAACGGTTCTCGGTCGCCAACGGATTTTTGATGTTTAACGGAATGTCGACTCTCGGTCGCCATTTAAATGAAAAGTGAATAACGGGAATTGCTTGGAACTCAAAATATGGCCCGAAAAGCCCTAAAAATATGTGGATTTCACTTTTCTTTTGAATGGCGCCGGCCAGTCGCCACGAACGTTATTCGTAACGGTTCTCGGTCGGCAACGGATTTTGGCTGTTTAACGGAATGGCGACTCTCGGTCGCCATTTAAATGAAAAGTGAATAACGGGAATTGCTTGGAACTCAAAATTTGGCCCGAAAAGCCCTAAAAATATGTGGATTTCACTTTTCTTTTGAATGGCGCCGGCCAGTCGCCACGACCGTTATTCGTAACGGTTCTCGGTCGCAAACGGATTTTTGCTGTTTAACGGAATGTCGACTCTCGGTCGCCATTTAAATGAAAAGTGAATAACGGGAATTGCTTGGAACTCAAAATATGGCCCGAAAAGCCCTAAAAATATGTGGATTTCACTTTTCTTTTGAATGGCGCCGGCCAGTCGCCACGACCGTTATTCGTAACGGTTCTCGGTCGCCAACGGATTTTTGCTGTTTAACGGAATGTCGACTCTCGGTCGCCATTTAAATGAAAAGTGAATAACTCGAATTGCTTGGAACTCAAAATATGGCCCGAAAAGCCCTAAAAATATGTGGATTTCACTTTTCTTTTGAATGGCGCCGGCCAGTCGCCACGAACGTTATTCGTAACGGTTCTCAGTCGCCAACGGATTTTTGCTGTTTAACGGAATGGCGACTCTCGGTCGCCATTTAAATGAAAAGTGAATAACGGGAATTGCTTGGAACTCAAAATATGGCCCGAAAAGCCCTAAAAATATGTGGATTTCACTTTTCTTTTGAATGGCGCCGGCCAGTCGCCACGAACGTTATTCGTAACGGTTCTCGGTCGCCAACGGATTTTTGCTGTTTAACGGAATGTCGACTCTCGGTCGCCATTTAAATGAAAAGTGAATAACGGGAATTGCTTGGAACTCAAAATTTGGCCCGAAAAGCCCTAAAAATAAGTGGATTTCACTTTTCTTTTGAATGGCGCCGGCCAGTCGCCACGAACGTTATTCGTAACGGTTCTCGATCGCCAACGGATTTTTGCTGTTTAACGGAATGTCGACTCTCGGTCGCCATTTAAATGAAAAGTGAATAACGGGAATTGCTTGGAACTCAAAATATGGCCCGAAAAGCCCTAAAAATATGTGGATTTCACTTTTCTTTTGAATGGCGCCGGCCAGTCGCCACGAACGTTATTCGTAACGGTTCTCGGTTGCAAACGGATTTTTGCTGTTTAACGGAATGTCGACTCTCGGTCGCCATTTAAATGAAAAGTGAATAACGGGAATTGCTTGGAACTCAAAATATGGCCCGAAAAGCCCTAAAAATATGTGGATTTCACTTTTCTTTTGAATGGCGCCGGCCAGTCGCCACGAACGTTATTCGTAACGGTTCTCGGTTGCAAACGGATTTTTGCTGTTTAACGGAATGTCGACTCTCGGTCGCCATTTAAATGAAAAGTGAATAACGGGAATTGCTTGGAACTCAAAATATGGCCCGAAAAGCCCTAAAAATATGTGGATTTCACTTTTCTTTTGAATGGCGCCGGCCAGTCGCCACGACCGTTATTCGTAACGGTTCTCGGTCGCCAACGGATTTTTGCTGTTTAACGGAATGTCGACTCTCGGTCGCCATTTAAATGAAAAGTGAATAACGGGAATTGCTTGGAACTCAAAATATGGCCCGAAACACTCAAAAAATATGATGAGAATTTCGGAAGAACTATTCGGTTCCAAGAAATGACGTCAAATTCCAGGAAGTTTTCGAATCGAATACCTCCTCGCATATCATGTTCTCCTGATACATTTCCTCGATTTTACGGTTCAAAGGAATGGAAATGAAAGGTTTCAATTGAGAAGTCAATTTGTTACATTTTGTACTATTTATTGGGACACTTTTTATACATTATTCTTACATCTAAAATTATAATATAATATATTCGCATGCATTCTAATGTATATGTATACATATAATGCATACGAGTATAACATAAATATATATAAATATATAACTATGTAATATATAAATGCACAAGTATGTAATGTATGTAGAGCATTTAAACTGATTGTAACACCATCGTGTAATTAGCGCATCCACTTAACAACCGCACTTGAAGAATATTTCATCGTTGGCACTGCAAAACACAACAACCAGCGCTTTATTAAGTCCATTGCTATCATAGACTACTTACACTGATGTATAATTATAGAAAAATGTATTTGGACAAGCATAATAAAGATAAATGCATTCGGGAACAAACGAAATATAGAAAGACCAACCTCTAAATGGCCTTCGTGAGTCCAATTAGAAATGATGCGCACTTAACGATGTTCTTCGAAAAAATGACAAGATCGACTAAAGATCGTGCTAAACGGGGTGTCTAATTTCTAATTAAAGTATAGACTTTTAAAAAGAATAATTCCACGTTTTTAATTCAGGTGCTCGGTCTTCCTATATCTCGTCTTTTATGGTACACGTGGGAACTTAAGTCCGAGTGCAACGCTACCTGCAACGAGTTTTTTGCAAGATGGCTGCGTCTGTCAAATGCAATGGACATTGACAGAACTGTAAGTCGGTGGTAGTTTTTAATAATATTATAACCAGGTACGTCAATGAAAAATTATATAAACGCAACCAGTGTTTCTCCTCTTCTGCATTACAAACTAAACAAAAAGATACCGAACAACTCTGGGCGTGGCACGATAAAACACTTCTGTCATGAAATGAATATTGTCGCGATTTCTTCTTTCTCTCGGTGTCATTTCAATTTACCATCGTTGCATGAACTTTCTTAATGCCGCACATTGCAGTCTACGTTTATAATTCTTGATTATCTTGTGGCACAGTTTCTTTGATATTTTGAGGTTAAGTCACACAAAACCAAGTATGATTGTAATCTCAGGATTGCTTCTGTCCTTGTAACCATTTACCACTCTGCATTACCATGATTCACTAAGTGCACAATGCTTCTGTCATTATAAACAGTCACTGACAGAATTCCACTATTTCACTGTTATTAAGGTCATCATCATTCACAGTGTTTTCTACCGTTGCTGATACTATCATTAGGTTATTGTTTACCAATATATATTACACGAGTCTAGCACAGGATTGGTGTTATATTTGATAAATATATATAAGTAAATTATAATATGTATACTTGGACACTTGTTATATGACATAAATATTATAATAACACGTATATCAAATTCCTGTGATTCTGAGATGTCTGATATCAGAGTACCAACTTTAGTGACTCTAAGTTAATATTTATTTTAAGAGTTATTTTAGTACACCTCAATTATCATAGAATATGATTGTTATAAAGGTTCCTGTAAAAGATGAGAATTCAGACGTTAGTGTAAAAAAAGTTAGTGTAAAAGATAGTTTAACCTTTTTGACAAACTACAAAATCTTGGCTCGGCGTTTTTCGCTCAGATTTCGCTTTTCGGTTGGCACTAAAAGGGTTAAGTAATATTACTGAGTAACTAGAATTAACTCATTTGCATCCTACCTCTAAATACGCGAGGAATTACGTGAATTACGTGTTTTACTTAGAAATTACGTGCACAGTAAACTCCTGTACAACGCGAATTCCAACAACGCGCTAAAGATATAACGAAGATCTGTTTCGTATAACGCGTAACATATTAACCGCGTTAAACGAGAGTGTAGTGAAATCAAAATAAAAGATGATATTGCATATAGCTTAGAATAAACTTAGAATAGATATTAAACTTTCTATTAATTAATATGATATTCTTTAAAATGATCGATGCCCGCAGATTATTCCGCGTTCGGTGATAACTTACTGATAAGCGATAGTCATCGTGCGCGAATTATTCCGCTTGCGGATGCAAATGGGTTAAGAAAGGAATATCAATTAAAATCGAAAATTCAAAATCAATTAATTTCATGCAGCACTTCCTGCATGATCTTCACAAACCTTTCGCAAGTGTTTCCAAGTGCGATTTAAAAATGGAAGCCTTCGTTACTGTCGCCGTAGGTTTAACAAGCCGGTCTTATTACGGACGGAATAGATGGAATTACGGACGAGAATGTCATTTCCACAAAAGTAGAAAGTGAGAGAGAGAGAGAGAGAGGGAGAGAGAGAGAATAAAAGTTAATTGGATGCAAGCATGGACAAAAGAGGCAGCGCAGAACTTTTGAACGTGGAGCAAAATAACTCGAAGAATGCCAGCTCGGATTCTCTCAATTCGGACAGCAAAAGCAGCTCGTTGAACTCGAAGATGGGTCAAGAATCGGTATTAAACTTTTAGAGTATTTAGACATTGTTTTAAAATCTAGATTTAGATGGCATAATAATATTAACACGTTAGCTGCCGGGTGGAAATACGTGTTAAACGATACCACGCGATATGCATTAGTAACATGTATATAATATCTAAAGATAGAACACTGTTTAACACTAGAATTACCAAAGCAGTTAAACTGACTGGTCTGCCATTTTCACTGGAATTAATTGTGCATACAACGTCGCATTGTTTCAGATATTATTTACCTTTACTTTATGTACATAGGACACGTTATTTAATGCATTAATTAAATTATCACTGTCGGCCATCATTTATATATAAATTAATGTTAAAGTATAACTAAGTGTATGCTAGGTAGTTACTTCACATCGTTATCGTAATATAAAAATATTGAAGGCTATAAATATCAGCGATATATTTAATTCGAGTTTTAGTAATATTCCCGTTGTGGGCCAACGGTGCACCCCACGGCAAACAGCGTGTTAATGAAGCAAATGTTATTAAAATAAGCTCGGTTGTACGCAAGCAATTCGACTTTCGTAGGAAAGCTGGGAGAAAGCGTCGCACACGAAAAGCTTTTCTTCGAGCTCCACTTCGACCGATAATAATATCGTTTCCGCTTTGGAGACTAAAAAAGATAATCAAGTAAAAGTGAGTTCTACGTAGATGCCTTGATTTATTAGAGAAACTTGCTTCCTTGCCATGCAATTATAAGTTCCGTTTTATACGTTTCATAGTTCCCACATAATTTCGTTCGCCTTAATTATATGATGTGTAGTCCGCCATCTTGAATACATGATTTATCACTTTTACTTTATGCGTATCTTAAGTAGCACCTTTTAATATATCAATTAATCACGATATATAAATAGGATAATTATGTACGATATTTATTTGTTGCAGCACGAAACACGTGACTTTTTTTTACCTCATATTTATGCAACTTAAGTGGTCATTTATTTTCGTAACTTAGAGCCGATATATGTCGCCTCCCAGTCGCCACTCAAAGCGCCAGATAAACTGAGTGGTTATTGAGAGTCGTCTCTCGACTGCAAAGTTAACATTTAATTCAGTTAACTGTTAATTAATTGTTAAGTGCCGACGGTATGAAATTGAAAAAATAATACTTCATAATTCCTGTAGTATTCGAAAGATATATTTAAACGTTTCTAATGAATTTGATTAAAACTGTTATGAAAACAATGCAAGAATATTTGGAAGAGAAATAACTAGAGAAATAACTAGGAATTGTATGAAGAAAGTCGTAACCTTTTATAATACACACAAATGGAAGCCTCATATTTGTTGAAAATGTTTTCATAAAATTTACTAGAAAAGTGCAAATATATTTTTTAATACTGCACGAATTATGGAGTATTATTTTTGAAATTTGATACTGTCGCATTCCAGGGATCATGCTAACTTGAACGAAATGGTCAGTGTCGGTCCCTATTGGTTCCCGACATAGTGTTTAACGTGTTAATAACAAAACTGAATTTTCCGTACAGAATTTATCGGGGAGCGAAACAGGACCTCCACTTCTTAACGGAGAACGCGTTCAAGGAATCGCGCATGAAGTGACCTACTTGTGTCCTTATTCGGGTCCTGCCAGGGGTGTCCTTAGTGTAACAAATTACAAGCTCCATTTTCGCAGCATAGATCGCGAAACGCCTTACGTGATCGAGGTACCATTAGGAGTTGTTAGTAGAATTGAAAAAGTTGGTGGCGCATCTAGCAGAGGAGAGAATTCCTATGGAATCGAAGTCTTCTGCAAGGACATGCGTAACCTACGCTTCGCCCATAAACAGGAAAATCATTCCAGAAGAGATGTCTTCGAAAAACTCCAACACTATTCGTTCCCGTTATCTCATAAGTTACCATTCTTCGCGTTCGAATACTCCGAGACCTTCCCCGAGAATGGATGGAACGTTTATGAGCCGATTGCCGAGTTAAAAAGAATGGTAAGAAATTATGTTCCGACGACAATGTATTGGTTTGTATGGAAAGTTTATGCCGATTTTCAGTAGTTCCTTCATTAAAAATCTGGGAAGTTCTGGGATGATATACCGGTACTTATACAAGGCGGTTTCGATGTAACGCGGTATTTTTACAAGGCGGTTTCGATATAACGCGGTATTTTTACAAGGCGGTTTCAATATAACGCGGTATTTTTACAAGGCGGTTTCGATATAACGCTGTACTTATACAATGCGGTTTCGATATAACGCGGTATTTTTACAAGGCGGTACGTATATAACGCGGCATTTATACAACGCGGTTTCGATATAACGCGGTACTTATATACCGCGGTTTCGATATAACGCTGTACTTATATACCGCGGTTTCGATATAACGCTGTACTTATATACCGCGATTTCGATATAACGCTGTACTTATATACCGCGGTTTCGATATAACGCTGTACTTATACACCGCGGTTTCGATACACCGCGGCACTTATACGCCGCGGTTTACAAATTCTAGCGATCCTCGTACAACGCGGCACTTATCGAATACCACTTCGATATAACGCGCGTATGTAATCCAAGTCCCGCATAACGCAACCGTTCTGTGAATCCTAACTCTCAATTTCCTTAAAAATCGACATGAAATTTTCGAACAATCCAATATATCTTAATTTAATAATCCGACATACATTCGATCTAATAATCCCCGACGACGATATCAATCTCCAAATCTGACCTACGTTTAATCTATTTTCAAAGATAACATTTTCCTGTAACTCTTTCCTGCAATTTTAGGGCGTAAATAACGATATGTGGAAGATCTCGAAAATAAATGACGCGTACTCGGTGTGCGACAGTTATCCAGCCGTTTGGGCGGTGCCCGCGGCAGCCACTGACGAAGACTTGCAAGCGTCTGCTGCGTTTCGTAGTAAAGGACGACTTCCGGTACTCTCTTGGATACATCCGGAGAGTCAAGCAACGATAACACGCTGCGCCCAGCCTTTGGTGGGCGTCGGTGGTAAACGAAGTCGCGAAGACGAGAGATACGTTCAATTAATAATGGACGCGAACGCGCAAAGTCATAAGTTGTTTATTATGGACGCGCGTCCGATGCCGAATGCCGTCGCGAATAAAGCGAAGGGCGGAGGATACGAGAGCGAGGATTCTTATCAGAACGCGGAACTCGTGTTTCTTGATATTCATAATATACATGTTATGAGAGAGAGTTCGCGGAAGTTGAAAGGTATGCACACGAATGACAACTATAAGACTACTATTAAATGAGCGGCTCAAAAAGCAAAGTGATTATCACATATCATCACTTCTTAACAATCTTCCAATATTACTACCAAAGCACATTGATGAGATTACGCTTTACGATTCATAATTCTCAATTTTCTCGACTTTCTGTTTCACGGAGTTAGCCACTTTGACTGTTGAACGGCTCGTATCAAAATCATTACAAGCTTCGCACTACAAATCAACCCTTTTGCAAATCAAGTTTCCACAAATTTGTTATCTCAAGCGGTTGTAATTCAAATCCAATGCAATGTAAAGTGAAAAAGTGAATTTGATTTGCAACAAGGTAAAGCGATTAAGACTTTAAGGTAAAGTCTCAGTTTATTGCGGCAATTCGAGTGGCGACTCCAATAAGAAAATATGACTTGATGAGATTTTAACGTCGCCTTTCATTCGTCATTCGAGTTGCCGCAATAAATTGAACGGCGACTGATAGTCGCCTCGGGTTAAACAGGATTTTTTATCCCGCAGAATTATGTTTTCCGACGATCGACGAAGCTAGATGGTTGTCGGGGATAGAATCGACAGTTTGGCTGAAACACATTAAATGCGTCCTCGCGGGTGCAGTCAAAATCGTAGACAAAGTTGAGAATCACAAAACATCGGTTTTGGTTCATTGTTCGGATGGTTGGGATAGGACAGCGCAGGTGATTATTAATCTAAAAAGACGAAGCCCGCTTATATCTTTCCGAAAATATATTCTTTCGATGTCATCTTAATCGTTCATCTTTTTAGCTCACAGCACTCGCCTCGTTAATGTTAGACCCGTATTATAGAACTATTAAGGGATTCGAAGTATTGGTAGAAAAAGAATGGCTCAGTTTCGGGCACAAATTTCAACAGGTATGTCGTCGCAGAAAAATGATTATTAACATATTCGCAAACGGTGACGTAGTCTACGTCATTTTAAAGTCGACTTTAAACCTTTAACACCTTGCCGTACGATCGACGTTGCGATGGCGCGTGCCATAATCAACAAGGGAAAGATATCGGCGACAATTAACCACGAGCCTGACTCGTGCTGTTTACATTGAGTCCTATCTACAAACCACGAGTCTGGCAGGTGTTGTTTACGTCTGGCTCGATCGATGTACCACGGCTCTCACCCGTGATTCTTATGTTTGGCTGATTTGATATGTACTCTTGTGAATCACTTTATAAAGATGAAATTGCCGATTTCCTGGGGGAACATTTTTGCAATTGTATCATCATAGACAAGTCGAAGTGAAAACTTTACAAAGTCGACTTTAACATAACTTAGAAGTACGTCATTGGCTGCGAATGTGTTGAGAGATTCGCGCATAATTTTCATTGGTCGATACCGGGTAGAATAGGTACCATAAACTGACTTTTTAGAGAATCGGCCATGGCGACGAACATCACAGCGACGCGGATCGTTCACCGGTTTTCTTGCAATTCATAGACTGCGTTTGGCAAATAAGTCGGCAATTCCCGAATGCCTTCGAGTTTAACGAACACTTCCTCATCACGATATTGGATCACCTTTATTCTTGTAGATTCGGCACGTTTTTGTTCAACAGGTAAACATGTCTTCCATAATTCGTAAGAATTCGCGTGGATTATCGTAAGATCTTACAGTGTTTGATTTATGTCGCAGCGAACGTGATAGAGTGGAAGAACAGGTGAAACAAAAAACGGTTTCATTATGGTCGTACACCAATAGTCAATTAGCTCTCTATCAGAATCCCCTTTACTGGGCCGCACCGAATTATCAATTAGTATTGATGCCAATCGCCAGCATGAGATACATTAAACCGTGGAAAAGTCTTTACTGCAGATGGAACCCAAGTATGCGACAACAGGTACGAAGAAATCCCTTTGATCGCGTTCAAGTTAACCCTTAATCGATCCTTAATCGATATTACCAAGATAATCATCACGGTAGTTGCTACTTTCCAGTTCTTAACCGCTTAACACTCGTTTATTTTGGCTGCAAAAGTTCTTTCAAAATGTCACCCAGTTAGTCTAAGGGTCCCTGGTAGTTTTGGTCATCCAGATTTTTTAGAAAAAGATCTATATTTTCCACTGAAAATATTTGTATTACTTGATAATTTGTACAATGGTGTGGACGAGTATATCACGTCACTGCACGTTAAGCGGTTAAAGAACAAGTTTGCAAGCAGAATCTATACAAAAACTATAATAAATGTTACGATTGATATTAAACATCTTAAGACTGCGTCGTGGTTAAAGAATAACGCAGTACCGGTTAAGGGTTAATTACGGAATTAATGATGGTAACTTAAGAACACCTTTTCTTGTGCGCGAAGGATCCCGTTTACCAGCGAACGAGGGAACTTCTAGTCTTAAAAGAGCAGCTGGAGAAACAACTCGAGGAAGGTCGTCGCGAACAGGCTTCCCGGGTGAATCGATCTTTGACCTCCTCGGCGCAGCCAAGGATACACTCGCCGGTTCACTCATAGCACGACAATTCGCTAATCGCTTAACGATTTCTAGTTCTTTTGTAAATGAGTCCCTTAGGCTTATTACTCGTTCTTAAGCCGATGTACAAGATACTTTGACTGAACTCCTTCGCTTTCGCTATGTACAAAACGCTCCTTGATAAAAAAAAAAAGAAAAGAAAGGAAAACAAAATGTTTATATAACATTTGCGTATAACAAACTCTGTACATTACCCCCATGCCCCCCCCTTCGACTTCATTTTCTGTCTTAAATATAATATTAATATAAATGCATGTATATAGAGAATTATTGGAAAACAGACAACGTTTAGAACCATTCGTGCCGCCATCATTTTCTCCTTCTATGCGGATTAAATAATAATCCTAATAATCGAAGATACGGCGCCTCGAACAACAGTGTTAACAAATACGCCGCGAAAAAACTATTTACTACGGATCCCAACGCGATGGTTGCCTGCAAGAATAAGAAAGAATCGGATCGTTAGTTCGGTGATTCTACGGGGAGACAACTGAACCTTTTGCACTCGGTGGCGATTCTCAGTCGCCACTGAATTTCTCGGGACGACACGAGTGACGATTAAGCGGTGACATTAAGATTTACTTCAGTTGTCGTGTGACTTGAAATTGAATAATGAAAAATAAGCGAGGTAAATCGTAATGCTGTGTTTAAGTCGTCAGGTGAGTGCAAAGGGTTAAGTGAGAGGATTACTAATTGGATAATTCGAGACGTACCGTTCGGAAGATCTCCGTGTGAACCGGCGATTCAGCGTTGAGATCCAGAGCTGTGATAACCAATGGATTAATGAGATATGCGCAGTACGTTAATCTGCTCAACGGGATCCAAACTTTCCACGAGAGGATCGTGTTTATAATACCTGGAAGAACGTTCAGAAGAACCGGAATTAGCAACATTCGTCTTAAACTTGTCAAGTAAATACAATATTCCTGTAATGGAGGATACTGAGAAAGGAATAATAATTAGCAAACTCGCCTGCATTCTCCGTGGTGCACAGAAACACCAACCAGATGATCCAGAGACCCCAAAGTGTTCTAGATATTCCAGTGTGTACCGTGTAATAAACAAGCGACAACTCTTTGTCGCAGACACCGACGAGGATGTAGAAGAGACTGACAATCGCGAGGCACCAACACACGAATTTTGCACTCTGAAGTAGAAATCAATGTTGCATTATTAAACGTTAAACTTTGAACACGTTGGCAACTCGGATGTTTACATTCGAGTTCGGAGCCGGCGTACACGGCGTCGCTATTTTTACTGATTAAATATGCTTCGAATTAACATCCTGATAACTCACTGAGTAAAGTACGAGGAATAGATGCTACGGATTCTAATTACCTTTCTCATTGAACACTTGGAATCCAATTTGACGATTACGTAAGCACCGACCATTCCTATTAGATATGGATTTATTCGGTACCAAGGCTGGTCGTACAATATTTCCAAATAATGGAATTGCATGTCCAATCTGAATGACAGCAATAATAAGAATAATTGAAACATGAAACGTGGAGAAAAAGAGAATAATGATGATAATTGTAACAGTACAGTATTTATTTTCTAATCATTCTAATGGAATACAAATTAATCCTTTGCACGCGGAGACTAGTCTTAGTCGCCACTCAGTTTATCACGGCGACTGGGAGGCGACGTTAAATCACCGACAACTGGAGTCAATTTTACTGTCGCCATTCAATCGCCGCAATAAACTGAGTGGCTATTGAGAATCGCCTCTCAACTGCAAACCGTTAAATACGCTAAAGTGGAATGTAACATTTCATAAAATAGCATCCTGGATTCGTAAAAAATAATATCGGCGAATATAAGTATGTGTATCAATTAAAAATGAAACTTAAGGAATTAATTGATACTTACGTCGGAATGTAATTCAAGCTGTAAGCCTTGTAACTGGTCAGTGCGATGGATAATACAATAGTAGACAAAATGGAGGTCACCACTGCATTCATGTGTCTAAAAAAATACAAGAAAGCGTAGTTTTCCAATTCCTTCATTATAATTATCAATTACAAGTGTATTGAATGTTATCACATGGAAGGTGGTTAAAATTGAACTTACGTCGCGGAAGCTAATAATAATATAACACCAAGCGTGAAGAATTGCGTGTCGTTCGACAGGTACCAACTCCAAGACAAACACTGGAAAATAATTAGTTAGATAATTATACTAACACGTCCTTCGCGAGTATCCCTGAAGATTTAGCGGTAAACATTGTTTTTTACCATCTCGGCTCTCGGGAAGAAGTTGTTGATGAACAGTATGTTCCTCCACCAATAGTTTGAACAGAGTTCCGCGATTTTTTCTCCCATCACAATTACGGAAGTTTGATCGTACCACGCATAATAGATACTGGCGATTGCTATTACTGCTAAGTACGCTGGTGCCAGCCTATTAGATAATTATTAATTATGTATAAAGACTTCGATGCCTTCCAATTGTCTTTGCCTCGAGATACAAGAAAATGATTTTTAATATTTAACACTCGAACTATCAAACCAGTTAAAATGACTTGGCCAGCGAATTAAGGCGCATAATTGAATTCATTAATTGATTGACATTCTACAGCAATAATTTATGTATAAATAATAATACTTTCGGTAGTTCTAGTGTTAATTTAATGATTCTTATCGAATGCTACTCTACTTCTTCCTTGGAAGAATGTTATTATATTATTATGAAGAATATAAATAGGCTAGTTGGGTGATTGTTACCTGATGCATCGCTTGGATAGCAGAGAGAAGAACTCGGATACTTTCTGCCTGAAAGACATGGCTAGGTTTTGCTTCTTCATCTCGTTGCTTTTGAGATAAGTGTAGCATAATAAAAAGCCACTTAGACAGAAGAAGCTGTCCACCGAAAACACCGCGTTGTTTAATACCTGGATACTTATGCTATCCGAAAGCCGATAGCTTCGATTTCTGTTGTCTGGTAATAAATAATGAAGTTAATCAATTTGATTATAGAGATACCAGGGATGATAATAACGGCGATATTAAAACAAGTGTCAACGTTGGAACAATCGGGATATTACGGAAGTTGTAATATTACAAAAAGTACAATGTTACAAAACTGACAGAAATTACAATATTGTACTTTTTACGATATTAGAAATGATTAAAGAATATTGCAAAAATGGCAATATTCCAAAAATTGTAGGATTTGAAAAATTACGGTATTACAAAAATTGCAATGTTACGAAAATGATCATTTCGCAACAGCTACAACATTATAATAATTACGAAAGTACAAATGTTAATCCAACATACAAGTGTTAATCCGAACTCGTAAGATTTCTAATTAAAGAATGCCATCCTACAATGTTAGAGAAATTAGAAAATTCGAAAGATCAAGTGTCAATCTTCCGCAAGATTTCCCACAGAATACTGTCTTCTTACCTATAAAGTACATCGAATAAAAAAGTTGATGCGCCACGATGATCCACACCATCCCAAAGAACTTAAGTCCGTGTATCGCGGGAACGTCCTTTCCGTTCGTCTTCGTGTCGAAGATCTTCTTAGTGTTACTATAAACCGAGAAACATTTTACTACCCTCAGAGCTAGGTTTTCTTCCTTCACGGCTTCCTGGTTCTCCTTGTCCTTATCCTTTGCCACTGTTTTATAATCGCAGAAGATTCAAATTACCTTTCGTGTTTTTCATTTCTAATATTACGATAAACACACAAATTGAAAGCCAACTTAACACTTTAATGACCGGATAGTTTCGCGGTTGAAATTGATGAGGCATGGAGGATTTAAGTTTATTAATGGATTCAATTATTCACGTTATGTATATCAAATTTGAAACAATTAGCCGTGGTATGTTCGAATTATAAATATATATAATTAATATTAATAAATATAATAGGACTGTCCACCTCCGGGCATCTTCGATGTAAACAATGACGGTGTCACCGGCCATTAAAATGTCAATATATAAAAATTACAATATTTTATATCGAATATAAGAATGCAATATATCACTTCTCGATCAGGAAACACAGTAAATAATTATCAAAGTTATTTGTAAACAAAGCTCGCATCTCGAAGAGAATATACTCAGACTCAGGAATATAAATTATTATTCCAAAAATGAATATTATTATTCTTGAAGCGAGTCGATTTTTTGCATTAAAATGAAACGATCGGCATGAATTCGTTGCGACGACACGCGGAAGAAAGATATACGAACGAAACCCGGTGACTTCGATAGTTCTTGCAAAATGGCGGACCTATTTATGAGCGAAACTGTGTCGGAACCACAGAATATGTGTCCTTGGTGCATGCAAATGATTTACATACAAGTTGAAACAAGTGATCTAATTTGAAATTCTAATTTCCGGCGGGGGTGAGGAAATGGCGAGTATGCGGTCTGCTAATTTCAATGGCGGATGGCGGATTACTTACCAGTTGTATTGTTATTTTCGTAAGCCACTTTGGTTGGCTGTTCGTCCTTTCGTTGATCATTTACGTCGCATATTGTTCCTATTATCGCGAGAAGGCACGATACTAGAACAGCGATTCTAAAAAGGAACAAGTTTTTCGTTATTAAATGTTACCCTTCCAGCGGACATTTCATAACTAATTAGTCAATTATGTTCGCATTGATTCATCAGTGTTCATTTGGCATTAATGAATTAATTATCATTCATTTCTAATGTTAACATGTTCAATGTTTCAAGAGAGAATTAATTAGCATTATTTTTCAATATTTTCAAAAGGAAATCGCATTAAAATTCTATACTACAGTATTACTATTGGTACGCATAACATTTATCGATTGTAAAACGAAGTTTTTAATGTTGGCACTCTCTGTGTTTTCTACAACAAGTTTTGAATTATATTCTCCTTTTTTTGGACTCCGGTTAATTTATTCTCATTTTCTGGACAAGCTTAAAGGAATCTCTTTATTCTTTTAATTGTCGTTAAAAATGATAATTTTCATTATGCTTATAATTACCTTTATACTTCTTATTGTTATTATACTTATAATTGTATGAATGAACATACCCGGTAGCTATATATCCTGGTTTATTCAACCAATCCGGTTCAGGATTCATATCTCTGACCCTGATCAATTTAATGTCCATCGAGTAGAGTTTCTCAACTAAAAGACTTTTCTCTTCGAGGACGTTGCTTAGAAGCAACCCCACCTCGTCCTTGGAACAGGACGCCGGAAAACAAATACCGAGCCATAATATATCCTGTGGAACGAATAATTGATTTTTACTATCGATTTATTTATACTATACTCATTTATTATTTTTTATCTGGAATCTGGAATCGAAAATATAGAACACGAAATTGAGAACCCAAAATCTAGGGAACCCGACATTGAACATTCAAAACCTAGAATCTAAAATATCGATCCCAAAATTGAGAATTTAAAATCCAATATATAAAATATAGGACCCGAATTTGAGAATTCGAAATCTAGAAAACCCGACATTGAGAATTAAGAACCTAGAATTTAAAATACAGAATCTGAAATTGAGAATTCAAAGTCTAGAATCTAAAATATAGAACCTGAAATCGCGATGCTGTTTGACCAAAAGAAGCAAATAATCTAATCACCTAATTAGGATAATTACGAATATTACAATAACTATTACATACGAAATCGGAATGTAAGAAGACAAAAATCACTTACTTCATCGGGAATTCGCATGTGATATTGAAGACTACTCGTGTGCGAGCAATCAGCAACGAAAAAATGAAGAGGGTACGGTGGAAACTCTTGTTCCGATGGCCGGAAGCGGGAAATATTTGTCATGTACTCGGTTTCCATCATGGTCCGCATTTTGGCGGATAAATCCTGACACTGGACTTTGCTTCCCAGCCAGAAACTATTTCCGTCCATAAAGTTGCTTTCCGGTTGGCCGCTGGCATCCAACACTTCGAAAAATATTACAATTCATTATTACGACGAACCTTTAATTATTCCTCTTTCATAAACAACATTATAAACAAACCACCGATAGAATCGAAACACCGAGTAACGTTGATTATATTAAATAATATCATTTATTTCATTAACAATCTAGTGCAAGAGAACCTACATTCTTTAACTTTTAAGTTCTTACAAAAATATGTATACAGATTACTTTCGTAAGATTTGATTCAGCCATTCAATCGAAGTTATTTTCACGCGCGCCGTTTAACGTGTTTATTCCGGACGGACAAACCGAAGATATTCACTTCCGGTATTTCATTAAACAAGGAAATCACAACTGTGAAAGGAAAACTGTAAAATAATCGAGACTCGGAGATTCAGATCGAAAGAATGACACACTGAAACTCTCGTTAAATCCGGGAATGCAACTGGAGTCGGAGTGCGCAGGTGCAAAGCATCACGGTAAAAGAGGACAGGATAACCGTGGAAAAAGGGAGTGAGATAAGCGTGCGCGTACCGGCTTTTCCTCGATGAACGCGACTAGGAAACTAGTTTCTTGTGTAACCCGAAGAAAGTCGATCTCCGGGGTTGGCCCAGCGAAAAATCACGCAGCTGACACAATCGTACTACATAATCGACTTATGCAGAATATGCATTACACAAGCCATTGCCGGAGTTACCAGCGGAATCGCGCCTATTACGCACGCCATAATAATATCTGCTCCGACCGAATTACGAGCGACGTGTATCGTATTTCCGCTTTTTCCTGCCTTCCTCGATTATGCGCTGCGTCTTACGAGATTGAATGCCACATTGATCTTCTTTATTCATAATTAGGAGGAATTCAATCTTGATGATTTATATTATTATCCGTGTGATTCATCTTTTAAAAATTATCTTTTACTTTGATAATTAGTAAGAATTCGTTCGTGGTGACTTATGTTATTCTCTGTGCGTTCATATTTTCGAAATCATCTGTTATATTAATAAATAGTAAGAATTCTATCTTGATGATTGATATTATTCTTCGATTATGTGGCTCGTCTTTCAAGATAGAATTCCAAATTCATCTTCTTTATTAATAATTAAGAGGAATTCAATCTTGATGATTTATATTATTCTCCGTGTGATTCAGCTTTTGAAAATGATCTTTTACTTTAATAATTAGTAAGAATTCGTTCGTGGTGACTTATGTTATTCTCTGTGCGTTCATATTTCCGAAATCATCTGTTATTTTAATAAATAGTAAGAATTCTATCTTGATGATTTATATTATTCTTCGATTATGTGGCTCGTCTTTCAAGATAGAATTCCAAATTCATCTTCTTTATTAATAATTAGGAAGAATTCAATAGGAAGAGTTCATTCATTGTTATTTATATTATTCTCTACGTCGTACATCTTCCGAGATAGCATTCCAAATTTATTTTCTTTATTAATATAATTGGGAAGAAATCAGTCTTGGTGATTTATATTATTCTCTATTAAGATGGTAATCATCGTAATGATTTGATTTCAATTTATCCAATCAAACAATTCTATCGATTAATAATCCGTATTCGATCGCATAGATACCACGAGTATAATAATAATATTATTACTAAATATCTTTAATTAGCGAGATAGCAAGATTGTAATAATAATTTGTCGATGGTGGCTTTTATAAAATATTGTTGAATAATAATATTGAATGAATAATAATTACCACCAATTGTTATTAGTTGCTCCTCGTATATATATTTGCGCGCGGAATCTGAAGTCGGCGATTTAAATCCAGGAGAAATTATTAATTCATAATTCCTCCTTCGATCCAAGTGTAGTAATATTGTTATTATAAACTCGTGATATTAGTAATTATGATTACGAACTTGCTAACAATATATCGTTAAATATAATAAAAGATAATACAATATTCTACTAACTGTTTAACGTCCAAGTTTTCCGATTTCCGAACTCAGCAATGAATTCTTGAAGATCCGTCCGACATTTCGATGTGGGTTGCAAAATATGTGCTTTTAATGCCATGGCGTACGCCGGCATCGTATTCGGAAATATATCTTCCAGTTGCATCTCTTTGACAGGGTTCAAACGACCGGAAGTAAGGTAAACCAAAGTCGTCAGGATCAAAAAAGCCTTCGTAAAAGGTTCCCAAGTGTGCGGCATTTTGGTCTCTGATTTTAAACTCCAACGTCACTAACTTTATCTTCCCTTCCTCTGGTTTCACTTCGAGTATCGAGGCTATCTTTGATGGGCTTGTTTTCAGCCGATTACGACACCGATATTGCTTCCAATATTAATTCCGAATTCGGTGAATGTCGTATTCTTCCGCAGAACGATCGGGGATGTCCACCGCGCGAAATCACACGGAAAATTAAAAGAGCTTCTCGGGGTGCGAAAGTAACTTATAGTATTTCCATGGATGGCGTGAGTTACTCGGTAACTTCCGGTGGAAACTGGCGCTCGAATTCGATTGTTTCCGATCAAACTACGAGCAACACTCGACGTATTTATTCTCCGTGCATTCTATCTTGGACTGCACAAAGATTCGAAGACACGACGAGTCAAAGATTCGAAGATTCGATGACACGAACATTCGAAGACACGAAGAGTCAGTGATTCGAAGACGCGAAGAGTCGAAGATTTGAAGACACGATGACACGAAGACCGTGAAAGGACTGTCGTGGACGGCAGAAGGAGAAGTAATCGCAGAATCCGAATGGAAAGCAACGGCAAGCTAGTCAGGACGTCCTCGTCGACCGAGACGTCGTCGTCGCCGTGCACCTTGACAATCGTCATCGCCATCGGCTGTTCGCCACAGTTATTGTCCGTCTGTCTGTCCAACCTAGAACACCCCACCATAAGCTTGCATATCATTATTTCGCTCCTTCTCCTCCATTACTCGACCATCCCCCTCCTTTCCTTACCTTTATCGCCCCCCCCCTTTCTCTCTCTCTATCCCACACACTCTTCCCCCCCTCTCTCCGCATCGAATATTTTGTATTCTTCCTCGAAAAGCCAAGAATATCGTTAGTCCAATTTTATTTAACCATCTCCTTGCCGCGGGAATATTTCTCTTGACGCGTTTTGTGTTTTATTTTATTGGCACTTTGCAGCTTCCACCGAGACTCCTTTCACGTTTTTCTTGCAATCTATAAGTAATTCATTTATGATTATGTTTTATTACATTTCAACGTGAAAGTGAAATCTTGAAGATAATATTTGTTCATTAGCATTATATTGTATTATTAAATTATTATATTATTGAATTAAATTACAAATTATTGACCCGGAATTTTTACGAAAATTATTCGGAGAATATAATCACGCGTTGTTTGTGATTTCTACATGAATGGTTTATGTATATAAAGGCATAATGAAATTCATTAATTGACTTACATCTTTCAGCTATAATTTATGTATAAATGAATGCATAATTCAGTATATGTTCGGTAGTTCTAATATTAATAATAACGGGGTAAATGATATAATAAGTACGATGATGATATCAGTAAAATTATTTGGTCACAAGATAGACGTACCTAACGAAGCATAGTTTATTTATGCAAATCCATGCCTTTTTATGTGAAGCCACTACGAGAGAGTATACATTGGTTCGACCCATTCCGTCTTTCTTGAAATCCTCCGTTTTTTTTACAAGTTTTCTGTTAAAAGATGGGGTGTTTACATTAGTGGAAACAAGAGAAGTAAGAAAACCTGTCCCGCTCAAAGTCCTGCTGCATGGATTTTAATGATTCCGGTATTCGATATCGTTAAGATTCTCGAAAAGAACTTCAAATTAATGATTAAAATATCCCATCAAGTTGCGATATTAATTGTATTCCTTTGTGTCCAATAAATATTTATAAATGTTTATGGATTGTGATTATAGTGTTCTGCATTTTGTTTAGGTGCACGACATTTTACGGAAGGAAGTTTCATTTTCAATATAATATTTTAATAATAATATTTAATATTTCAATATAGTATTTTAAATATAATATAACAGCAATTCTGTTTCGTTCGAAGAATGTAATATATCGAATTATACTCCAAAGACGACAGTGTAATAAAATAATAAACTGATACACTTCCAGTAATTATTGCCATAATTATAATTGTAAATAACTGCAACATTACGCTGTTTCTTACTGTAATGTAATTATAGTTATTGATAACTGTAATTATAAACCATTATTACAATTCGTGAATTGCAAAATGAAGCAAATAGCTTACAACTTTATTATTACATTATTAGTTATTTATTTCAACAGTTATTTACAACTGTAATAATTCTCAATTACTAAGGAAACCATATTATAATAATATGTAATAATATCATCTTATTACAATTCGCGTTTTTTACAAACCAAGACAGAAGAGAATAGCATCGAAATAATGGATTTTCGAAGTGTCGAGTGACAATACGCAACGTCTGCCAATCGTCGTCCCATTAAACAACTTGCTTTTGTCATTAAATAAATAAACTCGAATGATACGTGGATTTTTTATTGCCGAATGCGAAGATTCACGGTGTGTTTTACCGCGTCATCATTTTCTTTTTCTAAACATAATACCGCGTGTGCCCGAAGAGCGGCCGCCATGTTGGTTCCCTTACATTCGCCGGATTGTTCGCTTTCGGTTTCGATAGCTGCTGACAACGCGAGTGCATCGTGGAATGCAAGCAAGGAAGAATAACAATAATATTCAATATAACATTAAAGATACTGCAAACATCGACGATTATTCACATTTTCATCGAAACTCGAAAGAGACGTAAATTCATTCTCGAAATATTTGGTATTCATATTCGCCTTAGTATTCGTAGTTTCAATCCACTGAACTGTTTAACTTGCAAATCGCGGTTTTTGCGGATGGAATATTTGTAAAAAATGTATTTCAGAGGTTTACCTGCTGTTACTTAAATCGGGAAAAATATTAATCACCTGGGAACTTCGGTAAAAGAACAACATTATTGCGTTACTCGTATAATTAATTATACTGCTTGAAAACATTTTTATTAACAATACGGTATACGCAAATTGAAACCTTTACTTGGATTTGTTTATAGAAACAGCGAGCTCGTGGAATTTACTTAACAAATTCCGTGCTGGTAAGTGAAGGATGTATTCGACGTCCAACTTCCGAGCGAAACTTTATGCGCGCACAAAAAAAACCTTATGAAATGCGAATCTAAATTACTATTGTCATCCACGCGACTATTCAAGCGTGATTAAGCCGAAGGAGAAATTACAAATTGCACGAAGACCGGGACAGTCTTTAATTTTTCCTGAACCCTTTCACTCGCCAGGCCACCTACCACGAATCACTTTGATCGTTTCCGTAAATTTGCATTAAAACCTACCTACATATTTGTTCTATCCAAAAGAAAAGCGTATACCACGAAACTGGTTGAACGCGAAATCTAACGAAGTCGCATTACACGGAAATAGTAACAAAATTATTATTTAAACGCACCGAAAATAGTAATTGTTTGTAATTAATATTGCAACAAAAAATGAAGCGAAACGGAAGTTACGGATATGTAGATTACTGCGCGATTTCTAAGTTGTAGAGGGCGCTGTAAAGGGTTAACCCCTTGAATTCGGCATGCGATTCTCAGTCGCCTACACGACATTAAAATTGTTTCCAGTTATATTATGTTCGTGGACATTAAAACAAAGACAGGAGTAAATTTCAGTGTCGTCTCTGTGTCACCATTCGAGTGCAAAGGGTTAACTCGTTATCTCCTATTGACTGTCAATGTTTTTTTAGAAAACCAGAGAAAAAGGAAGACAAACTGTTCTATTATTATTCCTAATCAGAGACATATTTCGACGTTGTGATAACAGGTCACGATAATCACACGTTTAGACGACGACCTCTTTGTTTCGACGAACCTTCACGCGGAGGAAGTTAAAAAGATTGTATAGTTCGGTCCAAAGATTAACACAATTCCGGAAATATTAACAAAAACGACTGGTTTCCATGATCCACCCACGGCGAACAGAAAAAAGGTTAACCCTTTGCAATCCGTAGGCGCCCCAACGGCGACATGTCTTCGAAGCAATTCATTCTAAATTCAAGCCTTCTATTTGTCACGCAAACTGGATTAATAAAATACACAAATAAGATTGATATTATGAGATTCATTAGTCAATTGTCATAGAAAAAGGCCGTTTATAATTCGTAAATCCGTTTATAATTGTTGGAATAAGTCCTCGTTTATAACCGAAATATTCTTCGAGTGCAAAGGGTTAATATGTATATAATAGGAAAATGATATGAACATTATACAAACTTGCATGGACTTATGCCTCGTTAGATTAGAGCATTATGTAAATATGCATTACATTATGGAATAATAATCTGATTGGATTATAGATACATTGTTATAATAGTATCTCGGATCACTCCGACTTTGTTATGTGAACTTACGTCGGTTAGGTGAATTAAGTGTTTCTTCTGGTTTTATGGCAAAAAGTGGTTCAGGTAAAAGAACAAGGTTCGATCTGAATGCAACCCTTCTAGTATTTTAATGTAATCCACGCGATTGGACCCTGACACTCCTATTACTCCTACGGCTTTTTTAATTATTTCAAATCAAATCTAGAAATTTAAGTGCATTAAAAGAACTATCCTTCTGCTGCCACTGTCTTCGCAATGTGTTGTTTCTTACCTCGATATTATTTATTGATTTGTTTGTTACTTTGATTTCACGTGACGCAACCTTTGTGTATAAAACACGAAGAACAAAATGACACACGGAAGAAGATATTTTCGGAACAATACAATTATTATGATTCTCGAGAATCCTTCAATCGTGATTGGTTTAGGATTCACTGCGCGCGCATACGCTTTCAGGTGGAAGATCTTAAATTCAACTAGATTTTTCTTCGAAGAACCATCGCTCCAAGGGTTATCATAGATTTTCGGCTATCTTTTATCTGTTTTTTTGTAAAGTTTTTAACTGGGTCAAAGATTATCGTAATCGCAGTTAATTACGTTTCCTTCCAAAATATTTCACAAGCGTATTTCATGGCGAGAAGAATTTTTAGTTTGTAGGCGTTAATATCGCGTACACATAACGGATATTAAATCTCCAAAAACATATTTTTATCTACTTTTCAGACCAATCATTTCTTCTCAATATTATTTCCTTTTTCGCGGTTTATGTACAAAGGCTGCATTCCGGTAAATTAGACTAACAAACTAACAAATTAATGATTAAATTTCGCTTTCCAAGAAAAAGTAATTCGACGGTTGGACTAATATTAAATACTCCTATATTTATATTTATATTTATACTTGTACGTATGATTTCGTGGGTGACATGCCGACCAGCTTGTAAACAGAAATAAATAAGCGGCATAATTATTATTATATATATTAATAACGATTGTTGCAATAGTTATTACGTACATATGTAAAGTAAAAACCCCGGTAGTCGTATCTTGCCGGTAGAAAGGTATCTCTAACGATTCCGAACTTCTTTTTAGTTTTTCCTTCAACCTGCCGAGTCTTGCACATCAAACCAATCGGTCCCAATCAGTCCCGCGGGGACCGGTGGGGACCGAGGAGGTCGATGGGGCCCCGGGGGGAGGGGGGAAAGCAACTAAGAAGAAGAAAAGGTGAAAACTCATTGCATAACAGACTCCATGTGTACAAGACACGTTAGGAAAAAGATTGAAATTCCATTTAGTACTATTCTAATATTTCCATATTAATACAAGTCCAATTTCTTCGAATAGATGTGTCGCAACGATACTTTAACACTGGAACTATCGAAATATACTCCGTTATGTTTACATATTTATTTATATATAAATTATGATTGAAGGATTTAAGTCAATTAATGGATTCGATTATTTACGTTATGTATATAATAGTTGTAGATAAACACAGTTAAATAGTTATAGATCTATATATATATATATAGAATAGTTTAACTAAAAATGTCGGACAAGCGATTTTGATCCTTTTCGGTAGTTCTAGCGTTAAAGATTTTTGTCGGAAGACCGAAAACCAGCTTCGAAACGAAGGCCAGCAAAGAGTAATTAATTCTTGCCCGGTGACCAGTCTACGTGATATTTTGTTTTCGGGTAAATTACTTTTTGGAAGGTAACGCATGGATCCACCGATGACGCTTTGAAATCAGTTTTTTAAATACCACCTTACGTAAGAATATAAATAATACGATTTATCTGATAACTCAATGAAGGTTCACTTGAATCTCTGTCGAAAGTAAATTCGTATATGGTGTGTTCACGATAATTATAAAGATATTCCATTTCGGCGAGTTAATTGGACACCCGAAAAGGTACAAAATAAAATGTAAAGTTATCGCGTGTGCGATCAGTAGATTCGATGACATTTAATTCCCTTATAGTACTAATTAATGAATAGCGACGAAGTCTTCTCATTATTATATTCGTTATTACTATAACCATATCTGTTAATATAATAATAGTAAATACAATAATAATAATAATAGCAAATATAATGGCATTAATAACAAATATGATAATAATATATGATTATAACAGAGTTATTAGAAGCGTATCTGTTATATTAATAAATCTATTATATATAGATAATCATATTTGTTACTGATGTCATTATATTCGTTATCACTATTATTATTATTATATTTGCTACTATTCTTATTACACGAAACATAAAACTCGACATATCTCGAATTCTTTTATCCAAAGGAATTCGGGGTACCAAAATGGCGGTCAAGTTCATTGGTTCTCTCTTACGTTCTTCGATCGGCGAACCATAATTCGTGTGTTAACGACCTCAAGATATTAATATTAATGTTAATAATAGAATCTTTCCATTTCATTCCAATGACATTAATCAGCCTTCTGGAAGACGCACAAGAAAATCCGGAATAAATGAAGAAAAACGGCACGATATTGAGTGAACTTACGTAACGAGCGAATGTTTCATGTAACTTGCTAATTCGGAATTTTATGTGCGGGTTTAATTATTATAATCTCTCAAATGGACTGCACAGGGAAGCGCGGAACTTCCACGAAATGTCTTCGCAAATATGTACAACTATTTCAATACCGAGGCGGATAATAAAACTGTTTCCCGACATTTGCATACGGATTTACGATATTTATATTTATATTGTATTATTTGCGAGACTTAATTTATGTAATCCAAGGATATTTATAATTGGTTTAATCACCTATGTATTCGATATCAATATCAAGTCCGCAAATTAATACTTATTCAGTCTGCAGAACAAATTATCGATATACTTATTAATATAATTATTAATCGGAATTTGTAACTTGTCAAGTAAACAATTAATTGACAAGCTTTGCCAATTAATTACAGAACAAATCACCGACATAATTATTAATCGTAATTTTTTAATGCAAGTAATCACGCTAATTTAAATATCACTAGAGTTACATTTAATTAAATGAATATAAACGCCACATAAGAATGTAATCAAGATGTTACGTGTTTCGGTGATTTCATATCAGTCCCACCATAAATCTCGTCGAAAATAAACAACTCGTTTTCGCGGCGCTTCGACGAATAACTCGTTGCTTTGACCCACGTGGACCGGTAAAAAACGAGAAAATTATGTCATCGAAATAAGTATGAGATTGCGCGGCATTTGTACATTGAGCCTGCGACATTTTCGGTATTTTCAAGTTCACGTCCATGCAATGTTCTCAAATCTATAAAATTTATAGAATTGTTTCAATTTTGTCAAATCTGTTTAATTGTTTCGGTAATGTTCGGAAATCAGCGAGTAATTAAAGATGTTACACCATGAAAGCAGTCGACTTCGATACGAATTTCGTAGGATTTTATTTGGCAGAAAGGAATCGTTCGGTATTCGATCGTACGAGAATTCAATAAAGCCAGTATTCAAATAGCGACGATCCACTTTCTTTTTTTCGGGTCGAGAACCCAGAAAAAGGAATTCTCGTAGTTCGTCTTCATTTTATTATCAAAAGGTAAGGTTCTCGCACGGATTCATGAATTATTCAGGAAAAGTCATCGGCCGGCTAAGCGCGATATTATGTACGCGAAATCTTAAGTTATTACGGTCGAAAGGGGGTCGGGGGGAGGTGTTAAACCACGAATTAACCGGACCGGGGACCTCCCATGCTTGTCCTTCCTTCCTGATACTTTCGATAAAACTATTCACCAGTCTTCGATGTAGATTCCACCGAATTCTGTGAAATGATTTATTATGTGAAATTATTATATTTCAATTCTGCTAATTCCGAGAAATTATTATATTTTCATTCCGCTAATTTTGTGAAATTATTATATTTCTATTCTGTCAAACTTCCAAAGTTCTCTCGATTCTGTCAAGACTACGAAATTTGTTTAATTCCGTCAAATCTGTGGAAATTTTTTGGTAATCCTCGGTAATCGATGCGTAATTAAAGAATAAGTTAAAGCATAAATGCAGTCGCCTCCAGCACCAATATCGCACGATTGCCATCGGCGGAAAGGAATCGTTTAAGAGATTCGAATAAACACGTACGGCAAACACAAGTAGAATCCTTGGAATCCGAGGAAAAAAAAGATCGCAAAAGTAAGCAAAATTTACGTGCATTAAAAATTATACGTCTGAATAGTTTTCGACTGTTTTTCACGCGCCATTAAATGGTGTCGGTGTCTGTGCTTTGAGTAGCTCATTTCTAAGCCACGTTAATTTACAAATAACAATAATATGGTGTTAATATTAAAGTAACAACGACTGTATTTAATGGCGCGCGAAAAACATTTCTTCAATTACAATTATAACATTAATAATTTGCATTATGTAACTTGCAAATATATTAATGTCGTGAAAATGAATAATGAATTATGATTAATTAATTTGTATGGAAAATATATGTACATAAATTATATCATATTGTATTATCGTGTTTATATTACACTGTTATTAATTTATATTATATTGCGTATAAATTAATAACGCGAAATCGCAAGAAAAAATGATATAAGAATTGTGCCAATGAAGTGGAACAAAGTCAATATTTCCCTCGACATTTCTTCCATAAAGAACAGGAACTATAAATTATATTTCAATATTCCACGATATCCCGTTCCGTCAGATAATTAATATCGAACCAAAAATGGTGAGGCATTATTTTTAGAATTTAATGTAGAAATTAAACTGTTAATTCACCGTAATTTAATTCATGGTGATTCACGGTATTTCCCGTGAGATATTAGACGGGAACTTTTCTCGCTTAGGCGATTCGCAAGCGTAAACACACACCAGTCAAGGCGAGTCGAGGAGTCAACTTTGTTTGGACGTATAATTTAACCGAAGAAGATCAACGCTTTGAATGACACGATTCGAGGGAAATTTTCGAATCAAATAAATTAAATAATTTAAATTATTTAAAATCTTACAAATAACAGGGATATATTTGATTCGATTTTTAGCAATATTCATTCAGCGTATTAAAATCGCTTGTAACAGGTCACTCATCGAACCAAGTAAACTCTCACGAGTGTCCTTTACGTAATCCCCGTGAAAAATTGACCGCGCTCTTTTAACTCAACGGTTTCAATTAGCATAAATTACGCGCCCAACGAACAAGAACATCAACGAACGATGGAAGTTCTCTTTATGTTTGACACGCGAGTTGCCGAGGTTCATTCGCGATGCTTATCGCGTTGGTACTCCTCTTTACACGGTTTTGAATACTTTCGGGATACTCGGAAACTTGTTAGCCTTTAAAGTTTCGAAGAACTCGACCGCCCGCGTGTTGGTTATGTTCTTTCGTTTCCTTCATAATAGAATTGCCTTGGAAGTAATGTTATTAATTACTCGAAACCATAACGAATCTCGGTAACCTTCCTATTTTCAAGTATATTAAAATATTAACGTGTTCTTTCTGCCGCTGGAATTACATATTTCGTATTACCTTCGCAGCTACTTGGAATATTATAACGATTAATATTCTTTGTAAAACTAATTGTGTTGTTAAGGGTGAACGCGAGTTCCTGATTTTCGAGGATATTTCTTGTCGAGTTTAATCACCCGACTTGCTTTATTTTTAATATATTATATTGTATATTAAGGTTGATGTTTTATTAGTCGGTAATGATTATCCGGTTACCGAGATGACATGATAATGCAGATTGATTGTTATTATGATAATTGTATCGTGAGAGCGATCGAACGGTATGTCGAAACGGATGTTAGGTTTCCATGACGGAGAAAGTATTCTATTAATATTTCTCCTTCCGCGTTCTGGATCACTCTTCCGATCTACATCGCGCATGCGCGATCTACCATCGATTGAATTCCACTTGTTTCCCAATTAATATTTCCCTACTCGCTGCGAATCGAATGAATTCGATTAATATTTTCAATCGAGATAACAAATGATGCAGGTTTCGTGGAGTATACAAATTAAATATGAAAATGTAATTCTACAAATATTATTGCTCCGTGAATATGGAACAATATATATTTTTGTAAAAAGATACGTCGAATGGTTAAACGCCGCGAAAATAATTAGTTAATTAGCTTATTCAAGTTAGTTTCAGTGACTTTTATTAATTATTTAAAGTCTACTTCGGCTGATTAAAACGCGATTTAATACGACAAAGGCACCGATAACGTTCGATCGTTTTAAATCAAATTAAGATTCATTTTTTCAAAATCACAATTTCATGATGATTTCATGATGCTTGGAAGTTCAGTCACGCGGAACGCATCAGAAACCGAAATCTTTAATAATTCACAGAGAACATTTCGATAAGAATAACTGCAAACTGGGAAGAATATGAAATATTTAAAAGGTTAAAGAGAATAATGCCAGTAAACATTCCTCGGTGGAATAAAAACTGGAGGCAAGGAATCTTTCGGATTACTTTTTGTTCCAATAGACACAAGCCATTTCTTGTTCGAGACTTAAAAAAAAGGAGAAGATATTTCTATTTCCGTGATTTCATAATTTCCGTTTCTTTTGCATTCGCATTCAGAACCGCATCGCTTGTTCAGCCGTTAAAGTCACCCAAAGCACTCGGGATATTTCCGCTTCCATCAGCAATATTTATAACCGCGTTGTCAATTCGCGAAGACATTTTTTATCTTTCCGGTTCTCCAATCTTCTCATCTATTCATTACTTCCATAATATATATTTTTTGATCAAAATGGAATAATGAATAAGTACCCGAAAAAAAACAAGGAACTCATAATTGCGTTTAAAATACAGTCTAGTCTCTTTTTAAGTCTACCTTTTTCATGCGATTTCGAAGTTATGCCGTGACGTAAAAAACCAAGAAAAAATAAGTAATCCAAGAAATCTAAAGTTTTAACAGCGTAATATACTTATGTATTTATTTTCGTTCTTTTTATCCTTTTTTATCTGAAATTTAAAAGCGAAGGGAATAATTTGCACTCAAAAATAAAGCTTGCCTCGATTTAATTGAAAATCTTTTTGTGCGTTAACAAAACAAAATTTTCTTTCTTGCTGCTGGTATTTCAACAAATTATCCCTAATTTTGCAAAGAAAACTATATCTTTCTTGTACCAATTTCTATGGAACGCATAAAAAGAGACTTCACTGTATTTCATACTTCGAAAGCAACTCAAGAATTCCAAAGTATCCGGTAAAACGACGATATAAATTTTGCATCGAATTATTCAATTATTAAAATTTGCTTGTTATAGCTGGATACATAACCTCGAAAAAAAAACAACTCGCGCGCAAAAAGTCGAAAGAAAAACGCTTGGATATTCCGAGTTTATTGTTGCATCGAGACGCCAAAGGACCATAAATAGTCTAACATTTTGGGTGACATATTCCATGCGAATCGTTGGCGAAATTGTTGATGTCACCTCGCGGAATTTTTGTTTTCGAATATGATAATAGATGTCTTTTGGAAATACATCCACGGAAGGGGATTGGCGCAAGAAGTTTCGAAGTTTCGTCGTTCAATATCTTAATAGGGCAAGGTCGACACCTCACCGATTTTGGTAATTCCAAAAGTGACAGTTCTTTACCCGCAGATATCTGTCACATTACTTATATCTTTTTTCCTTTTCCTTGCACGCATCTTCGACCTCTTGCAACACGCTCTTTCCGTGCTCTTTCGTAATGACGTCAAATCCGTGGAATACCTGAAACTAATCGGTACACGTAACGCTTTATTTAAATATCCATCCATTTCTACAATGGATAACGATATCATATTTCTTACCAGCTAATGAATTACCATTAAAAACAAGTTTTTTAGCGCGACATGTTTGTATTTATCGAGTAATTGCATTACTTTTGCTTGAAAAACAACTGTTTGTTGTTCAAACTTTGAAAGTAAGTAGTTAATGTATTCTTTCCTTTGAACAACAATTTTTAACGCAAAAAGTATGAATGTATCAATTGAAATTATAATAGTACATCTACGATTCCTGAATTAAATTAATAAGAAATCAGACGAAGAGTTACGAATTCAAGGCCTTTAATCGTGGAATGAAGGAAGTCATCGGAGAAGTTTCGGAAAGAAGTGAGAAAATAATTCGAAAGGCAAGGTCTGATTTTGAAAGGTGTTATTATCAGCACATGGAAGTTTCGCATCCATCTCAGAAAGTAGGGATCAGACCGAAATGTCAACAATTGTAAATCACCGAAATAACTTTGTATTCGCGTTACCCACGCAAATGGGGAAAATCGCTTCCACGGGTTCATCCTAAGACTCCTCGTAATACAATCGATAATAATACAGATAATAACAGGCTGTCCTTACGAATATCATGAACATTCGAAAATATCACATAGATTAATATCCGGCGATTCCAAACTACGCGAGTAGCTTTAATCCAAAATTCGTATCTCGACTTTCCTTTCGTAAGATCAGACTTCGAAAGAGTGGAATCTGATTGAAAATAAATATGTCCGAAGGAGTGATCGCAATGCGCAACGATATTGCGTCGATTTCTACATGAGGCGGTTATTTTGAAAGTGGACTATGTCCGTTTCTCGAAGAAGCCACGTTAACTTTAACAAACATCGGGTTAACGTTTATAATAGTTACATAATGTTACTTTGTAACTATTGTAAGCGTTAATTTTCGAAGTTATCTTTCAAGAAGTTAGGTTAACGTTTATAATACTTGCACAATGTTACTTTGCAACTATTATAAAGGTTAACTTGATATTTTTGTATAATGAACATAGGCCACTTTCAAAAGAAACGTTTTATATATCGGCACAAGTCTCTTCTTTCCAATCATCATTCAAAATAAACGTACTTCCGATTAATATCTAAACTTCCATTGACTTAACGGCAAACATTTTCGAGAGGTACTCGGAGTAAATTCTTTCAAGATGGAGGTCAAAACTGTTTGCAACTAAACCGACTCTCTTCTCATTTCCATTGGAAAAACGACTTATGCCATTTTCAGGATAAACAACTCACAAGTTTCCGTCGCGGAGAGCAGAAATAAACAATTAATTACAACGTATCTTGTTCGGGAAACGGTCCTTTTTCTCGGCGCGCAAATCGCACGCAGTCGCGTGTATTATAAGGATTACAATCTCCTTGGAATCTCTCGTAATTTGGATGCAATTGGAGGTGAAAAATCGGACCGATTATGAATACTG
Organism: Nysson spinosus; assembly: GCA_910591585.2. Classification (NCBI taxonomy): domain Eukaryota; kingdom Metazoa; phylum Arthropoda; class Insecta; order Hymenoptera; family Crabronidae; genus Nysson; species Nysson spinosus. The sequence continues at coordinate 1,343,616 of OU342843.1, read as the reverse complement.
TTACTCCAATAAAATATGATTGGTGTCCCCGATCTACGCAATGGATACGAATCTACCTTCGTAAGGTTGAAAAGCAACGATACTTGCTTCCACCATCTTTCGCATATTGACCCGGCCATTATTGTTCGTAATAATGGACCTTCAAGATAAATACTTTCCTATGTTTCCGGAGACTCCATTCTACCGGAATGAAATCGAGGGCGGTCGGAAGTAGGGTTAAGGATGAATGGAATTCAGGAGAGAAGTGATGAGCGTCGGAGACCAACAGAGTGATTTTTCTTAAATGGAATCAAAGAAGCCATTTTGAGTACATGATTACTAACTTCACACTTTGCCTCGTTCTTTTAGCTACGAGGAATCGAAATGGTGCAAGGACACGAAGGTCGATCAGAAGTTAACCCTGAAACTATCAAACCCATCAAAAAGACGGATCTTTAGAATACAATAAAAAGAAAGTTCAAATTCATAACGTTTCATTCTTTAAAATTGTTTGCGACTCACGTGGCATGATAAACATAATTAACACTAGAACTACCAACAGATTAAAAATTACTTATCCGCCATTCTTGGCTAAACTACTCAAATATACCACGGCGGATTGTTCGAGATTTTATATATATCTTTATTTCATATTCACGACGCGAATTGAATCCATTAATTAGCATACATCCGCCAGACATTATTGACACATAAATAACCGCGTAAGCATAACTGAATATATTATCGGTAGTTCTAGTGTTAAAAATGAAAAAGAAGAAGAAGAAGAAGAGGGGAAAGGTTCGGAGATCCTTGCACCGTTGGAAGTATTTTCACCATTTTCCTCGAAATCCCAGGCACACCTTTAAACGGATTAGTTTCTTTCCCGTCACATAGTTTTTCGTCCGTTGCTCATGCGCGCCATTCCAAGAAACAACAAACGTGTCGTTACACTAAAAATTACAGGTATTTCGAATATTTGTGTGTCGAGGAGGGATGACGGAGGGGGGGAGGGAGAGAATGTATGTATATAACACCAGCCATTTAGCTACATAACAATTACTACAGCTATATATACAAATTACTAATGAGTTTGCCGGTTGCACCAACCGAATAGTCAAACCAACTTTTACCTGGGTTGGTAGTTGGGCCGATCGGGGAAGAGGGGGAAGAGGGCGAAGAGGGGGGGGCAGGGGGCAAATATAATTAAAGTAATATCACTAAAGAAACGTCCAGCCTCGAATAAATTATGTGGCACTTATTGGCGAACCTTGTCTCCCCGACTCAAGCATCGGGAGTTGGGAAATGGAATTGTTACTTTTTTTATCCGTCCGCTCGAAGAAACGAGACGAACGTTTTCGTTCCGCTCGAGGATCGTAAACGAGAAAAGGAGGGGGTAATTAACGAAGAATTTGAATGAAAGGAAAACGTTCGCTGAATGTATGTGGTATGCGTGTGTACGTACTTATGTATTGCGTTAGCCAGAAAGTTCGTGCTGGTTTCCATTATTCTTTCACAATGAAATCTAGCGGGTTTTTGATCGTTTCAGTGCGTCTTTCGTTTAAATTCCTTCTCGTCCTTTTTAACGCGAAGGACCGTACTTGAAAGGAACGTATAAAAAATTATATTTATTAAACATTAAATCGAATGAAAATCGATTTAATTCACACCATAAAACCGGACGAACTTAATGGCCAAACCTAACAGAATACGGCGTACTATAAAGCGGAATAAATGCCGGGGAGGGGAATCAATTGCGTTCATAAGATACAAGTAGATCACCTCCGCGTTACGTAAGAAAGATTTCGGGTATCGAAGTGATGCGAGGAACGAGCGGTGAGAAATTATTTTGTACGTAAATCGTCGGTCTTCGAATGAAATGTTTGAAACGTATAAAAACCCGGCTGCTTGTCTGTCTTATTCGTAAATTGTCGTTCGTTGACTCGTGTTCCGCGGGAAGTAAACAAACAATTAGTCCACTTTATAGCAGCTAGACTTTGCAATTACGCCGAAGGAACCGTTGAACACAGGTAGAAAAAAGAAGCGTTGGTGCACGCGCAGTGTTCGACATTAGTTAACATTTATAAGTTTGATCGGTTGTCTCGACCCGTTGTCTTGCTTGCGTGCCATGCTTGCCTTTTTTCCTTCATTCACTCGTTTCTCTTCGAACTTTACAGTAATACGCGCTTAATACAACACTATAGTCTCCCGACTAAACTCCATTGACTAAACACGCTCCACTTAGAACAAAGCATAGTCGACGACGAAATTTATGATCTTCGCATTATATTGTGCTTCGGGTTTCACGGAAGAAAATATGGGTAATTTCTTTTGTTATTGTTTAAGCACGTCCCTACTGTCAACGTAGAATATATATACATATATCCTTCGCACCGTATAATCCATATTTGTCGTCGTTCCATAAAAAGCATCTTCGCGTCCAGCTTCGTTCTCGATTACGAAAATCACCATTAATTGCTCTTATTCTGCAAAGCTATAAAGTATACGTTATCGTAGTTAGAGGAAATGAATTTCATGGAATCAGCTATAAAAGAATTCGTAACGAGTACGGTTGACCGTATGGCACGGTCAAGTCTGTAGACCCTGCTGAACAACTTTAAAACGTTTCTAAAAAGAACAGAGTCACTTCTCGAGAAAACAAGCCGTCAAATTTGAGCCTCATGGATATTCGCGTATTCTCCAGATTTCCGAAGCACCTAAACGCTTAGAAGAAGTTCTAAACGCGATGATAAATCAAGAAGCATAGGTATCGTTAACCGAGCATTTTTTGTCAAGACAAGCGAGGAATGCACAGAATATTTGAATTCGAACAAAATAGAGTTTAATTAATCTTGCAATTAATCATAATTATTTTCTTGACCACAAAGTTCGTGCGGTTTGCATCAGTTTCATTTTTACTGAAAAGTATGAGATTTTTATTAACACGGGATTCCGAAGCTGTCCAAAATACCGGCAAATATTGTACTCAAACTGGCCAATACATTATTGAAATGAAATAAAACTCGCTTCTTATTTACATGTTCAAAACCGCAGTAACTTGTTGACCAATCGAATAGACTGAAGTTAGTCGTGCACTGGTCGCTTGTCAACGGAAAAGATCCGTTCGCTTTCACCTTTACTTTTTGATTCACCCTCGATTACTCTCTTGCAACGATGATGAAATAGAAGAAAGGACTAATGATGAGCTTCTCTTAATCAGCTATCAGTCCATGACTCTTTTGGCTTGAATCATTGCAGGAGAGTGGTATAATCTAATTAATAATGTTAGGTACGAGTACATGTGTCGCGTTTTCCGTTCGCGTTTCTCCTCGGCTACGTCGTAGCCAACGATCCCCCTCGTCCGTCGTTATTCCTTCCGGTTGAACTACCGAGGCTCGCATGCCTCGTAGACGAGTTCCGGCACCAAAGCCAATGAGAACGTGGCGCTGGCCTGTCTTGCGTATTGCCTCCTCGTCGTAATCGCTCGGTGTTACCTGTTGTTTTCTTCCATCACTACTTGCTTGAACACACCGGCCGGCATTTGACTTTTCACTTCGTGGCTACCCAACGCTGTTGTTCCGTCTTTCGCGATAAACAGTTGGAGACCGGTTGCTGTAACAAGGAATATATTGCGTTTCATTATTTTAGAGAAATCATTATGAGCCAACATACACGAAGTCCACGATGTCGGTGTAACAGGTTTCAAGAAATGCGGAAGAAAATGATGTTATGTATATCTTCCTTCGATTAATGCATTTTGATTTCAAAAGATGTACCCTGATTGAAAATGAATGCGGAATACTTTTTGATATGGATTTGTTGAATTGATTATATATTTATTTTGAGTGTGGAATGTGGACTCGAATTGCACGATTTTAATTGGCACGGCATTCATTCGTGCGGTTTTTATTTTATATTTATTTAGTTTGTTAGTTAACGGGTGGCACGCTTTGGTAAAGTTAGAAATATCGTGGAGGTAAATAAAGTATATTAAATATATCTCGTAACAATTATCTGTAAAATAATGGTGGATAATGGATTGTCGATGAATTCGTATTAGATATTTGTAGAAAAAGAATTTTTCGAATTGATTTCGCAACTCAATAATGACAATTTAATGTAAACGAATGTTAAATCACGTACTCTCGGAACTCTCCAAATCCGTTTGCTCCAAATTCGTGGCTTTTATGAGCTCGTCGATCAACGAATCAGGATTCGGCCTCGTCACTTCCACCCTGCAGAGGATTGGATTTCCGGTGCCATCCTCGGCTTTTTTTCTGCGTTCGAGCGCAGCTTTTGCACGATCTAAGGATCCCGTTTCACTGAGACCCGAACCGCCGGAAGGATTTCTGTGAAAAACACCACCGTTAATTCGTGTCCTGGAGAACCAACTCTTTTATCTACGTTCTTCTAATCCCTTGATTTGGTACGCTTGGCGTAGAAACGGAAAATCGTCACTTAATAATGATAATTAATAATATAAACATTATAATATAGTTAACAATGTAGTCTCACATCATCACCTAAGAATGAATATATCATCATAATTCGACAATGTCATAATCATTTTTATCAGCATGCAAACAATTTCAGCGATTCTAAGGCCGAGAGCAATGGCGGCTTGAAACAATAATAATAATAATCTATCTTGAATAATAAAAGCGCGTGCGTCATCGCTGAAATCAGCAAGAAAATGGCGATCGTTTCTATGCCAGGCGCTTTCTGGTAAATGGCCGATTTCAATGACAATTGACGACAATGATCGCAATTGCGCAAAATATACTCCGTGAACACGATCGAAGCAGAAATGGGGAAACATTTGTTGCAAGAATGTCGGTGCAACGCGTGCTGGCTACGGAAATATGCAATGAGGGATAATTAATAATCAGAGTGTAATGCATTAAGCTGTGAAGTCCCAAAGAAGCAAACAAGCGCAGTGCGATACAAGTTTTTCGGGGAAATTATGTGCGAGAAACTGTTCCATGCGAAAAGCGGAATGAGTTAAGTTAGCTGGACTCAATAAACAGGACACTAAATATATTATTTAACCCTTTTCCCTGCGAGTAATTATTTTTGTACGTGCTTATTAAGATCCGGATAATTCTGTATTTTATTATGAAATTATTCGAATCTTCAATCTTGTATTTCACCCTTTTAGTATCTTAATGCCGAAATATCGGTTTTCCATTTTTAATTAATTTCAAAATAATATGTGGTGAGATGCAAGAATTGAAAGATATCTAAAAATTGCATATTTTTTAAGGTAGTTTTTTATGGTACCCGGGAAACATGTAAGGTACTATAAGGGTTAAGATAAATGTAAGTTTATGAAATACAGTAGAATTATTAATTATGTATGTAATCATTTAAATGTGCGAATGTTTTAAATCCGTTGCAATTTAATTTGCAAATATCTTAACACTCGTAATATCGAATCAATTAAACATACGAAAGTTGCATTTACTTCTATCTGCGTGGGGTTAAAGAGAAGTAGCAAAAGGGGTGCCCAAAATGGTGCAAACAGGTGCAAAGTGATGCAAAGAGGTGCGTAGAGTCGTTCTTAACCCTTTTCACTGGGAGACGACTCTCAGTCGCTGCTCAATTTATTACGGAAACACGAGCGGCGATTAAGAGACGACATTAAGATTCACTCCAGTTGTGTCGGTGATTTAAAATTGAATAATAAAAAATAACTGGCACAAATCTTAACGCCGCTTCTCGGTCACCACTCGAATTGAGTTTGAATGAACTGAGTGGCGACTGACAATCGCCTTTCGAGTTCAAAGGGTTAACACAGAAAGGACCAGTCGAGTATCCCGTTATCGCGTTAACTTTCTCCAGTCTTTTTTACCATTTCAAATGTTCATGTTAAATTACAAGAAACATCGAAATATCAAAATAGTAACGTTTTTTAGATAAAAATTGACGGCGTATGTGTCCCAAAAATAATTCCAACCAGTACAACTTCCATGTCTACGGAAAATACGACCGGAAAGAGTTAAGTTATTCAGTTATCTAGGAACTTCCTAGAGGTACGTGTAGCAGGAGGTATCTCGAGTCCTTTGACCGTGTTGGGAAAGGGAGAGATAAGAAAGAGACGAAAGCACGATTGTCAGGACTGACGGTGGGGTAATGCTGTTTCGGTGGTGAGAGCTCGGTGGAGCGACTTCCGGTACCCCTAAGGAAGACTCCTCGGAGTCCGCTGGGCTGGTGGCGACCGTAGCCAGCTTGCCCCCCGCCCCCTCCAGCAACTTCCGGTGCCCGCCGCCAATACCCCTGAAAGGAGTCACAACACCGTCCAAAACTCCCAGTCCAAAAGCAAACCTTACGCCATTAATCACTACGCATTCTTCCGTCTCTCTTCCTCCATTAACTACTTCGTCTCGAATGTGTTTCGTTATTGCATTTATATAATAATTTCTATTATTAGTTTATATATATATATATATTCCTTATTTTTTCCGCGGCGTTTTGACCGTTTTTACCGCGTTATATCGAAACCGCGGTGTATAAGTACCGCGTTATATCGAAACCGCGATGTATAAGTACCGCGTTATATCGAAACCGCGATGTATAAGTACCGCGTTATATCGAAACCGCAGTATATAAGTTCCGCGTTATATGAGGGTTACCTGTATATTGTTCTCTTAACGAAACACATCCTCTCTTTGCAAGTAGTTTGCGCGAACATCAGTAATTATTTAAATACAGTTGCCCTTACATGAAACCCTTAAGCGAAATATAAATAATAATATAATCAAATTTGGTTTCACACTTGATTCACCTGACATTAAACGCGTGTCGATGATAACACAATCGGCTTATCAGAACTTGTTCATGATTACATGATTTTAAGCAGACACGAAATATGTCGTAAAACATATGGAAATAGTAATTACTTTAAATACTCGCAAATATTATTTATCCCTTTGCGATATTAAAACGCGTTGTACGTAATGGGTTGATAAATATGAATTATAGATTGCAATGATTTTTATGAAGTTTTGTGATAGCCGAAGCAAAAGCAGATGTCGTTTGTTAGCAAGTTGGTAGCAAGCTATATATATATATATATATATTGATATTTTCTAATCGACGTTGCTGTTAATATAGCGGAAGCTGTAGATCGATTAAAAGCATTTCCGGTAGACTTTTCTATCTATTTGATCCAAGCGTTATTCCGCATAACAGCTAAACACCGATTTCATTTTTTGCGAAAAGCAATTTGAAGCGGATGTCAAGATTTCTTGATCTTCGTTCGATGTAACGGAAATAATTATAAAAGACACAAAAAAGGAGTCTAAATCAAGATATCTTACTCGAAAAGAGGAAGATAGTAAATACTCAATACTAAATAATAAATAATAAATACATAACGGGAGTAGGTATTTTTTATACAAGAATCAATGACATTTACCTGAGGAGTTAAAATGCATTTTATAAGTCTGGATGAAAAAAGACAGCCAGGAAAGTTGGGAGGATGGAAGATGTAAAGTGCCCTTGAAAAAGGCGTGGTGAGATACGATGCGTAAAATCGTGTAAAAGAAAGGACGCCGACGAACGTGAACCTTAACCCTTTCGCTGCGTTCAGAATAAAAAACGTCCCGGCAGAGTAGTTTTGCCAGAAGCGCATAAATAAATTACGATGCGTCTATAAACTATAATCTTCTACTTGAAACTACCATATTTATATATTCAATATTCCATTGATAGTAAATTTACTGGTTTAATATCTGACATTAACTAATAATAAGGATACCGGAAAGTAATCAATTCGGGAGTAGAGAATTGTTTCGCATCGAAAGTCGAGGAATTTGATTTTTCAAAAAGAAAATTATGGTATTGAAAACTCATCGATTATTTAATAGAATATTCTTTAATATGAACAACTAAATGGATTCTCATAAAATAGAAAATAATTGATTACTTTCCGGTACCCCTAATCTATACATTTTAATGACTCCCTGAATTATATTAATTATATTTAATCATCACAGTAGACAATTCACTTACATTATAAAGCTAGCCACAACAGATAGCTACATTTTCCCTATAAAGTATACTCTCGCATAACGCGGTTAATTCATTACACGCTATATAAATTCGCGCTGTAAGAACTCGCCTTATACAAGATTCTACCGAATTCCCAAATGCTGTTACACAATTGGATCATAATATTGTTCACCAAAGTTAGCTTTCTGATGTAAGCCAATCATCAATCATAACTGTATTGCACAGAATGAGTATTGCATTTCGCATCGAAAGGGTTAAAACGAGAATGGGTAAAAACAGAAAATCGGTTTCGAATGAGACCTTACCTGAGGGTTTGAGCCGTCGTAGCGGAACGTAGCGAGGCTCTGGGGTTATCAGGCCTGTGAAGAGGATCGGGAGAGGATACTGCTCTGGCTTGATCGACCAATCGCAAAACCGGGCTCGTTTTTCCCTTCTCGATACAATCGCACGTCTTCGAGATATTTCTCCAACTCGATTGGCCGATCCTCGGCTTTGCGACTGGTACTGTTCCCGTGACACTGTTCTTCTGTCCGTTTCGATCGGTTAAAATCGCGTTTGCATTTGGCGCACTATTACGTTCGTTTCGTGCCTCGAAACTGTTTCTTTCGTAGTTCGTCGAGCGAGAATGTCGTGGCACATCGTGCGGACCAGGTATTTTGAAGACACAATTAACATTGGAAGTATCATTGATAAGCGAGCTGTGATTCGTGATACCGTTTCTTGAATTCATGGTATCACGGCGATTGTTACGTAACTGAACCCCTACTTCGATTGCCACGACACTCGTCCTGCTCGTGGTTTCCAAGCACTCCGATTTTCTGTCACGGGAAGAAAGAGGACTAGACGTGGACCAGAACCGGTTTCGTGGATTCAATGATACGTGAGAGGTGGAAGAGGTGGTGGGTGGAGAAGTGGTATCAAGTGATACCATAGTCTCCGGCCTGGTTGTCTGCTGTTGTTGTTGGTTCGTAGGGTTTTGGGAAAGGTTCGGGATACGTGGAGCCCATACCGGCCAGGAGGGTGACCTATAAAGATCACAACACAAATATTCAAGCATGCAAAAAATCATAAACTCATGTAATTGGGCTTGATACCGTATAAGATAAAGAAATAAAGAGGGGTTTAGATGAATATTTGTCATAAAAAAAACAATTATAAGGAGACAACAGATAGAATGAGAATCCAGAGTCTCTGAGAGAGGAAAAGAGAGGTGATACAGTCACAGCAAATGCTTGGTATGCAGCTTCAAGAACGACAAGATAAATCTTTTAACAAACATAACCCCTACTTAAACATATCTTTTGAACTACCCTCAAATTGTTCACAGAATTGCAACCAACTGTTAACTTAATGCCGCAGACGAATCATTTGCTGCGACCCAACCTTCCTCCTTTGTTAATCATACTGTAAACCTTCCTCAGATTGTTGCAATTACGTAGTAGAGTATAGTTCGCAAAGTAAACATTGCAAAGGAAAAAGAAGATAATCAAATGACAGTAGAAGAGTGTTAGTATCGAGGAAAGTGTTTGTTTACGTTGTGAGTTATTACGAGCAAGCGATAGACACGTCGGGCTCGTTCGACCGTAACTTGTGGAAATTAGATGTAGCTTCAAAGAAAGATATAATAAATCGAAGATAAAGATAAGTGCAGATTTGTCAAGCGTAAAGAAAAGCGCGCGGCTTTAGCGAGTCTAGCGGATCGGTTAATGCGAGGAGTGGCTCGCGACTCGTGGAACTGTTAGTACAAATTGTTAGTTTCTCTGCCAATAGATATTTACTTCTGTTCGCAACCACCGTGTATTAATGTGTTCATGTTATAATGTTACAATAGAAAAGGTACTCGGGATTGAATTGGTCCGTGATCGTTAGGGGGGTCATCGTATCGAAGCAACTGTATTTCGTTCCTTATCGAATCTCAAACCTTTATCGTTTCATGCTAAATCTCTGTTCTCATTAAAGATCGACGTACGCGAACGTAGAAGCTAAAGGGGTGTTTCCAGCGTGAATAGGATTCTCCGAATGACGCGCGGAAACTGATAAGTTACGTACAGAGTTGCGTACCGCCGAATGTCCAAATAAACGAGATGCGATTAATGGAGACACGAAGATCGCTTTAAGGGTTTGCCGGTAACCACTTGGTTGGGAATAACGTGTCTCACTCGTGATTACTACTTCCGATTAAAAAACGCGATAAACGCTTCGTTTCATCGGGTTGACCAACAAGTTCGTACGATTTTAATTTGTAAGTAGAAAGCAAAATTGATTGAATTTTATATATTTCTTCAATTCGCTTTATTCACTAATATATTCTCCGATTTTGACTTACAACCTTTTCTTACGTTTCGCACAATATAATTCTGCTTTTATACAAACCCCGAGATTACCCAGCGAAAAGTGGAAAAAACTGCCGCAAACCGCAGGAACTTTTTGGTCAACATAATATTATATCATCCAAGATGTTCCTCCGTGAATTGTGAAAAAATCAGATACATCTCGCGGTTTACGTAGTCGTAGATTGAATTCCAAGCCAAGTGTTTGTAAGAATGGAAAAGAGAACTCTGGACGTAGAATAACCCGGTGATACAAAAGTCACATTACGTGCTGTAGAATCTGTTCGCCTCGACTCTGAAACTCTGTCGACGGTGAACTTATCGGAAAGTGTTTTATGCCGTTCTCGGTTTTCGTTGTCCGAGGATCCTAGCCTTACCTAATATGACCACTGTCACCACTGCTGCTCTGCCTACTGTGCTGACTATGTGAATTCAAGGATCCGTAGCCGGAACCTTTGCTCAGTTGGCTAGTATTACTGCTGTTACGTGAGTGGCCGGACTCCGTGTGCGCTTCGACGAGGGTTTCCACGGGAATAGCCGTGGGTACGATCTCACTCAGAGTCATTGGATCGTACGTTTCCGTTCCGCTTAGAAGCTCTGTAAAATCAAGCGCTGTAAAAGATGCGCACGAAAATCACCCCGTTATGTGGAACCAGTTGATCCACACATTTTACAGAATATTTTCATAACGTAACCCTCTTAGCTACGGCGGGACTTTCCGCGGCGCTGTATTTCTGCGCGGCAATGTTCGACGCGGAATACGCGCGCATAATAATGTAAATAGCACTGCGACTTGTGTCCGATGGTACTTTCCACTATGAAATTAGAGATGAATAAATGAGAATTTCTTTATACATTTGCATGTAAAGAGTTTGAAGGAAAAGTAGCTAAGAGGTTAAGAGAGTGTTATTAGAGTATAATAACCTGAGGTAAAGAGGGCAGGCCTCTTCTTAGTAAGACTGCCGAAACCACTGCTAGCACTAGCTATGCTACCCGCCAGTGACCCGCTCGACACGTAATCTTCGCGGTTGGTACACCTTTCGGAAGCTGTTACTTCATCCGCTGTAACACCAGTGACTCCTGGGACACCTGGTACCGCCAGTTGCGTTTGCTTCAACGAAGGAGAAGGTCTAAAACGTGGAAGATTATGTTTGATTTTAATTTGTCTTCCGCAAAAATGATTATCCATTGCCAGGTTTCCTTCAATATTTCTTTGATATCTTTTACTGGTATTTACAATAGATTTATATTATTGATGATGGAGAATGATGTGTTATTTATGCTACCTTTAATGATATGTATGGTTATGAAGAATTAATGTTTAACGTGTCTTACACTTTAAATAAAATGTCTCCTGATAACATGTTCATCTTAATGGCGACGCGTAGCATGGAATTATCCTGGCGATGTCTCGCGTCGTATCCTTCCAGGAGACACCTCGTCCTGCAGAGACCAGCTCCTGCGAACTCGGCAAGGTTCAGGTCGGTGAAGCCGAGCTTCTGGAAGGACCTGCCTCCCTTTAATTCCTTAAACATTATTTGAAATCATCATATAGCAAATCATCATTATAAATCGTGTAAAAGAAAGGACGCCGACGAACGTGGACCCTTAACCCCTTCGCTGCGTTCAGAATAAAAAATGTCCCGGCATAAATAAATGACGATGCGTCTATAAACTATAATCTTCCACTTAAAACTACCAGATTTATATATTAAATATTCCATTGACGGTAAATTTATTGGTTAATATCTGGCATTAACTAACAATAGGAGTACCGGAAAGTAATCAATTCGGGAGTGGAGCATTTTTTCAAATCGAAATTTGGGAATGATTTTTTCAAAAATAGAAATGTGGCATTGGAGGTTCGTCAATCAAGGATCATAGATAACGATCATAGATTATATTATCTAATAGAATAATGTTTAATATGAACAAATAAATGGAGTTTGATGAAGTATGTGAAAAATACTTGATTACTTTCTGGTACCCCTAAACTAATATAATATAATATATTATATTATATTATATTACACGCATTAAAAATATGTTTCCGGAGAAAGGATTCGTTTAATTACCTTCCTCACTGATATCCTTAAAATACAAGGATCAAGGACACCAGTGGACGCGTTGGCACTCATTTTGCAGAGAAACTCGAATTTTGCATTCCACCTGACCGTGTGCTCCTGCACTTCCTCTCTGCAATCAGAATAAACAATTCATTAAAAAAACAAATACGAAAAAGAATCCACGTGAAATACAAAGTGGAGGATACAATTTCGAAACATAATTCTCTAGTTTTGAACGAAGTTATCGAAATCTAAACGTCTCCTGGATTGTTTGAATTGTGTTTGTCAAGTGGTTCCGAGGAAGCCGGTAGAAAAATGGGAAAGGTTTCAGTGAAAATATCGCGACCCAATGTTATTTATCTTGTGGCCTTCGATAAAAATCAATATCACGTATCATCTATTTATAAACTAACAAATGAAGAGTAGGAAAGTGGTGAGATGAAATTTCCCGGATAAATATAGGTTGCTAGACATCCCGATAGTCTCGCGAGATAAGCCTTTCGTGATAAAGAAATCGCGGAATTTGTTTTGGATTTATTTCGATAATATCGAAGCAATAAATAAATGATTCGGTTCTCCGAAAAGAATTAACTTGCACGGATCATCGAATCGCGTTATAATAATCGAAACTTTTTAGGGGGTGGTTTTAAGTTGCATAATGAAATTAAACAATTTAAATGTTCTCCAATTTCCGTGGATTTTCTGGAAGCACGGATCGCCGAGTCGAAAAGTCACGTGGTTATTTCTATCTACAACAAGATTACACGTTAAATGCATCCGCCTATCTACCAATGAAAACTCCCCTTGCGTCAGGAAAACCTTTGAACCTAACCCTATTTTTCCCTATTATACTTTCCGTCCTTTAACCATCCTTCGATCCAGGATTGACCTATTTATAACTTCGTTCCTCTCCCTTTATCCCACGCTTCACGCCATCGCGATTCGTTTCGCAGCCAACTTAACAATGTTCGAATCAAGTGGATTTTATTTCGCTAAACGCTTGGAAACAGAAACTGGACTAAGGACACGATAGAATTTAATTATCGGCGGACGTATTTCGGGTGAATTTTAATCGCAGACACATCCTGTCGGTGCGATTAAAGGTCGAATAGTGGGTTAAGGGAACAAAGCACGTACCAGTGACGCGGTTCACTGATAAGTGATAAGAGTTACGCATGCTCAGATCATTCATACCTATTTCCGATAGTAAATACGCCCACAATGTCTATTTCTGTTCCTGCTTTCCTGCTTTCGCGATGCCAATTATTCCAATTTTAGATATATTTCTAACAAGTTCGATCCAATCCAAGTTCGATGAGGTTCCAACACATCTAACAAATTATCTCTAATTATTTAATTATCAACAAATTCTCAGTAAATTCAGGGACATCGAATAAAAATTGCAGAAGACTTAAAAAATGGCGGAAGGCCATCCGAAAAGGGAGCAATTATTTTCTCGAGGTAGTTAACAAACTTTAACGCTAGAACTACCAAAGCAATCAAAATGGCGAGTCCTTGGAATTTAATAAAAATGTACAAATTTATAACGTTTCATTTTCCGAGATTTTTCGCGATTCGCGTTGCGCAATGGGCTATAAATTATAATAGCAGAAACTATTAAATCAAGACCGATCCTGGGCCAGAATCAATTAACGTAACTTACCGGAAATTTGGATATGGGCCGAGATTTCGCGGATGGCATTCCGCGCGAAACGAGCTCGCTGTTATCATTATCTAGACATTATCTCGATAGAGAATTCCATTATCTGCAGGTAATACCCTCGACATTGTGGCAGCGCGGGCAACCGGGTATGCAGAAGGGTGAGAAGGAAGAAGCGGGGGTGGAGGCAGAGGACGTTTAATGAAATGACGTCAAGCAACGAACAATATTTTTCCGGTTACGTGGCTGTCGAAACATGCGAAATACGTTCGCCATCGAGATACACCAACAGCGAAAGTTTTGTCCAATCCAGTCGCTAAGCCAATTACCGTGGAAACCAGGTCAACGTATCCCCATGTCCGAAATTTTGATCCTCCAATCCTCTCCTCCTGTGCACCCCTACCTTTTCCACCCACCAATCCCCTTCGCTCGTTGAAGAAGATAAGATTTAAAAATTTGCAGCGCACATAAAATTCACGAGTTCCATTGATTCGCGGAGTTTTCGATTACTTTTAAGTTAACCCTATAATGTAAATCTAATTAAACGCGATTCTAACGAAGGCACATTACGTCAAAATAGTGAGGAATTATTACTTAACCCTTTACACTCGAAGGGCGACATTCAATCGCCACTCAATTCATTACGGAAATCCGAAAGATGACTCCGAATCGCCACGCAGTTTGTTGCGGTACACTCTAAAGGGGATTCTCAGTCGCCACGATAATTGAGTGGCGAAGGATATCCTCTCGAGTGCAAAGGGTTAAACGCACTGGAAAATGTGACAATCGTTGCGCGTACTTTGATAATTATTATTACAATGAAAAAATCAACTTGGAGTCGAATCTCCGTGGTTCATCGACCGAAGGGAAATACAATGACATCGTGTTGTATCGATTAGTGAAATTGGTGGTTTCGGATTGATTAGAATGTGGTGTCTCGTAGCAACAGCATCACAACATAAACACGTGCCAACATCGCGTTTGTCGGATGACTATCCATTTATCGATGCCAGACACGTGTATCCAGGGAATTATAATACCCCGGAAGTAGCATTAATGTACTCGTTTCCGAGTTATCTGATCTTTCGTCGAACAGAAGTAAAAAAACCCTAGGAAAGTCAGGTTTCGTGACCCGGAATTCGTGGAAACCCTTCTAACTATCTGATCGAAATCAACGTTTTTATTATCGTGGTAATCGATCGATGGAATTAGAATTACTCGGGGAACTGAATTATCCAGTAATTATTCGTATTATTAATCAAATTAAATATTAATAATAGAATCAAATGTGGATTATTAGAATGAAATTTCGATTAACAGTAATGAATTGTAATTAATAAAATTAAACTCCGACGAATAGAATTCAATTTAAAGTAACAGAATTAAATGTTGATGAACACATTCCATTTAATTCACCAATTAAATTTGATCGCAATTTTTTAAAACAACTTCTTCTAAATCTATATTTTTAGTCAAATAAATATCTAACAGGGCAGATTACTGTGATACATCATTTCAAACATTTCACACGAAAGTGGAGTAATTAAGGTAATCAACATAATTAACGATATCAAAACAAGTGACAAGAGAACAATGCAGCTCCATTAATTGCTTCGCGATTTAATCGATTGTTCTCTAATTGCGAACGGTTTCGAAATGAAATCGCAATGGTTTTGTTTTTTTCGTCGAAACGCGTGAAACGGTGATAAAGAAAGGTGGACTTTGACAGTGGTGATTCGTCAGGGGCCAATAATGACCTGTTTACTGTTTGCATGCGCACTTCTAAGTAATAATTAAAACCAGGTGTTCTTATCGATGTTATCACACCAGCTGACCAGCTGACCAGCTTCGAAAATGATAATTACTTTTCGAACAAGTAACTGCTCGACGTGCTGGAAGCACTCGATGATTCGAAATCATTCGACGTGCGCCACGTGAACTTGACACCGATTTCTTTGCGGTTTACCTTCTTACGGTTTAACGCCGCCATATTTGTTAGGAGGATTCCAATGACTTTAACACTGGAACGACGGATAATATATTCAGCCATATTTATACATCACGTATACGTCCTCCAAAATAAGGATGGATAGAAAAAAGAAATTGCAGTATACGGGAGTTTACTGTAATCCATTTATTTATTAAATGAAATCTTATATAAATTTCAATGTTTTTATTCAATTCCATGGATTTTGACGGCTTCCGTAGTTCTAATATTAATGATTTCAATGATTTCAATGATTCCAATGATTCCAGAACCGATTTTCCTTGGGATTTGCAAAAAACTAACTTCCTTCGCACCCCATGGGAAAGTAAGATGTCGGTCGGAGATTAATTTGAAATGGAATTAGATATTTTTTTATGTAATAATCATTAATTACATTTACGTCGAGTTTGTTCCAATTTAAAATCTAGTAGTTTAACAAAATAAATAATGCTTCGGATATGAAACATATTTGAATTTTCTGCGAAAGCAGTCGAAATGGCGATCTAATAAAAATATAGTTTCCAATGGAAATGTTCAATTTTATAGAATTCCATTTTCTGCAATTTCTTGCGGACCGTGTTTCACAACAAACATAATTAAATCAATGAATTTCATTTTTTTTAATTACGTAATATAATGAACAGAATGAAATCGATCCATCATTATTTTTGATACATACACTAATAACTACATGGATACAGAAATATGGCTGACTATATTGGTAGTTCTACTGTTAACTAAACAGTGAGTTATTACCAACGATTGGCTGAAATTTCCTAATAATTCTGCAAGCTGCGATGGACAGGACTTGATAAGGATTCGATTGGAAAGCGCGGTTGATAACTTTCACCGTGGAACACCCGGTAGAAAGGAGGTAGAAAGGAGGGAGAGTTGCGGTAGCCGTTGGCAAGGCTGTTCCAAGGCTGTTCCAAGGCTGCCGGGATTCTGTGTCCTTTACAGTTTTGCAATCCTGTACATATGGAAACCGACGTCCAGGAATCGCGAGTCCTTTGTCGTCAGCTTCTTTTTCACATTCCGCACACTTTGATCTCGCGTACCACTTGTTTGCATTTTATTTTCAATTATATCACTGCACCGTGTGGAACATTTTATCACCGTGCAAATACCACGCATACAACAGGTGCGCTTTGGTACTTGCACTTTTGCGAGTTATTTCAGATGACTGTTTAAGCTCTTTAAATATGCATAGTTTGATATGGTATTTATATATATTGCGAGGTTAGGATTGAGTTGATACTGTATTGGTAACCCTTGTACTATGAGTTTGGTATAACGCGGTTCGCGAATCATAACGATCCTTGTATAACGCGTGGTTCGTGAATCGTAGAAACTTAAAGATAACGCGGTTCGCGAATCGTAGAAGTTTTCAGATACCGCGGTTCGCGAATCGTAGAAATTTTTAGATATCGCGGTTCGCGAATCGTAGAAACTTTCAGATATCGCGGTTCGCGAATCGTAGAAGTTTTCAGATATCGCGGTTCGCGAATCGTTCAAGTTTTCAGATATCGCGGTTCGCGAATCGTAGAAACTTTCAGATATCGCGGTTCGCGAATCGTAGGAATTCGTAGATACCGCGGTTCGCGAATCGTAGAAATTTCCAGATATCGCGGTTCGCGAATCGTAGAAATTTTCAAATATCGCGGTTCGCGAATCGTAGAAATTTTCAAATATCGCGGTTCGCGAATCGTAGAAATTTTCAAATATCGCGGTTCGCGAATCGTAGAAACTTTCAGATATCGCGGTTCGCGAATCGTAGAAACTTTCAGATATCGCGGTTCGCAAATCGCAGCGATTCTCAGATACCGCGGTTCGCGAATCGTATAAATTCTCAGATAACACAATTCGCAAATCGCAGCAATCCTTAGAAAACTCAATCGTAGCAATCCCCCAATAAAACAGTACTCCTACAACCCGGTACTCATGCAACAACGTTTCGATCTACACAAGGAATAAACGACAAAAATAGAAGCGTTAATCGAGTAGAGGGAAATGGTTCTGTGGTTACATAATTTTGGTTCGCAGCGGAGTGACCTCGAAAGTTCACGTGCAAGGTGAAGTCGAAAATAGACGAGGAGTACATTCGAGGTTCCTCCGCGATATCAGCGACGCGATCGATCCACCACGATGCCGATTAGGAAATCGCGTGTTAGCCAGGTATACGTGCTAATCAAACGGAAATAGGTATGACCGACTCGCATTACTCGATGCAGCTTCGAAATCCACCTATGACTGACCAAACAAGAATCCCAACGGTTACTTCATCACCAACAACTTACTCCGCGATGTATTTATATAAGCGAAAAGATACAATGTCATATAAGTCAAAATAAACGAAAGAACATCTTCAACGTACACCGAATTTCTTTGATCTTTTATTTCATCGATTTTATATTCGATCCTTTTATATTTTATCCTTTGTCATCGTTCTACTCAAAGTATTTCGACTGATGTCTAATAGAATATTTAACACCGGACTACCAAAGCAATCGAAATGGTCCGAGATTTTGAATAAAATTATTGGAATATGCAATAACGTGTTGTTTGAGATTTGTTATACCTATATTTCATGTACTTATTGCACGTTATTGATCTCTTATATAATTATATTGATTGCAACGATGAGAAACAGATTCTCCTGTTTTTTAGAATCCAAGATCCAATGAAATAGATTTAAATGAATGCTACTTACGCGAATA
This sequence comes from Nysson spinosus, assembly GCA_910591585.2. Taxonomy (NCBI): domain Eukaryota; kingdom Metazoa; phylum Arthropoda; class Insecta; order Hymenoptera; family Crabronidae; genus Nysson; species Nysson spinosus. The sequence continues at coordinate 1,324,867 of OU342843.1, read as the reverse complement.
CAATTAGGAAGACTGTAAATTAATAACGCTGAAAGAAGGTCGCATACTCGGCATTGGTGGTTCTAAACTTAAACGATCGAGAAGAGGAGAGAGGAGGAGAGAAGAGAAAAGAAAAGGGAGAAGAGGGGGCCAACACGCTTACAAGAAAACCGTTTTGTAACAGGAGAATAATGCGTGTAACTTACAGACTAACTGTAAACTCGTTCATGGTGTCAGCCTATCGGAAATTAACGGAAAAACTTTCGTCGGCATGGAAACATTAAATGATTACAAGATTTGTTATCGTCTCTTCTCTCCGAAGAAGAAATCAGTTCAAGAAATATTAATACAACAATCTATCTTCTCTATGAAATTGTTGTTAATAATTCTTTGTTAATAAATCAGGTGTACTAAGAACGCTTTTCACAGTCATTCTTCCAAGCACTATAAAAACGATTAATAATAGACGTAATTATTATACAGCATCGAGAGTGAATATCCACAAAGGAATTCCATGGTAAAAACCGGGTCGGAAATCGCTAAATATTAATTTCATAATTGCCACTTACGTAACTACGGCCATTCCGTATTATCAATTCGACGCTCGTACGATGCGGTTGCTGATAATGGGAAAAACTCCGCGGAACCGTTTCTCGCGGCTGCGAATACGACTTGCGTCATATATCATCGCGTTGTCTACCAGAAGCGGAGGCGACAATGCTAATTGTTTGTACAGACGTTGCGTACTTCTCTGTTTGCTTGTATTTGTTCCCGTTTCTGGGAAACGTCCCTAAGTTCCGAAGTTTTCTGTCGACAAACACCCGCCGCGATACTTCATTTAGAAACATTCTCGAAATATGACTATCAAGTTACTATCGGAAAATAAAGGAAAATAATCACTAGCATTGTAAAACATCGTGTGTGACTTATAAAAGAAAATGGGGAAAAGAGAGTCGTGAGTGAAAATAATAAATACTTTCGTTATAATATATTCCGAATTACTATCAAATTATTATGAAGGGAAAAATCACTAGCAATTCAGAACACCGTATATGACTCGTGAAAGGGGAAAGGGAAGGCAGAATTCAGTGAGAATAATAAAAAAAAAGAGAGAGAAAAGCAACGATGCGCGGTGAGGATGAGTTCATCGAGGATATTCGACGGTTATTCTGGGTGATGCATCGGAAAGGTTCGCGGTAAATTCCAAGTTCGATGGCGGGGTGAAAAGTTGCAAATTAATTGGTTACTTTGCACCAATGACTGGCCGTGAACCTACCAGTCCTCACTGTAACTGACATGGTTATGTCATTCCGCATAATCGATCCAGTTACGCGAGTGCGCATGATCGACGGAGGAATATCGAGACGTAAAAATGTATCTGTTTATATTTGATCGAAAAGCAGACTATTGAATCGGAAAAGTTCATTGAAAATTAACACTCACTGTTTTTCTATGATCTAATCTGATTCGTGGTTCATTGGTGGTCGATAAATGTCATCGTTGACATTCAGTAATTATTCGATAATGCTGAAACGATATATCGAGATCGGAGACCGCAGTAGTTCGTTGCTACGATTCTGCGCAGAATCGCCGACCGCCAACTGTACTTCGACGGGATTGGAATTACAAACAAGACTACCAATAGACTCCATAAAATAAAACTAATCTTTTTACCATGACTTTCTGGTACAAAGGTGCTATATATGTATCCGTAACACCACTCGTTTCCTACTTTTAATGCAGCCATGAAACGAAGGTGCTCCGAGCAATAAACAACGCAACACATGTCGAACTTGCTAGGATGTTCTTTCCATCGTAAACATCGCACTATTTCAAATTGATTTATCACGTTAATCGAAGAGTTCTTTTAGAAACAACAGAGGAAGACATCCCTCTGATTATCCCTCGGAAAATTATTGAAATACATCTTCGGATTACGCAGGGAATTCATTGAAATAACCAGCTGAATGACTCCCCAAAGATTCCCCAAATAATCGATCACCCGGCACGCCGTAATAAAAGCGAGTTTCGTGGAACTCGAAATTCGAGTATTCAAATATTTCGAGTACTACAGCGGCCCTGGATAATACGAAGTAGCGCACGAATCCAGCGCGACAAGTTTCCTTATTTAATTTCGAAAAAAGGGGGCCTCGTTCGATGGAGATGGCATCCATTACTCGAGAATCCGAGAAGTTTAAGGCGACGCGTAACGAGATCGTGCATCGCGTCGTTCTTGGAAATCAATTTTACGCGACTGCGAGAAAACAATTACTCACAGAATGGCCCTATAAACCTATAAACCTCCGAGAATCGCTTCAACATTTCCTTCGTGCGTCAGCGTTTTTCTAAATCGCTAATATTTCTTTACCTCTGCATAATTACGGAATAATCGAGGGGATGCAAAAAATTGGAGTATCATCATCGAGGTTATCTTTATATTCCAGCAAAAAGACGAAAAGTGAAATTCACTAATTACAGTATACGGTTAGGTGCTATTTGTTATTTCTTCTTTCAGAAAGACCTAGGAAAATGTGTTATCTTTTCACTATTTAAGTCCGATATATATGATGTTCATTTTGTATTATAAATCAAACATAGTTCGCTGGACATGTTATGTGCCATTGAAGGTGAAGGATTAGCTATCCAAGTAAGGTTAGGAATTAAGATGGCGGAAGCGGAGGAAGAGGAGACGGAAGAATTCGTGCCGGCTCGTCGACGAGGCCGATTATCGAGTTGTCTTTAATCGAATCGCACGCGTCTGAATTGTCCGGGAGAAACGGCTGCTACCTCGGAGGATCGTTTTATGCGCGTCGAGTTTCGAAGACAAAAAAAGAAGTAGGCCTCTAAAGTCGACTGACTTCCGGTGGCCGAGTAACGAGAACACGTGTACGCACGTGTTTACCGCCACGCTAATAATAAGACGATAATTAACTCGCCAGATCCAGCGTCTCCTACGTCGAACTTAAGATTCCGAACTACCGAAGAATCTCCCTTGGATTACACGGAAGTATCATTGAAAGGATTCCCCAGATTACACGGGAAAGTCATCGAAATAATTCCACGGACATAGAATTATCTCGCGAGTCATTTGTCTTCGATATAGCCGTGGAAAATTGGACTTGAAAGGATCGCGGATTATATTCGTTGCTGGTCGGCCATGTTGCTTTCATTCTTAAGACGATTTCATCTCGATTCGTCGAGTTGCGTTCTTCCATCGAAAATTAGTACGAAGATTCATAATAATTATTAAGAAATATAACTGATAACGACCTAGGAAACTGTAATTTCTTTAAATATTATGATATATGCAATTTATAAATAACAGCGAAATATTAAAACAAATGTCAATGCACTTCGATAACAAAGTAAATCGCAAAGAAACATTTAAAAGAGTTTTGATTCGACAGGAATCTTCCAGGATACCTGCTCGAATATAAAACAGAAATCAGAAATATAATATGCACATATTTCGTGCGAAATGAATAATAACATGTGTCACTAGCGATTTAAATTATCGAGGTTGACATCGAGATTTAATTGCAAGATAATTAATGACGAATGCGCCGAAAACGATAGGCTATCAGGAAGCGTGTGTTTTTACGACGAGTTATCAGTAGTTATCGGTTCTGACACGAGCCCGGCTAATTATCGGTAAGAATAATCACGTGGCGCATTGTTCGATATGTGCTAGCTACTAGCTAATAGCTAATAGCTTGGTTTCGAGCGAGGAGGAAGAAGAAAGATAATTAGCGTCGGTTAGGGTACCGGCTCGCTTTGCCATTCGGACCTACGTGTTATTAATACGTAACAACAATTGATCGTTCTGTGTGAGACGTCCTTATTCCTCGGGTTCGCACGATCAATATAGATCAACGATCTTTCTCACGTCACTTTAAGCCTTTCTCGCAACTTAATTGTCCTTTCCGCGTACCAAAATCAAGGATTTGTAATCGATACTACAATAGTATAGTCTTCCAGTTCAGAAAGGAGGACGACTATGGTTTAAAGAAACAATTTTGTGCTTATTCCGCTGTATTCCGAGTAAAGAATGGCATGCCTTCACATTTTTGCGATTTCGGGTCGACACATTTTTGACTAATAAAAATTGTTTAACCGCTTATTTCGACCAGAAATCATCCTAGAATATGTTTATACATCATTTACCATCGATTTGGGTCATTTAGAAGTGATTTTGGCGACTTTTAATTTTTGACAATTTTTGAAGGTATACCCCTTCACATTTTTTCGACTTGGGTTCGACCCATTTTTGACGAATAAAAATTTTTTAACCGCTTCTTTCGACCAGAAATCGTCCTAGAATATGTTTATACATCATTTACCATCGATTTGGGTCGGTTAGAATTGATTTTGGCGACTTTCAATTTTTGAGAATTTTTGAAGGTATACCCCTTCACATTTTTTCGACTTGGTTTCGACCCATTTTTGACCAATAAAAATTTTTTAACCGCTTCTTTCGACCAGAAATCGTCCTAGAATATGTTTATACATCACCCACCATCGATTTGGGTCGTTTAGAATTGATTTTGGCGACTTTTCATTTTTGACAATTTTTGAAGGTGTACCCCTTTACATTTTTTCGACTTCGTTTCGACCCATTATTGACCAATAAAAATTTTTTAACCGCTTCTTCCGACCTGAAATCGTCCTAGAATATGTTTATACATAATTTACCATCGATTTGGGTTGTTTAGAAGCGATTTTGGCGACTTTCAATTTTTTAGAATTTTTGAAGGTATACCCCTTCACATTTTTGCGATTTTGGGTCAACCCATTTTTTGACCAGAAACAATTTTTAATCCAATTCTTTCGACCCAAAACGGTCCTAGAACATCATCAGGCATCATCTACTATCAGTTTTGGATGATAATACATAAAAGAAAGAAACTGCCAGAAATACGCTCGGCAAATTCTTACGGCTCGATGTCATCGATATTACGGTTATTCAATCGAAATCGCTTGATCGTGGATAATGTTTCCGGGCGAAATTCCGTTTCCTGAAAGGAGGCGAGAATCTTACGTAATCGGAGTCAGAGAGACGTAACAATATCGAGCGAAGGTACAATCTCCGGAGAATATCCGAATAAAAGGAAATAATGGCGTCAAGCGATCTCTTCATTATTGCCAAACGTCGATCGTTGCAAGAATTAATCCTCTACGCAATTCGCAAACTGATCCAAGACGTATATGCAACACTGGAGGTCTCAGTAATTAATTTAATACAACAAAGAACAACATTAAAGAAGGACATCGAATACAAAGTTTTAAATTGCAGTCACCTGACCTTACATTGTTGCCTACATTGGCGCACAAAAACGATCTGCGTCTGTTCGAAGATTAATAAAACGAAGCAAATCAAATATAGATAAAGGTATACACCTTTCTTTAGCGATAAAGTAATAGCGAATAGTAGCGAATAGTAGCGATAAGAGACTGCAAAAATGAACTCAAGGAATCCATTGCACCTTGAAGTGCGCGCACATGTCAGGGTCGTAAACATCACGTAAGGTGGTACTCGCACTGAATGCTAAAAATGGTCAAAGTAATTTCGGTAGTTAAATCCGAAAGGGGGCTGAAAGTGCAAAAGCAATGTTACTCAGCCTTGATTAGAATGATTAGAATAATTAGAATGTCGAGGGGTCCTTTGGCATTGGGCCCAAAGTCGGTTTCTGATTTGTATTGGTTTCGCATCGCCACCATTCTGACCAATCGCCGTTCTCGCGCAATTTATTGGAATACCTTCGATTGCGGCCCCAGTTTGCCAAGTACTTGTTCCAATAAATAATTGTTCCAATAAATTGGCACTTTCGGACCGCTTACTCGAGAAACGTTAGTTTCGATACATAATTTTGGAATTCGAATAAATTTTAGCGATATATTGATATTGTAAATTAGAAATATGGATGTCTATGAGTTGTAAATATGGAAAGTATAATCGGAATATTTCTCATCCAAGGATTGGAATTGAATCATCGGTGTTGTTTCTTTCCTGAAATATCTGGGTAATTATCACCTCCGTAACGGCGCACTAAGGCAGCATTATGCATGCAATAATATCTGTGTATCGTAATGCAAGTCTTATTTACGTGAATAAAATTCACGGTGAATCATCGGTTTTTCTAATATTAGAAGAAACTATCGCGGATTTAAAAGTGCGAAAGATATTTGAATGTCGTTTGCATTAAATATGTACTATATATGCCGGAAATCGTCAGAAAATCAAAGTCGCCAATTTTAGTTCTAAATGGTCGAAATCAATGCTAGGTGATGCCTAATGATGTTCTAGGACCGTTTTGGGTCGAAAGAAGTGGATTAAAAATTGTTTCTGGTCAAAAAATGGGTCGACCCAAAATCGCAAAAATGTGAAGGGGGTATACCTTCAAAAATTCTCAAAAATTCAAAGTCGCCAAAATAAATTCTAGATGGCCCAAATCGATGGTATATGATGTATAAACATATTCTAGGACGATTTCTGGTCGAAAGAAGCGGTTAAAAAATTTTTATTGGTAAAAAATGGGTCGAAACCAAGTCGAAAAAATGTAAAGGGGTATACCTTCAAAAATTGTCAAAAATTAAAAGTCGCCAAAATCGCTTCTGTGTGACCCAAATCGATGGTAAATGATGTACAAACATATTCTAGGACGATTTCTGGTCGAAAGAAGCGGTTAAAAAATTTTTATTAGTCAAAAATGGGTCGATCCGAAATCGCAAAAATGTAAAGGGGTATACCTTCGAAAATTCTCAAAAATTCAAAGTCGCCAAAATAAATTCTAGATGGCCCAAATCGATGGTATATGATGTATAAACATATTCTAGGACGATTTCTGGTCGAAAGAAGCGGTTAAAAAATTTTTATTGGTAAAAAATGGGTCGAAACCAAGTCGAAAAAATGTGAAGGGGTATACCTTCAAAAATTGTCAAAAATTAAAAGTCGCCAAAATCGCTTCTGTGTGACCCAAATCGATGGTAAATGATGTACAAACATATTCTAGGACGATTTCTGGTCGAAAGAAGCGGTTAAAAAATTTTTATTGTTCAAAAATGGGCGAACCCAAGTCGAAAAAATGTGAAGGGGTATACCTTCAAAAATTGTCCAAAAATGAAAGTCGCCAAAATCGGTTCTAAACGACCCAAATCGATGGTATATGATGTATAAACATATTCTAGGACGATTTTGGGTCGAAAGAAGTGGTTAAAAAATTTTTATTAGTCAAAAACAGGTCGAACCCAAGTCGCAAAAATTTTCAAAATTTCGACCTCGCTATTTTTCAATTCCCGTATACGTATTGCATAAAATAAAATCTCACGTTTCGTACACCTATGAAGTATTAATCAGCTCGTGGATGGGTCGCCTGTATTATTTTTCACGATTCTCCGCGCAGCATTGAACTTCCCTGTGGAATGTTATTCCCCGCGCATCGTTCGTGTCTTAAGGTCTGTGTCAATTACACGTCACGCCACGCCAACATTTGACACACGACACACTCATTATTCGAGACGATCGAAAACCACGTGAGAAAGTATTACGAAATCGGTGTCGTAACGGCCCGACTAACACGGGTCGATTTTCAATTTCGAATTGCAACTACTTGATCTTCAATTCGATGCACCAGCCGCGCATAATGTATCCTAGATAATCGATTACACAACCTTTTATATCTATATACATATCATTAATTGTGTTACTGAGATATATATTATCCTGAATTACAAAATCCATTAGATAACAAACCCAAAAAATCATTTCGTAATCAAACATAATAAATATCCAAGCAAGAAAATCAATTATTTGCAACCAATCGTATCATAGCTAATCAGTTATACATCATTTCCGAATGCAACCATAACTTTCAACATTTCGTGCCGCATAATGTTGCGTAACAGAACGTAAAACTTCTAAAGCAACGTTTCATGCGCCGTCACTAATTGTTCGATATTTCTTGCGAAATGTTAATCAATCTCACTCGGCATTGGAAGAACTTCCATTTCGTCACAGGAACGTCTACGATTGGTGGAAGTTCTATCCGAGTTTCTTTGAGGCGAGCAATCAGAGTTCAAAAGAAATATTCTTTCTAGGCGAGAAAGGAAGAAGAATGAAGTGTCATTCGCAAACCGAGATTCTTGTTCCTCCGAGTTCCATCAAAGGAGACACAAATCGAAGCAGTTTAATTCGTCCCTCGAATATGATTTCGTATGATAAAATTAATAACATTCCGACTAGATATCGAAAAGTAACTTAAAAAGTATGTCACTCAAAATTGACTCCTCTAAAATATAACAAATAATCCACACAAAGTTATGAAGAACGTATCAAAGCAAACCGACGTTTCAGCGACGTGTATGTCACTTCCATCGGCATTATTAATTAATAGAAATATTTTAATTGGAAAATAATACTTCTAAAAAAAACTTGGACAACCAAAACTACCAGAACCCCTTAGACTAACGGGGAGAAAATTTCCAAAAATGTCTATCTATGCTAATGTCGTTCAAACAAAGTTTGCCTAGGGAAATTCATTCCGTGATAAGATTCACGTGTAACTAGTGATAATAGGTCCGAGTGAAGTGGATCAACAGTTTAACCTTATCATCTACCACAATCTTTGCGCGTTATACGGTGCTTACGTGTACTTGAACTACCGGCACTCAAAGGATGCGCGTAGCGTTCAAAGAAAGGCCGGACCAATAACGTCACAATCTACTCTGAAAAGTGAAGCAATCAGGGGCGACCATACACCGTGGAAATTCTTTGCGCCCCATTACGTCACCGTATTGAGGGCACTCATTTAAGTTAATTAATAAATCACATTAAACAAAGTAACATAGCGAGAGAATCTTTCCCGTTTAAATAAAACTGTCCTCACACCAATCAATTATGTCATTAACTCTGGTCTTGCACCATTTGTCTGCGCATTATCTTCCATAAAAACGATGTCGTTAAAGTATCCTTAAACCTCCGGCGGACGGTAATCTTCACTGGCCCCCTTTCCTTTTATTAATTAATTGATCCACGACCTCAATTATTAATCACGCCGAATACATTACGCTCGGAAGATGATAAACATATCGATTAATATCGCACTCGAAATCATTTACTCCAGGCAAGGTCTCCATCTTAATGTAATCGGTAAACGCCGATATTATCGTTGTAATAACCATCACGAAGATCATTAAACCTGCTCGTTAATGGCGTACCAAGAACACGTCGTCATTGCAGTCTTTCGATGATTTATAAATCGGCTGTCCAATTAAATACTTGGCCAACTAAAACCGATCATTTATTCCGCACTGGACACCTTGTGTATAAACGAAATTTAATAATATTCGCGTTAAATACATATATATATATATATATATATATATATATGTTGTTACAAGAAACTGAACGTATAACCGATAGATTTTATAGTTCCCTACTCGAAAAACTGGTTTGCAACAAGATATTAGTAAAAACTGGAGTTGGACGTAACGGAAGATAAATTATTCGCGCAGACATCGGTGAAGGATGCCATGGAAATGGCGGATCCTCGGGTAAACGTAAACTTCATAAATTGTCGCATCAAAGGGAATTCCAAGGTGAAATTAATCAAGCGAGAGACTAGTTGCGTCTAATGATGCAAAGCAGTTAACTATAAAAGGTACGCGTACTACGGTTATTAACGATTAATTACAAGCGACTCTATATGTTACACGAACTGCGCATCGACGCGGAGTTTCATTCGTGGAATGTGCTCCTCGAAATTCCAATCCAAAGATGAACATAAGCTGTTTCTATTCATTTATATTTTATTATTAATGATAAGATGGCAATTATAAGGAGAATTTGATCCTTGGCATTTTTTGAACGATTACTTTCCTGCAACTTTACTTATCATACTTATTATCTTCAGACTTTCAAGAGCAAGTTTATAAAATTCTTGAATGATATCTTTTGTTTTTCTTCGCGTCGTTTATTTGTATTAATTTATACGAATAGGAATACGTCTTTTGCTTGCGTCCTTGTATTCTA